>JAWWQZ010000227.1:2515000-3772500 GCA_033815515.1 Cryptocheilus praepositus
TGTCTCAATTTGTAAATTTGGAATGTTAGAATACTTCCACAAAAATATTGTAAGCAAATGGTTAAAATGCAATACGTAACCTCTTAAAGCGTTTACTGTGTTAGTGTATACATTGTACTGAAAACACTCTACAGGTGGCCACTTATATACTGGAGACCAATACTTTAACATTGAACTAATCTTTCTTCAAAATTTTATATATGATTCTAACGTAGTTTAGGATTATTGGTCATTTATTGTGAGTACAAACTTAGTCGTTAAGTGTAACGAAGAAGTACAGTCTCTGGAAAATACACATTTTACTGTTGTGTTATGTGCTAGGTTGCGTATAAATGTTTTCATTAAGTACAAACAAAAAATATAGATTATGAGAAATATCTTTCTGTTCATGCATAATTTCGTTGTGAATGTTTTCTGATCTGTAGTTCATGTTAGACTGCTTCCTCTCAAAAAATCATTTATTGTACTTATTGGCATTGTCAATTGATATACAAAAATTTAATAGAATGCTGCATTACAAATTGTTTTAGGGCTGCGTTAATTAATTGTCATCAGTTATCACAGAAGTCATTAGCAGTACACATTCACCGATAAATGCTGCTAATAATTTTTTAAGTGTGAGCAGTTTGACATGGACCACAGGTAAAACAATACTCATGACGTGTATTATATAGCAACAAGAAAATGGTTAGCATAATTTGGTTTGCACTTTTTAGTTAATGTAATGAGAAAATTCAAATATTCTAAATACGTCACTTGTGTCTCAAGCATCCTAGATCATTGAATATGTGTTTTTCAGTTGTATTTCATAAAGAAGTTTATGTATGAATTGAGCATCGGGGATATCATGTTACTTTGAAAGGAAAGTTAAAATTTTGGCGGAACATAAAAGGTTACTTGAATATATCAGGTGTTGGATTCCTAGAATATAAGTGGCCAATTTTAGGACGTCTTATAATTTGATGTTAACAATAACAATAACGCAGCGAAGGTTGGAAAAGGTTAAGTACTATTTTCTTATCGTATCCCACCTATATTCTTCCCAATATTTGTGTGAGACTATCTTCAGATGTGCTGCTTATTACAAATTTAATGTGTAATTACATACATTTCTAAGTATTATTGCCCTACTTAAAACATTAATTTTAATATTCGACTTATGTTTCAGACATTTTTGACAACTCAGAAAGTAGTGCTAGTGAGATTTCCAACCATGGCAGATTTGGCAATATTACAGTATTCTCTGGAAGCATGACAATATTGAACTAATTGTTTCTCTGCATGAGATGAACGGGTGAATGATTAGCAGCACATATTATTTGCATTAAACGTATGCAAAGCAGAAATAGCAAACATTACATTTTTATTATCACAATTTGAATTCACTAAAACAGGATAATTGTAAAGGGCCAAGCAGATTGAAATTATAGCCATTGCCTGTGACTAGCCAATTATTGCTCAATTTAGTGAAACCACTACCTTTTGTGCTGGCAATGACACAAAATAGATTATAAAAGGTGAACTACCGCATTTGTACCATTTTGTTGCTACAGTGTTGTTGTGAATTCTATAAATATAGTGAAATATTGTAAACGTAATAGAGGTAACATATTATATTTATATTTATTAAGTGGCTTTCTTTGATTTTGTGAATAATTTAGAACATTTGATTGTGATTTCAGATAGTCTTGCAATAGAGGAAAACTATGGACATTATGGCGTTGAAAGATCATATTTTGATCATATATGTATATACATCAATTTATTCAGTTTAATAGTTTTTAAGTATCTAATTCCATGGTTGGCTTGCATGCATAACTAATTAGTAAGAATATTCAGTGCGTTTGATAGTTATGTGCCAAAGTAGTCCAATGTCTAGTTTCAATTATGTTTATTTGTGCGAGTTTGGTAAGTACAGGTAGTCCAATGTATTCACATAAAATTTGCCCCAATAACAGTGATTGTTTCAATGTTCTGGAATCGAATATCGTCATTCGCCCTGACTAATCAATTACCTATCAAGCCTTTACAATTTTACAGTGCCATACTTAAATTTTTTGGAATCTTATAAATTTAATATGGAGCAACACGTATTTCGGTGTGACTTCGCTTGCATCTGCAAATTATTTAAGATATTCGTCGGTGATTTTAGGTGTTCTTACAATTGGTACGAAAATTAGGGATGCCGTTGCATCGATACGTCATACATTACTCCTTTTACATCATTTTCGGTAAGTTTGGATATTATAAAGTATCCAATTCGATGCACGACTTACGTACGCAAGTAACTACTAATACACATTAGCCTTGTTTATCATGCATGTGCCAAAATAGTTCACTAATGAAATTGTTCAAGTGTTGTCCATTTGGGTGAATCAGGCAAGAATATGTATTGCAAACCTATTCACTTGAACTTCGCTGCAGAACCAATGGTTATTTGAATTTTACAGAATCGATTATCGCCATTGGTCGTAGGCCAGCCAATCACAGCTCAGCTCCCCGAAACCGCCATTGTCCCCCTTCGCAGTGACGCGGTGCAGACGTGAAAAAGGTGAGCTCCAACATCTCTGCTTCTTATCCATTACATTTTCCTTCCGTGATCCTCAAATTTACTGACATCTTGTAACTTTAATACGGGGCAACACATATTTCGATGTAGCTTCCCTTGTTTCGGCGAATTATTCGAGATATTCGACTGTGATTACAGGTGGTCTTGCACTTGGCGAAAACGAGGGACGCCGTGGCCCCGAGACATCATATCATGCAGCTTTTACATCATTTTCGGTAAGTTTAGACATTCTCGAGTATCTAATTCGGTGCATGGCTTGCATGCACAGCTAACAGCCACATATGTCGGGGTTATTCATCCTATATGCGCTAAAATATGAGTATCGAGATTCTCGATGATGTTTGATTGTGTGAGTGAGGGAAGCACAGGCTTCCTTACTCACACACACCATTCCAAACACGCTTTCCCGCGCTAACACTGTATAGTCGAACCAAGCGCCCTCAGTGGTTGGTTGTAACATATCGCTTTCCATGGAATACTCAAAAAATATTTCGAAAATTCATTTATTCTTTCAACATCCTACTGGTTTCATATAGCTACCGTTCTTATACAAATGTTAGTTTTCTTGTACTCGTTAATTATATTAAAATTACAAGGTTCAAATAATTTTGTTAAACGAAATGTTACTGTTATCTGTATCTCCGTTTTTTTAACTTGTAAAAAGATTTTTCTTTTATGAAAATGTCGCACCCATGTGTAATATTTATTCATGTTTATTTGTATCTTTTTCAGGATTTCGGGGCCCCGTGCAATGCAGCTTAGAGACACCAATCAAATACGGCGGTTATTTCCCCTGTAGCTGCACATGATACATTTTATAACTTCAACCCTTTTTGTATTATACCACAGAGTTACGTGAAATAGAGTCAGTGCTTGTTCGCAATGTTTCATTAAATCCATCGCGCGGTAGAGTCAGTGTTTCTCGACACCAATGATGAATTATAACTTTTCACATCATGACAATACATTGTACGTATTTACGTCGCCGAGTAGGGATGTTCATTATATAGTTATTTTAAGTAGACATAAAAATAATAATTTTTCTTGTTTGCAGAGTCAATGTTTCAAGAAAATATTTTCTTCTGCCTGTTTGATGCTGGATGAGGAACGAGGTTCCACAATGCTGACTTCAGACGCTACAGAAGTTTGGGGGTCAACGATTCATCAAAGCAGCGTGTTCCAGTGGTATCCTGACAAGCCAACACCGATGAGTCCAATTTTTATGTCCCTCCGACCTCCCAACCATGTCGCAGGATGAATGGTCCGAACCGACACGGGCGATTGGTTGTAATTATTTTCGAGAAATTACATGACGAGCATAGCGACCGTAAATAGACACAGAGGAGTCTATTTATGAGTGCCATAATGTTAAACTTGATGTGTTTGTTATGTGTGTTTAGAATAGGATAGGCCTTCCTTGCTCAGTCTGTGCCTCGCATTTATGTTGTGATTCGCGATTGAGATAAATATTTATTTTATTCTAAAAAAGCTTAGAAATACATAAGTCCATCATTAGCTAAAATTTATACTTTTTGACCGAATAAGCTTATAACTTTAGAAGATTTAGTTTTAATAGGGCAGGAAGGCACTTCGCGACGGGTACTACTTGAGTTCAGAGAGATAAAAAATGTTTTACTGTCTACTTAGAACAATCTCTCGGAAAACAGGTCGCCCGAGGTTATTTATATATTTGTCTTAATTTTGCACTTAATTTTCATAAATATTTCAAGTCTGTTTTAAAGATTCAATTCAGTAAAGTTTCATGCATGTCCAGATTTTTCTTTGAACTTTGAAAAATTAACAGTAATGTGTTTAACCAAACATAAATTACATATAAATTTAATACGAGTGAACATTAGCCCGCTTATCGAACATATTATATGTATTACTAATCTTAGCTTAGGATGTTTTCAGCCAAAAATGGTTAATATACAGTTACATAACCGTATTCATTATATAAGGTCTAAAACCATTCATGCCTGCAGCTGGCGCATGTATGGATTAGGCCGATGAATACGAATCGAATACTAATGCATACATTAGCGACTGTCATTGCGTTCAGTGCCCACGAACGTGCTTTCCATTGTGTGTGGTATGAATGGTAGTGTCATGGATTGCACGTTGGATAATCAGATATGCATAATGTGACTCGTTTCGTTTACACTCTTGCCAACTTCTTAAGAAACTATTACAATTACTGCACAATTTTATTTCATTACTATACGATAACCGTTACGTATAATATGTTTCATAGTCTGTACAGCAGCTAGTTGTACAGAAAAGTTTATTAGTAGAGATCGTGGTCGCGACTAACTGAAATGGTCACTGGCCTTTGACAGTCGATTTCAGGAATTGGTACGTACAGTAGTGAATGAATGATGATGAGCGCTGAGCTCGGGTGTCGGAGACGTCCCGGGACGTACTCTCTAGGAATAGGCTTTTTGCACCCGGGTGGTATGTGTGAGAATGGAGTGAGTGTGTTGGTGTGATTGGTTTGCATTTTTAAATATAGGTGTTAGGTAGGCAGGTAGCATACTCCTGTGCGAATGCTAATTTTAAGTAGGTAGGGCCAGAGTGGAGCTATCACTTATTCTCTCGCGGATAGGCGTTAGGCGTTCAAGTGATATGTTTTCACCTGGGATACACTTGACCACTGCAACCATAAAGTTTGTTCGCCGTTACTCGTAAAGTGCCAATATCAATATGTTCATAGAATACAAACGTAATCACTACGTCATATTTCCTGCAGGAATATATTTATCTAGCATAAGTGCTGTTGTTAGCACTCGGAGTAGTAAGCGGTTGCAAATGTCAAGTGCTAAATTTAAGGCAATTCGAAATTTTAAGCAGAAATGCGTACAATCAGATGTACGTGTTTCGAACTAATTGGGAATTTCGGTTAAATGTGCACGCGTTCCGGCTTACCAATAACTTTGCCAGTGCTTGTAATGTATATCGGTATACTGTTCGAAAAATAGGTATCGGCGTTTTATATGGATTTGTTCATTGTCTAAGGCAAAGGCGAAATTAATATTCCTTCATGGAATTTTCGAAATCGTGTTTTGGAATTTAATATACATATATGATCATACAAATGATTATCTATTTATATTCGGTTCCAATGACACAGAATTACACTTTAATATCCGAAACGGTTAGGCAGGGCTACACATATAATTTCGTTCTCACTTTGCCTTCGAACCAGTGTTCAAATTTATATATAACTCTTGACACCTGTTAAAAAATTCCCGATTAGTGGGGACTTGCATACGCACGTCCAAAGCAATAAGAGGCTATTTTGACATAGCCGAAGGGGCCCGTAAAAAAGGGCTTCATCGCTGGATTATTTTGCACGACAGTCGCTATGCTCTCCATTGTCAAATATTGCATATGTAACTCGCAACAGTTACTTTTGCAACCAAAAATTGAAAGGCATGACTAACTGCCTTTATTAACTCTTTATATTTATTTATCGGTTTAGAATTAGAATATCTACCGGAATAAAGACAAAATATTTGATTCGCATACGAGATCAGTTCAGTCATTCTCGTCATTCAGTTATATTTGATTAAAATATACATATTTATCCAAAACTGCAAAATCAAGAGTTAATTATGGCTAATTAGTCAACTGTGAAATATATGATGAATTTACTAACATATATTTTCTTTTTGTTTCAGGTTCGACGTTATCCAGGACTACATCAGATATATTTTAACTAAATAACTTATGTTTTTGTTACAGGACATACATACCATTTTTCTTAATTTGGTTAATAACGCTAGTTTTCTGTTTCAGTTTATAAAAAAAACAAAATGTGTACTTTAATGTTTTGCAATCATTTATGATTTTGTAATGTACATTTTAATTCATACAAACTTGTTTTTGTTAAGTTAAATTAATAATGTCTGCTTTCTGTTTAGTGTCATCGCAGTTTAAAATTATACTTCTGTGTAGTCGGCTGCTTCATCTTCTCTGTTTTCGCACAATATAACATTTCTTCATTACGAAATTGTGATTGTGGGTGGTCGTAGAATTTCTTATTTCTTCATACAAATGTTCCATGTCGCTGCTGTAGTCAATTTGTTTTGGAATAGTTAATTTTTCTCCTTGAGTCGCGCAGACTCTGTACTCTTATTCCTTTGATAACATACATGGTCACACCGAATAATTTTACTACTTGATCACCAAATCCAATATTAGCCTTCAAACTCGTGTTCACTAGTGTGAATATGTTCAATCGTATATAAATTACATTCTGGGAAGTTTACGCAAGAATGTTGTCTATTTATGTATAACTTTCAGAATTAACTCAATATAGCATATGGGTTTATAATAATGAATGGTACCAATATAGATGGCGCACCGCGCCTGGGAAATGAACAGCAGAGTGTCCCATCTATGAATATCTTTCTGACTTTACACAAAACGGGTTATGGTTGGTAGTACCGTGAAGTGTGCATTTTTATAATCGGTGTTCCTTGGATTTTGAGGACTTTCATCGATATTTTTCCTAGGAGAGTTTATTTTGAGAGTGTACAATCGCAGGAAGAACATTAACACGCAATTGGATGTTGATCCGGACGTGATCAATCCTGTACATACACATATAAACGAGTACAATGGGCCTGATATCAGAGCCGCTCCTGTTTGCGCTAGCTCTGATCGATACAGGTGCTGTACTGTTTGTTTTAGTGTATTTTGTATCCTTTTTATAAGAAGGATCATGATTTTCTCTGTCGTACTACGTTGTGGGACGATATTTTGTTGCGCATACACTACGTGCATAATCCGGTATTTCGTCTAGGGATATTTTACCAGATGTTTTGTTGTCATGAGCATTTGGTAGTATCGTTAAGGCGCCACTTCCAATTATTTTAACCTTCTTCCGGGTTTCTTAACTCGTTGCTACAGCTGATCACACTGTCAGATTTTGAGTGTGATTACTTAAATGCTCAACAATGCTGCTCCAAGCTAAATACGGTATGAACTTCTGTTTAAATTGTATTGAGTTTTAATTATGCGTGGTATCGTATTTGAAAAACTTGTTTTTTACAGTGGGTTCTACCAAAAATGGTAGCGCATGTATTCTTGGTGTTCATGCTGCTGATACATGGACAAATTATCCTGACGTTAGTAAATCTACCGATGACTGCAAAATTGTTACTGGAATTCATTGGTGTTCCAGCAGGAAATATGGGTGTTTACGATCCAACAGAGATTCACAATCGTGGTGAAATGAAAAGACACACTCGCGATTGTATGATCTATTTGGGATACTACCTGGTATTCTTTTTCATTTATCTGTATTGGTGGGTATTCGTTAAGAGATTACGCTTTATAAGTAAGCATATAATGTATAATTTTTTACTTTATGTTTCACTATTTCCAGCATGATTATTGCATTACTAAAAGGGGATCCTCTGAACAGGCATGAGGCTGACATGATTGACTCTTAGACAACAAGAGCATTATCCATGTTTTGTACATTCTCTTCCTCATTGTGTTTCACATGTTTATATTTTATATTTATTAAGGTTTCCCAGTGATATTTTTACCCTTATGATCCAGTTACACGAATCTTGTTCACGACTGAATCAATTTAGTAAGAACATTAATCCATTTTTTTAGGTATAAGGAAGTTTTCACAATTTTCGAATTCCACTCCATTGTTAAGAGGTGTGCATGACCATTTAAGTATATTCTTCTGTCATGGATGTATGAAATTTAATAAGACTTAATTAATATCGCTTTGATACATTTTCTGAACATCATGGTTAATAAATTATTTAAAATGAATTATTTCAGTGATGAGTACCTAGCTTAAGCTAATAACAGACCTACGTTTGTAGTCGTAACGATATGCAAACAAAAAACTTGTAATTATAATATGGATTAATGTTAAGGATAGCGCAATAATAATATTTTAATATAACCTAAGATGTATTTCGGCACAGTTTTCTTAACTAGATCTCACACATCATCGATCATCGCTAGCGGATAGAGTTTATTTTATGATTAATTTCTTCAGGACTTCCGCAATGTAGGTCAGGTGTACAAAATCAATGGGCACTATTATTGAAACAGACATTTAATAATTCCACAGGTTTGCGGTCGTCTTTTTGTCCGTCTCGATTGAAAGATCGTTGGAAATAGAATGATGTGTCGTGGAAGATGATACTCTATACTGGTCGCGTTTATTCGCCCGTTTACTTGAGGCTTGTTAAATCAAGTTGACTTAAGTTTAATGGCAGCGGACAAGATTGGATCGATTTAATGGGCGCGGTAAAGGTGATTAGTCTTTCTCGCGACGAAGGGCGTGCATTTATTTTTAGAGTGGATTCACTCCGATCGAACTATGCCAGAGTTTCGTTGCTCGCGCATAGAACTACTTTCCTTTCAAGATTTTGATTGATTCTCAAACGTGCTGGTGCTTAGTTATCATTTTCCGTAAGTCAAAAACAAGTTATATATTGCCAAAATTCGTAATTCTAAATAAATTCTTTATTGACAAGTCGGAGTAATATCGAAGAACTAATAGATCTGTAGTTATATGTGATTTCGAAAGTTTTAATAGCTTCTAATAATATGGCGAATTTATCAAAGTTTCCATAGATTCAGTCGATGCTCGCATCTTCTCGAAAATTGCGCCATGCGTTAAAATCAATTAGCAACCCGAGTCACGCGTTATGACTAGGATTATGTGCTGCCAACGATGAAAGCCGTCTAATAATTAAAATCCTTCACGAAGGTGACCTGCACAATTGTATGATCTACACAGAAATATCTCGTCCATCCGAAATTCTTATCAATCGACCATAATTCTGCCTTCGTACGAAATTGTCGCGCTTGTTTTCTTTCACGTCGAGCAACTTGCCCTCTACTCTCAGCAGACGCGCAAACATTCTTCTCCAAGTTAGTAATTCCGTAGTTATATCTCATCTGCCTGACTCAGTAGTTTGCGCATCGTGTGTTTGGCTGCAAAGGTTAATCTCTCAGAAGTCAGGTAGCATTTCGAGCATAAAATTTAACTTCTGTCTCGCCCCAGTAAGGCCAACATAAGCGCCATCTGGCGTCGTAGAGAATCGGGCGTTCGTGTCGCTCTGGGCCAGCCTGTCTGCTGCTCCTTGTCAGTTCATTAGTGTTGGTCCTCCGCTGTGCTTGCGTTGGCACACACGGCGCGGTGTAAGGATGCTCATCTGGACCAAGTGAGTGCACCAGCGCTCGGCCGAACGAGAGAGCGAAGAAGGAAGCGGCTGCGAAGGACTTCACCACCGGTGTCCCTGAAGACGAAATTTCCAGGACTTTCCATGCGTCGACGACACCAAGCGAATCCTGCATCGTCCACCGTCCATCCGATTCCCGGGAACGAGTAACCGCGGTCCGTTTATTTGACGTTCAGCTTCGCGCCCGCCGAGTAGTTCGATCGATGGCGATTTGACACGGCGTCGATGTCCGCCGAAAGTATTCCGAATCAGCGGTGTCTGACATTTCGGCGACGTTGTTCGCCGTGAACGCGCGGCGACGCCGACGACGCGGTCTTCGAGGCTGTCTTCTGCTTGTGCCTGGGTTTCCTTACTTGACGAGTGAGCGCTCATAACTTGCCGACCACTGGACCAGGTTCACAAGGTGGTGCCCCACGAAGGATTCTCTATGAGGTTGCCGTCGACGTTCAGTTCCTCGTCGCCGCCGTCGTCAGCATCGTCGTCGTCGTCGTTGTCGTCGGCGTCGTCATCGTCGTTGTCATCGTCGTCGCTGCCGTCGTCTACGTCTTCGCGGCTTGTCGCGTTTATCACTCGGACATCAACGTCGCCGTCGACGCTTGTCGGTTGTTTGTCGGGTTTTTTTTATAAGAGTTGATTCAGTGTACGTGTGACCTGTGATTCTATGCTGAAGGTTCTCTAAGATTTGAAGACAGGATGGCAGGCAATAAGGGAGCAGCCAATGCGGTGCAGACCAAGCCTGTTGAAGTCTCACAGCAGCTGCAGGATGGAGAGAAGTTTGTCAAGTGGGACGAGGTTTGTGGGTGGTGGCCTTTATTGTTATCTTCATTATCATATGCGCTTTTCTTGTCTTTTACTTTTTCTCTTGCTTTCTGAATCATTTCAGATGATTCCCCCAGTCAGGAATCGTATGTTTTTGCGTTACATTCAATATCGGTTAATGTCTCAGTTTTTATAATTGTTATGTTTACTTATGTAATTTTATGTTCTTTTTTACATTTTATGTGTGGTACATGATATCTTCACGTTCTTCGAATTTCTTTTCAACCTAATTTGCATAAATGGTCAGTTCATTCTTTTTGTGTCAGATTTGTTTTCTATGTAATTTCATCCTTCTGTGTACGTATTAATGTTTATATATGTGAAAATGTACCGTGTCTATCCCTTTTTTCCTAGGATTCTGGAGTAGCAACACCAGTAACATTGAGAGTAGATAAATACGGTTTTTATCTACATTGGGTGGATCAGCATAATGAAATGGACATGTTAGATATTGCAATAATACGAGATACAAGGACAGGGAAATATGCTAAGATACCAAAGGTAGCAATGTCATTTTTAGATTTAGCTGTAGCATCTTTCTTTTTACATACTTCTACTCATGCACCATATGGGAAACCATGATTGAACATGTTTAATCAATGATGTATAATTGCATTGCTGCAGTAGATATAGAAGGAACCCATTGTCTCTATAATTACACCATGCCTTTGCGTAGATGCCCATGACGCACAGCACTACCACATAATAATTATTGACAAAATTATAAATAGAACATTACCTACCTGCTGCTCTGTACATAGCTGATTTTTTCCCCTACTCACGCCTACCTTTGCATATGATGAGAAGTAATCTTTGTTATATAGGAGAAAAGTAGTCCTCTGCGGATCAGTTTTCCTATAAATCAATAATCAGCACATAGGGTGCTTTTGTTCTTTGCATGTGCTTTCGAGCAATTGTCCCACTGCAATTGTAAAGGTCTTGTTATGCCTGCATTTACATGATAATCTTCTTGCCCATTGTATTATTCTGTTACGGGTGAAATGATATACTTATGCACATTTCATTAGGTTTTCTAGGAATAAGACATTGTTTTCCAGCATTGCAAACCGAGTGAAATACATTTGGCTGAAGTAGGTGGCATTTTCATTTGCAGGATCCAAAATTAAAATCCTTTGTAACAATGGGCTCCCAAGACTCTCTAGAAGAAAAAACAGTGACCATCTGTTATGGATCTGATTTTGTCAACATGAACTTTATTAATTTCTGCACAACACGAGCTGAGATTGCTCAGCATTGGACAGATCAACTACTTCAACTGGCATATAATTTAACACAGCTAAATACTAGCACAACTATGTTCTTACAGAAAGCACATACAAAGCTTACACTTACAGCAGATAAAGCAGGGAAAATTCCTGTAAAAAAGTAAGTGGAGGGTACTGTTTCTCAGCAGTTTTTCTAATGAGCAGTAACAGCTGTAAAGTACATTTGTTTCCAGCATTGTGAAATTATTTGCACAAAATAAAGATGATCGCAAGCGCGTCGAGAAGGCTCTTGACATTTCGGGTTTGCCATCTGGAAAAGTGAGTATTTTTTGTTAATACCTTTAACAATTTTTATACTATTTATATATTCAGCCTATCTCCTGGAAAACCGTTTGTTCCCTGGACCGATTCATAATGCCCGTACGATTGTTGCGAGTTATCAGCGTTGCATTTGCTATTAGGTTTTCCGTACATTTATCATTTCCTTTCGCCCTGAAATAACATCTTTCACTACAGAATATTACTCTGGCACATGTCCAGCGTTTACCATCGGCAGAGGAGTTATTTTTTTCACGTTTGTTTTTCCGAATCGACCTTGATTATTTATTAAGCAATTTTTTCGTTTTCGTTGATAACATCCTGTACAGTTTTATTGTAATATTTTACTATTTGTTTGGCCATATTAATAATCTGATGTTGCGTTTGCTGCATTATAATCAGGATAGTAACCGAATATATATGTGTACACAGTTATGTCATTCAAAAAGAATTTATGCAAATACCGGAATTACATAGTATGTGAGGATTCTACGCGTAGGCTCATTCTCGAATGGATCTTTCTTCAATTATCGCAGTTGCAACGAAAGCGTAATGGCAGTATTTCCGAGTTTCTGTCGCTAATGTCAGGCTTTAATCCACCAAGAATGGAGGAAGCTATAAATCTACTTAAATCTTCTTTAAACCGGGGACATAGATAAAGAGTGGTGCCGGCAAAGTGCCTCCTCCTATTACATAGGCATTACTGCTTTAACCATAATTGTAACAATGCTTTTCAGAATGACGTGGTTCCTCTGCAAAAATTCCAGTTTGAGGACTTCTTCAATTTCTATAAATCCCTTACGCAGCGATCGGACGTAGAGAAGGTTTTTGAAAGTATTGTCGGCAATACGAAGCGCAGATTAATGTCCGTCGCTCAATTCGTGGAATTTCTGAATCAAACCCAGAGGGATCCCCGTTTAAACGAGATATTGTATCCGTATGCAAACGAGAGCAGAGCAAAAGACATCATAAATCAATATGAGCCAAACAAGCACAACGCCAGTCGCGGTCAATTAAGTTTTGACGGGTTCCTGAGATATTTAATGAGTGAGGACAATCCGATTGTCGCTGTGTCGAAATTCGAATTGTCTGACGATATGGATCAGCCACTTGCCCACTACTTCATAAATTCTAGTCACAACACCTATTTAACAGGTACGTTCGCGCCCTCGTTTTATCGCGTTCGATTAGCTGCCTTTCTTGTGTGAAATATTCAAAGTAGGGGGGTCGTATTTTTAGGACATCAACTCACCGGGAAAAGCTCCGTAGAAATGTATCGCCAATGCTTGCTAGCCGGTTGCCGTTGCGTTGAATTAGATTTTTGGAATGGAAAGTTTGACGAACCCGTTATAGTGCACGGGTAATACTCTTAGGATTAACGGTAACTGTGTAGGTAAATTGAATGTTGGAACTGATGTAGTCATTATGATCCATCGTAGATATACGTTTGTACCTGATCTCTATGCTAGAGATGTGATTGAAGCGATAGCTGAGAGTGCCTTTAAAACATCCGAATACCCGGTTATTCTCAGTTTCGAGAATCATTGTAATCCAAGGCAACAGGCAAAGATCGCACAGTATTGCAGAGAACTTTTCGGGGAGATGTTGCTTGACTCGCCGCTCGAGTCTCACAAGGTTCATATCGACAAGTATCATAATATTTAACTCTGTTACGCAACAAAATGTCGCAATGTGCCAACAAGAAATTTATTTCACTGTTCAGCTGGAACCCGGTCAAGAACTTCCACCGCCGTCTCTGTTAAAGCGTAAAATTATAATAAAGAACAAAAAAAAGCACCATCATCATCATCATCATAAGAAACAGAAGAAACAGCAGGCTCAAGCGGAATTAGGCGAGGGAAGTCAAGAGAATGAGGATAACGGTGTTACGAATCAGTACGGAGAAGGAGAGAATGGACCCCCGCCAGATATTATCCCTCAGAATGAAGTTCCAGAAGGCGTGGAACAGCAGATGGGTAACGGCGACATTCCTCATCCTCCGATGCTTCAGCAACGTCAGGGTAGTAAGGATAGCACGCAAGAAGATGAGGGTGAGTGCTAGAAGGACACCTGGTTTAACGTCCAACCAGATTGTCTGTGGGGTCACCCGTCAAGTGTACGTATCATGTGTACGTTCTCAGACGAGGATGATGAGTCAAGTACGGATGAAGACGAATCCAACGTGGAAGATATTAAGTTGAGAATGGGCGACAAAGTTCCAGCACCAGACAAGGTAGCTTCGACGGCCAAGGAAACGGAGGCAGGGGCGGAAATATCGGCTTTAGTCAATTACGTTCAACCCGTTCACTTCAACAGCTTCGAATCCGCTGAAAGTAAATACAGTCTTATGTTTCTCCGGACTTTAAGATTTTTGGCATTGTCTGTGCCTCGAAACTAGCTTGCAAGTTAGCTTGCGAGGCTACTGATATGCTTTTGCATGCGATTTATCATTCTATTTCCAAGGAAAGCTATATTTTTTCGACTTCTTACGGTTGGAGAATGCCGATTGACTAGACTAACCAAATTTAGAGCACTTGTGCGCTTTTATAAATTATTCTCTTTTCCTTGCTTCTGTCTTATCGTAATTTCAACGTCACTTCTCGATGTTTGTGACCCTCGAAATGAAAATGATCTGTCCCCATTTGGAGTGCATAATCGTATTTCGCAGAAAAAAATCGTATGTATGAAATGTCATCGTTCGACGAGAAACAAGCAACGACACTTCTGAAGGAGCGACCATTGGAATTCGTCAACTATAATAAGCATCAACTGTCGAGAGTATATCCGGCTGGAACGAGGTTTGATTCCAGTAACTTTATGCCCCAAGTCTTTTGGAACGCCGGGTGCCAACTGGTCGCATTAAATTATCAGACACTCGGTAAGCGCCCATTATTCTTCAACGACTTATGTCACTTCCGGACATCACAGACTTACGAACGGTAATTACAACTACCAGACCTTGCGATGCAATTAAACCTGGGAATATTCGAGTACAATCAACGTTGCGGTTACCTGCTGAAGCCTGAGTTTATGAGACGAAAAGATCGTCGATTGGATCCTTTCGCCGAATCAACGGTCGACGGTATCATAGCCGGTACAGTACATATCCATGTGATATCGGCTCAATTTTTGACGGATAAACGGGTAGGCACATATGTGGAAGTAGATATGTACGGTCTGCCTGCGGATACAGTTAGGAAGAAATTTCGAACGAAGATCGTGCAGAATAATGGCATCAACCCCGTGTTTGACGAGGAACCATTCGTGTTCAAAAAAGTGGTATTACCCGAACTTGCCTCTATCAGGATAGCCGCTTACGAAGAATCTGGACGCCTGATTGGTCACAGAGTGTTGCCAGTTGTCGGACTGTGTCCGGGATATCGACACGTTGCGTTAAGAACAGAAATTGGTCAACCGTTACCGCTTGCAAGTCTCTTCTTGCATGTTATTGTCAAAGATTACGTGCCAGATGGTCTTAGTGAACTTGCAGAAGCTTTGGCGAACCCGATCAAGTATCAGAGCGAAGTGGAGAAGCGAGAAAAACAATTATTAGTTCTCACCGACTGCCTCGAGGAACTTGAAGAAGAAGTCGAGGTGAGATTTGTGGCTTTCGGAACATCACTAATCCTGTAACACACTAACACGTTCCACTAACACTTTCTAGGATAAGGATAAAGTTGGTGATGGGCTAAGTTCGTCCAAGCCAACTGTAAGTTTCTGGTCCTCAGAAATTACGTGTGTGTCTAAAGCGCGTTAGCAACCGTATGTTTTTCTTAGGAGGAAACAGTCAAAGCGAGGAGATTGCAATCCATGGGCGAATTGCCAGGACTGGCACCGGTTGCAGTTACCACTCATGGAAGACCGTCGATCGCTGGTCTCAGCACATCCGAGACAACGGATACTGAGGACGTTGGTGGCGGTAGCGGTGGCGGTGGTAGCAGTAGTGGTGGTGGTGGCAGCGGTGGTGGCGGTGGCGGTGGTGTACCTAGTCCTCTGATTCAAACCGTTGATGCGGCGTCGAATAAAAGTCCCGTCAATGCCAGCGTCTGTAAGCATATCGGAGTTTCATTCTTTCATGTTGTATATGTAGGAGAGGAGGATGAATGTAGTCATTTTTGCGTTGCAGTGAACGATGAAATATCTGCGGAATCGCTCGAAAAGCTAATGGAAAACAAAGTCGTGCGGGAGAAGAGGATGGAGATGGAGAAGAAACTGGAGTCGTTGAGAAAAAAACATGAGAAGGAAAAGCTGAGGGTGCAATCCCAGAAGGGATCTATGGATGGAGAAAAGCACAAGTCGAAGTTCTACATGAGCCATAAACTTGTCAAGAGATTGTCGAGCAAAAATATGTAAGTATATATACGCGTGCGAGTAATTATGCTGAAGTAAAGCCAAGTTTTGTTCCACGCAGCTTTTCGAGTGAAGTCGGGTTAAGCAGCTTGACTTTGGCGGAGCCTTCAGACTGTGCCGATTTAGAGAATCGAGAGGGTCTCGAACCACCGAAGGGGTTGCCTAGAAGTCAGAGCGAAAGATTTTTGGCTGTGTGTAGGGTGCACGTTCAACAGGAACGGGAACTTCAGGAAAAATATCAGGAGAGCTTGTTCACCACGTTGGAAAAGGTTATGAGGACATCTCAGTCTAATCAGCTGAAGACATTACGCGTTCTTTTGGAACGCGAAACGGCCGACGTCATGCGGAAACTCCAGGCTACTAGGCACGGGGAGGTGTGTAGCGACAGTATATGGTAAGGTAATATATCACAGTGCATGTGCATCGTGCGAATTATCACAGGTGAAGCAGTTGGCCAAAGTACATAAGGATAAGGCTGAGCTGGATCGGATGAAGAGGGAGGTTGCCAAATCTACGGTGGAGAAAGGGGTAAACGAATGTACACGATTAACGAAGATTTACGAGAAGAAGAGGGCGGAGTTGGAGAGACAACACGAGGAAGTTCGACAAAGGCTTGAAGACGAAAGACAAAAGGTCAGTATGTTCGGAAAATCAACAGCGATGTCTATGATTATGCACCTGAACCCAATGCATTTGAATGAATTGTTTGCTGCAGATGAGAGCTGCCCTTGCAGCTGAGTACAATAATCGCTGTAGCAAGTTCGAAAGTGGCGAGTTACCGTTGTCACCATCCGGTGGTACTAGCGTGCCAGAATCACTCAGCGAGAATACCTACTAACTGGCATAGCTGTGACGTTAGCCGTGTTCCAAGTTATCCTCGAGTCTCTGCTAGCACGTTTTCGGGCCGTATCCTGTCGAAACGGAAGGATACTGACGGGGAAACGCGACTTCTACAAGAAAGTCGTCCGTGTTCCGGAAAGATTTGCAAGTTGGTACACTATTTGCTCTATTACTCAAATGAATGAGCCCGAGTATATTACCGTTTGCAATTTTACGTGTCCATATGGGGCGATTGTCCATACACAAAAATGTTGCGAGTACCACATTTTGATCGGGCGACGTGCTCGACTGTATATATTGATATACATTATTTGGCATTTTGCCATTTAATGTGTCGAAAGATTGAGAATCGAATAACGGAGACAGGCAATTTTCTTACTTCGATGCCCGTCTTTTATTACACACAACACGTACATACACGCATACATATACGTACATGACATATACGGAGTCGTTCAACCGATTCTCTGATCGATCCAGTATAACATAAGCTTGCGGAAGGCTATGTTTCTGTCCTGCAAAAAAAAAATTCATCGATACGGTTAAATTTAACATCGCGCACAGTATTAAACGCACTCCTTTTGCAAGACCGCGATGGTAGAGCACTCATGGTCTATCATTACTGTGCTCTATATCGCGACGCAGGAACGAGAAATCATTGGAGAGGGCTCCATATGAGATGTGTATAATTCTAAATAAGGGTAATCTTCCTAAGTGCTACCATTTAATCTTGTTGTTATATGCATAAGCCGTTATTTAATCGACAAATCTAATTCTAATCACGTTCTCCAAAATGCTCCGTATCCGCGAGAAATGCGAATCGATCGGTGGTCGCCTAGGTCGAATCTCGGAAACTACGTGTCGGAAATAAACAGTTTGAGAGAAGACGAAAACTCGAAAGAGCGAAGTCTTTTCGGCCTAGAGGGGAAATGTAGATACCGAAAAAGAAGGGATGCAATAGAAAGAGAAAGCGCGAGGTTTGAACAAATCTAAAATTAAAAAGGAAACTTTAATGATCTGAATGGGCGCGTGCGTTATCTGATATATTTTTGACTGAAAGTACTTCATATAAAGACACATTTTTTCTTAGAAGCCCTGTACTGGAAATACTGGGAGAGCGTTTTGCGTGGTAGTGGACGAACGTGAGATAAATAAGGGAGAGATAGGGTGGGGAAAATCCAGACTTTCTGTACTGCGGTTTCATTGCGAGGGGCACGATGACGAGGCGAGCCTCTTCGAGGAAGACAATCAAAAATGTTACACGTCCGTTGTAACATTGTCCTTGTTGTTTCTAATCGTACGATACTTTTAAGCTACACACATTATTACGCGTACACGTATATCTTCCTAAAGAAACAAAAAAAGGGATTCTTATTAATCGTAACAAATTTAGGTGTAAATCATGATCGCGCATCGTAAATTAATTCTCGTGTGATCCCATTATTTATTTCGTATTAGTTAATCGATCGCCGAGAGAGAAAGAGATTCGTGCGCGCACGTCCGCTGCGCCCGCGCGTTGCATAAGTATTGGACGCGGGGAAATATTTATATACGCGGTCGGATTATAAAACGAAGACTAGCGTTTATCGTCCGCGTAAGTATCATGTGATTACTTTTATCGAAGGTTAATCTACCTGCTATTTACCGTGTCTTTTACGTTTGCCCGGGAGGGTTGTACGCAGATTCTTCCCTTCTGGATCTGGAGACTGAGCTCAAACCTGAGTCGTTAATAAAATATTATCTATCGTTGTAGATACTTTTGCCGCCGCTTTATTTATTTGAACGGGGCATTTTTATATATATTATTGTGTTAAGCTTTGTACGCGCCATGGTTGGAGTAGGAATGCTTCCGAAATGGGAGGTGAGGGAGAGAGCGGTGTAGGCGGAGTATGTCAATGTCTCTTTGTGATTTAGTATGTTGTACCTTGTGTGAATGACTATACGTTGATATGATGATACGTGATCTCATGGCATTTAGCATTCTCGAATTCCGATTTTTATTCTTACTTTTTGTCAGTGTAAGTTTATATACTGGGACACGAAAGCTCTTTCATTTGGATAAAGAAGAAAACATTTCTAACGGTGTTCGTATCGCCGAAGATTCTCTGGGAAAAGATCTGTTAGGAAATTTTATTGTGTTTCTTTCATATATATAGACGTTTCGAATCTCTTGTCTAAAGCGTACAATTTCATTAGTAGAAAATCGATGATTTCGTGAGTGCTTGTGGGTTCAGTGTGAATCTCTGCTGTGTCATAGTTAGACAATTTGATAAAGATTGTGTTGACATTAAGAGTAAACCTAAGGGTGGGGTGGGAAAAATTATAGGTAGATAAACTCGGCAATGCTCGATTAAGTTGCAAAGGGTGTGGCATGAGTGTCTCTTATGGTGAGAGTTTGTTCCCGAATTTTCTTTTGTCATACGCGACGCCCTGCTTCTGTTGAAAAACTGCGGTTCGTGCATATCTTTCTTCCATTTTTACTCGGTTACAGCCATCACAATACTTGCGCCATCCAAGCGTAGCAAAATAGTGGAGAATTTAGAATCTGTCGTGGTAGGAATGCAGAGTTACCATTTTTAATCATTTTAGTCATTGGTCGCCATGGTTATATTTTTTTCTGCGTAGTAAAGCGAATGACGCGTTACACAATTGTATGTCATTTTGTTTGGTGTCACGTCAGTGAACAACATATAGGAAAATTTACGCGTAAACAGGCAGGAGGAGTGATACCCATAGCAAGGACAACGCGTAAACCTAAATAACTCCGCCGCGGAGAATTGTTTTCCTTTGTTTCTCATGGTAACGACTCCTCCTATCTCGATCATTACTGTGAAGTGAATAGTATACTAAGGCTAAGTCACGAGTGTATCGAGAGTTTGTATAAATGTGCGTATATATAATATATGAGTACAATGTGTATATATAGGTGTATATGTACATATATATGCGTATATATGTAGTGTAGTATATACATGTACGTATACGTATATATCAACATTTTCGGATTATTGTTGTTAACACTGACTAGAGGCTGACTAGATCGTGCCACGGTTGTTGCATCACTAGCTTTTACACTAGGTATACGGAAAATAAGCAAGTTTTTCCCTTTTCATGGAAAAACACTGAGACACCTAACGATCGATAGTGATGCACAGGCGTGACTTCTTGACCTTCGCTTGCGTAGGTGCATACAAAAAGTGTGAACCGTTCATTAAGTTTCGCTCGGCGAAAGCTAAGTTCTCTCGATCCACCAATCTAGTACTACCGACTCGTTTTATTAACTGAGGAAAAATGTCACTAATGAGATATGTCCATGGTCGACTCTAGGATACGATGCAATAAAACGATCGAATGAAGGTGCCGAAATCGGTAACAATTTATACTCTCCTTCAAGATCGGCATGTAAACATAAAGAGAAAAATCGAATCCACGTTTCCGAGCCCTCCAGTCGCCGGCTAGCTTTGATTTCTTTTCTGACACCTCGTTAATTGCGCAACAAGTTTCGTCGCCGGTATTTTTCTCCGTGCCTGTTTACCATACAGATATTATTATTACTTTATTAATATTATCACTATGATCATTATTATAAACATATTGGCTCGCGACGGGATCCGTTGTCTCGTCTTCTTCCTATATTTGTGCAGCGTGCGCAACTGGCATGTGTGCGCGTTGCATATACTATACAACATGTGTACATATATATAGTGATAGAGTGACGGTACAGATACTATATTCGCGTTGATATATTATGTGTTGTTGCTGTTGATGTTGTTAATCGTAGACCGTAGTAGCGACGAAGTGGTAGACCTGTACTAGGTGTAATCGTTGTTCATAGGGGCTTCGATAAGAATAATCGTATGTTATCAGCGTTGACCGCGTTCATCGTACAGTCTGCGTGCATTTCAGATCATTTTTCAAGTTAATCATCGAAGAAACTTAGATGGAGGTACTCTTCGGGACATCGACGTTATCGCCCAACTTGCCAAAAACTTATAATAAAGAGGGCTTTGAGGTCGCGTCCCGAAGTTAGCATTCACGCGAATTGTACGAGACGCTTTCATCGATGGAGACAGGGAGAGAATGAGAGGGGGGAACATGTTGAGTGTGCGTGAGATGTGAGGAAATAACGATTTTGGTGGTACAAGCGTATTAAAATAAGTTACGTGTAGTTTGAATCGGCCTACAGATGATCGTAGCGATCTGGCTCACAGCTGTGTACTTTTTGGAAATCGTTGCACTGCTGAGAACTCGCCTGAGTGAATTTATTCCAAAAAGTAAGGATGAGAAAACAAAGAAAAAAAAGAAAATACCATTACGCCAAAAGTCAATATTTTTCGTCAGGTGAATTTTACAAATTGTCGATCAGGCTTTTAGACTTCGGACTTTATCGAGTACGCCTCGCGCGGATTCGGAAGAAAATTCGCAGCTGTGCAATGCTTTCTTGAGAGTTTTTACTGTGTCTTAAGGACTCCACCCTGTTTCCATACGTTCCTCCATTGCCAATCTTTTTGACTTCCAATAGAAAGCAAGGATCTCCTGACAACGATTTCTCCGTACCTGACTCAATTCTTCACCGCGTTCTCTTTCGGATATTTTGAGTCGAAGAAAGGTAGAACACATTGAAAGATGACGCATTAACATTTTGACTGCCACGTCATATTCAAATAGGTGATAGCTGTTTTTCCTATTTTTCGTCTTTATTTTGGTGAACGCTTGCAATAACGGTTTTTATGAAATTTCCTATCTACATTTGATTATGTCTTTTATTATATTGCACTTTTAACAATGCAGTTTTAAGCCAATTGAAAGATTAACGTGTTTGCCTGGTTATCGCATATCTTTTTCAATTCTGACCTATAAAATTTGACGTGGCAGCCATTGTGTTAACGAAAATTACGCGCGTGAGATATTTATATCACCATTCTCTGGGATCAGGGAATTGCATACGAACAAGTAATCTATGGAGAGAAGATATTCTTCTTTTTATTGCCCAGATATTTATTCAGTTATTCTTTTCGCTTAGTTTCTTCTTTTCACCAGTAGGGCGAACGAGGAACTGCATAGAGATTATTTTTGCCGTTTGGTTGTTCCGGGTTATGTAGACGACATTTCTAAGTGACGAGAAAGGGGAATTGTACCTTGCATGGAAAATCACTGTCATTTTTCTTACGATTTTCTCTCCTGTCGAACAGCTCATAGCTTCCTGATATTCCTACTAGTTCGGACTAATATCGTTTCTTTGCTTCTGTTCTCATGTCGACAACACGCGTGACTTTTATCGTATGAAAAATTGCAGGTGGGTTGGCTTACGACCTTAGAGCAAAACCTGTAAAAAATTTAATACTCGTAGCCCACTCTGTTATTTGGCATAGGCGATTTTTTTGTTTGTTTTGCGAATTGTAGTGACGATAATAATGATTTTGTTGTGTTCACAGGTTGTTTCAATTGTTTTGTTCCTCCATTGTTTACCCGTAAGCCTCCTTTCTACTTGCGTATGATCCGTTCATCACGTTTATCCTTATTACCTCTTACCAATTTAAGTAATTATTTGTAATTGTGAAGTTAGGATTACGTACACACTTAAGGCTATCTATCAATATGCTTCCAACTTGTATAAAGAAGGAAACCAAGTTGACAATATTTCTTTGGGAATCTCTTATGGTTCCGATCTTCAACTATCGCCCATTCCAGATGATTTTGCAGACGTGTGTATCGTTAACTTTCACGGAGCTTCAACTTGAAACGATTATATTTAACTGTGATCTTTTGCCGTCTTTTCGATTACCGATACATTTTTTGCTTCCTTGTAAGAATATACAGATTCAGTCGCTTGACCATTGACAATAAGTTTATCGCGGCTTCACGTAGATCGAGGAGGTCTGTCGTCTTTGGCAAAATTCAGCGAGACCGTTTAAACGGCTCGCGCATTCCATGATGGGTGGTGGTTTTAGAATAACTGTCGATTCACCGCTACACATAAACGTACTTGACTTTCAACTCAGAGACGATCGAAACGAACTTTATTTAAAGGTACAACGAGATATTACTTTTCGAAGCAATCGCTTGTGCGCTTCTTTATTTCCTTCAGCCGTATACGAATAATAAAATTTACACTTTATTCAGGATCTGCTCTAAGCCCACCACCGACATACTACATTTTACGATGAAAGTACTTAGAAGGTAATTTTAAATGTGCAATTACTGTCATAACTGTTCGTGTTCTCTAATCATAAATGATATATGTGTATGCGAGTTAAGGTGTGCGATTGTAGAATCTGTATCGAATAGGTATCGGATATTATAGCAAGGAAGCGTGTCGCATTCGTGTGGCGAATGTCGGCGAGAAAAATTCGGGAAGGATAATATTGCTCGGAGAATGTATTGTGGCGATATTAATTTTTCATCTTTGATCATTTCTCCTCCGACTCACTTGTGCCTTGCCCTCGGTCATCCTTCACACCTCCGTATCCTCATTTCGGTCCCTCATTTTCGAGAAATCGTCTTCGATGTCCTTTTTTAACGAGTAAGAGAGTGCGAAGTGTTCGACGCAATGGCGACAGAGAAGAATCGTCCAGGAGGATAGAAAGTACAGAATGGATTCATGGCAATGCGTACTGGACTGACAATATTAGAAGTTCGTCTCTGTCCTCATGACGTCACTTCGTTTACCGTAATGGTACTAGTGTGTTATCGATAAATGTATATCCGATTAGTTGTTAAGGTTTAGCGCGTAAGGGCCGTGAATATGAATTGAGAGTGACTCGGCTCGAATACCTAGTGCATCTGGCGTCGGTGTGAATTTTCGAAGGTTGCGAAAAAAGGTTCGTCGACTTAACGCGAAGTTTCGAAGGACACGATGGTTACCGTGAAGATTTCATGATTTACCTTCCGCGCGGTTTCTCTTTCGCCATTTCACGTTCTCGTCGATTTTCCGTATACTGTCTACCGAGCATAGGCCACGAACATCAATAGTATTGCAGTGAATGAAAATGCGTCAAAGCATTCTGACGAATTTATTTACGATCATCGAATATCATTCAATTTGACTTACTATTACATAATACTTACTTACTATTATATAATAACGATAAACCAGTCTAATACAGCGATGAATTATACGAGACAGCTACGCGGCAGGTCGATACTCTGTCAGTGGCCGGGTGTCGCATAAACAGTTTTTTTTTTCTACCGAAGAATTTATTTTAATTGTCGCTATTTTAGGGGTGTTTGCTTAATTCGGTGTCGTTTGCTTTTAGCTTCAAATGCGAACGAACTAATATACACGCACTTGCCTTTATACTTCGGTGTCTGTCGTGCTTCCGGAACGAAATATTTTAGGCTTCCAACACACGTCGCACACTCTTAACACATACGGGACTTCGCAATTTTAGGTGTTCTCTTTACGTCGGTGTGTTTTAACGTATGCAGGTTGTGTAAAATGCTCGCGCATCATTGTTTCAGAAAGCGATAAAGATAAGGGAAACGATACAGGCAGCCCGTTTGGCATTCACTACTCCTTGGTCCGACGATTTTTGATGTCGGTTACGTGACAATGTAATCCGGTTCCGCTTGTGCGATAGAATCTCGACGAGTTGATCTCGTTGACTTTAGCGTTAAGTCGAGATCGCCTTTTTAACATGTCTGTTGTTAATCAGAATCGGCTCCAAATTGCATTGTCGCTGGATACTGTACCTTTTGCAGTGAATTGAGTAGGAATGTGTCTTCGTAAGGCGAATAGCTTCCATTCGGATAAAGTATTCCGTCTGGGTGCGTCGGTTATCGTTCGTTGCGAAAGATTCGAGTTAGACTTTTACTACTCATCTCGAGCGTGAGAGCACATTGGGCAACGAATTCGGTGTTAACGATATTACGGTCTGCAATATTTACCGCCGATTGCGCGCGGCTGTAGCAAAACAAAACACTGGAAACGAAACAGCAATAAAGCCGTCGCTGACCAATGGCTCTCTGAGTCCCGAGTTTCTTCCCCCGACGAGTCTGAGAGCCGCGAAGATAAGCGCATTTTGGCTCCTGCGTATTCGGATTATCGGTGTCGAACAGTTTTAAGGATTAACTTGTAAACCTGGGTGTATTTTTTAGAGAACAATGTTAGTGGCAACAATTGTTACCTGCTGTGTATGGGTACCACTACCATAAAAGTCTACTTATATACCACGTACCCATGATCTAAGAGTTATAAACGATATTCTATAAATGGCTGTACTGTATTGTAAAATCAAAGACATTAGCGTATAATAAAGTTTAGTGTTCTAGGAATTTGCTATAGCATTTCTTCGTTAGTTGGTTCACTGTAGCAGTTTCGCCATGATGTCATTATACTGATTTTCAAAAATTATCTGCATATATATTAGGGCAATTAGAACTTCCTCTGCAGATTGTTTTCTCGTAGATTTTCTTGTTTTGCGTTTTGTGGTTTCTTGATGTAAACATTGACAACTTGGTATCTGTCCAAAACACTAAACCCGACTTGCCCATTATCATCCTTGCTGGGGATCAGTATTTTTCCTCTTACAGTTTCCTGCAGCATCACATCCAAAAATTCCTCCTTCAGATCGTCAGGAATAGTTTTTATGAAGGGATGAACTGATACAATTAGTGCTGCGAAAAAAATCCCGGTTAATTCTAGAGGAATGTATCCTTAGAAGAAACGAGATAAGTTACCTTTGAGAACGTGCAAGTTGCGGTGCACATAACTACATTCTCTCTTGCTGCAATGTAAGACCTCAAATCCGACATCCTCCAACAGCTTCCGCATTGTCGCTCTAGGATTTGTGCAGCCATGGAGATAAGGAACATACTCGTCTACATTCTGAAACAGAAGTGTTGGGTGAGTAACAGTGAAACTTTTTCTGTGGATTGAAGTATGTACCTGTATGTATTCCTTAAAACGTGGGTGCTCGCGTATGTTGATGAATACGTTGAAAAGATCGTGAGACGCTAGAAACAGGAATACGCCTCTTCCACCAGGTCGGAGCAACTTGTATATATTGTTGAGTGTCTGCCTATACCCGACAAAAATATAGAGTGCAAATAATTGAGGGCTAGTGATATTGCAACGTTCGGAAGAACACATTATATAGCATTCAGTAATGGGCCAATTTTATAATACACATGATAAAAGTATAGAATACCGCATATCTTGACACCAATGCAAACAGTAGCATGATATAGCGTTGTCATAGAATCCGATTTGCGCAGTGGGTAAATTACTTGTTTCTATGTCGAGTTGAATGAAAGATAAACGTTTATTGTCACTGTAGTGTTTTCTGGCGTAATCGATCATACGATTCGATTTATCGGCGCCTGAAACAAATTAGAATGTCAACTTCAATCGTACAAACAAGGTTCCATAATGCAAGAACAAAGTTCTGCAACAAGTATAGAGTTGCATAGTTACACAAGGAGGTCGTGTTGCTCAGATAACCGATTAGAATTAATACTTTGTCCAAAATCTTTGATTCCAACACTTACCTACTAATTCGGTATCCGGGGGTAATTTCGGCATAATTACTTCCTTTGTAACGTCTCCTGGGCCACAACCAATATCGATGCACCGTCCTCGCATCTTTGCCAACTCACTGCTAAACTCTTCGAAAAATTCAGTAGCATCGCGAATTTGCAGCTCGTTCGCGGCCACGTATGCCTCGACATTATCCATTGTCGAACCGCGATTAATATTGTACTGTCACTCGAGGGGAAAGATTGAGCACGCCCTAAATTAAAAAGTGATCCTTCGCGAAGCCGTACAGCAATGCCACCGAGAAAAAAGTACTTTTGCTAAGGAAACGAGAGATAATACGATCTGGAATATGCACGTCTTGTCAAAGTAT
The DNA here is from genome assembly GCA_033815515.1 of Cryptocheilus praepositus. Taxonomy (NCBI): domain Eukaryota; kingdom Metazoa; phylum Arthropoda; class Insecta; order Hymenoptera; family Pompilidae; genus Cryptocheilus; species Cryptocheilus praepositus. The sequence goes on from JAWWQZ010000227.1 coordinate 2,542,197, forward strand.
ATGTATATATCGGTTCTATCCAGTGCCCGACCATCTACTGGTGTGTTTTCTACCCGACTTTGGTATTTATATTCAGTGACTCGTCCAAATAACTCTTGCGCGCTCTCGTTGTGGACTCCCCCCCTAGGCGCTTCTTCTTCGTCACGTATATTCGTTTCTTCCTATCCTCTCTTCGTTTCTCTTGTTCTCTCCCTACCTATCCTTTGCGTGGCTTCTCCCCCGTTGCCTACCTCAATATCCAAATTCTTCACCTTGACTATCCGGACAAGAGAGACTACCGCCACCTTACCTGGCCCTCAAGTTCGGAAGTTGAATGACCTGAGACATTTAGGATCTCCAATGAACGACATATTTTCGGAGAGACAACGAACGTGGGGTGCATTGTGCATAGAAAATAGATCGGTTTCTTTTGGGGGCCGAATCATAATAATTTCTCCTATTCAAAGACAACTGTCGCGATATAACCACGACATTTTGACGTTCTAAAGGAAGATTGGCATTAAAGAACTGTATAATTTACCTCCCTAGTTGGGATGCGTAAAAGTACAGCTCCCCGCCCAAGATAATATCAAAGGTAATATTACTGACGAAAGTTGCATGATTTCTAGAAGGATTTGGTATGCCATAGATAATTTGTTTCTACACGAAGGTGTAGAAATGATTTGAAAGTTAAATATCTCTTCTCAAGTGACACGAGTGTTAATTGTTTTTCTACACAATCCAAGAAAAGAATGAAGTCAGAAAATGATAGTTCCGAAGGTGTATTTTAAATTAATACATTATAATGTATACGATTTCACACGTGTCGAAACCGAATTCTATGCATTTAATTACAAAATGGTAAATGTTAACTTTAAAATGTCATCGGTGTCTCTAGGTACGAGCAAGTTATGTTTATTTCATTATATGCTACTCGAAATCACACAATTCGTGTTTGACATTATTCTCTTGACAGGTTGCAAGAGCGCAGATGTCGAAGCTAAATAGAAACTACTTTAAATAATTACGTGATACATAATTATAATATTATCCTCAGAAAAACACGCATTTCCATAAGATTGCCTTTTTTTGAGAGACTCAGAATAGTAAATTACAAAAACAAGCGTCCTCATCCGGATAGCGCAATGTTATCACACTGTTCGCAATTATGTTCTTGCAAAAGTGAATCGTTTATCTAGGCGAAGGTTACCATTTTTTGCAAAATTGTCTAATAATGTTTAAAATATGAAGATGTTCTGTGACTAGTTAGTCGAACTGCGCTGAAGTTCTGTCGTTAAATTTTTAATTGCGTAAGGTTTTAAAATGAGTAAGTACTCGCATTATGGTAACATAATCGTAAGTCCGAATAGGATTCTAAATTAGTTCACATGTAAAAAGTAATGTTGTTTTGAAGCATGAATTTACGAACTGTAGAAGAAGATATGGCGTACGCCGCGATGGGAGTGAGGCTTGTAGAAAAAAAGGGGGAAACTGGTCGTGGCCACTTCGGTGGCCGAAACCGACTGTGGCTCGTTCGATTTTTGTTGGACCCGCATAAGAACGCATTCTATGCACTTTAGTACTTGCATCTAGAGGGTGATGTCTATCTGAAGTTTTCAGGGCTATTATTTGATAAACTTCTATTGGATGCTTCTATCAGAAAATAATATTTTATTGTATTCGCGGTTAGTCCTCTAGTAGGTTATAGCTCGTTGTTAAATAATAGTGACGCTTTATAGATTGAAAAAAATAATATCCATATATAGAGCTCGGCTGATTTTTATAGATGTCTTCATATATTTCTCTAAGTAATCAACATTTGGTCTACCGATCAAAGTTGAACCCTTGACTTGAGACCGTTCTTATCTTTCGGGTGCATGTATTTGCCCTTTGGACTGCGAGCGTTTTGTATTTACATATGCATGGACACACTCCATAAACGGCGTTACGACATACAGGGTGTTCTCCTAATTAAACACACGTATCCGTAGAGTCTGACAGCGAGCCATATTCCGTTTTTTAACTGCTACTTGCCGCTGAGTATTCGTTCATTCTATTTTCGATAGCGTCTTTAACTTCTATACACGTGTCAGTAAGTTCCCATTGGTATGCAGGTTTGAAGTTTGATCGTTATTGACCTCGCACTTCCGCTTGTCTTCGCCAGAGTTTGGGTCGTTAGAGAAATCAATAGAAAGAACACGTACGTAAAGTCATTTATGGACTGACGATAGAATCTTGAAACAGTCTCTATCAGCTTTTATTGACACACGTAGGCATAACATAATAACGTCAGGTGGTATATTGATTAACGCACTTTGACGAAAATTGGCCCAGGCAATGTTATGTCGAGAACAGTCGCTCTGTGGGACCCTTTTGAAGGGGAAGTTCGAGTAGGATTTTCGGTATCTCATTCACTCTCGTGTGGAAACCGCAAGCACCGGATACTCGATCAGCCTTTTGAAAAACCGGACGAAGGAGGTTGCGAAGGAAGAGGATGAAAGTAAGCTTGCGTGAAGACCGAGGGACGGAACGACAGAGAGGTAGTAGATAGAGACGGAGGAGAATAAAGTGTGAGAATAGTGGAGGGTTGCGTGTATTCCGTTGCGGTGGAAAGAGAATGGAGAGATGAGGCGAGAAGGAAAAAGAAGATGGATGCGAAATTCGCGAGGCAATGATAGATAGAGACCACCGCGGTCTCGCGACCTCCTCCAACACCTTTCGGAGTTATCGTGCTAGTGGTGGATTTTGCCGCTGAGGGTACGAAGGGTTCCTCTAAGTTCAGCATTTCTTATATTATTTCCCACGTTCGCGATTAATCTTCGAAATTGTTATCTGAGCAACGGAGAGTTGCGTTATACCCTTTAGCATTATCTTTTTAAAAATGTTCTGGGCTCAGGTGTCACATGATACGATTCCTACTTCGTCTGTCATTTTTAAATACTGCTAGAACGTTAGAATTTCAGAATCGAAAGTGAGCGTCGTGATGCGGCTAGAAGAACAGACCCTCTCTATTCTCGTGTCGTTCACTCTTCTCCCCATTCTTCCGTCGGTCTTCTTTCACCTCCGTCCCTTTACTTAAATCCTCGGATAGGTTTGTGTATCGAGTGGAAGCGCGGTGGCGGTGGCAGACGAAGGGCTTTGATAAATGACTGACGCGGAAAAAAATCCGCGTCGATACGTCTTGCTCAAGGAGGAGAGATGCGCGCTCGAGTGGGTGGGAGAACGGGGTGGTTGAAGAGAGACAAGCTACGAAAGCCGAGAGAGCTAGCTACCATCATTTCGAACTACCGTTTCAATCTTATCTGCGCTTACCTCTTTTTGTTCATCCCTCTTTTATCCTCATTCGATAACGAATCTCTTCGTTCACCCCTTTATATGGCATCTCGTCTTCGTTTTTATATTCTCGAACGAATTGGATTCGTTGGAAAGTTCGATCGACTCGCCAAGTGGTATTTTCCGCGAGGCATAAGAAAAAAGGGAACACACAGAGGAAGTCAGGTTGGGACGGTCGATGGACGTCGAACTGACGGTCGATGGTCTCTTCGCGGATGCGTGCTTTATCGGAAAACACTGAGTGAGATATATGGAGAGATTATGCGAGATGGCGTTTCAGAGTCGAACAGGGCGCTATTCTTCGCTCCGTCAATTATGCTAATTTCGATTGCCGCGAGATTAATGGAAGAAGGCGGCGTCTCCGCTCAAAATTCTGCTCTGAGCTCTCTCGAAACCTGACGGTGGAAACGTGACGTTCCTTTCGCACTCGACCGACCGTGCATAATGCACTCGACTTGTAATTATTGCAGCTCCGTCCGTGTGCTCTCTCGTCCTTCTTATCGAATTTCATTCACGCCGCGTCCATAACGCGTCAAACTTGAACATATTGGTTACCGTGTCAGCCACACATATCTGATGCTGTGAGCATATAAGGGGTATGCTGGCATTTATATATATATATAAATATATATACTGCTTTAACACGTCATTATACTATAATTAACATTGATTTATCTGAATAATTTTGCCTCTTCACAGTAGCTCCGACACATACATATTTTCCATTCCATTTCTACCTATTTTTGCCCATATCTGTTAAACTATCGCACCTCGCTCCGCACGAGTGTGATATTTCCGAATCTCTTTGTACTCTCCCGTTTTCTGCCCCTACTTTTTGGACTGTCTTTCATCATTGTATATTTAGACCGTGTCGACCTTTCGCTTCTTTTCTTCGCTTTGTATTCTCACCTTTCGCGCAATATACCTTCATTCAAAATAGTAATGCGAAAGGACGGGGAGTGGTGTAGGTTTAAATTTTCTACGCGAGATACCGCAATAGTTTTGTGCCTGCATATTCTTATCCGTATACACGCATTCACATGGGTCAGCCGACTGTGTGTTCTCTGTATACGTCGATATAACGTGGCGCATGGGGAGGAGGCGATGGGCAACGCAGAGCGCCTATATCGGCTAGAAGAGACGGCGGCTGGGATTTCTGACGGAATGTATCGGAAACTGGAAGACGACCGGGTGCGCGTGGGTGTTTTCGGTGTGGAAGAAGGGGATGGAACAGAGATAGAAAGAGGAGCAGTGAAAGACGGGGATGAAAGGGAGGCAGATGCGTGGGCGGGAGCGAGATGAAAATAGAGCGAGGCAGAGGAAGTCTGCGAGAAAGAGAAGCCTGGAGGGTGCGATGCTCGGAAGAGTATAGGAGGGCCGTGAAGAGCATGAGGAAGAGGAAGAGGCTGACTGTGGCTGGCGACACGGGCGCATCAATAATACATGTCGTCTGCCGCTCGCTTGCTCCACCTCTTGCCCCCTTTCGTTGTCTTCCATATCTTCGCGCTTTATGACTAGCTCTGACGCAGGTGACCCTCTCCTCTTCCTCCGCGTCTCTTTCTCTTCTCTTTCGGAGCGAACGGATTTCTATTGTCGTGCTCAAAAGTCCTCCACCGCCACGTATCGCCTTCTCCTCCGTTTCCCCGCGACCGAGACCTCTCGACATTCGAGCGGAAAACCTTATCAAAAATCGGTCCGTGTTGCGCCGCGTACAACAATTCCGTATTTGCATCTATCGTTCGATTTTTTTTTTTTACCGCGGCTGGTGAAAAGGTGTTATCTCACCGTATCTTGTACTTCTGCCCGAAAACTTCTTCCGGTGCCCGCGTGTAGTTTCGTTTAAACGTTACCTCGCTGTCGGTTGCCGTCTTTCATATATCGACGGGCTTTCTATCTCCTGGTAATCGGTAAGCGAGCATCTGCTAGACACGGGGTTAGGGTCCGAATAGAGTCTTTATTTTTTCCTGGCAGGAGGCTGCGAGTTGGTAGGTTGCTTTGCTTTCTCTTCTCTACATTCTTCTTTTTCCTTTCATATTAAAACATGGCAACAGTAGCTTTCGCCCCCCTCGACCTCTCTTGCCATATTCCACCTATGCTCACATACACACGGGCGTATTCCTACGTCGGATGAAAATATGAAAATCCATAGAGTCGCTCCGAGAAAATATCCGTCATTTAAAATGGATGGATTTAGGTGGATATAAAAGTGTGGGGTGGAAGAAAACCGATGGCAGTACTGGGGTGGCACCCGGGTCAGGGTGGTAGGAGGTAAGGAAAGGAGCTGAGGGGGTGGAATGAGAAGAGACTACTGAAAGTCGGTGGAGGCAGAGGAGGTGAAGGAGGTGGCGGTAGTAACGGAGGCAGTAGTAGTAGTAGCAATAGTAGTAGTAGTAGTAGTTGTAGCGCTGGTGGCGGTGGTGGTGGTTACCGGTGGTGTTGGAGATTTAAGGGAGACATTTTAAATGGATGGTTCTCTCAGAGAAGCCGGGGGCCTCCGGTATTATCCAATAGCGTGGCTCGGTTTCGTACCCTCGTGTTTCTCTTCGAGAATTCGCGAGGAGGTAAGCGAACGGAATAAAAAGAACGATAAAGGAAGGAAACCCTGCGGCGGCATCCTTTTTCTGAGTGGAAACCGTTTTCCGAGATAATGTCAATTTATCGAGTGTGAATTAATGAAATTTCTGTGAGTCTTCCAAGCAATGACAAATTAGGCGAATTTTCACAAAGGAGTATTAATTCCTTGCGATCTCTAACGAAGCATTATTCAATTCCGGTTGAGTGTCCATGCGTTAAAGGTTTCTTCTGAAGGACCCTGCGATGATCGTCGGTGTCAACGGACGATTCTCTACTTATCCATCGACTTTAACATCCTCTTCTCGTTCCACTTTGTATCGCAAGAGAAGGTAGTGTTCCATCCCTTTAAGAAGACTCTGTTTCAGGATCGATAGAGAACGCAATCGCATTCAACACCTCCGGCATCCTTCTGTATCTACCGTTGCGTGTAGAAAGAATCTCTCACCATTTTCTTTGCTATTCCATTTTAACCCCCATCACGAAAGGTTGCTAAAAGACATCGATTTCAGTAGTTTCGCAGGGAGTTATATCAGATGAATTGTTAGATAATCTTGCGAATTCTGTTCTTGATGCTCGACCACGAGTCGCATAAAGCGAGCGAAATGGATTCCGAGGGAATGCAGCGGTTCGCCGTAACCTCGAGCTTTACTCTCGATATAACTCTGGATTAATGGCTATAGTTCCTATGGCTGTCCTTCAGGATCATACCCGGCCGTTAATCCAGGGCTTGATGACCTCACGTTTCGATCTCCGTTCTTGGCAAAATAAAATGTTCCATTCCTTCTATCGCACAGTCGCGATTTCTGTCGATCAGTCCCGCCATCGCGTTCCCAAGCATTTCTCAGGCACATCTACCTCTCCGTTCGCCCATGCACATTCCGTTATCCTCCTTTCTGCACGTCTCTAAATTTCGGGGGCGCGAACGAAAGAAGGAAGCCACGATTCCGCCAATGGGACGGAGGCCGCGCATTTAAACGACCAATCGGCGAATTTCCAGCATTCGGATGTGACTGCTGGGTGAACAGGTGAGGCGGGGGTGGCTGGGCGAGAAAGAGGAATTACGGGGAAGGCCGTAGCACCCCTCCTCTTCCGACTAGAGAACGGCAGTCCTGCGCGATCGAGAGTTTCCGTGAATTCATTTCGCCGACCGGAAGTCGGCCGCGTATTTGCGCTTTCCATTGGACTTCCGAGTGTCGTCGGGGCCAATGGCACGGCGAATGCCGACTGTCGGCAGTGTGGATACCAGAGGGGTTGGTTACGCCCCTATACGCGTACACGCGCACGTCAGACAGAGATAGAAACAGAGAGAGGGAACGGAGGTGAGGAGGGAGAGAATGACGAACGAGATCTCTGTCTACCTCCAACTCCTTTCCTCCCACACCCTCCCGCACCGTCCTTCCAGATTCGCGTGTATGCGTGAGGGAAAGAGGGTGCGCGCTATCTTCATTCCTCGTCTTCTCTTTCTCGCTCTGCCTTCCTCTCTGTCTCGCGGTGGGTGTCTATGTGTGTGCACACGAAAGGTGCTCGAAAGCGGGGGAGGGAAAGAAGGCGGGCGGGAGGGGAGGGAAAGAGCCGCCTTGCTTCGATCCGAGAAAGAGACGCAGACAGAGAGTCGGAGAGTCCTGGGTTCGATCCCACAAGGAGGTAGACACTCGGCAGCACTTAAACCCTCCCCGGCCTCTACCTCTCCGCCTCCACCTTCTTTTCCTCCTCCTTTCCCTCTTTCACCCTCTAGGAGTCTCTCCTACCGCCTTCTACGTTTCACCCCTGCGATGCAGCGCTAACATATATCGCCCTCTTCTTTCTCTCTTTAGCCGTTTCCATTCACCTCGGCCCTTCGGCACTCTTTCCTTCTCCACCCCCTGGGCTCGAAACGCGGGGCTGAGGCCGTCTTGGTTTCCTCGCGGAGGGTACGGGCATTTTTTGTTACTATTGGCAGATGGAGTCTCACGAGATGACGGCGCAGGAGGACAAAAGATGAGTAAGAGGATTGACGCGTGGGTTACGGAAAAGATCGGAGAGAAAATAACGTAACTTCACGGAGCGATCACTCGCGTTTCACACTGTTCGTAGTATTATTCGCGTTATCGCGTAAATTGTATCGTCAATTTCATTCTCCTGTCACGGACAACTCACGTACATTTTTCGCTCATTTGAACTCATTCAAACTCATTCGAATGAGAGGCCGCGGATTCACCAGGCACGTGGGTTCAGATGGCCAATTTGCTCGTTAAATATTTTTTTAACCGGGTAAATATCTACATGTTTACTCGCGCTCTCGGCATGAGCGGCGGGTAAAGCGGAAATTATTTGCTAATTTGCAATCAGTCTCGGCCGAATTACATTCTCTCACTTTTGACGGCGGGGGCATCGAGAAATTATTTTCGACGGGTAGTGGCAGTCATAATCGCCAATCGGGTTGTGTAAACGACGGGACACGTAACGCACGCGTGGCGACATTTTTTAACGCGTCGGCTCGTTACCTTCGTCGTCAATTAAAACGTCCGTTACGGTTAATCGACGGGCGTCAGTTTATTTTTATAAGTCAAGGTTACCGTAACACCTGTGCGCGCGCGCCTAGGGCGACGAGCATCGAGAGCAGTTTGGGGTTGACATTTTACTCACGCTCCCATAACCGGAGGGCCGGTACGACGTGTCGTTAAAAACGAGCTAATTGGTTTCATCAAAGCGCGCGTCATGTCGTCGGAGCGATGCGCGACCGTCGACCGATTTTCCGTTGTTAAGTGTACTTTAACTGCGTCGATGTTTTCCCTTTTACATCGTAAGAATTCGATAAACGTCGACCCATATCGAATGCGGTTTTTCATCCAAAAAATGCAAAAAAATGTTCAAGCTATTTTTATGGAATTATCGATCTGTCCTGTTTCGAAGTCTACCTTTGAATCGTCAAATATAGATGAGCAATCGAGTTTATATTGTAATAACCAAAGTCGAAAAGTGGGTCAGTGTACTCGGAATTATCGTTCGCCCGCCGAATTTATGATAGACATCTTTACTAGCGGTTTATTTAGAATTTCTCGGACACCGAGAAAGCGTCCAACACGACGACGGCCAGCCTGGCTCACTCGGCCAGGTTACGATGAAAAGAGGAGGAGGTGGGCAAGTAAAGAGACGGAGGAGGGTTAAAACCCTTTAGTCTGGACCGCAGGGTCCGTCGACGGTCTCCGGAGTTTTCTGTTTCGCAGCACTTTAGCGGGAGGGCGAGAAATATATTTTACCACGGCGACCTCTTAGTGTAGGATGCGTGCCTTCGGCCTGAGTAGGTTTCGACCGCCCAAAAATAGAGGCTGTCGGCGGCCGTTGGAAAAAAAGGCTAGTGCGATCTTCTTTGCTCCTATTTTCCTCTTAATTAACTATACCGACTTTAAACTTATCGATCTACCTCAACATTAAAATCAACGAGACAATATTGTTTCAAGTTTAAAGCAGAGGCGTTTACAGTAACCGAGCATAATCGTCATCGCATAAATACATGCATCTCGAAGTCAGTTATCAACTTCATCAGAACATTCAGGGATCGTGGAATGGAAAATTGACGGTCGTCTGTAGCTGCTGTAAAAACAAATTCCCATGCGTTATTACTGTGTTCATCGGCCGGTCATCGGACGATAGTGCGCCGGAATAAATCGCACAGGGGGGTTAAATATTCTATGAGCCCTATGCCGAACGATGGCGTCGCAGGAAAATACGAAGAAGAGAGAGAAACTCGGCGATACGGGGGTGGGTGTGGGTGGTCGGATAGACGGAGGGAGGTCGTTGAAAGAGGCAAAGGAGGAAGAAAAAGAAGAGGAGTAGGAGGTCGAATCCGTCTCTCTCCCTCTCTCTCTGCCTCTCGCCGTGCCTCTCGCGCACGGAAGGCCACCCACCTAAAACCCACCCTCTACCCCTTAGTCGGCAATGACAGATACAAATAAACGATCCGGCAGTTCTCGCGCAAGCGCCTTCCAACGGATTCTGCTTCCACACGGCTCGACGACCACTACAACGACTCGACGTCACACTGACACCACCACCACCATCGGCACCCGCCGCCAGTACCAGGCACCGCGCCACCACCCCCGTAGGAGAACCAGGCAGAGAGAGCGTACACCCCCCGGATCACATCCACCTTGGGTGGAGCTTCGTCGCTGACGTCATCAGACGTACAGACAAACGGCACACAGACGTAGAAACCAATGCGCGAGGAGCTCCAGGTGGCCTTACGTCTGCGTACAAATAACCCCAGACACCCTCTCCCTTCCGGCCGAACCGGCTGTGGAGAACCGCCCCTAGCCGCGGAGGATTCTTGGTCCCGCCTGAACCTCCTCTGAGCCTGCCATTGCGAACTCTGCCATTTCCGTTCCGGGATATCCGGGGACGAATGTATATCGCCTGCCTCCTACGCTCGGAGTAATCGCGCTTCGACTTTCTTCGCCCTCGAATATTGCCGGCGGTTTTCTATTATTGGCAGTAAAGATTGTTGCCAGTAACGTAGGATCGGTCTTGATAACAACTTCAAGTTATAGGTACTTTCAGACGGTGCAAGTCCTCCAATCTCCTATATCTTTAGTCGGCGGTACGTGTGCGTATAGAGAAGTTTAAAGACATTTAGGATGGCCATTCTATACCGAACGTACGTGTGCCACAGTTCGGAGCATTAGAAAAATGTGAGGAAACGGATTTCGCCGCAAACACAGATTTCAGCGTTCGCCGGCTGAAAAGTGAATTCTTAACTCGTTATCCCCGACCTCCAGGACTCTCTTGGCGGTTCTGCCGCACTGGTAGCAACGATATCGTGGTCAGGGGTTTGCGGGAGGTGCGCGAGGACGAGCAGAGAGGAAGCGCGGGGTTGGTGAGGTACAGTGAGAGGGATGCGCGCGAGTGGTAGTAGTCGTGGAGAAGTTGTATCGGGACCTAGTGGCACGACCGCAGGGAGGGTGGCCGGTGGGAAAGGAGAACGTTGTGCACGGAGAGGGATTCTGGGTGGGTTGCGGGGGGAGGACGAGGCCGAGGAGGATGAGAGTAGGATGAGGGGGAGGGATGGTCGGTAGGTAACACCGTGGCGATGGTTGCGGAGAGAGAGAGAATAGAGGGAATACAGCAGATAGAGGTAGCTTGGAGTCGAGTGCCCGGGGCTGAATCGACCGGGCTACACACAGCACACCCCAGTCCCTCTCTTACTCTCGCCCTCTCGTCTCTTTCTCCTTTCTCCTCTCCCTCTCTGACCCCCTCTTTCTCTGTCATCCAGCTCGCGCTCTTCGAGCTCTCCTCTCGTTCTTCTTTCACGCCGGCTCGTTTCAGTTCTTGCTTTCTCGCCTCTCTCGCACTCCCCGCTCATTCTCTTTCCATTCGCTTCTTCCTCGCCTTGCCAAGTTGTCGGTCCTCGCGGCACAATCGACGTCGCCTACCGTCGGCTACCATCCCCATATCTCTGACTCCCCCATCCCATCGAGTCACCGCCAATCTCCACCGCCGCCTTTCGCTTCTCTGTCAACCACCCGCTTTCTCCTGCCGCCCTCGCTCTCCGCTAGTTTCTCTTTCTTCCTTTGTCCGCCTTGCTTTCCCTTTGTCTCTCCCGCGCGCTCTCTTGGCCACCTTCCGCCCACTGGACGCTGCAGGTTTGCGAGGTTCACGACAACCCTGAGCCACCAATGGCAAATGTAACTAGCGCCAGAGAAACGCGCCGTAGATGGAAAAGAGAATTTTTCTCCGCATGCCTATTCAGATACTCCAAACATTATTCCAATGTCCTTGTATTCTTAGCCCCGGGTTTTCGTCGGCAATCACGAATACGCTGGTGAAAATTAGTATTCCTCGTACGTATGCATTCTTCAAAACTCTTTAATTATCCGGGCCTCGAAGCATGAAGGGCGCAGAACAGAAGTCAAGGAGACAGGCTGAAGTAGCTTTATCGTTCGATCTGAAGAGTTCGACGACCCTCCGATTCGGTCTCTCGTCGTGGTCGTACTTTGTCGATTAGGCGCATATCCGATCTGTAAAATTCGCTTAGATCGTCGGATAAGCGCACTCATTGTTCGAGTGCAATAGAGGAGACTCGGGCTTTTATTTTCGTCTCTTTCTCTTTCTCTCTCCTTTATCCGACGGAGTTCGTTTTCAGGGGACCAATCGACTGCCTATTTACCCGCCAAACAGCGGCACAAACGGGGGTGGCTCTCTTTCAAATTCACCCCTTTGAGTTGGCACCTCAAACATACGCGCGAAGCTGTGGCAAGCGAGCGAGCGAACGGGCGCAGGACAAAACGGTCTCATTCCCATCTCAATCTATATTCGCACGTCCAACACACTCGAGATTATGAATGCGTGGGGTTAATGAACACTCGGGGAAGGCGTCTGCCTTTGCACCACCGAGAGAGCCGACCGTCCCACGCCCCTTGCTGGACGGGACTCGCACCTAGTGATGGGCATTCAATGTTGCCTTGGGCTTCTCGATCAAGGCACTTTTGAAATACAAAACTATTTTCAGCCACCTACAACCTTATTGCACTGCAGATTTTCTTCAGATAAGCAAGTCTAAAGATCTTTACTGTTAATGACAATTTCTTCTTGATATTCGACTTTAATTTGCGTCTATCGTAGTTTCAAAATCTGCACACATACTATGCATAAGAAAGTGCAAAAGATGTTACAGGTGCAGTCAATTATGAAAGATGTCCTTGGTTTCACGTGGCATGAGCACAACATTCTGAGATCACTTCTTGCCTATTGCACGTGGAAAAACGTGATTACGATTTTTCTATTACTTCGCTAAGTCAATACAGAGGTGCACTATTACGAGAAATTGCCTAGCACTTGTTTTGCATATGCGCATATATTAACGTATCGCATAATACTTGAATGCATAAACGTTCTCTTTTCGCCAATAAAAAGATTCGCGTCTTCTTGTGCCCATCACTACTCACATGTCTCCCTTCGCGCTCTTCTTCACATCTTTCCATCTTTAGTCTTCCGGCCGGCATCAGCCGTTGTTATATGCCTTTCCTACACTTCACCACGGTGTAAACATAGTCATCAGACGTGGGCCCGAAACTGGTGGCTTTATTTTTTAAAGCGAGCGTATGCACACGTGAAAGACTTGCCACCTATCCACTGTCACCCCCGGAAGATCTGACGTGGTGGTCAGACAAGATCACTCACCCCTTGTTCCAACTTTTAACTGTGACTTTTACTTTCGTACACTGAAAAAGTGTTAGGGCCGAAAAAATATTCCCGTCCTTTTTTATTGAATTCGTCAGTTGTATGTCCTCGTAATTTTTGAACGACTTCATTTGTACTGTAATAATCGTTTCGATTGCATTATTAATATTCTCATCGCAGATCTTGAAATATCTTTGGTCAATGTTTTTAGAATTAGTTGACAGTAACGCATGTGCACGTAATTATGATATCAAGTTCTTTACGACAAGGACTTTGCGTGATCCTCACCCTTGTAATCGTGTAATTTCTATGCGTCTGGTGTTCATATAACGTTAGAGTCGTATCCCTTGCGAGCTTCCAACATTCATATCGACGGAGTTCCTTGCGCGTTACTATTCTCAGTGCTAGATGTCTCCACGCGCTGCAATCGAATGTTTTCCAAACTTTTAACCCGCGAATTTGTTCTTGAAACTTTTCTTACACCATTTTCATGTTTACTTTCGCTTGTCAAGAATGAAAATTTGAAAGCCAATTCATCATTATAAGTATTAACATCTCTTAGTTTTGAATTCCTCCGACTTCATCGCCTCTGTCACAGATTTCTATCAACGGTCAGCAAAAGTTGATAAATAATAAGAGCGCACCTATTAATACAACGTCCGGCAATTGGTACTGCCTTTCTTATCACGAACTGCCGTCAGACGAAAGGAAATTTCGCACGTCCGGCACGATTCAGCGAAGATATCGCGTCGGAGAAGAAGAAGGTGGACGTTGGCGTGCGCGCTCGGAATAAAATGGATGAAAAGTGAAGTAAGGTCGTAAAGGTTTTTATTCCGGGGTGTTATCCCCGAAGTAATGCCCGCACTAAACCACGGGAGCCCCGGGGATGCCCCATCGATACCGCCTGGAAGCTTCTTCCGAGCTCTGGGTACCTCTTATGGCCCATGGAACAGGATAGACCTTGCATTACCGTGACTTACAAGCAGCCCTGCCGTTCTTCTTCACGCATTCGCGAGAATGAAGTATGTCCTTGACGTGCGCCACGATCGAGCCTCGAATTTTATCCCTTCCGACGTTCCAATTTCCGATGAGAACTCCGTCGAGTGATGGTAGGGCCCAATTTTCGCCGTCCTCGTACTTCGCCGTACTCGTTAGCCTCGCGAAACTTTGTGAAGATATCCTTTGAGTGGGAATATATGTCGCTGAAGCGGTACTCGTTAACCTATCATTGTTGGAATTTCTGATCTGCGAATATTGTATGGTACAGTCGGCGAACTTAGAAACCGCGAGAACGGTATTGACAGACCTACAATTTATCTTTTTTATATACCGTGCCCCGTCGAGTGAGATACCGTTTCTTCGTCGTTCTCCAACGAGACCTTTTTCCCACAGGACGCGGAGGTCGGCGGCGGAATATAAAAATAATGAGGGCCGAGTGTTTTGGTTCGATTAGGCCACATCGATTTTTATCGTTGGCACAGCCCTCCTGCGTGTCCCCCTTCGACTTCTTCTTCTTCCTTCGAAGGGGACCGGGCTCGCGGCTATGCAAATACGGGGGTGGAAAAAATTACGCCAAAGTGCTAAACGATCACGACGGAGGGCGCAGCGGTGTGGGTGCGTTTTGAGAATGTGTTGTCAGTGTGTTTGGCGTGCCACGGCACACGGGGCCACCTTATGTCGAGTGGGTGACTTCGAATGACACGAGGGTGCGGGATTTTCAGGTTGGTATGCAAATAAGCCACTCCCGGATGTCTCGGGGGTTCGATTCGGTTTAAAGTTATTGCTCGTGTCGAGTGGAATCATCGTCGAGCAGCGAATTGTTGCCAGCGGCACGCGCACTCTCGCTCTTCTCGGTCAAAGAAACGATTTAGATTTTTGTCATCAACGTCGCTCCATCCCTCGTCGTCGATAATCGACACCCCGAAAACGGGCAAATATTATTCCGGGGTCTAAGCGGGCTACGAACAATTTCCGCGTGAACCTTCTTGCCTGTATCACGAGTGAATGCTCTGTTCTTTTATATTCTGTCACACAGAATTCAGAAAGGGTCTTCGATAATACGTGCCAATGTACTGTGTTCATCTTGAGTTGGATCCCGGGTAAACACAAGTTATGATTATTACGAATTTACATCAGTATATCAGCATGTCTCTTCTACAAATATTTTGTCTGTAAGAACGAACCACAAAATTAGCTAGGTTTTTTTTCCTATTCGTGTGAGTAGATATTGTACTTTCATATTTTCAATTCCGTCGCCTGTGATGGAAGGTGAAAGTCCGAAGTTTCGGCGCATCGAACACCATATCCGAGGGATTATGCGTTATTTCGTTGTTCTTTACGAGTTCGTTTTGTTTCATCACCACATCCAACTTCCTCCGCTAGGAATATAAGAGAATAACGCGATCGGAACTAATTACAAGATAAATGGATCTCACGTCGAGTGAAGAGGCACAGGAGATAAGACGACGAGAGGAAAAAGAAGTATGTCCGATGTGGAGAGAGAGGGAAAAGTGTAAGAGAATCGAGTGACTGAAGGTGGGAAAGAGCGGGCGAGAGAAGAGTCAGCTCCTTGAATAGTGATCAATGGGCGCTGAGATGGAAAGGATGTTGGGAGGGGATGGCCTTTTAACGTTTTTAATCCTCCACGGTGATTATGTGGTCACGAGGCGTTGGTAACGTTCATTAATTCTCCGCGAATTGCGATAAGGACACTCACTTGTGCTTGAGCATTGATCGAGAGATTGTTCCTCCGGTGTTAAACTTTTGCGTCTATCTGAGGCTCCTATCATATTTTATGTCCTCCGACCGTTGACGCTGTACTAATTAAATACGTACGATCATATATAGACGCTGCACCTCTGAGACAACTATGAACAACTCGCTTGTAACGTCGAGTTTTACACAGTGGGCGAAGTACATATTATAGATGAGGGACTCATAGTAATGTTTATTTCACGCATGATTATGTGATACTCGCTGTGCTCTCGCGTTACACCGTCGCTCTTTCTCAGATAGATCCCACGCGACGATATGGTAGATTATTCTGTCTCGTAGACAGCTAATCCCTTAGAGCGTCCTGCGAGCCATACAAATGAATATTGATCACCCGAGGTCGTCCGCGGTCTTCTCTCTTGAAAGAATCATATCTCGAAACCGCAAGCGACTGCCTCTAAATGGGAAATCAAACAAAATGATCTCCTGCGATCATCCAGTGTCTCCCCTCAGTCGCCGGGCCCACCCCCGTTTGGCAGCGGTAATGAATAAAAATTATAATTACGTTTCTCATCGTCAACGGGGAAAAAAAGAAGTTAATCAATCACGAGCGGAGGGACCCTGAGAGAGCAGGTTTCGTCTTTCCCTCGACGGGACGAGGCCCCTCTTAGAAGGCAGCCCGCTTTACGTTCTTGTCCAACGTGAGACGTTCCCAGCGGGAAGTCTGTTGGCTAGTCAAAAAAAGTCACCGCTGTTTTCAACTTAAACGCTACTCATTTATACCCACACGTGGTAGTCACGTGAGCGTGACGACGTGAAGCAATGACATAAATTAGCAATCACATACTTCATGATCTGTCGTCGAGCGTGTGCGAGTACTTTTTAAAGAAGCAATAGTAGGTCTCAAGGTAACACTTGCGAGTTGCATCGAATAATCCGCTCTCGTGAAGAACGTGTCCCGGGAATTAAAGCGCGCACGAGATCGTGCTCGCGAGTGGAAGACCGATAGGTAGGAAGCGGAACGAGAGGAGAAGAGAGGAGAGGAGGTTGTTCCTCGTTTGAACGAGGCTGAGGAAAGCGGAGGAGGCGAGCGAGAAACGAAGAATATGCAAACAACCGCGTTACACGCATCGCTCACTGCGCATCAAACGTTTATCGCGTGAAACCATAAGAGAGCAGTTGGCACGGATGATTCATGGTGGTTGTGAGCGTGCGAGCCACGGAGGCGGATGACGAGCGAGGGAGGGAGAGAGGGAGAGAGAGCAGGAGAGCAAGTAATGAGAGTAGGAGGGAGGCCACAGGAGGAAGAGGCTGTCGACTGTATATACCCACATCATGCAAATGGTTCCAATCATAAGCGAAGTCTATAATCGATCTATAAATCTGCTTACGGGGAAGAAAGGATCGCGAGTAGCACTTGGGGTACGTCATGAGAGGGGGAAATGTAGGTGGGTAGAGGGTCGGTGTGGGTGGTTCTCACTGGTAAGATGAGGAAGCGAGAGAGACAGAGAGGGTGAGAGAAAGAGACGATCGTCGACACTACCCGGGAGCATCTACTAACGGCGGGGCACACACCACGATAGACAAATGTATCTTGTTAGCATACCATTTGTATGCATGGGGTTTTGCATTCTGTCTCCGTCTCCTCCTCGCTTCTCCCAACGTCGACTTTCTTCGTCTCTTCCCTTGCGCTCTGGACTCACTTACGTCCCTCGTATGGACGTTTAACGTCTTCGGCAAATCGAATGGAAATCATTTCCGCAACGTCGGTGCCCAATCAACGTTTCGGTCTATGCTCGCTCCCTTGGGAAAAGTGTGTATCGGGAATACTGGTTGGCGCTAGCGCTCTTCGCATTTTTTAACCCGTCTCGAAGTGAAAGAGTCAGAGGACTATTCCGAGACAGAACTATAGATATAGTCGGGAACGACGTTGATCACGTAAAAGTCGATATTTCCAGCGTTCTCCTCTTTTTTCTCCCTCCACCTCCCTCCCTTTTTCTACCTCGCAGTACGTTCCGAGCGCACTTTGAATTTGTTAAAGCGTAATGACGGTAATACGGGGCCGGCTGACGCTTTGACGACAAAGCGGATAAATAATTGCATGTTTTTCGATGAGCGATTCCTCGGGCATCGTCGTAGTCGAGCGTAGAAAGCGCGCTCTCCACCTCGGCTCGTTTATTCGACGGCGTTCACGGGGAAAAAGACACCTTAAAGACTCGCGATAATTATAGAAACTTGCGGAGCTCCTGGTTTCTTGGATATCAAAGCACTCGGGGAAATAATCAGAGAGAAGCGGCCTTCGAGGGTGAATCCACCGCCGGCTACGACTGGGGTGAGCGAGAAAGAGAAAGGTAAAGAACGAGAAAGAGAATGAGTGAGACAGCGAGTGCACTGTGAGCCGACGATATTCTTTGCGTCATTATCGCGATTTAATTATGCCGAGTTCTCCTTTGAGTCTCTTAATTTAGTCTCCATCCCACTCTTTCCACCCTCCGCGCTGTTTTCCTCTGTCTCCCCCGCCGCGATTGCGGGTGTAAATATTTTCGTGACCGACGTCAGGATTAATCAGAACTTTCCTCTAATCAGTGATCTCATCAGATCGAACCGGTAATCGTATTGATTATCGTCTCAAGAATTGACCGAGCGCTTAGGCGGGAAATTCCGGCGTGCGGGGGGTGGTTGAAGCCAACGCGACCCTGGGATTTTCAGGAAAATCTTGCAGCAGGAAAATTTTGTTTGATTTCTGAGCGAGGATGGGGCCGGTCTTGGGATCCCGCGAGAGGAAGCAATCGGTGGGCGTCCGACGAAAGGCGGTTGGTTAAACGCAAAACCTTCTTCACTCCCAAACTACAGCTCCTGGCCGGGAGAGAGAAATTAATTTTAACTTTAAATTAAGACTCGTCCGATACCTGGTTGCTTCTTTGTTGCCACGGCCGACACGGGGGCTGAATCATCCGGGGGGAAGGACGGAACAAGATGACGGAGAAACAGGAGTGAAAGAGCGACAGGGAGACAGAGAGAGAGGGAAAGAGAGAGACGGCTAAAGGAGACTGAGTTCGCCGACAAGGAGCGACTCGAAGTTTTCCCGCGCTTTTGTCTACTGTTAGTGAGAACGTTAATAATAAAATAACGATCTCGCTTGGTAACGAGTTATCGCGCCCTCTTCGCACTCTCCATCGCCTGTATACACCCTTCTCTCATGATCGATGACCTGCTTAGAATATCAACGAAATGTCTCTTGCGTGGAAACTTCGATTAAGCGGAAAAGGCTGTTACACATCCCGACAAAACAAACCGTACATACCATTCGCACGTTTCGTCCGATGAACAGGGGGACAGCAAAATTTGGCATCCACCAATTCAGGCGCGATCGTCAAATTTTTCATATTAACCCACCCGTTACTTCTTTACATTTAATTTAAGTGTGCCGTGAATGTAGGAGAGACACTGAGGGAAGAACGCGGAGAGACGTAAAGAGAATGAAGAGAACGAAGTGTGGGAGGGTGCACGGGAAGCCATCGGTCAATTAATCAAGATAATGAGAGCCAAGTCGGGCCGCGGAGAACAAGGGGGCAAGGAGTGCGCGCCTTGGCAGAAGGGTAGAAGAGAGAGTATGAAGTATGGAGCTGTGCGGAGCGGAGAGAGAGAGAGAGGAGAAGAAGGACCGCCTGTACGAGACATTCGACACCTCGGCCAAACCGTTGCCCGACAATACCGAAGATACGCGACTTGGCGGTAAACTTGGCTCGACGAGGCTTCCGGATAAGCAGCCAAACTTGAGTTCACACGCTGCTCTCCGCGGGACGGTGGAGGGGCAGGGCGCATGATTAATTAATTAGCCCGGACTAGTTAGGATGCCAGGGTTCCTACGTCCTCCTCTCGGTACGCCTCACCTTGTTCGCGTAGCGTTCAACTACGGACCGATCGATGATCGCGAGCTTTATCCTCGATTGGCTAATGCCGCAATTCGTAACGATACCCGGAGCGCGCAAGCCTACGGTATAAAATTCATAGACGTCGGACAAATGAAAAGTCCAGGCGGTGGTCAGTTTTTGTTCAGAGGAGATTTGCCTGGTCGTTCAGGCAAAACGCTTCCGGCTGGCTTGCAAGAAGCCATATCCGCGATCGGTAGTCCGAGGCGAGTCGCATGAAATATATACCGGACAAACATGGGCTCAAGGAGCGTGAGTGCGGGCTAACCGTTATCGCGGGTACACAAGTGTGCAGGACGCGAGAGACATGCCCCGGAACGCACAATCCTATCTCCCCGATCCTATCGTTCGGCAAATATAACCCTGAATGACCACCCTTTGGATATTAACTTTCCCAGATGTCGTCTGCGCCTATCTCTCGTCCGCCTCCTCGATTCCGAGAGATCCCGGACGTTTACTCTAGATACCGCGCTGAGAGTCCTTCCTACGAGTACACTTAAGGTTTGTTCGTTTAGAAATTTAAGGTATTATATGGGAGTGTACTTAGACTCATGGGCGAGGGTCAGTTTTAATTTCTTGCCAATGGGACTAGAGAAAAAAAGCAATCCTAACTTTTGCAGTCTCCGTGAATTGTCGTGGGGGTTTATTTTTTTTTGTCTTGAAAATCTACGGAATTGAGAGTTGTCTACAAATAAAGTGACACGCGGAGATAGTGGCACGCGATAGTTCATACGTCGGCCCAACAGTACCGCACTTAGAGCTGCTTCTACGTGTCGGCGGTGTGCATTAAGTTGCATAACTTATGCAGGAGTCATTTACCGCGGTGGATAAAGAACGTCGCTATCGTACAAGTGTATCAGCCCGTAATTTACCTGGGCGATTATATCGGAGGTGCGCGCTGAAAATATCGCGACGCCGTATCGGCGGAATTTATTTCAAGCCGCGCGCGAGTTCTGCATACTGTGCCTAAAAGTTCCTAAGCTACCGCATCGGGGTGGTTTGAAGAGTGACCGAAGCCAATTTTCGTAGATCCGTGTCGCGAACGAGTGAACCGGGAATGACATAATTCTACGCAGAACTCGACGAAGACACAGTCGCCGTCCGCATCTCAAGCTGGAACTTCGGTTCGTTCCGGTAACTCTAACCAAGACTTCAGCTCGCTTCCTGGATTCAGATGCAGCTCAGTCGATGTACGACGAGACGCGAGGACGAGGTGGTTGCGTTGCTTCGGCTGCTTCGCCGTTGTAGAACTTGCGTAAGATAGTCCAAACATTAGATACAAACACGGAAGGGGGTGTGTAGAAGGGACCGGAGGCTCTTACCCGTGAGGTTAGGTTACGTCAGGTTACTCCACGGAGGCTACCATCGCCGGCGGCGCAGCGCGCGTCACACATTAACATAATGCTAATTATCTTGCCAGCTCATTAGCGCCGGCAAACTGTCCGAGGAAACTCGGCCTCCCGAGATAAGGAGGGGGCGGTTTGGGGATATAGGGGCGAGCGTGTCTACGTTCGCCTTCTCTCCTCGTCACGCGAGCCACTTTCTCGCTCATTCCTTCCCTCCGCCTCGCCGTTCCCGAGCAACCCCTACCGGTCTATGTACGCGTTTCCCTGTCTAAGGCTGCCAAGATTAAGGTCCCACTCTGACGACGTGGACGTTCCTGACGTGGGTCCGTGTTGGCCCGAGTTCGGAGAACTTCCGGACGTTACCTCCTTTCCGCGATCCCCGACGACTTCCGCCGGCATCGGACGTGTTTGGGGCTGAAAATAAAAGCAACCGCGTATTCGTAGGTAGAAGACGGTGTTAGCCTCGGTGTCAGGGCACTAAAGGGATAGATGCGAATTCCGATCGCGCTCTCGAACAATGAAGAGTTCGATAGCGTGCGCACGCGGAGAAAGCGAAGAAAGAGCCATTCCTTTCGGTGTGGGAGGCTCTTCGGTAGCGATGCGATTAGATTCTCGGGGCGAGTCGAAGAATGGCGGCTTTCGAAGAGAGCTTTAGCCCTCCGGTGTAATAACCGTAAAGTAGTAACGTGCACCCGCCTCACCTCTTGCTTCTCATCTTTCTCTCTCTCGTCTCCTTTTTCTCGTAACATCGTTCTTTCTCTTTCTCCGTCTCGCTCTCTCGCACCGTCCCTCTCCCTTCCTTCCTCTCCGCCTCTCGCTCCGCCGGTCCCTCGCATATGCACGCATGGGGAAAGGGCAACCCCCGTGGAAAAATCATGGCTTTACGCGTCAAATCGCGTATGCATATAAAGCGGTATTATTTCGCGCGTTGACGCACCGCCGAGTGTATCTAACCGATATACCTATACGCTCGGGTGTACATTATGCGGTGGGCTATATTTATGCGCGAAGCCACGGCGTGTATGCAAAGCGGCCTTACACAGCCGCGATTTTACAGCGAAAGACGATGCGTCGCGCGCTGTTGCTCGTTTTTGGACGGTCGATTCGTTCGCGCCGATCGTTGTCGAGGCCCCTTTCGTCCAATTATGCGTGATCGAACGTTGATGATTAGGGCGCGTTCGTGCGCAGATTTTTAACTGGGTCGTCGATACGCGAACCGTGATCATTGCTAATTGCACCGACGCAAATGTGCCGTCTAAAAATAAGCCGGCAGGTGGGCAGGTGTGTGCGTTATCGTACGTGCTTACGCTTTTTGCCGAGCACTTTCCTACAACGTCGTCGCCGTCGCCGTCGCGCTCGGGCTTAGACGAAATTAGCACTGATAAATATCTCTCGCTCTGGAAACTCCGCCGGTGGGAGTGTTTCGTCGTTGCCTCGGAGAACTGGGAAACCCCGACGGCGTTTTTTGCGTACTTCGAAGATGGCGCGAGAGGCAAAGAGCTCGGGGAAGAACGGTAGTCTCCTCCGCCTTCTCGCGATACCGGAAGCTTCAGCTGTCTCACAGACGCGCGCGCACGGGGGAGCGAGCGAGAGAAGAAGAGGAAGAGAGCGGCGAAAGGCGGAGGAGGACCGAGGGAGAGGACGACGAAGAGGCAAGAAGAGAGAGAGAGGCTGGATGCGAATCGTTAGATCGGAAGAGACAAGTCGCCTCGCGCAGAATCCCTCTCGTTGTTGTCACCGCCACCCCCTTCAAGCCCCCTCCACCCCCTCCCACCCCCCTTCCACCCTTCTCCGTTCTCTCCTACTTTCCGTCCGACCGACCTCTCCTACCTCCACTCACCTCTCCGTCTACCACCTTCGGTTTCTCTCTTCTTACCCGCTGGTGTAGATGCAGCGCGAAAGGAGCTTTTGTCTCAAAGCTCCGCGTCGGCCATGTTGGCTGCACTTGAATTGTTTCGGCCTTAATTGGAGCTGCGAGCAGCCGTCTTTCTTCTCCTTCTTTCCGCCCGGGCTACCTGTACCTTTATACATGCTCTTAGCGGATTATTACGAAAGGAGCCTCCGCTGCATTTTTTATATCTCACCCGACGTATCTCTCCTCCGCGTGCTCGGATATTTCAATTTTTCATCCATCGACGCAGATTTCAATTTCGTTCGATTATCAAGGATATTCGCGTATAAAAGTTCGAATATAAAACTATCTTAAAATCTTCTTTTTCTTGGCTTCCAAACATCGTATTTATCACGCTACCATATCCCGTTATCGACGTTCAATTCGCATTGGTCTCCTACGTTTCATAATATTCCTGTTCTCGTTTCCTTTTTGTTAACCACGAGAGCGCGTGTCTACACCGCAAGTACGTAACGGCATTCAAACGAAAGAGAATCTATCGCTTGACAGATTAATTCGTCGTCGGGCGTAACTCTGCTCGAGTTCACTTTTCCCTGCCTTTCGCCGATAGAGAGGAAAGGACGAAAACGAACTCGAACGAGCTCGCAACGGTCCGTTCAGTCGTACTCTTTCCCTCTCTATCTTGTCCACGTTGCCCGTAGACGACGAGTGATGCAGTCAGCCGAGCGACATCAAAGAGGGACGCGGGGCTTCCGTATAATTAGTGTCAGTCATATTTGCATATTGATTGAAGCGAACGTGTCGCCCTGGCACTCGACTCACTGGCCTCTTTTCCCATGACGCCTGCGCCCGTTATTGGTCCTTAGGAACTTCTCGTCGACACCTTTCTCTCTCTCTCTCCTTCTCTCTGCGTCTCTCTCACTCTTTCCTATTCTCCCTGTCGTGGTCCTGAACTTACTCTCGACCCCGTTCCGATCCGGTCACCTTCGCGTTTCCACGACATTTCATCGACGAATCGGCAGCTGACGTTTCGAAATTGTCGGGACTCGCCGATAAAGACCGAACTTTGCGCTTCCCTGTCGATGAACTGTTTCAGTGTCAATTAAGATACGGTTACCGCCGATAGCGTTCGTCGTAAATCTGTGGAGAGTGAGTAAGCACAGTTTCACCCATTTTCTAAGATATCCCATGGCTTCCTGTTTCTTGTGAGTCTGTCGGAAGTCACTCGGAAAAATCGTTCGACTCGCGAATCTTTCGTTCCCTATCAACAAACGGATACGGTGCGTCGGCGAACGAACGAACGAACAGTGGCACGCACCCTTCCATTCTCCGCGTGCCAACGGCTAACATATGAACGCTCGGTGACTTCACGCTTTTGCGACGTCGATTCAAATTCTGCCTGGCACGAAATCGGTGCGGATTTAAAAAGAGGCGTTTGGAAAAGGACGGGGCGAGAATGCGGTACGCGAATTGCGGGGAAAAAGGGGGATAGCGGGAATGGGGTGGAGTGGGGTCGGCGGATAACAATAGGCTGCAAGTCATTGGGTAAACGACGGAGAATCGTTAAAATGCAACGCGCTCGTGGGCGCTATTTTCATTTCGTACGCCGCGAGGATAAGCGAGAGATAAAGGACAAGAGAGAAGGGTCGCCGTTCGGATTCGAAAGGGCGACCGTCCATCGTGGTCGACGTCGTGAATGGCGCACGGACCACGGGACTTACGACGCTCTTTCTCCTTCGTTGTCAACCTAAAATATTCAGCGACGTAGATCGAGGGGTGAACTTTCATTGAATTCGGTGTACTTCATGCGGGATCAGAATTCTCGGCGAAGAGTCAGCCGATAAAATGTTACCGTAAGAGACTTCTTTTATTAACGTTTTACTGTATTGAGATAAAAGCAAGGGGATGGAAAAATGCGGTAGAAAAAGTGGCCGACTGACCGATGACGGATACCAAAATCCCCGATCCTTGTATAAGACACGTCATGGCGAGATGGTGAGAGTTGATAGAAACGATTGCAGTGAATAATTCGAGACACTTCCGCGGGCACCTACTTCGACGATGGGCGAGTATACGAAAATGCCTGCGTCTTGACTAAGAGATCCCGCGGGATGTGCGAGTTCGATGCTCGTGAAGGATAGCCGTGGGTCAGGGGCTATCTTGAAGTTCCACATCCTCTCTCGTCCTGGTTTTCTCCTCCTTCAAGGATAGATCGAGCCCTCGAGACCCCCTCGTCCGTCATGAACGAGAACGGGCTCGAGGTCCTCCTTCTCTGTACAGTCAACGATCTTCTCCTCTCTCCTTTTTCTTTCGGAGTCTATATTTTTATTGATTCCGATTATGGTCGGTTCCTCCGGGCTCTATCCCCGTACTCGGTAATTCAAAGGAACGATCTGCGTTTCTCGGGCACCGTGGCGAGAGTAGGCTGCCCAGTTGAGGCTGTATCGATTTTGACAAAGAGCCACGCTGAAATTGCTCTTTTACAGCGAAATTCGAACTCTGCGGCTTTTTTTCTCTCGCCGCTGCACGAGTCTTGCGTCAGTGGCGGCCGTATTGCAAATCGCCGCGTTTCGCCGATGATATGAACACCCTTTCTCCTCTGTGCGCAGTAATTTGCAAACAAAAATTAGTCTCCGCCGCTATCGCGATCGGTATTTTTCGTCGGTTTTGCGCCCGCGATATATCGTGCCGGGGTGACGGCGGTGTCGGTGGTGGTGCTGGGTCGGATCGCGAAATGATATTTACAGGGCGGTGGGTGCACTAGCCCAACTCAAAATAAGCAATTGACCCACGATATTCTCTCTTGCCCTCTCTCGCACTCTGCCATTCTCCTCCGCGCCCTCTCTTACTCTCCTCCTCGCTGCGTCCGTCTCTCTCGCCGTCGATGTCACTCTTTGCCTCCCACACACACCCTCTCTCTGTCTAACGGTAACAAAACCCCGTCCGTTCGGTGCGCCAATATGCGGCTAATTTGCACAACAAATAAAGCTTATTCTCCGGATTTGCATGTGTTTGAACTGCAGTGTAATTGGGTGGTACGCTCGGCTCGACGTTGTCCACTCTCTCTTCCCCCGTCCCTCTCGCTCTCTCTCTCTGTCTCCGCATCGTCCTGCCCCTCGTGCCGCCACCGTTCCCTCGAGCCTCGACGTACAACGAGTGACGTGCCGAACGGATTTCGCAATATCGAGATTGAACTTGCGTAAAGTTGTCATTCGGCCCCGTGTGCACACAGAGAGGCGGTCGACGCCCGCTTATAATTGGTCCGCTAACTTTCGCCGCGTTCACCAAAGGGTGAGAAAAATTTCAAGGGACGACCCGCCGACGATCGGCTTGTTTACAGCGCAAAGTGGCGGTCAAGTAAAAATTTCAATTCTCGCGCTGCTCAGAGACGGCTGCGAGGAGAGCCGTCCGATACGCGGCGGCTAAAATAAGAGCACGATCCCCGCAAATAAGTATACGTCGCGGGCCTATAAAAGGTTAATCGCGTAACAAGTCAAGCCAGAGGAGCGACGTGTGGGCTCGATATAATCGCCCTCAAAGGAGCCTCGCGTGCAACGCCTCGCATACAATGTATCCCTTTCCCTGACGGAGCGAGAGAGCCCCGCGAGCCAAAGGGGTCCTCTCTCTTCTCCCGGCTCTCTTCTCAGCGGTTGCCCCGACTCTCGGATCCTTCTACGAATTGTTTTGTTGCGACGCTTAACGTTTTATTCCTTCGACACTTCTTGGTCTCTCTCTTCTTCTGCCGGGACATCCCTCTTCGGCGGGCGTGCGGCGGGGGCATCGGTTCTCCTCGGTTCTGCCCGACCAATTTCGCAGCGATTCTCATTATTACGAAGGGCGGCATTCTGCCCACTCGACCTCCCCTCTCTGTCCTCGGGGCCTCGTGAGTTTCGTGAGCGCGGATCAAAAACGTCGGAGGCGGCCGACTATTCGTGACCGGGACCGATAATAACGCGCGCTGCTCGTTCTCTCTCTCTGCGTAAAGAGAGAGAAAATGGCGACGGGAAACGTGAACGAGAACAGCCCCCCCGTGCCTCAAAATGGCGAGCATGCACAATGCACGCGCGCCTCTCCGCTTACCCGCTCTACTATGCCTCCTCCTCGTTTCAGATCGATTGTCGGATATGAGTTTCGTGGCAGCTGCGGTGTGCACCGCGACGGACTTCCGACAGGACGAACGAACACTTTCAAAATGGCGTGGACGGGCGCACTTGACCGCGCGGCGGCCGCCCTGCGCTCGGAAATAAATTTTACGAGGACCTCGCGTTCTCCGATAACTCCCGACGTCGTCGCCGCCGCAAAAATAATTTCCCGACGCGGCGGATCTTTATGGCCCGCCTTTTTATCCTTCTTATCCCGCGTCCACCTAGTCGTCGCGTATTTTCTCGGGCAAAAGAGAAGAAGAGGTTCATTTCGGAAGGTCACTATCTCAAGGTTAATCCCCCTGACAGTTTCTGCCCTACGCGCCAGCCGGCACGGGCACCGATCGTTTCTCTCCGCTCGGACGTGAGCTACGAGCTGCGGCTCGAGGCGGCTCGAGGCGGCTGGAAGCGGACGGACCCGGCGAACAACCGAGCACCGTGTACGGAAGGGAGTCCTCGCTTTCTGCCGAAAATATGAATTTTCGGAGCGGCCATCGCGGCCGACGTTTTCCCACTCTCGATTTTGAACGGGCCACACGAGAGGAGCGTCGTCCCTCTGAAGTCCGTCGGGCCGAGAGAGGTGGACATCAAAGAGAGAACAAACAAACGGGGAGGATGAGGATGAGGGCAGCGGCGGCGGAGGAGGGCGGCGTTACGATGCGATGCAATTCGGACACGGGACACAAAGTGATGACGTCACCAACCGGCCAGAAGCCCTGTCGTCGTCGGGCGGCCACTGTGTGTTCAGTCGCTGGTTTACAAGTTCATTGCACACTGCCCACTTTACGTGTGTGCACGTGCACGCGCGCACACACGTCGTCGGCTGGACGCGCGGGAGGGACAGGGATGGAGAGGGAATGTGTGCGCGAGTCTGCCGGGCGCCGATTCTCACATCCTGTGTGTCTGCTCTCGCTCCACGTATTCGAAAGAGCGACCGCGCTGTCGAAGGTGGACATTGCGAGGGTGGCTGCGAAATTTCTTCGCCGACGTGGCGTGATTAAGCCCTTAATTGGATAGGACCTGCCTAGGAGAACAATTTGCTACGCCGCATCCCGCAAATCCAAGCTTGAGTTCGACTTCAACAGAAATTGTGTAGTCGCATGAATGTAATGGGCATCGCTCTGTTTCGTTTATAGCAATGCGTCTTAGATCTCCGTAATGGTTCCTCCTCGATTCTCGCGTAAAAGGGTGGAATGAGAGAGTGGTGAGTTATCGAATGGGAAAACAAAGAGGTTCGCGATGTAAGATCCAAGAAAGGGACCGAGGGCATAACCCTTCTTCCCGTTCACTCTACTCCGTACGGCACAATTACATTTTAATTAATATTTCCTAAGAGGCCGAAAAGCTCTCCCCCCTCCCCCGACGAATTTATGATCGTTTTATCCATTATTAGGGTTGGAGGCGGGCGAATCTCGCGAAAACCCATAACTTCGTCTTTACTGCTCCTTCCCACCCCTTTCAGTGCCTCTCTCTTATCCTTCTTCCTCCACCACGATTCACCTTCCCTTTCTCTCCTTCTGCTCTCTAAAGCTATCACTCCCATTATTCCCGGTATTGTGCCCCATGCCGCGTGCAAATGCATTTCTATAAATCTCGCAATTCGCCAACTCCAGAACAAAATCAGTCGACATCTCCCCTGTCGGCAATGACGTCCATCGGATTTCATGCATCGTCGAAGAAAACCGAAACAGCTTCTAAATTCAGTTTTCTTTTGCTCAATTTCCAGAACAACGGCAAGACGGCGTGGGGCACGCGGTGGACGTAAAAGTCCTTGACAATGCGTGGGATGTTAAGTCGAGCAAACGTGCCCCGGGGATATCGTCTGGTCAGGGATTCCTCGGTACCGCGTTGTCATCGAGGATGGTTGAAACTTCACGGTCCGGAAGACGAGAATGTCTTTGAGTCCCGGAAGGCATCCTGGCCTGCCCCGAAGGGGGCCTGCTCCTACACGACAACCCTCTCCTCGGCTTTCTCCCGTTCTACCAACGACCCTCGACCTGGAGTGGTGTCGGAGGAGGTTGGGGGTGAGAAAAATGCGTCTCGGCCAAACTATGTCGGCCTGCGTGCACTCAGGTATGCGGTTCCTTCCTGGTCCTTTCTCGTCCTTCTATTCCGCGCACTCCTGCTCCAGGAGCCCTGGTTTTGGCCTTATTCACATGCCCGAATAAAAGCTCAATCGCAGAGAGAATGAAGTCGCCCCTGATAAAACGATTTTAAAACTTCACGATTTGGCTTTGGCAAAATTTTAGTGTCTGCCCGCCTTTAGAGGCTCGAGCCACGCGGATGCGTAGGGGACGGATTTATGATGGATTACGTATGGTGACGGTGAGAAAAGTGCGTCGCGCTCGAATTGCGTTGGCTCCTGTTCGCATAGAATATGCGGGTTCTTGAGACTTTCCAAATTGTATTACGACGGCCCATACGATGTTGTTTCACAACGATGTTAGTACCTTGATAACTATGCGTAACAGTAATTTTTAAACGCCGGTTGTCACCGTTTCTTTGCCCGTAATGTGACTTTAATTGATACGTGACAGAGGGTTAAAAATGTAAGTGCCAGACTGAATCAGTTTTACGCGCATATTGTTGCCGTACAGTCATAAATAGGTGAGACGGTTAAAGAGCTTTGTCGGCATACTCAACGTCTCATTCTGATATCACAATTCGCATCCGTATTTCCGTACATGCAGTAAACGTACAGTAACGCCGCTGCATTCTACTTAAGCATTTACGCGTTTGACGTTCTAAAGGCATAAACGCAACCTATTTCCCATCTGCGTCTGTTGGCTTTTCCTTTAGTAAGCAGAAGAGGGTTTTTGAAATACGATCCGCTACCTTCGGGGTATCGACTGACGAGGAGTTCGTTGCGAGGCTTTAAGGGTCGATTGGGGGCGGAATGGGGACGAGTTAGCGGCGGTAGATTGACTAAGTTTCGACGACGGAGTTTCGACAGGTTGAAATCTGCCAGTCGATACGCAGCAGATCTTTCTCAAAGGGCGTCGAAACTATTCGCCTGATAGAAAGAAAAGGACACCCATAGGGGCGGGGGTATGGAAGTGAAGAAAGTAATTGCGCGCACAACGGTGGGGCTCATATATATATTACGGGATACGAGCTAATTCAACAGCGAACGAACGACCGGACGCATTCGGCTATCGAACGGAGTCGTTAACGGAATTACATCGAAAATGCCGGGCAGAGCAGCTGATCGGGATTAAATCCGCAAATTTTGCGGGCTTTCACGGTAACGTCATTTGCCGCGAGCCGACAGCGACTAAGGTAATTAAATAAAATTGCGCCGCTCAACGTATGTATCTTCGCGCGTTAAAATCGACGCACGCCGTGCGATTTTAAATATCGACGATCGAGTTCCGATCAAAGCTTTGCCAATATCGCGATTGTCGTTTGGCGGGAGAGGCCCGTGGCGGAAAAAAAATGTTGAAAGGACGGCCGAGCTCGCCCGGACTCGTGGATCCTTTCGGTCCTTTCTGGTCGTCCTGCGGAAGGGAACGATATTGTTGACAGGCGTCTCACGAAGTCATCCGGGTTTTGGTACGGCGGGGCGATGACGCGCACTTTTTCCCCCGCGGTGATAAATGGCACGTACCTACCCCCCGGTTGTATCCGATTCGGATAGGGGGTGGCTGACAAGGAGCGTGAGAGTTCTAGTGGAGGGTGTCGGGCGTATTTGTCGGGTGGAGGTTCGTTTTCTCTCTCTCTCTTTCTCCCTCTCTTTGCGTGGGCAAGACACTGCCCTGATTGATACGCACCTCCCTCTCTGTCGTTCTTTTCTCCTGCCCTCTCACTCCAGATTTCCCCTCTTTGTTACACGCTTCCTCCAGCGTCCTCCGCAAAATTAGCCTCTCGAACAATTAATGAGCCGTGATTACGCGAAGCGTCGAGAATCGTCTAATGTATTTAATCACTGATTTCTGACTGGTAAAAAGTGCTTTTTAACGATAAGCTCAATTTTTCATGCCCGAGTATGGATTGGCTTCGATATGCGCGAGAACGTATTCTGGAATGCGGCGTAAGGGTCGGTGATGCGATTACGGGAACGGAAGATCAGACGGTGAAGTAAGAGAAATGTGCGGACGAAGGTAGACAGAAATAGAGGCAGAAATAGAGAGCGCGCGAAAGGTAATCGAAAACGAAACCGAGAGATGAATTTATTCATGGCCGCGACCCGGCTGGATAAATGCAAAATTGGTAATACATACGAAATCTCCGTGGGCCGAAGTAAAAAGGGGTGAATATATTAGTCCCGGAATTAACCTCTCTTTGAACTCGCCTTGCATTGGAATAATTGGACGACGTGCGCGATGCAGCGCGATTCTTGCAGGCGTAACGGATGAAAATATCGGGAGGCCCTTTCGTTGAGAAACCGTTGCGGGCAGCCGTGAGGGAGAATGAAAGTCGGAATTAAAGGAGGTCAGAGAGCGACGAGTGGAAGCGTGAGAGACGGAGAAACGTTGCGAGTACGAAAGTACGGAATCGTGAGTGGACGGGGAAAGGCAGAGGGTCCGCTCAGCAGTACAGTACTGTGCCGCGAGAGAAAGAGAGACAGACATCGTACTCGTACTCACTGCGGATGCGTTCCAGGGAGTGCAATTTGTCGAGAAGCTTATGCACCGACATGCGGCAGACATCTCGAAAGTGAGATTTATTCTGGCACATGCGGCTCTGCCGGAATGCAAGATACTTTGTTTTAATCCAACGTCATGTACTCGCATATATGAAGCCGCGAGTCTCGACGTCCCATTATATAGTCGTGATACGACTTCAATGTCGGATGTCGACACTCGACAGACAAACGTGCGAGATAATAAAATGTCCGGAAATGAATTCCCATTCGCGTCTTCACGCGGACACGACTGGCAACGATAGCCGGGATTCACTGAATGGATTCACTGAATTCCACGTCTTTTCGATAGGAGAGTGCTTAAGTACAAACGATTCGCGCACTTTCCTTTGCGCGGAAGTACGTTGATTGCACACGTCGGCTATTGCGTACCGTACGATAAGATCACGGGATCGGAGTTGAAGCAGGAAAACGCGCGAGAGGGTCAAATCGGAAATGAGTGGTACTTCGAGGGTCCTCCATCTTTGGCGAGTGCGCGGATCCGAAAGGGTTCGCCAATCTGATGCCCGGTGGTACGCGCCCGTATTCCAAGTGGCTCGACGATGATTAATGGCGCCCGGTGCCTTCGTTTTTTGTTAATTAGTTGATTGGGAACGCCTAGTATGATATGCAGATTCATGCCGAGATACCGTCAGGCCGTGGCTTTAATTTCGAACGTTACCTTTCGATCGTTTTACCTCGATTTGAGTGCTGCTTCCATCCAGATCGGATCTTGCGGTCTTTCACTTAAGAGTGATAAGTCACAGTAAACGAATGCTTCTCATTCTTCTCCCTAACGTTCTTCGCTTGGCGACTTTCGTATCTTGCCGCACGAACAATTAGAGCGACGTTCCTCGGCAATAGTGCACAAAATGTTTCGGCACTAATATTCGGTACAAGTAAATTGCCCTCATGCATATACGTGTTTTGCGTTCTGCGAAGATCGGTTGGCCGTCATCCGAGTGATTGATTTTTATGCCTTCAACCCTCAGGGACTGCGTCCGTCGCTACACGTGTTACTCAAGGGATCGTATCTTATTCGTCTCCTTCCGTTCGCTCTCCGTTCTTCTCTCCATCCCTTTTTTAATATCTGTCCGATCCCCGACAAACCCATTGTTTGATCGTTCGCGGCTGGCTCACGCCCGTGTCAAGTGGCCGAGCAGTTTTTCTTCCTTTTCGTTTCGTCATTTGTTATCTGCTACGTGAATCGGGGTGGGTCGTGAGAATACAGACGAGAACGCTTACTGAGCTAGGTTCCTCGGGCATCGGCTTCGCGCACACGATCGACCGTCGCGCGATCCGTATTTTAATATCACGAAATCGGTTTCGGTTTATATTCCAATTTCGCATCATTCGGCATATCTTTTTCTCTTTGGGCCATCAAGACGGGACCGGCGAAAATCGGGCGCGGGCCCGGGGCTATGGCCTCTGCTAAATCTGCGGACCCATACGGCTCGTTCAGAGAAGAGGGAACCGTGAAACGTCAGGACGACAGAGCGAGAAGGAACGATGTAGGGCGCTTACACGATCGGGCTCGCGACTCGTCCGAACTCGGACCGGCCAATTTTTAGCAATTACCGAGATTATCTAATACACCTCGCGGCTAATGATTTCTCATTACAAGGTATAAATCTTAGGGCCCGTTCGCGCAACAATGCCCCGGGACTGATTGGCCGCTAAGTGCGAGGCCCGCGAAACGGCGTATAAATAAATAAACGAACCAGTCCGAGCTGAATGGCGGTCGCTGTTGAGAAGGACCGAGCGGGGAAAGTGTTACATACGGTCGCGGCGCCGCGATTAATCCGGAAGTAATAAGCACGGTAATTGGCCGCGGTAATTGGCAATGGTTTATCGATGATTTTAACACACTGGCAAATTGCGTGTTTATAATTATAGTCGTGATTGCACTGTCGGGAGCGAGAGAGTGTGTGCGCGCGCGCTCCCGCGGCTTCGGAGCGTCAAAGACGAAGGCAAGGAAAGCGGAGAAGGTCCGCTACCCCTTTTAAAAGACCCTCCAGAACGTCCGAACCCACCCTCCACCTTCACCCCCAGGTCCCCTCGCGCCGCTAATTACATTTATTTCAGTTATTCTCGAGACAAAAAGGCGGACGCCATAATTAGGCCGCGGGTTAATATCGGTTACTCGCTACTCGGGGAATAATTAAAAACGGCGCAGAGTAAATGGACTTTTACCGCGGCCAATCGTGTCCCCTCGCCGTCTTTCGTCGACGCCACAATTTGCAAGGAAGAAATTTATATTTTTTTCCACGAGCCCGCTTCGCCCCTTTTACGTCTAAGCGCTAAGGCAGCCGGAGTGGCGAGAAAAATTCATGACGACAGGATACGGTCTCCCTACGCTACTAGGAACGCGTGAATTTATCAGGCGCAGCGTCGATAGGTAGATCCAAGGTACCGGAGAGATTTGTATCGACTTTAGGCTCAGATTTTCCAACGAACGGGCTCGCTCGAAATTGCCTGGAATTAAACATTATCCTTTCTATTCACGGTTTCCCGTCGACTCTTTTGATCCAACACGGAACACGGGAATTATCATTTCCTGTCAATACGATCGAACGGAAGATCCATCCGCACGCCACAAAAGAAAAAGGTCCCCGCGACGATGCAATCAATATTCAAGAATGATAATGTTCGTTCGTTCATTTCGGCGCAGAAGAAAGTACAGTCTCGTTGGCTCGTAAGAGAGTGCGATAAGTAGGGCCACGTATAATAGAAGGGGCTACCGATGAAAGTAATTGGACGAATCGTAGAAGCAACGGGTCTCGGCAATTTCTGCCTGGACCAGGACTATCCCCCGAGCCGATCAATTAACGCAGACTACCGTCGCTCTTTTTGGCGTATACATATTGCGAACCGTACGTTGTGCTTGCGCCGACGTGAGTCGGAGTAGAGGGCGTCCGCTTTTAATTTAATTCGAAAATTTTTATGGTCAGCCGGGCGCAAAGGCCAGGGCTAGCCGAGGCTGCATCAACAAACTACCCATAATTACAAAGTTCCATAGAAAATTGCGTCCATTCGAATCCCTTAAATGGACGCGCGTCCATTGTCTACACACATACCTTGTCCTGGGGCCCGGGGTAGGGGAGTGCGCACTTTTAAAAGAAGCCAAAAACCGAGCGGAGAATAGACGGGGAAAGGGAGAGAGTGAGTTTTGATTTATGAGTTTTCGGTTTCGTAGTAAAAAATACGAATTAGTTTTCGGGATGATGATCGCGCGGAGATAATGGGCCCGATTAAGAATCCGTGGCGGAGAGGCGAAACACAGAGAGAAAGAAGGAGTGGGCGAGCGACAGAGGCGGAGGAGGAGTAAGAGGCAGGGGACGGGGTAAAGAAGGAGAGAGAAAGAGTGAGAAAGAGGGAGAACGTTAGGTGCCCGAGGGCGAGAGGAGGGTTGCCCCGGTGTCCTCTTTGTTTTTCAAAACTCGCCTCTCCTACACGAGACACCCTTTCGCTCTAGTATCGCTTGGCCTCCGCATAAGAGAAGAGATCATGACGGAATCTGCGAGAACTCGTTCTGGAAATAAACGGACGGTCGTCGGACGACGATCCTGACACGGGCCTCGATTCTTGATCGTGATCTCGAATCGTTTTGCTCCCGCCTCGTGGAAAGCAACGGACCTCGCTGGTAAACTTCGCTCTCGCGCAAAGACGTGTACGCCTCAAACCGAGGGAGAGAGAGGGAGACCGGTGATCTCGAACGATCGAATTCGCGTGCGCGAAAGGCTCAATTCCCTTTCCGCGATCGTCAATTTTTCCGACAGCGTCCGTCCGTTCCTCGTTCCCCGTTCGCCAGCAACTCTTATGGTACTCGCGCTTGCGCTCGAGCATTACAAATAGAAACGTCAAATTTGCGCGTAATAGCCGGCTATTAATGTCGCGACGCCATTTTACCGAGGGACCGTGGGTCGGCCATTTTGAATTCATTTCCACCAATCAAGCCTGCTACTTTTTCCTCTTATTTTTTCCTCCTCCCTTCGTCCTCCTCGGTTTCTCTTCTCTCCTTCGTTCTTCCTTCTTTCCTTTCTCGCGAGGAGGAGGCGATGTTGCCCGTCGATGTTGCGCGTCGATGTACATACCGAACCAACACATTCTTAACCTCTTGGGCATGGGGAACGAGCGTGCACGCGCGCACACAGACAGGTAGCCCGGTGGCTGGAGGTGGAGGTGGAAGAGGTGGTTGAGCAGAACGAGGAGAACGAGGAGAAACTGTGGAGGCAGCGAAGGCAGGCGTTGGATGGCGAAGGATGGCGAAGGATGGCGAAGGACGGCGAAGGA
Organism: Cryptocheilus praepositus; assembly: GCA_033815515.1. Classification (NCBI taxonomy): domain Eukaryota; kingdom Metazoa; phylum Arthropoda; class Insecta; order Hymenoptera; family Pompilidae; genus Cryptocheilus; species Cryptocheilus praepositus. The sequence goes on from JAWWQZ010000227.1 coordinate 2,578,136, forward strand.
TGGCGAAGGATGGCGGAGGACGAGGAACAGGACGTGGCAGAGGACGAGGCGCAGGAGGTGGAGAAGGGCCGATGGAAGCCCCCGCGTAAACGCGGGCGAGAGAGTGCGCACGCTGTCCAACGTAATGCCGTAACATTTATTTTGCCCTTTCCCGCGCCATCCGCCGCGTTGGAATATTTTAAACGTGCCCCCGCCGCACCGCGCCGGCAAACGTATAATTTGGTCGCGTTTAAAACTGTAACCTAACACGACTACCAACCCGCATATATCTATGTACGTACGCGCGCCGCATATAGATATTGGCCAACGTACACGTACGGCGTACATCTATACACGTCGATGCGGAGCGTATAACTCCGGCCGTTCGGTACGACTACTATCGATCCCAAGATGGCAGCCATATAAATTGAACGACCTGGGAATGGCACTCGAGACGACGGCGACGACCGTTCGCGCCACACTTATTTTTCCGACTCGGACGCGGGAAACACGCGCAGCTGCGCCATATAATCATCCTATCGCGCCGACCACGCCGCATTACGTACTTTTTATCCGCACCTTGGACAACAGGAAAACTGCACGCAATCGCGACCTCCGCTCTTTGGGTTAGGGAAGGAGGACGACATTCGGTACCGGAGCAGGATCGGAGGGTGGGCAAAGGGTTCACAGTCTGGCACGGTGGAGACGGAGCGAAAGGGGGTGCGAGAGAAGAGGGCTGGGGGTGGGTGGGATGTTTCGAGCTGACAGTACGGAATGGGGCGTAGAGAGTGTTGCAGAGAGACGGAGAGAGAGAGAGAGAATGAGAGAAAGAGAGTGCGAGAGAGAACGAGAGAGCAAGTGCATGGAGGAGGCAATAATCTGGTTATAACTTGAGAGATTAGGTCCGGATTCGATTACTGGCGAGGTATCAAACCGTTAAACAGTCTCCGTGCTAATCAAAACCGAACCTCATTATCAACGAACCTGGACCCCGGTCCCTCATCTAGCCCTTCCCGTTCACGCGTGTTTCCTGCAGCGAAAGAAATCTCCGTCTGAACGTTCGATCGCTCGTCTTGCAAGTGTGGACAACCGGTCAAACTTCTGCTTTCGTACGTACGCCATCGCGAGTCTCGGGTCATTACACCAAACGATCGCGGATCGTTTGCTCAAGCGGCTTTGATTTTTCGTTGACTTTCTCGATGGCGATTTCCCCTGACTTTCCAGTGAAGTCGTTCGAATTTCTCACGCTCCTGGCTACTTAGACGTCACGCTCGAACGCGCGGTTCACTCGAATCTCCGGGAAGCCTTCAAACGACAAGCGCAGAAGTTTCGCGTGCCACCGGCTCTTTGTCGACCTTCTCGTCCGACCTTCGAGCCCTTTTCTGTCATGAGGAGTATCGTGATCGGAGGAGCGAAGCCTTATGTCGATCGAATCTTGCTTAACCCGGTGCGTCGCGGTCGATCGACGTTTAAACGTTCGGCCCTTGAGCGGCGTTAAATCGTAATCGCTCGCTGATCGTCGTTCCTCTTCTTTTTTCGGCTTCCTTTTTTCTCCTCTTTACGCTGGTTTGCTTAAGCCTTTTGATACAGAGTAATATAATGTAAGGGAGAGGCATTTATCGGTAGAAATACTGGGAGGGTTCCGGTCGTGTTTGTCGTATTCTAATCTGGTTGATAGCCGGACGATCATGAACGTCAACCTATCACCTCGATCGTCGGATCTCCCTCTCTCTCACGCTCGTCCGAATCGAGTACGTTTCTTCTCGCCACAGGCATCGTTGTCGTCAACGCAGGCGACGTGTACAAGGGACAGGGTCCGGTTATTCGGTGGCGGGACGATTTTCTAATTATTGCCCCGTCCTGCGATCCCCCGGGGGCATGTTTCGCGATCCTACATGTGCGTGCACCCGTAGATCTTCCCGATCCCGATACTTCGGACGTCAAGAAACGAGCATAGAGATGGCTAACTATAACGTACCGTCGCACAAGACGGACATTTGTTAAAGAACGTTTAAGTTCATCGCGCTCGAGCATCACGTTAAACGTCGGACGGGAAAATGACAGCGGGTCTAACTTCAGTATCTAAAGAGAATAGACGGGCGCTGACGATCTAACGCACGAATAATCGTGAATAATCGGGTAGCAGAGGAGCGAGGCTCACAGCGAAATGGCATGCACCGCCCTTCTCTTCTGGGACCTCTTTCTCCATCCCCTCTGTCTCTCCTGCTCCGTGTCGTACGGTATCTACATCGGTCCATGGTTTCCGGCGGATCGCATGGCGTGGCAACAACATCATTGGATTCCCTAAACAACCGGGCTTATCCGCGCGCGCGTAGCCCGACGCCGACGAGCGGCGTCATCGGGGAGGAGGCGTTGTTAGTTCCCGGTGGTGGTGGTGCTGCCCTGGCCGCCCTTGCCTCGGTCCGGGCTAGCTACGATCACCCTGATGAAGCAATTTATCCGTGGTCACTGTCGCGCGCCGCACCACTGACTCCGAAGTATCCAATCGGATTTTCCTCGACGATCGAGCGTCGAGCAAAGTTCCCGCTACACCCCGTGTACCTTTAATTGGACCCTTCCGCTCGGCAGTAATGCTGTTGCCGGGGGCGATGGTTACGCGAAAGAGTCAAAGAGCTGACTAAATTTCACACCGCCAAAATCTTTTAAACGACACACGCTAGCGTGCGGTCCAAGTATCGCGGTTCAAAGAGTAGACTTATGGGCGGCATTGAGTTGAATGAAAAGCGCGGGCTCGTTGTGTGGCCTGGTTCTTGAAATCACGTAGGTGTGGAGTTCTCGATCGTCGAGCGACCGTTTCCATCGATCGAGAAGAGCGCAGGCGATGCAACAACCCCGACGCGTCGCACCCTCGTTTATCCATGTATATTCCGACCCTTCTCGTCCCTCCCCGCTCACGTCATCCTCCTTCCCCGCCCTTCGCCGCCGCCGCCGCCGCCGCCGAGCCTGTCGAGTTATCTCGCCTCGCGATAAGTGCATTAACTACTCGTATCTTCTCTAATAGTTTTCAGCCGCGCCGGGAAAGTCTTGTCGCGGTCGAGTGTCGCCCCCGCTTCATGGCATTACCCGCATCCATGCTATATACTATCTGCGAGCGAGAGGCGGCGCCTAACACCGCGACGATCGTATCTGAAACGCGAGAAGTATGCGCGAAATATCGCGACGTTTAAATACCACGTCGATGCGTTTAGACTGTTCTTGATGAACAGTTAGCTGATATGGCGGGTCTATCTACTGTTGGCTCATTATCAACCGGTGAATCCAGGGCGCCGGTGATCCTTTCGTGACTTTTCTGCAGCTACTCGGTGAGTTCTGTGTAAGAGTGCGGCGCGAAGATGGTCGCCAATTTCACTGATGTTGAAGGACCAAATATAAGACTATGTGAGAAATTGCAAAACGAAAATGGAAGGCGAAGGAAAGTTAGCGTATTGTCACGTGTACGGTATTAGGTGATCAGTTCAATAGAAGTCATTCAATAGCGATTCGGCACGGGGCGAAAAGCGTCGAGGTAATAAAAATGAACTTTTCTGCGCGAGCGAGAAAATTAAATTTTTCCTCCGTGTCAGGATCGGTATCGCGGCGTGCGCGCAACAGGAGATTTAGGGGCGCAATTCCTGATACCCGAGCCGTGAGGGACGCGTTTACCGCCGCGACGCACGAGGCCATTCTTCGTCAGCATTCGCATCTTTCTTATTTTTCTTAATTGGCACCCTCGCAACGCGACAGCGCGGTCCTCGGTCCACTGATCGTTATCTATGATAATGAACAGTCGAGGAAGCGATACACACGGGAAGTCTCTTTGCGCGCAGGAAGCGGCGAAAAGAGTGCTTGAGAGACGGGGGACGCAGTCGAAGGTGCGAGGTTCGTGCGGAAATGAAGTGCGAGAACTCGCACGGCAAGACGATCCGATGGCATGTCAGGGGCTAATGCGATTACACCCGAAATCAGATCGCGCAGTTAGCCAATTAGGCAGCGGTGGGTGGCCCTCGCGTGTGTACGTACAGACGGTGGGTATCGGTTGGACGAGTCGCGTGTTCCTTTTCCGCTTTCCTACTCCGCTACCGCCATCGGCCACTTTACGTATCAGGTGATTCCTTCGCTTGAAATATCATAGTTGTTCTCACGTCTCGCCTTTACACGTTCACCTTGCGCGCTATACGGTCCGTTAATAAAATGCATCGATCTCACGATCAATCGGGACATCGAATTTCGAGGAAACGACGTCGTCGCCCATTGACCGTCGACGAATTTCGTAACGCGGGAGATTTCATGAAGCGAAGAGAGTTCGCATAAACTACCGTCGAGGAGCTATAAATTCAGCCGAAGTCGCCTGAGGTACCCTATATATACTCGGGCTTTACGGGCCCATCGACACCATAAAAATTAGATCGGACATATGGCAACCGTGAGAGGTGGTGAAACCCCATTACGCGAGTTTCTCCTCTCCGTCCGCTACTCCGTTCCTCTCTCTACCTCTGTTCTCGCTTCTGCCCGTCTCCCTTTTCCTCCTCCGATCAAAGCCGGAATAATCGAAAGGCTTTGGCACCTGCCACCGTGGGCGTGTACTACCGGTTCGCTGTTGTTTCCCCAAGGGGCTCTTCTCTCGCAACAGCCAAAACTTCCTGAAAAATGACGTTGTATGACGACAGCCTTTGCGCCACCGCCGAGCACGTCTGCTGGAAGAATGTAGAGAACACGCTCCGCTGGAGACAATCAGCGGGAATTAATCGTACCCTTTGCAAGATAAAACTTTCCTCCTCGCCGGCGACCTTTGTGATATCTCAGCTAGAGAATCGCACATGCGCATTGCATGGGCGACGACTAGCGCGGAAAATTATCCGATAACTCCCAGCGTCGATCTCTCCTCCGATGCTGCGAGCGGCGACCATTACGGGTCTCTCGCCGACCTCTTCTTGATTATCGCCGTGCGGTAATTGCCACGTGCCTATACCGTGCCATGGTTCGCAACGACGCCCGTCCACGACGATCTCGAGGCGCTGTAATACGACGTAGCGCCGGCGAGGGCCTCACTTTCAAAACGGAAACGATACGACGCCGGAAGGTGTCCGGCTACAAGGAAAGGCTTTCCTTCGTCGGCGTACGCGAAGAGACCACACCGTTAAGGGGTTGCGCAACTTCTGAGTCGGGAGGACTTGGCGCTTAAGGGTTGAACGACGTCAAGGGAATGGGTGTACCACCTTTATGATACCGACGTGGCGAGGCCAGGGGCGCATTCAGGCGATGGACGAATTTATGTCTTCGCCTGAAGGACCGCGGACGTCTTCATTGTTGATGAATGTTGATCTAGCTATTCATGGCAGGCGAGCTTAAAGTACTGCGCCGGCGGCGGCAGATGATCCACGCGTATAATTTAGAGGCTTGCGCTATTTAGCGAGTGTCCAAAGTTATTGGGCAGATTTTCATTGCGGCAGTGATAGATGCGGGTACGGTGGGGCAGCGGGGTAATAGTGAGAATGTGCATTTTTCGCGGCGTTAACGTACTTAATATCTCGCGTCGAGCTGACTATCACCCTTAACGCCGTCGGGAATATACCTCCAGCGGAGTGAAGTCAGGTACGATTCGCGTCGCGGAAATCCGCCCCTGAGGAGGGAACGCAGGAGTAGTCGAGAGACCGACAACAACCGTCGTGAACGGCCTCGCGCGGCTGATATAACGTCGTAACACGCACCCCGCACTGATGAGGGGTGGACACGCGAAACCGATCCCTTCTGGGAACTAATTTCCAGCGCGTCGCGTTGCTTACTTAACCGGCAGATACATACGCTGCGTAAAAAGCGATCGTCATCGCCGTGTCTTCGGGGTCGTCCTCATCCCGTCATCACCTTCCCCTCTCCTCCACCCCTTCGGCGGTCTCTCAGTCGGATGTCCCCTGAAGTAACGCAGGTTCGTGCGCCCTCACGACTAATTAATTAATGGTCGATAATTAGCGATTATCCCGTTTACAGCGGAGTGTTATCGCGCCTTCCGCGCACCCGCGACTGTCATGCGTTCGTAATCATACCCCTTCGAACTAACAGGCCTAATTGCCGCGGCGAGAAAATCCACTCTCCGCGAGGCATAACCAGTATCTCGTCTTTTTTTACGCGCCGCTGCGGAGCCGCGTCCCCTCGTGATTGACGTCCGGCAGGCGGCGCGAACTGCGGGATCGCAGTTGATCAGGATTTTTCGTTATTTCGCAAGGCATCATCTTCGGTGCGCGACGTATGCAATAATTTCGCGGAAATCCGATAACGATCTCGCTTGAGACTCGTTCGCGTAACGCGAGAGCGCAAGTTGGTGTGCACTGTCGGTGGGGGGCATGGCAGCGCTGTCGGACTGGGGTGTCTGCGGGGGTGGACGATGAGGTGGTTGAAGAGGTGCCCGACGGACAGCGGGGGAGGCGATGATGGTCGGCTTTGGATTGGCATGCCAGGCCTCTACCATCGGCGATGGTTCTCTCTGGTGGTACGGCGCGTTGTTGGCGTTGTCAGTGTCGTCGTTGTTGTCGTTTCTCCGTCGACCACTCGCTCTCTCTTCTCATCAAGAGGAGGTCGGAGGGCGAAGAGCGAGGATGAGTGAGGACAAAGTGAGGAGGGGGCGATAGGGACGAAAGGGCCACTCTCCACAGCGGCACGGCCTAGGTAGGACCCCACGACGCCTAGCACAGCATCGAACTGCGCGTGCACAACGCATAACGTCAACAACAATAGATTATGCTCTAACATAGAACGGAGCTTCCGCGATAGAGGAAGAGAGTCGCCGGGCTGGAAGAGGAGGAGAAGCGAGGCGAGTATGTATTGCGGCTCTCACACTCGCAGTAGGCGCGGGTTACACCGCCGTTAGAGCCAAACATAACCCACCCCGTGCTGCCAGCCCACCCACCTACCCCTCTTCTGGGCGAGGCCGGTCGAACGATCGACTCCAATGAGATTCCATTGTCTCGAGTAATTAATATTGATTACAATAGGTTATACCTGCTCGGCCGCGTCGAGCGCCCCGGCCGCTTCGTGACCATCCCCTTCCGCCACCCCTTCTACTACCCCCTTCTCTTTCCACCTCACCCCTTTTCTCCACTACCATCATCATCAGCCGCTACCGTGGCTTACGGCTTTCCTAGTCTCTCTCTCGCTCTCTCTCTCTCTCTCATTCTCTCCCACCCCCTCGTACTCTCTTTCTCTCATCAATTTTGTCGGTCTCGTTCGCTCTCTACGTATTTGGCCAGTGTTTCACGCGGTAATATTAGGATTTCCCGCGATCGGCTTCCAATCGCGATCATACCCGTGTCGATCCTCCTCGCTTCTCGCATTCCCTATCTTACTCGTGCGCTCTGTCTCTCTTTCTTCCTTTCTCCATCCTCGTTTCCCTCTTCCGTAACCGCTCGCTAACACTAGCATTGTTCTTCCCCGATCACAACGACCTCGGTCACTGAAATTGCATCGTGCCCGCGAGTACGAAATTATTAGCGAGCTTTTAGTCGGTTTACGAGAGAGCTTGGACGCGAGTTTCACCTTGTTTTTCCATTCATTTTCAGCTGGCTATATTGGCGCGTGCTCCGAGCGAATAATTTTCGTCGTAACGGCAACGTGTGTTACGATCGTTCATATCACATTCTTCAATTCTTTTTGCCCCGTCAGCGCCGTCGGGAAATTCATTCTTTCTCCATACGTGCCAATAAATTGGCCGCCTCACAGAATCGCAGATCGCTTGAAGATCCTCGAGGAAACAGACGTTATTCATATTTGTTTACGCTACGTAGGTTATATCGTCTTGGCACCCGCGTCGCATTTCAGACGAGAATTATTCTCCACTCGCTGTTTGACGTAAATCGATCCTGGAGGCCAGTTAATTCGAGTAAACGCAAACTGTCCGGCACATATACACCCGCTTCCTCCGATCTCGCCTATTGGGTTACGTTCTCCTCGCTCGTGCGTTTTACGTTCGTTCGCCGATCGCCATCCCTCGGAAGAAAGAGGATCTTGAAGACGGACGATATTGTATTACATTACGGTCCAAAACAGCACGCGTTCGCATTTCCGCTTTAACTCTCGTAATTCCTTGGAAATCGCGCATTCGGAGGGTCGGACGAACGGTAGGAGAGATGAAGCAGACGGCGGTCGAAAGATCGAGACAGGTGCAGGCCGATCGGAAAGTTGCGGTCGCTTGAGTTTCCACGGACATTAGTATTTGCGCGGCAGACGAGATCGAGGAGCGACGTAATAATGATGTAAGGACGCTCTGAAATACATCACAATGATAAGCCCGGCCTGTCGCCGTTATCAGACTGGCATCGATCTCGGGCTACCCGTGTTCAACGCTCTTTCCCTTATTTTCAGAGCGCAACTCGCATTTAATTAATACCGATAGAAGTGGCGCTTGTAACGACGATTCGCGATCCTTCGCCTAAGATTACTCTGCGTAACTCGATACCGTGCGAAACAGAGAAAAGTGGAAGATACGTGCCGCGATTGCAGGCGATTAATAAAAGCGCGCCTGGAGACGAAGGGGGGAGCTCGCGGGTATTAATTGCCAGACAGCTTCGACGATAATTATGCATACGCAGATAATATCGGGCCACACACTCGATGAATTCTGAACTCCGTATGAACGGCACGTCTCCGCTGAATACGAAGACGAGGGTGAGGGAGCGAGTGAGAGAGAGATTGGGAGAAGAGTGCGCGAAGAGGAAAGAGGAGAAGTGAATGGAGGACGGAAAGAGTGCGGACGCGTCCGGTCTCGATGATTTATCGATCGGACAATAGGATACACGATACTACCCTTATGGGGCACCGATCGTACGGCACTGTCGTCGAATATTACGCGTCGTGGGCCCCTTTGTCAGAGTGCCTACCTACTGGTCTCGCGCTGGCAGTACCACCTGTGCCGCCCGCATCGTGAAACAAAAGACTGCGTCGCTGTGCCGTTCGACGAAGGTACTGTTTTGATAGAATATTGAGTGACGCCCAAATGGAATTCGGTTTCCATCGCTCGGTGACACTCGAGGCGGCTTCCAGGTATAATAAACAAACTGCTGTGCAGCCCGAATCCGGCCCACATGCCTGTCATCGTCGACGTCCGCCGACGACGTTTATCGCGTCGAAAACTTCACTGACGTCTCGATTCTCTTTTTTTTTCGTCACCTGAAAATTCAGCCGGAAAATCTTTGTCGAGCGCACGTTTGATCGCGCGATGTGTTACATCGCGAGGCGGACGCTTTTTCGGTTGACACGATAGACGAGGAAAAAATATATAGCGACGGCGTCATTGCGGAAGTAGGAGACGACACACGCCCGTGCATACTCCGGGCGCAAGAAGTACGGTGGGCAGGTGTCGTTGACGCGCGTTGCACGGAGATAGGGCCACCGCGAGGCAAATTACGCGCGCACCGTTATTATCGCACAATTTATTATTGCGCAACTAAAAACTGTCATTGTTATCCGACGAGTGATCGCATGCGCCGCGCAACCGCGAGCTCATCCAATTACAGGCGCACGCAAGTTAAAAGGAGGAAGGTGCGATCCGCAATAACGTTAAAGGGCGTCTTGGCGGCTTTTCGAGAAATCGCTGGCGGGCTCGCGGGCACGGTAGCCGGGACGATATTCGCGCGTTTAATTAATTCGCCAAGTACCCGTTCGCCGAGAGCGGGCACGGGTTAAGCGGACGCAGAATGTGAGGAACGGGAAAGAGAAAGGGAGAAGATAAGCGATTCGACGGTTCGCATGACGGAGGCGGCGACCGTGCCATAACTCGCTCTCAAGGAATCGCATTCGCGATATCGCACACGCGGCACAGCCTTCCGCAGCGAAGGCGAAGGCGAAGGAAGGCTCGGACGCGTTTAGCATATAGAGTGCAACAATTAACTTCTCCAGTTCCTAGGGCGATACACACACCGGGCCCCGTTTTCGCATTTAATTCGGCTTTACTCTTATTGTCGTCGCCTTAATAATCAGCATCGCGGGTAGATTAATGCTCGCGGTAATTACGGACCTTGGCCCTCCCCTCGTTCCTTCCGTCTCGTTCTCTCGCAGACAGCCCTCTCTCCTGTTCATGACTAATGGCGACCCCCGTCGTTGTCGCAGTTCTCTTCACGTCGTGGCCCCGTCTCTTTATTCCGGGTTGTTGCAACAACGTTGCGCTCTCAGCTTTTTCGTCCCGATGCACGTCGTCTTGGAAATTGCCCGGATGAAGCGCGGAGAAAGAAAGAAAGGGAGATTAATTGTGACGAGGCGACCGACAACGTCGGAAGGATCCGTCCGATCTCGGGTTTCGATAATTGGATTTACCTCGAGCGATCCTCGAATCCGGTTAATGACGGCGCTCTCGCGTGCAAATCGCTGACAATGACGGACGGTTCTTTCGAATCTTGGAATGTATCGAACGGACAGCCTCTCGCTGGGAGGTCTTCCGGTTTGCAATCTTTTGTTTCTGTTCAGAGGTATGGGGCCGATTGTTTATCCTGTTTTATTCGCACGCGATCGGGAGTGGCGGCAAGGTGTTACTTTGAATTTTGTGCGAATCGGTCATGGACAGTGACGAGAGAAGGATTCGAATTTTTTTGCGGTCGTTTAAGGATACTTTTTGCTTTTGTCGAACGTGAATCAAGGAATTCGATATTGTGTTTGGTTGCGGAATTAATTGCGTATGTTAGTATTTAAATTGCGTGGTTTGCAAGTAGACTACATAATACGTATTGCGCGTTTCTCTGGTTCCAATTACCTCTGCTGCATTCAAAGTACTTGGGTGCACGGTGAGTACCGACGACGTAATAGCCATGAAATCGCTGTTATGATTTACGGTACTCCGTCAGATCGTTTATCGAAAGTATCGCGAGTCGACTTTTCTCGAGCCGACCACGTTATCGCAAATCCCGCGTATTTACTCACACGCTAATCGCCGGCAGCAGTATCCGCCGCTGAGCTGTGTTCTACAGTTCAACCCCTGCGGGCGGCGTTTCTGCTGGCTATTTTTCTCCTCGCCCAGCCGAAGTTAGCGGCGGCTGATTTCGCTCCCTCCCCAAGCTGTAAAAAGTCCATGTGACTTTTAGAAGTCTCCCTGGGCGTTGCTTCGTTAAAAATGACTCGCGACGTTCCGCTCTCGGGCTCCACACGGGCCACTTTCGAAGAGGTTAGGAGACGGCCGGTGCAGGTAGATATTCCCGAAATGACTCGACAAAGAGATCCTCCTTTGCGGAGGCACAGAATGAAGCCCGGCGCGAAATGACGTTTTGTCCGTATCGGCGTGGCACAAAGGTACCGATAATAGAAGCGAGGGAAACAATGGCCCTCCCCGCCGTCAAAATATCAATTAAAATTGGGCCGATAGAAGGCGGCGGCTGGACGTGTGCATTGTCCGCTCTTTGTATCGCTCTCTCCGAACGACCAAGCAGTATGCCGGCAACTCGAGACGGAGAGTCCCGCAGCGGAGAACGAGAGGCGAACAAGAAAGCTGGAAACGCACAACAATGTGAGCGACGAAAACAAAACACCGAAATCGCTACCGTCTTACGTCTTGCGCCGACATAATTAATTCCTGCGCCACGCATTCTTTCCCTTCGAATTATCCACGCCCGCGAGCAATGCTTTCTCATGGCGCCGGCGTAATTTCTGAAGAAGACGGCGACGCTGGGCTCGCGGGCGGTTCGTATTCAGAGAGACATACGCACTGTGTGCACAGGGCGGGAGTATCGATTCCTCGAGGCTCCGGAGACTCCCGATCGTTTCCTAGGCAAATAGACTCTGTAGCAAGGCTCTCGAAGACACCGATAGATGAGCAGTAGCGCCCCTCTCGTGTCGTGGAGCGCGAAAAGCATGCTCGAAGACGAGTAACGACATTAGTCGGAACTAACTGGATAAAGCGCAAAGTAGATACCAACGGGAGACAGTGAGAGAGCGGAAGGAAAGGAGTCGGGGAGTGTGCGAGAGGAACGAAATGGAGAGAGATGGCGGCCCGTAAGCCGAGTATTGTAGCGGAGGATGCGCCTTTAACGAGGAACCGTGTTGATGGTTGGCGCGAAGTTGGGGGCAAGTACGGCGATGGGTACAGGCGAGATGGGCACGACGATGGGTACGACGATGGGTACGGCGATGCCGGCCACGATGGCGGCGATGCCGCCGTAGACGGAAAAAAGATATGTACAAGGGTTGCCCTTTCCTCCCGCGAGAGGCTCTAATGGCTCGGCGGGTCTTAAGGGCGATTTAAAAGGCTCTTAATGACATCCCGGCCACCGGGCTGCTGCCTCTCGTGGCGCTCTCTGCCCGGAGCTGCTGAGGCTCTAATTTCATCCGAGTGGAAACCGAAGAAACAAGTGAATTAAGCAGCCTGCTAATGACAGATCGGGTTCTCTCTCTCTCAACGCTGCTCGATGTTTCTCGGTCGACCCCTCGGCTGCGGAACGACAGACGTGCGAATTTCCATGTCTTGCACCGTCAACTTGCTGCGTTAACCGATCACCCACCGACGTCGCGTGTCATCATTACAGCTGGCGTCTATTGGATTTTTGCACATTGTCAGGTGGAACTGGAGACTAAGGTGGAAAGGAAAGAAGAAGGAGCCTGGGATGACAGAGGGCGAGCGAGAGAGAGGAAAGAAAGGAAGAGGCGGAGGATAATCTACATAGGCCGAGTCACCGGTCGAACCTTAGGTCCGACAAAGGCCAGTTCCCCTCATTTTTGTCTCATTTGAATATCTTCATTAATATCCGAGCACAGCTCCACCCGCCACCCAGCGGACAGCATGCATTATCCGGCTTCTTGCCACCATTTAATCGATCGCCCTTCGTAAATTACGAGAAGGTACCGACCATTTGTCGCCCTTCAAGCCGGTTGTCGTTCGAGTCTCTCTGCGCCCGCGAGACCGTGAAATACCCCGGGCTCCTTTATCTTGCGCCGTGCGTTCCGTATGAATTTCTGGTTGCACCGATACCGTGGCAACATCTTGAGCTAATGCATCTGCGCTTCAGCTAGCCCACTTTTCGCTCCTCTTTTTCTGTTATTCCTCTTACTCCTCTCGGCGCGTTACGATGCCGCGGCTCGATTTGCGCGAGCAACCTTTAGACCTGGCCTCTTTGTTCGTCCGCGTCTCTCTCACGTGTCCTGGGTCAAGCCGGCCACGATCGGACGATCTATCAAGTCTCGAACGATACGAACCGCGAGTAATTATTCGACTCTTAATGACTCTTACGCGGTATAACGAGTTTCGACGTCCCGCAGGAGAGCGGGGCGTTATGGGCGCGCCCTTCGCACGATATTCCTCTTCTTCCGCTGGCGAGCACTCGATCGACCTTCGCCGAGGATCGAGAAACCGCGAGGAGAATCGTTCTCGCAGTCGCAACAACCTTTCGCAGGTTTTCGCCACGTTCGTAACTCTTATCCAGCCGGCCGATCGAAACGAACGTGTCAAAATTAATTTCGCGCTGCGCCCGAGCAGTTCGGCCGACGACAGGAGCAATCGAGTCGGTGCTGTACATATATCGGTGCGCAGGAATGTAAGCCACGGTAATTTGGACCACCCATCCGTCGGACTAATCATAATAGCGTTACGTTTTGGAGAGCTTTTTGTTCGGCGGATCACTTCTCAGCCCCCGCCTCATCGGCGAGCGTGTGTTCACGTGTATAAAAATACGTACGTCTACAGACGCGCGTTCACGCATCCATACTTTGACTGGCAAGCGAGAGAGGTGGATCAAAGGAGGTGGAGGAAGGAGGGAGAGTACCCGAGGCCGAAGAAGCAGTCGGTCGGACTCTGGCCACGTAATAATCGCCCAGCACCATTAAACTAAACCGGGAATAATATTATATTAAGCTGTAGTCGAAGGGAGGCCGAGAGGGTGGAATAGTGGATCGGTGGAACGATCGACAGAGAGACAGAGGTGGAGAGAGACAGGATGAAGAGAGAGGCCGAGAGGGAGTGAGGGCCGAGGAGATCGAAGCTGGAGGATGGCCGAGGCAGAGCACGGCTTCTCAGAACTAAGTAGATTCGAATTTCGATACGGATGATCGGGCTGAATACAAATTACTCATATATGCCCCTCGTCCCGGGTAATCACACGGTGGCTGCTCCACGGTCCAAAGAAAAATGCTTCGCCGACGCTCCTTTATTTCCTTTTGCTCGCTGTCTCCCCCTGCGCTTCCTCCTCCTCCTCCTCGGTGCGCCTTTCTTTCCTCCTTTCTTTCATCGCTCTCCTTTCGTTCCTTTGCGCGAGTCCGAAGGTCGCGCGCGAACTCTCCTCTGAAAATCTCGAGGACAGTTTGCGCATCGTCCGAACCTGTCACTTTCGCGACCGCGTTCAGCCACTTGCTGCAGCCGACCCCGCGAGACGATTTGCCTCGCTTCGCTCTAGCATCGCTCGACAATGCTCGGCCGGCCGGCTCGCACGTCAATTGAACCGTCAAGCGTGCGATTTCATTTTTTTCCCGCCTTTTCGGGCGGCCGGCAATCGACCGTATCATCAGCCTAGGTTCAAGTTTCCTTGAAAAATAAAAGGGAACGTCTGAGCGTCTGGGCGCGCACCGAACGTTCCCGTTCTCGCAGGACGACGTCGGTTCTCGAGAACCGAGGCACGCAAAGATGGCCAAAGCCTCGGAAGTGCATCCTGCGCTTTAATCCGGACCGATTCCCGGGCGAGCGTCTTGCCGAGGGGGCCCCCTCGTATAAGTCCTGCCCCCAGAACTCCAGGGAATCCAATCATAATTATTATTCCGGGCGAATCGATTGCGGCTCTCGATAGGATTGGCCTCTCGGTGTTCCCTCGGTCCCGGCCAAGGTTGGTACCACAGGTATAACGGAAGGATGGTTGGTACCACCGGGCCCCGAAACACACGGCCCGCACTCTGGAGCTGCGGCATCGGACGGGGTGGCAAGAGAAGCGAGGCGCGCAACACTCGCAGCATAAATAATTAATAGTAGCCAGCGAGGGAACGAGAGGGAAGAGGGAATGAGCCAGTCGGCCGGAGTCGCGAAGTGAGTCGACGGCTGTTTTGTGGTTCCGAGGCTCCGCCCAGCTGGACTCCGGGGCTCCTCCCTGCCCATTGGAACTTGCCCGCGGACCAGAGACCATCAAACGGCACCACGAAGACGGCTCCCCGTCCGGGCTCAGGCGACTTTGATTCCCATCGTCGTTTTGTCGCAACGATCAGTGGACGCCCTTTTGTCGCGAGTCCGAACCTTTCGATGACGGAGCCAATGGTTAAGCTGATTGTTCAACACGGCCGATAGAAGTCGTGACCCGCAGTACTGCTCACCGCACGGTACCTAAGCAGATGTACCGTTCCACCTTATAAACGATGGCAATCGGGTGCAGCGATTACGGTATATAATGACTGCGGCTAATGGAAATTATTATGATGTGGATGCGTCGTCAAGACTTCACTGTCACCGCCACGTCTCCCATTAAGAGGAGAGGTACAGGTTCCGCGATTTTTTTTACTCGCGCTCGAGGTGGTGTCAACGATCGAGAAGTATCGAGGGCTTTTTACATAAAATGCCCTGGCCAACCGTCACGTGTGCGCCCGTTCCACGACAAGGGTGTCTTGTATGACAATTTCGCCTCTCCACGCTGCGCAGTGAGCGTATTATTACGGCGGTAGCTACGTTTCGGTATTGATTTTTTATCCGAAGTTATCGTAGTGCGCGCAACTTGTCGGGGGCTCTCATCTTTCCGCGATGGGAAGAGAGCAGAGGGGGTTGAGGTAACGTCTGGTTTCTTAGCTTCTTTTCTGCCGACGTCTGTACCCCTCTCTCTCTTCAGACCCGACTTTTCTCTTCCCCTCTTTCTCGCTCTCCGTCTTCCTCTCCGCCTCTCTCCTTTTCTTCGTTCCTCAAACTGTCTTCCACGCTGCGAGGCGATCATAATTCGAGGACCGATTTCGGCTTATCTCCAGGACATCTTTAGGAGCGGGAGCGATTCGTGGAGACGTTTATGTAAAGCGGAGCGAGCATGGGTCGACGCCTCCTCTTGCCCCGATAATCGCAGCAAGAATAAACCCGGAGAGTGAGCCAAAGGAAAGCTCTGCTGCGTGCGACGGAGAGGGCATGAGCCGAAGAGGTCTTTCCACCTTTGTCCTTTACATCAAAGTTTCTAGGTGGGAGAGGGTGAGGCGATCAGGGCAGAAGGAGACGACTCGGGAGAGGCTGAGCTAGCGATAAGGAGTCGTAAAAAATAATGACCGGAAAATTAATCGAACTAGACGTCGCCTTCGCTCCCGCTGGCTCGTGAACTGTGTCGCTTCAATCCGAAATATGCAGATCCTCCGGCGATCGAGCCCCGGGAATCATGCGTACGAAATGCACGCGTCGGCTTAACGTCCACGACGGCGGACGTATCCGCGATTATTTCGTCGATTTTTATGTGGGTCTTCACTCGCACCGTGTTATCGGCAATCGCAGAATTTATACACGATCGACGATCGTATCGAGGTTAATACTACGAGCCGCGACTAGGCAGAAAAGATTCACGAGCACGCGATTAAGACGAACCCGCTCTTAAAAGTCAATCGGATATACCTGAATTATCTGTATTATAGGATCGGTGTACGGGGCATTGTATAAGATTTAGAGGTGAGTTTGAGGTTTAGAATTTGGGAGGGTTGGATATCGGCGCGGCTGTCTTTTTGGTGTCTAAGCGATTATTTCGTCGGCATTCGGAGGAGAGAGCTTTTACGAGCCGGTAGACGTTGGATGGGGCTCGATCGGGACAAGAGCGCATTATTTCTCTCTCCCCTGGAGCCACGTCTCAGTGGCGGGGGTATTATCATTATCGGGTGAAGGGACGGGGACGCGCCTGCAAGAAAGGGTTGAGTTTACACAAGAGTTACTCGACGATTCGACGCGAGGCGAGTGCTTACCGAATCACTTAAATGATTAAGGAAAAGGGTTGTTTGGACAGCACCTCGAATCCCGGGCCATTTCATTCTTCGCCGCTCGTTACGCGTCTTCTTCCTCCTTTTCTTTCCTCCTGTCGCTCGCTCGCTTACTCTTCTTCTCTGCTCCTAGCGGTCGTCGTCTTAGGGTAATCCGTTTTGTCAACGAGTCCCGACCCTCCGCGGCTCATTACCTTTTCTCTTTCTACTCGTCCACTGTCCTCCCTCTCTCTTGTGCTTCAAGTTATCGACAGGGCACCTTTCACTTCTGCATACTTAATTATTTGCAGTAGACAAATAAAAAGTCGTAACGACATGCGTGTTTGCCCTACTGTGTTATGCGCGGAAAATATGTCAAACGTGAAAAACGTGTACTGATAACGCTTAGAGTTCTGCGATATTCGCAGTGCTCGTTGAGTACGGCTTCGCTGTCGAGTAAACAGCCGCGAGATAAGAGGTGAACATCTCAGAGCCACCTTGGCACGTCGTTAAAGGCAACGTCGTAACGCAATGGGCCGTCAGGGGTGGCTGGGCCGGTGAAAGGAAGGGGTTGCTCACGATTCGACCTTTGCAAAATTTCCTCCGAGAAAGGACCGTCCAAACATCCTAGAAATATTCCAAAAATTTCGAACCGCACACATCCTCTGCGCGGCCAACGATGTGATTAAGCCCGCGCGGAAGGCTCGGCTGCAAAAAGGTTCAAGTCGCGACACCTCGGCGATATGATAGGTAGACGAAAGAATCGCGCCTGGACGGTGTGTACGCGTACGTGTCAGTGGTTATAGCCATCGAGAGTCAGGCCTCTGGGCCGGAACGACGGGCATTAAACCTATTAAGACGGCAGAGCTCCGGCGTCAAGAGATGACAGTGATAAACTCGGCCCTCTGACACGGGGTCCCTCTCGAGAGTACCTCCAGGAAGAATTAGCGTTTCTCTCTTCCTTCGCCTCCCTGGTCTTTCTCCTTTCCTCCTCGACATACATACGTACGTCCGTACGTAACACACGCCTCTCGCTTCCTCTTACCGCTGTGCGCGCGGTCTCTCTCCTTCGCTTTTACTCAGCGACGTGTAAAAGATTCTCTCGAAGGCTGGTGCATCGAGAAAAAGTGCGAGTCGGGTGTGGGGCAACCTCTTCTCTTTCGAGGGAACATCCACAAAGCGGAGAGAAGGCCAAGAAGGCAAGTCTCTCGGTATCGTTACAGTTTATTATAATATAATTATGTATCCTGGAAGGGATATATCGATGGCGGAGGCGGATAGAGCTCACCCTGGAAATGGCTGAGCAAATACGAAGTCACGAAGTCGGTCCGGGATCATCTGATCGGGTGGGGACGGGTTCACCAATTCCTTCTCCTTCGGAGTCACGTTCCTTCACGGGGTCGAGAAGCCTCGTCCTCGTCCGCGTCCTCCCGCACGTCCCCTGGCATCGACCGGCGCGCGAGGAATCGCGAGGACGACCACGTTGTAATTTTATCGGGATATTTTTTTCAATTCAACTCTGTCCGGAGGCATCCGCTTACCTCTACGACGAAAAAGTGCATTCTTCTCGGAGGGTACCCACTCCGCCAGGGTTCCTTCTATTCGCAGCGTACACGCTTTCCTGCCTCCCCTTACTCGTCCTCCTTCCGCGAACTTGGCGAACCTTTCTAAAATGCGTCATCGCTTCTAGTTCAGCTGTCGCCTAACTATTGGCTTTTGTCGAAAATTTATGCATCCGTCACAATATGGCTTCGCCACTACGAAATATATGGTATAATAATTCTCGATATCAGGTGCCTTTAATCACCTTAAATCCACAGCCTGGGCACACCCTGTGTTCACTTAACTTCAGGGTTATCTTAATCTTTCGACAGCTGCCCAGCGCCTCCTCAATCGTTTCTGCTCTCCTTCGCCCTTCGACTCGATCGACTCGGTTTACTCCTTCGTCCTCTGCCTTACTCCCAACCCCTCTGTCTATCATCTCTCTCTCTTGGTCTTTCACGTCATTCTGCGGCTCCTCGCTCTCGCCTCTGGCACACGCACACGTCTGCGTGCAGATGCGAGGTGCATAGGTATCGTTTATATTATTTGGGGGCAGCCATGTTAAGGCGATATGTCGACGGCTCTGCTGCCGTAGGAAATTAATATGTCAACGATAATGTGAGAACAATTTGATCGTTCCTTCTCCTAAAACGATCAGGTTCGGCCATGTCGGTGCTTCGCTGAAGAAAATGAACTTCCTACAAAGGCCGAATGAGGCACGGTGCGTATGTTCAATTGCGATAAATCGGTGGACACGCATTTTTCGCGTCCGCGGGTTAGGTCTCCACGCTGGCTTTTACTTTTCCACCATCGGCAACCGATGGGAGACGTGCTGAAGGCGCTAACGATGCCAGTGGGAAAGATGCGAGATAAACTCTCGACAGGTAACTAGCTGGCTGCCAGCTGAACGCCGAGACCTCGCCTATCCGTGCTTTGATTACTATGGCAGGAAATTGAAATTGTTGGATTTATGCTCGTACTCTTCCCCGTGTTCCGGTGACGACGTTTATGACGTCGGACTTGTTCTTATCACGCTCCAAGTCGGTGGAAAATCATCATGCTTTCCTGCGTATTAGTTCCTAATAGTACTTCAAGTGAGCGCCGTAATTACAAACGTCTCCAGCTTAGCATTATTCAACAGTTCAACGATCTTAATCTGAGCAAGTCGTACTTCTCACTAATACGTTCTTTACTAAAGTCAATCGGCCTCACACCAGTGCATATTAAATGCGATATCGACATTTGCGCTGCGTAAAGTTTTGCGACTTGCGCGACGGGGTAGAAATTCGACGACGACCTTGGGAGTTAGCATAGCCGAAAGCCGAGACCTAATTGTCGGCGATACCGTACACGTATTACGCTACCTAAGTATGCACTTTAGATACCGCGGTGGCGGACGTTGGATGTACAACGTACCTTATTACGCGGTAGTAGATCCTTTCAGCGGTTAGATCGAGAGGAAACGATAGTGACTACGGCTTGTTAGCTCCTCCTTTAATTGCCCTCGGCTTTTCATCGTCCGTGCGTAGTCGGTGCGCAAAGAGCGATATATCGTTTCGCGAGACAGAGCGAGAGCGAGCGAGAGGACAGGCCGGGGGGAGGGAGACAGACTCCTCGCGTAGGGCACGGCCCCTGCCCGAAGGAGAAATTTACCGGAAACGCGGAAATGGCCTTTCCGCGTCCTACTTCCGCTTCTCGTTTTGTCTTCCTACGGTACACCCGTAATTATGCGCGCTGATGAAGTACCCCGCTCATTCAACGCTCGCGTATTTTCGTTTGCGCGCTAATTGCCACGCAAAAATGCATTCACCGCGCGTCGCTGAATGTTGCTTCTACGCAGGCCTTGTAACTTGTATATTTCATGGGAATGAGAAGGGTTACCGTGAGTTATCAGCAATTACGTCTTGATTGATGAGATCGAGCCGCGCGCGTTGGACTTATGGCTGTCTCGCTCGGACGACGTGTTAATGCTGCGCGCTCCTTGACATCTCCATCAGTCTAGCGACGCGTGTAAAGCCTGGAAAATATTGTAATCCCGTACGTTCGTGAAAAGATGACGCTCCGAGGTGAAATGAAATTGTATCCAAGCCGAATACGTCAGTGTGAAACCTTCCGGCGTCTTGATCGGTGCAATATCTGAAACGTCGGAAATTACGTGATCACCTGAACTCGTGAAAATTTAATGCACTGCGGCGGAATAGAATGGTATCGTTGGCTATCCTTTGATCGGTCTCGAGTCGATTTTGGTCCGAAGATTTTCCGACACACGGGAGTGCATTATTTTCCGATATTACGCGAAGAGAAGGACGGCGAGGAAAGAGGGGGGAGAGGGACTCCATCGAATCACGCACGGTTGAATTTCCGAGTTGGGGGAAATGGGGCTTTCGAACGGGTGGATGGGGTTGCTTCGAGGACGGGTGGTTGCCGGGGGCAGGCAAGAGTGTTGGAAGGGGATCCGAAGGGAGGCGAAAGGGGGTGGAAGGGGTCTAAGCGGACCCGAGGGACACGTCGTCTCGGGCTTCGAAATTCCCTAATCGATCGTGTGCCGCTCTCGACTCGAATCGAGATTGAAAGGCTCGCGTGTTGCATCGCCCGGCCAGAGAAATGCGCTGAGAAATTCGAACGTCCGCAAGCCGTAGCCGACGCGTTCGCGATCGTTTAATTGGCGTCGTTGTCGGAACTCTTTCGTGGAATTTGAACTAAGGCGCGTTCCCGCGGCCTCTCAGCGGCGAAACAAAAGAATTTGCTATCGGACCTTTTAAAGTTGTGCGGGCGATCGCGTTATGCGCCCTTGGAAAATGAACGCAATCTATTGAGCGAGCGCCACTTTTCACGGCAATCACCCCGATTTATGTCGATGGGGATTTTTCCAAAGTAACGCGTTTGACGTTAATAGCCCTAATCAAAGTGGATTAAGTAAACTGCAAGTGATTAGTGCGACTTTAATCGATCTAGTACAAACGATTTAACGTCGGATTGGAGGCGGCGTCAAATGTTGTCAGACGAGCTGTTGGGCGTAATGGCGCCGTTTGCTATCAAAGCGCGTAAAATCCGTGGACCCGCGAGACCAGCAAATAGAAGAAACCCGGCCAACCTGCCGGCAGGTAGTCTTGGTCAATCGATCGGCGGAAGGCACTTCGGCATTTTCGTTTTGTCTCGCTCGAGGTGTCGAGTGTTTATGACTGTACATAAGCCGGCCGATATATCGATAACGAGAGCACGGCGCGCGCCGTAGCTAGATTGCTTTGATGTTTCGGCTCTCTCTTTTTCTGCACACGGTGGCAATTTCGACTCTGGGCTTCTACGTCGTTCCCGTTATCGAACGGAGAAACGGAAAATAACGCCGAATTTGCGACGTCCTTCGTCGGAGCGTCGCTGGGGTTCTTCGCGCAGCGAACACGAAAAAGAGCGGAAACGGTCGCGCGGGTGGCTTCGGCCCTACGGGGACGGAGAAATTCAGCCCAAATAACAATCCGGCCGGAAAAGCGAGCGGCTCGAAACACGCGTTTATATTTCACCGGCTGCGAGAGCGAATTCCCTTTGTGACTGTAGGATGACAATTTCACGGCATTTAGTCGCGACAGGGCCGTGCACGCGCGAAACAATACACGGACTCGCGATGCTCACTCCCTCCACACACGTCTCTCTCCCTCTGTTCTATTCTCTCCGCTGCCACCTTCGTGCCCGCCCACTCCCAACGCGGCTCTTTCTGCTTTTTAATCGGAAACGAAAGCGTTATAGCGGAAATTAAATGACACACGCGACGCGAATCGGCGTAAAAAAACATCCGCAGAGGGACGTCGAGAGCGCGACCGAGGAGTGAGGATTTTTGCGCCGAGTGTGGCTCGTTAAGTCCCGCGCCTTGTTTCACGTCGTTTCGTTGTTTGCCCGATCCCTCGCCGGTCTACGGGCCATTAACTTTCGCGCCTCGAGTCTCACGTCCAAAAGTGACTGCGTTTCGACTCGTCGAGGACTGACGTCGGGCGCGTTTAATTGCGAATGCAAATGTCGGCTGAGCCAATGACACTTCGGCCGCGTTGGCCTGTCGCCGCTGGAGAAAATCCGTCGGGGGCCAATTCTATTGTCCGATCTAGGATCTCCACTTAGGCGAAGTAATTGATAGATCCCTCCGATGACGGAGGAGGGATCGAGGAATGACAGGTTACGGGGCCCGGGATACACGGGGTTCGCACGACCCTACTTCGCTGCCATGTTATTAGTTAATTCTTACAATTACTCGTCGTCCCTGTGGTTATTCCATTACCGTAAAACTCTCGTAGATCACCTGCACCGCCTTTTTTTCTCTGCCCCCTTCCGCCCGCGACGCCGGATCCTTTCTGTCTGGATGGATCGCGAACGACATCCAACGACGTGCGGGAGACCGTGATCTATTCCACGTGCGGACCCCCATCGATCCTCGATCCTCCCTTTAACCCGGCCGGGCACTTCCGCGTTCGAGGCAGGGGGCCAGATTAGATACGATCGCGAAAAATTATCTCGAGTCATTTCGAGACCACCGATCGTGTGGCTCCGCCATTTTCCAGGGTCGATCTCGCGGATTTATTAGCTTAACCCTAACCCGATTGGACGCGGGCGTCTCGATCAACAAATTGGAACGTCGTGGAGCTCTGGGGTCCTTTCATAATTGTATCATTTCAGCGTCGTACTTCGTATATTTCCGATGTTCCCTCTGAGTATTAACGAGGTTTATTAGTTGTGCCGCAATGGGTGCAATTAGTTTGGAGCGAGGTAGTAACGGAATTTGCCGAAACGCAGTGCTCCTTTGTCGGGCAATTTCTCTTAGCAAATTCTTCCAATAACCGTTGCAGCTGGGTGCATGCACGCGTCAGAACGTCGACCGCGAACGATTAAAGCGGAGTAGGTAGCTATCCATAATGAACAACGTCAGTGGCCGATCGACACGGTGCTTTTTCGAAACAAAAAGGCACGGCGCGGGGTCGGGTTTATACGGTTTCGCTGTAAAGCAGGAAAATGTCAAGGGCACCCGACCGCGTCGAAATTACGGCATTATTTTATACCCATTCATTATTGCCTCGATGCCCCCTTTTTTTCCTCTTTCCGTCCCTCGTTCTCTCTCGCCGGTCCATCCCGCCGCCCTCGCGGCCGCTCCGGAATTAATTTCAGAAAAAAAGAAAATAATTAAGTAGAGATGGAAACGTAACCGCACGCACACGTAAATGTACCGTGTCGATTTAATCTAGCCTACAAAGTCAGTGCCGGATCGTGAGACTCCGTCTGACGTCTTAATTGTAGTGTAATGCTCGTTGCGTTAATGGTGTGAATGAACCGAGTTTTCAATTACGAGGAGATCAAAGGAAGTAGCGATCTGGCCTCTCTTTCCTCCCCTCGCTTCTCTCCTTCTCTCTCGCCGTTCCGTCAATTCGTCTCTTTCCCTCTCCTTTCCCTCTCGCATTCGAGCCTCTCGTGACCTACGTCAATCACGACGATGATTAAGCTCCCGCCTCAAGGCAGAAATTTTCTACGCCCGACACCTGCGGACGAATTTTCATTCGCTCGGAGTGCCCATTTTCAAGCCGTACGCGGATACCCGCTCCTAGCGATACGCGCCCAACTTTCCGCAGCTCACGCTCCTTCCATTCGCGACTCCCGGAAAACGCTATCGACCGCGTTCACAGAGAAAATCACCGAGAAACACCCATCATGGGAACCGCCAATCCACAGACTCGCGTTAAGCAACCGCGTTTCATTCTTTCCCCCCAATCAAGAAAATTACCGCTAACTTCAATCGCTCCTGGATTCCAACCCGCGGGCCGCCCAGAATGTCTCACTTGCCGCTCGTCGTCAGTCCGCTGCACACGGAATCTCGCCTACTTCCACCAGCCCAAACGTACCTTCCCGTCCAGAAAAATTGAAATGCTCCGCGCGCTTTAATTCAATCGGCCGCGTATAAGGATCGTTGATCCGCAAGCAACCGCAGAGTGTCAGAGGTCGCCGTCGATCCGGTATATGGTAGCTGCGCCGTACGTAGAACGTATAGACTAAAAGGCGGTACGTGGGGCTAAGTCAGCGAAAGAATCGTAAGTTCTGGGCAAATGGCCGGCAAACTCGGTCGAGGCGTCGACCGCTTTTTTCGGATCGTGGCGCCCCGGGGACCTTGACAAGGCGGGCGCCTCTTCTTGCGCCTCTTCTTCCTACCTCTCCGGGTCGTGTTTCGAGCGAGTTACACGCAAGAATGCGGCGGCGTGCGGAGCTGCATCGACTGCTCTGTGCATG
The DNA here is from genome assembly GCA_033815515.1 of Cryptocheilus praepositus. Lineage (NCBI taxonomy): Eukaryota > Metazoa > Arthropoda > Insecta > Hymenoptera > Pompilidae > Cryptocheilus > Cryptocheilus praepositus. The sequence goes on from JAWWQZ010000227.1 coordinate 2,602,763, forward strand.
TGAGCGGGCAAAGAGCGGCAGCGTTACACCTCGCCTCATAACGATCGGCGGATGTGGTCAGCGTTTAATCGGGCTCCGACGGAAAAATCTCTTCCGTGAGAAACTCGGTTTCAGTATCCAGCTGGCTCGCCTCTGCCTACGTCGCTTCCACCTTCTCTTCTGTGGTTCGCTCCGGCGGGCGAACAAAGTTGACTGCTTCCGATTGAAATTCCAAAAACTACCGGCTGCGGTTTGTTGCGGGTACGTGCGTGTCGTTTTGCCCGGCGCAAGAGGTTTAGATAAGTCGACACCTACGGGCTTCGTCGATCGGCGGGTGTGACGGATGAGTCGGGTCTGGTTAATTCGGCTTGACGGTGGCCATTATTCGAATTTTCGGGGTTACGTACTTTTACGACATAATTCTATGTGAGATTTTGTTGTTTTGAGCGTTTAATACGCGGACGGGTTTAATTTTTTATGAGGTTAAGAGGTAATGTATTTTTACATTACTGTGCGATTATTGCTTCCCTTGATAGAGAACGCAGATAGTGCTGAATCGATTCTAATCTTTTACAGAATTTAATTCATTCGATTATTAATAACCGACACTCATTAATAATAAAGCTATGTTCACATAATGTAATTGTATAATTTTTACCGTGAACATTAAGTTGTTATTGACACGGTATGCAAATCTAGTCTTCGAAAAGTGCCGGGCATACAAATAAGTCGGTTGAACCACTCGTTAGCATTGAATATAATTCCATTAACACTTTGACTGCCATGATGGTCACTGGTGACCGACGCAAGAGATTTTATTGAAGAACCAAAATATTCGCAATGGGTAGCAATTATTATTTAATAAATGCAGTTGGTATTAGAATAGTGATGCAATCTTTTCGTTTCCAATACCTGCACATTATTTACATTTTGCATAATTCAGTCGAACGCTGTAGTATTTCATAGCATCGCCGTTCTAATGTAGTAAAATACGCTTAGCAGTCAACGTGTTAAAACAACGTCGTTTTCATTATTCTTATCACTCCTTTTAATAAAATTGTGTGCGACATTCACATAATTCGTAACATTTGCTGTCGCTTTCCAGTACTTGAAACATTTCTTTCAAGTCACGAAACCCTCCTTTCGGCGCACGTACTCGCAATTAAATGTAAAAATAGAGACTCAACGAGGCGAGCACGCCGCGAAACCCTCTGATATTTCACGAAATCGACTTTACGCTTGAGAGCGCCCAGCAAGAAAGGGCCCCGCGGGTCAAGGAGGAACGTATTAAATTATCGTAAGGCGGGATTAAATTGCGTGCCATTCCGATTGGAAGATTCCTCGCGTTTTCGACTGTCGACGCCGGAGGGCAGAGATCTCAAGCGATCATCAACCTCGATTCCACATAATCTTCGACGGTCATCTATCTACTCCACCTTCCCTGCAAATTCTTACCTCTGCTTCCCTCGTATTCTTCGACTTGCACGTCAATTAAGACGTCCATGTCAATCAATTGCACTCTTTTCCATACTGTCTGCCATGTGAAATTCAGTAACATCTCGCCAGCGGGCAGAAGCAATACTTACCGCGATACCAGACACAAGACCGAAAACATCTGGAAAAATCGGCGAACCGCGGACAAAAATAAGATCGCCGTATAAAAACTCGATAAAAATAGCGTTGGTCCGATCCGCCGTTCGTGATCCAGTTTCCGGCGATAAGACCTTCCGCAGCGAGTAAGTAGCATCCGCTTTTGACGTGGCAGAAAGAAAAAGTCTCGCCCCGCTGGGCGGGACAGGGCGGCCGAGAGTAAAAAATCCGTGATTGTCCGGAGGTTCGACGGGACTTCTGCGTGCCTCTCTTTATCCTCGCCGTACGACTGACATTACCCCGACGATACGTATCGGGCCGCACTTTGCCGTTCGCCGAAATTACAGTCGACGTCTGCTCCCGGCCGTTTGATTTTGATATTCCGCGGCGATAACTCTCCCGGCCGGGCGACTCCAATGCTCGCTGGGACTTTTCCCCGAAACCGGCGAATCTCCCGGGCCCCCGGCCCCCGATCCCGGCCGATTTTCAGAGCCGCGTATTTTTGCGCCGGTATAATTGTTCCCCCATATCGCGTCTTTCCGTTTCCGTCTATCCCCTCGCGTCTTCTTTCTGGTGCCCGCGGCCGGCACCAGTCGAGCAAACGAGCGGACTCGCGCTGAACTCCGCGCCCGCGAGAGAGAAGGAACGAGAGAACGTGGCGCGCGAGAGCGGGAGGGAAACGGCGAATCGAGCCGAGGGCTTTTTCGAGTTTTGAATAAATTTGCATTGCCATCCCGCCCTCGTGCCGCATTCCAAGCAGGTTAGTTTAGCAGACGTTCTAGCGCAAGACCTCGCTCACGTCGCGCACGTGTGTATTCCGTAACGTGTGGTACCCGCGGCGCATGAGAGCCGCACCCTCCGGACAAAGAAATAAGACCCGAAAGAACGACTCTCCCCTTGGGCCTCGTGCAGAAATGAGGGGACGGACGTGTAGACCGAGAGACAGGCATTTCGGTCCAATAACGAAACGTCGCGACAGCCGTTCCTTTAATGCAGACTGCCGTGTCAGTCACATGGGGCTGACGGTGTGTCTTGGCGGGCTAAGCTGGATTATGCAATGTTGATTATGGTGTAATTAATGCAAATAATTGCGTCGTGTTGCGGTAGTCGCGAAGACATGCGTTTTCAGCCGTTTTTCACCTATTTGTGGTCGTATGTGGGAATTTTGCATTTTTTGTCAGATGTGTCTGGGAACATGTAGACTGTCGGGCCAGTCACCTGAGGCGGACCGTGTGTTTTAGGCAGCTAAGCTGGGAGAGGTATTGATTATGGTATGGTTAAGAAATTATATAATTAGTACAAATAATTGCGTCTTTTTGTGGTAGTTGCGAAGACGTGTCGTTTCAGGCATTTTTTAGCTAGGTGTGATCGTATATGGAAATTTTCATTTTTGTAACGATATGTGCCTGTGCGCATGCATACTACTGGGTCAGCCACTTGAGGTTGACGGCGTATCTTGGAACGCTAAGCTGGAAGAGGTATTGATTACGCAGTGTTGCTTATGGTATAGTGGACAAATGGGATAATTAATGCAGATAATTGCGTCGTTTTTTTTTGTAGACGCGAAGACATATGTTTTCAAGCATTTTTCAGCTGTTTATGATCGCTTGCAGAATATTTTTTCTTATTAGATGTATCTCCAAGCACGCAGGCTGGCGGTATATCTTAGAGAGCTAAGCTGGAGGAATTATTGATTATGCGATATTGATCATGGTGTATTTGACAAATGGTATAATTCTTACAAATAATTGCGTCATTTTGTGGTAATTGTGAAGATCTTTTCACCTATTTCTGATGATATATAAAATTCTTGATTTTCTCCAGTAGTATCTATGAACATGCAAACTGCTTAGGAAGCTAGGCGGAAGAGGTATTGATTAAAACATATGATTATAGTATAATTGGTAAATGGTATAATCAGAGTAAATAATTACATCATTTTGTGGTACTTCCAAAGATATGTGTTTTCATTATTTTTTCACTTATTTTCAATTGTATATCGAAAATTTGATCTTTTTCTCGTATGCATCGCATGTTTATAATAATCGTGCGATTTTTTTAAATATTCAATTATGCGCAAGTTTAAAAGTTTCATTAGGCAGTACAGACAACCTTGCTCGTTCGATGTCGAATGCATCGATTTTCGTTTACCCGCTTCCTCGGCTCGCGTGCTCTCTCTCTTCGACCCTCACTGTCTCTCCAACTTGCCTGCATGTCCTTCCTGCCCGCGTGCGGCACCCCACAGAACTTCTCGAGGGATGTTTCGTTATTTAAACAGATTACCGATACGACAACGTACCCCAGGGGAGCGTCTTATGTGTTTCCAATGCGTGCTTCGTTCTCGAAAATTAATCCGACTTCCAAGTTCCCGTTTCGCCGTAAGCTTCGGAGAGTGTTTACCGCGGCGCCTCCAATTATTGCCCTTTGTATCTTGAATCTCGCACGATGCAAAAAGAAATTAGCATCATAATGTACTGCGCATCCTGCTAAATTGAATACATTAGCTTGAAGCAGAGCTAAGAGCACTCGTATTAAAGTGGCTGCAGGACGAAGCGTTTCGCAAAATTTTTCAGAACAGAGTCAGTTCTGTAGCTACCTCGGCGCCCGACGCGTCCCACATCAGACGATCGCACATACGTTTCCAGTGAGGCCCCACGCATCAACTTGTAGCCCGCTACCGCGACGCGTATTCGGGCCCGCGCAAGGGTTAAATCGACGATGATGATGTGCGGCCATTAGCATCGGCACGAGATTAGGCCTCGTTCGGGACGGATTCCGCACTCGGTCGGTCTCCCATTTCGCCAGGGTCCCGATAGTTTTCGCGGCACAAAAGTTTCGACGGAACTGCTCGGACAGGCACATAAGAGGATCCGGGGGCGCCGAGAGCGAATCGGCTCTCGGAACCGATTCTCTAATACAAATTCATGAACGCCCTGGCGTTTACCCTCCATTAGAGGGAAGCGCAATCAAAACGGACCCGATGGACGACGACGACGGGGACGGCGTCGGCTGGCGGAATCTGGCCAGCTGTAAATCAAACTACGAAATTCCCCGCGTCTCTCCTTCTCCCTCGTTCACCTTTAAAGACTCCGTCTCTCGCGGTGTCTGATCCTGGGCCCCCTTCGGAAAGTGTTGAGCCCGAGTCCTCTCCTTCGTTCTCGATGCGCAAGGGTGTAATTATGCTTCCAGGGCCCCGAACGAAGCCCCCTGCCCCTTCACGCGTCCCTCCCTCCTTCTCACGAGATTCGTCTTCTCGTCTCTCCAGATTCGCCTCTCCTCTCCTCTCGCTACACTGTACATCGGCGCTCGGACCGTGACCGAAATAGGGAAAAACGAAGGATTCCCTTCCGCTCGTTTGCACTTGGATCGGGAGATAACGAGGCAGCCGGTAAACGACCTTCGACGGTGCCTATTCACCCGAGGGAAAGCCTTGCTTCTTCCCTACCCTTTCACCCCCAACGCAGATTTCATTCGCGATCCGGCCTCTGTTCAGTCGGACCACTTGTTTTCCAATTTCGCAGGGAGACGCTGGGATTCCTGCTTCTTTTTGCGTCGATTAAGTGGTTACGTGGGGTGCGAGCTTGGTTACGTCGTAAGTGAAGTGGCTGGTGTAAGGTGACCGCCGTATGTAGCGTTCGATTATCGCGAAGGATTGGAGGTGTGGTTTCAAGCGAGTGCGGCCTTTTCGACGTTTTCTTAACACTTCTGGGCTAGGTTAGTTGAGGGCGGGCGATGCTGAAACAAGCGTTTGCAGTTGATGGTATGTGTCAGCTACTTTTATGGGAATAACGGTCACTGATAAATTGCTTCAATGTTGTTCGTGTAAATACAAATTTAACTCGAATCGTTCGTCAGTGCATACGCTAAAAATTGTCTGCCGTCACTTGTGATTACGCAATTATTTTTTATTTATTGTTTGGTTACTCAAGATGCAGCGATATTATCTTGCGATGTTTCTACGGTAGTCAAGACCTGTGTCACATACGTCCTGCGAGCACGACGATTCATCTCGTCCAGCTTGGACACCTTGATTACCGGTTTCATGCTCGCATAAGGATCGAACCTCAGGCCCCCACTCGATTCCCCTTCCCGTCACTGCTGTTATACGCCAGCTTTGAGCAGGAGCTCAAATTAATCTTTCCTGAATATCGCCTCTCATGTGATGTCTAGCGTATCGTTTATGTTTTAACTGTACGCGCTTGTACGGCGAGACGGCAATGACAAACTGTTTTCCAATGGTTGTGTCTCGGGGGTAATGCAAATCGACGACCACAACAGATGTGCCAACATCGGTGTCCAAGGTCTAACTGCAGCATCACGTGACACGATGTATATACATTAGATTATATTAGCAGTTTAAGTATATTTACATAGCATTTTAGACACTCAACTTTTTCAGTATTATGCACATTTTATCTTTGGCAAATTTAATTTTCTATTCACGCTTCCAAGTAGTATTCTGTTTACAACAGATATACCTGTATCGACGTACAAAAACGTCTAACTGCAGTCTAACATAACTCGGTATATTCACATCGGGTGAAACTAAATATTTAGATGAATTTACGGAGCGTAGGATTAGACACCCAATTTTTCCAATATTAAGCACATTTCGTCTTTGCCAAATTTCCGTTCCTATTCACGCTTGCAAATATCCAATTCGCCTGCCTAATATCCGCAACACTTTTCGTCTCAGCAAAGAAAACCGTCGCTTAAACATTTCAAAGTCTTGTCTACCCCTGCGTTCGCGTTGACTGTCGGCCGACCAAAAGCAGTATCACCGGCGTTCGATTAATCAAGATACGAAGATTTCAAAGCGTGCGGTGGCGAAGGTCCACGAAAGGAAAAGCTTCCCTCCGGAAAAGCTTCGTCGGGTGCTTTCGCATCGATCTTCCGCATCGGTTCGCGCACGAATAAGAGAGCGCAGGAGAGAAAGAGAGAGAGAGAAGCGAGAATTTGCGTCTCTGTCGGCGGTGGCTGCTCGGTAAAAGCGTTTAGCATAATTCGAGGACCGGGAGTGAACGGGCGACGACGAGGGTTTCCTCTCCCGCTCTCCGCTTTGCTCCCGATAAAAATGCCTTGTTTTGCTCCGCTTAACTCTCCTCGTTAGCCGTGGTGACATCTTGACGAAAGGGCAGGACGGAAAATAAGAACGGTAAAAACGCCTCGAAGGATCCCGCGGGAACGGCTGCGTCACGTCGGTACAGGGAATTGTCGCCTGTGTACGTGCACGTACGTGTGCGTGCGTCGGCGGCAGCGCGGAGTGTTTTCCTCGCAAATTCGCGGCGAATTAAAGAGACGAGAATCGCGCGAGTACGACGACGCGAATTTTTGCGCGACGAGTCGATCTGCGACGCGCGGTGGGCAGCCGTTCGTCGGGGCAGAGCGAACATTTTGTTGCAGCGTGCAACGCGACGTAATGACAGTACTTCGCCTCGCAATGAGGCCGGTAAACGCGCGAAATAATTGTAGCGCCGTAGATTGATCAAGTTCCTTAACCGCCAGGGCGTGGACCGCCAGTGCATTAACACTCGACAATTTGCCGTCTGATTGATTTTATTTTTGCCTAACCACCGGCTGCGCGGTGTGGCCCGACGGTGGATTTTCGAGGAAACCGTAACGAGCGCAGCGCGGAAAATAAGGCCGACCCGGCGATATCGTTCTAGGCGAGCGGAACGTCTGAAGGATCGACAGGTGCGTCTAAATTACCCGAGCGACCCATTCCGCGAACACGCGCATCTTCATTTTTACGACGTCCTCCTCCTTCCGGACATTTTTCAGTCGATTAATTAGCGTCCGTAGGAAACGCCGGCGGACTCGTCGTAACATAAGACATCCGCGGCTACTGTCTCCGGCGGATCTGCCGTTAATGTTTCTGCAAGATTGCCGGGCGCATTACAGGCGCATGTCCGCAATTTCGCTCGGCCTGAAGAGCGGCGGGAGACATGGCGGCTCGTAAAGAAGCGTGCGCTCGTTGCGATTCTAATTAGACGGAATTTCGCCGTTTCGAAGCTCGGTCCCTGGGCGGAATTAAGCTAATCGGCTGCGACGAATGAGGGGCCTCGAGGAGGAAAGCGTACGGGAAAAATGTACCGCGACCGGGCGCAGAATAAGAAGGAAGCGGAGAAACGACCCTCGAAGCCGAGGAAAAAAGTTGAGAGCATGAAATTAGTCGTACTCGCGGCGAGGAGAGAGAGCATTAGAATTGCCCGGGGGGCACCGACTCTCGACTTCCTCCTCTCGTTTCGGGCTTCGTTTTATTCGATAATTATGTAAATGTCGAAATGATTGTCGGGCAATATGTCCACGGAATAAAAGTCGGGCAGGGCCAATTCGGTTATCTTTATGGTTGCGGGGTCGTCGGGAGTGAGTCGCGACGTGCGACACGAAGAAGGGAAGTCGAGGAGTCGAGGAGTCGAAGACGTCGGGGATCGCGCTGTCAAGCCCTTCATTTGCATGGAAACGCTTTTCTTTCCTCTCCTCGTCCCTCTCCTCTTCTCTCTCTTTCTCTCTCATGCCCGCACCCGACGCACACGTCGTCGCGCTTACTTTTCCTGCGTCCACGTCACTCTTCGGCTTCACTCTCGTTCGCGGGACAGGCCGTTCGATCGCGCCAGCTTTAAAGCGAAAATTTCAACGCGACACGTGAGGCCAATGAGTACAAAGTGAACCGCGCCACTATAATTAAATACCACTATGCGGTATTTAAATGTCCGCTCGCCTCGCCGTCGTGTCACGATATTAGCCGTGCTTTTAACAAATCTGTTCTCGCTCGTATACCTTATGAATATCATTACGCGCGACACGGCATCCATACTGTTCTTGCAACGCGCGCACTACGGATATGGCAATTTAAATTCACTCGTGCGTCTGCACTGCTTATTTACGCCCAGACGACGAGTGGCTCGTTCAAGGATTTTAACCCGTGTCCCGCGACGTCGCGCAATGACGTTCTTCCGATTGCCGGTTCGAGTTCGCACCCTCTCATTTGTGTCGACTTAACTGATTGGCTCGTCGCGAACGACAGGCGCAACCTGGCCAGGCCCTTTGCCTTTCGACGGAAACGTACGCGCGCACGGTACATTTTCAATGGCTTTATAGAAAAATCTAATTAACGTGTGTCGGGCACGAGCAATTAAGACATTGGCATCGCCGCGCGACTGATTTAATTAAGAGGCACGGCCAGCGTCGGCTAGGCAGTTTCGTGGTGTGTGCGACTCGCGTTATTTATTATTAAAATATATTCCCCGCTGAAAGGGTGGAGCCTGTCTCGGCCAATAGGCTGGCGTCGCGTGCCTCGAGTCGTTACGGGGCCACAAATTGATAAGAATGCATCGTCGCACGCTGCCTGCACACCCTTTCTCAACCCTATCCCACCGCCTCTTCCCCTTTCTTTCCCGTTCGTACCCATTCTTTCGCCACCCCCGTTCGAGAGCGAAGTTATCGAGGCACGGAATGCATTTCGGCCGGCGCCACCCACCCACTATTACGAATATATCACCTACCAACCCCTCTCCCTCTCTTCTCACCGTTCGCACTCCCTTCGCACTCCCTTCGCACCACCATCCACCCACTATTACGAATACATCATCTAGCAACCCCTTTCCGTCTCTTCTCACCGTTCGCCCTCCCTTCGCAGCACCAGGTTGGTTCGCCGACGAATTAAGTCGTCGATAATTCCTGCCATTTTTGCCTCCGCGCCCAACGCCCACTCGATGATCATAGGCGAACCTGCGGTAGAATTAAACGACCGCTGTTTTAGTCGTCCAGTACAACGTGCAGTTCGCCGTTGGCCGCGCTTTCAAGCGTCCGAAGGAAATGAGTGAGGATATACACAGAGCGTACAGTGGAACGTACAATAACAACTATTTATTTATAGGTAATAATGCTGAATTACAATGAATACACTTCTTGCCTCGATACTAGATTGTATAAGTCCGGTTGTTCGCGACGATCAAAATCGTCAGTCGTCGCGTTCGTCGAGATTCGCGGCCATCTCGACGTGTCCCCGTTTCTCTCACCCATTTCGATCCCCCAGTTCATGAATTTTCCGTCTCACCCCCGCCCGCCCGATCATCCCAACCCTCCCGGAGAATCCTCGACACTTTCGTCGGGAATTCAGCGAATTCATCGCGACCACACGCTCGTCCGATTTGTTCTCGACCGAGTTCGACGTTCGTATCTTTGTGCGCATTCGGCCGGCAACGGACTCGTCGGCTCATCACATTTTTTTCCTACGCTTTTTCGCACGCAATGCGATTACGACAGTCGCGTTTTCGCACAGAAGAGAGACTCACATCCCTCGCTGCGTTCCATTTAAAACTAATTTGTTCGCGACAGACGAGCGTGTCGCGCACGACGAACCGGCCTTGACGAAGTCGATCGGTCGATCGATCGAGTCACATAGTCCCCACCCCGCGTTCGATTGATAGTGGCGATGGCAAATACAGATAGATCAGCTATCGGTGGTTAAATTCTCGTTTTCTCTACGTTTTTTTTTCTTGTATAGCATCGTCTTAAAACGGGCTTTAGCCGGTACGATCTCTAGACACTATGATTATGTGAACTTTACAACACAAGAACCTTACGGGCAAAAGACTTTGTACACGGATCTTAAATACGGATGTCGGTCAGCGCGGTGAAATATTTCTCGTTTCTTCGTCGATCAAGCTTCGTCCCTCGATCCATCCACGCGTCCCCCGTCGATCTGGTGCGGGCTCCCGAGATCATCACGATGTGCGCCGCTGACGGGACGAAAATTATTTCACCGTTCCTCTCGCGCCCGACCGACGCAAATGCGGGACACACGCAATATGGATTAGACTTACTTGTTTTGTTTCGTAGTAGCTAAGTTATTTATATAAATAAGGTGTTACGATTTATAAGACGCTAGGAGAAGAATCTTCTCGCTCCTCACGCATGCACACGCTCGCACGCTTTTTTTCTCACTCACTCTATTTTATTCTCATTCTCCTTCGCTCTTGCGTTCTCCCATTCGCGTTGCTTCCTCCCTCTGACACGCACGGACCTACACAGGCACACGGAGCTTCTCACAATTATCCTTTCATTCGTTTTTCTATGATACAACGATCGAGCCGCCCGCCTCGCGTCGCACGCTCGCTGATCTCAGAATTTCTAAGTGACAGTCCGTGTCGCTCGGTCTCAGACTTCATGTACGTTCAGCGAATGCGCGCGGCTTGGTTGGTCCCAAAAGTTTCGAGCGGGCCAACCGACGGGCGTCGCGACTCGATTTTTCTCAAATTTCTCCCCCCAACCCCCTCCCCTCCGCTCGTCACACTCTCACAGGCGCTCTTCGTCTCTTCGCACTCTCACTTGGACACCGACGCTCGACAGCCGCCGACGAGTGCCGCGACAAACGAACATCACGATGGTTCTTGATATCAGTAATAATTATAATAATAATAATACTCGGCGCCCGCGGCGGCCTCGACAGCTTCGAGCTCGGCCCGTCGTACCCTTAAAAGACAATTAGCTAATTAAATCGCTCGATAATTAGGAGATAGGTACCTCTAGGAACGCATGCACGCGCGCACGCACTCTCAAGCAGTCTTTAGAAATATCCTTTTTTCTCCCTCTCGCTCACGCTTTATCAGTATCGTATGTTACTTTGATATAACTCCTTCGCTTCTTCCTTCCCATCGTCGTGTTCCTTCTCCGTACCGACTTCGCGCCGCTCCTCTCATTCTGTCGCGAGAGGCGTGCGACTCCGGCCGTCCATACACACGCAAAATCGATAGCACGCGCAGAGAATATTTAACGTCCTCTCGACAGTCCGCGGAACGCGCATTTTTATCAGAGTCCGCTTATCAAAGTGGCTCCTCGTCCGTGCCCCTGCGTCGCCGCGACTGTTCGCCATTCCATACCGCGCGTTTCCGAAACGCGAATGAAAAGTCGCGGTCCAGTCTCAGAACTCGTCCGCGGTCGCGACGCTTGATATGTGTTCGTTCGACGCGTCTCGTCTTCGGCGCGCGACTTCGCGAACTCTACGGCCCAGCCGAAGCTACGATCGAGTGTGGAAAAACACTATCTCGCTGTAGCGGATAGCGAGAACGGCGTGTGCGGCGAATTCCGGTTGCCGCACGTGCGTTAACGACTCAGTCCCGACTCGCGGAGTCCACGGTTTGCAGACGAGACACTCGCGGTGCACTTCGACGTGGGCTCCGAGTGTCTCGCCCCGCCTGCGTGTCGCTCGAATGATTTGGTTCGTTTCTCAGGTTATACGGCTTTAGATCGAAATGCTCGTCCCTCGTCGGCGACCATTGTCCTCTCCTCGTCCGCTCGCCAAGAATCGATCACTCGCTTCGGGCCGTCGCTGCGCGCTCTGCCCCACGTCTGGCATCCTCCGACCTCTTCTAGGTCGCGCTCGTGAACAGAACGGAATTCTTGTAGTAACCCGTTCGCGATTCTGAAACAGAACGGTACGATGTGCACTGTCTCTCGAGCTTGCCGAGCTTTTTCTAGCCGTCGCCGAGAGAAATTCGTCGGGCGAATAAATCGTGTGTGTGCGCTACAATGTGCCGAACGTTCATGGCTGAAAAGAACAGCTCGGCGAACGCGGGAGTTTACTTTCGATTCTTTCCGAGCCGATCGCCGCGCGACACGGCGGCTTTCCCGTCGACGTGGCGTTCGACGCGTTGGCAATCGACAGGCGAATTTCTAATTCGGCCGATGTCAGCGGTCAAGTGACCGTCGACGTTGACTGAACGACGAGATTCGGGGTTCGCGGTGGGTGCAGAAGTACGCGAGGACGGGACTCGTGAGCGGAGCAGATGAGGGGCGAGGACGAAGGAGGTGGCGGCCAGAGAGGAAGGATCATTCGATCGCTCATACGAAATAGGCGCCGCTCACTAATTATCATCGGCTCCTTCTTTCTCTTCCTCCCTGACTCTCGCTGTCCTCTGCGCTCCGGAGGCGAGGGAGTAACAGTCCGTGTCCCGAACGGTCACTTTATTCCCTTTCGATCCATCTATCTCAGTCGGGACGAGGGAGAGTCGACGAGAGAAAGGCGGAGGAGGAGAAGAGCGTTCGTAAATACGAGAGCGGCGAGTCATCGGCCCCCGAGGGCTCCTTTGAGATCGAGCCGACACTCAACTTTTTATCGGGCTCTGTCGCTTATGATTGAAAAAGACTATGCGTTGATAGTCAGCCCCGTTCGATTTGCCCGTCCGCGCGCGTCCCACGTTACGGTCATTGAAACCGGTATTTACGTCCAGGCCGCAAAGGGAAATTAGTTTTAGAGTCGTCCGCGCGCTTTTCGGTTCCAGTCGACGCGATCGCGACTTTTTATCGGGATATGTAGACGAAAAAAGCGTCAGGATATCGTAGCCGCTACCCCGTACGTTTCTGATGCTATATAAATTTTGGCGAGAACAAAAAATTGAATGGTTGGCTACTTCCTGCGGGAGGACGGTTTGGCGGAATTAGCTATCGGGCGCGGAGTGTTTATCGCGACCGACGCACTTTCACCTCCCCGCAATCGACTTTTTCCACTCCTCGGCGTGCGCATCCGGTGCAGCGTACACGGGGGCAAAAAGACAGAACGGAATCGACGGGGATTCGGGGGTTGATTTTGCGAAGACGTCGTCGATTAGCGGGCCGACACTCGTTAAGGTCTCGAAGGGATGCCGGGAGTCGAGAAAAACGATTATTTACGCGCAACGTCACACCGGTGCCCTCGGAGCATTGAAATCGCGCGCGCAGATATACACTTTTTGTCGGGGCCCGGGAAACTTAACTTCGGACAAGTTACCGCGGCCAAGTTTCGAATCTGCCGGCGTGTGCCGCTGACGCCGCTGCAAGAAATCCGCTTCCAACCCACTTCCACGCCCCTCTAGCCTGCCGCTCGCCTCGAGAGTTTCTAATTAAAGATCAAAACTTTATTCCGCATCGCAAGAAACCGTTCTCCGTACTCGTCTTCGAGAATTCGGGACTTCGGCGAAGAAACGCACAGCTCCCCTCTGTCCATCGCACGCTCCAATACGAATGGTTGCGTCCTCTTTTTCGCGCGCCCTGCGAACTTGACTGCCGCGAACGAATTTCATTAACACATACGCCGTTTCATCGACGTGTCTCGAATTCTTCCTCGCTGCGCTCCTCCGACATGTGACTAGATGCATTAACCTTTAGCGTACGAACGTCCGACGTGCGTATATCGGAGAGGCCGTGTAATGAGCCGCGCTTGCGTCGAACGATATGTCTTACAAGGTACAACGTGTCTTTATTTGGTGCGCCTGATTAAGCGACGACATAGTACAAGGCATAACGAGCGAAATATTTCAGCTTCGGGAAAAAGGATCGCGAGGCACGACGATCGGGAGGCAAACGGCGAACGGAGTATAATCACGACGAGTTACCTCGTCCACCACACACCTCTCTCTCTTTCTCTCTTGCACTCTCTCTCTCTCTCGCTCTCTCTCTTTCTCTCTCGGTTATTGACTTTTAATTAACGGCGTTGGAAAAAACGAACGCGTTCGTTTTCCGAGATTCGTGACATTCTCGCGCGCCTTAAAGGTTACCGAGATCCGACGGCGCGGACTCTCTCTCTCTGAATTCAGCGATTCGAAGCGTAGTGGGCGTCGTCAGGCGCAAATCACCGCCATCGTCGGTCGTCGACGAGAGAGATCGGCGCGTCGTGCTCGCGTGTCCGTGGAATTTTGCTCAACGCACCTTGCAGAGGAGACTTTACTTGGTCCCTCTCAGCCGCCTGGTGCTGCCGCGACTTTCGTTCCAGCTCGAGTTCCTGCACCAGCGACTCTGTGACAAGAAAAACATACATGGTTGACAAGGGGGGTATACAGGAGGAATCGTGGGGCTAATTGAGCTTTTCCTCCAAAGATCGAATCTTCGGGGCCAGCGCGGCGAAAGACGAGCGTCGAAATTTTCAGTTGCGTAATTATTGTGGAGGTGGTATTATTGTGAATGCAGGGATAGAGGACTTGCGAGAGAAGGCAAGCAACGATGCCCGATAAATAGTTTGAACATTGCGATTTTGGGTAATATTGTCATGTTACTATGTACTTGGGAAAAATTGTTTATTTCAACCGTTGCTATTGATGATGCAAATATAATTGGCGCATACTGCCAATTTATGTGTTTAAATTCTTGGTTAAGAAGCCTAATGCCTCGACTCTAAACGCGTGTCCTTTCCCACGGGTGCATCCTTGAGTTTCCAAGCAGTAGAATTTAAACCCATTATTTGACCGTATACGCCAATTAAATTTGCAACATCATTACTATACACAGCATATATTCTCTGCTTGAACATTTTCTTATACGAATACAGTTCACTTCCGGGCACTTGCCTACTTTCTTTTCTTTCTCCTGACCGCAGCTCGGCCATCAGAACATCCAACTGCTAAAAAGCGAGGATGTTGTTCCAACCCGCGCCTAGAACTGCGCATCGCAGCACAGCGAGAAAACGGGCAAGCCTATCGCGGTATCGCTATAAATTTCGCATAATAGTTGGCCGACGCGCTGCCGCCCGTCGGCAGGCACAATCGAGCATGCTCATCAAGCGTGCAGAGCGAAGTGGCGCTATGTCAACACCGACGTAAAGATCGGCCGATAATCGGCGAAAATAATTAGCCCCAGTAACATCGGCTCCCGTGGCGCATCGCGAACGCGACTCGCTCGTCTTTTTCCTTCTCTCCTCGGCTCGTCACATCCCGACGTCGTCGTAAAAGTCAGCGCGCGGCGACGCGAGCGCTTGTTTATTACGATTCGAACGAGCCTCGGCGACGGACTGGGATCGGCGTGAACTCACGCGAACCACGCAGCGGCCCGGTAATTAGTGGAAAGCGCAGAAGGGAGGACGCGAAAGAGTAGGCAGGCGTGAAAGGGCCGCTCCACTGAATACCGCAGGGATTAGGGTGAAAAGTGGAAAACGTCCCCTTAATGATATCGCGCAGAATTGAGTCGCGGCGAGTTCGTGAACATGCTGCAGCTGTGTTGAAAGAGGGATAGAGAATTTTGCGCCTGATATGCGGATTTCGTTGAGTGTCCGATATCTGTGGTGAAACTTCGATACGCGAAAGACTGAGTCGGGGCGAGTAAAGTGCGCGGGAGAACTCGGCACCGGAAGAGAACAACGAGATAGATCGGTAAGCGTGAAAAGACACGTCCTTGGGCAAAGAGCAATGGTAAAATCCAATTGCGAGGCCATTAAGCGCCGGTTTGCTGGCGAGACGGGCGACGAACATTTCTCTCTTTCTCCTTCCTTTCGTCGACTCTCTTTCTCGTACTCGTTGCCCGTCAGCGTTTCGTCTCGTTCTGGCCGACACGCGCGGGGAGATGAGGACAGGGCCGAGATTCCATTATGCTTTGAGCAACAATAGCTGAGGGCTGTTTCGTGGTACGTGGGTGTGAATTCGTGCGTTCGTCAGGGCCGTTATATGTCGGGGGAAGGCCGGGGCCCGGGCGAATGTTTGCGTTTCACTGAGCCAAATTACCTCTCGCGCCCTTATCCACGCGCGGGGCGTTTCGTCCCTTTGATATCCAAATGACAATTTAACTGCTCAAGATATAGCGCCTGCTGCGGCACGGATCTACGAAGAAGGGTCGGACGAGCTGCTGTCGGTTCCTGATTTCGCCAGAAGGTGAGGGCCAAGGTGGGCACGTAAGCGGAATGACCGGCTTCGCGGGATTGACACTGACGGCGAACCGTATATTTAGTCTCATCATCCATTTGTCGCGGTATGTAGATGCGTCTCGTTAAGTAGTCGCAAAAATGGCGATTCGTTAATTTGCCGAGCGAAATCGGTCGACGTGAAAAATGCAGCGTGTCCTAACGGACGGAATTCCGTGGTTCGCCGGCTGATAGTTTCGCCACCGTCTTACGCACCCTGACAAATCGGCCGGACAATGAAAACAATTTCAGGTCGTCCGCGGGCCGGTCATCCCCCGGTCACTCTCTCTCCGTCTTACTCCCTTTTTCTCTCGTGCCGGGACCTAAACGGTTAGCATTGTTGCCCTGCTACGCGTTGATTTTTTTCGGTCCGCTGAAAGGAGGCCCTCAGGAGCCCGCGCCACCCAGTATGACTCCGCATTTATACCACGCGTAATTAACTCCGACACAATGCGCCCTCAAGAAGGCCAACCGGCGAAGGTGGACGCGCGAAGGAGAGAACGAATTCGGAAGAAAAAGGCGAGAAAAAGCGAGCTGCCGTCGGTCGGCGGGACGACTGGACGGGGAACTGGAAAAATTCTCGCATTGTGCTGTGGCGGCCGCGCCATTGTGAAGGCAGATCGACGACTTTTTTGCCCCCGTTCAATTCGAGATCTCGTGTGTCAGTGGCTTCGAGCGGGGCCCTTGCCTTGAAACGAGTTCGATAGTGCGCCGCGCGGCGTATCGTACGTGCGCCAATTACCAAGCTAAATTTATATTTCACGATGCGAGTGCAGCGAAAAAAGTGATCAGCCGAGCCTGCGTTTGATCGCATCGAAGTCGGACATTCGGTAAGACCGGAAGCAGACTATGGCAGTGGCGCCGAAAGAAGCAATTTAAGTATCGCGGTAATTGGCGGAATGCTCTCGGCGTCGGGCGGGTAAGGACTCGCAAAAAAGGGAAGTCGGCGTAGGGGCGGTCGGAGAAGAAAGGCGCAGAGGACCGAGTAGAGGGTTGATTTCGTGTAGCGCCGCGTTTTTAATGCTCTGATCTTTATGTAAAACGGCACAGCCCCGCTGGGCGGGAGACGCGGAGGCGGAGGCGGAGGGTGGAGGAAGGTGGGGTATAGGCGCTCGAGCGTCAAGCCGACCGTGAAATTGTATGAATCAAGGAGTTGCAAGGAAAGAGCGGCGGAGAGAGTGAGAGAGGGACGAGCGACGTTGAAGTGAGAAGGCGAGAGGCGCGGAGACACAAAAAGCGAAGGAAGAAGACGGTAAAAGAGCAAGAAGCCGGCGAGGAAGAATGCCCCCGCCCGCGTACTCTTCTCTCGCTTTCGAATCGAGAGTCTTATAATTTCAAATTTCCGCAGGCGGCGAGGCACCGGCTTTTTTGCTCCACTCGACCCCTCTACCGTGACTCTTCGTGCCCTCTCGTATGTATCTTGAAATCGTATCTCGCGAGCACCTTCGTTCCCTCCCCTCCTACCTTCCGCTACCTCCATCTATCTCCACCTACCGACGAGAGCACGTCGGAGGGTGTGAGAATCTCGTTTCACCCCTCGTCGCCGACGAGAGACTCTTTTTCGTTTACCGTCGAGCGAACGCAACGGAACGCCACTTCAGTAATGCATCAATGCGTGCATTCCCTCTTGTCGATGCTAATCTCGCGATGGGCGATCATGACACCGGTAGATTCCGCGAAAATGCAAACGGCGTTCGAGAGAAATATAAAAGCGTGATTATCCTTTACCACTGGCTACTCTTGACCGCGCTGTCACTCTTTACCGGACCCTGCCCGAAATAGAACAATCTCGCGTCGTAGAAAACAGGGTCCCGATAGCGATATGATTTAATGCCCCGAAGAAGATGTAAACTAAACTGTATGAAAACACGCAAAGGTACCGAGACGGAAAAAGGGAAAACGGCAGAAGGGGAAAAAATTCCCAACGAAATCGCACCCCGTAATCATCGGCGCACCCCCAATATCCTCGGCGTCTCTCGCACCTCGGCAAACTACCGCCGTTGTGTAAATAGAAGCTCCCAACCCCCGCGCATCGTCGACTTTCATCCTCCCGATTTCTCCTGTCTCAGCTTGTTCGTCGGAAAACCACGTCGTGTCTTGTAGATATATTCACCGGCGAAGGGGCGCTTCCAGCCCCTTACCGGCCCCCTAAACTCTCGCTCTATCTCTCTGCCACCCTTTCTTCGTTCGCCGCGCACCACCCACGTCGACGCGGCGGCTTCCTTCTGCCTTTATATTGCACGTACACACGCGTCACGCTTTATCACTCTTGCGGGGATATATTGTCTTTCGCGTAATGCTATACGCACGTGCGGGCATAGCACGCATATCGTAGCTCACGCACATATGCACGCACACTTCAGCGCGATCGTTACTTTTCCGCCCACGCAGATCGGAAAGTTGGACGAGAGAAAAATGTAGTCGCGGCATCGGCAGGTCTTGTTACGGAGAAGAGAATTTCGCGCTTTTACGGTCAAGCGTATCGGATCCGCGGCACACGGCGTACGTTGCGCGCAGTTGGGAACTTCGATGTTTCGGCGCACCCTCTGCAGAGCGGAAACTTTGCCGAAGCCCGGGGGTTAACACACCTCCACCGTTCGCCGTACGCCGAACTTCGAATGACGGTTACGAAAGGGGCGAATCGACGAACGTGAGCGCAAATAATAGCGAACGCGGACGGCGGATCATTGGCGGCTCGTGGAATAAGAATGTCGCGTCGCGGGGGGAGCGGCCGAGTTCAATGCCGCAAAGAGAATTTTCAGATGCCGCGCGCGCGCGTTCATCGAATATTAATGCCCGCACGGCGATTTAGAGTGATTGCGGTCGCCAGGGTTGGGACGTCGGTACAATGCACACCGTAGAGAGTAATCTTCCTCTCGCTCGCATCTCTCTGTACGTGCAGATTGGCGCGGCACGCGTGTGTGGGTGCGTTCAAACGCGCCTTCGTGCACAAGAGAAAGATCGGCGGAGGAGGAGACGAAGGGGAGGTGTGTATACGTGGGGAGGAGAGCGGCGAAGAAGGGGGCGAGGGAATAAACGGTAGAGAAGAGGAAGAGCGACTTACCTCGCAGACGAGGATCGGCTCGCAGGGTGGAGAACGAGAAGGAGAGGACGCAGGCAGAAATCGGAGGGAGTGAGAGAGGGCGAGAGGTGGGGAGAGGTTATGGTTGCTGCGAAATTATTGCATATAGTCTGAATATTAAAGCGTGGCGGAGTGCTTCGTCGTACTCTGCGGTGGATGGGTGGACGTGGAGGAATTGCACACTCCCGTGTATGTGTGCGTTGCATTCAGAGGAGAGAGAGAGAGAGAGAGAGAGAGAGAGAGAGAGAGGAGAGAGAAGAGAGGAATAGAAGTCAACAGGCGGTGCGGAAAGGGGGTTCTTGGGGAAATGGAGGGAGAGAAGTGGAAGAAGAAGGGAGGACAGGTAACGCCACCGAGAACCGCGGTGGCCGCCGGGGAAATTACGGCTCCTTCCTTAC
Organism: Cryptocheilus praepositus; assembly: GCA_033815515.1. Classification (NCBI taxonomy): domain Eukaryota; kingdom Metazoa; phylum Arthropoda; class Insecta; order Hymenoptera; family Pompilidae; genus Cryptocheilus; species Cryptocheilus praepositus. The sequence goes on from JAWWQZ010000227.1 coordinate 2,622,456, forward strand.
TTGCGAGAGATGTGCATAAACTCTGCATTACAACCAGTGGCGCTCATGCCCGAGAGACCAGGACGCGTTACAGATAACATCGTGATCGCCGGAGATATCGGTCGTTCCGCCCCGAGAAACGCCGCCCACGAATTCTATTTCCAGGCTGACGAGGGATAACTTCGCATCGATCGGCGATTTTTCGTCGATTCGCACAAACCGAACACTTTCCGATACGCATCAGCTGCTCAATTGAAAGGCTGAGCGTGTACTGCAATCAAGGGTGGTTAAACTACTGCAACCCAACCCAAGTGCGATTCCACTTGAACTGCAACGCCACCCGAACTTCTAGATTTCCGCTCCGTGCAGACGTTTCAGCCTACAGGAAGTTAGCGGATTCGCCGACACCAAGGTGTTCCTACCGCTGTCGGCACGTCCCAGAACTTCCATCTGCGCCGTGACCCACCACCATAAACTGAGAGCCTCTGCTCGTATAGAATGCATGACTCGAAGACAAGGCGGCCCCGAGGTCCCCTCAGTGGCGTAAGTACCCACCTCAGACGACGTTGTGTCGATCCACCCCCCTCCCCATCCCTTGTCTTCTCCGTCGCTGACCCCTCGTCCCCCGCCACCCCGTCTAAATCTCCGTTGTTTATTGCAAATGGATTCCGCATCATGATGCCCGGGTGGTTGCGGGACCCTATTCAAATACCTCGTGTTTCCTCGTCAGGGCCACCCCCTCCCGGCTTCCTACACTCGCCACCCTCCCTCTACCTCGGTCGCGGGGTTGTTATTGCCCCCGGCGTGATTGCTCTCGCTCGAGATCTTTCGAATAATTTACTTTCGGCGATACCCGCCATGACATACGCCTCTCGCGAGCGTTTGTCCTTTCTCCGTCAGCTCGCCCGTTTTTTCCACTTCTCTCCTTCTCGCCCTCGCTCCTCTTTCGCCCGCCGCGGATCGAAGTTATTCGGCCGGAAGATCAGAAAAATTGAGTGGATCCTAATACGTGAACCCGATTATCCGAATTAGCGGGCCACTGCCGCTCCCTTTTTCTTCCCTCTCACCCTGATTCGCTCGCCCTCTTTTCCTTGCGCCCGACCGACCTCCGAAGAGCAGTATCACGCGAGACCAGCCGCGCAGCGCTCAACTTTCATGCCTTATTGAAAAGCGCCAGTATATTCTTCAAACGTGACCCCACCGAACGCTGGCTGACGGAGTTCTGCTCTTCGAACGTCGGTATAGTGCGGGCTTTCGTGAGTGTCAGCCGAGAAAGCGGCAGAGGGGCATAAACTTACCCTGGTAGTTTTGCCAGAATGCCGAGGCCTGGCTTCCGATGAGGTCCAGGCCGTATCCCCATGCAGGTTTCTCGGGTGTCGACGGCTGTTGAGACGGACGGGGTACCTGCGTCGCCTCTCTGTACTGCTGAGCCGCCGCTGCCTGTTGCTGCTGAAGGGGTTGCTGTTGCGCCTGTTGCTGTGAGGGTTGCTGCTGCGATTGGGGATGCACCGGGCTCGCCTCCGGTGGCTCGGAACTCGTGCGCGCCTCTGCCGTCACGTTGTCTGCAGTCAGACAAAGCGATTCTACAGGTTTCGTGACGGTTTAGACAAAGGGCGGCGGTTGGTGCGGATCGGGGAGTGTCAGGGTTAACGTGGTAATTCACTGATTTATAATCGAACGATCCGTTAACTCTATAATAATCTTCTCGCGCTCTGTCATAGTAACCGTATGCTTAGCGGTGACGTGAGTTTCGTAGTGTACACTGTCGTGAGAGTTTATCGTGCAAACTTGAACGTGTTCTATGAGCAGAAGTAAAAAAATGTGCACACACAGTTTTCAAGACGCTCTTTTGCTTGTATGCTCGTAGAAGACAGTAGCAAAGTTGCATGGTAAATGTGGGTCAACGTGTATAGGTATATTGATTCACGTGCCTGCGATACGCGTTCTTCTGATATCGTTTAGTTTATACATTACTCTACACCGGCTGTCGACCGGCGTATTTCTGTCCTCCGAAAGAGCAACCAGCCAAAATCACTCTCGGCGCGAGGTAATCGGCTGGGAGGCGAAGGCACCCTTGCGAAATCGCGACGAGGCGTGGCGGAACGTTCCGTTTGATTTGAAATTAGTATCGCGACCTTCTGCGCCTGACAGGGTTAATCAGCGCAAGTCGGGGTAGAAGATGAACGCGGTTGCGTTGACGGGTTCTCGCGAGAGGAAGGAAGTGCGCGAGCAAGGAATACGTTGTATATCGGAATAAGAGATTTCACTTAAAGGGTTTCGCGTTTGAGTTTTGCTAGTGACAGGAAGAAGGGTGGTTCGCTACTTCTCCGCTGCCCCGAAGGATTCGTGGGGCGGTCTGTGGCAAGTGTTGGCGAGAGGGAGAGGGGGAGGATCTGACGTTAGGAAGGGACGCGAGGGAGGAGAGAACAGAGGGACGCAAGGGGAAGGATTGCACCGCCGGCAGGGGGATAAGTAAGGAATCATATTCTGCCGGGTGTCAGGCTGTTTGCTCTGCCTCGGCGAATTAATTAATTTATTCTGAGATCACCACTGGCCCCCGGGGCTCTTAACGGAGAAACTGCTCGGGAATCGGCTCCCGTGAATTCTCAGCGAAATCCCTCACGACATTGTTTCTTAAACCGTGGATCTTATAGACCTGAGAAGTTTGCGATCGGTTAAACGCGTACCGGTGATTGCTCTGACTTGCTCCGACGAAGCTCCCGTCGCTTTCAATGCCTCTTCCAGCTGCGTACGCCTCTTGATCTCCAGGTCGAGTTGCTCCTGCAGCCGTTTTCTCGCTCTCCGCTCCTTCTTCAGTCGTTTCTGATAGACGACTGTAACATAGAACGTACAGGCGCGATTAGTTCTACGTAGTTTAGCTCTGCGAACGTTTAGGTGCTCGTTAGTGCCGACGGCGGGCGCGTGCCAAAATAATTTTGACGAGACTGAGGAGCGGTCAAGTCGATTCCCCAGGTGGTGGAACCCTGGCGTGGTCCAAGTCCGATGGAATTATCTCGGCGTATCATTCTACCGCAGGGGGTTTCGCACCCAGCACGGGGGGCCACGAAACTCCGAATATAAGCCTAAGCAGGGGTCTGATTGTCGGGAGTGCTACTGTGCGCGTCCGTCGGCAAACGGTCAACGGCTCCCGTCACGTTAACATCCAGAAAATTGCTTATTCCATCTCGCATTCGCCACACGACGTAGACACTCAACGAGCACAACGCCTCTTCGCCAACGTTTCTAACAGTTATCGTTTAGAATCGTGTACATCTTAAGTCTTGCGCGTCTTAAATTATATGTTACGCTTTAATAAAACGAGATCGGAGGTCGATTTGAATGAAACAAACCACATGTCGCTGCCGAGCAGTTATCAGCAGAAGAATGCGACGCGCGTGAGCCGGATATCGAGTGACGGACTTTGAAGAGAAAATTGCCGTCGAAGGAGTTCGAGACGAATTCCTGCGGCAGGAGGGATTCAGACGATTCTCCGGCGAGAATGATCTCGGCCTGGCAACCGGAGCGGCAACAAATCGCTAACACGGTCGAGAACGATTCAGCGACAATGTAGCGACACGGACTCGGCTCATTGTCGGCCGTTTCGTTTCAGTCTCTCAATCTAAGGCCAATCCTTTCACCGCCGAATTTCTTCCTGCTGATTGCCCTCCGTCGCCGATTGATGGTTCGCGGCGCCGAATACGCCGTGATGCACTTCTCGGCACACAAATACACGGTGTGTTTGAAATACGCATCCGTCTCCCCCGTCATTTCGCTGGCGATCCACAGGCGTATACACCCTGTATATCACCTTCATTTCTCGATCGACGATCGGCACCTTTGTGTCCGCCGCCTCCAACCCGCCTTCTTCATCTTCTCTCCGTCCGTCTTCCTTCCCATCTAAATCTCTGCCCGACTCATTTCGCTCTTAACCGGCCGCCTCCCGCTTTAATTATTTTCCGTCATTGTAAACTCGCGCGACTTCTTGGCCATTTTTGACTGGCGACGATCTCCGGCTCGCCTCTCTTTGTTGTTCGTCCCTTTATCGACAGCAGTCCGCGACACGTATCGGGGCCGGACGAATAATGGCGCACCCGGTCGTTTCTTGCGGGAGTCCACCTTTTGCGAACGGCCGCCGCGTGACTCCTTGGCAAAAAGACGACGCGGCCTCGATCATCATTCTCGCCTCGCGAGTTCGTATTTTACACTCCAAAGTCTCGATAATCGTGTCCGGCTAATGGAGAGAAACGGGTACCTATGCGGTACGGGACAACTTCTCGAATAAGAACAAGGCGGAATCCGTGTATAAACAACACGAGAATAATATCAAGGTAGTTCGATCTAAAAGCCATGATCTTTTTGGCAGTGTCGACAGAAGAGAAGCGCAAGGACGACGGGAAAAGGTTTTTTGCTTAAGCCTGTCTGTAGTCTTTAATCGTGCATATCTACTTTCTGTTCCCGATGTCACTTTGTTTTAGCCGACATATACTGCAAAACCTTTGCTTAAATACAATCAGACATAGTGATATACAGAGTTCGAAACTAGAGAAAGCAAGTTCATAGCAATTGGCCAATGAACTAACGTCGCTACCACGAACATTTACTTTTACTCACACACCTACGGGAATAATGTCAAACGAACACGAAACTTGTCAAATCCGTCAAGCTAGGATCTTAACCAAATTAATGTCAGGCTCTCAGGATGCATTTTCAGCGACACTGCCGTCGACGGTAACACGCAAGGTATTTTTCCCGACTTTAGCCGATCTTTGTGCTGCTGAAGTCTATCTTATTCGCTAATCCGACGGTAGCAACGTGTACGCACGGTTTAAGATTACTTTCCCTGACAGCAGAGACGGTAGCGCGGGGGCGTAGGTGCCACGTCGCCGTGGGCGCCTTCAGGGCTGCAACGACGTTACCTCCCCGTGCTCTTAACCAACAGCACCGAGCAGCGGCAGCGGAGATTAGAAACGCGCAGATCTCGTCTGCGATTGTTGCGGTTGACTTAATACCAGCCGCCTCAACGACAACCGAACGCTCCGCGGCGAGACATTCCATCGAAAACGGCAAAGCAACCGAAGCGCTTTCCTCCCCTCAGCGTCCAGCTTCTACGAAACGCGGCCGCGTCGTAAAGTACGCTCCAAATTGGTGAACACGCGCGATCGCAGAGACGAAAGTGGAAAATGTTCGTGGTCAGACCGCGTTACGCGGGTTTCAGCGGATTCGTCGCAGCTCGCCGCCTCTCGACTGCGGTCGGAATTGATAATACAGATATCCCGACTTATCAGCGACATGATCGAAGACAGGAGCGTCATCGAGGCGGAACGCGGACGGCATCATCGGGTATCGCAGAGGCAGCAGGTGGCCACGGGTTGAGCATCACTGATACGTGATTGATTCCCGGCAGACAAGGCGCAGACAACCCCTTCGCCCCCTCTACACCTCTTCGCCTAGGCCGTGCCCCTCCTTTTCCTCCCTGTCTCTCCTCTCTCTCTCTCTCTCTCTCCTTCTCTCTCTCCTCATCGCTCTCTCGCGAGCACTCTCTTTCTTACTTTCGAATAAGCGCTCCGAGAAGATGCCTGCCTCGTCCTTTCCTCCTACGTCCTGGCGCAATTTCGTCTTCCTCTTTCCTCGACCCTTTCTCCAGCGAAACAAGGGTAGAGAAAGAGGGAGAGTGCCGGCGTGGGAGAAAGACCGAGCGAGAGAGGGAGGTGGGGCACAGTTCTCGTCGGGAGGGGTACGTGGGGGAGGGAGGGCGCGGAGCGCAGCATTATGATGCAAAGATGGCGCGGCGGCGGCACCCTAGAATTAGCTCGAGCACTCGCCATTGGCCGCTCGGCAAACCACTCCTTCGGTAACAACCGACTGCATACGTTGCATACTAAGGATACACGCGAGCCTGGCAAAGAATTGCCTTGGACGGGACTCTCCGAGCTCCTCCATGGCCTCGGCGGCCTCCTACGTCCCTGGCCAAAATACTGGCGAAACGCCGCAAATTCCTTCCTCCACACGTTCGCTGTACGGTATACGAAGCACAGCCGCGCTCGAAGTCTTCACTACGATCCTTTCAATCGGCTGCGGTCGGCCACAAAGAATTTCGTGAATGAAACGCGTGTCTGTGATCGATATGCGCGCGGTAGACTTTTTGGCCGTATGTTGGCAGAAGTCGGGATTTGACACCTTGGTGATAGTGCGCAGAAGCGGTTGTTTCGAAGAGTCTTGATGTCGATGAGACGGTACAGCGGTGATAGAGCGGAAGAATGCTGATTTGCCGGGAAGCTTGCGGGTAACGAGACGAGGCAGAAACAAGGGGCAAAGATGTTATTACCGAAGAAACCTCGCGATTCTGTAAATTCATAGATTCATAGATCAGCAATTGCGCTCTACTCGATCGTCATCCGCAACGGCGGGTGGCGGACAATATTTTCTCTGATCGCGGAGGCGGTCTGTCTAACTCTACCATCCTTCTCGCTCTCGCGCTTTCTTTCTCCTCTTTCTCCACCTCCTTTCTCTTTCCCTTTCTCGCTCCCACGTCCTGAGCAAGTTTTTGCGCTATCTCGCCTCGGATGTAACTGCCGTGTAACTTCTTCGGGACAAAATCGACTCGACTCGCGCAGTGCGCCGTCGTCGAGATCTCTCTGGTAGTGGTCACGACAGTGGTAGTCAGACCGAGTCGGTGCGGTAAGCGATGATCATCGTAATTCGTCGATTTTCAACGGCGACTCGCGAAGAGGTACGTATCACGTAATCCCACACTTCTAACTCCCTGTAATTTCTCCCTTTTTCTATATGAACGTACCAGACATACGGTGTACGTCATAACTCTTCTGACGATCCTATTTTCTGGCGCTTGCATCGTTTCCTTCGCTCACCGGCTCAGTAGGCTGTTACCAAACTAGGCATTTCTCTTGACATTTACTTCGCGTGCCACCCAGCGCGACGACCAGTGACTCAACGAAAGCACTACCTACGTTATGGAAGCATCGGTCCTGGGCCGGCGTATTAGGACCGGCACAGATGACACAGCCGATGACGCGAAGGCGCGCAGTAAAGAAAAGAATTCTGCGGTCGGTTATGAAATCAGAGCCGACGCCGGTGGACGGTCTCCCGGACGTGGCAGATCGTAGATAGTCGAAGCGCTGGGTCGTGCATCGGGTGAGAGAAGGTCGCGACGTCCAGGCAGAGAGGAGCGAGAAGCGGAGAAGGCCGGAGGGAGGGTGGTCCATTAGATAATGCAGTCAACAGATAGAGAGAGCGAGAGAGAAAGAGAGCGGCCTCTCTGATCGGGCACGTCAAAATACATCAGCTACCGCTGTGCGTTCGCTCAGAAATCCTCTGGCCTCTCTTGGTCTCCCTTCGTTCGTCTCGCTCGCACTCTCGACACGCGGACTCCCCACGTCGAAGAACCGTCATTTTCATCTCTGTCACTCTCGTAATGTCTCTCTCCTCGTCTCTAGCGTCGTCTCTATCGTAGTCTCTCTCATAGTCTCTCTCATAGTGTCTCTCGTAGTCTCTCCCGTGGTCTCTAGCGTCGCCTGTCCCCCGGCCGCTCTCCGTCCTCGTCGTCCTCCGACTCTCGACATCCATGCACGAGGGTCGACAACGAGACGCGACGGATCTCTTTCCCGGCCCTAATCGCGCGTCAGGCCCGATCGACGAAGGATAACATTCTGGAAATCGTCCCGTTTCCTGCGCCGGCGAGTCGATGCCCATTCCGCTCCGGGCTCCGACCGATACGTCGGAATAATTCCGCGTCCACCGCTGCCACGGAATTATCTGGCTTCGGGAGACGGCGTCCCGTTTGCCTTCGGCTTGATATTGCGTTTCGACCGCCGCAAACAATCAGTGCGCCACGCTGGGAAACGTAATAGCCGAATCCAATCAGGAAAGCCGCAGAAACTAATATAGAGGAGAGCGCGATGTAGACGTGCCGCGTCTTACCCGAACTCTATTTAATACGAGGACCGACGAGAGCCCAGGACGAGTAAGAGGAAGACACGACGAGGGGCGGAGGAGGAAGAAGAGACGTGGCCCTCCGGGAATAGCAATATGATTTACATTTTGAGGTTATATTGACCATTCCGGCCACCTGCAGCACTCGCTGGATCCTTTCGTTGGGCCGCGGGCGATGCCAAGAATGACCGAGTTCTGCTCCAGGAAAAATTAATATCAAGCCTTTGGGCTGTTGTTCGTTAAACGACCGTACTCTCGCCGCTTACATCTACGGAGACTTATTTCGAAGGTGCACACTCTTTCGATACGATTCCCACCGCTTCGTAGGACATCCCCGGATTGTTGCACGAACAAATGAGCGTGGATCCCGTATTGTACGGAGACGATCCTAGAGACGAGTAAATACGCGATTAGGATTCATAGGAGTACGACTGAACTGGTGTCCGTGCGGCTCGTAATGTTCTGGGCAACGAAAAGCAACCGGAACAGCCGTTATCCGGCCTTAAAGGGGTTCTTAGGCACCTACTGGAGAATACCTCGTGATCGTGAGCGCGCTCGCGTTTCTCCGTCGGACAGCATCTGTGCTCTACGGCTCTCGATATCCATACAAAGCTGTCTGCTGAATAATATTACACTTAACCCGTACCACTCGGACGATTATAGTTGGAGGAGCTAACGTCGATAGTAGTTAGACCGTGCATCCTGTGCGAATGCTAATTTTGCTCTGATGTCCGTGCTGTGCGCTCGTGCACTCGCACTCGGGGGAAAGAGACAGTAGAAGAAAAATATGGACGAACGTACGGATATGAAGTAATCGCGACAATACAGGCAGAGACTCTGCTGTTGTCGCGACGACTCGCGTGCTTCTTCTCTTCAGGGTTTTCGAGAATGATCGTTTTCAAAAATTATCGGGTGACAGCGTAATGACTCATTGGCCTCGAGAATGAGTAAATTAAGCGGATTAAATGGGCATGACTTACGGTGCCCGCCGCTATTCTCTCTGGTCATTACAAAAATGCGTCGCGATGCTATCTGCCGGCCTCAAGTGCCAATCAAATTCGCATTGCGCGCTACTCGATGCTGATAATGGGGCAGGTGAGAGGCATAGGATGTCACTTATAGCCATACGACGTCCTCGTATTTCTATATAGGAAATACGCGTTCACCGTGAAACGAGTGTCCATGGTGAGAAGATCGATATGTCCGAAGTGAAAACTCTCGCAACAGATCGACTCCTCAGCCCTTCGACGCCGTTCAAATATCAATTTCGCGGTGACAACTTTAGCGACAACCCTCCGCCACCCTCGGGCCAAAAGCCCCGGGCGGACTGGCCATATGGAAATGGAGATCGGTCATTGGAATCCAGTTTGCGAGTGGAAACATCCTGAGAGGGTCAGCCGACTTATCCGCTTCCCTTGTCGCGAGGGAGCCAAAGCCTTCCGCGTCTCGCTGCAAAGTCAGAAAAGCCTCTTCCCGCTTTCTGTATTATTCTTTTATCCGATCTTTCTTCAAGGAGATAGCTGCCAGAACATTTTCAGGGCGGTCCTTCTTTTTGAGTGCCTGCGAGGCCGAGCACGGATCTACAGTGTCTCGAAGCTATTTGCTCGGGATAACCTAATGATCCATTTAATTATGCCACGCTTTTAAAACAACCGTGTATGTCATATACTTAATAAAATTGACGCATTGTTTACGCTGGTTGTTTAATTATATTTAAATAATCCTTTATCCTGCATATTTCAAAACCTTAAAGGCTTTCCACTGCACGGGTTCTGCGTAAAAGAAATCAATCGTATTGTAAACTACGTTGTGCATAGTATGTATGCGGTTACCAAAATTGGCAAACTGTGTTTCTATTTATATAGTTTTCTCTAATTCCTATTGAGAGTTCTTGCAGATTAAACCTTTTAATGTTTTGGCACATGTAGAGCACATATTATGCACACACGCACATATAGCACACAAATATGGCACATATTTAATAAAGCTAATTGTCTAAGCATTGGCTGTATCTTTTTTATGATGCATCGGTCTCATAATCTAACAGCCGCGACAGTTGGAAAGTCCGACGCACATCGGTGGCTTCGTCTCTTGCGTCGGTCGACTTTGCAAAATTCACCGAGAAACCTCGCCCCACCACTGTGAACCGTCATGTGTGGTCCTGTGCGCGGGCCGAAACTCAACGGGCGTGTGGATTTGCGGCGTTCGAGTTACGTGGGTAAAGTAATATGAAAATATTTATACTCCCCGGGTGACCGTGGGTCATTCGAAACCCCCGATCTGGTTACCCGCTCTTGCTTCTCTCCCGTATGCAGAAACGTAATAGCCGAAGAGCCGGGCTCTTGCCCGGCGGGCACGGGGGTCGATCTCGAAATATCGAACTTCCATAAGTGTTGAATTTGAAAATCAAACGTCCGCGAACGAAATTCTCCTCTGGGCGCCGAATGGCCGAACCCCGATTACTATTATGATCCCAACGCTGGCAGGGGGAGAGACGGGAGAGCGAAGAAATAAAGGAGATAGAGGAGGAAACTGTGTTCCTGCGTGTAAGAGGACGTGAGGGGATCGGTATCTTCGCACGGTTTCTTTATCAGCGCGCAGCAGTAGCGAGTCTCGGGGGTTCCGACTGTATGGGACGCGTGTTTTATTGCCCGAAAACCGACAGATATCAGGATTATGTGCTCCGTCACCGACGCAGACTGCGTGGAGCAGGAGCACGGCTTGTGTCGGCGATACGTGTCTGGTCTGGGGTGAGAAGAGGCCGTTTTTCGAGGGTGCCACGGAGGGGTCGCAATACGATCGACGCGCGCTATCTCGCGTCCTCTCCACACCTCCTCTCCACACCTCCTGACGGACCGGCGTTACTTCGGACCGCGTAACGTCATTCAGAAACGGTCAAGTTTGTCACGGTTTTTTCAGCTAATGATTCGGCTGCCGGCGCTCGGGACGATAGATCGTCGGAGCAGGTAACCGGCGGCGTGCCAACGGCATTCGATACGTTTTCCGGGGGAACAAACGTGCGAACGCAGTGGCGCCACTGCGGCTGGCATCGCGTTAAAATTTCAGCCGGCGCGCGTAACCGGCGTTAATTCCACCGAATTATTTGGTCGAATCAACGAGAATCGGACACCGCGGAGCTCTGCGGCGAGTGAGAGAGACGGAGAGAGACAGAGCGAGTCCGATCTTTCGCTATTCCGGGACGGTTGCGTTTATTGGCCATAACGGATATTGCTTTCTGGCAGAAAATAAGTGGGACGGAAAGGCACGAGGGCAGGGGCCAAGAGGGCAAGAGACGCGGACGCGAAGGGGGATGGTAGTCGAATGAAATGAATCGTGTTTGCTGTCGGCCACGGTGTGGTGGTGATAATGGCAGTGATGCCGATGGCGACGGCTATGTTGGCGGCGGCGACGGCGGCGGTGGTGGTGCTGATGCTGAGTCCGAAAAACGCTAGCTAGATGGTTATCGTCGTAATCGCGGCCCGAGCCGATAAAATAAGACGAGCCGCTTCTAATGCCGGGTTATTTTTTTAAATGGCCGCGGTGGGGGCTGCGCGAGATGAGGAGACTGAGAAGGCAGGAGAGCGGCAGAGCGACAGAGTGGGCACGAGAGAGATGCAAGAGAAATCGCGTACCTGCGCGCCGAACACAGCCGGGGTGCGACTATTTTCGTCCTTGTCGTACGAACCCTTTCTCGTGCTCAAGATACGTGGGTCGTATCACGCGATAGAGCGTGACGAATGTGGCTCTACGCGTTTAATTCACAATCGCACCGTCGCTCCTAACTTCTCCGCACTCTCGAATCTCTACTCTCTCTCGCTTTGTGCGCCATACGGTTCTTCGCGCACCGATAATGCACGCCCCAAGCGAGAGACCTTTTAATTGATATCGATCCTGCCGATAGCCGCATACATTAGGCGATATCTGCGCGCGCGTGTTTATTCAACTAAAAGCCGGAGACCGTGCATTTTTTTCCCCGCGCACATGTATTTTCAAACGGTGCGTTCCCCGTGGCGATGGCCGTCTCTGCGACCCCAGTGTTTTCCTTCTCTCTTCCGGGCTGGGTGGGGAGCGAAGAAGTAGTTGGCGATGACGTTTCACTTTTCCGGGGACACTTTTTTCCCTAAATGCCGAAAAAAGGCGAGAGCGCCGGGAGGACGGAGCCTCGCAGGGGATGGGACTGAGAGGGGCTCGTGGGGAATGTCAAAGACCCCACGTAGCGCATCGACGAGAAGTGTTTTAGCTTATCGCGTTGTACGTTTAATACCCACCCCTCCTACTACCGTGCGTCGTCTCTCTTTCTCTCTTCCTCTCCGGATCGTCGAGTTATAAGGGTCCATCCCCGGGGAGACATATGGCTGCTTAATGGTGATTTTTTGTCGCTACACAGTCGTTTTCTCCGCGTGACGATACGCGAACGATGACGATCGCATCATCGCCGAAAACGTCGAGCGAAAGTTCCGTATCGATTCGAACGATTGCTGGGACCATCAAATATTATAGTCGACGTCGTCTTGGGAAAGAATATTTGATCCTTGCATCGTTCATCCGCGACAGTGTCGATTGGGAGAGCACCGTATTGATACAGAGTATTGGCAGAACCGTTAAACCCCATAATCCTTATCGGCTTCGGTAAAAATGTTCCTTACGATTTGCGCACGCCAAAGTTCAGCCGTATTTTAATCTGCTGTTTGACGCAGATGGGCTTAGTGCCTTTAGCGGAATTATTATCACGGTACATAAACGAAAATTTATACATTCGAGTGTGGGACCGAAGATGAATGTGTGCCGGGTACTTCATGCGAAATGAGAGGAAGCGGCTCTCACAGACTAGAGAAGAGAGACAGAGCGAGACGAGAAAGAGAAGCGGCAGTATACTGCAGGAATTAAATTCTTAAAGTTCCCTCCCGTGTATGCCGGAAAGTCGCATTCCGCGAGTCCCCGAGACATCCTCCGCCACCCCCTCGAACCCCCACCCCCCAACTTTGTTCTCTTCCCGGGGGAGCCAATATTAATTCCCATAAATTTCCTTTCAACGGGTACGAATACTCCTCCCATGCCGTCGAAAGCAAAGGACTGTTTGCCTTTTAATACGAGTATGCAAAGAACGCTATTCTTTCCTTCCGTGAGTGCGGCGAAAGGTACAGGAGTCGTAGCAAGCCGAAGGAAAAAGGTTCCTGCAATATTTAGTGCCTGCACCGTTACGACGAAAGCCTCGCGTACTCGCGTGTTCCCCTGCCAGTCCGAAGAAAATTCAACGCTCGTCGTGCCGTGGACTTTGACCGGAACAATGTCAGAAGCCGCACGTTTCGCCTGCCGATACCGAAATACGAAGAACGGCGAGGGGGCTGATTACAGAATGTCGGGCTTTCTCAAAGCAAAAGAGCCGTCCGGGGAAAAAACGGTGCGGTCTCTTTCAAGCCACTTTAAAAGAGAAATCCTGGCGGTCTGTCCAGTCGGTAAAGACAGAAAGAGCCGCGGGTTAGCTAGATACGGAAAGAGCGGGTTGAGCAGAAGGGTGAAAGCGTCGTCGTTTCAATTGGCGCGGCTTTTTCTCCTGCTCCGTTTCAATTTCTCGAGTGACCCTCTTTACCTTCATCTTTCTCTCCATCTCCCGCCCCATCTCTCTCGGACCGCCAGTTTGTCTCTGTCCGCCAGGCACTCGTACGCGCGGTTCTGTTTATACAATGTAATGGTTTGTGCCAGCATTGTACCGAGTTTAACGGGTGGAGTCGTGTGCCGGTTACCGCTCGCTTCGCGATTCCCTTTCGGCATTCGTTTGGCACTTTATCACGCCCCTAGATTGCCGCATTAAACATCCAGCAAAGGGAATTTCAACCCTTGCACGACGCCAACGCCGACGTCGCAGCCGACGTGTGCGCCCTTCTCAAAGGATTTCAATCAGTCTACGCGATAGACGAATTCTTTCTGTCCGCCGTTCTGCCTACATCTTTTTCGACCCACGCGCCCCTTCTTCTTTCAATTGTCGCTGACGATGACACGGCCGATTATACGATAGGCGAAACTCGGCTAATACTGTAGTAGATCCAAACGCGCGATACTTTTAAGAGAGTTCGATTTACAAAGTCACGTCGATTGTAATTTTATGCAAATCGTTTTCTTAGCGAACAGACGCTGATGTCATGATGATCGGCCGTGGCGGTAAAGATATGTTTATACGCATTCTAGCTTGTTACTCTATCCATTCGCTGCCAATTTTCGATCACTCATAAATTGTGCCATCGCCAAGACACCGAGATGCGCAATTGAAAATTCGCGATGAGGACTAATCCAGAAAAAGGCGAAGGCTGCTGAAAGTAAAATACCGAGGACGCGGGAATGGCAGGTGGAAGACGGGCGACCTCCCCGAAGATCGGCATCTAGAACGGGCACCATGCTACACACGGTGTCCCGTTACAAGCGCGCTTCAAGACAGAAAACGATCGTCGATCGTCTAAGACGGATAATGTTGCTTGGGTGCACGTTTACGCGCGCGTCGGCCGGATCGATCGACGCGAGATAATCACGAGGACGTCGCGGAACGATAGAGTTCTGCGCGAGATAGCAAAGGCGAACGTCTTATTACAGCGGGGGAGGCTGAATTCTCTCGATTCCGTTCGGGTTAACCCTTTCATTGCCGAGGAGTCTATCGTGGAACGCGCGTTAGACACGCTGTGTGCGGCATTCGATGGCTCGGTACGGATTAAAATAGCAAAGTTGATACCGTGTTACCGATATCCGTAGTTGATATTACAGGCAATTTGCCGTTATCTAACGTGCGATGGCATCGACGCGCGCAATCCCACCAATTTTTCGCTTACGTCACATGCTTTTCGTGCGTCGTTCGGTGGTTAGTGGTATTTTGTCCGCGGGCCGCTTCATGAAAAAGGTCTCGCATGTACGTGCGGCCAAACCGGATATAACTAGGACTGAAATCGCTCGGGCGAACGTTATCGAGAACCGATGGGAAGATCGCCGATGAATAAGTCCGGTGCGACGTGTTCGACGATGGAAGAGGTCGAGAAAAGGAGGGGCTTCCTTATGGTGCGCACCTTAAGGGCTTCGTTTCGTAACGAATTCTGTGGAATTTTTTTCGAGACTCTCCGCTCGACTCGCCCTGCCACCCTTTCCTTCCGCTCGCAGGTATCGATAATCGCTTTCATCTGGCCTCCGTCAAGAGATTCCCCTTACCTCCGCGCATCGTCTGACTTGAGATCCGCGTGCTTCGGTCAGTTCTCAGGAGTGAAGATGTTCATTCGACATTCCGCCGGTGTCTGGCGTGCGAACACACGTGATGAGACGAAGCCCCCCGTTCAGGAAGCGGACTCGGCCGTTTCGACATGAAAATCCAACGCGTGGCGCGTCGGTATGATTTTTCGCCCAACAGTCTCCCGGTTCGTCTCCTTCTTCACGGTATGCCGCGTCTTCCAGGCAGAACGGATCGCGTAATTGTGTCAAAGCGAGTTTCGAAATTTCAATCACGGGCCGGTTCCTCCCTCGCGTCGGAAAACCATCGAGGCATTATGTATTTGCTCTCAAGTATAACCGGTTCGGCGAGTTCACCCTCGCCAAGTCGGCGGCCTCTTGCTCGATCGCTCGTCTCTCTCTTCCTCTTCCCCACTCGCTTTCTCTCCTTCTCGCCAGCTCGCACTTTCCCACCTCCACCCTTTCTCTCTTCGTCTCTCTTTGAATTCGCGCGAGCTAACGCCCACCGCGCGCGCGCTCCTCCCGCAGTTATTAATATTTGCCGACAATTACCGAACGGGCAACCCCTTTAATTCCGCCACCCGGAGGCTAAGACACGTTCGAGGAATCGATCCGGCCCCAACTATTCGACCGCTCGACCGTGTGACACGAAACTGCCGCGGAATACCGCCGGCACCGTCGCTCCACGCAATTTTCCTCCGCAATCTGCAAGAACGATTCGGCAACTGCATCGCTGATTTTCGAGCTCTGTTCATCCGAGAGAACAGAAGGGACGAAACGGGGGAAGAAGCCAGTAAGGAAGAGAGTTTCCGTCGCGCTGCTCTCGCGCGACGAGCAGCGATCCATCATATGCCGTCGGCCGACCATCCGACGTCTCGTTAACGGCCTGAGTAATTACAATCAGCGGTAGTCAACTCGGTGCACGCGCGCGCGCGGCAAGTCTCGAATTCAAAGGGACAGACGGGACGCGGAGTTCGTTTGTGAAACGGAGTCGAGTGGCCGATTGGCAGGAGATACTGGAAACGGGCAAGAGAGACGAAATGAAGTGGAGTGGAACTTCGATGATGCGTGCGAGGGACGGCAGCGTGCGCGAGAAAGACAAAGACGGCCCGGCGACACTTCTGGAGGAATGTTGCGAGAGTTTTCGACGGAGGAAGCTCGCTTTTGGAACGTGAGACCCTCGGAACCGGGCGTGGATGAGCACCGCCCAACGGTGTTATTTACAAAGATATCGGAGGAACGGAAGGCGAGTCGCCTGTGGAACGAAGATACGCGGCCATTACTTTATTGCTCTACGCCTCTCCTTCTTTGACTCCGGCGCGAGCGCGGCAATCAACGAATATGCTGACGAGTCAATTCCGCCGAACGCCTTCCGGTAACACGCACACGCGTCGCTTTTTCATACCCCGGGGGGTGGAATCGAGGCGGCGCCCGAATATTCCACCTCCTACCCGCGGCGGAATACGTTTCTATTAAGGTCACGTATTCCTCGATCGACCGCGCGCACCTGGCGAACTTGACGGATGCCTTTCGACTCGTCGCCGTCGTCGTCGCCCTCGTCGTCGTCGTCGCCGCCAGAGATGCGTAGTCAACATTTAGGGTGGATATTATATATGATCGAGCGCCAACTCGATATTCTACCGACACGGGTTCATCTGACAGCGAACACCGTTAAACTCTAAGGCTAGGTGCTCCGCTACTACCCTCTCACCCTTTTGGACGTGTCTCTCCATCTCACTTTGACTTTCTCCGGCCACTGGGCGATGGAAACTAGATCCGTAGTTCAAGTCGAAACTAGTCGTTGGAGCAACCGGGTCCTACTTTGGGGGTTGGAAAACCCATCAACGCCCGGAGAGAGGCCAGAGCAGGAGAAACACCCTGTTTCGCTACCTCCTCCATCTTCTCCCGACACTCTGCCTCGTCCTCCATTCCTCTGTGGACGTCTCCTTTCCCGCTGGACGGTCCAGAACCCCTTCGCACAAAGCACTCTTGATCCCAGCGCAACGCGCGAGAACGAGGGAGACGGCGAGAGAGTAAGCTCCGCTTACTAAGTACGTTTTGCATCTAAGACGTTGCCTGAGTTTAATTACGGGGCTTTGCCAATGCTGACAGAGACACGGACGTGCCGTATGGACTGAGAACGTACGCATGTGCACGATTACGGTGCAAGTACGTTTCTGTAAGGTTACGTGCGGTAGAGGGTAAGTTCGCGCGCTCCGAAGACGATTATTAGTCGAACGAATTGAATGAAGGAAGGCGTGGATAGAAAGACGCGCGGTAATTGTTGGCCCGCATTCTCGTTTATTCGCTGCAAAGCGTAGTGGAATAGAGAGTGAAAAGGAAGAGAGGGCGGGAGAGAGACAATGAGAACACGAGAAAGAGGGTGAAAGAGAGGACGCCTCGGTTGGCCTAGGAGCAAGAGCATAAAAGCCCGTAGAATGACGTTTTACAAAGGGTCTATCAAGCGTGGAGCAATGTTGATGGCCAACAGATAGGCGGAGGGCCGGTGCAATTTCGTTTCCCGGCGTGCACCGCAGTCAGCGTCGCCGGCGTTACGATTTTTACGACGCTCCCTTTACAACCGACAAAATGTAATTTTCTGCGATATGTGCGAGAGCGCGCGGACATGTCGAGGGAGTCGAAAGGGGGCGGAGGAGGCGGAGGACAGAATGGGGAAGGAGTGAGGCTAACCAGACCGTGTAAAAAGTATTGTCGCCGACCAACCAAGGCCCGCCGCACGGCCTGGGAATCGCCATTTTAGTCGAGATATATTTTTGTCCGCCTTCAAAGAGCCGGACGATCGACGCGTGTTATCTGAATTTTACGCCCGCGCGGTAAATATTCTGCGCAATTAGCGCGTATTTGCAGGTCGAGCGACGGTTAACGATCCGGTGGCCAGCAATGGAAGGAAAGTCAATTACGTCGTTCGCCGTGCACGCCGGCCCACCTTTCAGAGGACCGAATCCTGCGGATGCGAAAGGACCCTTAAGCGTCTCCGAGTTTACCCGAGACGCCGCCTTTCGCCGTTTGCCGTCTACCGTCTACCGTCTACCGACGACGTCGGGAGGGTCCGAATTATTATTGCTCAAGATCCGCGAGTCTCGGTGTCGATCGTAAATTTGGCCGGACAATAAAGAGGAGGCGAGGCGGGGAGTTCGTCGGGAATTCTTCGTTAAAGGGACCGCCGCCAGTGGCCAGCAGGGCGGGGAGGGGGGCAGCGAAGGAAGACGAACGGAAGGACCTTTTTGATGCCGCATCCCGCGAACGAGCAGCAACGACCTTTCGGAGATTTTTTTCCACGTCGGCGAGATTCGTCGCTCCCGCGAAAGGACCGCGCCCCGTCTCACGGTCGTCCTCTCGTCTTTCTTCATCTTTCCCACTCTGCCTACCCCGCGTCTCGTTTGCGGCGGAATTGATTTTCGGAATTTATCGTGGCGAGCTTCCGTTTCTCGTGGCGTAAAGAAGTCGGGTTTACGACGGCGAACGGTAGGAGCTACGAAAAGAGGTGGAAGAGGTGGGAGGAGGTGGGTAGGTTGCGCCCAAAAGCACCTTCGACCGGTTAATTGGAAGGCCGGTCTAATCACACCGCGGGCACCACCAGGAAAAGGGCTTTGTTCTTTGTTCCAGGCGAACACGCCTGGTCCTAACCCCCTCCCCGCCCCATCCCACTATCCGCGTCGCTCTTTCTCTGTCGCACTCTTTATGGACCAACTTCCGGTACAGCAGAGTCAACCCTCTGTCCTTTCGCCACGGACAGCACACTAGCTGCTGCCGTTCTCTCACCTGCCATCGTACAGGGTGCGCTTTATTAATACTGACGAAAGAGGGCGAGAGATCGTCTTCAATCTGCGCGCAAAAATCTTCTTTTTTTCCTGAAACTTCCCTTGCCCGTTAATAGAATGTTCAGCGGCACTGCAAATAATCGATCGCCACTTTGACGGTTATTTTAAGGAGTGTCGAAAAGGGGAAAAAAATGCCGCTGCCGGCGTCGTTCCTTCGGCTTGTTTTACGGCGATGCCTATCGGGTGCGCATGCAGCCAGGAAGATTTTGCGTGGCAGCGATAACCGATCATCGACATCATCGGGGAAATGCTCATGGAGACGACGAACGGCACGGCGCGGCAACGCAATGCGGCAGTCGCAGTTGGGTCGAGATAATTAGGTTTGAGTGCACTCTGGCCGCCGCAGTCGGTAACTCAGTTATCAGTGGACACCCCGCGTACAATGGCTATCACAACGGCATCAAACATAACGCATCAATTAACGTGAACAATAACCGAGCCGTGAGAGTGAGAGGGAGAGGGAGGTGGAGAGAGAGGTGGAGAGGGTGAGGACGAGTATGAGGATGAGGGATGGGAGGAGGGTGGCAGGTTTGCTGGCTGCAGCTAGCTCTGGCCAGCCGTTGCGTTACGCGAGAGAGCCCCGAACTACGTAGGGCCCCGGATGTATGTATACGCAGACCATGCTCGAAATGACGGCTGTTGCAGCCGGCTATGATGGGCGACGCTCTCTCGTGTCATCGACGGCCGTTCATGGATTTTGCCGGACCCTCGGCGCGGCTAAATGCATGACCGATCGACTGCGCGCCCGGTTCAGAGACTTCGCCCGACGCAATTTCTGCAAGGACCTCGACTTTGATCGGTGCGTTGAACCCTCCGCGCAATCGTTCAACAGACTTTTTGCGAAACCCCGATGAAACTGTTATGAGATTGCCGTCGAATTACAACGCTCGTAATTTGTGGAGATGAAAGTTTAACGCGACCCGAGCTTGAGAGCATCGATTATGCATCGTCCAAATTCGGATTGCATGTAATATGAAATGCGCGCTAATCGAAAAGGTATGATCGGCGGGTGTGGTACGGTTAGTCGTCTCCCGCACCCAATTCCAGAGTAATGATCCCGTTAAACTCGCACAACTGACTACCGAGAAACGTCCGCCCGGTTCTCCTTGTTTAGATTCCCGGGGAAAAGGCGAAAAGCAATTTCCATGCTCCGCCTTGCGCGAAGTGTGCTGGCGAGATACAGGGGGTTGGGAGGGGTTGTTATTGGGTGGGGAAGGAGAAGAGATTACAGAAGAGCGTGCGGTCGTGTGTGTGTGTACGCGCGCGCGGATGTGTGTGTGTGGAACCGTTCTCCGTATAGTTCATATGCGTGGTGCAGCATGGCTCGGGCCCTCTGGCGTATTCAAAGCGCGCAGCGTCGCTCCATCTCGAGGAATGCGGCAATCGATTATCACGGTCCTGCATATCGATACTACCGTCCAACACGCGGACACACAGAAACGACGCACGCACCTTCGCACACCTACGTTTGCTCCTACGCTCGCGTCGTCCATATCGTCCGTATATCGTTCGTATATCATAGATACAGATGCCAGTGTGTGGACGCGTGTATGTATATGAGGTGAGAGCGTTCGCTTAACACCGGTCTCTGCTCTCTGGCCACACGCACACGCGGCGAACTAATGACACCGCCTCGTATAATACTCGTGCCTCGAATATCATCGGCCCGATATTGCCACCGCGAGAGATTAATGTTTCGTCGTAGCCTCTCCTCTTCTCTCCACACGCGCGTCGCTCTTTCTCTCTCCGCGCCGCCGTCTCTCCCGTTCTCGCCGTTTCGATATCACTTATGTCCCGGTAGGCTACATCCTTTGATCACCTTTTTCTAACGGCGACAGCCACGCTATTTCTATCGTCCCGAAGATTTTGGGTGCAACGATTCACCGCGTACGCTAACCTAGTTGCAAATCGAGAAACCGTCAAGTTAGGCGCGGCATGATAATATGGTCGCACGTAAACGTGGCATTGGAGAATACGAAAGTACGCGGCGCCGATGAGGGAAGTTGAAACGATAATTGTTCGCGAGGAGTGATAAAAATGGCCGCAGGAGACGGGAGGTGGGAGAGTGGGTGAGAGTGGTACCCGGTTCGGTAGCCGCGACTCTGCTAAACGTCAAAGTGATTCCGGAGTGCTCTCTGGAAACTTCGAGACAGGCGGAGTTTCGGGTGCAAGCGGGTAGTAGTTCGTCCTCCGTCAGGAGCAGGAACGATAATGGCAGCTATTAACGAGCCGTAGCGGGCGCGAAGGCACCTGAGCCCAAAATATCACCGCGATTAATGCAATTACAGCCTACAAGTCCCTTCGGCTCTAAGACCGCCAGTATTACTAATTCAATGTACGCGTGGATGTGTTTCCGGCGACCGGTTGGCGAGTGGGGGAGGGCTTCCTAACCAGTTTCCAACCCTCTTGAAATAGTCAATAGCAAATAGGGATGTACGGACCGTCTGTGGCCACGAGCATCGGTTGGGTCGACGTACAAATTGGCCGAGGAAAAATATGACGTCTGAAATATTAACGCGACTTTAACGAACACGACACAATACGGCTCCACCACCTAACTTTTGCTTATAAAAATATTTTTGCACCTAAAATGTATTTGTGAACGCAAAATAATACATGTACAATACGTTAGAATACTTCCGCGATCCTCTGCAAGAATCATGTCAGAATATACTGAAACATATTTGTTTGCGGACCTCAACGCGTAAACTTGTGTCGAAAAACGGCGTTTAGTGAAAGCTCGTCAACAGTCCCACGGACCCGCGGACTCGACCAGGAACAGGAAGGAGTGCCTAGCTCCGAACTGGTTAGGGCACTTTCAGAACCCTTCGTACCGGTAGTGGTGTTTGGCGGTTGCGGTTAGCGTAATTACGTCGAAGGACCCCCGTCAGGCTCTTGCGCGAAACCGCGAACGTCTTAGCTCGCCGTCTTGCGCTGTTCCCTTCACCCACCCCTCCGCCATTTTCCCAACGATTCTCAGCCCTTCCCAAGCAGCCCTCTGCCCCCACATCGCGCGAATTGCTCGAATGCCGTAATCGCTGGATCAAGCGCCTCAAGACGCTGCAAAGGAACGCGCCCCAACCACTTTCGCCAATTTTCGAATAAATCTCGAATCGAGGGCCTCCGAACCACGCGCACGACGTTAATTATCGAGCGACGCGCAGCTAAGCGCCGCACCGACTTCGACTGGCTCGCTTTGCTTTCGTCCTGGGAATTCGGAGGGCGAGGCTGCGTTGTAATTACGTGTTTACGCACGCGAACCCTTTCGTCGCGTACGCGTCAGACGAGCGTTCTTTTCCGATGGGTGCGCGCCCGCGCGATATCGACGTTATTCTGATTAAAGTGCTGTCGCGCGGCCATGTTTTAAACGCGCAATTCCGCGCGGGCCGATTAATCGAAGGAAGCGGCGGATTATTCGGCGGGATCGGAAAGTTACACGTGCCGGTGTCGAGCAATTATGGTCAGGGCACGGGCGTCATCGTCATCAAGAACATGCGCAGACCGCTTCTGTTCCCGTCCCTCCCGCTATCAGGCTTTATTAGTGCGACGATCGCGACAATCGGTCCAATGATTACAGCCGAAACATAATCGTTAGCGCGTACGAGCCATTAATGACTATGGACCGTTCTCGATGCCAAATTGGTAATGGCTCGAATGGGCTCCGGGCCGCTTCGTGCACGCACTTGTATTGAGCGCGTTCTACACCCATGCACTCTGGGTGACGCGTCGAACGTATTTACGCCGACCGTTCGTTCTCGTTATGACGAATCAAAATTTAAGCGTTGACGCGCCGACCTCCGTCTCGCTCCGACCTCGTCATTTCGCGCGTTACAACCGCTGTACGTTACAGCCGCTATACCGATCATCGATATCTCTCTTTTAGGGCAGTGATTTCGTTTAATCCCTTCGAGTTTATTTTTGGCGCCGACCTACGCCGATGCGAGCGAACGCACGCAAATATTTTCTGCGTTTCGACATACACGCCCGGAAATCTACGTAATAACTTGGACGCGGGTGGATAGGGCATGGTAATCGTTTAATATCCCCGCCGATCATTTACGAGATTCGTCGACTCTCCGTGTAACTGCGATAACGGCGGTCCTTTTCTTCGAATGCCATAATTAGAAATATGCTTACGCTCGTAATTCCGTGGCTCTGCGTTCTGGCGGGATAGAGAGAAGGAGAGGGTGCGGGAAGACGGGAGATAAAGATAAAGAGAAAAGGGGTGGAGGGTGAATACGCGCGGGCGCGTTTACTGCCAATAAGGGACGCATGCATAATAGAAAGCCGTAGATGGTACAACGGCCGAGCGACCGCCACCGACAGAAGGACTTACACGGGAATGCTACTTTACGAGGACTCGTATTAGGGGAGCGCTCAGGCGGATTCGTCGTCTTTCATACGCGTGCCGGATCAAATTCGCTTGTTCTCCTGTCCCGCCCTTCGCCGAATGTTACTCGGCGAAGAAACGAGAAGTTATCATTGACTTTTATTCGACGCGGCTTAAAAAATTCAACGTTGTCGCGTTCTCTCGTTCGCAA
The DNA here is from genome assembly GCA_033815515.1 of Cryptocheilus praepositus. NCBI lineage: Eukaryota > Metazoa > Arthropoda > Insecta > Hymenoptera > Pompilidae > Cryptocheilus > Cryptocheilus praepositus. The sequence continues at coordinate 2,645,971 of JAWWQZ010000227.1, forward strand.
GGCACCTCTGTCATTTCAGCCGAAGTGTATTTGAAAATCTACTTGCTCACGGTATCATTTCGACGACGAATATTTTTTTCGTTAATTCGCGTGGAAGCAAAAAAGTTGCATAGGCGAACGACACAGATCGATGGTCGCACAGGTCGTTTGCTATAACACGAAACCAGATATCGCCTGTAACGATGACTGTGGCCATTAACGTAGTCGTTGGGCAATGGACTATATCGGCAGGCAAATGATAATGCCGGGAGTTGAGCCGGGCGTGATTCCCTGCAATGACATCGTACTAGTGTTACCGTTGAAAAGGGATGAGAGAAAGAGACGGGGAAGTGCCGACATATGTATACACGCGTGATACGAGATGAGAGAGAGAGAGAAAGAGAGAATATTCAGGGTGTCAGGATGGTCGATGCGACTCGAGAAGGGTGACACCGGGTAATAACGGGTTACCAGTTACGTACGGATATTTATTTATTTACGCCGTTCCACCTTCCATCGGCGTAATTTCACCGGTAATACAAGGTTTCGGGCTCGCACGCGGTAGAATCACTTTTAAATACGGGGTGTAGCGTGGAGGCCGCCTCGGAATTCCATCTCGACTGTTTACCTCGTCGACGCCTCGTTAAAGGACGAGTCGGATAGCATGAAAACGTCGACTGATCCCAGCCATGCTCATCGGTTAGGCGAATTTATCGCGACGCGTAATTTCACGTTGCTCGTTGCCTTCGAAACACTTCTTTTCCTTCTCAACGTTCCGCGCGCCGTGCAGAATAACAACGCATATTCCCCGGTATCGATTATAACTAAGTATGCGACTCGACGATGAGGCTTGGAATAAGTCGGAACCTTGGAATGGAAAATCTTTGACGTCACGCGTATGAAGGAACGCCATCGGAGTCCTTCGTTCTCTATTTTTTTCTCCCGCTCGCCTCTCGACGGCGGAAGATGTGCCAAGAATTCCGTCGGCGGAGGGGCTCGCGGAAAATCCCGTCCCCGCGTACGTGGAAATCGCTTTTTAACGGCTCGTCGTCTCTTTGAGACCTCGTACGGAAACTTGCACGGGACGGGAAGCCCGGGACGGCCGATTTTTGCGCCATAGAAGGAAGGAAGGAACGACGAAGAACCGTCGCGCACATTCCATTCCGGAGCGTTCACGAAAACGGCACTCCAGGCGCTCAGAATTCCCATGCCGTACGGCAAGTAAGACCTCACGTGGGTGTGCGCCAGACGTCTGCCAGTGTTGGTGTAAGACGGGCGCGTGTGTCATGCATGCACTCCTACGATCGTATACACCCAGAGCGATACACACGGACGACGTGAGGCGCGCGTGTATCGGGGCACCCAAGTAATTTGCGCAATTTCATCTAAATTCCGTAACGTCGAAATTTCTCGCGTCGTCTACCACTCCTCGCCTACGAGAGCGTGTAAACGAGCTCGCTCTCGTACGACTGCTCTACTTACTGCGGGTGTGTGAAGGTTCTGTATTCCCGACTGATCATACGTGCCGCGCGCTAAGTGTACGCTAATGTACGCGCGTGTGTGCACGCTTCTACGTACGCCATCGGCAGGCACTGACGGTGGTATTTCTTACGTCCTCTTTGTTTATTATAGCCCGCGCGCGCGCACGCGGCATTATTATGAAATACGATTAGGTCGTTATACTCGAGTATCTACCCCCTGGCCACCCCCTCGCCACCCCGCCGCCTGTCCTCCGGGGATATCTCTGTGTCGCGGGGAAGCGAGGTATTCTAAATATTCGAGTCTTTGAGAGAGGACCTGCGCCGGAAATTCATCGGTTGCACATGTGTGCCCTCGCGCGTCCGCTTGCTTTTACACCGTAGAGTCTGGTCGTCGTGTATTGGGATTTGACTAACGTTCGAGTATCTGCCCGCCGAACGTCGCACTTTCTTTAGACCCCCATAAATAAAGCTCACGCAAGAAGTCCGGCGCGCGGTAGCGCAGAAATTCGGACGCGTCGAAAAATAGCTAGTTCCGCTGATGACAGGACAGCTCGGTCTTGCGGTTTTCTCCGTATAATTTCGAGCGTGGACGCACCTTGTTTCCCATCCCCCACGCCATTATCCCGCCTGTGCAATTTTCCCGTACGCGTTTCCTCTTATGTCGGAGGACGGAATAATAATCGCACTCCCGGGCTTCTTTTTACGTCGCCGACGGATGCGCTCGCTTTTTCCTTTTCGTATTAGCCCGCTCCGGCTCGACAGCGGAAAATCGCGGGTTTTCTAGCTGCCGGCTTTAGCCCGGCAGGCGTGGATCGCGAAAAAATCCCTGCACCGCCGCCTATTTCCCGGCGAAGTCGATGCTCGTTCGCACAGTTGCCCGTTCTATTGCTCGTTCTGCCGCTCGCCCGGTTGCTCGCTCAGTTGCTCGGCCGGTCGCTCACTCGCCCGCGCAAATAAGCTCGCCCGCCTTTTATTCCTTTCTTTCCTCCGTCGGAATATTTTCCCCGCGCACCTGGCACGGGATATTACGCATCGCGCACACTTGTTCGGGTAACCGAGAAATTTGGCCGGCGGCGATGCTCGGTAAAGAACCGCCCCCGTTGCCTTTCATTAGCGCACCCGAAACTTTCAGTGCGGACCATCGCGATCGGCCGATTGAAATTTTATCGTGCCCTCCCTGTGCCCCGCGGATCCTTTCAACGCGACACCTGATGACGGTCATCGCTCAGGTGCACGTCTTCGCCTATAGACACGCGAACACCGACACAGGGGCGCGTACACGTGAATTCGCGAAAATCAGTATGAGAAATGACCGGTATGGAAATTTCTTTATATATCGACGCGGGCAAATTAACCGATGCAAGAAGCCGCGGCGACTTCCGTACAATCAACTTTATCAATTTTACGATGAGACGCGCGGCAGTCTGCACGTGCAGTTAATACGGAATGGTATGGGTAAGATTTGCTCGGCTCCTCTCGGAATAATTAACGCGACAAGAACACTAGGAGAAAAGATCCAGTCGGCAGGTTTAAATACTGGCCACTATGATCGTCCTTCCACTCTGATCCGGTTCGCGATTCGATACACGAGTCCCGAGTACAAGCTCACAAGACCGTGTCTCCCGTGACAGAAGCGGCCGATAGAATTCTCTCGTCTTGCATGGGGCATTAATCGGCATTAATCGGCGATCCTTTGTGCGTCCTCATGCGGCCGCGGCGATACATGCACACATGCATAAACGTGCATATACGTATGTATGGGTGCGCGCTCATTGAGATGCGCGTGTGCGCGCATATAGAGATACGCACACGTACGTAGTTGTTTAGCGGCTTTGCGATCAGTGATCATCCGTGACGCGGTGGTAGAGGTGGCGAGCGAGGCGTGCGGTAATGGCTGCCGGGGCGGTGTGCGTCTATTTTTACGTAAGGGGTTGGCACCCAGGGAGAGAGGACGGCGCTGCCGACCGTATCGGCGTGTACAATGCATAAACGCCCGCCCGAGGCCCATCAGCGCATTAACAATTATATTACGGAAGCTCACTGTTATGCGCGAGCGAATTCATACGCGTGCCTCGGAGCGGTCGCGAGGGGCGGCAAAAAGAGAGCCTGCTCTACGGGAGGGAAAAAATACACTCCGGGAAAGGAGCAGGCCTTCTCGGAGAGCAGCTTCAGCGAAGGACTCGGCGGCTCTCGATCAACGGCAAATTCGCTGTCTTTGTCGAATTTATCTCGCGCCAGCAGACGCTCGATGTCTCTCCGCACGTACCTCTGTGCACGTCGATTCACTTAGCAATTCCAATTATGGGATTAAATTGCGCCGCGTACGTCGCATCAAATTTGTACCCGTTTATTCAAGGATGATTATGGCAATTTCAGTCATTACGCAAAGATAATAAAGGCCACGGCGTATATAGTTGTTAAATTGCAACCTATTTAAGAGACAATTAATTTAACGAGGAACGAGGTAAACGCCGCGAGAGCGAGTGGACGCGCACGCAAGTATCATTACAGAAATACCCTGGACGATAAACGCCGAGTCATTACCCTAGGCGTCGGACGCGAAAAATATTCAGTCGAAACGCCCGCCACTGTCATGCCGCAGCGCGCACAGCCTGCACTCTGTGTCAGGCTTCTTAGAGCGGCGCTGAAAGGGTTAAAGCCGTCGCTGACCGGTGAAACTGGCGGCTTATCCTCGCGTGCGAAAGATATCCGATCTACAAGGCGCGACTGCCGGCACACATCTCACGAGCTTTTCTCGACAATTAGTCCGCGCTCCGAGTGCACTGCGGGTGCGCAAGGAAGCAGTTATTATTCCGACGCACGATCTCGGAAACAATCGCGCGTGGTGTGTTCGTCCCGCCGCGCACCGCTCGCTTTCATCTTTCGGACTCGTACTTCGCGGTAATTAACAAAGCACCCTGACGCCCTCCCCATGCTTCTCTCGCTCGCTTTATGTCCTCCCGCGCGAGCACCGGCGGAGAAAGACGGAGGGAGAGGCGCTGGCAGCGGCAGACAGCTTCGGTTACCCTTTGGTCGCGTCGTAACAGTGGGTGCAATTTAATTTTTTTTCCCCGCCCGAGAGACCAGTGTCACGTTCACGAGGTCGTGGGTGGGTAAAGCGAGAGACTCGGTACGAGTTGAAGGGTCGGAGTAAGAGAGGGGTCAGGTAGTGTGTGCGCGAGCGAGAGAGAGAGGGACGAGTAGTCTAGGCGAGACTTAATTAAACAGCGGGCAAAGCCAGGTTAGTTCACAAAGTGACCGCGGCACCTACCCCCTTGTAGCCGCCACCGGCAGCGGCTCCTGAACCGTATAGTCGTCTCTCGGACATAATACCCACCTATCGGGCTCCTAGAAACGAAGGCGAGCCCATCGTGTGCCGGGGTTAGTCGATCGCGTCCGCCACGGCAAATAAACCTTCTCGAATTTAACGATTTTATCCCGGCAACTTCGCGCCCCGCGCTTAACGATCAAAGCGCCACACGCTGCGCCGTTAAACGCCGGACCCTGATCGCCGGATCGGCCCATCATTGAGCGCGCTTTTCGCCTTTCTCTTTTTACCCGAACTGCTCGCTTTCGCACTGGCGTCGCTCGGCAGACTGCATTCTCCGTACGAGCGTACGGCCTAAGTGTTTTCCGAGTACGCCGATGATGATTGAACGGAACTGGTTGTCCGTAAGACATAAATTATGCGCGTACTAACGATACGTCTGCGAGAGTTCGACGACCCGGCGCGCGCGCGTACGAATGAACCGCGGGCAGAAGCGGCGACGCTTTTCCTCTGCGGTTCCGAAATAAGAAACAGCAACCGTACGAACAACTCTCCGGTTCCCGTCGAAGTCCCAGTGACTCGCTCAGTGGGCGGTAGCCGTGGGAGTAGAAGGGTGAAAAAGTAGGGGGTGGAGAGATCGGTAGCTACACCTTTGACGTACGTAGGTATATCCGCGCGTGTTTCTGGCTCGTTCGAAGGGTAGCAGCGGCCGAATGGAGTCCGCCGGGCGAGGAACGGGGGTTGGCCAGAGGGTGGGGGTTATTTTCGCGGTGCAGAAGCACGGCAGTACTCACAGGCGACGTCCGGCTCGGCGTCGGCGTCGGCGTCGGGGCGTCGGTGAGCGGCGTTCTTTTTATCTCAAAGCCGTATCCCTTTTGCGCCTCCTCTGTATTCCTCAATTTCCAATGAGTCGGAATACGACATGAAACGCTAAACTGCCACAAAGGGGGTGTAAGCCGCTGGTAAGCGGTCGAACCCTTTGCCCGGTTCCCTCCCTCCCTTCTCCTCCAACGGGTCACTTCTCCCCACCCTTTCGCCTCACACACGTGCTCACCTCTCCAACCTGACCAACGCACACACGTGCGCCACGTTCTTCCGGCTTGCACACGCCACTCGCACGAGCTTCCTAATGTTTGTTCGCCATGGTGACTTCGTTCGAACACCGGCCCCGGTTACACACTGCAGGATTCAATGAATCAGAATCCGAGGATGCCCGCGCAAAAGGGACCCCGCTCGCCTCGATCGTCGGGGTGCGCCGACTGAACAAGTGGAAAAAGGTGAAGCGGCCAACTACGGCTGTGGGTGGGGACAGAATATGCCGTAAGAATACCGACAGAATATACCGTTTCTAAGAGAGGCAAAAGGGGTCGCAGAACTTAGAAAACGGAAGATGAAATTTGAAGATAGCGGCGCAAAAGCTATCATAATTATCTCCTGAAGTACGCGTTGTCATACTGGAAAATCTTCAAGTGGTAAATATAAGAAAATACACCGCTCTTGGGCTGAGCGCTGAAAATTAATGTGTCGGTTAAAGAATCTACGCGAGCGAAAGTTAGGCCGCGATGAAAAAAACTATTGTAATTTTGCGCTAAAGTACGCGTTGTCATACCGGAAAATCTTGAAATGACAGACATAAGAAAATGCACTGCTTTTGCGCTGAGCGTTGAAAATAAATCTGCTGGTCAAAGGAACCTACGCCATCAAAGGTGGTCGCAAAGCTTAAAAAACGAAAGAAGAAACTTAAAGATTGCGATGCGAGAAAACTATCGTAATTTCGTGCTAAAGTACGTATTCACATACTGGAAAATCTTGAAGTAGCAGTTGCAAGAAAAGTCAAAGGAATGTACGCGTCCAAAAGGGGTGGCAGAGCTTAGAAAACGAAAGATGATAGTTGAAGATTACGATTCAAGAAAACTATCGTACTTTCCTGCTGACATAAATATTGACGTGCTAGAAAATCTTGAAGTGGTAAACGCAAGAAAAGACGGCTTTTGCGCCGACCATTGAAAATAAATGCGCTGGTCAAAGGGATCTACGCGTCTGCACGGACCGACAGATCGCAAATAACGCCGCAAGGGTTCCGTTCCCGTGTGACATCGTGACGACGACGACGACGACAATAACGGCTGTCGACGACGATGGAAGTGAGTGAGGAGATGGGGATGAACGGTGTCCGCCCTCGCCCCCGGTTTGCGTAGCTGCAATACCGGAGGGTCTCCGACGTCGATCGCTACAACAACGTTCACTTCAAAGCGAATCAACTATCGTTACGCACGAGGGCGTCGTCGTCGATAGTGCTAGTCGTCGCCAACTCTTTTGAAAATTAGCCGAGGTTGCGGCAGCTGGCACAATGCGATCGTCTTATGGAGTCTCTTATGAACACGCCTTTCACCTATTTTAGACTCCACCTGGCGCCTTATCGCTGTCAACACGTTATGGAACATGTTGTATCAAGATAGCCACATGTGATTGTACAACCTGATTACGATGGAAATTAACAGTGAAATACGCGAACAATTGCTTCCAATTATAGTAGTGTATAACCGACATATGTCAGAACCAGTGATGTCGCATTATATATCACGCGCCAAAGCAAATTGTATTTATATTTAAACGTATATAATAAAACAAAAATACTTTTCCTGATAGTTTATATCAAAGTAATTATACGCTCTATATGTTTCAAAACCTCCAGTCTCCTCTTGGGAAGCTTTATATAAAAACTGAACTTGACAATACAATTTATATGCTATGGCATATGCGGCGTGATTAAAAACGCATGATTGCATTCTTACAGTGTCCACTTTTAAATACACCATATAACTCTGTCTATATTTAAAGAGAACACAATGGCCAATATATTTACATTGCATTACATCCCGTTTGCACAGATTCCGCCTGTACGGGAGGTGAATCCCGTGACAGACCGGAATGTCTTCTTCAACAGAACAAACCTAATCAAATGATTCAACCGTGCAACCCTCTCGTCTGTCCCTTAGCACTCTTTACCGTCTCGCCAGCGTCGCGCGAGCGTGAAATCATTTTTACTCACCGCACCTAGGCGGACGAAGCGTTTTCGAGGCGGAATCGTTCCGTCGGCAGAGATAGGCGCTGCGAAAACTCAGGGATGGTGTGACGATGGCGTGGGTGGCAATGGTCGGACTGGGGTTGAAACGCAGGAAAGTCCCTCGGGTCCCAATTACACCGACACCCGATCCCGGCATTACGGCCCGGCTAATTCGAGGGGTGAGTGGTGTATAAATCTCGGCCGGTTGATTGTGCAGTTTCAATTCCGTTTGTCGGCGCCGCCGTTCTACGACGGTGACAAAGTGAACGTTTCACGAGCGTGCAAGCGCGCTTCGTAATCGTTTGTCACCGCATGCTCGCCACTGTCGCATGCGATCTCTATCGAAAAGAGTGCGGGCGCTTGGGATTTCCGCGAAAATCGAACGCAGACGTTAAAGAACGTATTGAACGTGAAACTGAAGCTTTCTTTGAGGAGTAAAATAATTGGGATACTAGGAACCGCGATAAAATGTCTTTCCTTGTTGCACTATCGGAAGAAGGTAATAAAGGTGGTCGGGAGCAACGCATGTGCTGTCGTACGGTGGATTAGTTTCAGCAGAAGAATGAGAGGAGCCAGCGAAAATTTTTCGGCACGGTGTCAAGGACCGTGTGGGCGTCAGCTAGAAGAATAGAAGGAGCGCAGAAGAGAGATTCTGAAAGGGGTGTTTCTCGACGTGCCACGCAGCAAACGGTTCAGGCTAATTACAGGGAGGCCACAGCTCCGCGTAAACCGGCGGCAAAGGCAGCTGTCGGTTCCCAAGCTTCCGCGGTTCGGAGGTTTACGCTCGCGTCGAAGCTTTTTGCCGGAGAAATGCTACGCCGTATATCGTCCTAACGTTCGGGCCGGTTGACACGACGGAGACGGCTGCCAGAATTTCCGGCCGAGGATCGTATCCAGAAGCGAATTCTCTCCCCGCCTTATTTGTTATCGTACTGAGGCTTGGCCGCGTTCGCGATAGCGGCGAAGACTAATAAATAATATTAACGTCCGTTAGAAGCGCGAAATGAAAGCTACCACGGTCAGTGTTCGACGTAAGAGGAGGCGTGGGCCGTGGTATTTTACGTAACGAATCCAACACTGAACGTGAGAAACCGGACTTGTCCTCGAAAAAGTACTTCCTGCTATGAGCTACGCGAAAAAGTCTGACGTCAAGCACTGACGACGTGTTGAATAGTTCTTAAACAAACAGTAACGGGAGTGGTACAGAGCAGAGCGGGTGACGAAATTTTTAGAACGGAGACTGTGTACAGTAGCGCGTTGAAATAATCGGCCCGCGTACGGAGATGATCGCGATCGAATTGAGGTCGCTTAAGAAGCAACGCGATCAGTATACTTATTCTGCGATGAACGTCAGTCGCTGTAAAACGTTTATCGGTCGTCTGGTATATTCTTCAACGCGCTGACAAAGGTCATCCCATTGTTCTACAACGAAGACGGACGCACCTTAGGAGACACCCTTAGTTCTGATGAGAAAGGGAGTAGTAGGAGACCAACCCCTGGCAGAATAATACGCGCCTCACTCAGCGGGTGGCAGGAAATTTCAACCTTTACCGAAATGCCATGCCCCGCGTTGGGGCTAATAACATCGTGCAGCCCCTTATATATCGTATCGCCGCGCTATTCGTCTCTATTCCGCTAATTGCCTTTAGAATGGTGCATAAAGCGTCGGCGCCGCATTAGAACTGGTAACGATCGCCGATAAATACACGACGAAGGGAGCCTGTGCGCGATAATAAAAAGAAAGAAAGTTGCGCGAGCCGCATAGTTTTCGCGAAACTTCGCCCTCGGCGCGAATTAATTAACCGTTTAATTGCCGGCGAATCTTCGCGGCACATTAACAGTAGATTAATAGTAGTTTGAATACTGAGCAAAACGATAACGCAGGGCAACGATGAGGCGCGTTGTACTTGTCGTTTTGTAAATTCGGTCTTTACGTGCGTTATGGAGTTTTAAGTGGGAATTAGTTAATTCTTTTTGTCGGGCGTCGGGCAACGTGAAAAGGCGAGCACGTGCAGGCCACGCATACTGCAAACACGGAGAGGAGCGTCTCCAGAGGTTCCTGTGGCGAGAAGGAAAGCCCGAACGGAAACGCCCTCGTTAAAGCTCGCATCGTCATCGGGCGCGCACACGTGATAGGTTGACACGGTATCTCTTACAAGACGGTCATTAGCCGAATGAGAAGAGAGGAACGCGCGCGGAGAAGTGCTCGCGTAAATATCCGTGGGACTGGCCGGTCATCAATCATCTTAGAACCGTACCAGAGCCGCGAGGCTACGCACAAATTACGTATCGTTTTACGTCCTTGCCCGTCCTTTCACGGGACGGCACGTCGAAAACGGACGTCGTGTTACTTTCGAACACATAGGCTTAACGAAGTGCCTTCACTCTTTGTCGAGCGAAAATAAATTCAGTATTGTCGTCGTGTACTGTGTCTTACGAGTTGAACCACAGCCGCTTGCGAAGGAAAATTGCAACGTTTCGTGGTTCTAATAGTAAAAACTGGTGCAAACGTGAAACTATTGACGTTGAAGTAAATGTCTAGTCTAGAATGAGCCGGTAGAAACGTAAATTATTGACATCGCAGTAGACGTCGAAGAAGAAAGTCGCAGTCCCACCGGAGATAAAGGTTCCACGATGGTCGAGACACGGCGGACTATTTCCTGTATTTGCGATATCACGATGGGCGGGGGTGGTTGATGGTGTCCAGGCTTTGCTCGCGGGGTAGAAGGACAAGGGTGATACGTGGGGGTGGAAGACTGGATCGGTGCGCGTCTGTGAGACTCGCTGTCATATTCATGTATTGACACTGAGCTGGTTGACTAATGGACTGCTGTTGTCACAGGGTCGTGTTACCGCGAGAGGGCTGGGCCCTGGCAAAGTCGTTTTTCCTGCGAATCGACCGAAACGCATCGATGTCGTCGACGATTCGTCGCGAATATACGGGGTGTTCGGAATTTCCCCATGTTTCCGCCACACCGTTCTGCGACGTCACCTCACGTCAGCACAAACCCCGACAGCGTCCGAACTGGACTCCGAAATCTGCCGGCAAATATCTACGTGCATCCCTCGCTACGTTCTCCACGCACGATTGAGTTGTCTAAACGAAACGATTCTTGAAGACACGTCCGAAATCATCGGCATCTCATGGCCTAAAGCGCGGCGCCCACACTAGTGCGGCGCAAAGCAAGATGCTGCGTTGGAGGGTGGGCGTCGGGTAAGATATACGGCGAGCGAGGCGCGGCGAGGAAGACAGATAGATAGATAAAGGCTCGTGAGGATTGGGTAGTGAGGTGGTCAAAGGGAAGCAGCCCGTAAACGCGAAGGCAACTATTCTATTACGGACTGACATCCGATACAAACTTGGTTGAGCGATCACGGCCTTTGCCACGGTCCTTCCTTCCTTCCTTCCATCCATTAGACGCAGCGCCTTGCGCTTACGAAGAAGCGAGCGCTGGAAGTGAGTGGAAGGTACGCGTTGCCGGATGGAAGGCGCGCGGACTAGAGAACGCGGAGTTTCCAAGTCGAGACCCCCAACGTAGAATAATAGGATGCCCGACGAACCGCCGACGATACTCAGACTTTATAGCGTGTGCGCGCGCGCTCCTGCGAGCGGTGTCTCTACGGCTTCTTGATTTATCGGCGAGTTAACCCCCGGGTTCGAAACCCGCACGAGACGGCCCGATACACGTCCCACCGATTATTATATATCGCGGAATCGACCGAGTCCTCTCGCTCGCACATATTCGCGCTTCGTCGCTCCCTCCTCGTCTTTTCGACCGCACATCGTTCCGTCGCGCACTGCCTCTTTACGCCAGGCGCATATGATGCGATCCAGGAGCGTGAATCGTTGCGGACGTCTGAGATATTTGTGGCCGAGGTGAATTTTCTGAAAGCTCTACGGGCAGTAGCGCGGTTTACAGGTAGCTACCGGACGCTTGCAAACTGCCCGCTATGGGAGAGAGATTTAATTCGATGCCCCGGCGGCCGGGGCGATTTCAATGGCGCAGCGCGAAATATTGCCGGTTGGTACTCACCTCGGACCTTCTGTTCCTCCTGGAGCTGCCGCTCGAGGCTGTCCTTAACCTCCCTCTCCCGCAGGACGTCCATCTTCAGCTCGGCTGCAAAAGAGGTAAACGGCAAATTGAGCATTTCCCGCGTATCATTTCCATAGGTGCATACGTAGTATGCGGTTGGGTAGGGAAATATATTGTTTGCGGTATGGCTGTAGTTTGATAGCATTCGAGAAGAATGGTTTGGTGAGAGAAAGTATAATGTCATATTTTTTTGTGATTAACACGTGTTTAAAATAGTCGCAACAAAACTTTCATATAGTTCAACATTGATCGCCACTGATAATTTCGCATCAAAACGGGAAGTGTTTAAGTATTGCTACGTTTAAGACGACACGAACAGTTCATGAACAGCATTACATTCCCTTAAAACACACCATCAATACGCAAATTTCGCCAGCATCGCACCAACAACGAAATCATATTTCTCTGCTGTATCCTTCAACGCAATCGTCCGCACATATTTCCGCATAAAACACATCTATAAACTGCCCTGTGCAGTTGAAAGTTTAAACAGCATTAGATGAACTTGGCTGACCCAGCTACGAAGACAGTTAAGGTACGTCTCGAAGGAGGTCGGGCGAATGTCTTTAACGTCCCAGCAGTTCCTGGACTCATTCTAACGACCCTCCTTCGCTGAGATTCGAAATGGCTAATTTAGCGCGGTGGTTCCCACGGGGAAACTCAGGTCGCTTCCTTGAGTCGGGAGACGTCGAGATGTACGAGCATAGATGGCGAACGGAGGAGACGGTGAAGACGGGAAACGGCAAGTTACGTAGCGAGGGACGGCAACGGGATCTCCATGTCTTAATATAATTCTATTAGAGGTAACTATGCGCGCTCTGGTCTGCCCATCGCCGTTGGATTTAATCACGGAGCCAGCGAACCGTGCGATATTCTCCTCCACCACCTTTCGGACGATGGGCGTACGTCGGCGGAGGAGGCCTCTTATCCAGCCAAATTAACCTGACCTCGGCGAGAGTCCTCAACCGAGTCGACCGAGCACTTCGATTCCCCTTTTCTTAACATTTCCGCGCATTCCGCATTAAGCCGCGGCATGCTGTGCACGCAGTGCTAGTTATGCGCCGGTGATGTAGATGTGATGTACAATGCAGGATCCTAGTACCAGTTGCTATCGGCGATTTTTTCTTGTTTTCGTAAATTACGGTGACGTACGATGCGTTTCTGTTATCATGGAGTTACTCGTAGCATAGCCAGAGATGTAGATGCAATGTATAATGTTGGATGGTATCAGTTGCTATCGTCGATTTTTTGTTGTTTTGGGAAATTACGGTGACTTGTGATACATCGCTGACGTCATGCAATGTACCAGTTGCTACGGTCGATCTTGCGTTGTTTAGAGAAGTTGCGATGACGTGTGTGGTATGTAACTGGTGATGTAGATGCAACGTGCAACGTAGCTCTGTGTTGCTATGGCAGATTTTTTGTTATTATGGAAAGTTGCAGTGATGTGTTGTGACGAGTTGCTCTTATCATATGGTTATTCATAGCATACCTAGTGATGTAAAAGCAATGAACTAATGTAGAAGTGTACCGGTTGCTATAGTCGATTTTTATTTGTTTTGCAAAGTTGTAATGACGCGATACGTTACTCTTATCATAGGATTACTCAGCGTTGCCGAGAGTATGCTAATAGGTATGTTTACGTACAAGCACTTCAATTCCCGTTTTCTTAACATTTCCGCATTAAGTCGGGGCATGCCGTACATGCAGCGTTAATTACGCATTACTGATGTTGGTTGCAGTGTGCCAGTTACCATGATTCTTTCAAAATTACAATACGTATTGCAATACGTATTTCAAAATTACACGACGCATTGCAATACGTTGTTTTTAGAAGAGGCTTATTTAGTATACCAATGAACGTATCAGTAGATATGCCAATGTATATATATGTAATCCGTTATCTCGCATTTTGTTTCACTATTGTGAGCAATTACATTAAAAATATTCCTCTGTACTTTTCTTCGTGCCACAATTTTCGCTCACTGCGGCGACCTTGATGAAGCAGGAAAATGAAGTAAATCGAAATAGCCGTTTCGTGACACAAAACGTTTCCGGCGTCTAAATCAAGCGAGCTAACTCGGTTTGCGGAAGAGGCACACGGAACGATCGCTCCCCCTTTTTCTTTTCTGGCTGACAAACTCTCGAATTACATCGGCGGGCAATGAGCCGCGCCGCTCGTAATGCACGCATCGCATCGACGAGCCTGTCTCGGTTGTACTCGTTGTTACACCGATCCGCAGTGGTCTCGAACCGTGTATGGGTGGACGTAAAATGCGATTACACGGCAATATTCTAATGAATTTCGACCAAAAGCAAAACGAATTAGCTCGTCGGCGGACGATAAAACTGATTTCGACGATCATTAAGTCGATTACGCCGGCTAATGCTCGCCGGATATAGAAAGCTGTGTACTTATTACGATGACAGAGTGCCGTCCTGCTGTTGGCAAAGGCCCGTTTTCGCGTGTCAAAGTACGCGCGAGTCCGCGGCTATTATGACATTTTAGCAGATCATACGGCACAACTGCCGCTCCAGTCGGAAAAATCTGAAACGATTAGCTGAAAACTGTGATACCCGGCCGTCACGGAAAATGCCATTATCGCTCATTATACTTTTAACACCGTGCAGCGCGTGGGACGCCCGATATTTCTGCCCGGACGCTCGCGCGCGGAAAATAGCGCGTAGTTTCTAACGTTTTCGGCAAGCCGGCAAAGCGAGTGTCCCAGAAGGTGCCGAGACGCGGGTCGCCAATTTAATGACTGCGAGGTCTCCGTAGTGATACGCGTAATAAGGGCGAGGCAGTCGATCGGTGCAAACGGACGGGGGGGTGGGACACGATGAGCCTCGCAGCGGAGAATAAAGCCGGTAGATTAGGTAGGGCCGCGTCTCAGCGGCAGTCTGGCAGCAATTTGAGAGCGTTTGCGAGGTCCATTAACGGCGGTAACTCTTCACGACCGGCCGCCACGAAGATTCAATTTGAATGCTAACCAGAATAGGAAGTTCGCGCCGGGGCCCGGAGTACTGTATACACTCTGGCGCAGTCGTTCTCGCCCTCAGACTCCGCTTACCCCGCTCGCCTCTCCTCGCGACCCTGTTATTGCCAATTTCGGCGCGTTTCTGCAGCCCACTTTGCGATCGTTTAGATTATCATCTCTCTCGGCCGTTTCTCTTTCTCTCGAATCCCGCGCTTCCTTCCCAGCAGACAATCCTTCCACCCTTCGCCGTGCGATCCGCTGCCCCTCGCGGCGCCTCTTATTGCGTCCATGATATACCTAACGTTTCCGCGGATAATTGAACTTTATTAGAGATCGTCGTCGAAATGCTCAATGATTCCTGCCGCGCCGTTCCCCCTTTCACCGGCCGTTTCATCATCTCGATCTGCCTGCCGAATATTAACTTGTGACGCGGTAAATGGAAACTGTCGGCCGGGAAGTTAAATGGAAATTTAATCCGTGTCAGCTGTACGGCTGAGCGTGTCATCGCGGAATGCGTGGAGCGACCGCCGTCGGACGACGCGTGGACGCGCGTTTCATTTCGACGCTGCGCCTTTAACGTCCTAAAAAGCGCGAGGTGAAATGTCGCTGGGTGGGCGATCTTAATTTCGCGCCATGCGGCCGCTCGGATAATTCTAATTAGGGTGATCGCGTTGAAATTGCGCGGCCGCGTGGAAATGAAAAATAAATTAGCACGAACCGGGACCGCGCGGATCGCGAGAAGTTCGTCGCCGGCGAGAGCGGAAATCAATTATGCCGCGGCGGAGGCGAGTACGGGGGTCGGGAGAAAAAGGCGGTATTGAAATTTGGCTGCGGGGTCGTGAGCATTAAAATTGCAGGGATTAATATTAGTCGCGGTGAAAAGCGCTTTACGTTACGGAGCCAGGCTCGTTGGGCCGCGAGGAAACTGCTACGGCAGCGAGGGGCGACTCGCGTTTTATCATTCTTATGTCAATTAGACGGGCCCTAATCGCGTCGCGGCTCATAAATCGTGAACTATATCTCGCCCTGGACTGTTGCCGGCGCGTTCCGAATTCTGCGAACACGCGAAATGGCATTTCTTTCTTCGCCGTTTGCGGGGTGCCTAATGTACCGTGACACCGGTTACGTTTCCGCCGCGTAACCGTCGTTGGCCATCTACGAGTATATCATGCGCGCCTCAGCCAAAAGATTGCAGGGTTGTTTTCCACGAATTTTAATGTTACTCTCGTTGACTTCGTTTCGGGCGAACGACTAAAAGCAGTTTGCACGCATCAGATCGGTGTCGCGATAGGCGATTAAGCATCGACCCGGCCAATTTTCTTCTCAGCCGAAGTGGCAGGCGCTCGTGAGCGGAATCCGTCGAGTTGGCCAGGATCATCGGCGATAATAATTTTCACGCTGGCCCGAGCACTCGCAGGCTCGCAACAATAACGGTGCAACGGAACGTGCATGGCACTGTTACCGGAGCGATTCATGGTTATTGATTAGTATATGGTGGCAGGAAGACGGGGCAGGAGGTGGAGGAATAGGAAGAGAAGGAGGAGGAGGCACGATGGCAGTGTCGACGCTTGTGGTGGTGGCCGTGTATAACGTTCACATCCCTAGAGGGCTTATACCACGGCGGCAAGTTGCACGTGTGCGCGAACGTGTGTGGATCCGTTTCGATGTGTGTTACGTGTACCCGACGCTAAGATATTCGCACGGCCTCAGGCCACCCTCAGAAACAACAATGTCAACTTACCCGCCGCCGTGCCCCGCAATCGTTTGAATAGTATAATGTAGTTTTCGTGTTTCGACGCACCTACCCGCGCCCGAAATCGACCCCCGGACGTTCCGACTTCCGATACGCGAGGCAGTGAATATGACGGTTGGTCGACACTAGAAAAAACTGGCGAAAATTTTCCTTGTGTGTTAGATAGGAACGTGTCGCGGCAATTTCGGTGACACCGCCCATAATGAATCGCGGGCAAGAATTACTCTCAGATTTTCTCAGTAATTTATCGCGACCTACGACCGCCGTCGCTGTTCTCTTATTTGCATTTTCCTACGCCTCCCGAGGGTATCGTCGTGCTCGGGTAGATATCCTGCGTGGAAATTCTTTTAACTTATCTATCAGCCGAGAAGCGACTCACGATAAAACGCCGTTCTTCGATTAGAGCTCGTTCGGCATGGCTGTCTGTTGTTCGAGGTCGATCCGCGTCGAACCTGAGAGGAGTTTCATAAATTTCCTATCCTAATCCTCGCCTAATCCCGATCTTGCACTATTTGCCTACGAAGCGGAGGGTCCGCGAGAGGAGAAAAGCTGGAATGGCCTCCGGTGGCAACGAGGATATTATTGTTTCTACCCCTGCATATTATAGTCGAGCAACGATTAAGTATATAACCGGGAAAGTTTGCCCTGTCCTCCGGGCAAACTCCCACGCACGCGGTGTTTCAATTGTCCGTGAGCGAGTTCACGGCGAATTTCGTGACACTAGAACGAGTTCGCTTTGCAAAAGTGGGGACGAAGAACATTTTGATGGGCCACGTCGGGAAGAATCGAAATTTGTTTATAGTACGACTCGGTGCTCGTATGGTGATAGGAGAAGACTCGGCTAATTTACGATACAAGTTGCATGGTACATTTAAATGAATGTCTGATTTATCCTAAATTGCAATAATCGTACAAAATAAATATATTATATTTATACATTTATGCGGCGTTTTATGATCATCGAACGTATCTCAATGCACTTAGTTTCCTGCAGACCGCAAGTTATCTCGAGTCCCGCTCGTCTAAGCCGTAAGTACTATCGTAGCTAAATTTGAAATTCGCGCAGAAAATTCGCCTGTCAAATTTCCGGCAGAGCTTGCGCGAGTTCGACTCGACACAGTGTGAGAGCCAATAGTTATCCCATGCGGATTACAGTCCTTGGCTAAAGGCTACAAGGGTTTCCCTCCTACGGGATTTAAGACGGACTTAGCCCTTGTTCCGGTCGCTGACCACTTTGCCTCCCATTAACCATTAACGGATCTAACGAAAATAGGATTAGATCGCAACCGTAGTCTAGAGCTCGGCACGCACTAAAACTACCGACGCTTCGCCGTGCGCGGCGTCGGGTTTCTTGCTTGAGAATCCGCGTCCACGGATTAACGAAACTTCTTACTCCGGGCTGCGGATCGGGAGGCTGCTCTCTTGGTCCACGCATCAACGTCACCGCGCCTTTTGTGCAACGGCGTTAACGGAATATAATTCCATTCCGACCTCTCACTTCGCTCTCCCGATCTATGACATGCAATCCGAATGACGCGTGAAAATTGAATCTACTCGCGTAAGGTACACTTCTCGTCGGTCCATAATGCGCAATATTCCCGATACTTTTATAATATCCGCCACTTTGCTTTCACGGTTCATCATCCGCGAGCGGAATGACGCGGGAAAATTGTGCACAGCGGTCACTCTCCGCGTCTTTCCATAACGCATTACACGCACGGCACTTTTACAATATCCCACTCTTTGCTCTCTCAGCGCATGGACCGCAAACTGCACGTCGCGCGCCAATTACCGCCTGCCTCTCATAAACTCCCCGTGACACCACAATGCGTCGCATTGAAGGTGCCTCTGGAAAATTTGAAATTTCTCCCAGTGACTGAAGTACCCCACTTCCGCGCGTATCGTCACGAAATACACGCGGTCTCATCTCGCCGGCTGTTTACGAGCGCGATTAAGCAACACACAAATGGCCCTGCCGATTATCCGCGAATCTGCGAATCCGTGGCACGACTTTAAGACGACGTCCACTCGTACATCGCGCAGCCGATCGTAGATGAATAGTCTGCCGATATCTCGGCGAGGTCGCGGACCGTTCCCCGAAGGCCACGATCGCCGCACGAACTCGCTCCGGAGATACGGCGAAGAGCGTTTTCGCGTTTCAAGATAATCCTTCCTGCGGGAAGAGGCCCCACCGGGATATCCGCGGGAATTATTGCGCGCTCAGCGCCGAAGCACGTGGCAAAGTCGCCGATCCCGGCAGCCGTTCGTCACCGCTCGCAGCCTTCCTTTTTCCCTCATTTTTGTCCCGCCCCGCCGGTATCGGCTTTCACGCGCTTAACACTCTCGAACGAATGTAATCGTCCCGGGACGGGCATTGACATTTTTATGCTATCGGCGCGCGTGCAGTCCGTTCGTGTCTCGTTACGAAACGTGCGCGCGCGGATACGTTTCTGCAGGCGACGGTAATGAGGTCCGTTCAGGAGCGCGTATCGGCGAGACGGGCGGCTATGTAGATGCGCGCAATCCGTCCATCTCTACGATCTACACGTCACTGCGCCCTTATCGATACAAAACGAGCGAATTGCCGACAGTTGCTGAACTCGCCGGCTGTTATCGCCGACGTCGGCCTTTTTATCCCTCATCGTAACGAGACCAACGTAGTCGGATCCTTATCGGCATTACGACTGTCTGACTGTCTGTGCGTGCGTTGGGTCGTGCACAGCGTGAGACATCACCATTTCGAACGGCGCGCTCGCGTGCAAGCGTAACTCGCATGAAATCGTACGAAATCGGGTAGAGCGGCGAGCGCGTCCGGGGCGATATTCGCCGCGATTTGTTCGAGCGCATTCTTCCGCGAGCGACCTGGCCACGCTGCGTGGCCATGCACAACGTAAGACATTAATAATTCGCGCTTGTTAAACGCACGAGAGCGCGATTGGCGATCGACGGGCGATCGACGTGCGATCGACGTGCGGTTAACGGGAGGCCACGGCATAACGCCGCACTCGCAGCGCGACCGTCCATTTGACGCACTGTACTCCGCCAGGTTTCGTCCGGCAATTTACGTCGAGGCGTATCGCGTGCACCGGAAACGGCACGAGTTCTAAAATCGGACCTTCTCTGTGTTCGGCCCCGGTCAGAACAGCTGCCCCCTTCCTGCCCTCTGCTTCTGCCTCTCATGTTGTCTCTCGTTCTGTCTCTCGTTCTGTCTCGCGCTTCTCATCCTCTCGTCTCGCCCTTGTAGAGACGCCGAGCCGACGGGCCCCTCCCCCACGTGTCACTCGAGACCGTAATTAACAATCGTTTTAATGAATTCGCCCTTGCTATCTTCATCTTCGTGCACCTCGCACGACGACACGGGGAGAAGGTGCGGAGAGAAGGACGGAGACGAGCACGTCCCGAGACTCGCTCGTAATCGAGTTCCTCCTTATTATACTCGCGCAATAATTCTCGGTATAAAATTATCATTAAAATGCGCCGTTATGGGAGATGGATCGTTCGCTCGTTACGTCGTTATAACGTAGCGTTGAGAGAGAGGCGTTGCACCGGTGGGGTAAGGAGAGTCCTAGGCGTTTGTTTCCGACGATTTGCATGCACTTCGGGATCGCGACGATCGATAAGTCCGGATGGACCGGTCGAGGAGACGGGAGCTCAGACATTCTGCGCGGACGCTGATAGAATTTTTTGCCTTCCCCGTCTACCGTCGTTCCGCGCCATTCTTTCCGCGGGTTCCTCGTGGATCGTAAATAACGTCGGGTACGATGTATAATAAGACATCAACGAACGCCTCGGCACCTACGCGCCGATACTATCTCCCCGAACATGACAGTCGGAAGTTGTATATTTTTTCGGACGACTCCGATGCTCTGGCTGCGCGCTACGTGCGTCAGTTCAGTTGGCTTCAACTGGCTGCGTCAATAGAATGCATAGCCCGGGTTTCAACGATCGTGGAGTTGATTAACACTTTGACTGCCATGCGTATTTTGCCGTATTAGAATAGCGACGCTGTGAAATACTACAGCGTTTGACTGAATTATGCAAAATATAAATAATCTGCAGGTATTGGAGACCAAAGCATCGCATCACTATTTTAACACTAACTGCATTTGTAAAATAATTATTGCTACACATTGCGAATATTTTGGATCTTCAGTAAAATCTCTTGCTCCGGTCAGCGGTGACCATCATGGCAGTCAAAGTGTTAACGATCAAGTTCGTGTCAGTTGTATGCCGGGGTGTGTACCGATTGACGATGCTTATGGAAAGTTTCGATAGTTCAGCTTATTTCGAAGTTGCGTAAAATTGCATGCCACTGCAGGTTTCACGTTATACGTCGAGCCGTTAGTAGGTAATGACGCCGACGTATTCGAAAGTTTTATGTACTGTCGCGCGTTCGATGCTTGCGTATGTCGAATCAATCGAAGTGGAAGTAGCATCGATTGACCGAGAAAATGACAAGGCCCGGACAATCTTTTCCCTAAGTAGCACATAAGCAACCATGATTCCCGTGCTTCGGAGGACATTTCAGACCGTGTCCCCATTTACTCGCCATATCTCAAACGAGTTCCGTCTCTAATCTCACGTTGGCGTCTGACACGCCAGAAAATTGTTCGTTCACGACGCTCCATGGGCTCGTACGATGCGATTATCGCGAGCATTATGCGCGATTACTCGTCGTCGAACTCGCGACTAGAGAAGAGCACTCTGTAACTACCGATAATTATCGTTTACTCTGTCGGGCCGGAGGAAGCGAGTGATATGAAAGAGGACCCCTTGAACGATGACATCTCCGGCAGAAGAGTCGGCAAGCGACTTCGTGTCGGACTTTCTAGCTAGCTCTCGTTCGACCGAAGCAGGTAATAAAAGCCGCTCGCGCCTGTTCAAGCCTGTGTTTGTCGAGCTGCGTGCTCGTGCGACTATGATTCCGTCTCGATGGATCGGAATGGTCGTCGAGTTGTAACAAAATATTCGCTCCTCGCCGCAATAAACGGCCTCGTTAACGACGCAGTATTCTGTGTCTCTTCGTTCTCTCCCCCCGTTCCTTTCCACCGACCTCTCCGTTCGACGCACGCTTCCATACTTATTCTCAGCTCGCTCTCTCGTTCCTCGCCGATCCTTGCCTCTCGCTCGCACTCTCTCTTTTTAACGCACAGGAGGCCGTTACTACTGCCCTTTTATTGCCGGTAAATTACACGCTTTATTCGCCCGCGCGACGACCCGAAAGCAAACTATATAATTGAACGGTAGTTAAAACTGCGGTAGGTCAAGTTTCTCCTTTTTTCTCCCCTGTCGCCTCTCTTCCTCGTTCTTTTTCTCTTTCGCCCGTTGTTCGCGGCGCGCCGCGGACTTTCCCTCGTTTCCCCGCTCGCGAAATTGCCTTGTTCGACATTACGGGCACGCGCGCGCGCGCTCGGTAAACTGATTACCGCGCTCGGTTTCGGGCGAGAAATCGAGAAGCGCGATCGAGAGCGATCAGCGGGGCGATTAAATCGTGGGATTAATTAAATGTGCCCGTCTTTTGACATTGAACGGCCATCGGCAGAACCTCAAACGCGCGCTGCGCTCGGATTTCGCCGTGTCGACCCTCGACTGCGGGTAATTGTTATTTTAATCACCGCCATAATCGTTTGCTGAATCCATAAAATGTGTCGCCAATTTGTATGTTGCGCAATTTTAATGATAGCGCGGAATGCGCGCGTAGCGAAAATCGCGGGGCCGACAGCCGAGTTTATTGGGAAGCGATTTTGAACGCGGGGCGCAGAGAGGCTAGCGAGAAGGTCTCTGACATCATCGCGGATCCTTACAATGTGCGCACGTTGACGGGGTGACACTTAAATGGCGGCGGCGATAAAACGCTCAGACGGACAAAGTCGTCGACGTGCAGCCAGCGAAAAGGATTATTTCACGGAGCGAAACGAAGGCTCCTACGTGCCCGGCTCGTAAATTTCCGCTTTATAATCGTCGTCGATGCGAAATTACCCGACGGGAGGACGGGTCTTTGCTTCTCGGGAGAACCGTGATCGCTGGGCATACTTTTGTCACTTAATTCCCAAGTTCGCAGACGAGCCGAGAAGCTGGCGAAGACGGAGACGAAGGAATCGGTCGATGGTGGAAAGGATCGATGTCTGGGCCGATCGTTAAACTCACCATTTAAGTGTCCCGCCGCGACGGGCGCGACGTTCTTTTCAAAGGAAGTCGTCGATAAAACAACATTGTTTTTTGCCGAAATCGGAGTCAATCGATACAGGCACTAGTCCTCGTCCGCGCACGCATCGCGATGCAATTAGAGATGGAAATGATTTCATCGCACGAATTAGACGACTGTCGAGGCGTCTCGTTAATCACCGCGACCCGTTTCGCCCCTCTAGCGCTCCGACCCACTCGAAAATACGATTTTATGGTCCATCGGACAGACGTAGATCGGAGAGCTCTGGTTGAGTTCGAATGCGAGGAAGGCGAACGCTTATTTGCACGCCGGCCGACGTTCGTAGGGCGAGTCCTGTGGCTTCTTTTATTGTTAAATAAATAATCAAGCAGTTGTTCCTGCGTTAGGCATAATTTATTAGCCTCCCTAGCACCACACCGTTCTGGCCCCTTCTCTTAAATTCTTTCCGCCCCCCGCCTTTCTCCCCGCTACTCCTTTGCCATTCTCCGCGCAGACTTTCTTTCTCTGTCTTTCCATGCACCTCTCGGTGCTTCCTTCTTGCAGTTTATTCTTCGCTTTCGCTCGTCTGCCCTTCTTCGGGTCGCTCGTTCTTTTTCGACGCGTAGGGACAAAGTCCGGTGGTGCCTTATGCTAAAAGACTGGTCCGTGGTTTCTTTAATTGACAATCCGCTGCGGTTCGCTAAACGGGATCCTGAAGGTGGGAAGCGAACATTGGCCGCGGACCCGACATCGTATTGTCTCGGAAGCTTTTTTCACCCCGACGCATGTGCCTCTTTTTCTCCCGTTCCTTCTGCAGCCCCACGTAGGTGCGCAAAGTTGCGCGCTCGTGTGCGAGTCGCCTCCTCTCCGATGTACGCCACTTTACTAAAGGGATTAACGAGTAACAACGAGGCCACCCTGACCTGGGCGCCAAGTTGTCCCATTAAAGGCCGTCCTCCAGCTTCCTCGACATCCTGGCAAGAGTCGACGCGATCCTATGTGAATTCGTCGAATTAACCGGCCGCCGAACTCCCGCAGCACCAGCCGTGAGTCCTCCGGCATGAATAATACATTCCGATTTACGTAAAAAGTGTGGGATTATTTTGAGCGAGTGCGTGTGCGTGTGCTCGGTGCGACTCAATGTTTAGAATAGAGGCGTGAATGAGGAATGTCCGGAGGTTTCAAAGATAGATGTGTGAACAACGTCGTACGTTCGAGAGAGTGACTGGGGGTCCGTACAACGGTTGTGCGCGTGTTTTTATGAATGCATGAATGTTGCCGAGTGCGGAGTAACGAGTATCAATGAACTTTAACTATTATAATAATACGCATCATATACATTAACTGCAAGTACATTGAAGCACGGCCAGTTCCGCATCGAACATTTTTTGCAACAAACTATTCCTGCTCGGCAAAAAGTCGCTATCAAGCGCGAAGCTGACGGATTCCCGGTTGAACATTCATCTTCGCCCTCGTTCGCGGATTCCGCGGCGCATTTGCATCGGCCCGGCAGTATGGAAATCGGAGTTAACTTATCGTCCCGTTGCCGCGTCTAGTTTCGCAGGGCGGAACGAATTAATTCCGAGACATCCCCGGCCGACCGT
The DNA here is from genome assembly GCA_033815515.1 of Cryptocheilus praepositus. NCBI lineage: Eukaryota > Metazoa > Arthropoda > Insecta > Hymenoptera > Pompilidae > Cryptocheilus > Cryptocheilus praepositus. The sequence goes on from JAWWQZ010000227.1 coordinate 2,670,340, forward strand.
AAGTCATCGGCGAGCAGGCCGAACGTCATAGTCGCGGGTTCCGCTGACCTCTCCAACCGACAATTTGTAGCTCGCTGCCCGGCGAAGCTTCTGAGTTATAAACGCAGATGTAAACCCGCGTGTCCTGCACCCCAGGAGGGTCCGGCGAGGGTGAGGGGCGAGGTTGCGGTGGGAGGGAAGCATCGTAGTAGTTCGGATATCGAGGATACCCAAAAAGCATACACGATCCTCCGGTCTCGTCCTGGTACAAGCAACAAGATCCTCTCCGGAGCGGGGGGCAGGCGATGGCGAGGGGCGAGAAAGGGGCGAGGGAGGGAAGAGGAAGGGGAGAGTAAGAAGAAAGAAAGGAGAGAAGGAATCGCGCTCGGCGCCAGGAAGAGGAGCGGGAGGGACAGGAGTTACGATTTCGTTCGGTCAGTTTTGCGACTCTGTTGCTCTTTTCGCGTCTCTCGGCCGGTCTTCTTGTTGCTCCGGGTCTACGGCCCTTCGCCCGCGATCCTCGGCCTTCGCGCTGGCCTGTTGGTAATTAAATATCTGTGGTCCCGGGTACACCGCCCAATCCGCTACCTTAACGATTGTCTCTGGGTCAGAGGTCGCAGCGCGCACACAGACGGAGGTCGGCGTACGTGAAGGTACACGTGTCTGTGCGGACGCGCGGGGCGCTTAGAGGCGCGTACGTGTAATGCGAGAGCGGACCGGCGGCACGAAGAATAGCATGGGAACTATTATGCTTATTAAGGTGGAAAGTAATAAATTATAGGCGGCTAATAATGGGAACCGCGAGAGGCGTAATTGATGTATGCAGAGGAAGTTGTTCGTCGTCGCTCTTTCTCTTGCGAGCGCGCTCTCCATCTTGTTCGCTTGCAGGCTGACTGGGTCCGTGTGTAAACACAGGTACGCTAGATAGGCATATCCGCGCGTGAACGCTCCTACGTCGCGATGTATGCAAGGTGCGTATGCATATGAGGGCTGAGTGCGTTTTGTCTTGCGCCCTTCTCCGCGTTCCCGTCCAATTTCCTCTTCCGCGGGAGCGACGGCGGTCGCGCGCGGTGCAACGGCGAAACGCACGAGACCGCGGAGGAGAGCACATTGTACGAGTGATAAAAACTATGGGCATAAAATCCGGTACATTCTCTCGGGCTCGGAGCTACGAAGGCGAGGGCGAAGCGCAACATCCTTTCGTTACCGAGCAATAAAGGTGCGAGGTATTTATTGCCAAGCGCCACCATATAACGATCCTTAGTGGCCCAGGGGTCCATCTTTCTCCTTCTCTTCTCTTTGTCCCCGTCTCCCGTTCCTCGCGCGTCTGTCTCTCTCCGCCTCTCTCGCTCTCTGTCCTTCTAATTCTCATATACTACAGAACGCTATTTCGAGGGCAATAAACCAATTTCGGTCTTAATTAAATCTAAGACAATACCGGCGCTAATTAAAGCAAACATCCGACACGATAAAACTGACCGGCAGAGAATAGAACCGGGCGCTGCGCGTCGTAAGGTTACGGATGAAGGATAGAAATGAACGTTGTAAAAGAGGCAGTTCCGCGCTTTATCTACCTACGCAGTCGTTTTCGCGCGAGTGATAAGATACGGGTTATGACCCTTTAAAAAGTACGTCTCTTCATACGCTAGGCCGGCTTTCCCTTTGGCGATATTGTGCGATTAAGAAAAAAAGAACGATTAAGCAACATGCTGAAAACGGAGAAACGGCGAGAATGAGAAGATACGGTAGAAAAAAATTAACGTGCCGCGAACAAACGTGTGCGTACATAGTTTGCGATAATGGCCGCATGTCGATATAGAGATAGCCTCGGTTGGATTCACCTCTCTCCGCATCGAGAGATGATCACAGGGAAGACGAAGGAGGAGGGGGGAAGAGGGTCGCTGCTTGACAGGGTTAAGCATAAATCAATCAAGCCACATTCAACCGCGGTCGCGGAGGATGCAACCGAGACTCGACGTTGCATGCCAAATCGGGTCTCTCATTCCAGTATCGGCATGTTGCTCCGTTTGTCGCGGAATTATAACGTGCAATCGGCCGAGCGCATAATGGCGCCAACTCGCCAGATCTGCGCATACTTGCGGTAACTTTGCATGCTCGCCGATCGAAATTTCTTCAGCTAATCGTCGGTAGTTAGAGAGTGTGAACTCGAAGTTAGTCGTTTGATTCTACCTTGCGTGTCAAGCTTTTCATATAATTGGCTTAAACTACTCGACGCCGGCTAGGCTTCTTTTAGTTTAAGCCTTTGCTACGTTTCAATTAACAGCTCATTGCGCGATAATTGCACTAAATACAAAGCTTAAACGGAACGTCAAAGTGGATTGAATCGGGGGTAGAAAATCGTGTCCAGGTTTCATGACATATTTTCCGCCGTGTCCCATGGTAGCGCGGTGCAAAATTTGTGTTAAATCACTCCAAGGGCTCAGGAGTTAATAAGGTACACGGGGCCGACATTCTACTTCAGATATTAGATTATCCGAGAATTTGTTGCACTGTTTTGCCGTATAATTCGCTGACGTTTCCCTAGGAGCAGCGTATAGCCGAGGAGATAATTAACGCTAACATTGCACCTACAGTAGAGCCGGTCGCGATATATGCATTTATAGCCGTTTTTACCCTTCCTCCGGCTATTGTACTTAGACGAGCGTACGGCGCAATGCAAGTCGTGACAAGGATCGCATCCTGGCGAGGGTGGAGGATAGCCGCGGCTATCGTTGCACAAAGTCCCCAACGGACCGGATCGTCCCGTTCGCGACGTGGCTCGCGGTAATAGGATTTCACGTAAGCAGCCTCCCAAGCAGCAGCGGCCAAAAATCGCCGGAGTTTATGCGGAGGTGGTACACACAGCATCGGGCGAGTGAGAGACGCGGGAGGAGGCCAGTAAGAGACAGAACGCGCAGAATCGAGATATAAAAGGACGGAGAGAGACACCGCGCGTCGACGAGCAGAAAAAGAAGAGGATCCAAACGTGTACGGAGAGACGCGATGAAGGGAGAGCGAAGCACAGAATAGCGGAGAGCCTGGCGGAGAGAGAGACGTCGGGCCCCTACAATTTTAATTAACCCGGTACCGGGTAGCCGATCGCGATCGAATCGGGTGCACGATCTACAAGGAATCTACATAAGATCCTCCACTCGCGGCTACAACTCAATCCCCTCTTTATATTCCGCGCTCAGCCTTAACCGGACCCCTCGCCTGCTCTCGCTCGCTCCCGCGCCGTTAAACGTGGGCCCCTATCTTCGACACGATGCACACACAATCCGCGCTCCTCCTGCCAGTGGATACTCCCTCCTCCGTTATCTCCTCCAGGATCGAAGATAGCGGCCTCCTCCACCTTTCTGCAAGGCCCCTTCTCTCGATCGGTGGCTCCGCGCCAGCATCCGGTGAGCTCATATTGTCCTTCGTGCCGGCGTGTAACTTACCGAGAGGCCTTTTCTTTCTGCCTCCTTTCCTTACCTCTACCCCGTCCACCCCCCGAGCGTACGTGTTTTCGTTTCTTTGTTTCGTGCCCCAGCGAGTACCCGGCCTCCGCTAACGAGTGGTCGTTACTGGATGCCTCGAAAATTCCCGCGGGAGCGGAGGAGTGCCTGCACTTTTGGCAGTGCGAGAAGGTGCGCCTAGCGTTTGGCTAGTCTACCGTTCGGTAGACGCGAAAGTCGCGGCTGCACTGCGAGATCAAGGATCGCGTGCCGCCTTGACAAATTCAAATCCGAACGTGTCCCGTATCAGATCGTGCAAAACGATCTCGTTTCGCCGAAGTCGTCGCGTGTCCGCCGGACGAAAAGGTCCACGTCGGACGTTACGACGCATTAACGCATTTGCGAAACCGGAGAATGTCGAACGGTGGAATAAATAAAGTCGGTTCGTGCCGTGTGCCCCCCTTCCCCTGTCGTGGCATTTTGCACCCTGCCCCGTGAGACGGTCGCGATCGGGGGGGCCCACGACAAAGACGAATAATATCGATAATATTCCGCATCGAAGGCACCTCTGGATTGGCTCGAGGCCGGCTCGTGTGCGCACGCGCGCGACTGTGTGCACGATCGTACGTACACACGTGCCGGCGAAGATACGAACGCGGGCTACTCATACATTGAAGCCAGGTAACACGATAGTGGCCGTATGTAAAAGCATCTGGTGTAAAACGAGCTGCTGGTTCGTTCGAGTATTAAATCGGTCTTCTCTGACTCTCCTTCTGACTCTTCTGCGTCTCCCGCCTCTCTTCGCCCAGCTCTTCCACCTTCTTCTGGCTACCCTGACGTCATTCCCGGCCGCTTTGCCTTCCTTCCACCCTTTCCTCGGTTCTGCCCTTTATCCACGGCTTTTTTCCGCCTGTCGATCGACTCTCGCCCGCGCTCAGGTTATGTCCGTGCATGCGAGGCTGCCGCGATCGACGTGCGCTGGGCTTCTTATGCTCGTGCGCCGAATGTCTTAAGCCAGCCAGCGGTAAAGACCGGCATACATTCCGGGACTTAACGTCGCGACGAGCGAGAGATGAACCTGTCGGCGTTCAAGTGTCCGCAGTGATGCGCATGCCGTTTGCGGCTCTCTTTTCTTCAACTTCACAGTCTGCTGTCTGAAGCGTTTAGCGTATTTCCGCTGAAGGGTATCTCCGCGCATCAGGGGTCCTGCGGCGATCGACGCTACAATCGAACGGAAGAGCACGGTCTTTAAGGTTGAACCGTATTGGAAATCGTCCGAGACAGGCTTTTTTGATACGCTCATTAGTGTCAATGCTTTCCGTAGGGATCACTGACAGCTTCCAAGGCGTGCGTTTTTGCCCACGTGCGCTTGGCATTGATCGGTAAGGTCAATTAGTCGCGCGGTCTATCGATAAGAATCAAATCAGAACCCGTACCGTGAAATTAATTACATCGCGGATTAGCTGCGCCGAGAGCGAGATAATCATTATGATTATTGTAATTGATCTGTGCAGCGCTCTAAGCCACCGCTTCTGCTGTCAGTTTACAGTATCCTCCCGGTAACTCACGGTACGTATTTTCCCGCCGTGCCACTGAAATTGATCGCCAGCCGTCGCGGTCTATTTTTCAGACCACCCACTTCCGCCTTCCGACACGCCGGCCGACTCGAAAACTGGCGAATTTCAAACGAGCCCCCGTGGAATGTTCATGACCACAATGGCATACTATCTTTCGCGAGAATCAAGGTGGCCACGTAGTGTATGTCATTAGGATCGAAAGGAGGAATTATGCAAGTCGCTCGTGCACTTTGCGCGGCTAAAGTCTCTTCGTTAAGTCGTTGCCTCGTGAGGATCTGCGGGGTGCAGGCAGGCGGGAAGGGAGAAACTGTGTAGCGAAGGGAAGAGGGCATCGGACGTGGGGTACTGTCGACTTCTTTTTATTGCAACTCCCACTCTTTGGGGTGGATATAGTGCAGCGACTGTATACCTGCACCGTATAGTGGCAAACGTGAAACAAAGTGCGCGTCAGTATGTGCGAGCGCGAGAGGGTCAGAGATGAGTGCGAGAGGAAAGGAGGAGAGGAGAGTAAAAGCGGAGAGAGGAGGTGGGCGGAGTTGAATATGAAGCAGAAAGAGACGGAAAGCTGGTTAAGCTGCCGGCGAGGCGACCACGATGCCTCGCATTCCTACCGTTAAAGCCAGCAAACGCATTAGTTAACGGCCCTGAAAATGACACTTTGTATCGGCTAATGGGTAATTAAAGTCCCGGGGTTACGTTTCGGTTGGAATTTATTAAACGTGGAACCACGACACAGCGCGCATCCGTGGTCCGGGCCGCGGGCGCGCGGATAACAGGATCGTGTTTATGGGGGTTCGCCACTTAAAGGCCCGCAAAATCGTGGATAAGGGGAAAAGGCGCGCGGGCGAAGTCGATCCGTCGTGAAATCTGGCCCCGTCGACTCGCCCTCGTCTCCGAGGGTCTATCGATTTGTCGATCTGCCGTTCCGTGAACCATGCACGCCCCCCGAGGCAAGGAGTGAAATTTTGGGATGCTTCGATATGCCGGCGTCGCTCGGGCACACTCAGAGAAACGTCATTTTCAATGCGTATTGGCTTTTATTTGTCAAACGTTTTCATGTTTTTTTTTTGTCTGTGGTTTACGTCATAGTCTTGCCACACGACAGTGTGTGACGAGCAATTACAGTGTATGGTGTATCGTATTATTATATCGTATATATCGTTATTACAATGATCGTGCACGATTATACTGAGAGTCATCTATACGGCTACTTGGTACGCGATAATGGTAATTAGTGACTAACGTGGCAACACGCATATGTGTTACGTATAGGTACGTCTATGTATTTATAGTAGAGCGCCGGTCGTCCGACGTCAATCGCCGCCTGCGTGCACGACGTATAATTTCTTTTTTTCATGTAAATGCGACAATCACGGTGCTGGATAATTAATAATTTCCAGTCACCGGTCGTGAGGCATTTCGATTGACGCCGAACGTACATCGAGTTTCGAGCCTTATTTGCGGTATAAATAACTTAACCAGCTAATTTCGTCTCGCTTGATAATCCGCCGCGATATACAAGTCCGTTTCTTGCATATCGCCATCATCGTTCGCCCCTCGTTTAATTCTCTGGTTCATCTTGGTCAGAGCAATGGCGATTCTTAATATTACCAAGAGCGGACGTCTTCGAAGACAGCTTACTAAGAAAAGAAACTTTCGCATCTCGCACAGATCACTCTATGGCTTGCATCTCGCGTTTACCACAATAGTAAATTGCGAACGGTACAAATGCGCTGCCTAACGATTGCGGACGAAGAGACAAAAATATTCTATTGTCAAGCGGCAGTGCAGTCTCATACACTCAGATCCTCGATCTCTCTCAAAGCGCTGTTCTCCAATAGAATATTTCTTGTGTCCGCCGACTTCCACGCGGTCTAACTAACGTCTAGAACTAACCTAAAGAAGAGAACTCGTACGCAACGTTATGCCGAAGGTCTGCGGGTCCAGCTCTCCCAAGAAATATGCACACGGGGTAATATAATGACGAGTCTCCGCGCCTCGAAAGCGAAAGCGAGAGGCATGGGGGGAAGATGATCGAGGAATCGAGAGGGAGGAACCGAAAGACGTCCGAAAGAGGGGGTGGGGTAGATCGATGAGGAGCATAGCGCTGGGTCTAGACACGAGACGGGGACTAATGCCTCTTAATGTGGCTCTGGGAGAGCTGGAAGATAATGAAATTGTGGAGAGCGCCCTCAAGTGTCTTAAGAAAGCCCTGCCACTGACCTTTCTCATAGTTGATTTGCCTCTCCTGCTGCCTCGCGTTGTCAGCGGCGACCTTGAGCAGGCCCTGGATATTCCTCAGCAGGGTCTCCGTACTCGAAACGGAAGGATCTTGCGCGCCCTGAGACACTGCCACCGCCGCTGAAGCTATCTGCGAGTAGTTCAACGCCTGAGGACTCTCGGATCCTGGTGCGGGTAGTGGCAGGTTCTCTGGAACGTCCGACATGTCTGAAAAAAAATCAGCGTAATGCGAGTGTAATTAGAATTGGCCACTATGTTATTAGATGATAATGCCATTAATAAATAATTTTTTTTAATTTTACGATTAATAAATTTTTTTTTTTAAATTTCGACATACACAATTTTCTCGGAAGATGCCGACATGTATGAATGGATTGTCCATTAAGTTATTAGATGACAATACTGTTAGTATATAATTTTTATTTAATACTGATATATACGATTATCTCGGAAGCATCTGGCATGAGTTAAAAGATGGTCTCGGTGGCTGGGATTGAAATTGGTACTGTTAATAGCGGCACCAGTGATTTTATAAATTGACATAACAGGTGTGCTGTGGTTACGCAATGTTCAGCATGGCTCACAAAAAATGTCCGGCATTTTCGATACCTCCGAACTACCTGGCGCGAAATAGGTGAAAAGAACGTGAAAATCATATACGTTTGCTACTATTCCGGCACGCACGTTAAACGGGCTTATTACAAAATGCCGCGGCCGGGCTGAAACTCGCAGCGTGACAGAAAGTATAAACGCACTCAGGAAATTTGCGACGCGGTCAGAATGCAGGAAAACGTTCGCCGATCGAGCAGCCGCAACGGTTGCGAAAGGATACATAAATGTCGACCCGCAGAATATCCAAGGAAGAAATGGATTCCAGCGGGCCCCAGTATCCGAAGCATTCGTTATTGCGTATGGACATAAGGAAGTTGTGAAAGTTTGGAGCGCAACAGTGGTCTCTCTCGGGCCATTACTCATTTGAGTCCGGCGATCTGATTCGCGGACAAGCACACGAAACTGCGATTTGCCTGTCGCAAGCCGCGCAATTCTTTACCGCCGCGTCGAAAACAACGGTGCGCGCCCCGGTAGATTTACGGTGGCCGCGGGATCGATCATAATAAATCGCGGTGTGCGCGATTTCTGTAATTTCGTCGAGTAATAAATGCGCGCCGCGAGTCCCGGCTCGTCGCTGAAATTTGTGCTCGCGCGGAAGAGAGACACGCTGCTGCGGACGGAGGCGGCCGAGGGGCAGGGCACGAAACGGGAAGAGTGAGACAGAGGGGGAAACGGTCAATAATAAATTTGCCGAACGATCGTCGAACAACGTCCGAGGTAGGTCGAAGTAGGAGAGAGTTATACCTCGTGCGTGTCCCAGAGTCGTAATCCGGCGACGACTACTTGTTACCCTTCGCCGCGGCGCTGATTTAACGTCACCACGAGCGAATTAAATTTCGCGAATTAAATGCTACAGGGTAATCCAGCCGATTAGCCGCGCGTCTTGTCCCGGGATTCAAACTCCCGCTATGAAGGTTGCCGAGTTATCGTCGATCTTCCCTCGCGAGCGAAAAAGATCGTTCGACCGGTTTCTAGGCCGTACGATCTACCATTCGATGTTGGTATCGTCGGCCGGAACAACGTCGTACGTTGCTCCCCTCCGCCCTCAGTTGCGGGGTCGACACCCTCGTACCTTACGAAATTAATGCTAATATAAGAGTGGCGCCGATAAATTAAAACATATCACCACGGCGCCTTTGTTCGCGAACGAAAATCTCGAGTTTGCATCGAAAACCGGTACCGGCCGCACGCGCTGACGAAATAAACGCAGTAGGCACGGTCGAGTTACATTCGGCTGATCGAAATAATGTCAAGTATCCTAGGCTATTAGAATTACTCATTCCCGCTATGCAAGAGTCGAAATATGAGCCTCTGACAGGTAACCCGCGCGACACGTATCCCCATTCCCCACTAGTTCAGTATGACGGGGTGGAATATCAAAGGCCACAAATCGCGGCGGCGTAAACTCCGTGGAATCGTCGGAATAAAGGATGCCTTATGGTTATTGCGAGACAGGTCGGAGTGGCTGAGACAAGATGTCTGCGTGGGTTCCAGGCTTAAGTGACCGGCGAGGGCCCCGGTGCTCGGCCCACACCGTCGCTCTACCCGCGGCTGCTTTATGGCCAATGATATGTGCTTTATTGTATCGTCTTTTAATTATCAGCGCGCGCACCTACAACGCCGCGACGGCATTCGGTTACTTATTGCCATTGGCCGATTTAATGCTCGCGCGCGCCTTCGGTGCCGGCGCATCGGCACCTTTTGATAGCGGACCACCTTCCTCTCGCTCTCCATTCCCAACCCTCTCGCGCCATCCTCCGCTCCAACGCTATCTACCCGGCGAACGCCATTACAATTATCGGCCAGAGTCGGGTCACCTGAACGAACTCGCAAACGACGTGTAACGGCGGGTCGAACATGCGCGACACCCAGGATTTCTGTCGCGTCAGGAGTCTCGGGCGGACAATCGGAAGCGACGCTTCGAGGTGGTAGTCGGACATCGGACGAATCGCGGGAGATCGGATTCCGAGAAGGAGAGCGAGAGAACGAGATAGTGCCGCGTCTCATTAAATCAGAACGGCATTCCACGGGCGTGTACACTCCCACGGGCATTCGATGGGGTTCTACTTCGATCACCGCGAGCCATTATACACGCACACACGCCGACCCGCCATAGGCAGGATGTACCCGCGATGCATACGACACGCTGCGAGACACGGATTTCGCTCTCCGTATCGTGCACACGGGGCCCCACCGGAGAATTTATACGTCTAACTCGTGTCTTTCGCGAAATTTAGGGGCCACGCTAATTCGCCGGTACACGGGACCCCTCTAATCTCGGCACCACGCGATCTACGGCTGCCTCGCGGCTTTTTCCTCTCGTTGCCGACTTCGGATGTCTTGCGCGCGTCCGATAGATCGAACTTGGTGCGGATGCTGATGTGTGGAAAATCCTGTCTTAGATGGCTTGCTTAGTAGCCGATATTTTGTCACTCTGATAATAGTACTTAACACGTTGACTGCCAAGCGTATTTTACTATATTAGGACGGCGATGCTATGAAATACTACAGCGTTCGACTGAATTATCCAAAATGTAAATAATTTTCAGGTATTGAAGACCAAAGAATCGCATCACTACTCTAACAACAACTGCATTTATAAAATAATAATTGCTGCCCATTGCAAATATTTTGGATCTTCAGTAAATCTCTTGCGCCGGTCACCGGTGACCATCACGGCAGTGAAAGTGTTAAATTGAAATCTGGCAATTGAGTAAATAATTTGTATCATGCATTTTGGATGGTTAACCTTTTTATATTATGTGATGTGAAGAAAATGTCCTTTGCTTAGAATGTTTTTTTTTTTAATAAATATGATTAAGTATGAACTTCCTCGCGAGCAATGAAATTTTACGAAAATGGTATCGTATATATTTGGGCGGGTCAGACAGAAAATTGATAAAGTCAATTAATATTTCGATACAACAGTTACAATTATTTTGTTGTCCCGAAAAACCGTACCTGGGATAAGGCGAAGGATTGACTAGCGTAGGTGGGCGAAATATTACCAAGCGACTTTGAGGCCGTTTAATTGGCCGAGCCAATTAACGTGCCGGCAACGACAATGCTCGAATCGATTAGAAATCAATGCGATTATGACGCTTGGCTGAATCGAAGCGCGAGAGCACGGACACTCGGAAGATAACGCGATGCGTCTGACCAGATACTATCTCGGGCCATCTCTTTCATTATTAAAATGAAACTAAATACCAAAGATGCGAGTCTAATGAACGCTCTGCCCCGTCAGTGGTGCTTCTCTCTGTTACATTGCATAGGTATTTTAATGAACTGCCGAGTTCAATGCGCAAACCCCGGCCGACAATAATTACGTTACTTTAATAACGAAATTAAAATCGATGCAGCGTGAAATTCGTATTTTTGATATTAATACCGAAATCGATGAGTTAGATTGCAAAAGCTAGAACGACAGTGATCGAGAACCGAGATCGGAGTGAAGGAATAGGCGCGAACATGTCGGTGACAAGGAACGAATCGACACGGTTCGAAGTCGAATCGTGCGAACGACATGTCCTGACAACCGCTGAAGCGAGTTTTGTCGGAGTGCGATAGAAGACAAATCCCGGAACGTCGTGCCACTCTGAGTAGAGATGATCGATGAGAGGGTCTGACCCGCCAGTGCCAGACGTCCCGAGGACTCACTTTTTAGTATGGACCCATGTCCATTCGAATCGGTATAATTATTTTTCCTCGATCGCACAATTGCATTCGACGCACACCGCACGACATTCGTTTTGCGCAGATTGCATCTCTACATCTTCCCCTCTTAACATGAGCCCGTCCGGCCGCAACTCGCGCATTCGCATTCCGCTAATGAATACACCCGTATAACGTAATCCAGATACGTAGATGTCTATGTTTAGAGGCGCGCAGCGTTGTGCGCTTAAAGGTCTACAGATTTGTAAACATGGAAATTTATAGAGGCATAATATATGAACACGGCCCACGGTCTAAGGTTCTTCGAGTCTGCGCATAAATACATTCTACGTAGAAAGTACATAGATATGTAGATAACGAAAGAGTTAAACACGAGTTTTTACTGGATCCCGCCACGATTGGCCAGCCGACGAATGGCCACCTAGAGGGCGATTTACGACTCAAGTAGCCGTGGCCGTAACTTTAATGCTTCAACAAATTCTCGTTCCGGGGAAAGGCCGGCGGCGAACACTTAATTTTCAAAGTAACGCGGTGCGTACCTTCGTCCTTCTCGTTGTCGTCCTCGAGGTCCTCGGATAGGTTATCGTCCTCTTCCTCGTCGTCTTGAGAACGATGCGACGCTCCTGCCTCACTTCCGGAGTGCTCGCCCACGCTACCGCTTCCTGCAGTCTTCGAGAGATTCAGAACAGGACTGTGACCGTTTGAGGAGCCTGAGAACGTAATCAACCCAAATACTTAATTACCGATGATAGTCATTTCTACATGGACTCATAAATTTCGGACCAACTTCCGTATATAACATTGAAAACTATTGTGGAACAAGGATATAAGACTTCAGGATTTGTGTAATCATTGCTCTAACGCGAATTACTGGTGATTTCCAGGTGTACCGATAATCGCTCAAATTCTGCAGTCTTCAAGAAACTCAGAGCAGGTCTGTAACCGTTTGCGGAGTCTGAGAACGTAATCAAACCAAACACTTAATTACCAACGGCAGTCGTTCGTTTATACGTGCGGTCGTAAGTTTGGGACCAGCTTCCGCAGATAACGTTGAAAGCCATTCTAGAATAAGGATATAAGGCTTGAGGATTTGCGAGATCACTGTTACAACTGGAATTCAACAGCAATTCCATCTGTAGCAATCATCACGCAAATCTTCAATCCGCGTTTCCGGGTTGGGACTGCATCGATCATTATTATTACACAGTGCCTAATTGATTATTAATGACACCAAATTTTACAGATACTAAAGCATCAACTCCAAAGGATTTCTCGCAAGCACCCTTGCACACTTCACATAGAAACATTTATTCAAGTAAGCAAAATAACGTAAAACGACAGTACGTTGATAAAATAAAAACGCTACTACCGCCGTTTTTCGCACCACAGAATTGACCCAATCCCAGATCAACCGGACAGCCGTGCAAGCGAGGCACTTCGTTAACCGAAAATTCACCAACAGCCGACAGCTCGCAGTGACGCAACGTTCGCATTATTACGAGACTCCACGGTCGACTTCGAGAATCGATCACTCCGAACCGTCGCAACAAAGGACAAGAAGAGCAGCGCGTCCATCGCGGGGCCCGGCTGACAAGTTGATGGATTTTATTTGCCTCGGCGCATCCCCGTCCCGGACCAGAACAAGCGGACTATCCACTTTCCAGATCTCGCCAGCCCTCTCTCTCTACCGTTCCTTTCGCTCCATCCCTAAGCGCGCGTATTTGATATCCTAGCATTTTAATCCTGACGTGGATAGATACTGTTTGGGCAACGGTGGTCTCGCCGCTCTGACCCGAGTGACGCATGGCTTCGGGCACGCGTGATCGCACGCACACCACGGGGTGGACACGCGTGTGCATGCGTGAACCCACGCACGCCCACACGCCGGGCCAAACTGTCGAACGACGCCGCCGCGCAAATGGAGGGTCGCGGTTTCCGGTGCTATCCGACGAATCGGACGTCTTTCCGTTTAATTGACTCGTTTCGAATAAACGCCGACGGATGGATAACGAGAGCGGGACGCACGCGCAATTCTGCCCTGGGTGATTAAGGAGAGGTGGTTTGCGTAGACGATATGGGGTTCGGGCGAAAGTGGCGGCGACGGTTCCGTTTGAGACGAACGGCGAATGTATCGGTGCGCGTCTATGAATAAATGATACGAAGAAAAGGGAAGAGATAATATGGCAAAAAGAAAAGAGATAATGCGGTAAAAAGAGAAGAGATAGTATAGTAATAAGACAATTGTATATGCGCTCGCATGTGCAGATATATATGCGTATTGATTTGTACGGAAATATTAATTTTTCTTCTTCTCAAAACTTCTGCGACCGGGATTCGTTTGATACGGTGTTGCTTCTACAATAAGTAAAATTGCGTATAGATTCGTGAACATTTTAAATTACGACAAGGACGATAGTTTCCTATACTCCTAGAATGAAGTACGTAGTACACTTCTAGCCGCGTCCAAAATCAGACGTCGCGCGTTATACACGAGTATCGAAAAATCCGCCGCGTTTAGAGCGAAAACGGCGATTATTCCGGCAAGACGATCGCGACAAATGTTAACGACGCTCCCGGCGTGATAGAAGAAGCGCCGAATTTGTCCCGCGCGGCATAAAGAGTGCGTCCGCTCGAAGATAAAGGGTTCGATCAGACGGATTAAAATATTACGGGGAATAAGAAAGAAAGGCGGAGTGCCGACTTCGCGGCGAAACCCGATATCGGACTTAATCTCCGGGCCCTAAACGCCTGGACCCCCGGTCCATCTGTCCCGAGAGCAAAGAGAAAAGGGGCAAAAGAAAGAGACGCGGAGAGGAAGTTGAGATAAAAGGAACGGGCGCGAACGGCTGGTGGAGAAAAAAAGAGGTCGGTCGACTCGTCGCCGTCGATGTCGAAAATCTTTCTGCGTGGCTTCACTCTGAATCCGGATCGATCGATCGATCGCGTCCACTCGGGATCCCTCCCGTGTTGCCCTCCGACGATTAAGGATCTCGCGTTACTCGCTTAATCCCGGCGACGCGAGTTCCCTGTGTAGGCTGACCGAACTTGGTAATCCAGTGAACAATGCGTTCGGACTTTCGCTCGAAATTTCGGCCCGAGAATAGGATCGGTCGTAACATGGTCCTATAGTGGCGACGCAGGTGCGGCGTGCGGGCGTTTTACGTGTGCGCGTTCAATAATGATGTCGACTGATAGGGGAAACTCGACTAATTCGCCGCTACGTTTATTTACTAATAAATACGGATAACGAGAAACGCAGAATTTGTGGATTATTTTATGTGAGCACTCTGTTTGCGAAGTTGCGGATGCATAAGCAAATGCATTCGAATAGTTCGTCTTGTAACAACGTACGACAGATGCAAAATATGTCCAGGTTCTGATTAATTAGATGAGAGCAGTTAATTTCTTAACACTAAACGTACTGATACTTTACACGTACCTGTTCTTATCATTCATTTGACCCCTTATGAAATAAACGTTGATTTTCAGAAGGAAATTCCTAATTTATTAAAGCGAGAAATTAAATAATCAAATGATATAAGAATTTTCAGAAAGTCAAATGACCGAAAGAAATCACAATGAACGTACAATTTTAAACTAATTTTGAAAGGGGTCATTTGACCCCGCTTGGTACGTTTAGTGTTAATGTACCACATTAGGCAAGTTTCCGTATTGTTTACTGCAGAAACCCGTAGATCCTGCATCGTCCAGGCTCGTCTACACGAAAAATTTTCAGACACACGGATTCGCGAGGCGGGAGATTTATAGGCGATTAAGCGTAATGCAAATTAAGGAGTTGATTAATTTGGCGAGGCACCGAGTAAAGGACTTACCATTGTGCGAGCTGAGGTCCCTCGGTTTGTGGTCCAGTGCCAATGCTCTCTCGGCGTCTCCTCTCTCCTCACGGAGCCTGCAACAGGAATGAGAGAGAAACGAAAGGTTTCGTATTAATTCCGTGGATTTAAATCGACCGCGCGGAGGTGGACGAAGGTATTAATTAAATAATTATTCTAGTCGCCGAGGCGGCGGACACTGCGTAGGAAGATAAGTGCCGGTCTTCCTGTACTAAGATGACTTTTCTTGCTTGCCTATCAAGACGCACGTAATATCGTCATTAGTCGTCACTTTTTCCCACGCAACGCGACAACTCGTTATTTTTGTTGATGCCGTTTTTTGACGATAACGTTGTAAAATTATTGTAATCGAATGCATGAGTGAGTGTCCGCGTCGTGGACGCATTAACGTTTTAAATAAAAGTGTGACAGAAGTGTGGATGACACGTGATTGCGACAGAATGCATGAGGACCGAATACCTGGTTTTGCAGATTAATCGTAAATGCGTTTTTGCCGGTGCGAGTGTGGAATTGTGTGAATAACATTAAAAGGAGTCAAGGCGCCATTGACACGCTGTAAAAAGTGGATTGAGTAACGCTGATGTATTAAAGGAATGTTTGAATAAATCACAATTTTCGCTCGCGGCCTCTCAATTATCTTTTAAATTAATCCCTGCAAGCGCAATACTGACAAATTGCCGACACGTCTCATAAACCGTACAAATAACGGCCGCAACAATGATAGGAAAAAAAGTTGGCGTAAAAAATAACGGAGATAATACGACTACGTCGACAGCGAGTGAGTTCTCATTATATCGGACGGGGGCTTCTAGCTTCTAAGGCTTCGCGGCGAATTCGCGGCGAGAACAAGGAATTGCACCCTTTCACTCGCCACTCTTTTTCTCTCATTTCGCTTCGTTTAGGTTTACGAGGAGGACCGCGTTCGGTCGTTAAAAGGCTCCTCCGTTACTCCTCCGCGCCGACGGAGGAAACTTTTAATCTTGCCTTTATATTGTTTGACCGTCGTGCCCCGAAGGCCGCCACGGAATCGTTAAGATTTCTGTCTCGATGTTGCGGCTGGCATTAAGAGCACTGAAAAGCTTCGCCCCCTTCAAACGAGCCGGGCAAGGAACGGAGGAAGCTTCGCGAAAAGTTTTCCGCCGCGACGCAGGCCCGTCGGCGATAAACATTACTTCCTTCCGCCTTTTCATTATCATCGGAAATATCGACGAGCAAAAGTTCACGGTGCCCCGCGAAATTTCCATCTGAGGTGCCTGGCGGTAGGAAGACTTTTCAGCCGGTCGCCCGTGTCTCCGACGCGCGAGCAGGGTCGCACAAATTCGACCCTCGTCCGTGGGATAAAAGAAGGGTTTTACCGTGAAGTTTATCGTCGGGGTCATTCGAAAATTTATTTTGTCGCCGATTCGTAAGGGACAGACACGGCATCTCGCTTCCACAGGCAGCGCGTCGCAAATTATTCTCCCGGGTATACTTTTTCCAGGTTCCCGCCGCCTCTTTCGCGCCTCGAATCGAACCGCGGACCATTAAGTAAGAAGTTAATATCATTAAACATAATATTGGGCGCATCTGGGAGCCGCAGAGCACTTACCAACCCTCCGCCATCCCCGCCGCAAAACCTGCCCCCACCCTATCCAACGTCGCGGAACTCGGTCCTTTTCCACCCCCGCCCACCGTCGAACCCCCTCGCGCGCCCCGACGTGCGCCCCGGACAACCACTTCTCTCGCTCGTCCGCCGAGCCACCCCTTAATTTTTTAATGAGAAAATGCTTTCAAAGAGCCGGAGAGAAATACTGTGTCTACGAGCGATAAGTTACGGCGCTGGGGGGGAACGAGGCTTCTTCCACCGTGCTTTTCTGCATCTCCCTCGCCATTACGCGCGCACGTCACGTCGCACATTTTCGCTCCGATCGCGATCTCGCTTCGCGGAATCCATCGCGGCTCGGCGGGCGCAGTCGATCGACGGGAAATGAAGCGGCCGGCGAACGTCGGACGCCGAAATAATAGATATCTCTCCGGAGAACCGGGCGTCGAGCGTGGTAACGACTTAATTTCGGCGATAATTAAATTTTAATTGGTAATACGAGTCGATTAAGGCGGCCGATGGATATCTCGATTCGCTCGGATGTGCGCTCTTCGACGACTCCCGCCCTGTCTCGAGACGTACGATATTCGTGTGATAATGGAACACGCGGGCGCAGGAGGATGGGAGACACGAAGAAAGGACGTGGAAAGGACAGGGGCGGGCTGAGGCGAGGGAGGACAGAGAGAAACGAGTCGATTCGCTTAGACGTCGCGGCCTTGCAATAACCGGCAACGAACCGGGGTTATTAAGTTTGTAATTAGTCGAATATTACGTCGAGCGTCGCGGCGTACGCTGTGTCTACAGTTACGTCGAGCGTCTCTGTGTATCCGTCCGCACGTATTCGCAAAAGGGAGCCGACGACGGAGTGTGCGCAGACGTCTGAGCGTACGTGTCGACATACACCGACATGTGTGTGGACGTGTACTCGGATGTACGTATACATCGGGACCGTACTCGGCGTTAATACGTTACCAGTTTCATTACGCGCATGTACGGCTCCCGCGAGCTGCTATCCCGACGATACGAGAATAATTAGTGAGCCGCGCTTCGGTAACAATGAATTTGCCCGCTCTAGAAAACTGATCCGGCAGATCCTGGATCCGAATGGCGCGTGATTGCGTCGGACCGTTGCGAACCAAGTCGGAGATGCACTTTTTGCGCCGCGAGCGCGTTCACCCAATCATGCGCGCGCGCTCGCCGAAGTGAACGATCGGTGACGATCGCTAATTAAAGTATGGAAAGTAAAGCTGCGCAACGGTAGTGCGTCCGTATTGATATTTAGCCTCGTTCAATTTGCATGAGCGAGCCGATGCGCGTTACGCGCGTTAACGCGATTTACGGTGTAATCCAAAATTACGTGAAATAAATCTGCTACTCTCTGCGGACGGCGCGCGTTCGTTAGCGACGACGCGTTCGCGCCGGATGAAAATGTCGGGGTACGCGCGCGTGGAACGGTGGAACAGGGAGGACAGTGAACTCTCTGACATTGTCCCTGTTGGCGCTTCGCTCACACTGTCCAATTCCGCATTCGCGTGCCTATGTTAAAATTACTCATGTGTCTATGTTATATCTTATCTGGGGTTAATAAAGAGTGCAAAGTATATTATACATTACGACTACATAAAAGTTAAATAGACAATGATCTACGCAACGTCATTATTGCAACGTCAGTACGTTGTTCAATTGTTTCGTCGTCCTAACTCTCATTCTATCATTTTTCCCGATGTTCTCATCTCGATTCGGCAAGCGCCGAAGGCGAACTGCGATTCCCGAAAAACAATGTCCCCGTTTCCAAACTATCCCAATTCGTTTACACCCGAAGGGATAGCGCCAGATATTTGACTGTAACGCGCGGGCTTTCACGGAATCCGACTACACAAAAGTTAAATAGATAATGATCTACGCAACGTCTTTGTTGCAACGTCGGTACGTTGTTCAAATGTTTCGTCGCCCCGACTCTCATTCTATCGTTTTTCCCGATGTCCTCATCTCGATTCGGCAAACGACGAAGGCGAACTGCGATTCCCGAAAAACAATGTCCCCGTTTCCAAACGTCCCAATTCGTTTACACCCAGAGGGATACCGTCAAACATTTCACTGTAATGCGCGATATCGCGCGCGGGCTTTCACGGAATCTTCTGCCCGCGATAAGTACGTCCCACGCTTAGCAGAGCACGAAACTAATAAGCCGAACGAAACGGCCGCCCTTCTGCGTCTTTGGCTTTAATTTTGATTCGGTAATGACGGACACGCCACGGGGCTTCTCCGCCTAACGCTCGGAAACGAGCGGCCCGAAACAGCGGGAGTTCATTAAGAAGCTCGTATCTCGAGCTGGCGCGGAAAGGAGCCTGCGAATCTCAAGCGTTTCGTCGGATTTCAGTGAAGCGCACTCTCTCGCGGACTCCGGGACTCGGCCGGAAACGCGGCGAGAATTATCGGCGGCTCTCTGATGCGAGGGATTTTTTTCAGGAAAAATTGATCGCCGCGAAATTTCGCCCAGGAAGCCGCTCGGGCTTTGACGCGTTTTACACGCTGGGGAGAACGCGGCAGGAGATGACTTCGGAAAATCAAACGCATCGTCCGCATAACTCGTCCCGATAATGACGACAGCAATTGTAATTTCGCGACAACAAAGGCCGGCCGGAAAACGACGGAGGTATTCGCCGGCCAACGGCACACGGGCAGCTTTATCCGATAAACAATGCACGCCAGCGGCATTCCTGCACATTTGTCGGGGACGGGATTTCAGCTTTCAAAGTGCGAGAATTGAGGGGCGAGGACACGAGACGTTTTTCGCAGCTTCCTGAGTTTGAAGTCGGCGTTGTCGATCTCAACAGTTTCGGAACGCGGCTAATGTTGCAGTAGGCTTTGTAATGATTTGACACGTTCACGCCAGCGTTGCAATTCGGGTTTCTCGTCATTGGGCGGCACCGAATTAAAGCGTAACATGATATTTTATGGCGTGGTTGCTAATCTTACTGTCTCTATTGCTTTTGTGCATTGTGATAAGGCGTTCAGATTTTCGTAATAGCTATTAAAGAACAATTGTATGTAGTTTACAATTATTTGTTACCTTATTATTTTATTCTTTGACGAAATCAACGCCATACAGGCGACTCATCGAATTAATACAAGCGATGAAAACGCTTGTTTCTACGCCAAAAAAATAAATGCTGCAGAAGGCACGGCGGCAATATCCTAAAATTCCTAAGATCACGTTTCGACGACTTCTGATTGACGGGACTCAGAATGCGTCTTGTTAATTCAAAACAGTCGGACCTCAACGTCGTCCACAATTATATTCAGAAATTCAAAGCCCTATTATATTACTGGCCAAAACAGAGGGTAAAGCTTAAGATGGCCCAGTAAGACCGGAGTCCCTGGGAAATAATCCGAGTCGAAATAATAAATGGCCAGTAACATGATCCTCAGAGTGAGACGCGCGAAGCTTCGAGTTCTGAAGTGAAAATTCCACCCTCAGGACAGTGACATTCGAGGCAAAAGGGGTTGTTCTCTGTCTTCGTTTCTCGCACGCCGTAACGAGTATCATCGTTCTGATGCTCGAACGTTATTCCTTATTCCGTCGGCGAGGTTCGAGTTTTCAGTTGGCGACGCTATGTCAATAATTATACGAGAGCCATCGTCGACGATCCGATTACCAGAAAGGATGAAGGAGGCAGGACACGCTTTTCTCTTCTGCTCCTTCACCATAATTCAGAATTTGTTGACTTCTTTACTTACCGTTAACGGAAAGAAAACTTTTAATGCGCGTAAGTTTGAAAAAAGAGGAAAAAGTACGTATATATAATAGGATGATTAAAGCGTCGTGTAAAAATGAAATAAAATAGAGGGAAAAAATCAAAGGTTATTTAAAGAGGTCGAGTATTACTGAAATACTATGGCATTATACCGTGCCATTTATCTTTTCAGATGAGAACTAACAAAAAGAATGGATTTCCGATTCGACAGTGGCATACTTCGGTATGACATACCAACGTTGAATAGACACAGTAGCTCATTGGCCCAACAATGCGAGGATAGTAAATCACTCCTGAGACGTTGAACAAGTGTCAGAACGGTTTCTAATGGAGGAAGAATCAGGGGTGGAAATCAAATTACATTCAATGTCCGAGGAAGCCAGCCGACGAAAAGGGCGTTCGAATCCTGCGAGACTCGAAGTCGAGCATCTCCCTTGAGTCAGGTACCAGCGAGAGGGAACCTTACAAATATTATCCGACATATCGCGGGCCGCACAACATTTATCAAGTCGTAGCGAAGGGATCGTGGATTCAATCAGCAGATGCCTCGAATTCCACGGACTTCGATAAGACCAGCGGAATAAGACATTTGACCTTGTATTAATTCGCGATTCCCTCGGCCGAGCGAACGTGCTCGGACTATTTCGCAATAAGACGTCAATAACCGATCGTACGCAAACGCCCGACGTCACGGAGTCGGGAAAACGTGTCACGATTTGTTCTCACGATGTTGCGCAGCTCGTAAATTTTCTACGTGAAAGTCAAACGCTTGATATCAACGCGCGCCTCTGGCAAATATTGATAATGCCACGTAGCTTTATCTGGCGAGATAGAGAGTGCGAGAGAGACGGGGCGCTTAGTTTATAGCATCCACGCTATAATCTCCGAAAGACAACGTTTACATCGTTCCGATTGTTCGCGGCAACAAAGACCACCCATGGTGCGGAGGGTAAACCAGTGGCGGTAATACTCCTACGCCATTCGAAATCCTCCTCCCTTTTCTCCTTCCTCCACTCGCCCTCCTTGACTAATAGATCTCAGCAGCAGTCACGACAAAATCATACACAGGCTACCGTTGCTAACTTCATATCAATCCGTGAATCCTGCCCTACGCGCCGGCACTCGTAACGACTCGTGATAAATGATCCGCAGGCCCTGCTACTGCTTGGCTGCTACCGCGATTGAGATTAATTTCGTTCGTACATCTTGCTGGCTCTCGGCGAGCCTCTCATGAAAGTATCCCGCGTCGGTGATATCTATCGAGGATCGCAACATCGATTGTTCGGGAGTTCCGCTTAGAGTATCTTGAATAGAAGTTCCACGAATAACGTGACTTGCCCGAAATGCCGCTGCTAATCAAAGAACCGCCAGGGACAGAGCAGAAAGTCTACCACTCCCAGGGGACGAAAGAAATTCGTGAATCCTCTCCGATGCTGATCATTGAAACTGTCCCGGCATCGTTTGCATAATATTTTCACTAAGAGTACCTCAAATAACGTGACTCGACCTACATTCCAGTCTTAATCAAATAATTTTTATGAAGTCCAGTAAATTGACCACTTCCAGCACACAGGGAAAATTCGCGAACGTGTCCTAATGGATTATTTAAACCGTTGTGGCATCGTTTGCCACTGCTAACTAAATCACATAAAATTACCTTGACACAGTGATAGCTATCAATAATTGGGGAAACGACTGTTCTTACGTTTCTCGTATAATACATCTAACAGAAGTTCCTCGAATAACATGACGTGCCCCAAATTCCACTCCTAATCAAAGAATCCCCGGGGACAAGTGCAGAAAGTCTACCATTCCCAAGACACGGTTAAAATGCGTAAACGTGTCCTTTCGGACGTCGGCCGTTGAAACGGTCCCGAGGTCGTTTGCCTAAACAGCCGGTTATCTCGTCGACCAATCAGCATTGTCTCCTTAGCGCTCCCCGTACGTACGGCGAAGAATTGAGGCTGGGTCGGGAGGGCGGGAAAAGCACGGTGGACGGGCGCGCGAGGTGCTG
Organism: Cryptocheilus praepositus; assembly: GCA_033815515.1. Lineage (NCBI taxonomy): Eukaryota > Metazoa > Arthropoda > Insecta > Hymenoptera > Pompilidae > Cryptocheilus > Cryptocheilus praepositus. The sequence goes on from JAWWQZ010000227.1 coordinate 2,693,069, forward strand.
AAGTAGAAGATGAGGAGGTAGTTGCGGACCACGGAGCCGGAGAAAACAATTTAGCTCAATCAGCATTTCTAGGCGAATCTCAGGCGTCGTCTAATTAAACCGCTGTCCCGCGCGAGCATAAAGTCCTGGGTTATCGTCGTCGTCTCGTATCTGATCCCGGGGCCAGCTTAATCCGACTGTATTTTCGGCGCTGAGCGTTTTAGATGAGCGCGCATTTGCGTAGACGTCGAGGTGTGGGTGCACGTCGAATGAGCGAAGCTGTGGTACGTATATATGTGGAACGGATAGGAACTCGGGGAGTCTCATTTCCTGTCTGCGGGGGTCCCGCAGGGGATGCATAATTAGCTGGTTCGCCTGTAAGAGGAACGGGAAGGAGGGGCAGCGAAGTAGCAGCGCCTTTTGCCTCCCACTCGTCGTTTCTCTCTGTCGCTCGCTTCATCTTTCCCCTCTTCTTCCCGACTTCGCCCACCCCCGACGGTTACGCTTATCGATTCCTCGAAATTATCGCGAGATGGAGCCGATAGATTCGGCTCCGCCTTCGTGAGCGCCGGAAAGCTCCTGAACGTGAGATGTTTCAATTTGCGCCGGCTCTCTGTGAAAGTGATAAATTCGGCCGATTCCTTCCGAGTATGTAGATACATATGTCTTACGAGGCGTTAATGCGCGAACGTGGATTTTTCCGTCAACGGCCACTCTCCGTGGACTCCGAAATCGCGTTAGAATCACAAACGGAAATAGAACGGCCTGAAAATATGAGTTAGACGCCACGTGGGGAGTTCAGAAATAACATTGCCTCAAAGGACAGAAAAACCGAATGACTGAAGTATGCCCGCGTGCGTTCGGAATTACCTAACGCTCGCACCGATAGTTCAACCCAATGAAACAGTCATTTACGAACTCTACAAAGTAGCATTACTTTGAGCCAGACTGTTAGGATCTGCCAAGAATAATCGCGCGTCCGAGAAGATTCACGGAGACTCGCGGGGCTCTATAAATAAGAGCTCTAAGCGCAGATCATCGCGTTGTTCGAAGCTCAGCGACTCGAAGCGCGTACGAAGAATCTCGCGGTTCGGTTTGCGACAAAAGACGCGCCGTCACGCTGCAAACTGGCGGTATTGCGTTTCAGTTGGGGAACAGCAGGAGCGAAAGAGTGAAACACGGAACCGTCGATGTTCCTTTAGCAGGGCGGCTCTCGTTAATGCGACCACGCAAGCCGCAAGCTGACGCTGCCGTTTTGCTTCCCCTTTCCACGTTCTCTTCCTCGCATGTACGTGCGCACGTTGTCTCACGCACTGCGCGAGAGGGACACATGCAGCGGTCGCGCTCGTTTGCACGCGAGACCAGGGTGACAAGGTAACATTACGCGAGTAACAAAGTGTCATTCGTCGTCAAGTGTCTCTATTAAAGACTGTAATCTGCCGGAGAGTATTCCTTTTTGCCGATACACACTGTGATCATGAGCCATGTAGGCGGATCCTGAGATTTTGGGTGTGAAGTTGCACCTCGTGGGTGTGGTGTGAGAACAGATGCGTCGTTGGCAGTTTTCGATCTGCACGATGGTGGCGTTTCGATGCGGAAGATAGAGGTAAGGCTGGAAATATGTTTGCGTATAGATGAGCAGGGTAAGTAGGAGAGAACAAGAGAACAAGAGTACTGTGGGTCATACATCAGAAATGACGTGGAGGCTAGGGTTGACTAGAGAGGGTCTGAATTATGAAACGACGTCTATGATGTCTCGTCGGAGACGCGCCTGCTTGTTTCATCAAGAACTCGATACGTTCCGTATCTCGCTCCTGTTTGGTCAATGAACCAGTGCGCCACCATGTAACGTTTCACAATAATGACTACGCAATAAACAAACAACGTAACCCGAACACCCGATTCCTCATTGATTGATCGTTTTATAACGCATGCCTTATTGCCCGCACTCTTTCACCCGTGCCAGTCGCGTTTCGGCAAAAGTAAGCAAACGCCCGCGCGCGTACTTAAACATTCGGCATCCCCTCGGCATCTTTCACGAACGACGGATTTAGGGTGTCGGCTCTTTGCCGCGCTCGATATCCTCTCCTCGGCCCTGCCTCGAAAGCATTTTTCAATTCCGCGAAACTTTACGATACGCATCTTCCCCACGCGCTCGTCCGCCGACAGAGAAGGAAGAGCGGTGGCTTGAAAAAAGCGAGCGCGACGCACTCGACGGGGTGGCGCGCCTGGCGAAAGGTGGGAGTACGCGGTCCGCGAGAAACATTTGTACATAAATCTGAAAATTATGATCCTCCCCCTCGGATCCGCCCTCCTCTGTCTCCGGCATATGCCTGCCAACGCGTAACGGTGAGATAACCGAGCGAAGGGGGAGGAAAGTGTAAGGGGGCGAGACCCCTCGTGAACGCAACCGCGCCTGCACGTTCGCAGTTTGTGCCCCATGATAGTGTGCTCTCGCCGAAAGTAACGCAGCCTTGGACGCCCCGCGCGGTCGAGCCATTTTGCCGTCGACGAGAGAGGGTGTCGTATAAATCAGAATCAGCCGAAAATAAAAATCACTTTCCAGCATTGTGGCGGACGCCGCGGATGATTCGATTAAGGGCTATCGATGGTCGTTACGGGACCGGCCTCGGTGTCATCTCCCGTACCCTCCTAGCGGGACGACAAAAAAGTGCCGGGAGAGAGTGAGAGAAATGGGGCTTATCGCGGTTGCGGATGGAAGCGATATGCGGGAGAGATTCGACGGAATCGTCGGGGTGTTACTCTACCCCAATTCCATTCCCTCGTGGATTTTTTTCGGGCGCCTCCCTTCACGACGCCGCGCTTTTTCTGCGGTGAAAGGGTAAACGAGGGCAGCCGCTCGACACCCGCCGGCGACCCCGGAAGAAAGAACTCTTCGCCGAGGAGTCGACGGTGATCACTTTTTATCGCGGATTTTCTGCCCTGGCATCTTCAGGTTTTCAGCGGCGTCTAATTCTGGATGCGAAAGGAGGTCGCGGAGAAATAGTCGCGCGGTTTTAATTGAGAAGCGGAACCAGACGCCAATATAATAAAAGAAGTGTGATGAAGAAAGATTTCAACTAACTGTAGTAGGAGGAAGAGTTAATTCTATGGTGATTTCAAATAGTCACCGGATTTATGAAGCTACGCGTGTTGTTAGCAAGTTTATACAGATGGTACATTTGTAAGACAGACCTGCTATAAAAGATTCTACAAGAAACGTCAAACGTTTATATGTATTCTAATTAGTTATTTCAATACATTTGATATTACAGCCTCACAAAATTAGCTCTCTCTCGGCATTGTAGTTTTCCAGCATCATACAGATGCACCTTCGGTACTTCTCTCTGGAATATTGATCGCGGGGGCCACATGCACGCGCATAAATAATTCCATTCCGATTTACCCCTTTTCGTATTCCCACCCCGGGGGCAAGGCGTGGGGGGAGTTGTGCGAGTCGAACGGAGGTTCTGTTCAAGGTTCGGCAGCGATAAGTCTCTAGCTCCCGATCTCCCCGACTTCCCTGAACGCCTCGATGCTCAGCCGGCAGGCAAAACGCAAACAAACTCACGGCATCCCCTTTCGACCGCCTCTCGCATCGTACCCTTCACTCACTCCACAACTGAATCGCAGATCGAACGAAAATATGCCTCCAGTGAAAGGTGGAATCGACAGTCACCGCTTAGAAAAAAATAAAATACACATCATCCTCCGGTTCATAAGTCTCACGTGCATTGCCCGTACGGGGAAAGAATGAGGAAAAATCTCTTTTAGTGCGTGATCCTTCGGTTCATGAGTCTCACGTGCCTTGCTTGAATGGGAAAAGAATGAGGAAAAATCTGTTTTAGCGCGTGACGAAAGCGAGTCTCTCATACAAGTAGTAGTTGCTAAGCGGTGTGGGTTTTCTGCGAATATTTATTGTGCGAGGTTAATCTCGACGCGACGACACGAAAAGATTTCATACGAAAAGAAGTGAAAAGCAGAACGCGCCTGGCACCCTTTTCCTTCGCCACCCTCGCGATCCACGTCGGCGGGTGGATGCGTGACGCGTGCGAAAATACAAGCGTAAAAGGGCCCTTATCGGGTTTGCGCAAGAATAGGATTCGACGACGCTTCCGAAAGCCATAACCGAAACGGTAACTGCCACCCTCTGACTGATCGAACTTATTCTTTTCGTTCGTTTCTCGCGCGAGAGCGAGACGAAGATTTCCCCGTCATGCCTGGCGAGTTCGAGCGATAATATTTGGTTCGTGGCACGGGGGGTACACACGGGGGTGTGCGCCATTTTTCTGGAAAATTGAATAGACAAAATCGAATATTTGCCTACTCAGCCCCCGGTCGAAGAATCATGTAAGAAATAAAGCAGCGTGTGCGCAGCGCGTTTGAAACTGTGTGCGTGGGCGATCTTATGTGCCAGCGCTTTCCTACGTTAATGCGTAAAACGGTAAATTATTACACTGTTTTCAATTCAACGAGCAAGTAAGAAATCGTTAATATAGACGGGTAAATGAATGAACATATAAATGGCTGTGCATGATGCATGCGTGAAACCAAAATACATATAACTATGCTGTTGGAGTCTGACAAAGGACACAGGAACCCACATTCCAAGCCCACGGATACCTCGTCACGGCACTTCGAACACATGGCAACATCCCAAGTGATCAAGCACTCCAAACTACGTTTCCACGGCCACCTTTCTCAACACCGTACACGGACTGACAAATCGCAGGCATGCAGAAGTCACGTGTAGAAAAAACGGACGGCCAATCGTGCAGCGAAATAACGAACAGCCGTGCGTAAAAATGGAGCGTGTCTCGCTTAATTACCGCAACTTCCCGTCGGCTCCCGTTTAAACGAAACACGACGTCCACCCTCCCCTTCTCACCTTCGCGCTTTCTCATCAGCGTTCGGTTAATTTCTAACCCTTGCCGTCCCTCCACGGAGGGTAAGATCGGAACGCGGGAGTATATTAAGCGACACTCGGAATTACAAATAACAAATTGCAATTTGATTCCCCGCTCAGGCTCGTACGAGCGGCGATGATGGGGCGGCGGGCGCAATTTATCATTAGTGCCCGACAATTTGGTGACGGCCTTCCGACTCCGTTTCGAACGGAGGGCGAAGGGCTGCCACACGTCGGCATCCACCCCATGCCGACCCCGCAGACCACCCTGGCAATGCGCATAACGATTCTGTTACTCGAGAGGGCCGGTGTCCACTTTCGTGAACTACGATATCACCAAATTGGCGAAGTCGTCAGAATGTGCCCGGAGAGTCTCGTGTGCGCAGCACAGTGCCAGGGTGGGAAAGCAATTTTATGTTCGTTTTAGACCTGGCCAAAAATAGATATTACATATCCAGTTATGCATAACTGATTTACGGAGAAATGTTTGGATATTGTAAGGGATGAAGGAGGTCGAAGGTATCACTCGGTGGAGTTGTCTCAAGCGGACCGTCTTTCCTGCGGGACTTTGAGGTGCGCGTCTTATAATATGCGATACCAGTGACAAACATACGTATGTATACGGTATACTAGATTTTAAAGATAGAATTTGAGAATGGGAAACTTGAAGAAGAAATGAATTGACCACATATTCCTACTGTGTCATTAACACGTTGAATGCAGCGGTGGTCACCGGTGACCGGCACAAGAGATTTTACTGAAGATCCAAAATATCCGCAAAGGGTAGCAATAATTATTTTATAAATGCAGTTATTGTTAGAATAGTAATGCGATTCTTTGGTCTCCAATACCTGCACATTATTTACATTTTGCATAATTCAGTCAAACGCTATAGTATTTTATAGCATCGCCGTTCTAATACAGAGAAGTACGCACGGCAGTCAACGTGTTAATAAAAGTCAACAAACGATGCTAGAAAGCAATAGTAACAGCTTCAGCAATTTAGTGTGAAAATTCTAAATTCAGTCAGGGTCTGAAATCAAACCCGAAATGTCTGCATTGCTTCCTACATCTTTCAGTTTAGTGTACACCTTACTGTTTACCCCTAAAATAAAGTATGATTGTAAAGAGAACACCGTACTAATTTCAACTGCACATCTATCCGACACATCCAGAGGAATGACTATTTTCCATCAGCTAGAAAGGGAGAGTCGACAGTTTGCCCCGCATCACGTACGAGGTGATCCCAAATAAACACAAAGGGGGTGAGTTCGCGAGCGTTCGCAGGGACCCCGAAGGATGTAGGCAGGCTGATGGGTGGCAGGGTAGAGGGAGGGGGGAGGGGGAGATCTGCGGAGAAGGAGGGCGGAACGGTTTATATGGTTAAAGGCGCATCTCCCCCGTGGCCGTATCGATCGTTGACTTTAAAATTCAAAGAGACCGACAATAGCTTCCCTTTCCGCCGGGGCCTCTGTACTACAATATCATATTCCGTTCCTTTCGTTTCATTGTCTGGTAAAGCCTGCGCTAATAATAAAAGATTGCTACCCTGGAAGCTATGCCCCGAGAGCGCGAGAGAGAGACAAAGAGAGAAAGATGGCGGACGCGAGCAATGGGCGAGGAACCAGAGGGTTGCCCTGCCTTGGAAAAGTCTTCCCAACTTCGGTGCTACATCATCCAGATAGCCGGCCCGTAATGCTCCGCTGAAAAGTTCGTCCAATTCCGCGCGAATTTAATATTCCGCACACGGGCTCCCTTTGTGCACACTCCTGCGCTCGCTCTTATCTGTCTCCATCTTCGTCTGGCCGCGATTCGTGCTATTTCGAGGTCTCGCCATCGCCGGACATACGTGAAGTCCGCGGAGGTTGGTCGCGATGCACGCAGAAAGGGCGGCTTTTCCTTGCGAAAGGATCCTACTGCGTGGGACACGGCGATCGACATTCTTCCGACAAGAAGCAACAATAAAGCCTGCTCAAATTACATTGGTAACGAGGACAGAGAGCAAGATATTCGTTTTGGGGTAGGGAGACGTTGGTACCGTGGAACCAGAGGGGACGTAACAATGGGCGATCATATTAAATCATAAATGTAAACGAAGATAGGTGGGGGAAAAGGCGGGGGAGTGCGAGGGAAATGGAGAGAAAGAGAGAAAGTGAGAGAGGCGGCTGGCGTATAATGAAACTTTTCGATCTTCGATCAGACACACCCGCGAGGGGATGCGTACGCGCTTACGCCTGTTCCACGCATTTATTTGTCCGCTTTGTTGGGTCCTAGTGAAAGCGCTCTTCACGGATAAACGTCCGCGAGTCGACACGGTCGGGCCTGGAATCTTCCGCGATTACAAATTCATTCGTCGCGCGAACTTTATTCCCTTCCGTTGCGCACGTCGATATAGCGCGGCGCGTTTATGCGCCACTTAACGTCGAACAGGTTGCCGACTTATACGATCGTCAGTTAAATTAGTTTTTGCGCGCGTTAGACAATTTCGCTTTGCGCCGCGTTCGATCGAATTAAAGCCGGGCGATTAACATTCGCGCGCGGGCGATCGTACGGCTCGAAAATTCGCCCCGGTCGAAAGTGGAACGCCAGCGGACATTATTACGTCGGCGTCCGTAAAAATACTGCGTCGGAAACTAAGTGGCTCATTAATTTTTCCGACATTCCACGCGGACTAGACTCTCGTCGCCGAGTATCGTAAAGCGAAGGGCACTATCGTAAACATTGCACGTGCGCGTTCTTCGAGGCAAGTCGCTGTTGCGAAACGTATGCAGAGGAGGAGCACACCTGAGCCGAGATTAAACGTTTTGAGGGATGCGAAATGAAATATTTAGCGATCCACGCGCCCCGCACTCCTCCCGGCCCCGGTGAAATATCCCTTTGTCGGCGGACCGGCCGTTCATAGACATCGAAACGACACGGAACGCACTCTCCCTCTAACCCCTTGCTCGAGCTCGTTACACACCCCCGCGATAACCCCCGCGACAACCCCCTGCGTGTCGCACCATTGTTCGCCCACGTCGAGAGCAGAAATCGACTTTTATCCTCCGATCAAACAATTATCCACCCCCCCGACGTCGTTTACCCCGAATCAACTGCCCGTTTCGCGCAAAAATATATTAATCGCCTTTGAGCGAGGAAAAACGGAAAACAAACGCGGCGCGCACGCACGATACATATTGCCGCGGAGTAAATAAAATCGAATGCCACGATCAAGTACGTCTTATGCAAGTAGAGTGTGTCGTTTCGGCGGTGAGCTGACGGGGATAATATAAATGCGTTAACGCGTGAATATTGGATTGGCCAGAAAGTTCGTACGATTTGTACGGAAAAATTGAAGGGATATACTTTATTTTCGTCAATATCTTCATTGACCAAATGTTCGATGCTTCTAAGCATCTTCATAATTCCAATGTGACGTAATTCTGTGTGTGTTTGGATAAAGAATAATTTATCAAACCGAACGAAATTTTTTGCCAACCCAATAGCAATGAATGCAATAGAACCAGTAAGTCCCTTTCAAGCATCGGTGACTATAGTCTAATTTTAATGCTAGTTTTCCGAAACGTTAATTATTTTGCAATATCTTTTAATGAACTCCTGAAGAGACGTCTGCAGATCGCAAAACATTTATAGTACAGTAAACTCTCGTATAAGCGAGTTCCCATAACGCGCTAAAGATATTGCGACGTATATGTTCATATAACACGATTCTCGTACAACGCCCTATACAATAACATGCCGGAATTCACGGTTTATTTTAATCAAGCACAGCATAGTTTGTTATCTCCACTGCAACCACTTTACTTTGTTTCGGAAATATATTTTATTTCTTGACAATAATCATTCTAACTATGTTACACGCGTGTATTTATATTATCCGTGTTAGCGGAGGAAAATTCACGCATAACGCGATTGCCTGTAATACGATTTCGTAAAACGCGATTTTATCCAACGCGTAACGTAATAACCACGTTACACGAGAGGCTACTGTAATTGGCAAAATAAAAGCTGTCAGCCGAACCTAGGCAGACTCTACTACCATAATGAAACCGCGGTTGACCCCGTCAACAATCCCAAGCCCGTCTTGACACGTTACAGCGAGCGCCGCATGCGAGGATGGAGTTGCGTACATGACGATGTAAAGGAAATTCCGAGGTAAACGTTCCGGTTCCGAGTGGAACGATGGAGGGGGTGTAAAAAATAACGAGTCACTCAGAGGCTGTGCGAAAATTCACGATGCGCGTCATGGGGGTGGGTTTAGATTGATCGGTCGAGTGTTTCGGGCCGGAGAGAAAACGTCGGCGGAGAAGGACGTTGAATGGACCGGATTGAAACGTCGACGCCGCTGAATGGCGGCTTGAAAGAAATACATTAGCGCAATGTGAAGGGTTACTTCCGAATAAACTGGAATAACCGAGTGCGCACCTTCGTTTATTCCCCTTCGTCGTTCCGTCCCTTTCACTCCCGGGCAGCCACTCTCGGCTCGCTGGGTGCACTTATCCCGAGTCGGGGTGCTCGATCATTCGCCTCAATATAAAAACGACGTGCACCGAGGGGTCGGCGGTAGTCGGCGACTTTATGAATCGGTCGCGTTTTTCACTAAAAACCGTCTTATGCCGGCAATCCGCCGAGCGGTCCGGCCGCGAAATGCAAAGCGGCCAATGATCGGCGTCGACGCGAGGGTTGTTTCGACCATCAAATCGCCTAGGCGAAGTCTCGCGTCACGTGGGCAGCATAAAAAAGGGGATCGGAGTAAAATCGCACTCGATTCGCGAGAAAGCGAGCGACCGCGAGCATTGGCATTAGCCTTCGCGCCGTAATGGCTCGACAGACGAGACAAGCAGGTGCATTATTATTCGGACGGAATGGTTTACGACGATTTTATTGTCGGCCCCCGGTGTTCAGCGGTCGTATTTAACGTTTTATCCAGCCGCCTCCATCTCTCGGTCGCGCGCGCCCTGCGCGCCGAGCAGAGAAAGGGTTAGGATTTTATTTTGCAGCGCGTAAAAGGGCGCGCGGAGAACGGGGAGGGAAAGGTACGGAGGAGAAACAGAGAGGAGAGGATCCCTGCGGATCGTTTCATAAAAGTCGTCTGGCACATTCGTTCTCCTAGATTATTGCCCCGGCCGCGAGTCGGCACCCGACGTGGGATATATTATTTTATTTATTATTTCACTTTAAGGCGCGCTCTTCGCTCATTCGCCCTGCCGGTTGCTGTCTTTTTCTCGTGCGCCGTTCGGGGATTAAGGCGGACGAGCATAAAGTACCGCGCGCCTCATTTTGCGTCACCTTCTAGTCCCGCGGAACGCTCGCTTATTTATTGAAAACGAAGCCTACGCGTCCTTTAATTAACTGAATAGGTCGCCGTTGTAAAAGCGTACGCGCATTTCGATACGAGCATTAGTGCGCGGGGCTGTGTGTTCTGAAGTCTACTGTTCCGCGCGCGTTGCCTTCGTTGCGTCTTAACGATCGACGTCCGACAGCTCGCGTTACTGGTCGCTTTTCGTAATTTTACACCCAACACTGTACTATGTCGCTACATTTCACGCTGGCTCCACAGAAGGACGCCCCGCGAACTTGTTCATGTATTAAAAAAAAAATGTCTTGCTAGTGAGTTTCAACTCAGCTGCATCCCGACGTTTTGCAACCTCAAAACTGGGGTGCTTTAAAGCACCCTGGCCCCGAAATGGCATAGTGTAATGTCGGCTTTTATCTGAATTCAGACGCGGTAGCCATCCGGAAGCCATTTTCATAACTCTGGCCGCGAAAGCCTCAAATCTAACATTCCTCATTTATAAAAGTCATGAATGAGGGTCAACTGTACAGATAACTTTGTCAAACGTATGCCTTCTTTTGCCCATTACCTTATTTATTCGCTAGTTTCGCTTCCGTTTATTACCCGCCTGTCCCGCAGAGACACCCACGCGCCCAGCGCAGCGAAAACAACTAATCCACAGATGATTCCAGCGTTATAGCACTCGCGTCGAACGTTATCGCATTAAGCTCAAACTGTCACACGCGCGAAACTTTCTCGACGGTATAAAAAAGGGGTGGAAGTAGTATATGACGAGTACTTGGGCTCTTCTGGAATGAACGAACCCCATGACCGTGTCATCGCAGGAGTGGCTTTGGAATCGTGTCGCGAGGAGGGCGCACGAGGGTGAAGAAGCGGAAGACGATGGCAGGGAGAGGCAGTATTTGGGGCGGAGGGGGGTCGCAGCTGCGACATCGCGCGAAATTACGAGGTGGCTGTTGGAAGTCGTCGCTCCTTAGAGGAAGCGTTGACAAATGACGGAGGCAACTTTTATTATTTTAGATGTCGGCCCATCAGGAGAGCCGGGTTACCACGGCTTTACGAACTGCGTCGGCTGGATGTGTTTTACATACATTTCGTAACAGCCCCCGAGGAACCTGCTATCTGCGTCTCTTTCGCCTCTGCGCCCGGCACTCCCCGTCCTTTGACAAATGGCCCCGGGGTTTTATTGGACAAAGTTTTTAAGGTACTCCCCCGGCGGGAAAACGTGTGGTTGCGCTAAATAAAGATAAGCCGTGTATTTCGCCGCTCGCACCCGCTGCCGGCGATTTTTCTTCCACGCGACTCGATCGCTTCGCAGTCAAATATCTGCAGAGCGGGGCACGAGGACGATCAACGCGTTGACTACTGGGTTGGCTGGGCGTAGCTCATGCTATTGGTGCGACAAGGCAGCGAATGGTCTAATTTCAGGATAAATCAGTATCTTCCAGAAAAATTAACGTACCAACTTTATATTATGCAGCGTACATTTTTTCGTATAACACATTAAACAGTTCGATTAACTTCCAATTATGTTTCCTGCAATGCTCCAACTTATTAATTTCCCCCTGAGGATAGCACCCAGATATAAAGAAACGTATCTTTCTTTTTTAGTACATATACTGATATATTAATTTCAAAAACGGTCATACACATTTATCATGGAAATGACTAATGTATAGCACTGTAGGGTGATATGTGATACGAAAGCTCCCTATTTTTAAAAAATGCAGGTATTCCAAGTTATTCTGGAGCGTCTTGGCTATATTTAAGAGGTAAGCACATCGTAAAGTTTAATTTTCCATTCGTATGCGGTTCAACATGCGCCGGTCTTCGTGCATGCCATCAGCGTTCGTTACGATTCCGACATCGCGTCGATCATAGACTACTTACGCGCAACGAAAACAGTTACGTGTGGAGGAGGTTCGTGAGCGAAGAAAAGGACGTGGAAGGATATTTACGGTAGCGATGACAAATGGTTTTTGGGAAGGCGGATGGGTGGATGCGAGGTGTTCGAGACACCCGTTACGCTTCGGGCGCAGAAGAGCAGATCGGGAAGACGCGGAGGCGGCTGAGTAAGAAGCGGCTGAAGAAAAGAGAAGGAGAGTGGCTCGCAGATGCGCCGTGACTGATGGTCCCTACTTCCAGATGTACTATATACCCCCGGTACTTTTATCGGCGCTTGTTTGTTCAGCGAGCTCCGAAATACCAGTGGCAACAGTGGATCACGCTCGGTGAGTGGCGGGATGAGAAAGAGACAGAAAAATAAAAAGGGTTGGAGAACGAGACCCGCCGGTGATTACGGGCGGCGTAAAAAAAGGCGCTGCATCAACAGCGGTACACATATGTATTTATGTGTCGCCCCGCGATGTTAGGCTTTCGTCGTGCGCGATGATGGACGTCTATCACGTGAGATAACGTTCGCCCCACGCGTCTCCCGACGTCTCTCAGTCGTCCGGCCGCGCTCCCTTCGCCACGTGAACCGCAAAGGCGCGGAATACGTTCGGTCATGAGGCAGGCCATTTCAATAGGAAGCGCGTCAACGCGCTTCCCGATAATTTACTCGTTGGCCGTGTTCAACATCTGACGGCATTCCTGCCGGCGCAACTCTGCGGGCGGGTTCCGGTCGAAACAATGCGCATAAATCGCGTGCGCCCGCTCAGAAAGACAGCGACCGCGGCCACTATTCACGGAAAATCACGCAGCTGAGTAAACAGAACCGGTACAAAGCCGAAGCGCGACCACCGCCCGATCGCAAAGCGGAGACGATTAGCGGACGTAATCTGTTGCACGGCAACCGCGAACGGTCAAGTATTGCGCGAAACGGTGGATCAGCGGGCCGGGGGATGCTGGATATTTCCGATTATCAATTAGCCGGCAGAGCAGCCACTTTTCATCGACGCTGCCGCCGACACACCGCGGCTATGTAAATTGAAGAGGTTACACGGTTTTACATATTTCAACAGATTCGCGGCTGCGGGGGTGGCTGAGCAGGAGGAGGACGAAGGGCTGAGGCGGGGAGGGGAGTCGGAGCGGCAGCGGGGCGGGAGGAAAAAGAGGCGGAACGGATGGAGGGCTCGGATAGCCACTCGAAAAGTGCGAGCGAAGCGTTTTGTCGAGTGTTTTATGGAAAGCTTTAGAATTGTAGATTTTCTCTCTCTCCGCCGACGCCGACGCCGACGCCGACGGCGGCGCGCGGATTTATGGCCGTCGACGTGTGAAAGCGTCGGGCGTGTGTCTCTGCTACTTGCAGCACCGGCGAAAATATAAATGGATATTATTTAAATTCTTTGAAATTTTTGCGCGACACACGGCGCGCCTGCGGAGGAACACCGTCCTGCCGACGTGTCTAACCGCGATTCCTTTTCTTTAAGAGGGGTGGACACTTCGGGCCCCCGCTGGCATAATCGATGTCAAAGGCATTTTAGAGCCGTGATCAATGGCTCTTCTTGCCCGGGGAGGAGAGAGAGGTGCCGCGGAAGTTTCGGAACAGTGACAGAAGTAGCTATCGGATTTCAATTGGAAAACGATTATTCTTGTCGAGTGACCGGCCTAGACTCTTCGACTCATTTGTCAAACTCCCTGTAGTTAGCCCGCTCTCCCGAGTTTCTTTCTGCCAGGATCCGACATTATTCGAAATCTTGCGATTCAACTTTTATACGGTTTAATTATTCGTTAATTGCAAAAAAATATTAATTTAATCGTTAGGAGAATAATTTCGATTGCTGGTCGGATAATATTCAATTCTGGTTTTGGGCTAATGGCAATCGTTTTATCAGATGATAATAATACAACACGCGTGAAATAAACATATAACCGAAGAATTCTCATCTATACGAGACTCTATTCAACTTACTAATATTTTTACATTACCAAGCTATTCATCGGTATCCAAGCTACTCGAAAATGCAACCAATTAACTTTACGACGAGTAAACAGAATGAACGGAAATTGAGAAATATAATGTCCGCCCTCCTTGGCAGCGTGCGAGGGGCAAAAGAGGAATCTGATTTTGCCAACGTATTCACCGGAGCCGCGAGCACGTAGCGGAACTATTTGATCTGTATGCAAAACGTCTCAACGTCCCTATCACACGAGATTCAACCGCTGGCAAGGACCGGCGTGAATGAAAGCGAGGACAACTGCGAAGCGACCGTTCAAAGAGAATGCGCGCTCGTCACGACTCGGCATGGAAATGAAAAGGACCCGTTTCCAGCGTACCCTCATTGCACTTATGAACGTAGGAACAAAGCGGAGGAAGAAGAATCTGATTTCACGTCGGGCAGAGCACACAGACGGAACTATTTGATCTGCATGCATATTGTAGCGTGCTCGCTAGGTGTGCATGTGCATGTGCAATGCGACGACGGCTACCACGAAGGTCCGAAGAGGGGCTGACCCCGCGGGGTGCGCGTATTTGCGGAGGGGTCGCTGATAACACCGGGGTAAGAGTGTGCGTACACCCCTGCAACACCCCTGAAACGCGGAACGGACGGACGGACACTGCAAATATTAGTTCATTACCAAAAGTGCCAGTGAAACCGTGGCTGCGAGAGCCGGTAGCACTGCGGCACCGCAGGAACGTTCGTTCGCGGTTTATTTAATGGCACCCTTCCGCCGCTTTTCAATTAACCCGTATCCCCGCCACTGAGTCGTCTTCCGTTACCGAGCACATTCTGCGTCTGACTTCCATTTTTCCGGTAAACGCTAGAGTGATACTGTTGTCATAGGCGAGATATAGTCGTAGACCTCCTGCCTTACGGGAGTCTGTGTACTACGAAGCCGAATAATGACTTGTTGCAAGATCGAGCGTACACGAAGGAAACTCTGGGTCAGCGAACGGTGGAAATTGAAATCGTGGGTACATCCTTAACAGAAACAATAATGTATTATACAATATGAATTATATATTACGAGGATGTGCACGATAATTGTGTTGCGGAATAAACATATATTCCAGAGACCACATAGTTCTCCGACGTACTGAAAGATAATTCAAATCACCAAAACAGGAACATCCATACTTGCAACGTTATCGATCGACTTGTAATTGTGCCAGATGAAAGGGGGTACAAAGAGACTTGGAAAAATTGGAACCGCGCTGAAAAATTCGAAATAGTTTCCGAGATATGAGAAAAAATAGATTAAAGAATCGAGAAAAACATGAGAAAAAGACGGGTTTTTTTACAACCACCAGCTGAATTTAAATTATTTAACTTGCTCACCTATATGAAATGAAAGAGGGTCGACAGAGACTCAAAAAAATTCAAACCGCGTCCCAAAATTTGCAATAGTTCACGAGTTATAAGCAAAAGTGAAGAGAAAAATAAGAAAAATAAGCTGAAAATACGCGAAAAATGGCGAAAAATGTCAATTTTTTTTTTTGTTTCGGACCGATACCATTCGATAGAGGGTATTTTGCCCTGAAGATAGTTTCCGAAAAAGAACTCTTCATAGTTTCCGAGATATCACGATTTTAAGAAGACACAAAAAAATGTTTTTCAACATTTTTAATCGCGATTAGTCCCACGTGAAAGTACGTCCGAAGAGCTTTAAGAAAACCTATATTACTTATAGGTTTCAACCGCTAGTTTAAACGGGACAGGCCCTTGAAGAAATCGAGACAATCTTAAGGTATACCCCTTGCCATTTTTGCGAAAAAATGATGGGTCACCGATTTTATTGCCCTTTTAACATATCAAAGGGGGTCGAAAATGACTCGGAAAAATGCAAGGCGCACCCTGAAATTCGCAATAGTTCCGGAGATATCGCCAAAAATGTGTGGAAAAATAGTGAAAAACGAGCCTGCAAATGGGGTAAGAAGTGAAAATGTTCTGTACAATCTGTGCTTTTAAATAATTAAAGATAGCGTAAAGAGACTCTCAAAAATTGCAATTGCACTAAGAAATTCACAACCATTTTCGTATCACGGCTAAAAATATATATGTAAAATGAATGCAATAACGCATGAAGCAATTGGAAATAAGCAAATGACATAGTCTACAAAGAGCTAACATTAAGTTATACTGTGCATCGGTTTTTAACTTTACAAGAGAAATAAACAAAATAAAATTTATGTCTTCCCACTATTCTCCACTTTTATGAACGCAGTATTATTTAACACTGTTCCTCACTAAGAAAAGCACTGTGATCTCATGCCGTGTGCGGCTGGTAAGATTGCATGTAATACGGAAATAGTATCAGAATTGTAGCGCCCTGATGGAGCAAAGAAATGCATTGATTAACATGTACTCCCTATACCCGTTTACTATTACTCCTATAAACACTTTCCATACTCCAATGCCGATTCTTATTTGCCTTCAGATGCTATCATTGGTTGTGACATACTGCAGTAAATTTGCCGAAAATCTATACCTGCCATTCGCAAATGAGCATGTCCCTTAACAATACGACATTCCGTACTTGGCCGCTGTTCACATCGATTGTGTCGTCTACCTGTAATTCTACCAACTGACGTCACTCTGACTCATACACTATCCATAACGGGACTCGGAGCACCGTCAACTCAACGGGGAGTACGTTTAATATCTTTAATGGGGAAAAATCGGACGCGTATTAGATTTCGTCGAACGCATCGATTTCTCGAGAGACTGTCACGTGAAGAAGAGCGGAGAGGCAGACGGCGCGGCGTTGAGTCGAGCGCGGAAGTAGATCGCCGGAAGTACACGGAGGAATCGCATGTTGCGGGATCATAAATAAGAGTACGCTCTTGGTCGCGCGCGTGTGTGCATGTGGGTGGTAGGTGGGCAAAGGAGAAGCCCTGCTACGTAATATACTGGCGTGTGTGCGGCGCCGAAGGGGGACCATTTAATAACGATATATCTTGGCCAGTACAATACTGCGGGAGAAGCATGCTCGTGGAGGGACGACAGGGAGGAAGCGAGAGCCGCAGATATTTTATCGTTACAGTCGGTATTCCGGCTCTGATACGAAGAAACAATATGACGATACACTCGTAAATCGAAGTTGCGGATGCGAGGAGCGTGGTCACCGGTACGGCGGAGTCTATAGTAGAGAACCGTGTGGACAGAAATATGTATCGCCGTGGCGTAAGTAGTGCCGGACATACGACCGCAAATAAGCGAGAACACGGGTGTTTAATCTGTCAAAGCGCAAACAACGTATAGATGAGGCCAGGACGCCGGCCGCGCGCACAGGCGGTCTGCCTTCGCGGCTCGTTTTCTACACGAGGGACAAATTAAAGACTGCGACTGCCACGATCGCGGCAAGCTCGTTAGCCGTCGCCGACGATACTCCCACGAAGACTTCCTGCCCCGAGAAAACAGCCGCGGCACCGGTGGCACGGGAAACAGCCTTCGAAGCAGCCGCAAACAGAACGACGATGGTCTAATGAGTATGGCGCGGAGGAAAAAACAGAAAAATTGGAGCAGCCGCGAGAGAGGTTCGAAAGGGGCAGATGACAATTTCACGGTACATTAGTGCCCGGTGGGTGGAGCCCTGTTTGTGGACGACACGTCGTTACACGGCGAACGGCTAATTATGTTTTTAATTAATCATCATTTTGTCACACGACCGAGCGACGAGAGGAGCCGAAGAAGACGCGTTAAGGTCGACACGACGCGGGCAACGACGCGTGCCAAAGTTTGCTCTGGGCTCACCTCGTTACTGGCCGACGACGCGCGTTCTAATAATGCACGTTGGCACAACACGACATGGCACTGCCCACCCACGCCCCCTGCCTCGTCCTTCGCCACCAGACGCCACTCTTCGGCACGGCTACAATATCCCATCGGAGACCGTTAACTAGCCTGAACCGCTCGTTTTTCGACGAGAAGTCATTTGCTCGCCGCAATTGACCCGGAAACGTCAACGTCGTCTGTACGTGCCCGAAAATATTCGCGATACTGTTCAACGTTGACGAACACTTTGTATTTAAAGCTTCGGACGAAAGACTATGCGGATTTAATGACTGAAGTTTCGCTGTGTGGAGTTTGCGCGCGATCAAAACTGAGATCGGCTACTGCTTTTGTTCGGTATATGTAATTTGCCTAGCGACATGCGGTAAAAGTGTGTGCGGGTGCTGTCGTTAGACGTTCGTTTAAATAAAACATTATATTAATACTCCAATTAACTTAAATTCAGTGACCCGTATACGCCAGCACGAAAAATTATATTTCCTACGATTGAAATGAAATAATTCCTACTTTATATATTATAAATATACTTCAAATTCTTCTAGTTCTAATTATCAATTATATAGAAATTTTTTCCATTTACCAAACAAATTTAATGAACTACACATTTAATAGTACACACGCCCAACGTGTTAAAGTGCATATATGTGTCCATCGTCCGCAAAGAGTTAAAATCGTGTTGCTTATTAATTTTATTATACCACCGTAACCCGTCGCAAGAAATCCCGTGAATAAGTCTGTCAACAGCAATTACCGATTAAGCGGACAGAAAAGGCTGCAGTCAGAGACCGTCTCGACGTAAACTTTCCGCATGAAGTTCGGCGCTGACAATTGCGTGTACGATCGGAGGTTCGTGGAACATTTCGCCGCGAGGTCCGCCCGGTGCGTCGCGATAAACGGTTTAATCGAGTTAATAAAATAAATGTCGTTTGCGCCCGGGGCCGCTCGTTTCTTTTAGTTGCGAAGGCACCCCCTGTCGTGACTCGTCGAGAAGGCGCGAGCCTTGCGCTCGACTCACGTTCGCCCGGCAGAAGTTTACGAGTCGGAAGATTTACCGTTGATGTAACAAGTGCGTTAACTCGCTCGCGCTCTTATTCCCTCGTTTGCTCTTTCCTTCTACCGACTTCGGGCCCTTTCTTCTCGCCCTCTTCACCGTCTTACCTTCCTCGCGGCTACCGGGCACGGTTTTATATCACTTTTCATTACCTATGAAACGTTAGTCCGTCACACGTTGCTTCCTCCGCGCGCGGACGCGTTCGATGAGTTTACGACAGCTCATTTAAAAAAAGATATGCCGTTAAAAAGCGCCGTTTAATTGAATATCGCGTTGCGACGTCGGTGCGCGTTACCGAATTTTTAATGCGGCCATACCGGGTGGTTTTAAGTGCCGGCCTGAAATACGGAGCGTTCTTTTCTTTCAAGCCGCATATCTTGTGATCACCGTGTTATTTTCCACCTTTGTCCGTAAGAATGCGTGACGGAGGGTGACGTAACGAGAAGAGCACGACGTGACGTCGAAGAAAAGAGTTCATTGGCGGCGCATTACCACGCAACGTAATTATCCGCATTCTGAGAAGGCGGCATAAAATATGCGCACGTACGGCTCGAGAACACGCGCGCACAAATACAGAAGAAGAGCTGGGCAGAGTCCGATCCTGCTGCGTCCCGTCACGATATCCTCGTGTCATAATACCCTTGTGACGTAACGCGTCAATGGTCCACCCGTTCCCTATCGTTTCCCGAAAGGGATCGATCGATCGAGGAGCGCGCGTCCCTCGACGATGATAATCGATTCGAAGAAAGGATCGCCGCCGAGACGAAACTCCATGTCGCGCGATAAACTATTTTTGTCTAGCCGCTAATGTCGATCGTTTTCCGGCGCAAAATTGGCGAAGCACGTGAAGCCACGCGGTTGGGAGAAATCTACGATACGATTGTTTGCGCCAGGACCGAAACGCTAGAGAGCCGAGAAAATTGTGTCACGAATTTACCTATTAACACTTTGACGGCTGCGACATTTCAGTAAACGACACCCAAATGCCGCGGCGTCGATCTTCCAGCATGTGCTGCCGCAGATATATTATTCTAGACGACCCGAAATTATGGCATACAAGACAGCGATTGTAAAGATGCTCAACGGCCAATACTGATGTCTACGACAGTACTTTAGATGCGATTGTTAGTCGTTGATTAATTTAATGCTTTCGCAACCGCCAACATAATTCCCCTATGCGAACTATTTTTGAAAAATCGATGGCATGTCTGCGTGATACCGGCCGTCTCAGCGTTAAACTAGATTCACAGGACTCGTCAATACGCCAAGTTTCGGATCACAGGAGCAGAATTCCAAAGACTCGCATTTTCTAGAAATTTACTGTCTCTTATTAATGACATGATACGAATGATCTAAATGCCTTTCCTCCATAAACTTTTCATTTTCAAATCCCGCACCTCGTGAATGTACTTATTTTTCCGAATAATGTCACATAATGCGCGTCGAAACACCGACGTGGAAAAGCGCCAGGGCTTGGAATTTTTCGAATAACGATGCTGATGTTGCCGCGGTGCAAACGAAGGCGCGCGAGAAGAAACGATAGCGTGACTAATATGCGCTTTGTCCTGCGAGGCATAATCGAGCTGCCATCCTTGGTCATAATACAGTGCTCTTAACGTAATTTACCTCCCCGGGCTCGAATGGCCGGCAAGTATATCGATACATACCTAACAGTACGCAAAACAGAGACGCGCATCCTTAAACGGTGTGACGCATCAAGACGGCGTTCTAGAAAAGGATCCGGGACAGGCGGTTCCCTGAATCTAATGTTTGTATAAACAGAGATTACATAAGGTATAAAAGAGCAACCCCGACGATCAGCGTAGGATGAGTATGATGAAAAGAATCGGAATCAGAGATTATGGATTTATTAGAGTGATTACGTCTTCGTATGATTATTTGAAGTAATACGCCTCTTTATGGTTGAAATTTTGAATTGATTTTTTAGCTCGATATATTTCGGGACCACATGTGTTCTCTTCTCCTCAGGAGTAACTACTTCGGTATCGTTTCGCAAGGATTTCCCTAGGACACCTTCTGTCGTGCGCTCATAGTTTAACACGTTGACTGCCATACGTATTTTGCCGTATTAGAACGGCGATGCTGTGAAATACTATAGCGTTTGACTGAATTATGCAAAATGTAAATAATGTGGAAGTATTGGAGATCAAAGAATCGCATCACTATTCTAACAATAACTGCATTTATAAAATAATTATTACTACCCATTGCGAATATTTTGGATTCTCAGTAAAATATCTTGCGCCGGTCACCGGTGATCCCCACGGCAGCCAACGTGTTAACTATATGCCTTGTATATCTACATCGTGTAGTGTCGTGGGAAACAGGGTTTATTTAAAGAAAAAAACGCCTGCGGTAAAGAAATGCGTCACAACGTCATCGAAGATCCTTTACCGCCCGTCGCACATAATGTGCACCCCACCTACTGACAATTACAACCGATCAGCTTTCTGTCCGCCTAACTTCGGGCAGAAGACAATCGCCTTGCCGTTGCCCTGCGAAAATTGCTCGCATAATTTCACCCCCTCACTGCGCGCATTCTGCGCCAGTTTCCATCCGCGGAAACGAAACGCGTGCCTGTAAAGAATCGACGAGGACGAAAAAGCAGGAACATCGTCGCCCGGATGAGCCGTGTAATTACCGGATCCCCGTTGCGGGACGCTGACAAGTTGAAGCCGCGGCTCGTTGTACCTACACGGAGGACGGTATTAATCATAATGCGCGTATTTGCACGCACGGCCTAGCCGGCGTGTACGAGCGTGTAACTAGTCCGCTCACTCTCTCGCTCTCTCGCCCTCTCTCCGTTCGTTTCTCGAACGAGCCGTTTCGCACTCTACGTATGGCCCCGTACGTGTGCGTGTTAAGTCGCGTCGTGTGGGTGCGCGTGTTGGGGCGCTGACAGTTCGTTTGAACGCAATTAGCGTCCCGGCTGATAGTCAGCTGCTTACTTGCCGCCACTGCTAGCTAACCTCGCGCTTGCTATCGGACTAACGATCGCCGAATGAAATTAACAGTTTCCCGGGCGCGAACTCTGGCGCGAGATATATGCGAGTCGAGACGCGGAGGATGTGCGGCGTGAGCGTGTGCGAAGGATGCGTGTGTTGAGAGGGCTTGGGGGACACGTGTGGAGTGCGCGATATTTTCAGAGGACGGTGTAGTAAAATTGCTTAAGTTGTTCCTATCAATTCTTCAGTCACAGTATCCCGGTGCTACGTTGATGTAAAAATTATCCATGCGTTTGTAAGGTCTTGAACGGAATCGGTGAAGCATATGATGTAATGTGACTCAAAATGGTACAATAATAAAACTTTTTTAATCGCACCTTTTTATCTGAATATTTGCAGAACATATTGGTGGGACAATTGTTTTTCTAATTAGAATTATTTCTAATTTGAGATTTTTTAAATTAAAGTGAGATTGAAGACGATAGAATTTGGACCACATTCACCTAATTAATACTTATTATGAAGTAAGTTAGTCAATAAGTACTCACAATTACACGTGGACCGATTTATATCATGTTTGATCTCATTTTGATCACAATAGTACCAACAATATGTTATGCACATTTTCATATAAAATGTTCTAAATATAATAGTTTAAGAATCGTCTCGGTTGTAGCGTTGTTACGTGCTTGAAGAGTAAACTGGCCCAATCCGATTCCGACACAATCGTAGGAGGTAGGAATAAAAAAAGCGGCCAGCTTTGTCGAATGCGGACGCTAACGTAATGTAAATAGAAATTACCACGATTATATTTAAACGGTTCGGGTCATTCCCAGGCTATTTTCCGCGTTAACTCTGCGTGGCTTATTACCGGCAAGCGTTGTAATCTATTTCACTTAGTCGTGATTTCGCTGGATTACTTTGAAAAAGCTGTACAGGCGGCACGGATTCGTTGCACATGTACGTCGGTTCGACGCGATCGGCGTGTAACGATAATACATCGTAGCCCGGTTAATCGGCCGATCAACCGTATCGTCGTCACACAAAGTCTACGCTCGTTTCTTAGTTACATTATCCGTCCGCGAGCAGCGAATGTATCGGCGCGCGTAATATCGCCTGCCCGCTCGTATTTCTTTGCCGACCATTCCGGTTCCGTCTCCGCTCGTGCGCCGACCGCGAAAACCGCCGTAAATACGATCGCGCCGCAGGAAAACACAGAGCGAGACGCTGTGGAGCAGAAGGAGCGAAGAGCGGAGCGGCGAGAAGAAAAGGACGCGCGGCAACCAGTCGGTCGTAACGACGAGGCTCAACTTTATGAATATTATTTCCAGCAGATGTCCCGGACGATAGGACTTCGTCGACGACGTCGGCGTAATTAATGAAGCCCTTTCTGAGAAGGGAGAGGTCGGGCCAAGACGGCCGGAATCAAAGTGAGAAGCGGAATACAGCGAGCGGGTATGGGCCGATGATAAGAAGCCGTTGCGAAACTGACGTTGGATGGTGGATGGCGAACGACAATGCGCGTGAATTATGCCGGAATGACTGGGTAGTTTTAAAGCCAGGAAGCCGACATTAGCGCATTGATACCGAGCATTCCCCGGCTGCGGGGGACCATTAATATTACTTACTTTACGGCGCGGACGCCGTAACCGCGAGGGTCGACGGATACGATCCTGGATGCTGCTGACGTTTCCTCTCGTCCCCTCTCTACCCTCTTTCCATGTACACGCGGATACGTATACGTGCGCTTTTGCCACGCGCGTTCCTACATTACCGGTGAACCGCAATTTATTCTGAATATGACTCGGTGACGGCGGAGGGGATCTTAGTCGGCGAAATGAAATAATCGATGGCGGACGCGTACTGTCATTCCGTCGGAGAGCGTATCCGCGCTTAAAGTATTACGTCACGTTCGCGTAGATTTATTTCCGCGCGATATCACGCGATGGTTAATAAGGCTTAATTGACCCGCCGCGCAATAGGGCAAACGTTATAAATAACCGGCCAGAATCCGAAACACCGCGAGGCGAGAGCTCAAACGGATTAGCTCGAACGAATCATAGGGATTAGAGAGCGCGAAAGGGCAAGACAGATTTGGGGTAAAAGACGCAGTCTGAAAGAGGCGTCCGCCGGGGGCGAGAGCTTTACCTCCGTCTCGCTGCGGGGCTTGTAAAATCAAAAGGACAAACAATTAATAATCCCAGCGCCGGCGATTAATCAGAATTTAACTCGCAGTTAAATACTCGGGGGTGGTTGCCTGCCTGGTTTGCCTCCGACGATATCGAGGGCTGGCCAGGCGGCGTGAGTTCAGGGGTGAGCAGGGGGCCGGGGGTGGCACACGCGGGATAAACAAAGGTTTACATCAGTGTCAGTCGCAACAAGTCCGAATTCGTCTAGGGTTCTCCGGGCCATGAATATTCACGCCGCTCGCCGGTCCGTCCCTTCCAGCCACCCTCGCGCACCTCCGATTCAGCCTGCGATTCAACCCCCGTTCTGCCGCCTCTTCCGTCCGTCCGCGTCCATTTCCCTCCCCTTCGGCACCCCTGCGCGCGATATCCATCGAACGGCTACCAGTCAAAGGCTCAAATCACAATACGCGTTTGTCCGGTTGACGAAGTCGACTCTCTGGGGCGAGGAGCAAAGCAAATAGAATGAGAGAGATCGCGCGGGAGCGAGAGGGCTGACCAGTGGTCATTGCCTTTGAATTGGAAATTACGTTTCGAGCGGCCAAGTGCCGATTTTCACCCCCGTATTAACAGCCGCCCGACACCCTCGCGCGGCGCCGACGATCATCGCGACTACCAAGGCCCCTTTCCCTGTCCGCTGAAAGTGAAATGAAAGACCATCGGCCGAGGGTCAGCACTAATAGGTGTCACCAGTTCACTCCGCGAAACTGACCAATTTCTGAGCGATTTCGTAGACACCCCATACCACGTCTCTCATCACCGGACCACGGAAAAGTCGTTTCTTTTTTTAGCGCAGCGTCTACAAAAACTGCTTAAATCGATTAGTACGCGCCCGCGACTGAGAACTCCTCGACAGACGGACGAGCAAAGCGGCAAATCCCCCTTTTCCGAAATCAACCCTTTCCGAGTGTCAGAGGCGCGCGAGTGTTTCGACGTGGGGCGAGCGGGTGGCAGAGGCAGTCGAATGATTTAATCCCCAAATGATGGACGGGCACGTCGCGACGATGATCTGCGTGCCGTGAAGTGACAAGTGGTTAGGATCACCGGGAAACCATCGTTGCTCGCTTTGGGCGTCGCTGCCGCTGGGTGTGACGTCGGTTCGTGGATGGGTTTTCAGCGGGGCGAACGGGGAGTGAGAGAGTGGAGAATAGCGGCGGCTGTGTCTGTGTGCGAGGCTCGCACAGTACAAATCATGTCGGCATTACTGCGTCAGGGCCTGGACTCAACCTGTCGCGCGACCGGAAACTCGATGCCTCCGGTAATACTGATTTATCGGAAGTGCAACAACGGCAGCGCGAGCGACTGGACGAGCGCGCGGCCATCGATGGTGCGCGCGTTTTGCATTTTTGCCGGCGCTCGCGATTTTTCGCGCGGCTAATCTAGAATTACCGTTTACAGCTGGTGGACCGAACGGCCGGCCGATTTTCCGGCAGGGAGAGAAACGTGCACTGACAGGAGAGAACCGAATTTGTTGGGACGCGATACGCCCACGCACGTCGCTCCTCGCTCAGCCGAAGCTGCGAACGGGAGTGAAACGCGGGAAAAAGTCCTCGTGCGAATGTTGGACGAGTCGGTCGCGATGTTACGTGAACGTCTGAACGTCTTACCTTTCAAGGTGTTTGACTATGTCTTCGTAGGCAGCTCGGCAGTTTTCCCAAACCGTCCCGGACCTGCAGGGCACATAAACGAAAAATGATATACTTAACAAGAAGAAATGGAGTGACTCGAAATAAAAAGATGGAGGATTCGGAGGAGAGAGGCGAGGTCGATCGGGCCAAATCGGATAATTACAAGCCTATTGCGAGAAGCCGGAGGGTGGATTCTGGGCGGAAGTGGATGCGGAGAGTTGATTAAGAGTCATCCTGGCGGAGGACGGCGTCCTCGGCTCGGGCCGTGTCGTCTTTCGGTCGTTCGTCCTTTGATTTGATCCGCGCCAACTGAGAGAACGGCGCTTTGAAGTCGCTGATTAAAAAAGATGTCAGCGTCGAAGGAACGGACGTCTAACTCACGGTGCCGATCGTTAGGAGTGTTTACGACGAGAAAAGATTGCGCGCCGAAGTAAAGAGCCGGCCGTACCCAGCAACGAAATCCATCGAGAACGCAAACAAACGGCTCAAACTGAATTAATCGGAAAATTAAAATCCTCAAGGTAGAAGTCATCCGATAATGCGAAGAGACTACTAAAGGAAATTATGTGAAGGGACGTCCAAGAACGGAACCCCTCAGTACTCTGGTCGAATTTAATGTCAATACGCGTGACACCGTTCCAGTTCCGTAGTCTTTCTCTCTTTCTCCCTCCGCTGATATTTATTTGGCGGAAAATGGATGAGTCTCGACGTTCGGAAGGGGGACCGACGAAACGCGAGTGGACAGATAGGAAGCTCGTGTGTGTCGTTCGGTGCAAAACTGGTTGAAGAGGTCACGGAGGGGGTGGCCGAGGATGGTTCGGAAGTGAGGAAGAGAGAAAGAGAGAGAGGGAGTGAGTGTGGTGGTGATGATGACGGTGTGCCGGGATGGGGTTGCGTTGAATTAATCATATTCCGGTGTTTGTCGTGGCGCCCCCAGACGTAATCCGTCTTACCTCCCGATCTCTCTCACTCCGCCGGCGCGCGCGATAGATTTGCATTTTAATTAAAAGCAAAGCGCTGAAATCATAATGCGAAACGTGCGGCGCCGCCTTCGCCGCGTCATTATACACGCCCGCGTTCCTAGCCATACTCGACGTTATACTTGGACACTGTCGCGTGTGTATCTTCCGGGAAGAATCGACGTTTCTTCTTGCCACCTCGAGAATTTCCTTCGTACCCGCTCCGTTCGCCGCAGAAAAACTATCGACCGGCGACAAGCCATAGCTACGTTCCCATATACATCCATCCAAGACCCATGTAGCTAAACACCGAGATAACCAACAATAAAATCGTAAACACATAATGTGCACATGGAAAATGTAAGACACATAGTCTGACACTTAGAAAGCGCATGCTAGAGCCCAGGACAGAATTACTGTTTGATTTGCCGGGAAGGGCGAGAGGACTAATTTCACGAGGCGGACGTAATCGAAAATTAAGGCCAGTCTCCGTATCCTCGAAAGCTCCGAGAGGGCTTGCGGGGCAGAGCAAAGCTGGAAGACGAAGGAGGACAAGAGGGAGGAGGTTGGAGTGCCGAGAGCATCTATTAGAAACGCGTTAACAAATGCCGGGATTAGCCTCGCGTCTACCACCGCCCCTCGAGCGCAGAAGAGGATCTCTCCTTTCGTCTTCCCCAATCCTCTGCTCAGTCTCCGCTCGAGCGTAGGTCGAATAAGCCACGATATTCGTCTTGAGACCGCAGCGTGTCAGGGATTTCGCTGGCTCCGAAGGGTTGGAGTCTTCAAAGATACCGAAGTATCATCGAATTCGCGAGATGCTCCGAAGACGTTCGCAGGACGCCGACGCTTCTCAATTATAAACGCGCCTTAGCTCGGTAACCGCGGCAACGAGCCCCGAGTGCGGCAATTATTCAACAACGTCCTTCCGTTACGAGCGTCTTGAGGAATTAACAGATGCGGGAGAATGGGCAAAGAAAGAGAATACGATTAGCTATGATTTAGCCCTTCGCGGACGATCAACCTACATGCGTTTCGCGTAAAACTGCTCAGCCTAGACGTGTACACGCAAAGCATGAGACTTCAATACTACGTATGTGCAAGATGTCCCCAGTTGATAAACACGTATTCACGTTAAGCGAAAACAATCAACGTGACCAATGTGATCATATAAAAGTATGGAAGTCGCACGAACATTTCGATTATCGCAGCTATTACATGTGACTTCAATATTACGTCTATGCAAGATCGCTACAGCCGATAAATGGAGATCCACGCTAAGTGGTAACAATCAACAAATGTGTTTATACACGAGTATCGAAGTAACACGAATACTTCGAATAACCCAGCTATTTCGTGTGATTTCAATACTACGTGTACGCAAGATCCCTACAGCTGATAAATGCATATTCACGTTAAGCAAAAGCAATCAACGCGACCAATGCGCTCATACAAAAGTATGGAAGCCGAACGAATATTTCGAATATCGCAACTATTTCGTGTGACTGCAATATTGCATCTACGCAAAATATCTGCAACCGATGAATGGATATCCGCGTTAAGCGAAATAAATCAACCCGGACAATGCGTTTTTATACGACTGCTGAAGTCACAGGAATATAACTATTTCTTCTAACTTCAATACTACATCTAAGCAAAATCGCTACAGCCGATGAGCGCATATCTACGTTCAGCGAAAACAATCGACGCGACCAATGCACTCATAGGAAAGTATACAAGCCGCACGAATATGTCGAATATCGCAACTATTTCGTGTGACTGCAATATTGCATCTACGCAAGATCTCTACAGCCGAGAATGGATATCTGCGTTAAGCGAAATCAATCAACCCGGACAATGCGTTTTTATACGACTGCTGAAGTCACAGGAATATAACTATTTCTTCTAACTTCAATACTACATCTAAGCAAAATCGCTACAGCCGATGAGCGCATATCTACGTTCAGCGAAAACAATCGACGCGACCAATGCACTTGTATTCGCATCCGTATGCACACGTACCTATGTACACAGTGTGCAGTACGCGAGTAAGTTTCCGTTTCGATGACTATCGTTGTATCGCAAAGGATTAACCCCGAGTACGCTAACCCCAAGTATGTAACGAGCTGAAAGCAGCGATTCTAACAGCGGGAGAATCACTTACGCGGAAGTACGTTGTCGCGTATATACATAGCTAGTGGGGGTCATATGTAGTCGACCCGGCGTGCAAAGTTCTCTGAGGAAGCGAGGACGCAGAGAGCGCGGCGAAAGGGTCACTTCACCTGACTCGCGTGTAATGCAACCTGAGTAAATGACCCAGGAGGGGAGTAAGGAAACGGACTCGCGAGAACGAAGAAGAAAACGGAGAGGGAGGAGAAAGAAAGATCAAGCAGTGTCGAGACCCCTCGGATTTCCACGGCTTCGCCGTCTCTTCAAATCCTCTTAAAGTTGTATTCTTTTGGCCTCGCCACCCCCTTTGGCATAACCCTACGACGATCCCACTACCCCTCGCCTACGTGCCTACGGCTAGAAGAACTTGAAACAAATAAATCCAATTTTCCGAATGACGGGCGGAAGCTAGAGAAACTCAGAAAACGTAACCCGTCCCTTCTGCATTTCTGCATTTTGCCGAGTTAGAGCGACGCGTTAATTTTTACTTAGCGAAAACTCTACACCCCTGCGACGCGTCGCTGGCTTGTAAAGTTCGGGCGAAAGGTAATGAAAATGTGTCCTGCTGCGTTTTCAAAATATAGCTCACAGGGTGTTTCAGAGATGCCAGCGTTTGGTTTAATAGGTCGATTCGATAATGAAGAAGAAAATAATTTAAGACAGCGCCAAGATATCCTATTTCGCCCCGGGCGTAAGCGTTGACTGCACGAACATTGAGAGTCGATGGCGGTTTATACTTTACGGCCGTTCGATAACCGGTCGGTGTAAGTTACAACGGTATATAGACGTGCAACGTTAGAGCGTTTCCGAAATAAGCCTGACGAACTTAATCCTTTACCCGTAACGTGCTAAACTACCCCCGCCCGATTCTTCTTCTAACGTCGTCGAAGCCCAATAACCTATTGACGTCCATCAATAAAAAGTGCAACATATACGTATATTACACATCGGAAATATGAGAAACTCGGTTAATACTGTAATGCGTCATACTTTTAAGCAAACACCTGCTTTGCGAGTTTCGCCAATTATTCACGAGTTGATATTTATTAAATTAACGTATCACGGCATAGTAATGTAATTTTGTAATGATCGATTGTATCAG
Source organism: Cryptocheilus praepositus (assembly GCA_033815515.1). Classification (NCBI taxonomy): domain Eukaryota; kingdom Metazoa; phylum Arthropoda; class Insecta; order Hymenoptera; family Pompilidae; genus Cryptocheilus; species Cryptocheilus praepositus. The sequence goes on from JAWWQZ010000227.1 coordinate 2,722,984, forward strand.
ATATTGAATATTTACACACGCTTCCGATAATTATTTCGACACATTCCAATTTTTAGTATGACATAACTAACCGAGTTTCTTTTACTAATATTTTTGACAGACTGATGTTTCAAGAGGAAACCGACAAACTCACCTCGCGAGAGCCTCCATATTGGACATATTTGGGTTGACCTTAAGGCCTTGTTCAGCGCGAGCCTGTGCCTGCGCCTGTAGATGATGAGGCAGACTGGCCGGTGACAGAATGGCGGTGTGTCCCGCGCCAGGATGCCCTCCTAGCTGCATAAACTGCATGTGACTCAGGTGCGTGGGTGGATGATTGTAGCCGTTTGCCAGTAGCGGCGACTTCTCCATCCTGGGCACGTCTGCAAGAGAAAACACAAAGGCGATTTTTAGCAGTGTCCAGGACGTGGACTCGCGCAGCCCGCGCACAAGCTACATAGACCGTACCTAATCGCGCTATAAAATTTCCCAAGCCAATCTGTTCCCTTTCGTTTTACGCCTCGGTATTACGTCCGAAAAGCTCGTTCGGAATTACTGGTAGCACGCACGAAGGAGGGCCGGTGTACACACCGGGTTACGCGAGAAACAGAGAGCGACAAAACGGAACGAACTGAAATACAAAAGGCGTACGAGCGAGCAGAGGAGAGAGGGAGGGAGAGAAAGAGAGAGATGACGTGTGTGTGGGCGCGATCGTTGAACCTCGGCTTCTCGAAGACTGGCAAGGCGCGGGTAAATTCAATTTTCGACCTTCTTCCGCCTTCGAAGGCAGCCACCGCCAGCTACCCCCTTCCGCCAACCCCCGCGAGGCCGGGGTTAGAGGAAGGAAGGAAGGAAGGAGTGGTCGAAGGGTGGTGGGAGGACGCAAGCAGGGTGAGAGAATCTGGAGGAGAGCGGGGGCGACGGTGGGACGGGGGTAGGGGGCACGTATCCGGATTTCAGTGAAATCGGGCGAGACGTGTAGCTCGTGGCAAGCCGAGGATAAAGAGCGCTTTTGTAGGCTTGATGGATCGCCGGCCGCTTAACCAAATATCAATCACAAGCGGCGAGAGCGCAGCCTCTGCATATAATCTGCACGCTGATTTGCACGCGCCGAGGAGCCTGCTCTTTCTATCTCGCTCTCCATGTTTGCACACGGACTTAGCCCACGGATAGCTTGATGGATTCCGCGCGGCAATCCGTGACTCCGAAATCCGAGAGAAAGAACGGAAAGCGGGGTTCACGGAGGAAGAAAGGCCGCGAACTCGACACCGGCCAGTCTCCGGTGAGTTCCGTATTTGAAAACCAAGGAGAATGTGTCCGGAGTGCCATATAATTGTATTGTGCGCACGAGGCTTGTGTGCGATTGCCGAAGCGGGAAGGTTGGCTTGCGAAAATCTTATGTCGTACGTTTCTTCGTGCGGATTTAAGCGGATTCTAAAACTCACGCGACTCTCCGGTTCTGCGAGACCGGTCGATAGGGCGCGAGCTGATAATATATGCACGGTCACGTTTTTTGATTGATGGGTCCTTCGACACATCCACCCGCAAACTACGAGTCCCTTTCTTCCGTTCTGAACGACGGCACACTGCCATTTGTTACGACATCGCCCACAGTATCGGTAGCGATAACTTCGCACAATACAACTTCCACGTATCGAAATCAGGGTAGAGCTCTGTGCTGATCTCATGAGGATCCACCGAGCAGATTCATTTCTCTGGACCCACGTGCAAATCAAACTTATTCCATTTCTATTAACGGAACAGAAGAGCGCGAGAACCCTCGTTAATTAGATCCTGTCGTTTCTCGATCTCCGGATTGAGTTATACTTGGGTTCCGAGAAGACCCGATCTCGGGGCGAATAAAATACTGGGACTGGATAAACTATTGTCATTCCGAGCTAAAGGTAGGTCGTTTCTTTCCGTACGCCGGCACGATGCGCGGGATGACTAACAAACGTCGAGAAGGTAGTCGCAGGGGGAGAATGAGAGGGTGGTCAGGCCAGGCGAGGGGAGGGAGCGAGAGAGAAACAGAGAGAGATGCCTATTCATTACAAATTATCTAAATGGCAGTGATTTCGGCGGACCGGCTGACCGTTTGACGAGTAAGTGGCGGGTTCGCTAGTCAGTGAGCGTCAATTTGTTGGCTCGATCTCGCGGCGGAATCGATTGGCGCGCATGCCACGACGCCCGGACGAATCGTCTGACAACCACTGTGGGACCCGGCCCATGACCGGCCCTAAAATTGGACTTATTACAACTTATAGAGCGCGATTTGAACGCTCCGCTCGATAACATACATTATCCTCAATCCATATGATTTAATGAAATCCCTCTAAACTCTCCACTTAGCCTCAGTACCTTCTCGCGCAGTGCCCCCTTTTTGTATGTCCGAGGAGAGCGCAGATTGGTACGTGTGTGCCCGGAAAGTCGAGGCGGCCAGAACGGGGGGACGAAAGGGACAAAGAGCGGCGCAAGAGAAAAAGAGAGTGGACGCCGGCGTGTGTGCGTTTGCCGACAGTTCCGATCAATGCAACGTACCTAAAACGCACGTTCCGCGATCTTATAACGACTCCGACAATACGTATTTACGGGCTGCGGGTTTTGCTATGATCGATGAAGACGTTTCGAGAGCGGACCTTAACGTAACCCCCCCTCCATGCATATCTGCATGTATGCATATGCACCGGCTGTAACATCGCGCATCCGTACACGATCGTATCGTCCTGACTTCATCCGTGCCGACGTTACAATTTACTTCAAGATTCGAATCTCTTGGCGTTCGTGTCTCCTCGCGCGGCGGTAGATCTCGCGCTTCCTCTTTATTATCGATTGTTCGTTGTCGCGGTCAAAACCTGGCATTGGGAGACCCAATCGACGCGACCGTTGAGAGTACAGGTGCGAAGAGCAAGGCGATGCGAAAACATCGATAACGGGCTGATTGAGATATATTTGCCACGCTAAGCTGAATTGACAAGTTGCTACAAAGTTGTCGATCGTTGACACATTAAAAAACAAGAATGTATCGATGTAAATGAATCAGGTCTCCGGTAATAAAAATAAACTTGCAAAAAGGAAATAACTAAGACCTCCATCGATGCGAAGCAAACCAGAAAATCACCAGATATATTCAGCTGCCGCTGTAGCAATAAAAAATCACATCGATCAAAGTAACTAACTGGAAACGCGTATACCAATATATCATAGTCTCTCCACCCTACAAATATAGCATTTGCACGAATGTGCCTCACAGGCAACGTAGCTTTGCGCATCGCGTTCGCTCACAGGTATGCCCGAGTAAGACGTATCGCAGAATTAACCGAGTTTACTCTATTGTTATTCGAACGCGCCCGTTCTCTGCTGGTGGGAACGAATTCGGAGAAAATTGCAATTCGACTCGGCGGCCCAGCGGACGGCCCCGTTTCCCACCTCCTACCCCAATCATTCCGCTCGGTCGTCGGGGCCTAAAGCCAAATGTGAAAGACGATAAAACACAATTTGAGCTAAAGACTGCACTCCTATAACCCACCACCCCCGTGCCCCGCGCAGACGTGCACCTCCACTCCTCCTCACCCCTCCCAGAGAGCTGATGAGGTGACAACCCATAATTATACAGACCGCTTTCTGTCTGGGCTGACTGCAGTGGCATGCAGAGAGGAGAGGCCTCCATCATCCGCCTCATCCTCTTCTTCTTCTTCAGAGCCTCTCGGACTCTCTCTCCTTCTCCCCATTCTTTCCGCAGCTCTAACCTTCTCGCTCCCTCCTCCCGCCCTGCCCTCTTCCCTCCCGACGTATACCTCTACTTGCGTTTCTCATCCACCGGAGTTGGTCCAAGGAGGTCCCGGACCCCGACTACGCCGGCGCTTAATAGTGATACGTATGTTTTCTGTGCGCTGGAGGTGGAGAGCGGGCGAAATGAAGGAAAGTCGGTGGGGTATGGGGCGAAGTAGCCACCGCCTCCCCTTTCCTTCCTGCCGACCGTCTCCTCCTCCGCACTTCTCGTCCGCACCCGTGCCAACGTCTCGTGCCCGTAGGAGAGGAACGACTCTGCTACTTCTTTCCTGGTGTTAATTACAAAACGCGAGAATAAATTGCCGAGCTAAATGAGAGTCGGACCCCTCGCGCTCTGCTGGCCGCGTCTTTTTGCAGGCTTACAATGTAGACGGAGATGGAGAACGACGGCCGCGAGGACGACAGATCGGGCGCGTATGTATGTGCAGGGGGAGAAATACGTCAGACGGGAATCGTTGTGTTATGGCGAATGCAGTGCTGGTTACGGTGTTTGCGGTCTGCCGCGCGACATTTCGGTAGGACGACAATGGCGGGGCATCATCGTGTGACGTCAATGCTAAGTAAGAAACAGCCAGAAGGTAAGGAATAATATTTGAAACGTTTGGAAACAGAATTCCGAATTGATTGAAACTTTTCGAGAGAAGGCATTGTGCGCCCGTCACTACCGAGGAGGTTCGTTCTTCTTCTGGCCGAGTGAATGCCAGCAAACGTAGAGGGCAGCGTGAAATTATTCGGAAAATCTGCCCTTTGTTCCTTCCGCCCGACGGTGTGTCCGCCGAGGTTCCATTGTTCTTATCAAACGGCGAAGAAATCGACCGCCGACTACTCGCTCACCGTAGGGAACGATGAGATCCTTTCGTCGGCGCATGTACACTTACACGTGTTATTTGTGCTTCGGTATGTATATGTTTACCCTCGACACCGACTCCCTCAAAACCCTTGGATTTAACCCTCGAACACCGACCCTCCGGGCACGGCCGATGACACCGTAGGCCCTTTAAGTACTAGCGATGCTCTCTCTTTTCCCCCTTTGTCCCTTTGCCGAGGGTGACATATTCCGTACTCGTGTTTTACTTATTCCCAGACACTCGATCCACCGCCTGCGCGTCCGGCGCACGTTGTCATACCGATTTCTACGCTCCGTTCGATAACATACATTATCCCCGATCCGTGCGATTTAATGAAGTCCCTCCAGACTCTACCTTTCTCCACGCCGGCACGAAAAATCAAAACCGCTACGCGTTTATCCGTCGGAATGCTCCAACCCCGACAATTGTTTAACGCGCGTTCGCCCGAAAGCACGGAGGGGCGAAAGAATGAAAGAAAGAATCGTGTCATAAGCGGCCGACATTCCTCGGCCCCCCGCCGCCTATAGAAGAGACCCACGAAGTGAAACGCGATTATTCGCACGTATATGCACACGCGCATCCAACATTGTTCCCCGGCGTGTGTTGGTACATAAACACAAGACGGGAAACACAGTTTCGCGCAGGAGGAATCCGGTTTTTCAAGTAATCGAGAGTCGAAGCGACCAGCCGGCCGGTTGGAAGGCAGGCAAGCTAGCTCTGTGGCCAGGCCAGAAGACCGGGCAGCCATCGAGGTAGCTCCCAACCATCCAGTCTGGATGGAACCGCCGAGAGAGATAGAGCCGCTGAAAACGAAAGAGAGAAGAGACGAAGTGGATGCCATGGGCATGCACGACTCCCCTCCGAGACGCCGACCTCGTTGTTCCTCTTTTCTCGCTTTCCTTCGTCCACTACACCTATTCTTCTCTCTAAGCGAACGACTTAGAATCGTTGCGTAGAGGTGTGCAAGGAATAACGCGGAGATCGAGTCCGAACGCGTCGAAGACGCAATACGTTAATGTGGTGGTTGAACAAGTGCACTTCGTAAGCGTTTTCTCATTTCAATTTAGAGTCGTAATCTTAAGACGAGAAACGTGCTGGGACGTGGGCAGAAATATTGTGCGCGCTCGCTATGCGTTTGTGGCGTGGCTAGTCTGGTATTGAGACGTAGATACGTTACGGCCGATAAATATGAGCTCACGGACGAGAGGTTACGGGGCAGGCGAAGAAGCGACTAATCTTTGCGGGCGCAACCCGACGACAATAACGCACGACAGAAACGAACTTTGAGTCTCTCATTCGAGTCTCCGCGTTTTCCTCCTTCGCTATTATTGTATTCTCTCGCTCGCGTCTGTCTCGTCCGGGTCTCGCTGAAGGAGGCAAGGAGAGACGGAGAGAAGGAGAAGTCCAGTATTTGTTCTTCCATGGTCTCCTCCGGTACGAGCATCATCCGAGGGCAGTAAACCCTTTGATATATAGTCGAAGGTTTTTAGAGTTCCGTCAGCCACGCCCACAATCAGCCTTAGTATTATTTACACTCCTCGTGGTTCCTACTCGTCCGCCTCTCCTCAACTCTCCTTCTCTTTCTCTCCACACGTCTGCACCCTGCATATACACCGGTTCGTCTGCTTGTTCCTCTTCTTACACGGGCATCGTCATCATCGACGTCATTGGCCAGTATCATTGTAGTCAAAGCTGTCCTTACATTTACTGCTACCTCCTTTCGCATTCCTCGCAATTTCATCGTATATGCGTTTAAAGTTTCGTAACCCAGGTCACCGAAGCCCATCGAACGGTCGTCAAGTGAATTTTGGGTTCGACTTCGTTTGTGTATGATGATTCGCAGGAGCAACGGGCAACGAAAAATCGAAGTCTGGGCCTAATCTCGAAGGTAAATCTTTCCCGCGGGCTAATCAAAATGGAGGATCGAAACCCGGGGCCCGTGTTTCCGAACCATCTGCCCCTGAGGCCTGAACAGCCATGGTGGTGGTGGCGGTGGTGGTGGTGCTGGCAATAGTCCGGCCGACGGTTCAGCCACAGCAGACGATCTTCCCGTACAACGTCGGTCGATACTTTTCACGTTGGCCCACGTTGCAACATCTTTCGGTTAATCCGGTGCATAAACATTGTATTGTATTTCACATGGGGATGCTCCCATTATATCATATTTTGTTATTAATATCTTCCGACTGGCTGCGCTCTGGAGCAGCAGTTCGGGTCTCTCTCTATATATAGGGCAGGCACACTTTTGTGCACCGACGAACGTAAAGCCGTCGGGAGGGGGTGCGAGGGAGATAGACACGGTCGAAGAAAAAGCGCAGAAAGGAAGAGAGAGAAACGGCGGCGCCCCGATACCGGTTTTATTTATCGTACAATGCCCGCGGGATTTTTATTATCCGTGGGTCCCGCTCGGAAAACGGCGTCGATTTCGCGCAGCAACCTCCGTCGATCCGACTAAATTGGCTCAGCCATCTTTCTACAAACGATCGACGTTTTAACGCGAGCTGCCCCTTCTCGTCCCATGCCGCGCCGCGTTTTGTTCTCTTTGCGAACCGCGCCGACAAATCGAGCAAACGCCCGACCGCGATACACTTTGTAGAACGAAACTGAGCAGAAGTTGCCTGGAAATATTTCTCGGCGAATGACACGAATGACGATCGTTAGACGCTCGACGAGGGTCCAATTATCGAAAGGCGCATTTCACGAAATTACGAGTGCTCGCTGGCCGTACGGTAAAAGCCGGGCGAGCGTTTATGAAGTTTTTACGGTGGCCAGGTTTATGTCCTTTGATGCGCCATGTGAGTTCAACTGTTGAGCGATTTAACACGTTCACTGCACCGACAGCTACGTATGGCCGACATCGTTAATTTCCCACGGACGAAACGCGTTTTCGAACTCGCCGTAAGTGTGTTAAGGCCGACGAAAAACCGTAACATTTTCGATCGACTTTTTTCCCGTTTACGGGTAATATGTCAAAAATGCAGGGCGAAGGGTTTCGGGGGGAAGCATTAGCGAATTTTCCGTGATAATCAATGTACCAAAGCCGCCAATCGTGTGTCCCGATCCCGTAATATTCGCACGGCCGCGGGCACATTAACATGCTGAAAAACACAGACGAGCGTGTACGCCCGTGTGCGGCGTCAGGCGGATCGAGCATTGTTTATCGTTTCGCGCGATAATTAACATAAACAGCGTGCAGCGCCGTTAGACCGAACTTATTGTACGTGTCGTCTCGCTGACGCGCGATCGTTAGCGATCTCTCGCCGGAAGCATCGCGGCGGATGAATCCGCCACGTATCCCAGGCGTCTTCATTAAGAAAGTCTAGAATTCGTAGGCTCCTCGTTGAGCGCTCTCTTTCTCAGCGACAGCGTTCGAAGCGTCTCGAGGCGTGGAGCGGGCCGTGCGAAACGCGCTCAACGCTATATGAAAGGTAGACCGACTGACCGCGAGAGATACACGTCGGGACGAGTGCATTAGCCCGTAATTAACATGCAGGCCGAACCCAAAAAGTTCTCGACTCCGATCGGATCTACGTAACGTCTTCTGACCCTGTCCATCAGCGAGTCGCGGTGATCTATCGCCCACGAATCCAATTACGGTCTTGCCTCTTCTTTTTCATCCTTTGGCGCATCCCCTTTTCGGTCTTCTTTATCCGCGCCTTTATCTAAGCTCGATCTGTCTAACTATTTAGCCGTTAATCGTAGCGCCGTCAATGTTATCCGTTATCGCGCCGAATCGGTCTTCAACCGGTCTCCCGATACACGCCGCACGCACCAGGCGACAAATCTCCAAGGGTTCACGCCAGAGTGGCCCACCGCTATTTACTTATATGCACGCGCGAGTCCCGAATTTTTCTATTTTCGCCCTGGGAGTACGGATGTTTGCAGTGCGTGTGAGTATTTTTCATCGGAAAGCAACGCCCGCGCTGTTCTCCGTTTCCCCCATTTTTTCCGTTCGGCCTCTCTGTTCTCCGCAAACGTTGCGCCCACCCCGGTACCTTTCATTTTTAACGAGTCGCGTTTGCACGCGTTTGTTGGTCAGGAGGGCCCGGGCCCGGTGCGTATTACAAAAATATTCGCGCGCGGACAAAGCGGGCGGGCTCGTTGATTCGCAAGTTAATTGAGCGACGCGGTACTCGCCGGCCGCTAACGAGTAAATTGTTGACTACAACAACCACCGCTGCCACCACCACGATCACCGTCGACATCGCCGTCGTCCACTTCCACCGTTTCCACTCTTCCACTCTCCACTCATCGACGGCGAGCCAAAGAGGGGTGAAAATTGTACAGATTTTTGGGCCAATTTGCCGTGGCTGTAATCGCAGGAAATTGCCGCCACTTCGATGCATACTCGCTTTCCTCCGGTCGACGCGCGTACGTTTATCTCGGAACTGGCGCCGAAGCAAATTGTCGTGCGCGATCTTATCGCGCTCGCTCCGAGACTATTGATTCATCGCGAATCAATTACGACGTCAAGAGCGTATTACGGTATCGCCGCAATTAACTGACGATCGCTCTGCACCGTCGAGCGTCTCACGGGCGGAACGCGTGTAGCGCATGGAACGTAACGAAAGAAATGGAAGGGCCGAAAAAGCGGAAAGGTCCTCTGGCTCGCTGCGCATCCAGGAAAGAACACAAAAAGGGAGCGTCGAAGCGACGACGGCCGGCGTAATTAAGTCGTACTAAAATTCCCTCGTGTCCCGCGAGCTTTGAAAGGCGGCACGGATTTTATGGCAGGCCTCGCAGGTTCGTCGGGCCGGCGTACTGCAGTGGAACACAACACGCCGTGAACGAGAACACGCGTCGGGAGTCCGGGGCACGGTGTACGTGCACCGGTGCATGTGCGTGTGTGCCGAGTCGACGTGGGTGTTTGCAAGTGCATCAGGCACGCGCTTGTATTGGCGCTGCTCTTTTATGTCCGACCAGGGAGCAACGAGTCGTGCCAACGTTGTTGCAAACGCTCCCTTTGCACCCTCAGATGCGACAGAGAACGTTATTTTGACAGCGATGTTGGATGCATCGCGGCGATAACCTGAATATCCAGCGCATAGACATTTCGACGGTTGGCGACGCAGTTTTTATGCGCGCCGACAAAGAAAGCGCGGCTAATGCGGTAATACGGAAAAATTGAGCGAAGCGAAATATGTGCACATAGAGTGTTCCATGTTTCAGTTGATTCTATTATAAATGTAATGATTCAAATGAAGAAAAAATCGCAGTTGAACAGCACTTCCACTGCACATGTTGCTGAAGTGGCATCCGTAGGACGTGAAACATGGAAAGAATTTTTTAATAAATTTGTCGACCGAAAAGACACGCTCTACGTACAAAATTAATTACGAATCTGTTGTCTGTATGAATTTACACAGAACTTCGTGAACCGCGTTTACTTATAAGTACCACGAAATGGGCCCAATTTACTGCAGAGAAAGTATACTGTCTTTGTACGTAGAGTATGATTATCGTATTGTACATGTCTATTGGTCGAAACGTTAAAGAAGGTTTCAAGGAAACGTGAAATTACGCGGTCCAACTAATTACTACGCAAACTATTAGTCTACAAATGAAAACGCCCCGATACCTAACCCCGCGGCACACACTCACGCTGCGTGTGCATGTAGCATGCAGCTCCGGATAGTATAGATTTTTATCCCACAAATTACGTCAGACGGATATGCCGGAATTCCGAAGGCCGGCGATTTCGCGAATATTAATTTCGACGCGCCTAATTAAGCCCGCCAAATATCGTGCCGTATCGTTCTCTCGCCGCTAACGATACGAAACGATACCGCAGCGAGAGGCCAGACCGTGCGTTAGAGAGGGAAGGACAGCGAACCAGTCGATGTCCTTCGCGGACAGAGAAGAAAAATCTTCGTCACTCGCCGATTCGACGTTAAATATCGTTCGGGCCGCGCTGTAAATTAAATGATAATTTATACATGCGCGAGGCCGTAAATTGTTCGAAGGAGCTGTCCGTTCGTCAGGACGCACCTTAGATGCGAAGGGATTTTTTGCGACTTAGCGCCCCTCGACGTCTTCTTCGTTTGCGCCGGACACGCGACGCTTTCGTTACGCGGCAAAAAGTGCGCAGAAACGTGAAAATTCTCGACGCGCCTGATTTATAGCGGCGCGCACGTTCTGGCGAGCGAATAACAGCGTTGCCGAAAATTAAGAGGTTCCGCGGGCCGACGTTCCTCGTTTCTTCGGCTCCGGCCGAAATTTTTTTCCTCCTTCATTCTTTCACTTCATAGAACGCATGCGCGCGCCGACGCGGTTCATCGTTTGCTCTCTCGTAAAAAACAATCAAGCCGGCGTCGAGAAACAGTAAAGCCTGATTGTAAGCGGCGAGGTGTAAAAAATGGCAAGCGCCACTTATTAGCCGTTGCGAATAAAAAGAATGGCAGACGGCGGGAATTTTCGGTATTCGACGAGTGAGGGGTGAAAATTTACGACGAATTTTCAGTGCACAATTATCCGGACATTTTCGTCACCTCATCACGGATTATTTCCATGCCTCGAGACCCGGGCTCGCTGTTTCCAGTCCCTCTAAGCTCGGCGCGTAATTTCTGACCGCAGGCTGAAAATTCCACGTTTCTCAGTGGCTCTCGAGTAAGCCGAAAGGAAAATTGGAAACTCGATCTGAATAGTGTGCGGATTCGGACGAATGCGGGCGGTAAGAACCTCTGGCCGCGAAGGCGTGGATCCAAGCGGGGCAAGCTGGAATCCTCTTCTCACGGCGAGATCGCCGTTTCCCCAATTTGTTAATTATTTCGCGGGTACCTGAACCGTACCGTGTTTCGACCACAATTTCGTGGCTTCGGCGCCCTGCGGTCTCGCGGATCGCTCTACTCTCCGTTACTACTCCCGCTTAACCGCAATGCTCGAGCGCGCAGGATCCCAATTCGCACGTTCCCGACGACACACGCACACCTTTGTTTCTGCCTTCGTCGCCATTAACCTGCAAGACGCTCGCTGCGCTTCCTCGAAGACCCACGGCTCTATACGTTACAACGCTGTTAACCCGCTTCATAAACAGTACACGCTTGATATATGTAAACCAGAAATAACGATCTCACGTGGCCGCACGGTATACTGTCATTATCGAAAGAATTAATAACTCGCAAAAAAAGATATCAAGAACATTCAATATCAAGGATGATGAAGAGCGCGACCGATCGTCCCGCGAACCGGTTTACAGTATACAAAGTGTTTCGGAGTTACAGTTAAGCCCGTAGCAACGGTTCCGCGGGCGAGTGGATTCCGTCGCCGGAATCGCAATCACAAGGCAATTTCTCGGCTCGCAGGATGGGAAAAAGCGTCGCGACGCGTAAAAGAGCTTTCGAACGGGGATGAGAGTGAGGCGTCGGGCCACTATTAGCCCGCTTTTATTGGTACACGAGCCAGCCGCGAGCTGGCTGACCTACGACCGCCAACAGTTAATCAATGCTTTTATGAGCATTCGCTTGGCAGTACACCGTGTCGTTCCAGCCGCGCGCAACCGACCTCCTCCTCCTCTTTGCCCTCTTCCTCCGACATTTCACCACCCGCTCACCCCCTCGCTCGTACACGCACGTAGGCGTATGTGCGCACGATGTGCTCCGAGACTCATTGCACGAGCGCCATGTGCAACGATGTCCGGTACTGACCGCTTCATTATGTCGCCCTGCGCCTCGCCTAATAATTATGGCGATTTTCGTGCCACCACTCCAACCAGTGGATCCCTTTAGCGCGCACGTTTCGACGTTTTTCGACGCACGTTCGGGCAGCAGTCGTCATGCTGGGCGAATTGTGCGATGAAGAATCGGACGTACCGAAAAAAGTAACTGGGAAGAACGCATTTATTTCGTTTCATACACGATCGAGGGGCAAGAAATGGTTTCGGTAAATGGGGTGTACGAATGCTCCTATGTAAAGTTACATGCGGTTGGAAGTGTAATGGAAATATTTGATTGTGACCAAATGTGTATCGGCTGCTCTTTTCTGCCTGAGAAAGTCGCGGGCCAGCCCAGTCGACAAACGCAGATGGTTAATTTACTGTGTTTACATAGCAATACGCAATTCGGCACGCATTAGGTTATCGAATATGAATTGGTTCGGAGGGCAATTTGATGAATGACGTTTCGTTGATCGATGCATTAAATTAATGGCCAGGTAATGCGCGACCGCGTTCAAATGCATGAGTCGAATTTATCGGGAGCCATAATTGAGCGACGTCTGAGCAGGTTCGTGAGCCGAATGTCTCGGAAAATGCTCCGATATGCGATGCGATCGGAAGCGCGCTTGGAAACTGTGACTAACGCGAAGCGTGGCACGAAGGTTCTATCCCACACAGTGCACGCATACGACGCTAACTAAATAGCCAACTCTACCCTTCACCCTTCCACCTCTTCACCATCCCTTCACCCCCTCTTCAACCCAATAGCTCGTCTCATCCCCCACGCTCCCGTTTTCTGGCTCACCTACGGCTATTTATTTTTCTCATCGCTTTTAATTTCGTAGAGACAACATAGATGCGTATCGGCCAACAGCCCGCGACCCGACCCGTACATGCATATATATATACACACACGCATATATATGTATATATGTGTGTGCTGGGCCATTGTGCCGGCCATTGTGCGCAACGTACCCGAATGGATGTTACGCTACTGGTATCGGGATCGGATCTCGCTTGTTGAGTTTATTAATTGCGTTATGGGAAGTGCCGCTCGCTTGCCAGGCGAAATTGAAAAAAATTGCAATACCCGGCACCCAGCGTGTATACACGTACATACATACGTAGGTACGATACTCGATCGCGGGTAAGCGTACCCTTTGCTACCTGCGCGCATTATCCCACTTTCGCGAATGTTTCCCTCTTGTTCTCCTCCCGTACGCCGGTCGCATCTATGCATAGATAGCGTCCGGGCAACGATACTTTTGTCGACGCCGAGATGAACCCGCAGGGCATGTCATCGATACCCCAGATTACCGAAGCACCGCGCAGTGAATGAATCGAACGACAACTGCTCGAATGACAGTAAAACGCGTGCTACTGCAGGAAATGACAGGAAAGGGTGCGATTAGGAGAGGGTCGAGACGTAAAACAGACGGCAGTTTCGCTAGGTTCAACGGGACCGGGCAAGGGGTGTCCGAATCGTAAAACAATTATACAATTACCGCGAGGCCGTAATTAATTGGCGGGCGTTTGAACGTTTACCCCGACGAGCTGCGAGCGGGTGGCTGCACTGCAGGCGCGGGCCCGCGAAACGCCGCGGCATTAATTCATTAACGTTGCACCATGAAACGTATTTGCCCGTAAAATTGGTCGGCCGGCGTGTTCCCGATTATTTGCTTAAACAATTTCCGAACGTCGATCGTGCGCCGGCCGGCCCCGCGACGCGGTTTAACAGTTCCCTTCCTTGGATGACGTTCTCTCGCTCGTTTCCTCACACGTTCCCTCTCTCTCGCTCCCTCTTCCGTTCACGTGCACGCACACACGGCAGCGGCAGGGTATAAATGTGAACGCGACTCGATTAAATTTCAATCTGCGAACGCCGCCGTCGTCGACGAGGCGTATCTAGAGGCCGTTTCAAAATTAACCCCCGCCGCGCGGGCTATCGTTTCCCGCATTTCGTAAAGCTGCCGCGCGCGTTCTTTCCCGCGCGACGAATATCCGGCGACCGCCACGTTCGATCGGTCTAATTCGCTTAATGCGTATCCCGCGTTTAATTGCGGCGCGGGAAATGAGTTTTAATAACGTCGCGGGCAGCTGAAATTACAGAGCGAGCGCGATTGGGCATCGCAAGCCACTTCTCGGGCGTCGAAAGTGATCGCTCCGAGTCGGATGTGAGACAGGAGAACGGCCGGGAGTCGTGTGCGTATGGAGCCGCTTATGTGGAGCAGGGATATATCAACGGCGGTATTCCGGCATATCGACGACGGCCACCGCAGAGGCCGCAACACGACGGTGCAGTTGCAGTTAATTTGCTCACTCCAAGTGTGTTTGATTCCCCTAATTAATTGATCGGTAGGGTCACCGGTGGGCCAACGGCGTGTATATACGGATGGCAGTAATCAAGTGTGTGCCCCTGGTACCCAGGGTTACGTGCGTTTACACGTACCTACGTATCGCTGTTCTGCCTCTCTCAACTAATGTACGTTTCTATTTGTCTCGCTCGCTCCTCGTGTCTGCATCATGTCCCAGCTTGCGATCCGCTCATATGCCGGAATCATACATTACGCACGCATATGTGTAACTGGGTGATTGCCGGACGGTAAGCCAAGAATCCCGGTGCTACGAAGAATCGATCGCTTCGACGTTCCCTTCGGTTAAATTGTTTGCCGGTGAAACGCGTCGTAATTCGGACGGATCTTTTTCGAATGTGGGATACTGCGATAAGTCGGTGATATTACGAAATCCGGCGTATCAAAATAATCGAGTTGTAAATATTTACTGTTTTATGTCCGATTATGGCAAAATGTGAACTACTTTAAGTAAGACCAACAATAATATGGAATATAACATTTTTGGCATGTCAGTTATTTCAACTTTCGAGTATTAAAAGTACAAAAAATATATTTCGTCTTTACAAGCCCTTATTTCTCATTGCCAATTAATCAGACGGGTGATTCCATGCATATCTTATATCGACATCAGCAAAACCCATAAATCACGTATTTTTTTTTTAAGTACTACGAAAGTGAACGTACAAAAAATTAGCCGTGTTAGCACTACACACAATGAAGAATAACGGATATAAATAATGAATGTTACGGAACTCACCCAGATGTCCGTTCTCGTAATAATCGCCGTTGTCCATTCTGTGTTTCTTAATAGAGTGTTGCGGGTGATGTCCGGCAGCAGCAGCTAGATGACTCGCCGCGAGACTGAGACCAACGGAAGCTCTCTTTGGGGGTCTTCCTGGCCTGGAGCTGTACAGTGGTAGAGAGTTACTGTGGTTAGAGACACCTGTCATCGAGGTAACGATCTTACCTCGACTTCGGCGGTTGCGAGCAACGCAACCGATCTGATCTCGTGTTCATTGGCCAATTCACTAAAAACAACTCGACTCTGCATGCCGATGCTTGAAAGTTTCCGTAAACTCGCGTGTCTGACGAAAAGCAGCTTGTTAGCCTCAAATTACTGGCGCATTCGGGAAACGATCGTAATCTTTCGATACAATCAATATCAACGTCCCCGCGGTCCCGATATTTCTCGTGAATTGGCCGTTATCGATGAACATCTGGGGTTTTGGGGAAAAGCGAAGGAAGTTTAGGTAAAACAGCGGGTAATTTGGTAAACTAACTTAATCGAACGTCTACACGTTTCGAGAGCGGATTCCTCAATGCTCGTACGCCGTGGCAGAGAAAAATAAATATTGAACTACGTGAAGTTTCGCTTTCAACAAAATGATCATCTTCACACTTGTCTAACCGGACGTCGTGTGTTTATCATGATTCTGTGTTATTACTGTCAGATCATCTTGGAAAGTAAATCAGCCCGTTAATACCATTCTGAGCGTCCTGCCCCAGACACGGTATCCTGCGAGTTTCAATATGCGGTGTTTGACGAAGGACTATGACTTCTCAAAAATTCGTCGGCACAGAGGACGCCGAAAGGAACGATCTCTGAAACAATCTGTACGATGGTGGCGATGCTGATGCGGTTGGCAGGGACGTTCATTTTTCATAGGCGGCAGGCGCCAGGGAGGCGCTCACACACGCGATCGCACGTGAACACACGGAAGTAAAGTGTGCGCATATGTATACACACAAAGCCGACCTTTTGCTTTAGCGAGAAAATATCCGAGAGACTCGCTGTTACGCCGCGATCCTTTCTTTGCTCTCGATATAGCACCGTACGCGCCCTTCAAGGTTCTCAACCCCGCCGTTGCACCCCTTTGACGCGCGGAAGACGTGTAATGAGTGTTAATGGCACAGATGGTGGCCGCACTACCCAGCGGGGTATCGTAACGAGTCCTAACTAATTAACAATAATTAGCATCTGCCCTGCGATGTAAAAATGCAGATAAGTTCCCCAGACTTCTAATCGCGCGATGTGCACTGCACTTAGTGCGTGAATGTAGTTTTCATGCATTTGTTGCTTTATGTCAGAAGAATGATGAGGTCCGGTGAGTAACGATGCCTCTTTTGGGACGTTCGCGAAGGTTGAGCGTCGCTGGCGAGTAAGCGAGCAATCTCATAGTAGTCAGGACAGATTTGTAAATCTAATTTTTCATCCCGTCTTTCTGCCTGCCCTCTCACTTTGCCTCTTCGATTCTCGCAGTCCGCCTCTCGTCCCCCGCGCCTCTTCTATCTCTGCCGGTACCTATCCTCCCTTTGCCCTCTCCCTATTCGCCACCCTCTCTCTCCCTGTCCCGTTTCCTCTCTTTCTCGCCATCTCTCACGCACGAGATCGCCAGACGATTCTCAGACGGCCGGTTTATACGGCGTTGATCTCTTAAACCGCTTAGCTTCGGGTTACACCGAAAACAAGAACGCACTCGGACGCTTATACCCGCATAATACGCACTTGTTTGCGCACGCAATTCTCCGTAGCGTCGTGCGAGATTCAGAGGAAAAAAGGGCGGTCACGTCGGACAGAGACGCTGCAGACATTTTCGTTAAAATAGTCGGTTCCCTACGGAACGTCGTGCCGATCGAAACACGGAAGTTCGAGGAATTTCGCGAAATATCCTTAGTTGCGTCATCGGCCGCGGTGACGAAACAATGGGCCACGAACGACAAAACGGGCGTAGTCCGTTGGCCAAGAGATCAAGAGATCGCCTAATAATCGCACGTTGCCGTAATCCCGCGCCATTCGACGAGCCTGATTTTAAGGCGAGCGAGGGAAATTAAAATGCCCGCTGCTCACGATCGGCCGGCGTAGACAATGGCGGAAAGGCGTTCTGCCGGCTCGGAGTGGCATATCCTTGTTGCACGTTTCCTCCGGTACACGCAGCGCGAACACCTTTTCTCGCCTTTTTTCACCTCGTAATTATCCCGTGCCTCGCGCGTGTCCGGTATTCAAATTTTCTTTCACAATCGTCGTATCTCGTCGAATCGGCGGAGACCGGTGCTCGCGAAATAAGACGTTTCTCGGGCGCGGCGTACAATTTTCCGTGCCACTTTTTCTCGCGTCGTCCTTTTCGCTCTGTCCCCCGTCTGCTCGGCCCTCTTCGTTCCGAAGCGAACGATCGACGCACACGATTATACGGAACCACCGCCGCGCGCACGTCGGCCGGTCTTAAAAACTTGTCCCCTAATTGCATTGGCCGACGGTGTATACCGACGCGGCTTGCACCACGTGAATTATATCTCTGGATACATTGTAATTAGCAACGTAATCGGGGCCATCGATCGATCGATCGGCCGGTTGATCGTCCGGCCGATCCCGCGAGCGCGACAAACTCGATTGACAGCTCCTCTATTACGCGTCGATGAATTACTATCGCTGCTCAGTACTATTTCTCTTTCGAATCGGACTTCGATCCGATCGACGCCGATTGCCGGCGTTCGGAGGAGGCAGTTGGCCAAAAATGAGCGGCCGCGCTGCCAACCGCAGCACGATGAAGTACGGCTTCTGTCGAGTCGCAACATCGTAGAAGGAAGACAGGGTGAGTAGCGGCGAAGACGCGAAGAAAGAAAGGGATACGACGGTAAATTCGGTTTCACGGACTGGCATCGAATCGCGTGTGGGATTCTGATCGGAGGCCAGGTGCGATGGCTCTCGATCCGAATCATTCTCCGCCCTAATGAGAGTTGCACCTCCGGTGAGGAAGACGAACCAGATCGTCCGGTCGAAAGAAAGAAAGGAAGACGCGGAGGCGAGTCCGGTTGAGAGCGAAGAAAGAGACAAACGCGAGGAAAAGAAAGGAAGGAGACGCGGTGGTAGAGAGAGGCGCGAAGAAACGGTGCCCTGAGACTTCTACGGGGAATTATACGGCCTTCGTACGCGATGGGGCGTTTAACGACCTATCGACATCGTCCTTAGAGACTCGCACCTTTCGTGTTCTCCATCGATCCGCAGACTCGCGCATCCGGTGCAATTCGAGCGAGTCAGTGAGCTCCGTTACGCATAAGCGACGAGAGAGGATCGATGCTCTTGCGTTCGACAGACTGCGCGATTACGCAACGAACGCAGAGGGTGCCCGCTCGTTCGTCATGCATTTTCCATCAATTTTGACTCGGTCGAAGAGTACGGGAGAACGTCGACGGTTACAGGAAAACAGGCCCGAGAGTCGCGCACCGCCGATGCACTTCGTTTAAAACCATTTCCAGCGCACCGCATTGAATTACGACGCGGTCATCTCGCCGGCACGACAAAAAAAGTTAACTGACCTGTCATAATTACTGGAAATCTACTCGCGGCAGGAGCAATCGTTTAGTCTGATTGCTATTGCGGAAAACGAAAGAACCGCGGCGCAATCGTACTGGTAGACTGGCAAATTCCATCGAGTGTAATAACCGACTACTACTTCTCGTTCGATCGTAATAATCATCGGCGCTATCACAGACTGGTAGCACGTCCGCGCGGAGAGTTACGTAAATTTTCCGATATGCGCAAGTGACCACGCCGATGGCTCTGCCGTGTACGTTAAACACCGTTCGCTAATTCGAACAGTGGCCATCGCGTAGAAAGTAAAATTGAATCCGCGCGCCGCTGACGAGTAACGTAAAGCCGCGCGCAATCCTAAAACGAAGAGAACGTTCGGCATGAAAGGGAAGACCGGCGATTCGAACGAGTGGGAGGCAGAGTGGGAGGGAGAAAGGATGGAAAAGAAGAAACAAGATAGATCGAGCGCTGCCGTATGGTAGAACTCGTGTAGATCGTCGATCCGATATCAGGCTTTAAGTAGATGAGCGCGCGGTGTGATTTATAGCGACTACCTTAATTGTCTTAATTATCCCCGGCCGCGCTTCCGTGGAAAGCGCTCGGCCTCGCGCAATCGCCCCAAGGCGCATAACGCGCCGACCGTTTTCTCGCGGGCGAATTCCATGCGATCTGCGGCTTATTTAAGGATGCCGCCGGCCCTTAAAAATATTACGAACTTCCGACAGCCTAGTGCGATTCACGAATGAGTTTTCTCAGGCAAACGTGAAAAGTTGTATCGGCACTTCATGCGCTTATAGTAAATATTGCGTTGATGCTGCGTGAGTAGGGTGTAGCAATTACGATTCAAGAATTTCACGAACAAGAAAGGAATAGTAAGTCTGAAAGTGATTGCGATATTTTATGGTCCACGGTTCATTTTTAATTCATATCTTTCATTCAGGCACCATTCAGCTTAATAGTGCATTGTTCATTCGCGATGTTATTTATTATACTATAATGATATTATGGGATTCAAATATATTCTAGCATAGCTTCCCACGATACGCTCAGCGTCAGTCATGTAGGAGGCTGTCAGAGTCTTAATGAGCAAAGCTCAAAATTGTCGATATTTTTTCGCCGTCAGCTCACGCTCTTGCCAGGCAATTTTTTTCACGCCATCCAGGGCTCAGCCCGCGAGGGGCAAATATTTACGATACGTGCTCCTTGGCGTACGTCCTTTGCGCAAGCTTTCGGAAAGCCTCGATTTCTGCTTTCCTCCCGGAGGGGTTCGATTCGTGGCGGAAGACGAAGGAAAAAGGGGTGGAGAAGTGGGCAACGATCGAGTGCAGGGAGCAGTTGCGTCACGCGAGCGAAATCGCGTGCCGGTTCGGCCCTCCATACATCGACGTATGCTCCTAGGCCCGTACACAAGCCCGCATCAACCGATGAACACACACGTAATAATGCGTATTCTTACGAATGCCAGTGGGTGCAGACGACTCCGCCTTCTTCGTACTTATCCCGAATTATTTCCGTTTAAAATACCTCGACCGGCGCCAATCGGTAACAATCCGACACTTGCAATTCTTCCGCCTTAATTAGGCGGCAGGCGAGGAATCGGTTTCCGGAGAATTTCCATACCGCGGTGTTTCTTGTTTCGAGCCTCGCGAGAACGAGAACGAGACGGAGCGAAGTAAGCGACCATAAATTGTCAATTTCGAAGTCAATTTGCCCGGGCTTACCAATCGGCTGCCGGTTAATTTCAAGGTGAATTGTGTCCAATATGGGTATATTATTAATGGCCCGCCGAGGGATAGAGGGTGCACTTCGAACGGAGGGTTGCAACCCCGTTTTCGCGCATTGCCCAAATCTATCGCTCGGGGCTGCCCGATATGCCGCCGCCTGCCGGTTCGTATTCGGCATTCCGGATTAAATGCTCTCTGATGTTGTTTCGCCGCCATGTTTATGCATCCATTTTTCCCTCGCCAGCGATAACGCTCGATTTTCCCTTCATTTCGGCGCCGATTCTCAGCGACCGCTTCCGGATTCCGGAGACAGCTTACGTGGCCTCCTTTTTTTAATCTGAACGCTCTCGCCACGTCAAGTCAAACAGTCGGACAAAGGGTCGACTGTGCTTCGGTGAGAGTGCACTATCATTGAATTACGATGCTCAGGCCCTTATCGCATCCTGCTACCGTCTTGCGCCCGTCCAAATATCTCCAGAGAACAAGGACCATGGCTGCGTTATGGGAAAAAGCGTCCGCGACCATCCACACACTCCGCCTCCTTGCGTTCATATATTCTAAACTGCACACGATGCTCTTAATGAATCTTCGTTTCCACGGGAAGAGAAACGTCGAGAGCGCCGTTTGATACTTTTTACAGTTACACCGGTACAATTGCTCTGCGCCTCATGTTAATGGCGCCGCGCTAACAATGGAATTAATGACGTGACATCGTAGGCGGTAAATCAGTTATTCTAGACTAGAAGACGGTTCCTGGGACTTCCTTTCCGATTTCGCCGGCAACGACAGAAAATGTCAGGCGACCTTAGGCGACGCATAAAAGTTCGGTCATGGCCCATAGAATCTCACCCTTGGTGCGGGTGGCCTTTTTGGCCTCTGCTCCTTCTCACCGCCCCATTCGCAAAAGTATCGTACTTCACACTGTCTCGGTCTCGCGAACGAAAATAATTTCTCGATGCGTCTTCGTGTTATTTTGTAGCTTGCAGTGGATGCGCGTTGAAGCAAAGCGTTTGAGAACCATGAATTTCGTGAAAGGTGAAAAGGACCCGTCCCAGGCTTCGAATTATCATCCCTCTTTCCCTGCCTCTGTCTTTTTTTCGGGACTTGGCACTAGCGCCGATGAGAGCTCTCGCCCCCTCGTAAAGCCTCGTCGCGTGCAATTCCCGTCATAACAACGACTTCAATTTTCGTCAAAAGTCTTTCGCCGTTATCGTCGCCAACGTCGTCCCTTTTCCGCCTCTTTCTCTCTCCCTCTCGTTCTCGTTGTCTCCGCTCTCCTCTCCTTCTCTCTCTCCCTTTCTGTCTCTCCGTCAGCATCCACGGCCCTTCGATTTCCCGCTTTATAAACTTGATTGCCAGACGAAATCCAACGGCGGCGCGATATTTTCCAAATTATAAATTTTTACGACGCCCGCCGCGCAGTTCTATTTCTCTTTCTGTCCATCCACCTCCGACCCTCGCGCATTCTTCCCTCCCGTCAGTGCAATCCTGTCACTCGGATTGGATTTGTCCGATTTCACACGTTCGAGTGGAAGAGCACCTAAGTCAGTCGGGGAGTCTTTCGATTTCGTTCATATTTTTACGAACCACTGTTTCCGTACACTGTTCTCAACTGCCGGGGGAGACGAAGAATGATTTACGTTAGAGAGGCCGAATTTTCGAACGCTGATCAGGGTGCCCAATGGCAGAGGCGATGGAATTCTGCCGGGACTGGGAATAAATTTGGAGACGGAAGACTGTCGACGTCGTATCTTGCGATCTTTATGCAGCGCTATTAAACCGAGGAAGGAGAAGATGGTTGCAAAGAGAAGTGGGAGAAGGGAAAGAAGTTCCCCTCGGCAATGCGCATTCGCGGAAAGAGCATTTTCTAATAACCACAATGTAAAGCAGGGGTAGGCGCATTATACAAAAGAAATCTTTTTCTCCGCGAGTTAGAGGGGATGGTCGGGACTTATCTTAGTAATATTGGATTAAAACTTATGCCTCTCACGGTCGCAATATGTTATTTTTATTGCTTGTGGCTTTGCATAATATTCGCTGGTGGTGCGCGGCTCGTTCCCTCTGTCTCTGTCTTTTTCACGCTCTTGCCGTGCACTCCCTTGGCCACCCCCGACTCTGCTGCGGTCTAATTTTAATTTTTATATCACGCCAGGCCGGGGAGCATTACGATTTCAGCGCGGCTTACTTATTTATGTTTCAAGGTTCTACGAGCGCGGCTTATTAGACGCATTATTCGCGATGGCTTCAGGAGTGGGAGGCTAACAAGAAAAATTGCCGAAGTTACCGCTTTTATACGAGGGACATCCTCCCCCTAAAACGTCATCAACGTAGGTCAAATTGTAAATCAAACGGTCGAATTAATTTTCAGTCGGAATTAACCGCGCCGCGTCAGGTGGCTTTTCCAACGTATCGTCGACCACATTCAGGATTAATGGCGCCATAAATACCAAATCGGCCGGGGGTCAAGATACCACCAACCATGGCATTTTTGTTACGTGATACTTTCAATTTTGTGGCCGCGTGCGTGGGTTAAAATGTCTCTATTTTCTGAGCCCGTGTAGTTCCTTGTTTCGGGCAGGCCTAATAAAAATAATTGAAAACTCCGGGAGCGAACTGTCAGATCCCACGAGACCCGCATCGACCCTTAAACTTGGATGAAAGCGTGCAAAGAGCCAGTCGAGGCTCTTCTGCCATCGTCCACCATCAAATAAATCGCTTCCTGACTGTTACGAGATGCGCTCAGTTCACGGAGTAAATAATCGCGCCAGCTAATAACCGTTTATCGCTGGAAAATTGTCGGACGAGCCGGGCGGCATTTGGGCAAGAATTTCGTTCGCTTTCTATGATTACGGTGGAATGCCGGCATTTGTAAGAAAACGTAATTAAAGAAAATCAGCACCTGATATCGCGCATGCGATCTTACGAATGGGTAAGAAACTCAGTCCGCTGTGCCTATAAAACATAATTGCACTCGGATTTAATAACCGTAAATGTAATGACCGTTACGACTTCGCCGCATTTCCTTTCTCAGAGTCCTATCTTCGTCGGCGCTTCGTCAGTCCACCAGAGGCACAGATCCACTTATCACCGTCGCGATTGGTTCGCGAGGCTGAGCGCGGCAGATAAAGACGGACGACTGGAGAAACGATGCTTCACGCACGCGACGCGTACTCGCCTTAATACCCGATAATACCTGTATTTGCACGTGGCACGGTCGCGACGCTACAGCCACGTAATCCCGGCAATCTCGAGGACGTGGCCCAGTCTTCGTAACGCGTAATCCTGCCAATTTGGACCGCGGATTATCCTAGAACGCGAGAGGGCGGGGATCAAGCGATCGCGCGATCAGCCTGCGAAGTTTCGCAATCGACATTCGTCCGTCCGCGGCCGTAACGGGAATAATAGCCATATTTAATCCGCCGGTAGGCAGCGAGGCAGATTAATGCCGGGCGATATCCGCCATTGACCGCGCAAATGACCGGCGCTTTCTACTTCTTATCCGTTTCCACGATAAACGACAATCGCAGTGCCGGCGGACGGTCCATTAAACGCGAGTCGCGATCTGCTTTCGCGATCGTTAAATCTCAGGTGAAAAGGTGGAATTCCAGGTAGCCGCGGTCCTGGCGACTGTCGGGACGGAAAAGACGGGGGACGCGGGGGGCGAATAGAAGGGCACAGTGGTAAGTGCCACGCCGGTGCTTCGCTCGAATAAAATATATCGGCTCGTAAAGCCTGGCGGTGGTCAGTTTTTTGTCGGTCGAGGGGGTGGAGGTCCCGGGCGTGGGTGGTGCCAGTGGCGCGGACCGGTGGCATCTGGGGGTGGGAGCGAGCCAAGAGAAGCAGTGTCTCTCATTTCAATATTTCTACGATAAATCCGCGCGATCCTTTTTACGACTTACGCTGGGATAAATAATAAAGCGAGTCCGTGGCGGCTCCTTCCCCTCCCCGACCCCCACCCATTTCGTCTCTCTCTACTCTAGTCGGGCTTTTACGAGCACCATAGGCATGTCCGAGTGTCAGATCGAAATAATAAGCGGGGTGTTGGGGAGGGGTGTGTATAACCTACACGCGTATTCGATGCGCATAAACTCACGCCGACTTATGGCTGGACCGTACGCCCTGCAGAGTGTTCCCCATATTCCATGCCCTCCCGTACCTTCTCATACCTCCTGATACATCCACATACCCCTCCTCGCGTTCAGCTCATCGCCAACGACCGAACTCCTTCCCCGCGCGTTATTCGGTCCGCTTTATTAAGTCGTTAAATCGCGGAACCGTCGCCAACATTCGAGGTAACATTCCTGGCGCGCGCGACAACTAACGGAAGGGAGAATGCGAACCGTGTCAGCTGCGAAACTTTCTTGACACGTCGTTGATTATCCGCAGTTTGCGAGCATTCCGCGTGTTTGCTTAATTCTTTCGTATACTTTTGCACCCGGCGTCGTGTGCTTCTTGATACTCGTTGAACGTAGTGTCAGGATCTAGTCAAATAACTTAACCGGTATCTGTTTGCTAAATGCTGAGAAATCGTCTTTATACTTGTACCGTACGATTCGGTCTTCGGCGTTTAAACGAAATAATTAATAGCGTAATTAAGCGGCTCATAATTCAAAGGCTGCGGGAGGAATAATTAAGGAATTATTTTGTTTCAAAAGAGATCTCGAGATCCCATCGGACGTTGAGGGGCTTCGGCTCTCGTTCCGTTGGCAGGCCTGAACGGAGCGAGCGCGCGCCCGGACAAATTGTAATTAAATATCAAACGTTTGCAATTACCGCGCTGCACCTGCCAAGCCGCCGCTTGCCGCTTCTCGCACGCTTCACCGTTCTCGCGGGCTAATTTCCAAATCGCGCCGTCTGTTCGCTGCTCAACTGGCCATTGCGGGACAAAGGAGCTACGCAAATCGCCGGAAAAAAAAATTATTCCGATCTTTACGCTGAAATTAACGACGTCGTAACGAGCCAAGATGCTCCCGGAGATGGAACAGATACTATTTATCGGCTCGTTGCAAGTACTCATCTGCGTTTCTTATGGCGATCAATGTTTTATAGCAACATTTTCATATCAATGCGTTCCACTAACTTCTATAGATTTACATCTACATTTACCGAAATATTATAAGTCAACGTCCAGAACGGTGGACGCGGCAACCTGGTATTACGAACAAATCGACGGCGCCGTAGAAAGACCCGTCATTATTTCAAGTGTGCGTTGCATCGAACGGTTACCTCAGGACACGAAGAAAAGGACCGCGCCGCGAAACAGGAATGAAGACGTCTCGCTCGGTTCGTCAGCGAAGCGGAAACGATACGCCGTGGCTCATGGAATGGGCCGTGACAACAAATGCCGATACGAGATACTCTCGAACGACTCGAAGACGATCGATTCCATAGGAGTCGATCCTGTTTCTTGCATTGCCGAGCTGGACGCTCGCTTATTAGCCAGTATATCCAGATACGAGGACGTGATTTACGGCGACGTGACTATTGGCGTGTGCGTCTACGCACACGTACGTGTGCCTGTCACGGATTGTGGAGAGGAGAGAGAGAGAGAGAAAGCGCGTGGACGTTGTTGGTTTGCGGTTGACCCGTGCCAGGCCACACTCCGATACCTCTGTGGTCGATCGTGCCGACACACCCCGGCTACCACACACCACCCATAACAATGTCCACGAGGTCTTAGAACCCGGTGGGCCCACTTTTACCGTAAACCCACGACTGGTCCCTCCCCAGAATTACTGCCGCCGCCGTCGTCTTACTCGATGCTTCGATAGTCAAGACTACTTCCGTGAATGCTGAAGTGCGTTTTGTATAACGTTTCGGCCCGATACCGGTCAGGACGAGAATAACTTCGCTCTATCCACGCCGCGATGCGGGCCATTGAAATGCAAATTTCGAAAGAGTTGACGAACAAAGTGGTGTTCGCGCGAAATGCGCAAACGTGCAATTGAAAATTATCCGTTTATATTCTCTCGATCGAGTGCAATGAAATGACGAGTCTGACAACGAGGAATGTCGCGTGTGCGTGCGCGTCGACGCGTTGAAGCGGACAAAAGTCGCCGTTCATTTCTCGTCCCCATCCGTTCGTACGTATTTCATTTGCGGTCTATCGCGAGAAGCAAACACGTCGCCCGACGGCGTAGCGGAGCGTGAAGCGATTGTTTTAAGTGCGATTGCCAGGACCCCCGCCCCCTCGTTGCCCCCCATCGGAGCAACCAGTCGCGAGAAATTAGTCGGGACATTCGTCATTTAAGCCGAACGCCACATCCGTCCGACCGCATGCCGCACCCCGTCAAATAAAAACTCGTACCTGTATCGATTTCTTCGTTTGCGCGCGCGACATCTACATAGTATGAATCATTAGCCGGTTCTTGCAGCTGATAACGCTCGTTCACACTTCGCCTGCACTTATTAATTTGGCTGCCAGCGAGATAGGCCCGCGAGATTTTTAATGGCCCTCACTTTATTTACGTCGGATTTCATTAGATAAATGTGACAGATGACTGTCCGTTTCGTGCAATCTCGCGAGGCATTTTATCGGCGACTCTCATCGTAGGACGTGCGCGCAGAAACGGACACGATATTCCCGAAGGGGTTGAACGGCAGTGTTGATATTGTCGTTTACTATCGCGCATCGTCGTCGGTGGTAGAAATAGCGGATGCTACGAATTCGAAAGAGAATGGGGTGACGGAGAGCATACGTACGTATGTACGCGCGCGGTGCATCGGTATACATACGTGCGAACAGAGAAAAGGGGAGAGAGGGAACGCTTTATCTTAATGCCGAAATCAAATCAGCTCTTGCATGGAATTAGAGATGGCATTACGGGGCTATCAGCGCATATGCACCCTGCATCGGGCCCACCCTCTGCTCGGCTCCGTGAGGCATGGCCTCGTCACAACACGAGGCGAAGGGCGAGAACAATGCCAGCCGGGGGGAAACACGAGAACGCGCATATCGGATAATATTACCGAACCCTCTTTACTCCTCAGCCTCGTCGGGCAAAGAGACCGGCGGAATTCTCCCGGCAACATTCTGTATTTTTCCTTCGGGAACTTTGTTCCACTGTGCTTTTTATCGGACGGCATCTGTCGTGCCTGCTCGCCCGTGAAATTTCGCGTGTATAACCCTTCGCAGGGACATGCGGCGAAGTGACAAGTCGGATCAGCGACGTCGGACGGAAGTCCATCGAGGAAAAGCTCGAACTCCCTTCCAGCACGCCCGCCCGATCCGCGTCACGATCTCGACTTGCGGTAACGCAGAATACACGCGCACGTCGCACGTTTCATTAGGAACCGCAGAGAACGGAGATTGGCCGGGGTCGAGTTGTGTTTCTGCGTGTCAGCTCGCGCGTTGACGAGCTAAGGTGAATTCCGCGCGACCGCAGAGTCATTGAATCCTTTCCGGACCTAATTCTATTCCCTCTCGCGTCGCTCACTCTACAACACTTTTACCGTACTTTCCGTTACGCTGCGCCGATAATGGTATCCGTTTCTAATAAGATCTAAAGGCGCGCCCGGTTCTTTCAATATTTTCTTTGTAATTCAGATGAGATCGGTCAAGCGGATATTACGAACAGCTAAAAGTCAGATTCTCGCGAGGACTGTACAGCCTCCGGGTGTCCTCCGACGAGGAGGACCGATCTCGTCTACCTTCCCTCCGACTCTTTCTCCCGTCGCATTTTTTAGCCGCGTCGCTTCCTTATAAACTAATTTCCCGACCGCCTCCCCGCGAGCCGCCCTCGCCCTGGAACGGAACTAAAACAGGCACGGAACTCCGGACCGAGCGGACGAACAATTGAATTCTCTCTTTCCATTTACCTATCCGTTTGTATCAACATTTACATTTATATTTGAATAATGGGGAAAATAAAGAGGCCCGGACGAAACGGCTCTCTCTCTCTCTCTCTCTCTCTTCCTTTCTCTCCCCGTTCCGTCTCTCTGTCTCCTTCTCTGAACCTTGTCCCCGTCTCACTTTTTCGTTCTCCGTCGACGTCGGACGTGTTTTACGGGGCTGCTCCTCGCCGCTATTATATTTTTAAGCGTTCGTTTTCGAGCCCGCGGCGAGAGCGTTTATATACACCGTCGCCGCCGTTGCCAAACGAAGGGAGATAGACGTAGATAAAAAGGGACAACGTCGGCCGCGAGATGAAGACAGAGTCTCGACTGGTGTATCGGATAAAAAAGAAACTGAAAGGCCGGGAGAGATGGAGGTAGTAAAAATTAAAATGGGGAACGGGGAATTCGCCCCTCCCCCCTTTTCCCGCCCGGGAGATACGACGGGACACTTCGAGGGATTTCGCGGGGCGGCGATATTTGTCGGCGAGGTCGATACGATGGCCCGGTATTAACATTTAGATAAAGCTTATGTTAATATTATTTCCGACGGAGGCGAGGTTATCTCGTCGCGGAACGTGGCGTCCTTAACTTTCCTTGCTGCTCTCCGGCGTGCGATATTCGGGGTAAGCGAGATCGTGGAATACGTCTCGGGAGAGCGAAAGTTTCATTGCAGAGGCGCGCATTTGACTTGTCGTTAAAAGTGCCGCCAGACTTATCGCTCCAGTCGACGCACTTCGTGAAATCAAGGCGCAGCGGGCGGGAGTAAGACCGAGTTCAAGAGCACGAGTGCGCGCCCGCATAAATTTCGCGGCATTTCGTTCGGCCGCCCGATGCGTACATATTGAAAAGTAAATTGGCTAATAATTGCTACCCACGGAAATAAACGGCCCGATTAAACACGCACGCCCGACGCGCGGCCGCCACCTTCACCGCGTTCGAGAGCCTGTGGCCGGGAAGGCTCGGCAGGATTACCGCAGAGAGCCCGTTTTGTTCGACAAATTATATTTCGCCGGGCCGATTTTAACGCGAGACGTGTCTATTGTCGCGCTGAATTATTAAGCGACCCATAAGTTATTCACCGGCCAATCGGCGATGTGCCCGTCGACGCGGTCCAACATTTTCCGCGGGCGCATCACTCTGGCGTAATTTCGCGAATGACGGAAAACGATTCGCGCCGTGACAGAGAATGGGCCCGGCGCGCTCGAAATACGATGCGACGAAAAAACATTAGCGGACGAATTGTCGGCGAAACGGTCCCGTTAGGTCTTAAAGCGACTCTATGTATATATGCGCCGGAATGTATAGAAACCGACGTAAACGGGGAAGATAATAACGGTTCTGAAAATAGTGCGAGAGCGGAATGATGACGGATTTAAATTCTCAGTGAAGAACGACGCCGGGCGCACGTGTCTCCAGGCGATATTTGTACTGCTCTCTACGAGGCAGTCCACTGATCCGTTTCTAATGTCATCCGAATCTGAACCGTGATATTAAAGGTAATCTGTATCCTGCAGTCGTTACATAAATGCCAACGCGCCGAGTTAATGACCCAAAGAATACAAAGTCAGCAATAACCCTGACTAGTTATATACAAGATGGGGTCCTTGTCGCGATCGATCGGACGAAAGCTGATCTTCTCAAATGGTACGCGGCACACATGGCGGTTGGAATCTCGCGGTGTACGGATCATCGTGGGTCGTCTTTTATGGACGAGGCGTGTCACTGGCCCGCGCCGTGGCATTACGGCAAACGTTAACTGGTGATTTACCGGCGTCGTATGTTCACGCCGATCTAAGGATCTAAATATCGCGATCGCCCGTGGACTAACAATTTTAACGTGTCTCCGTCGCGCCGCGTTATCTCGACAAAACGCGAACAAAATCGCAAAGTACCAGGGCTCCCCGTCGATTTCGTTGGAATGTACAACAATGTACAGTTTCCGCAGCACGCCCGGCATCCTTTTCAAGCGTTGAACGCGGAAAATGGATGTTCGCATGTCATTACGCAATGTACTTGACCAACGAATTCATTTGAAAGGCAGACAAGGGCCGCACACAGCAACTCCGTGAGTCTCTAGGGAGCGGGAAGTCGATCGATAGGCTCCTGACCCTTCTTTCAATCTCATCGAGTCGACTGGCAAACTAATTGTCGGCAGTTTATCTCGCTCGATGACTCCCAAATACGTTTTGCTTACCCTCGACCGACCGATTCGAACGTTAGATTTATTTTTGATCCGCGCTCTCTCGCTGATCGTGGCGTAGACCGTCGAGAACAGGCGTAAACGTTTGATAGGAAGCCAACGAGAAGCGCGGCGCCTACTAGTAGCAACGTGCTGCGATAAAGGGTCGCGACTTTACGATGTAGCATATTTCTGGTACTGTTCTGCTGGCGACCACCCACGATCGTGAGAACGGGACAGACTGATAGAAGACGCGGAGATGAGAGAAGGGGAAGAGTGAGAGAGAATGAAAATAGCATCCGAAATCATAACGGACGATTGTCCGGACGGGTCGAGTTATGAAGCAGTAAAGTCTATCTCTCCATTCGGCGTCTTCCGTCTCTGTTTGCAGTACTCGCCGGCGTATGTATACTCGTCTCGCTTCGCTCGTCATGTCCGTCCACGTAGAATTCGTCCCCGTCGTTCGACGCGTTTTCCCTATTCACGTTCCCTTACAAGCGCGCAGTATAGGGAGCCATGGCCGTCTTATGGAATAATTTAGATGATTGGATGCAGGGGACACGCTTTACGGCGCCGTCCGCTGCCCCGAACGCGCCTCATTGTTTAGCGATCTACTTTAACTGAACGTCATGCGATTGCTCTTACGCCAAGTTAATCAGACCTTTCAAGCTAACCTGACACTCCTTCTTCTACACAACCGTCCGCTCTCGAAACGTCACGATTGTGCCCATCGTCTGAATTCGATCCGTTACCTACCTGAAATCAAAAAAGAAATAGCACGTTACGAGCGTTCCACATGTCAGAGCATAATCGCGAAATACCATCGAGACATAGTAACAAAGGGTTGCAGGTGTCTATCCCGAGGAAATCGAAGCTGTGCGCTGCTGGGGGATAATTCGAGACAAAGGAAACGAAAGGAGCGTCGTGGCGTTGATTTGTGGCGCGGGATCTTTTTCTCGATTTCTCCACTGGATCCTCGTCTCGCTGGGCGAGAGAGAAACCGCGCTGGTAGTAGCAGGGTGGATCGATAAATCAGGAAAGCATTAGGCGCCACTTCATATTGGATCCACGAGAGCGCGTCTTCTCCGTTATTTCTTTCCTCTTTCGTCCGTTCCCTTTGTTTCTTCTCTCCGTCGTGCGAGGAGTGCGAGGCTCGGGGATTTATACGGGCAATATCGGGGCGGGATTAGCACGATCGGACGGACTCGAGTCATGCTCGTGGCCGATACCACGTGGCTATTAGTGTCAAAATAAAAATGTGGCCGCAATATATGGCGGGAACCGTAAGCCCTCTCTTATTGCCACAACCGCGATGATAGAGAGACTTGGCGCAATGCGAGCGGGAGAACGAGTGGGACGCACGAAAGAAGAGAGCGGGAACGAGAGAGAAAGAAAGTGGCCCGCGGGACATCGAGCCGGGACTTACGCGCCGCCAGGAACGCCGTCCTCTTCATCAGGACTCGCGCGCAACCCCACCTTTTTATCGAAAAACTCGCACGAACCACGACGCTCCGCCGTCGATCTTTTTTGCGCGGCTATTCTGCCGGCGCCCGATAATCAGTGTAAATCTCGATGAGCTTTATAGCCGGGGTAATCAGAACTTTTGTGAATAGCATGTCATTCGCAGTCTAGGGTTCGTGAATTATCATCTTTTTCGCGGCACTAACTGACCTCTCGGCGGAAATTGAGCACGCGATATTGTATAATGAAAATTGCGTGTTTTTTGGAATGGGAATATGAATCGGAAGGAGCGGTGGACGGGATCGCACCCCTTGTTTCACCTAAATAAAGTGACCAGCTCCGTCGGTAGGGCGAGGCCGGTGCCCAGAGCACCAGACGAGCAATAAAACAGCCCTTCGTCTCTCGTCAGCTCATCGCTGTCGGACAACAGGGCGCGCGCGGTCATAAAACTTAGAAACAATTGTCTTTTATCGTTTTGTTGTTATTTAATTTTCCCCCGGATTGGGCAGCGAGGGCCAATCGTGGCGACGGGCTCCGACACCTCCGACCTGGGTCCTAAATAATTTACGACCTTATCCTCTCTCACTTCTGTTCCTTCTCACGAGACTGTCGTACTCTTTCTCCCTCCCACTCTCCCAGGTCCACGTCTATACGTCGGGCAGATTTGCGGAAAACGTCCAGCCATTGTTATATCGCACCACTTCGTCTTCCTGGCATCCACGAGAAGAATTACGAGCGGCGGCAGCCCTTCCCGAACTGAAAATCCAAGAGCGCTGCCTTGGGAAGGGCCCGGAGTATTACGTGGAAAACGATAGCCGTCAGTTCGTCTCACGAGAAAACTCGTTCCGCGAACCGAACAACGTCTCTTCTCATCATAAAAGCGCACAACCTAGTTTTTCAATAAGCCCGACGAAACTGGCTACTTAAAGACGCTTCTCTTGACAGGATTTCGTCGAATTCGAATGATCAAGTAGGCCGAGTAGACCTAGAGTGTCCCGGCGTACCGAGCTCTATTTTTATATCCGTTCGTGCAGGAAGTTGGCTCCGCTGGATGGGGGACCCCCGTGTACACGGGACCCCCAATGAAAATAATTATTAGCGTTAAGTGGACGTCGTTAGCCGGAGTAGACCCGTCGGTGACAGACGAAGAGTGGTTACATCGAATCACGCCCGCACCAACTGGCCGGTTTCGATCTGCAGCGCTCGCGCTCTCTGCCAGAGGATGCGGATCCATTGACTGGACAACTAGATTTCATTGCGTAATACCATCGCCACCGACGGCCGCTTATCGCCGTCTCGAGGACAAACCAAATTGACCAATTTTCCTCCTCAACGACGAGCGATGAACCTTTGCATCTAGTAACGCCGCTGTCGAACAACCTTAGCTGAAGTTACCATTCATTTTTACCGCGTTTTCGAGTGGTAGCCGTCGAAGTACAGGCACAGAAAATTGATCGGACACCCTTGTCCGTTCGTAGCTTTCGCTGCGAGCGCACCGCGTAATAAATAAATTCCGTAGGGTGGCGAACGAACATTGTGTAGATACGCAGAACATATAAATAAACGGTTTATGTCTGAGGCCTGGACTATCCTGCCTCCGTCCACGCTCCCCACGCACCCCCTTCCTTTTCGCTCTCTCTGCACACTTGAGTTATGAATCGTAAAAGCTAGATCAGCAATCGAGAGCCTGGGGTTAAAGCGCGCGGCGTTAACTCTTGACGATACTATTGACACTACGCCTCCTCCTAGGTACTTAGGTTAGTCCTGTCAGCGATTGCTAGCGCAAGGTTACGACCTCGATCGATGTCCTTACAGGCAAGTAGCCCTTTTCGTGACCCTCCCATACGATGTCTGCGAACGAGCGCACAGAAGACAACCGATGCTCAGCTCGTCTGCCACGCGACGATTTTATCCGGCCGTGGTTAATCGGCTTTCAGGAAGAGGCGAAAAAAACTGACGAGAAAACGAGCGTCTTGATGCTCGCCTCGTTAGCAAACTATGCAACGTATCGTTGCGATCGATGACTTATACGCGATGATTATCGTCTTAATAATGTCAATCTACGGGGAAACAATGTACGCGGGGCCTGGCTAGAACCAGTCGTCTGCGCATAATATGCCCACGGAACGGATCGTATTATCCCGGAGTACACGCGCGTGGGTACTTAACAGAGACTGCTCATTAACTCTCGTCGACGGCTAATTGTCGTTTTTACCCGTGTGTCGCGCGGAAAAGGACATCCTTCTACGCAGTCGCCGCGTTGCTCATAATAACTTACTCAAGCATGGTGTTACGCGGTGTGGGGGTGTCGGTCGAACAATACAATCGGAGAGAGATCAAGACGCGCGAGCCGCGTTCTTCGTGTGCGGCGAGAAAACCGTTCGCCGTTCATGAACGATGAATTTAATTCCCCACTTGACTTCGCGCCGTGAGCCTCGACATTGTGGTCCGATTACTATACTTGACCTGCTACCGTAATTTGTTGCTTAACGTATTGTCCGCGTGATACAATATACTTTGTGATGACAGAAGGGCGTTTGGAAATCGGAAAAATTGAAACTTGAGAAATTGTCGTTAATGTTCGACGGAACGGAGGCATTAAAAGTGGAAGAGTACATGCAGAAAAGTCGCTACGCCAATCTTGAGCAGTAAAAACGCAAATTACATGAAATAAAAGAAAATCTCAACCCACCTTGAAAAAAATTATCGAAAAATTCGATGAAATGAAAGCGATAAAAGGCGAAATAAGAGACAAACAAATCGTTGCTCCAATCTCGTATACCGAAACGAACGAATTATACGCCCGCAGCCGGAGTTGGAAGGCGTGCGCGATAAACTGTTAATTCTAGCGCGGGCACTTACGTCGATCCGACAATTAAGAAATAGCACACGCGAGTGGTGTACATGTAAAAGCGCGACGTATCGCGAGAATGCCCGATTGCGCAACCGCCCCCGCAAATTGCATTGTCGCAATAGGCCGGGTTGATAGCGCTAAATAAACTCGTCGACGAGGCACGCAACGAGCCGTGATATTTTATCTCGGCGAAAGATTATTCAATGAAGTCAGCTGGCGCACCTGTTCCACGACGCCCGATACCGACGCTTCTTAGCGAGACGCGGGCTCTTCTGCGCTGAAAGAAAGAGGCAATGGTAAGTACAAATCTCATCCGGAAGCGGAGGAGAGTTGACACCTGCGCCTTGAGAACAAGCCTCCGCAGGGCATGCGGCTCTATTTGAACGGAAACCGTCGGGATATCGTGCCAGGCTCCCAGCATTGTGAGATGGCTTTGTAGTCTGGAGTCGCTTGCTCATACGTATACACGCGCGAGTCTCGTTTGAACACGGTCCGCGGGAGAAAGAGGGAGAAAGAGGGAGAAAAAAGACGGAAATCTCTCTATTTGTATTCCGTTCCACTCATTATTTATCGCCACTCGCGCAATATGCAAACGAGACGCGGAGAGGAAGCACCGGAAAAGCCGGCGTGAAAATTAACAGGCGGACACGGCGCGGCTTTGTTCATATTTAAGCCGCAATAATTTTGGATTTTAACCGGCCATGCCTCGTTAACGGAGCTCTTCCTTCCGTACGCTTCCCTGTCGCTGCGCAGCCTACTAATTTGTAAAACACCTAATGACCTCGCGTTCTCAGAGTGCTTGAGCGTCTTTGCCGGTGGCATAGACGGAGGTACTCGAGTGCTCGTAAACTTTACGTTTTCTATTTATGTCCTTCGTAAGTTCCGAGCCGCCAGTCACCGACGCAGACGGATCCTCAGTGTCTGCTTTTCGTCCTCGAGTGCAAGAGAGGGAAGGGGAGGAGAA
The DNA here is from genome assembly GCA_033815515.1 of Cryptocheilus praepositus. Lineage (NCBI taxonomy): Eukaryota > Metazoa > Arthropoda > Insecta > Hymenoptera > Pompilidae > Cryptocheilus > Cryptocheilus praepositus. Next base: position 2,758,932 of record JAWWQZ010000227.1, read on the forward strand.
AAGATCCTTTTTAAACGGCTGGCGCCACTCAAGGGACACGAAACAACGACTGTCATTGGTCTGAAAACGATCCAGGCCCACTGCGATAGCGGGCCCTTTAAAGAAACTTTTTGAGATTAAAGCCCGACGTCTGTTAAAAAAGTTCAGCCCTTCACCCATTCGAACTAACAATCTCTATTACCGCGGTACACTTCAGCAATCTGTTGCATTTAGTTAGCAAGTCATACGTCTGCAGTCCATGTAAGAGAACGTTGTAGATCTACTGTGAATTTGAACTCTGTTATTCTCATCAAATTCACCTAAGCCGCGGCAATTAATCAGCAGCGAGAATGTAATTCACCCCGCAATTACGACCGGCCTATCAACAAGTGGGATAAAAAAGTGGCGAAGATCTCGATAGCGTCTTACGGATCCCCGGCATTACTTTTTCAAAAGGTTATCGAGTACAGCGTTTAAGTTATACCGCTACTGAATTTTACGCCAAAAGGCATATCTCGCGGTAATCCGATGTCTCGGCGTGGCACGTTTCGACGCACTCGTTGTAACACCTTCGGATTAATTGGCCATCCTCGCGATAATTTTATTCCCGGCCGACTATGGCGGCCGTATCGGTGCGGCCGATCGAATCTCTCTTTCTCGCCCCGCGCAGTGTTGCAAAGCGTTTCGCGCGATAATCCGTTCTCGCGGCATAAAGAAGAACACAGAAGTGGCCGGGGCAGGGACGGGGGCGAAGGGAAGGTAGCAGGAAAAAAGAAGAAATTCTTTACGGGCCGCGCTATCTACCCGCCGCGATCGGACAGTACGTAACTCGGTATCATTCTTTCGACCGATGTAATTATCCTCGACACGCAGTACCGTACGTCGCATTCGTTATGCGCATGCGTTTATACGCATCGGTCCGCACGACGTTACACTTACGACGGCGACGACGAGCGGGAGCAGCGCGAATACGTCTACATGCACACGTCCTGCACACACAGGCGAAAAATAGTAAACTGAATCTAAGGGGGCGCGTGTACGTATACGTAAATATAAGCGCACATCTGCGCAGGACACCCTGGTATATGCGTGTACACGGACACGTACGTGAGCACATACGCGTGGTACATTATACAGACGGGGGGCGTCGCAAATATTTCCGAGTTTGTTCGACAAGTATCGTATCTCGTCACGGTCGACAAAGCCGGCACGACATGAGAACCGAACTCGGGAAACCGCACGCTGTCGTTTGCCGGGCGCAACGTGTGTCAGTGTATAATATACACTCGGCCGTGCGACAATGCACCGCGTTGTTTCCGCGTTGTAGCCTCCGCTCTTCTCCCGGGGCCTTCTCTTTTAGGAGAGTCGAGTGCGTAGCGTGCGTGTACGCGCTCTCATGCACGCCGCGGCCAACGTTAAGCGAGTCCGTCGCGAGGGTGATTCTCGGAAAACGCCGACAACGGGGCACACACTCGAGAAACGTGTTGTGCGGTTATCGTGCATCGCTCGTCTTTTCCTCTCGTCGCTTCCCGATCTCTTCTACGCTATATACACTTTGCGCCATTGATCGTTTCCAAGATTGCTGACAGTCTCAACTATCAGCGTTCCGGTGACATTGCATGTGGCTCAGGTAACAGTGTTGATAGGATGAAATGAGCCACTTTCTATCAACTGCTATTTTCGTATTCAGTTACGGCGAAAGAGGGCTGTTCCACTTCTTGGGCGACTACTAAAATACGTCTGCCGAGTGGAGCATAGATAGGGGGCGAGTCTATTTGCACTTTACAATCGGAAATCATTTTCGTCGTAATCGCGTGCTGATTGAAGGATTGAGACGTTGTTTCCGTGAGTTACACGTAAAATCGGTACGATCCATCGCCGAAAGACAGCGTGGCGGAAGAGAAGAGAAGTGAGAAGAGATAAGAGCCCTACGTTAACACGATCGCGATCATAACGCCGGAATTACAGGCGGCAATCGAAGCCGGTATAAACTCTTGACGGACATACGTACGCGTATAACCGGGCAAGTATAACTCCCCGTGTCAGAACGAGCACAGATATACAGGGTGTCCGTGAGATATCTCGCAAACACCCCAACACCGTTCAGCAGGACATTGTCTAGTACAAACGTCCTGTGTTCTACAAGTCACGCAATTCGGTCTCGGTTGAAGAACGACGACAACGAAAGATTTACTAATTCTCACCTACGGTTAATTATACCTCTCGCATTATTGAGAATTGTGTACGTTCTCTTGTGCTTTTCTGATTTCATTTTCCAACAACTTTATTTATTTTCAGCGCAGGCTCGCTACTGGATTTTCGCTTATCTTTGTTCTGAACCCTTTAATATACATTGTCAGAAGTTCATGTCGACGTGTTACTTTGTTCCTAGCAATCGGCGACAAATGCTCTTATGTGTATGACATGCTTACTTTAGAATTGACGTGACGATCTCCTTGAATCAATTCATCTGATACCCCGCGGGACACCCAGTATAAGCGAGTAAAGAAGCGCGCACTCGTCCCGGGAGTATTACAGTCGGGGAGCGGGAAATGGAGGCGAGAAGATTCTCTCTCGATGGCCTCAACGACGCGATACGATCCTCATCACGGCGAGAGAGCCTCGAAGATCCTCGCGCGAGAACTTAATCAACGGTCCGAGTGTTTATGATTTTTGTTATTGGTGTCATATCTCCAGCCGGCTTTCCTTCGGCTCTCGTCCGCACGAGTTTCGTCCGAATCTCTGTTTCTCACACTCTCGCACATTTTCCGCCCTACCCACTCGCCTAAGTGCCCGGTCGGATGAAGGCTGAAATTTAGGACGGGATGAAATTGACTCGACGCCGCGCTCGCCCGATAAAAACGAACGCCGAGGGCTTAAGGAGTCTTTCCGCGGGAAACCCGCTTTAGAAGTCCACTATACGTGCCATCCCTTAACCCGCAACAAAAAGTCCATTTCTCATCTATTCGCAGCTTTCATTTCGAATATGCTGTTTAATTGATTTAACTCTACAGCCGCACTTGACCGCATTTTGTGGAATTCGCAGGTAACGACGATTGGTTGGACGTAGAGGTATTTCCTCGAGAACTCTGAATGACGGGTATATTTGACCGCGCGAGAGGAAGAGGGAAGCGAGAAGACAGGAAGACAGCGGAGAATAAATCCGAAGGAGAGAAGCATGATTGAGCCTTGTCCGGCGTGCAATCGTGCGAATGGGTCGGCAAATACACCGTCTCCTTGTACCCCTCCCTCGCCGTTTCCATCCCTCAGTCTTCTGGCTGAATGTACAGAACGCTACGATCGGTCAGTCGTGAACAGCCCGTTACATATGTTGTCCATTTCGTGTTCAAACAGCGCGGAAACCGCGTTTGCGCTAGGAATTCCCCGGGCCGAAGTTATATATCGTGTCGCACGTGTTACGTCATCCGACTGCTATACTTCCTGGAGTCCGTCTTTCGCATAACAATGTGCATACGTGCAAGAGTTTTTCGTATGGCGAACACGGTCAGTGCTAACGCCGTTTTCACGATAACAGTACAGTTTTAGAAATCGTCTATATACGTAATAAGAATCGAAGCAAGCGTAATGGTCAGCAGGTAGGCCGTTTCGCTACGTCTTTACAGGTACCACCGCGTATGAATCCGCGACTGGTTTCCGGTCGTCGAAAGTCCAGCGGCGGACGTAGGAAGATGGCAACAGATCGATAAGCGAATTGCTTCATTTCGTGGCCCGTTGCAATAAAAATGCCCCAGGAATATCGTCAACGGCGCACGACAAACTTTACGCGGCCGAAGTTACACGCTTCCTCTCAATCTTTCTCACTCGTTCCACGTTTCTCGCCCATCCACGAATCGTCGTGGAGGAAACACCGTTCGAGATATCGGGCCGCGAACGAGTGCACTTTTACGAGTGGCGTGTTGGTACTACTACTCGCATGTCAGATATTCTCCCCGTCGACCTCTTTACCTCACGTCGACTCGTTCCCTTCTTCTGTGCTCCCTCGTGCTTCGTTCCACACCCCCTCCTGCAGTGGCGTAATCATGGGAATGTTTTTCGACCGTTCTGCTAGGTTCGTCTACGGCTAACCCAATTTAAATAATCGCGAAGCGTTGAAGTTTCGCGTGCGCGCAAGTTCGCCTTCCACGACATTTACGATTGTTTGCTTTAGTGTCTTTGCGATAATGTTTCTAAAGCAAACGTAGCGCTATTTATTTTGGGTGACCGTATGAACACGGACGATTGCCACCGATTAAATACGGCGCCACCATTTTTGGAAGGTTAATTATACAATTGTTTATGTGCACTCCAAGTGGCTCTCGCGACAGATTTGTTTTTCGCTTACGCTACTGACCTCTTGTCGGAGGCGGGGAGGGCTAGCCGCTGCCTCCAAAACTCGTGACAAGGCACTCCAATCAAAGAATATCGTAATCTCCGGGCTTTATATGCTCACGGAGCCCCTTACGTAATTCACGTGTCTGGCGAGCAAGAGAGAGAAGAGAGAGAGAGAGAGAGCGGTTCGCGTGTGAGTGAGGAAACAGCAAGGATAAGCAAAAGAAGAAGAAAGAAGACGACTGCCCTTCGACCCCGCAAACGCCAACGTATATAGAGGGGTAATTCCTACGAAAGTATGATTAATCGGCCACGCTTGCCTCTCACCCCCAACTCCCCTCAATCTCCTCTGCAGACGTCCACGAAAACCGCACTCGCCCACCGGGTGTCCCACTGACGATCGATGAAACGCAATAATTAATTACCGTCTGGCCGAATCTTCATCAAGTCTCCGCACAGCCGAGTTTTTACTTAGTTCTCGTCGATGCCAATGGCGAGTGCGCAAAAATCCACGGCTCACAACGGACCGGAGCTACATTCCCAACGTTCGCGGCGGACGGCAATTCGCGCCGGAGGAGAGAGAATAAATTCGAAAGGCGGTTTTCGTGAAGGAAGGCACGATATGCGCGCACACCGTGGCCACGGCGTTTCCTGACCACGTCGGCCCTGGCCTGCGCGGGTTCATGGGGTGTTTCAGGGGCAGGAGAGGGGGTCAAGGGGGGTCGTGCAGTTGCCACGTAGTCTGACTGACAACCTGACTTATGCAAATACAGCCTCGCTTCGCCAGGTAATCTGATCGCACGTAGCTACGTATAATGCAGCACGTACGTACACGGCGTGTGCGCGAGTGTTGCGAACGCGGGCGTCGAGCCTTTATTTCGCGGATGGGATTTAAATTACCTGTAAGCCGAGCCGTTTTACGCTAATAATAATATAACTGCGACGACTTTATTGCCGAACCTTCTCGCACCCTGTTCGGCCACGCCGATGTGTTACTGCGGTCACTTGGTCGCGCGACCAAGAAAAATCTGTCGTTGAGCTAGAGCATTTCTGGGAAACGATAAATGTTACGAGCGGTTGATTGTTTTGCGCGAGCTTTCCTGGCGAACACCCGGTGCATCGGAAATTTTAGGTTGCCCGATCGGAAGTGGCTGATGCGAGTCGGAGGATAATCGGTTTATCGGTAGTAAAGAGAAAAGTACCGAGCATACGAACGATGAGAGAACAGAGACGGACATTCTATCTGTCGCATCTACGCGCCGCCAAACTCGTGCCAAAGCGCCGTACGTCAGCGGTAATAATTACGTCTTCGTACACGAGGGAACGGCATGCCACGAAATAAAAAAGGAGAAAACAGAAAGGGGGGACAAAGAGGCGACGCTTCCATTAGCTAGTCCTTTTACCTTTTTTTACGATTGCGCACCGGACAACCTGGCAAGGGCGGGTAATTGCGAAAATTCGCGAGGCGACAATAAAATCGGTATAATTAAAGCGCGGTAAAATTTTAGTAGATCGTTTCGTCGGACTGAAGCGCTTGTTGGCGAAGTCCACCTGCCGCCTCCGCCTCTTTCTCCTTCCGACTCATCCCTCTCTTTCTCTTTCTACCCCATTTCCCTGCTAAATTTTTATGGCGCCGCTAGCCTCGCGATCACTGTGTACTCGAAACGGTCACTTTGCTCAATGACCGACGAGTAAATGAGACATTCCGCACGATACAGTCGTGTTCTCCGTCTAATTGGATTCCTTCGAGCCTCCGCAAGCCACAACTTATATTAACGAAGAAGACAGTGTTATAACGAATCGAGCATACCCACAAATAACTGCATTAGCACTCAATCTCGACAAAACGCAACCGTTCTACTTCGCGTACGAACAAAAACTACCTCTTCTTTCTAGACGCCGATCAACCGCAACACTACTATTTACACCTGCCACGATAACGTTTCGTAACCAGACGAAACATGGAACCACGCAGCATCTAAAATAGAGCCATCCCGACGCCGGCTAAACCAAGGAGCGTCGCGACGTGCGACAAAGCTCGTCTCACGTAATGACACCCCCAACGCTTCGGACGACAAGTAACTACCGGGTTCTTCTTGGCCGGCTCTCGATGAATCTCGAGTTAACTAACGCACGACGGCGTTAGGCGGGTAATTAATTGAAAGGGTCGTCCTGGACAGTACTCGCCGTTGGCCGAACACGAGAAAGAGATGACGCGAGCGAGAGAGAGGAAGAGACTGGGTTTTGCCGTTGGTCACCTCCGGCTAATCATAGACCGCGGATCCCGAGTAGTCCCCTTGGCACCCGACTCCTGTCGTGTCGTACGCCATTGCCGCGCGCGTCCCGTACAAGGGTGTCTGATTGTAATTACTTTACTCAAGTGCGGTGATTAAAGTTCTCCGGTGGCCGATGTCCGGCGATCTCCTGCCGCCCACGACTAATACTGGCGGTATTCCTGCACGGACCCCCAACCACCCCTTTCCTTCCTCTAATCGCCGGTTCGCTTACGTTTCTTTCGGACCTTCTACAGCCTCGTTAAGGCTCCCATGCTTACAGGTGTCAAAAGTCGGATACGTTGTAAGATACTAAGTAACCTCATCTCAGCGGTATGTATATACTGATACTATGTGTATAAATGTCTTTAAAAGAAGGCGTACGTAATTTACGTCTTGACGCAGTAATGTGCACGTTATTAAGATTGTCAGACGCGCGTGACGCGCGACTGAGCCGAGGTACGCGTCAGGTCGCGGGTATCGGTAGGTTATCGCGGATCGGCCGTTCTTAAATTTCTACGGGCGGAGAAAAGCGAGGAATTAATTACTGTACGTTCGATTGTGAAAGCGGACGCGGGGTGCCGTTTTGCCCGACAGCCGAGAATTTTCCGACGTCGGCGGCTGTCGCTTTGACAGCTTATTCCGCCGGGCAGAGGCCCACCTCCCGAACTGCCAACTGCCAAATTCCACTACGCATTGAATTCGGAACGGTTCATTCTGTCGGGATTGAAAAAGGCTCGAAAAGCCGGTGCTTGCCCGCCACCGCCCGCTCGTTCTCGCGTTGTCAGAATGCCGGATTAACGCGTCCCACTCCACTGCCTAGTAATTCCCTCGTGTCGCGGGCTTGCAAAACCGTGCGATTCAATTCATTTCCACGGGCTTGTTAAGTGCCGAAATCACGCCGCGAGGCATTTCGTCGATATTTTTCGTCCGCCCGACGTGCCGCCGCACTTTCGCCGACACGCGAGTCGTGTGAAACAATGCGAGAGCAAAGACGATGAAATCATAAATCACGTCCTTTTTTTCCGCAGACCTTTATAGACTTTCGCCGACCAGGTGTCAAACTGAAGTGTTCGCTGTTTATGTGAGGTGTACCGGCGGTTGACGAGTAAACATTAATGTTTATTTTGTGCGCAGAAATACATAAGAGATGCTATGTCAACACAGAGCCTAAAATATCTTATGAAAACTTTCACGGAAAAGTTGGAAATTCGTATCGAAGAAATAAGAAATGTTTTTGCCGTAGATAAGAGATATGCCGCATACGTAAATGCATCCATTTATTTATACTCATATGAAATACCATGCAAATTTGCATAGTAAACACTGAGACACCCTGTATAAATAGCGTTCTACCAGATGCTTGATTCGGAACGTCAACCGAAGAAGTATAGAAGTACTGGAATGTACGATGCATACTTGGCGCATATTATTAAATTAGCCAACAGCATACGTAACACTTTCTCAAAAAAACGTGCGGATGCCAATTCAACGGGGACATTACAAATGAACGTGAAAGTTCATAAAGTCCCGCCACTCAACGGGGACCCGATTATTTGAAAAATGCGCATGACTCGATAAAATCGACTCCGGGGTCTCGTGCTCGCCGACCATTCTTATTCTCTGTCTACGCCGATACACCTTTCGTCCCGAAGTTTTTCGGTGAGGGGCGACAACACGTCGAATGGTCGAGGCGAAGAAATTAATGGATCCTTCGCACCGAGCCTCCAGGCGCGAGGCAATTCGAGCCTGGCGAGCTGCAGTTTATCGATCCTCCACCTCCCGTCAACCTTCCCCGTCTCTTTTCCCACCCACCCCTCATTCCTTCTTTTCAGCCTCAATTATTTAAGATTCCAATAGTCAACTCTGCGGGCACGAAACGCCGCGCAAATTTACACTCCGCAGACTCGCGAGCGCGGGATGGGAAGTTGAAAAATCAGCTAGCCGATGCAGCATTTCAATTCGTCTGATATTCAACTAAACGCAGCTATTGCTTTCCTTTCCTACGGATGCCGTGACGGTGGTCGGGTCAGATTAGTCATGGGCTAGTTCCGTCTCTTTTGGTTTATTGTACGTTTGTCCTCGTTCCTCGTGTAAGGTGCACGTGGCATGGTCGGACCCTTACTCGCGGGCATGGCAAAAGTAATAGCAGGTGCGATTATGCGAAAGCGTGCGCATGCAACCGAACGAAATGTCATCCTCTCGACCAACGCGGCCAAGGCGGACCGAACCAGCCTTAACGGCACGGCGCATATGCAGTTTACCACATGCGCCTTTGTAATTGTCATAAGAATCTGTGACCATACGGTAAATAGCTGCAGCGAAAAAGTAAACGGAAGCTTTTCCAATTAAACCAAGCGTTGAAACTCACTGCTACGATGGCAACGCGGTGGTGATTCTTTTTTTTTTTAATTTTTGTTAAAGACTAAGTGTTACATTTAGCTAGGATTTGCATTTTCAATTAATTGGTATGACGCTAGAAGCAGACCCTATGTATTCTACGGTCACCGTTTCGTTTATGGGATGCAACATAACCTCAGTCAGCTATCTATTTCAATTCTTACCACAGATCAATAAACATAACTTTCAATAAAATGGCAGAATACTCCAAGTCTAAATAGCTGCACACGACAGATATTCTATACAACAAATAGTTACATGCGAAAATGCGCAACCAAATGAATGAATTATATCGAACATGACAAAAATATATAAGAAATTGGCTGCGCGTTTACCTGCACGTAAAGCTTCGATCTGTATGAACTGATAACAATCTCGCTGGCAGTCAGAAACGGAAACTTTCTGGTTGGAAAAGAGGAACAATCTCGCTCAGGAATGGGAACATTTCACGCTCAAGTACGGGAACATTCGCATTGAGGAACAGGAACGTTTTCGTTCAGGAATAGAGCATTTTCAGGGCTTCTTCGACAGAGATAGTGCACGATAAACGACATGTTAAAATATGAACCCATACCTAATATTTAGATTGTCACAGCACACGATATACATAAATCGCACATGAAATTGCACGAAGCATACACATTGGCACAAAGAAAATGAAATTTTAGATGTAACACAACAGAACCAAGAGAACAGTGGACACGAAACAAATATGCCAGCACATGTCTAAACATTTTCGGACGGGGATCACTTGATCCCAGCCTGTATTGTATCATCTCTGCGTTAGTGGATTGTGTCATTATTAAAAATATTTTGGCAACTTCCTAAATCCTGACAAACAGAACCTCACCTTCGCCAATTGCACAGCAGACTATCTAATATCAGTGTGACATGGAAATTCTTAATTAGCAGTGAAATTAAATATCTCGCCGAAGAAAAATTGTCAGCGACACCGAGTGTCACATAATTTTCAAACATTTAGACAACCACGCAACGGCTGACGACATGGGCGATTGACTATTCGATCGGTGTGAAACAGAAAATGTCGCCCGGGGTTGAAAAAGTACGCATTTCATTTCGTCTGGTCCTTCATCACGGCTGGAATACAAAATTAGCGCTCGGGCAAGATTTCAAACCACTTGATATATGAGGAAAACAAGAAGCGACGTGAATCCATGTGGGCGTACGCCATGATCACCAACCAGAGACAGTTGACAATCGTGTAGGCGGAGATGCACGATTGCCTCGACTATCGACACTCCACTTTCTATTATTGATCTGCAATATTTCGCGCTCGGCGCTCGGCAATATGGCGGAAAATTCGAATCTGAATACGAACACGTAACTACACGCGTAAGTGTCCGATTGTAATTGGATATGTTTCGCCCTGCTTATTAATTCTTATTACTTAGTTATTAATGGGCACTGTATATTTTATATCGCGCCGTGTATCGTCACGGTTTGGTTAATGGTACGCGTTATAATTCGTCGGCGCAATATCACGCACGGGTATATTAAAAGTTATGTTCACGGGAATTTGCAACCGAACGATTCCGACGTTAACGTTCCGCGATCGCGAATGTTCCAATTGAATTGGGCAGAACTGGACGAGGAAGAACCGGTTCCGCGGTTCTCCGGAACTCGAGACACTCCAGGTGAGGTGAACAGCCAGAAGGGTTTCCACGAAATTACTCGATCGATCGTAACGATATCGTTGAAACGTCGAAGAACGACAGGAGACAAAATTCGCGTATCTACCTTAGACATCGGTTATGACCGTTGAGACAGACGAGGTATGCGATAAATTAAAGTCGTTACAACGCACTCCCAAGTGCATATCTTCTGATTTATCAGTTTTCCTGGAGATGATATGTAAAGAGTCCGTCTTTCGAAACGTGTTATTATCGCGGGTACGGCAAATTTTAATGACACGTTTTTGTATGGCATGTATTTGTCATGGGCGCGATAAAAACGGGCGTTTGAGGCCAACGAATGAGAAGAGTCAGCCGGCACTGTTGAAACAAGGAGCAACAGCTGCGAGTCCTGAAACGGTGTTACTTCATCGTAGTCGCGATACATCTTCGCGACATTACCGTACGTGTGCTCGTGCAAACGTGCATGAGCATATGCGTAGCGTTAACGCGTGGAACGTGTAATGAGAAACACAAGCGTTAATTATGCATTTGCGCATATTACAGGCGCGTTTTTGTAAGACCTGTATCTGTAATTGCACTTTGCGATCGGACGAGTTTGTACACGACTAAAGAGACAAAACACGTAATATTCGTATTAAACATAATTATTAATGTATACGCTCAACACTATGCCGAGCTTCATTAATATCAATTATGAGTGCTAATTCCAGCGGTCATTAACTTCCTTAAAGAGGGTAGTATTAAAATGTTTAGTCAAACGTATTTTTAATCGCCCGCGAACACATCGTGCCCGTCTTCACGGGCGGAAATTAATAACATCCCGGTGGAGTGTTCGCAAACATAATATCGACATAGTCGAGAATCCGACCAATCGGAGAAAGAAGCCAATGTGAAACAGCCCAGGTGGCACGCGAGGACTATGCTCGGCGCGCGTGAATTTCCGTGAAAGGGAACCTTATCGCCGGTTATTATTCGACCCGAATCATTGACGCCGGCAAACCGGTCTAAAACAAACACTCGAAGGTGTGTATTTTATCGAGCGATACCGAGAGACCTGCGACGATCCGAAATGGCACGATTAAACGGGCATTAAGCGACTGAATATGTCCGGATAAATGTTTTAAAAAATCGCCCGCCTCAGCGGCAACCCAATTTCGTCGACGCGTCGCACAATTCCTACTCTGTGTAGAAGAAGAAAACGGTAACGACCCCCCAGTTACTCGCAATTGTTAATAATCACGGTAGCAATAATAATCGCTCGAGGTTACATTATTTAACCTTCCGGTAATTATTAATTATTATAGGTGTACGGTGGTGCAATAATTGTTGCCGCTTCGGCAAGAACGAACAACGCGCCTGGGTCGGCTATAATTAATGGTTGCCACGACGATAAACTATCGGTTGCGCACGCTGACTGACTATTGGCGAACTCGGGCGCACTCATTCTTACTCGATTTTCATATTATGATTCGCTCGTAACGAGAGACGTGCCGAGCCCGCGAGCGTCAAATTTTTCACCGCTCACTGAGTTATCAGTAGCGACTCGACGTTCTTCCGAAGTGAACGATGTATGCTGCCGTATAAAATATGTTTCTAACGCAAGAGTGAATTTTTTTAATCAATAGATCGCGAGCTGACGCACGTGTAGACAAGCTATTTTCTGACATCGACGTCGTGCGCTTATTATTCCAGCGGACGCGTGAATGTCGGTAGGTGTTAAATTAATACCGGCCGCTAAATGCGGCGTGTGAAATGGTCAGGTGCTCGAAAAGCGTGTCGTCCCGCGTTACAATCCACCACCACCGCCGCGATCGCCACCACTGGCAACCACCATCAGCCCTTCTCACTGCCTGTAACTCGAACTCGGCACAGAGAACGCCTTCCGCAGCCCTTTCAATCGTTTCGAACCCTTAATGAATTTCGTGATTAGGCGCTTTCTGTCGCCCGCCACCGAAAACGAAGGAGTTGAGAAGAAAAATAAACGTCCGATCAAGTTCTCACGCGCGTCTCGCCCAAACACGTATAGCTACCATCATAAGGTCTAACTATAAGCATTTTACGGCGCTTAATGAGACGCGCGACCAGGGTGAAAAAACCTATACTGAAATAAAGTTCTTTGTATAAACGTAAAAGGTGTACCCGGTCCATTGTACGCATACAAGCTTTTCCTCGTATTTCCTTGCCACGCAACCGCTTTCTTCGGAATAAGCGGCAATTATTTTTTCTGGCCAACATTTCCATTCTGCATACAAGCCGCGTCGCGCAAATTGAGAACGAGAAAACAAGTCTCATTTCTCATTCATTGGCCCCGTCGTCGTTGGCTGGCTCGACGATCGGCGGGGCGACAAAGAACTTTAACGAAGTCTCGATTCTAGCCGGGAACAAATCTCTCTCTGCCTTCCCCTTCCCCCTCTTCCCACAAGCGGGCCACACGGTACATTATTAATCGCTGTTACGAAGCTGTTCGGCGCATCGAGTACCGTTGATTAATCGGCGGCACGCTCGAGATTTTAATTAATCCCCGCGATAGAGAGAGATCCAGAGTACGCGATCGAGGGAGGAAGAGAAAGACGGAAAGAGGGAAAGAGAGGAGAGAGAGAGGTCGCGCGCACGGACTTTCTCGCTGAAGAAATTGCTTTGCCCTCGATACCGACCGCGAGAGCGAGGCAATCGGCAAACGAACCCTTGATTCCCGAAGGAACTTGAGTTATCCTGCTCGGCGTACACTCCGTCAAGTATGCGGCATTCCTTGAGTTCCTCGAGGATCCCTCTGTTCGGAAATGGAAAGCAGAATCGATAGGAAGAACCGCCCGATTCCTGTATCGCTCTATAACGAGCGCCTGAAGTCACCAGGCATTTACGAATTAGACGCACGTGCGAGTAAATTGATAAATTTATCAGTCGGTTGGGCGCAATTTTCGCTTTTGGCCAAAATGCGCCGGCAGATACTCATCGAAAAGGATTATCGATTTCCGAAGTAATTTCTCCGGGCCATCTCCGACCCTCGCTCGCGCTGCAGCGAAAGAGGATGAGGAACACGCGGGAGGGGAGGAGGAAGACGAGGAGGTGGGGGCGGAAAAGTATTCCCGGAAAATATTTCCGTTTTTACGTAGCGCGCGCCGGAACGAACGAGGGGCGAGAGTGGAGACGGCGCGGAAAAGAGCGCGAGGGAGACAAAAGCGTTGGGGTGGGAGTTCTGATTTCATTAGGCCCCCGTGTTATGCGATTAATTAAGTCGCGAACTCGAGGAAAAATAAGAGGAGCGGCGGCGGATCGGTCTCTCTGTCTCTCATGCCTCATTTTTGCCCGGCGAGAGTACATCACACGAAGCCGTAAGACGGGGAAGAACGGAAAGAGAACCAAGGCACCGGTACGAGTCTCCGCTTCGAAACAAATTAACAGTACGAAGGCGCGGGAGTAATTTAAAAAAAATGCCGAAGAAAATTAGGGTAGCAGGGGGTTGCGCGCGTTTTACGTTACGCGAATATGATTGGCTCTCGACGGTTCCTTTGTGCGAGCGATTCCGATGATCGAAAGGCTCGCTTCTCTCTCACTGCGCACTGCACAGGGTGATCCACTCTGCGACGACTTTTCGGCCCCGTCGGCCCCCGGCGAAAATTCCGTCGTAACAATGTGACACCGGGTTCGCAACGGCGCGATATTAACAACGCGGGGCCGTATTCGCTTTGTGAAGCGAACTATAACTGAATTTGGCCTCGTCATTTTATGCATCAGACTCGCCATGCCCGTATAACTGAATTCGATGGGTAACGCAATTACGCATCTTTGCCCGCGCGCCGCGCAGATATACGTCGCGCGCTCTGTTCGTCGTCGTTGCGTGGGTGTGCGTGCGCGTCTGCGTGTCACACGTATGGGAGGCACCATTAATAATTATTATACGCGGATGCCCCGCGTATCGATGAGACTCGGTTCCTAGTCTACATCGACGTCCGACGAAAATCGCTCGAAATATCGGAGGACTCGCGTCTGCGAAAAACGTCGTCGCGAAACTGTTGGTGAATATTCAGGAGCGACCTATGAAAATTCTACCTGCTCGCGGTGTATCGACTTTTCAGGCTGGTGCGCTGCTCGATGACGTGATCGATTATGCTATTTTGCGTTCTGACTTTTCAGCTGAGCGTGAGTGTGTTACGTGACATGCTGCGGCGTGTGTGAGAGGCGAAAATACGAACGGTCCATATCAGCTTCCGAAGGGTGGGCGTTCGAGGGTAGAAGAGACATCGAGAGTACGGTCGGCAGAGAGCAGTAGATATAATGTCGCGCGGCGTAGCGGCCCACTGAGCGTATATCGTGCGGCAGCACTCAATCAGAAGTCATAATACATTTACCACAACCTAATGAAGACTTGATGAAAGGCTACCGCTGGGACGCGGCCAGTGGCTCTCAAAGAGCCCGTTCGCGAATCTCGCCTATCAACGATCGGCATAGAGAGAACATTACCGAGAATGCATTGAGTAACGCGCAAAAACGATAGGCTGAAAATCGACGACCTGCAATAGACAGTTATCGGCTGGCAAAAAAGTGACTCTAATAATCGCCGAGTGCCTATCTATTTCCGATGGCAAAGTTGCGAGTGCAACGAGATCGCGAGGCCAGCCGTATATATACGTACACGTGGTCGGTTCTATACAGAGTACTCGATATTGCGGCGGACACGCACCAAAGGCGGTTCATTAATTAAAAGCTAATGCTCCGCTATGAAATACCAGCTACGACGTCCGGCGGACATTTAAATCGTCGCCTCCTATTCTTCCGCGCCGGGCGGACGCGGGAAACGGACACACAGCGATATTAAAACGGGTGGAGTGAGTCGAGTGGGCAAATAGGCTTTGAAGAAGAAATGGACGGAGTAAACATCGCGGTTCTTCGGCCGCAGACGAGGAGAGGCCACGCGGCGGGCAGCCTTCCCTCGCATAATCCTCGGAAATTAAAAATGCCCGCCGCCGTTTTTCAAACGCGCTCGTGAGGCGTTTCAAAGAACCCGCGCGACTCAGAGAGGCCTACTACTCTCCCCAACGACTTCCACTGCCACCGTCTCTATCACTCTTCCTACCGGCGGCTCCATTTACAGAAACTCCATCAAAGGGATTGTGGCATTACACTTTAGAGTTTAGGAAGACGCGGTGGTCGGTGACTCAGACTGAAGTGGCAACGACGGTGGTGTTTAGTACGTGTACCTACACTGTTGGCAGAAAGGGCGTCCCTTCCTTTTGCCGTCCTACTCTCCCTCTTTCTCCCTCTCTCCGACTGTCTCAATCCCCGTCTTCCCTGCCCGAGACCAGAGCTGGCAAATGCCCCGGAAAAGGGAAGGATAGACAGTGCTGAACCTCTTGGACATTTACCCGTGCCTCCACGGTAAATGAGTATTTGCCTTTGTGAATAAATAAAATGCATTACAAAGTTGCCGTGCGACTCAACGGCGACTGGCTTTCCCGGTTGGAAGTGACGGAGCGAAAGGGACGAATATGTAAGGACGGGAAGGAGATTGTCGGAACCGTTGCAGCCTATTAGAACCTGTAACTTTGTGCGTTGACTTTCAGCAGTGGGAATGCAGTTGTCAGTCGAGTCGATGAAGTAGTACCGCATAATTGATCAAAGTTGAATTGCGTTCGGTTTTAATTACCTTATTTTGTGTACTATCTCAATATAAAAAAAAACGAACATACCACTTAACAGATTGGTAACAAAAATATGTGTTCGAAGCCAACGAATACCGGTGACTCATCAAAAATACCTAGACTGATTACTACGAGTAAATGCGTGTTGAGTACCGTTCGACATCGAGTTACTGTGGCAATCAGTCTCTTGTCGAGGCATACTAGACATCGAGAGTTACAGGTTAAGGACTCTCGAGGGGAGTGCAACGAAGAGAGAAACAAAAACAATCAGCATCCAGTGAACCTGTACATTCAGCGGTAAACTTATGAAACAACATCTCTTTGGCAACCGCGAACTACGAGTGTGGCGAAGGTCGAAGCAAAGTATAGGGCAGACTCGCAAGGGCCTCTGCAGGGTAGCAACATCTAAGACAATGAGATACGAGCCTTTGGAGTAATCCTCCGGCCTTCCGCTGGCGTATCGACATTAATTCCCTTGCCCCAGCTTTTAACCGGAACAGACGCACCCTATAATAGGCAAGTTGGAATCCAATCTGCAAGTTTGCAAATTCGATTGGGCCTTCGTCTTTCGGCTGAAGGAGGCAAACGAAGCGGAGAATTCGCGAAATTCACGCTCACCGAGACGCGCGGGTGCCGGCATAATTATTAACAACCTACGATCTTACGTTTCCCCCGCACTCACATTACCGGGCACGTGCGAAGTTAGCCGACGTTCGCACGAGAATGCCTCCGCCAACCGGAAATGCCAGTGTCCAAGCAGGGGCCTCTTGCACTTTCCAGAAAACGTTTCTGACCTCACGTCGTCGCCGGGATATAGTAGCTTGGATCGTTTCGCTCAAATGTTAATCGTCGCCGCGACCTTTCGGCAGGCACGATTCTTAACGCGCCTACTTTCTTCTCCTTAATACACGGCTTACCCTTAGCCGCGAGCCGTTGCGCAAAGTGGACGCGAGATATTGTCACAGGTCGAATTCAATATTTCAGGTTGGCCAGCGTTTACCGGCCTATTCAATTGGCACCCAGACGGGGCACGGTCAACTTTCACTGCGCGCTAACGTCAGTTTTCGCGTAGTAAAATCCAATCGCCGCTCGATGTTCTCCTTACCCAAGAGCCCGAGAGGCTTTCCTCTGTCGTCGGCGCGCACTCGCGTGCTATTCAAATTAGATTCCTCGAGACTGCGAGCGGCGTCGTACGGCTTGATGTAAAGCTCGAATAATTCCCGACGAAACGTTGGTATGTCGTGCGCGAGACATCGCAGGGACGGAGACTGCCGCGGCACTGAGCTGATTCTCTCGTTTACACCCCCCGAGCAAAACATTCGCGCAAATGCCAACACACGTCGACCTGCGAACCATCAACCGAAAAAATCCACACTGCCATACATTGATTAAGAAAACGTCTGGCGTTTTCTCTGTCGCAACTCTCGACGTTGAGCACGGCCCTGTACGCAGGGAATTCACTTGGTAACGAAAACTTTGCAGGCGGCTTTCCTCGGCTTTCTCCCCCCTGCCCTTAGCTGGAAACATCTCGGCAGAGTAAAGACGAGAGTCCTCGCACCACTCGCATAAACGCAATAATTCGAGGGGCTGAAGGGGTTGCGCGAGCGTGGCATGCGCGTAAATGTAGTTATAAATAAATCTAGGAGCTCTTAATGTTCGTCGGTCTCTCGCGGAAGCGGCGGTGGAGCGTGGAGTAAGGAGAGCGAAGGGAATGGAGAGGGTTAAGAAGAGTCGTGGAAGGGTGGAAAGGGTGGAAAGGGCGGCCTTGCTTCTCTCAAGGGCTCGAGGGTCGAACGCGTGCCGAGGACCTTCTCCTCCGATATACTTCACTCTCGACCGTTCATTCCTGCGTCAGGGTCCAGTGGCTGGCGAGTAATCGCTTCGATTCATTCTTCGGTGCATCATGCATATCTACGTGTGAAACACACTTTCGCGTTATACTATGTACTTTCGAGCTATGGAAATTGCTGAGTTTTGTTTTGAGATATTGAAAGAGCAAAAAAATTGATTTTTTTATCACGACAAGGAAGGCAATTTATGGTTTTCGAGGTTTCTGGCAAAACGGATAACGATCGAACTCGTGCCAACCTGTAATGCGGACAGTGTTTCTTAATGCGCTTTAAGCATACGTTTGTAATGAATAAACGTGGAGCGGCGATATCACGTTAACTTCAAATTGCTACTAACGAACACGATCGCTCCCAATACCAGAAACTGTATCATTCATATGTAACCGCAATATCGATCTTATCCGTTGTACGTCTCTATAAATCCGAACTGTTCAACTTTAATGTTCTCTAATCTAACATAATCGTAGCGCAGTCGTGCATTAATTTTTTTCCGCCGATCGAAAAACGCGCGAAAGCATTCGCTCATGCCTTTATTCACGTGACTCCGCTCTTATTCACAGCGCAACGCTCTCTGTCCTTCCTCCCGACTCGTTGCGAATTAAAGACGGCTCGTATGCACGCGCACGCACACCCACTCCGATTGTCGGGTAATTCTTTCAACTTTTTTTCTCCGTCCGTGGCCGACGATCTCGTTCGGATAAGAGAGCATACCGCGTTACGGCGCATTCGCACGGTAGGCAAAGAACTCACTACTTCGCACGGTCTTGGAAACCGTATTACGATCATTCGCTCGGCGAATATCCCCGAGCCACGAACAGCGAGCGTCTACGCACACACGCGCGCGAAATTATTGTGGGACCATTCCAAAATTTCCATCCTGTCGTCCCGTGCGAATAAAAATGAGCGCTCAATTTGCCGCTAACTCCGGGGCGATTTGTCACGATGCGCTCTCGGATGGTTGGTCACGGATTCTGCCGATACCGTTCGCTCGACGGTGTGTAGACACAGCGAAACGGAAACCGTCTGATGAGCAACTGAGAGGGCAGCCGGGTGAAATGAGTCGCGAAATTGTTTCGCCGGAATTTATCAATTTTCTTTGAGGGATTCTAATTGTACTAATTTGTTGCTCCCGAGACTTGCCACCGATATCGCGCAAGGAGGGGAGAAAAGGAAACGGAGGAATTCTATCGTTTAATCTCGAAGACAGCTTCCTTCGCCCAGCCTCTCTGTTATTCTCGTCTTGTTTCTCATCTGCGCTCTCCCTGCGTCTCTCCCTTTTGTCTTCCGATACGAGAGGGGATCGCGGCCGCGAGATCGCGGGATACTGAACTGATCTAGCGTAAGAGAGAAAAGGGGTACGTCTCGACGTTTGATCTCCCGATTCATTAATCTTCCCCGGAAGTTCGAGTCTCGCCTGGTACACGACTTTCCACAACGGCGAGAGTACAGCGAGAATGATGTGACAAAGACCAGACGCGATACGCTGACATGGGAGAACACTGTTTATGCAGTTGGACTCACGAGGATGCTAATTACGATTTGTTTTGCTTCCGATGATGGGAAAATAATTCATTCATCCAATTGATGGAGTACTTCAAATGAAGATTTTTTCATTATTTTCTGGAATAGCATTACGGTGTACGATATCAGTTTGTGCTGCATCATTTTGCTCAAATGTAGGATGATGTAAAAGTTCTGAGTAACGTCAGGAGAGGCTTACAGAGTTCAGGCCCATTTTCAGGCTCGTTTTTCACCATTTTTCCACACATTTTTGGCGATATCTCCGGAACTATTGGGAATTTCGGGGTGCGCCTTGCATTTTTCCGAGTTATTTTCGACCCCCTTTGATATGTTAAAAGGACAATAAAATCGGTGACCCATCATTTTTTCGCAAATATACCTTAAGATTTTCTCGATTTCTTCAAGGGCCTGTCCCGTTTAAACTAGCGGTTGAAATCTATAAGTAATATAGGTTTTCTTAAAGCTCTTTGGACGTACTTTCACGTGGGACTAATCGCGATTAAAAATGTTGAAAAAAATTTTTTTGCGCCTTCTTAAAATCGTGATATCTCGGAAACTATGAAGAGTTCAGCGCGCGGAAAGTGGTCTATCTTCAGGGCAAATTACCCTCTATCGAATGGTATCGGTCCGAAACAAAAAAAAAATTTGACATTTTTTGCCTATTTTTGGCCATACGTGAAAAATATAAATGTTCTCTACGGTGGCTACTTTAAAACCGACAGTGTGCTCGTGCATGTTCGATTTTAAGGGAGGCCAATATTTGAGCTCGTGAACCCTTGGGACTCAAATCTCCTTAAAGTGATAAGTTTGTCTAATATTCCATCTGTGATATAACGGTCGACGATCGGTCGAGCATCGGCGTGCCGTGACTCGATTCGTCACGCATCGTCGGTTCATCGATCTGCTTCTTCACGCGCGTGCTCCCGCACGATGATCGATAGAATCGCGTATCGAGTGTCGCCTGTCCTTGGTCGATTCATATCTAGCCGCAACAGAGCGCGAGAAATTCCGTAGCGGACGAGAGCGAGCGGGAGCAAGAGCGACAGAGAGAGACAAGGGATAAAGGTGCGTGAAGTAATCGGCGCGGCCGTCATGTAAACCGACCATAAGGGACTGTTTTTTCCGTTTTCTCATTTTTTTCCTTCCTCTCCTTAAATCGCTGCAGCGTGCATTTCTGTGCCAGTGGCGAGGGCCGACCCGCCCACATCAGGGATATTTATGTGGTAACGTTACGAATTTATCAGCTCTTATTATCTATACGGACTCACCGAGTGCGCTCGCGCCTGCTTCGCACTCGCTCAATGCCTCTCCTCTTTTCTCTCTTCATCTCTCTCCGCCTTTTTGTTTCTCCGTACGCCTCTCCTTTTCTCTCCTCGCTCGGCAACCGTATTTCCCGCGCGCGCGTCCCTCTTTCACTCAACTCTATCTCTCCGCCTCTCTCTTTCGCGCACTCGCCGTTTCTCGCGGTTCCAGTGATACAAACGCGCGTTAAATGAACTCGGTTGAGAAACGAGTTACGTACGTACGTACTCGCGCGCATGCATCCTTTGCATCGCGAGTATGCCCTCTTTGCATTACTCCGCACTACGCGTCGTCTAAATAACTCACGCCGTAGCTGCGATCCCGTCTTGTGTAAAGCAGAGTTCGACATCATCCCACGTTTTCCGTATTCGCAGCTGTAGCTAATAAAATTTTGCCCAATTAACATCCCGCCGCATTTACATTCTCGACATCGTTTGCCATTGTGCGCCGGACGTTCGTTCTCATTACCGGCAGTCAAGGGTGCCGCGTATGCTTACGGGTGCAGGAGGAAAGACGAAAAAGAGAGAGACACGGATTAAAGTAGGACAGAAATGGAAAGCCAGGAGAATCAGACTCGATACGATCAGAAACGAACAAGCCGTGCTTCCGATTAATAACCGAGTCTCGGAGGATTCGCCGCTAATTGCGAGAAAGATTCGTATTACTAGGCGAGGTAGAAAGAGGGTTGCCGAACGAGAGGGGGTGGAGGTATCTTTCGGAGAAAGAAAGCTGGCGCGCTCGACGCGGGGAAAAAGAATCGAGAGCTCGGGGCCGATATCAAAGCGAGGCAAACAATACGGCGAGATGCTGATGCGATTGTATTATGGCTAGTGGACCGGTGATCCATTGTCTCGTCACGTTCTACCCACTCGGTTCTTTTATCTCGATCCCCAGAATACTCGTATCTCGTCGTATCGAGTGAGCATCCATCGAAAATAGCACGCTCCCGTGTTCGACGAGGGGCACGACGATATGCCGTTCATCGTAATACGAAATCTGCGGGGATGCGATCGTATAGAGACTCTTGTACGCATCTATGCACTTTGCGTAAGAGCACGAGTCTGCGATATTCGGCTACAATGATCTTAAAAATATGGTGAAACGCACCGATGCCGGTGACTGAAAGTGATTCTTACGGAATTTAATAAATGTGTAGCTTTGAACGTTATGGGATATGAGGATGTGGAAGCGCAACAGAATTTTCAACATACCGATTCATGTATCCGGCTCGATCCGGGCCGCGCGAGGATTTTTCTCTCTCGTTGATCGATAATGGAACGTACCTGTAACAGAAGAGCAACGTTGAAACGGTTAAAACGACGCTTCTAATTTATGGGGCCGACAGTGGTTGCGCGGAATTAATGCGCGACGCCGTCGTGGCCCTAAATAATTAGGACATTAATCGAAACGGAGAGCAGTGCGCGGATGCGATGATAATAATAAATGAAACCGGCGCGAAAACGAAATTGGATACACGCTCGGGTCCGTGCGGGGAACGTGTTGCCGTGAGTCCGGGCCCCTGCTAAATTTATTTGCTTTTCATTCAAATCGCCTCATCTCGCATTTATGTATTCTGTGATATTGCACTTTTTAAACTCGCCTGCTTTCATCGCGACGCTCGCTGGATATTAAGAGGGCTCGGTGTATTAGTCGTATAAATTTACTTCGGTGGGACGTTAGATTCGTTCCCGCGACGGGGGAAGTGCAACGTTTCCAAAGAGTCCCGCTGCACATCGCTTTGAGCCCGTTTGTATCAATTAAGCGAGGACGAAAGCCATTTTGGTAAACGGTGAAAATTAAAAGAGCACAAATGACACTTCGGCTATCGCTCAAGATTAAAAGTCTCCAAGAGACGCTTCGTCGATTCTGGAAAATTATTTCCGGCGAGCTGATGATCTTTTTTTCCTCTAACGCGGACAAGAAGAAAGCTTCATATCAGAGGAAGAGCTGAAAGCGAGAGAATGTATGACGAGCGACCGTTGTAACGGTTCGCCGAAACGTAACGGCGAAATAATGATGCACCGCAGTCTCGCGTCGCACTGAAAAACGCCGGCGACAGTGAGAAAGGAGTCGAAACGGCGTGAGTGGCGGAAGGAAGAAAAAACGGAGGGTGGCGCGCGAGTACGAAGAGGTGAAGAGAGATTGAGAATGAAGAGAGTGAGAGGCTCGCAGCCGCGGGTGTTCCGGAATAATTGGCCCCGAAGTATTTTTAATCGAGGGCCGAAAAAATTTACACGGTGCCGGCTCGCCGGTGGACGTCGAACAGAAGCGGCGACTACGGAAAAAAAAGAGCAAGCGCGCGAGAGACCTCGAGAGCGAGAAGGAGAGGAAGACGAGAAGGTCGGGGAGAATAGGGGAGAGAAAGCGAGGAACTCACCCATCCCGTTTCGCTATAGGCGTTGCTCGCGTTTTTAATCGACCCCTCTCCACCCCCGCGCTCTTTCTCTCTCGACGTACACTCCGAAATTCCTTCGGTTAATTACGCGGATTTCCAATGCATCCAGACCCCGTGGAATTTTTACGATTGCCCGGCCGCCACACGCTGTGTATAGCACAGTGTGCCCCTCCCACGCTCCTTTCGAAGAGGGTGAGATTTGTACGACTGAAATATTCGAGGGATTTAATTTTATAAATGACCAACCTGTCCCTGCCACGTGCGTGCCGGTCATCCCTTCCCATTTCGGCCGGCCCTCCCCCTTATTTCCGCCGTCTCTCGCACGTCTCGTCTTTCTCCAGCGCATATTTCGTCATCTGGCCAATCGAAGACCGCCGGCTATTTGGCATTTCGCAACGTGCGCGCTCGAAACAGATACCGGCTCGGTGTAACGCGGAAACAACTGCGGCGGGAGGATGTAGAAGAGAATTCCGAGCACGGCGCGACCGGGATCGAGACCGCAAGTAATCGTGACGGTGGCATCGGGAAAAGCGACAGAAGAATCCTAGCTGCCATAAATAATTCCAGCCCCGTGCGCGTCCTGGTCGGGGGCGAATACCTTCCAGCGTCGGTTCTACCCTTCCTCCCGCGGTCTTCTCGTTCCTCATCACGCGAACGGTCGAAAAAGGCGAGAAAGAGGGTGGCGGCGGCATTGCTGGTGCGGGAGAACGTAATCTTTTCGCGAAAGGGTTTCCGTGAACACCTGTGAACCGTCTTCGTGCGCCGGAGAAAAGTCTTCCTCCGACACTCCCTAAATACTTAATTCCATTTTCGCCTAATTGGACAGTTTTATTAAGGGATGCATATTTCAGATGACGTTTTTATTATGTCTATTGGGAGCGAAGCATCCCACAGCCGCCGGACGAGGAGGCGAGCGGCGAAGAGAGTGAGGGAAAGGGGCAGCCGGCTGTCAGGGGTTGAAAAAAATTAGATTTCAACCCTTCGGAAAATATTAGCACGCCCGAAAGGAGAGAAATGCCGAGAGAAAGAAAGACGTAGGCTGAGGAAGGGTCGTTGCAACCCTTTGCTCGGAGGCCGCAGGCTCCCGCGGTATTGTCTCGAGGATTAAAGTACGAAAAGTGTAATTTCTTCGGCGGCGGAGTACAGTTTTATGTCTTATCTCGTGGCCTCTATACATCGCTCGCACCGTTCTTCTCGCCAAGAAAGGCCGACGCCGCGGGAAAGGCCGGGAATACGTTTGATTCTACTACGGCAGGCGAGGAATATTATTCCTGGGCGGAGGGCGTTTCAGCTGGCAGGAAATTTCCGATAAGACGGAATCGACCGCCTGGAGAAGCCTTCTCCTCGCTGACGCCTTTCAGAAATCTCGTAGCCCAGAGACCAGGCTGCGGACCAGCGTGAATACGAAAGAGCGCCGAAGAGAGACCACTGCGAATAGCAGAGTGCGCGGGGCTTGTATAAATTTTAATAAGTCTCATTTGCCGACCCTTTGAGCCCGCCGAAATGAACGAATTAAAAGTTTCTCCCGCTTTAGTGGTCTCGCGGTTGACATTTCGGCTCGCGCCGACGATCTCGCGGAATTGCTGAACTTTCGTCGTTCCGAAAAAGCTCGTCCGCAGCTCGCTTGCCCGCGAAAATCCACCAGGAGCATTTCTGCATTACTCATGCACGCGCGCTGCGCAAGCGGAAAATAACGGTAGCGGGTGAAAAAGTTTTCGCATCCCGTATAAGAGGAGCGCGGCGTACGATCTCTTTCGAATCGTACTTTCTTTTGTTAGCCGAGCCGTGAATTACACATGGGAAATATTCCGAGTCGTACGCATATCCGTTTCGCAATAAATTCTGCGCTTCTCGGGTATATAAGATTCTAATGGATGCAGTGTGAGACTCAAAATAACCACCTTACTTTTCTCGCTTCGGAAACAAATATCACATTCGCCGTGTGCACCCTTGCACGTCTTCAGAAACACTGACTGGCAATAAACGGATCGCCAGGCACGTTTAAACATATACGCATCCGCACGCGACTCGTAGCGTCTCTTTAGAAGCACATAATTGTACAATTGGCATGCAAGTTCATAAATCCTACAAGTGTGCGTCCAATTTCGGCTGTTACCCCGTCGTATCCCATGCCCACAGAATGGCAGGGTAAGTTTTTGAGGTTCCCTTTATTGCGTGTTCAAGACGTGTAACGTAAGCCGACGAAGTCGCCCCCTTCGCGGCACGTGTAACATTTCCTCGTTAACCCCTTTCGCGGAGTGCAACGTCTTCGCAGTACGGACGAACGCGAGGAACCGAGTAAGATTTCAATTAAAACAACCCCCTGGCACGGTCGGGGGATTAGCAGTACGAATCCGTTTCGTAGCCCCAACGAAGCCCCGGTTATGACACGGCATAAATATCAATGTAAATTGCTCCGCTGCCGCCGGAAAGGAGATCGCCGAAGACGCGGCCGTTAACAGGGTTGGCCTTTATGAACGCAATCATCGCGCGATTTTGCATTTATGAGCCTTAAATCGCTACCACCCACCGTCATCTGTCTCGCGTCGCACCCGGTGGATTTCCATGTAATTCGACGTCTCGCAAAAATTCGCACGTCTTCCGCGCGTTTATCGACCCCACGTTTGCGCTATGATTTAAAAAGTCGTGATCCACTGTAACGCAGCCAGAGACAAATTTTGCCCGTGTCAGCCGGACGGGCCGCGGCAGTCTGGAATAATAATTTTCGAAAATGAGCGCGTAAGATGCGCGGTATTGCGGGCCGAGGGAAAATCATACTGCGAAATCATAATTAACGGAATTACGTCGGAGGGGGGTAACTCGATACGTTTTCGAGCACAGGAGGGGCCGTGAGAGTCGAGGAGACGACGAAGGACGAGCGAAGGGGGTGAGTCCGGGACTTTCGAGAGGGCTTACATCTAAGAAGAAAGGGCTGCTAGAGTAGGAGCAACAACCCTGTTCGTGTCGGGGAACGAGTACACGCGCACTCGTATGCGTGTAATGAACGTGAAATTAAACGGCACGCTATTGGAGTGCGTTCGCATACGAGCCAGGAGATTGCCTTTGCTTTATTCACAAGGTTTTAATTACAATGCCTCGACATCGGCCCGCGAATATCGGTCCGCATTTCTCCTCCGTTTCCGACGACGTATTCTCGTTCTAATGAACGTGACTACAGACACGAGGAGGAAAGACGATACCCCACGGATGATTAAAATATTTTCACCGAATTCTCCAATATTCGTATTCAGAAATGTATACGCAACGGGCTAACCGCGCATGTAACAACATGAAATAGCCTGAACAGTTGAGTGAGACAGTAAGCATCGTCAATATTATTACAGTATATTGGCCCATATCTAGCTGCCAGCGTTTAAAGATGGCGGTTCGTATCTTCTCATAGAGTAAATAGCGATAGTAAATATGGGAAAAATTCCTTCCAGTACCCTGAATATCACAACGCAAAATACATTCTTCTGTATAAGAAATATAACCATCGCGTCTGTTAATATACTAATAATCATGTTAATGGAGTAATTTGCGACATACTTAAATTGCAAAAATTAGTCCTTGAGAAGAATGAAGACGCAGAATTGGACTTCCAAAGATTCCACAGTAATCTTCGTGTCAACGTCTCTCCTCGGCAGCTTCCGAGCCACGAGAAGATCGAATGTCTAAGAGGGAGATAACAAGTACCATCGAACGCGCCCCCACAATAAAACCCTCCGGGCGTAGGGTGTCCTTCTGGCTTTTTTCCGGGACACCCGGTCGCCCTCGAGTAAAAAAGAAGTCCAAACGGTGCGTGAAATCCACGGGGAAAATCCTTGAAATCTCTGGCGAGCCGTTCTTCACGCTTGCTGCCTCGATGATCCGCCGTGCGTAAAACGTAAAAGTAATACTCAGCCGTCTCCTACTTTTACAACAAACGTACATTTTGATGCGGCGCAGCTACTTGCCGCGAAATGTATCAGAGCTGATGTTCCTGATACGCAAGCAGGTATCGTCCGCATATCTGTGTAATGTGCAGTTCGGAGGCACTGTGAAATTTTTTTCATCCTAGAAGACTAACTAGCGCTGACAAGAGTTGAACGAAAGTCCGAAGAAGAAACCGGGAAAAAGAGAAAGAAAGAGGGACGAGTTAGCTGAAGAGAGAAAGGAACGAGAGGTAAGAGGGCGTTAACTGAACTTTAATGGAGATCGTAGATAAAACCTTCTGGCGGACGTTGAAAGAACTCTTTGACGGATTACGCCCAAATCGTATCTATCTGCTCCTTGCGTTCCTCGAGGCCGCTCTATACCTGAAGCACATCGAGCCTCGTAAGTGTGTCTAAGTGTTATAATACCTGGGATCTGATGGACTTACCAGTACGAGAGAGAAAAGAGAGAATGAGAATGCCCGAGGAGTTGGAGAGAGAGCTACGCACTGCCGTGCACAGGTATTATCCGTTCTTCGGAGTAACCGATGAGATTCTAGAACGTTTCCTCGCCTTTTGTCGACGGCGCTTCGGAACAGTATCACTATCACGATCTACCTCCCGAAACGTCTGACTACGCCGAGAGATGAAAGGTCAAGGCATCTGCAAGAATATGGGCACTACCGACTGAAGCACTTTGTATGTATAAGCAATCATTTTCACATTCAGTCATAACGAAACATGACGCCCCACTTCGTAATTAACAGCTAAATTTTATTCAAATAAATATTGATATCCCGCGGTACTCTGTCTAGTTGTCAGTCCATTATAAAGGCCTTTCTCTTTCGCCTTGCACATTCTCCGCGTCAAACTCTACCGCGTACAGAGACCGACGACAAGATTAATTCCGGCCACTCGACGGAGTTTAATTTTCCAGCGAAACGAGTCTAGTCTGAAACTTTAATTCAGCCGAGCGTCGAGCGCCGGCGACTTATCCCGGAGGGGGAATTTTCATTTTTATTGTTTCGAGAACGCAGCCACTTCTTTCATCCGCATAATCGGACTACGACCCTCCTAATTTCGGCGCTGTGAAGAAAAACGGGGGGTATTTTTCGTCTCCGCCGTTTTGCCACGGCAAACGACAGATTTCCTGCGCGCTCCCTTATGGAAGGAGTAAACGGACACTGTGCCGGGCCTTTTTCCCTTCCCCACCCCCGTCACTTTCTCGCACTCGACGCGGAAAAAAAAGAGAGGAAACGAGACTCAACAAGTCGAATAAAAAGCTCATAAATAAAGAGGAGGAAATCTTTCTCTCTCTGTATTCCAAGCTTCCTCTGTCTGTTTTCCTCGTTTCCCACCCCATCCAGCCACCCTTTGCTCTTCGCCCTCGCCCTCCTCACTCACCCTCACTCGGCAACGTTTCACCCTCTCGCACCCTTCGCGTTTCTGCGAATGTCCCCGCGGACACCTGTTGCTGTTGCTCTCTCCGCGCGCAAAGAGAGAAACGGAGAGACAAGGGTGGCGTTGAGGTACAAAGGGGTGGCACGGCACGGGGAAAAAGCGCGAGGAAATTGGACGCGTTCGTGCGGATTCGGTCTTGATGCCAGAAAGTGTCGCTGATATCCACCGAGTCTGATCCATGATCGATTTCCCTCTCGACGCACCCCATTCCGAGATTCGCAACGGTCCGGGGGTGAGCGCGAGGCCGTGAATAACGTTTCTCCGTTTCCCGTGGATGGATTTTACGGATACGCTTACCGCGATTTCCTGCGTATCATCGTCCGGCGATTGAATGTAGGACATTTCGATGCGGCGCAGGAAGATAAAATGGCTATTTATGGAAACGGTCTGAATGGGTGACTAATGATAATAAACGAAGAAGGGAGGAACTGTTTTTATGGACAGAGTAAAGATGAAACGTAAAATCTTGCAGCGCACTTTATCTTTGAATTCTATCATGAATTATGACTAGAGTGAAAGATGGAAGGCAGGAGAAACTCAGCTAATTTCGTGCAATTAAGAGATCAAATGCGTCGACATAAGTAGTTGGTTCACGTTTAACACTTCGCATCTGATACAGGTGATTATCATGAAATTGAGCTAGTATATTATAATATGTCTATAACACGCCAATTCGTCTAGAATCGGTGCACCTTAGTTTTACTTCAAAGTATCATAAAATTGGGCATACCGCGAAATGATCGTAGTTTCCACAGGTTCAAACAAATGAAGATCTCACGGGCGTATCACTCTCGTCAATTTTCGACTTTCGCCAACGCGTTAACCCTCTCCAGCCACGCAGAGCTGGCGTCAGAGGCGAAAACCGAGAGCCAGAGCAGCTTCGAGGGCAGCTGCTGATTTGTGATAAATGGAATCCGGGGAACGCGGCAGAAGTGGGATATTATGCTCTGGGTTGCCCGCTAATTACAGGGTGGCCTCGAATGAATTACAACCCGACGAAAATGCCGGCCCGTTCGTGTAACGTGGCATTATGATGCCGCGTCGTCCTCTCCAAAGCTGCGAGAGCTCGAAAACAGTAAGCCGATCCGTTTACACACACATACCCGAGAGTCCTCAAATACAAACGCAATCAATGCACGAACTTTCCTACAAACGTCCACGCGAACGAAATATGCGTAGCATTTTATTTCCCAATATCATTGCGACCAATCGGCAGACATTTCAGTTCTCAATTGGACCGACCCCTCCGTGAGCTTTGACAAATTGAATCGGATGGTTTCCCGAATGTCGAGCTTTTCCCGCGACTGTCCCTAACCAGCGAATTCCCTTTCCGGTCATGGACAGCGGCTAGGACCATTTGTCCAGGCCCACACTTCGACAAATCGATCCCTGCGACAATCGTCGAGACAAAGTTTCTGGACGGAATAGCGGAAATTAATATTCCTGTCGGGTTCTTATTCGAGAGCCAGCCCGCGAGAAATCGGGGACGGAAGTACAAATTAGATCGTTGCCGAGTTTCCACTCCTCTCAGGGGGTGGGGTAATAAAAGCCGGAGTGTTCCGTACTGAGTGCGTTGTCGCTTTCTTATGAAAAAAGGGAGTCAGCAAGGCGTCGAGGACCTCTCTTAAACGTCGACTTCTATTCGCTCGGCTCATCCCCCGGGCACGCCGCGTTCTCTCCTCTCTCGATTACAACTTTTTATTGCATTTCCATTTCATCTCTCGCCCGGCCGAACAAAGAAAGGAAAGTCTCGCGGCGCGGTTGATGTAGGCGCGCCCCGAGAAATTGAAACGAATACGTTTTAAACGTGATTATCGCGCTGGCGAACAACCCCGAGCTAAAAGTGCGTTTCTCCTCCTTATAACATATATAGCATTTTGCACTAGGTTGTTTCCATATGTATGCGCATACGTATGGATGCGCTCTCCGCGCAAGGAGGAGCAAATGTAAAATTTTTAATGATTCGGAATCATTCTAACGCATTCTTAACACGCCGACTGCCACGTCAGCCGTATATGACGGACATTGCTACTCAGGGAGCTATGCTGGAATATATTAATTTTATAACACGTTCACGATATAATTAACGATGATGTATGCGACCAATGGTGTATCTTTGAACTAGTTCCTAAAGCCTATTTGTTTCCATCCTATGTCACCTACTTTTGGAGATATCTAAAATTGTGGTCTTTCAATGACACTCACTCTGTCTAGTGCCACAATATTAGCACGTTACCAAATATTAGGCAAATTTCCATTTATGTCAAGAAAATACGTGGACAAAAGTTTAAACGTGACAACTCTACACGGCACTTGATGTCTTAATAACTTTGAAAGTGGATGCACGAGATTCGCAACGCGTGATTCCTGTGGCGCTGTCTGAGAATGAAACGGCGCACCGTACTGAATGGAGGCTGGCGCTACGAATTAAAAAGTAACCGCGCAGCATAGCTCGAGACCGCGGCTCCTCCTAGACAAGGATAGTAATACAAGATAGCAATACGAAGAAGCGGAACGTGTTCGGGCCCGCAGCGGCTATTATTTATTGCGCTAATCTCGAGCAAACGCGCACGCCACTGACGTTCCCTCCCCCGCCGTCTGCCCTCTCTCTCTGCCTTTATGTCCCTTCTTTTTTCTCGGCCATACGAACCCATCGCGCACGAGAACTTTCAGCTACCGGAAGCGCCGATGAGATAGCGCTAAGCGCAATTTGTTGGAGGGAAGATATAATGTGCGCGCGCGCACTTACTCGCTCCGAAGTGCATCACCGTGCCAGTGCGATCCAGCCGGCGAACGCAAAGTATGCGTGTGAGACATGTACGAAGTGGCAACCGGCCCGACGTGGATGCGTGAGTCCGCTAACAAAATTACGAAAACGTTAACGTTATTTATTGGTTATGTTTCAGAGACCACGGCACGTCGTTACTCAAGAAAAACACACAGTTCCAGACGCCGCTACCGGCTTGTTACTCCGCCTATAAGTAATATCGTGCCTTCGTATCTGAAGAACATATACGTTGGATAGCACGTTCTGATGGCGGCCTTCCAACTTTTGCTTTTCGTTGCGATTTTTTCGGAAGATCTGGGTTAGGTTGCAACGTGTGAGAGTTATACGGCAGACGTAACCCAGATCCGTAAACAATATCGTTGCTTCATATCTAAACACTGAGTACGTTGGATGACACGATCTGATTGCGGACTCTACATTTTTGCTTTCCGCAGCCATCTTTTTCAAGTGGTCTAACCTTGGCTGGCGAATGTTTTTTTAACAGTTCTATAAACGATACCATGATTTTGCATACAAACAGCAAGTTGGTTAGCATCTTCTGCTTGCAAATTTTTAACTACCGCCCTTTACTTCGATATTTTCAAAAGATGTGGGTTATGGTGTTGGGTGCGAGAGTTTCACCGGTACAGAATCTATCAATTTGTCGGTTCCACCCCTTGTAACATTCTCGACCCTCCGGTCGTCGGTGTCGCTTTTTCCCGAACGGTATCTGAAATAATTCGGGGATGCGTAAAATCCGCCCGAGGCCCATTTAGCGCGATAATCGGAGCGTAAGCGAGTTCAAAGAGCGAGGGCGCAACCGGAGAGCAGAACAGGACAGCGAGAGACAAAAAGAAACGTTGCGGAGCGACAGCGAAAGGAGGTTTTAGGCGAATGAGGTATTCAGGGTGCGTTTATCCGCAGCTCCCGTCGCCGTTACGCAACGGAAACAGACCGGACCAGTCCTACCACCCGTCGGGAGGGAACGGGGGCGAGAAATTGAGCACCTCGCCGAATGCAGGAGATGACACCCGCGGCGAGATTATGCGACCGGCGCGACAATAACGTCCAAAGCGATCTTTCAGATATGCCTCATCGCACACCGAAGATCAGACCCTGCCCGACTGTGACGCTAATGCGTGTCGTTGGAAAAAAGGCTCTTTCGAACGT
Source organism: Cryptocheilus praepositus (assembly GCA_033815515.1). Taxonomy (NCBI): domain Eukaryota; kingdom Metazoa; phylum Arthropoda; class Insecta; order Hymenoptera; family Pompilidae; genus Cryptocheilus; species Cryptocheilus praepositus. The sequence continues at coordinate 2,791,587 of JAWWQZ010000227.1, forward strand.
TGAGGACCGTCGATAGCTGAGATAATGATTCTGTCGAAACTCACTAAGGTATGGTCGCAACATTCGCATAATGCTAATTGAAGGACTTAGCTAATTACAAAGAGACGTAACAGGTTAAATGCAAAATAACTAAGCGGAGAACATGTAAATATTTCACAACGGTATCTCGTGATATATCTGTTCGATAGAGGTACTGTCTGTATAAATTTAGTTATAATTGGTAAAGATTCGGAAAATAGGTCTTTATAAGTATTATAACATTGAGCATGCCGCAGGATTAACCGAGTTTCCCATGCATCCTCCATATAATTTGTGACCAGTGAAAGTAAAGCAGCTAACCAATAAAATTTATTTCTGCCGCTCTGCATATCCGTTCTGAACAGCGTGTGATTAGGATCTTTATGAGTGAAGTACACACAAGGCGTTGCGATATCATCGCGATCGGCCCTATCCCGATTGATACGACACTATAAGGAGCCGAATATCCGCTTCCGGCCAGCGGTGCGAATTAGCCCGCGACGTCCTAGCGATTTCACGGCAGCCGGCGTCGGCTAAAAACTCTGCGATCGGCTAAAAATGCGCCGATAAGTGCGTCGGGGCACGTCCCGTGAAGAAAAGGCGAAAAAGAGGAACGTCTAATAACACAGTGTCTATCTGAAATCTCAACGAACCGTCGCAGCAGCACGGGTAAATAGCCCGTACACGTCGTGCACAATCACGATGCCGGTGTGCCCAGGTAGGTATTGCCATTACCGTAGTCGTGGGATTATTTACGGTTACCATAACTCCCAGGGTCTATTGCACTTAAGATCTTAAGAGGCCCCGTGCGCATGGGAGAGAGGAGAGGAAAAACGCGTGTAACCACGAACGATTTATTCGTACGAGAAGAACGTTCCTCCGTCTATCTCACTCCATCCGTCTCGTTCTCGCCACCCTCCGCGGCTTTTGTCCATTTCTCCGCGAGTTTCGAGAATGCCGCAGTCCGACGGGAGAACATTGACGAAATTATACGTCTAATGGTTGCTAATCATAGGCGACAAGAGAAGCATTGCTCCTCGGCATCGTCGGCGTACAGATAACTCGAGATATAAGACTGGCAGATGTCTTTTTGCGTGCGCTGTTTCGATGCCGGTATCGTTCAGACGAGAATCGTGATGCGTGCGGTGGGAAGAAAACGTCGGGGGAGGCGTGAAAAAGGGGGAATACATTTATTTCACACGTGTACGTATATCTGTTACCACTGCCGAGATTTCCATCTCTGCGAAGGGTTTTCCTCGGCCGCGCAACTGGCGTTGCTGGAAAATTTAATGACCCAACGCGCCGCCCGCGGGATACAGTCGACCATCCCGAGGTAATCTAATATAAATACAATGCTTCTTTCATCTGGGTATTGTTTCGTTTGTTCGCTGACTGATCCGCTGCTGTTCTCTGACTGATAACGCGCTCGAACTGCGAAGTTACTTCATTAACGCGACTGCTAATTTGCACGATCGGCGCAATAAGAGCCGATGCAGGTACCGCAAAGGATGTACAGCTACCGGAATTAATTGTGCGATACGTGTATAGCGAGGTCAACGATGGCGGCTGGCGCATCGTGCTTCGAGACTCTCAATACCCGTTTAAAAACCGAAACCGCCGTGTATCAAGATGTACGAATATCCACAATGGTACCGACGCAAGCGTCCGTGAGACGAAAAGTGCCTGAACGCCGCGCTCGCGTACCGAAATTGCCAGAAACGCTGAAAAATTCGCACTGGAGCGTACGTCACGACGTTAAAACTCGACGTACGTACGGTGAAGCGGCGTTACATACATAATGCATACACGTCGCAATATCGCTGACACGCGATTCCGGCCTCCTCCGTTGACCAGCCCTCTTCTCCAGTGCACCGGTGACAAACAGGTTTTCCGCATGCACGTCGTTACGCACGATTCTCCACTGCGTTTTGCATCTCCGGGGGGAAAGTACCGTGCGCGTGAAAAAGAAAACGAGCGGGAGAGGCCGAAAGGAGGAGCGAGAAGGAAGCCTGGCGAAAAGAGGACGCGGGCGAGGAAGAGAAAAGGAGAGCACGAAAAAAAGATGGAAAAGTCGCGCGACCGCCGTGCTCGTTGAAAGGGTCTATACGAGGAGGGGCTAATGTAATCGCTAATTACAGGTTGACGATCCGCGCTCACGGTAAAGTGTGTTGCGGTAAAATCCAACGCGCGGATGCACGACCGAACGGCGTCGAAAGATGGAGACAGTGGAAGCGGGAAGACGAGAGTGCTGCGGAAGGAGGCACGAAGAACGCTCGGAGCGGTCTAAGCTCCGTTAGCTTGAAGATTGAATTCATGACTTTCCGAAGAGTTCATTCAAAGTTGCGTAATTAAACCGACGACAAACGAAATCGGAGTATGTCTGTACACGTGGACATGTAGGTAGACGGATAGATGTAGATGATATTTTTGTACCAATTCGATGCAAAAGAAAGTGTGAAGATTTAAGCATAATAGCATCAGAACTGCGTAATTAAATTGGCGACACGCGAAATCGTGGTATACCTGAATATGTCGACATGTAGATAGAGAGAACCAGAAGAAATTTTTGTACGAATTGCATGCAAGAGAAAGTGTGCAGATTTTAGTGTAATAGCATGAACACTATGTAATAAAACCGGCGATAAACAAAATCGTGGTATATCTATATATAGTGACAAATAGAAGTAGAAGACATTTTTCTGTGAATTACATAGAAGAGAATGTGCAGAGTTATAGTGCAGAGATTTTTGTATAGCAGCATCACAGCTCCCAAGCTTTCGATTTCATCCGGATTTCTATATCATTAAATCCGCAACAAACAAGATTAGAGTATACGTAAACCCATGGACATCTAAGTTACCACTCAGATCAACAGCAATATCCTAACTAAATACAAAACAGGCTGATCATAAAATAACCTGTAACTTTTTGAAGATTTCTTTCAATTCCCAGACAAACACAAGCACTCCTAAAATTGTAGACACCCAGTTCAACGCGTAGGCCATTGAGAAGTCTGCGTAGCATATGCAAAGGAGGATGGAGAGATTAAAGAAAGCAGGCAGCATCGAGGGTTCCTAGATTCGTTCGCCCGTTTCTGAAAGCCAAGGAAATAACGCGGAACCGCGATTCCCCTCTCACACGTGCATGTACGGAAAATCATGCGCACGCGATAACAGACGTGTGGGTGCGTGCGCGTTAATGCGCCACGGTGCGGCTCGGCATAGTCGTATTAACGACTCGTATATTAATGACCGCGCGAGGCGCATTACAATGTCGAGGCGAGGAAGCTAATTAAGAACGCCGCCGGAGACTCCTTCGCGAACGACCTTCGGGGGCTTCGTGTTCTTCTGTACGTTTTCCAACGTCCTGCCGTGTGACGCTGCTCTAAAACGAGAAACGACCCTCGTTCTGAATACCATTCTCCGTGCAAGACTTGTAAGTCACGTGTCAGTCCACAAGTTCAACGTGAAGGCGAACGCTGTGTGTAGGGAAACTCGACTACGTCTGTGAGAATTTTAAATAAGCTTGATTCACAAAGTCACACCGCACGTAAGTAAGTGTACACCGAGCGTACCAGTAATGTACTGTTGTAATTGCGTGATAAACGCTGGAAGCGAAGCAAAATGTTTACACGCGTCCAGTAATTTTTTTGTATGTCGGAGTCTGCTATCTTCGCACTCAGTATATTTTAGCGAGATCGGCGTACTGTAGGACGCGATCAACAAGTTTCGGGAATATCCAAGTCAAAGGAACGCTTACATTGATTTCCTGTCATGATCGGTTGTTAAGGCGCTTCAATCTAAATTTCTGGCAAACTTTTGGAAATCTGCTAAGTAGGGAACGCGATGACAAGTTTACGATAATTTCGTGCTTGACCGTTCGCCAAGCGGACCAATAACAATGCGGTCGCGTCTTGGTTTGCTGCGATCGGTCATTCGCGGCGTTCAAAGCGTGTCACGTCTCGTTCCGACGGGATAATCGGTTCGACCTCTCGTGAATAGAAACGTTTTGCGCGTATCACGTGCCTCGGATGCACCGGAATGTTGAGCTCGCGCGAGCTCGCGCGCGCGAGAGCGTGACCAGGTCGACGGTGAAGAGAGGAAGAGAGAGAAAAAGAGAGCATGGGTTCCGACATGAATTATCGCGACGCCCCGTCAGCAGGACATTCCGCGAAAATCACGCAAGCAATTTCCACGCGTGTGGCCTCGGCCACCTAAGACAATGCGCATCCTTACGAAAATTGGAAAACCCGATGACCTACAATTTTTTTACGAACGGCAGAGCAAACGGTGCTAATTTTGTATTACCTTATATTCTGTGATAGCGTTAAATGAGCACTTGATTTACAAAGTTCAGATCATGACATGCAAATATAATATGAAGACGGATCAAGAGAGTAGTAATATAATTTCAACATGGTCGGCTGTACCAGCTGCAAAATATTTATATGTTCTCCAATTAGTGATTTTACTGCGTCTGATTGCAGATAACCCATAGACAGACACATGAGCAGCTGATAAAGAGAAGTAGCTACTACAGTCGAGTAGATCTCAAGTGAATTTAGTACAGGACGACTTTTGTGAGGTTGTTGGAAGCTTTGCCCGCTAGTCGAGAGAGGAGGAGGAGACAAGGAAAGAGAGGAGGAGAGAAGGTTGAAAAGAGAGGTACTGATGTTAGATACCTGGCTCGCCGCGCAGCCAACAACCCGAGGAATCGTTGGTGCCGCTGATGGCTGGTATCATTAAAACGTAATCACTGCTGTTCGCTAACCCCGGCGATGCTAATTCGTCGGCTAATTAATGCCGAGTCCCATTGTGCTCGCGTATGCCCACAGAAGCGATTACTTAGCGCGGACTAACGTTAGACGCGAACAGAACAGCACCTTCGATCGAGCCCGCTCGCTTCCTGTTTTCTAGCCGTTGGACCCTCCGCTCGTCTCCCTCTTTCCATCTCCGGAGGTTTCTAGAAATTCTAAACTGTAATCCCGCCGCTCGGCAGCTATGCAAATGAAACCGTAACGCCGTGCCGAGGAGGATAATGGATTTTTCTGCAAACGGCTTTCTCTCCCTCCTCGCCGTTTTCGCGCACCGATTCTCGGGTTATAGAACGGACGGCCCATTTTCGATAATTGAAGTAGCATTGTTCAGACGTTGGTCTATGATTTGGTTCCCTCAATTGAAATCCCCCTCCGCTGCGGAAGACGCGTATGAGAGCGAAGACTCCGCCTTCGAAAAGGACACGATCAAGATCTCAGCGTCTAACCCGTTTCGAGTACCAGCCAATAACCCTCTAGCTATTCGACATCGAGAACTCCCTGAAACACCTCCCTGCCCTTTTTGGCACCCGTTGGGAACGAGCTTGAAAGAGGAGGAAGGGAGAGATCAAGAAAGGGTGCGACGACCCATTCTGTTACGTTTTCAGTGTAATTATGACACATCACAATAATCCGTCGACGCATTGTCTCGAAAGGAGAGAACAGTTCCTTCTCTCTGTCCAGGATCCTTCGACGGAAGGGCCCTTAAAGGTGCTCGAGAGAGGGTTACACTCATCTACCGCCTCAGATGGTCTTCATTATCGAGCGTTAAACGGACGCTTCCCACGACAATGGGTCCCTTCGGCTACTTCGTTCGAAATCAGTTTTGTTCCTCCGCTCACAATGATCAACCGTCGTACAAAACACCCTTCGTCGCCTGTTCGGAGCGCGTCGTCTCCAAAGAAGACGTTCTTTCTGTTATTCGGCCGTTCGCTGTAATTGGACCGCTCGCGAGCGGACAGCTGGCCGTTTCGAGTGCAGAAATTAATTAGAAAGATCGGAAACAATGCGCGCCTCACGAAGCGTTTCGAAATGATCCGCGGCCGTTCTTAAAGAAAACGACCACAACATAGTGGAGGGCCTGGATAATTGAATAACTGCGTAACCGCTCGGCGCTTTCCGTTAGGAATTTTGTAAGATGTTAACGAGATACGATATTTATTTTTTCCCTAGTAAATAATGGCACATAACGCCACGAGAAAAAGTTGTCGGTAATTAAAGGGTAAACCAGATAACCGCTTTGCACTCGCCGGCCCGCTGCAAGTGGAAAATCGTAAAATATTCCGTATCTCTCGTTCTATCTCTCTCCACCCGGCGATCGGATGGCCGATAACGTCGAGGGAAATAATTACTTCTCGCGAAGTCCCGCGGCGTTGGTGCCGTTTGCCACGCGCCTCCGCTAAAAATCAGTGAGATTGATTTGGCGATCGCAGAGATCCAGGCGAGATCGGAGGCCCTCCCCAAATGCGATCGGCAACGATGTTGGTCAGCTGCTCTTGCCTGCCTTTTGTCAGGGACGGCGCTCTATGACGCTGCAAATTCGACCCCCGTGCGACGAGGCGAGTTTTTTAGCGAATTTAATATTTATACCGAATGACTGATGACTATAATAAAGAAGCGGGGTCACATTGTTCGAAACGTTCGTGTCATTGATCGATATGCCACTCCGACGCGGCTGAGAAAAAAAGACTTTCAGGTACTACAACCCCAGTTGCCGTTGGGTGACAGTCCGTATGTCGGATATCGAATGATCGTTTTTCGATTTGGGAATCGGGGAGCTTGACGGTGAAATGTCGCTGTCCGTGCTACTTGGGAACGAATTAACCTTCAGTAGTTAATGTTCGAAATTCGCTTCCTTAGAAATCTGTAGATATCGTTTTGAGAGATGACGACTGGGCGCGCTGAAAAGGATGTTTTTGCCGAAGCGACGGTTAACGGAGATTGGGAATGAAATTGCAACGTATCCCGTGACCACTACCTGCTGCTTCTGTCTATTGTATCACGGCTGCTGCCAATGTTTCAGCAAATCATTTACTTAATCTGCGTGGAAACATCGTTCGTTCCATTGCTGCGCGTATCCACGAAAGCCGAGTCTGTCGTTTTCGGTTCTCACTCTGCGTAAAACACAAAAGTCGGTTCCGAGCCGAAAAGGAGCCCTGCCGAAATCGCCGAACCGACGAAAGGTACCGGAGAATCATTAACGAATCATTACCGTCCACCTCGCGGAGGCCCAAGGCCCTTGAAACAAAACCATTAATGATTTCTATTTGTATTCGTTCGTTCGTTCGTTTCATTTCGTTTCTCTTTCGTTCGTTCGCAGGGTGGAATAGGGCTCGTGTGGCCCGGGCCAAGTCCCCAGTGAATTATGTGAGAAGTTAGCTTATTTTCGTTAAGCCGGACTCCCGCGGCGCGAACAAATCGTCCTTCGCTGCCGCTTCGAAAGCGGCCTTTGTTTTTTCTTTCTTTACGATTTTTCGACGCTCCCTCCGCTTCGACTCAATTACACTTCCTCCGATTCCTTCTCGCCTTCTCACCGGTAACAATTTTCTACGCATTTCCAGCGACTACCCGTAAACTCACGATTAAGTTTTATTTGCCGGACGGTAAGACCGCAAAACAAATTAGTTGATGCGCACCGCAAATCATAACGTTTACCGCCTTGACAGAAAATCGCAGAATAGGCGAAGCGAGGCGAAAAAGACACAAAGAGTGAGGAGAGATGTGCGCGGCGGCGTTTCGCGCGGCTTTGCACATACATATTTCGTTTTCTGCCTGTTGCCTGAGAAAACAGACGTCGGCCGGGCCATGGCCGACGGTCGGCCCGTCAAAGTGGGCTGCCTTCTCCAGTTTCTTCGTCCCTCTTTCGTGGCCCTACGCTATGTTGCCCTCCTGCACTGCCTACTCCTGGAATCGGGTTCGACCAAGATGCTCTTCGAGCAACTCCTCGCTCCACGTCGCGGCCGCGTATCGTGCGTTATTTATTAGCAATCGTAGGAACGATGCGCCTAAACCAATATCATTAGCGGCGCCGACGTTGGCTCGACGAATGTTGCTGCTGCACATCGCCAACCACAACCACCGTCGCCAGCATCAGGACCACTCGCACACGTTCAAACGTCTATCATCTGTGAAAACACTCTCTAATTGGCGAGTGATATTTATTGTTATTTCGAACACGTGAGCTCTCAGAACCCGCCTACCGCGAACGACGTCCAACGAGAAATTATCGATGTCTAAGTGTGGTGGGATGTGCCGACCAATGTCTGAATTTGTGGCTACACGGTGTGCGATCTTCTAAGTTTTCGAGGATCTAAATGCGGAGATGAGTTAGTTGTGCAACTGACGCGAGCCGCATGCTTAGCGAAATAATGAAAACGTGAATGCGCGAGCTGCCTAAATGCACTGATTCAGTCCGAACGCATTGATTTCCGTCAAAAGAATATGCGGTACAAACAAGAGCAATCATGCACAGATCCGCGCTGGTAATTAGAGGGGATTCGTATTTCGTATTCCAATTTAAATCAAGCCAAGGATACGAGGTGGAGGACGAGGAAGATGGAGGAGAAGGGGGAAGGATGGTGCCCCGAACGGCAGAGCCTCGGGAGCAAAAGGTATACACAGCCGAGGGCCACGGTGGAACGCACGAGGAGAGTTTCTATACCTGGATATACCCTCGGAGGCACTGACAGAAAGCGACCCGCCCACAAAAGTAATCTCGACCTCGGTCGTGGCGGCGCAACGAAGACAGAGGGACAAAATGGAAGGAGCGAGCGAGACAACGGGCGCGGAGGAAGGGAAAGGAAGAAAGACAGAGCCACACCTGATTCATCAGCGTGGAATAAATCGAAAGTCAAGCTAAAAACAAAACGAACCATCATCGCGGGGTCCTCTCCCTTCACCTTCATGCCTTTTCACCGTCTCTTCTCTTCCATCTCTGTTTCTCTGTCTCTTCCTCTCCCTCTTCCTTTCGATCGTTCCACGACTTCTTTACCCTTCGTGGCTCTTTCGTCGCCTTCTCGGTAATTTCGGCCGATGCACCGACGCTGGGACCATTTCCTCCGCGCGTCCAACTCACTCTACTTCACGAGGGAAACGTCGGTACACCTACACACGTCCGTTCGTTTCTTTCGCTCGTTCCTTCACTCGACCGTTCACTCGTTCGTTTGCTTTCTCGAGTTGAGGCCCAGCTACGCCCCGGCACCGTCGTATATAAATTACCTTTTTAATTTCTCACTAAGACAAATGATTTAATTTATTCTATCAATTATCGCCCGTGGAGAGGGGTTGAAAGGCGTACGGGGGTAGGACGGGACTTGTTTGGTTTTCATTTCGATTCGTCGATATCTGATGGGCAGTGAATCCTACTTTTTCTATTTCTTCGTTCCTCGGCTGCCCCTCCCTTGGAAGGTGTGTACTTTGCGCTTGACTTACTGCAACTATCGGCCACTTATTTCACTCTTCCTGGACCACCGGTTAACGAGGCGACGAATACATTAAGATACGCGCGAGTCAGAATGCGTATAAATTCTCTAGCGCGACGAGGTACGCGTCGATTAAGATACACGCTCGATTCTGTTGCGCTCAGCTGTGTCACCTATCTGGCAGAGCATAATATACAAACATCGGAAAAATCGATCGTATCGCTACCTACGGAACACCTCGATGCCAAAATGGCTTTATGTACCGAATCGATCGGACGATAGGCTTGCCATAGACAAACGGTACACACATAGGGCGTACAATAAAGTAGCAAAAAAAAAAAAGAAGGGGAATAACACGTACAGAACGCGCGGGCGAGCGCGGGGAAAAGAATCGCGCGATGAACAGATACGCATGCAACGCACAAGTTATGAGTATTAAGCGATAAAATCAGAAACAAGCGCCGTACGTAGCGCTGGACAAAGGGAGGGAAGGTGCTGAGACATATGTTTCCACGGGTAGACACGGCCGAGACTCCTCTTAAAACCGGTTCGACGTGCGTCTGCGTCTCTCTCTCTCGGCGGGCCTAGGTCAGTTATTCAAAAACTGAAATATCGCCTCATTAACCCAGCGTTCTCTTTCGCGAACTCTCACGGGCCCGACCATTCGTTTGTCAGCCGCTCTCTTGTTACGGAAAACCATTCGACAATGAGCCCAACAAACGTTCTATGCCGTAAAAGGGGATCCACGGGGACGCAAAACGTTCATGGCAAGTTTGCACCCGATTCCACGCCGATTAATCATCTCGCGCACGGCTAAATGCTCAATTAAGTACCACGTTTGCAAGTCTGATTGTCCCTACGACCGCAATCGCCGTCTCTACACGTACAGCACGGACGGCAATAGCTCTGGCTAGCATAGTCGCACACGCACGCCTCAACTAGCCGGGTCCCTCCTTATCTTTGGTGGTTCGAATTAAAATGCACTTTATGGTTCGTGTCAGGCGATAATAATCGCCTCGGCTCCTGGACGTGTTTCACTCGGCCACTATTCTCCGCCGAAATTTAGTCCGGAATAGACGATGTTGCGAAATTTCTAGGGCTCTATATTACAGCGTCCGACGACAAGACATACTGCCGCAGAAGTCCCAAAGAAATGTCCGCCGGATAAGATCTTATTAGACCGTACCGTATTCACTAAATGACGCGAGTATTGCTGAAGAAATTGCAGCGCCATTTTAAGACACGGACTATGGCCGCTGTTAAAACTTTTACTCACTCCTATCGGCCGAAGGACATCGTCGATAAGTACCACGACTGTAGGATCACGATCTTCGGTGCAATGAGCCGTGCGAATCTCGTCTGCGGGTCACGTGAATCCGTGAAGACACGCTCTGCGATAACCACTCGACCTCCAACATCCTTTCCTACTGCTCGACTAACTTCCTCGAGACGTGGTAACGAGCGACGTTGATAAATAGTGGACGGGCTTCGAGGGCCAGGGCCCTTTCGTAATTACACGTCTATGCCTACTCGCGATTGCATTCGCCGCTTGCCAATGCGGGAGAAAATAAAAAGCGGTAGAGTCCCGCAGCAGTCTGATGCGCCCTCTTGCAAGCGCGTCAGGATTACCGCGGAGGATTATCTTAGGGGGATGAACGGCGGATCCTATCCAGTGGCCGAACGTTTCTATCAATCGATGCTGCGCGGAATCTGGCTAACATACTGTGAAACCGAGCAGAACGGCACTTAACAGAGAACACGCCGTATTCACGCGAGTCGGTTAATTGGTCTTAATGATTGCAAACAAGTTCCATGTCCCACAGAGTGCCGAGTGCATTCAATCCGACTTTGAACCGCTTTTATTCTTGACAAACGTATGTCGATCTGTTTATCATGAACGTTACGATATCGTGCAGTGTGATTGTACTAATGTACCAGTAAATGGCTAAACGTGGTTAGGCCCAGTGAAACATTAATTCGTGGATAGCTGTGCGATGACAAAAGTGTCACAGATATCTAAACACGGATGTGGGTGCTTGAATTCATAGATACCGAACTGTACGGATACTTCACCGCACGGATTTCTCAATTCCACGCAAACCGCGAACAGTACCCACGGAGCTGAATCGCGACTGCCAAGACGATCGGGATCCCGGACGCGAATAAAATCGCACGCACACACATAACGTGCCTACGCCTTTGCCGACTACGGTTGGATGTATCAATGTCAGCCGCTAATAACACCTCGGCTCCGCAGTCCCGGTGCCCCGAGAACCGTAACAACGGCTGTAAATGCCGGCGGGTAATTTCAAACAATGATATAATTACATATTATCCGCCATTATCTCGATAGCACGAATTATAGAATAAGAGTACGACGAGAGCTCGTGCGCGCATTGCTCGACGTGCATAAACGTCTGCACGCGTCATCGGTTGACGACCGTTGAACAGAGATACGCGTCAGGTGTTTCAGATTGAGTGTCATTCCGCGGAAAGCTCGGATTGGCGTAAAATCCAGACAGCGCCGTGCACGCGTTTTAATCATCGTTCGAACCTTGGACGCTTGACCCGGCCGCTTTTTCCTACCTTCAACCTGACTCGCGGGATCGAATTGGTTTGGATTATTTACATGTTCGTTATGGTCGAAGAACTGCACCGCTCGCCTTTCTTTGCCGATTTTGCACGCGGAGAGATCTTCCCCGATGCGGTCGAGACGATTAAATTGCGACGGAGTTGGTATCCTTGCAGTATAGAGACACCGGTGCGCTCGTGTTAATGAAAGGGCAAGATGAGCCGAGGAACGATTCGACGCGGGGAATCGTCGAAATGACCGAGTTTCGCTTTGTACCGAATCACTCGCTGTCTAACGCAGTTTTCATTCGTGCGCTACCTACTGTTTACGATTTCTCGTAGAGTGTTCCACTTAGTAGGACGTGACATTTTCGTAACAACAACATATGTCGTTCTTTAGATGTAATTATAGAAAACGTACTGAACGTCCTTCTGTCGATTCCAATAGTTTTATAATGAGAAATCAGGAACGCTGATTCAATCAATATTGCTCATCGACTCGCACTCCCCTTTTTTGCCCGTGCGTTTTTCAGCAGCTTCGATGATTCACGAAATGAATTGGAATTTCCAATGCGACTGGTTCGGAGGCAATGTTCACGTCTGAAGTTATTAAAGGCATCGACTTGCCAGCTTACGTGGCCGATCATCGTCGATAACCATCCCTTCATTCGCCGTTCCCCTCATACCCGCGCATTCGTACTGCCTGCTCGAAACGAATTAAACGATTTTATTTTCCGGAGCATGGGACATAACGTCGATCTCGGCAATCCTCTTATCTATATTACTCGTCCGTTGCTCAATTTGCTCGAAAGGGTGAAACGTCGTTGCACGCCGAGTCCGTCCAGGATCGATCGGCTGGCATCGGCGCGAGTATTTACCCCGTCAGTCGAAGTTTCCGGCGATGGGGTAAAGCGCGTAAACAGTCACACGAGAGCTCAAGGTGGTGGTGGCAGTAGAAAGCGGTGGAAGTTGCCGATGGAAGTTCGCGGCGTTGGTTGTGAGAATGTGCGGAGGCACACGGGCCGAAGGAGGAGGACGTTGACGAAGAAGCAAGCCGAAGGAGAAGAAGCAAGAGGAGGCGGAATATAAGAAGAAGAAGCGGAGCTGGTATGCGTGCATCACGCGAACGGACCGCACGCGTGTAAAGATGGCTCCTCCTGCCTGACGACCGGCAAACGCCTCGGCTAACTCGGCTTGGGTACCCTTCAAGGATATATCAGGGGCTATCAGGCGTCCATGTACGTAAGATCGACTCGACATCGAGTACAGGGATCATTACTATAGGAGCCCCCGGTGAGGCCCATTTGATTGACGCGCGACGTTGCGCCAAACTCGCCGGCACGCGAGCCGAACAAACGGCTTAGCCCTCGGTAGTGATTTTAGTCTGCGAGTCGTGCCGAGAGACGAGTCAGATTTCGAGCGCGAATAGAATTCGGAAGATAGGCGAAACTTCAACGTGCGGCGTGAAGCGTGGAGCCGGCGCCACTACGTCAGATACGGAATGAAATCTGAATTGATCAGTAACGCTGAAGCGTGAGACCTAATAAAATTTTAGAGATCTCAACGATGCTCAGTGGAGAGTAGGAAGGGAGAAAATGGTTTCGTCGCGAGAGGCCGGATCCATACGGTCGTACCGAGCGATTACTGTTGGATTACCGGTCGCGGGACCGGAACGACCACCGAGCCGATCGTGATGCCTGGCTAGAACGTACCTCGAATAAGCGGCTTCGTGCCGCATGATGCCGGAATGTCGATGGTACAAGGCTCGTTTGCAAACATCATCACGGAACGCTACTACGCAAATCATACGGAAATCTGAAAATTTCAGCCTCCTACTCGATTCACCGACGGATCGGGGTCGATCGCCCTCGGTCTATGCTTTCGTCCACTCGATCCCACCAGGAAACTGAAAAGTCGGAGGTGCGTGTCGCTAAGGATATTTCCTTAGAGATAGCGAGGTGTTAAGTTTTCAATAATTTGTCAGAAATCTCGACTGTCTGAAGGTGACGTCGTTGTTAGAACTTGGAGCGCAAAGTATGCGCACCAGACACAGTCATCACTAGTTTCACTTCTACACTCCATGCACACTAAAAACCAATTCGACTTTTTGCTTTCCCCGGCCCACGTGCTCCAGCTAAATTTCAACGTATCAACGCGAAAATGACAGCGCAAGACGTTCAACGACGCGAGCTCTAACCGCGACCTAAGTACTCAACCTCCTCACTGCCTACTCCGGGAGGTCTCGTGCGTCGTTTAATTACCGTGTGTAACGAGTTGGAGTGGCTTGGCGTGCGCACGAAAGCCCTCTCGCGAAAAGGGGTGCGATATGTTCGCTGACGTCGTCCACGAATCACTCGAAATTACCGTGTATCGTTGTGACAGCCGACTACTCACGAGACTCGACCCCTTTCGTGCCGCGGCGCGTCCGTCTTAACGTATCGTTTTGGTCCCGAACGCGAAACGTCGGAGATGTTTCGTTGAGATTCGAAGTCGCGCGAAGGCTCGCGCCTTCCGAAGTTTCACGTGCGAGTCAGCCATATCTCAGGCTCGTTTCAACGGTTACGCGGGCTTTATCGGTTATTCGTTTGAACGGGTGGAGAAATATCCGCGATGAGAGTCAAGGTGCGTTCTGGCCTGCTGGCCAACGAGCGCCGCCATGCTCAGTGCGCGGGGAGAGACGACCAGTTATAACGCCGCGCGAATCGAAAACGTAATCGAAGCGGTAATCTCGCCGATAACTGTACGTCATTAGGAGGCAGTGACCGGCGGAGAAGGCTGCGTAGGGGAAGAATATGGAAGAATATGCGAGGAGAGGCGTGCGCGCCTGCCATTACGTATCCACGACGATCGGTAAGAAGATCTCGAAGCAAGAGGAGGCCGTCTCTTCTCTCCTCTCCCGATAGAGGAGAGCGCAAACCGCCGGAGGGGAGGACGCGAAAGAGAAGAAAGAACGAAGAGCGGCACCCGTGAGAGCGCGGGAGCTGGGGTGAAGGAGAGAGATGCGAAAAGAGGGGCTGGCAGTTCGGCGTGCAAAACACCAAGCTGTGTCGGGAATGAAGCCCGAATTTAGAGGAGTAAATAACGTCAAACGGTCGAGATTGGCCGATCCTCCAGACTTTCGCGTCACCGCCAACTGATTGAACTGTAAACTTATTGTTGTCACTCAGGGCTTTTCAAGGTGCGCTGCAAAATAATATGTGGACGCAAACATGCGTAGTTAGCAATCAGGGTGATTGACATCGACCAACGTTCGAAATTACATCTCGTAGGGAACACGAGGGTTGGCCTGGATGCGAAAGAGCTAAGGACGGACCTTCACCCCCTCGCGAGAGGGTGGCACCGCAACGAGGGTGGCTTCGAGAAGGGAAAGAAGAACCCCGTCTCGTCCCTCACTCCGTCATAGTCAGCTGTTTTAATGTGGGTCACTGGCTCGTGTACGAGACAATCGATTTTCGTCGTGTAACGTGGAAGCGCACGCCGCGTACACGCCTTCGTCCTTATCCCATTGCCTGAGGAGGCAGATCCTGCGAGGAACGACGACGATGCAGCGAAGAGTCTAAACGTCGTGCTCGACCTTGCACCGGCGAGAGCTTGTCTCGCGAACTCGATCGACTCTGATGCACGTCGACCGAAGGACCTTCCACTTTCCGCCGAGTTCAGCGATAAAATCTCCACCGAGGTCGGCCCTCCCTTACGGCGAAGTTTACATTGCGCGAGGTTGATTGACCGATTCAGGAGCGATACGGAACTGATACGAGACTGATTCGAAACATGTTCGAACGACTCCGGAGATCGCCTGTCTGTTCGTCGATTTTGAAATAATTTTCATCGACACCGTTGTACAACGTATGAAGTTTGTTACGTCAATCTGGTGCGCGTTAAATTTGGTTCGCTGGCCGACGAAGTTAAACGGGACTGATACAAAACTGATTTCAAGCATGCTCGATTCCGGACATAGTCTCTCTACTATCGATTTCAAAACAATTTTCATAAACACTCTTGTCCCGCAACGCATCAAGTTTTTGCATCAATCTCGTAGCTTTACATTTGATTTGATACTCGGCGCAGTTCCGCGGATTCGCACAATATTGATTTTAAACATGTTTGACCCCGAAGATCACCCTTCAATATCGGTTTCAAAATCATTTTCATAACCACTGCTCTGGTATAAAATATGACATTTTCTACGCCATCTCGTGCACTTTAAAATTGATTCTTTCGTCGGCGCAACTGTACACGTCGGGCTTCGATGTCGCACTGCTGATACGTAATCAGGAGAAAAACCAAAGAGGACAAAAAGTCACGGACTTTCACGGTAGTTTCGGGACAACGAGCGATAGAGAACGATAGGCACAAGAAGGTTAAGCTCCCCGAAAGGAAGCCGCTGAACAGGAGCCTGGCGCCATTGCGATACAATACATCGGCCCGATGACTTGCAATTGTATCTCGCCATCGAGAAGCCTCGTGATTATAGAGACGGGGCCCTGGTCCGTCCTCCTCCTCCTCCCTTTTCGACTTTTCTCTCCATCCTGGGCGTACCGTGTGCCTTCCAGTTCCCATCGTCCACGGGAAGCGATTTCGTATTTTCGTTTACGACGATCGATCGATTGGTAGATGCAAACTATCTATCGTAATCTCGATCGCATCTCAAGACACGCGAATGAAGTTCACGTAATAAGAAAGATTGCTTGCATGCTATCCCAGTTCTGGAATCGTTTGTCTCCGGAGCTGAGGTTTATTGATCTTGTCAGTTGTAATCTCAATTGTACACCGGAGCGCGCAATAAAAGGAACGTTTACCACCTTTAGAATCGTTTATCTCTAAAAGCACGTCCTATTGATTTTGTGGAATACGCATGGAAACTCTTAAGACACGGTTCTTCACGAGTAAAAGGAATGCCGTGATGCGAAATACTCTCGGTTGAAGTAATTATCGACTATCAGCTCACCCTTCTGACTATCACCGATCAGTCGCTCAAGATTCCCTTCCCGATTGCCCGATATTCCAACGATGGAATACCGAAACCCAGGCGAACAAGGTCGTCGGCCATCTTTGGCAGCATAATACAACAAGAGGTAGGGAGAGAATCTGGAGGAGAAGTTCAGAGTAAGAGCAAGAGTTTGTGTGTGTGTATACGTTGCCTGGTCTGATGCGAGAGAGGAATAGCGAGAGAGAGATTGAAAGTAAAAAGAGAGCAACTGAGAGAGGATGGGTTCGGTTAATCCTTCTTGTTTGTCTTTGCATTAATTATCTAGAATTAAGAACACCGCTCGCCACGGTGCGGCGCGCCCGCCGGATTTCTGGCTTTATTATTACTTGTTGCAGATTATTAATTACCGAGAATTACGAACGACGCGCGCGAACCAGCCTGGGGAGGCTAGATAGGGAAGGGGGTGGTTGGTGGCGCGGGCGAAGGATGGCGGATACTGGAAAGAAAAGAGCTTTCAGATTTGTGCTTTCAATTAATTTCCCTGAATTAAGAAGCATTGTAAGGAGAAATTACTCCCGCACGATACCCGGCCTACGCGAAATACTGAGCGAATCAATAGTTCCTCCGTCGTTCTACCGTTGCGCTAAAATAACCGTGAACAATGTGTGAAACATTACTGCACGAAACGTATGCATACCATTATCGTAATGGAGCCTTCCGACCGTAACAATTCCGTGCCACCATCGGACATAACCAGATTTCCATACATGGCTCCGATTGGCCAGTCGAGAAAAGCGTAATGCTCGAATGTAACAACGCGGGAAGTATCGCATACGGCGGGCGTAACTTGTAACACAAGGTATACGTAACAGTATCAAAAGCAAAGCCAACAATGGGGTCATACGAGCCCTTATAATATCACGCTGGCGGCCCAGTTCTACACTCGGTGGTCGTGTGCACACGGTTACCAAAGGAGGGAAAAAAATGCCGAGAGAGAGGAAGACCAGCTGCTGCCATCATAACCGATACAATTGCCGAACGGATACGGTACGTGCGGACAAAGGAGAGGAGCTTCGAGCCCGAAGCTCGAGTATCGAAAAGAGGCGCCGAGATACATGTACCGTGAGCGCATACACCGCGCGAACACGTTCGATCGGACCGGAGGATCAAAGCTCCCAGATAACCGGAAGCCCGAAGAGGAAAGCAACGGCGTTATTTCGCGGTTTCCGCAGCCTAATCTCCGAGTGCCGCGCGCTTTTCTCGCGAGCACGCCGGCTCGAGAGAGATAGAGAAATTTATTTGTGTATTCGTGCACTTAACGCGAGAGCGCAGTGGGTATTATGAGCATACCTAGCCTATAACCACGCATCGCCGCACAGTAACAACGAGGAGCGAGCAGGAACGGAGCAGGGGAAATAAATATTAATAACGGCTCTCTCCCCCACCCCCTCTGCCACCCTCCTCTTCCAGCAGCCTCCCGTTCATCGTACTCCTCCCTCCGTTCCTTCTCTCGCTCGCTGTGTCTGCGCATTGTTAGGGCCATTACGGGAGCCAATTAATCTATGCACAATTTTATAATTAAATGGCTAATAGCGCATAGAATTATAGTCCAGGGCCGCGCGCACTCCCACGTATCCTGCGCGCATCGGCTGTTAGCGAGGCACCGTACAATGAGAAGGAAGTTTCGTGGAAGGAAGAAAGGAGATGAGAGGAAAAACTGCACGGCTCTGCACCCGGTACGCGAGAAGCATGCCTGTCTTTTCCTCTCGCGCATCTTTGTCCTCGTCATTTTTCTAGCCGCTTGTCTTTATTCGTCCTCATCCGCGGCGACCTCTTTACGCGAATCCCCAATTAGAGAACTCGTACGCGTACCTAGGCGCGCACGTAATGCCTAACCGGAGGACATTAGGTCGAGGCGATCGTTCGTTTCACTGGGTTAGGCAAATTAATTAATGTAATTGACTCGAGTCGTTAGCCGTGCCTCAAAAAGGCAGCATTATTATTTCTTTGCCGATTACACCGTATATTATTTCTTTGCCGATCGTTATCGCTACTTGCGTAGGGTGCATTGCACATATATTTATACATATATAGATATGCTCGACGTATACGGATGCAATTATTTCTACCGACGATAGCATCGGCATCGGTGCGCTGTGAGAGCTTTGAAAAGTCAAATGGTGCGTGAAGTAAGAATTAAAGGTAATCTATCTTTTACGCGATTTGCCTCTAGACTACCGCTTGGTAGTTGCCGACAAACTACGCGCAAAATCTGCGAGTGCCTCCAATTACGGCGGTCCGCTCGCACGTAAAACAAATGGCAAAAGCGTGCAACCAACGAAATCTGACAGAGAACACTACCCGACAGCTGCGTCTTGACCAGTTTCCCCAAGAATAACGTTCAGTGTCTGACACCTTCCAATATCCATAGATCTCGGTGGGTCGCTTCCGCAAAAAGATCTAGGAGGGCAGGATCGCCTCGTCACGCTTATTCCGTCGAACGAGCAAGGTGTACACGATGATCGTGGCCCCGGCATACTATATCTACCGGCGAATCCAGGCTGGAAGCAGCCGGCGCCGCGATATAAACCGCAAGAAAAATCCCCCTGAATTATCGGTGCGGTTCTGGGTGCATGCTGTTGCATCGCAACGGAAGCAACTGCAACAGCGTGGCGCATCCTCGTCGCGTGTGCGTGGTCCACCAACACACAAGTAATGCGCCGTGCATTATCAGAATGTAACGACACGCGATCGGACCGCACACGAGCTCCAGGCCGCAGCCTCTTAATCATCTGATTTTTCGCGGTCGTTCGCCTGTTTTTCCGATCGATACCGACTGCCCAACGCTCAACGGCTTTCGACTTGCAGTTGGATTGTCGGATCGCTGATAGACATTGCGATAGACATGGAAGCACCAGGAACGATCGAGATTAATCCGGGAGTGTATACTTCCAGTTATACGGCTTTACTGGTTACAGTTTGATGCAAAAAGTGGGTGTGGATATTACGCTATGATACTGGTGATATAAAATTTCAGAATGCTGTGATGCAAATCGCTCGAAACGAAGCTGTTCTCTGAAGGAGCAGTTGCGGTTCCTTGAAAATTGGCGGTATCACGGATCTTTCATGCGGAAGGAGGAATTTTCTTAGTGTTTGACTACAGCACACAAGCCTTATCCTTACAGGACCCTCCAGAAGGAGGACCCGCACGAGCCGACGGCTCGTAGAGTTCTGCTGTGTGAATGCGACTCGGATTATTTAGATCCCTATCCCTACAGCTTTCTCCCTCTCTCTCAATCCATCTCGCTCTCTCTCGCGCACTCTTTCTATCCCTTGTCCTCTCTTGGTCCTCTTTCTCGCTCACCCTCTGTGTCGCGTTGAATCCGTTTCCGTTGTGACTGCCGCCGCGCGTCGGCGTTGGGCAAGTATTGTCCGCGACGAATTATCTGTTGATAAGCGAATGAAGTTCACACCAGTCAAAAGTCAGCAGAAGCTGATGCCAGAAGCATCAATGACAGTACTCGGAAAATCGTCCTCGACGCGTTGTAAGTTTCAGATTAAAGAGACCTAAACGACGTTCGACGGAATTTGTCGAAATGACAACAGTTTTCCCGATAACCCGAGATCCCCTCGTTCCGTTTACCATTCCGTTTCGTCTGCCGTCCGCAGCGTGGGTGGGGTAAGCTTGTACTACAGGCACTTCTCTCTTTCTCCCGTCTCTCACCAGTCTCTCTCCCGCTCTCACTCACCGGTCGCGGCGGGGACGATTCATTCAGAGAAACTGCCGTGAAAGGGACACCTGTTGGCGCAGCGGCCCTGTGACAATCCTAGAAACAAGGCACGTGCCTCGCGCGCTCTACCTGTCTCTCCTCCGGTCCGATTCTACTCACTCGACTCCTCTCGATTTCAAGAGACGTCGTCAATTCCCTCGGGGGCCAATTTAATAGAGCGATAAAAAATGACGACGGCTACCTCGTTCGCTTCTAGTCGACGAGGAAATGTATCGCTGCGATACCGATGAGAATTCGAACGCCAACGAGGTCCGGCGCGCTGATTAAGTTTTATGAAGCGGCGGGTAGTGCATGATTAAAGTTCGACTAACTGGTAGCGCGAATCCGGACTGGCCGAAGATAAAGCGCTGCCCAGGGGCGACACCTTGCATTATTAATGCACGCGAGGATAGTAGCTTCCGTTCGTGGCGGGGCCTACAACTCTGTATCTCTCTGCCTCTCTTTCCGTCCGTACGCGTCTTGCCTTCGTTTTCTCTTTCTCGTAGAACTTACCTCTCCCTCTCGGGGAAGGAGGATCCGGTACGCGCTAGTTCTTATCTTCGACCGTCATCGAGCCGCGATCGCGTCAGCTGTCAATAAGTTCTAAAGCTACCTCATGGACAATGCATAGACTTCCGTCATTATCTAACTTCGACAGAACGAACACTCAGAGTACGACGATCGCTCAGAGAACAGCGTCAACTGATTCAGCATCGAGATCGTCAAGAACATAAGTCATGGATCTGGTATCTGTTCCTAGCCAGCAGCTAGGCGAGAAATATTTGGTAACATCGCAGAGTCAAGAACGAAATCATAGCAGAACAGAATTGAGATAGTGTAAAGTTTTCTTCCACGAATCTTCCATTTACCCGGACACAGCCCCACATACCTGGCCGTGGTGCAGTCCCTGTAGAGTATGTCGAAGTCCTTACAGCTGAGCAGCTTGCAACGATTAACCCCCGGCTGAATGGCCCCAAGTCCGCGTAAGATCCTAACTTGCTCAACGTTGCACACCAGCGGCACGATGTCCAGTCTCTTGAGCTTCGTGTAGACGGTATGAAGTCCGCCGACAAGATGTTTCAAAAAGAGCTCGAACGCTTGTGGCAGACATAGCATAGTGTCACCGGCAATGATGAACGCGGCTACTTTCTGACCGCGATAGTCGACGAGTTTGCACTCGTTCGCGGTCGGGTCACTGGTGCTGATCGGCGGCGGACTGTTGTAAGACCTGGGTGGCAAAACAGCATGATGTGCGGCCATCAGCTCGAGTGGAGAGCCATGATGACCGCTGAGCATGCCACCCAGCTGGCCCAACAGGCCCAGTCCGGGCGGTGGCAGGCCTGGCATTCGGGGAACCATCCCCGGAGGGGCACCAGGTCCTGCGCCGGCCGACAAGGGCGGTGGACTTAAAGGTAATCCTTGGGGTGGTGAGCCCCGCGTCGGAGATCCCGGCGTCGGTACTCCTCTATGTTGCTGCTGTTGCTGCTGATGCTCCCTGATCTGGTCACGCGGATGAGATTGTTGATGAGAAGGCGGAGGCTGGTGCTGCGAGCCGTGGATCTGCGACTGTTGCTGAGCCTGCTGCGCTGACGGACTGTGAGGGTGTTTCGGACTGCCGGTTACGGGACTGGCACGGCTACTGTGGTCGGAAGAGCTGTCCATCGCTCCGTGGTCCATCGGGGGTTGACGATTGCCCGACCGCACTGCTTACACTCACGCCCGCTTACACCGATCGTTTCTCTGTTTCGCTTCTAGCGCTTCTCTCCTAGTCACGGCCCTTCTCTCTCTCTCTCTTTTTCTCTCTCCCTCTCTTCCTCTTCCTCTTTTTCCTTCTGCTGCTCTCGCCGCTCTTTCACTCGTTCACTCTTTCCCTCCGGCTCCCTCTCGTTTTCCCTTTCTCACCCTCCGGCACTCTCTCCTCTGACAGCCAGCGATGACGAGTGTTCCTCTCTCGATAACGGCCGATCTCTGACGGGCCTGGACGATTGGTGGACTCACCGACGTGGTCGCCCGACGTGTCACGCTTCAATGCATGCTAAAGCGATCCCGCGGTACCTGACGGCCAACTACTACTGGCACCGGGACGCGTGGCGCGACGATACCCTGCCACGTTGATCCCGAGCGTCGATCTCGAGCGTGGAGCGCGGTAACCTTTGGCGATCACGGATATCATAGACCGGAGTTCGGAGTCGATGTCTATCACTGTCACTGGCCAACGGGATCGACGACAGACTGTCGACGATTATCGTCCGGCATGCGCCGAGGTTTGCTACGTACAACTACGACACTTTCCACGATAACGACTGTGTCCATAACTCTGGTCCGTCCTCACTTGCTGCTTTTGCACACGGCGACTACCGGCCTCGCTCGTTTTACCGATCCATCGCGAGCTCCGCCGGTTTCCGACGTATAACGTCGGACGTCGCCGACAAACGATAACTCTCACTTGTCACGATGATGTCAACTTGTGCGCGACGAAAATAACGACAACGGCAGTAGTGACGATGACGCTCACGACGACGACGACGACGACAAAAACGAACACCGACCGCGATTACTCGATACGTGAACCGGGACCGAGTTGACGCGCGCGAATACCGCGAATGAACTGAACGAATAGCGACGGGATACTGGCCAACGTCCGACGTAAGCGGACCGTAGAACAGGCGACGAAGACAACGAGGACGACGACAGCGACGGCGACGACGACGACGACGGCGACGAGGACGGCGACGACGACGACGGCTAACGGCTGCGGCTGCGGCGGTAACTCGCAGGGACGCGCGTCGCTCGTTCTCAAAGTGGCAAACGCTCTCTCGGTCGAGTCGGGAGTATTTCCCTACCCAGTCACAGATGTAATAAATAAAAACATCAGTGGGAGTCCTGGGTAGCGGGGAGGATGGGCGTTCTGTGCGCGCGACCGACTATCCCGGTTGGCGGAGCCAGCGGAGCGGCAGTTGTTCGGATTGGGCGGCACGATTGAACTGTGAACGCCTTTCGTGCCTTCCCCCAGCTGGCGGCGGGGTCGTCCGACGATGCTTCTGCTACCCCCCACCAGATCACGACGCTCGCGCCACTCTGCCACCGGCTACGACGACGACGACTACTACGACGACGACGACGACTGAGAACTAGGGACTGGGACTCTGAGTACGAAGACGACGACCACGACGACGACGACGACGACGACGACGACTAGAACGCCAAGCAGTGAGGACGAGAGAACGATGACGACACACGGTTTCAGCCGTGGTCGCTACCACCAACACACACGGAAGACAACGCAGACGCGAAACACGGAGGACAGTACAACAGTCGAACGCCGCCACCGCCGTCGTACGAGTGGGGATTTCTTCTTTTTCCTCGCGACTTCTCTCTTCTCTCTGTTCTCTGTTCTCTGTTCTCCCCGTGCCACCCTCCTTCGTTCCTCTCCCTCGTGCCTCTCTCTGGCCACCCCTTCCGCGCTTGCACTCTCTGCCTCCGCGACCAGCCCTCTCTGCCTCGTTTCCTCCTTGCCGCCGTCCGCCCCCGTCTCCTCCGCCTCCGCCGCTCACCCCACCCACGAGCATTTTCCCTTTCCGTCTCCTTCCATCGCACGCTCGTGCGCACCGCCGCACCGTTCTCACCTTCTCTCTTTCTCTCTGTCTCTACGGCGAAGAATGTCGCCGGCGTTCGAATCGATCGCTCGCTCTCGCGCGCGCGGGTGTCTCCCCTCTTTCACCTTCGCCCACCCAGTGCACCCACCCTCCCCCCTTCTCACTCTCTCTTTCTCTCCCTCTCTCGCCCCCTCACCTCGCTCTCTCGCCTCCCTCCCGCCCCAGCCCTCAATCTCCTCTACCATATTCGCCATCAGCATTACACGCGCGCACTTATTTCTTCTGTAGGTAACTCCACTTCCTCGCGATCTCTCCTACTCTACCACCCTCTTCGACTTCACCCACCCTTAGTCCGCGAGCCTCCTCCTTCTCCACGCTCTCTCTCTGTCACTCGTCTCGCGGAGCCTCTCCCACAGTCCTGCCCCTCTTTCTCGCTGTGTCTTTCTGCCTCTCTTTCTCTTCCCACCCCCTACTCCGCTCTCCTCGCCATCGGCACACGCTCGGGTATGGGTGCTTAATATCTTTGTGCCGTACCCAAGGTGCACGTATCCGTCGACAGTTCCTAGAGTTGAACTTTGACGCGACCCACGTTTCAGAGCCAAACGAGTAGCTCGCAGGAAAGACGAATACCGAGGATTCGTCTTCAGAAATTAAACGCCGATGGGGTTCATGTACGGTGCTTGCGAGACGTGAGGATTTGGAAATACCTCGCCGGCCGACCGCAGTCCACTCCGTATGTCCCCGCACGTCGTAAGCGCCGATATACAGATTGCTCAAGGTTGATTGTCAAAAACAAGTGTCCGTCCTACTCTGAATTCATCTTATAATTCTCTGAACCACTTCGATAGTTCTTTCTTTCCTAAAAAGTGTCAGGTATCTCACATGTCCCGCCCAAACGTTACCTGGACCCAAAGGTCGACACACCGATCCGATTCACCAATTTGAAAAAAATTTGCCTTTTTCATCGTTCGACCTAGAAACCATCATATTCCCGCATCGCGAGTGTCGAAGGCGAATGACGAGAGCGTCAATCTCCTCGCAACAAGATTTAAAAGGTTTGTGTTGGTGCGTGATCAAATCGGGACTGCCCCGGTATATTGGCAGGAGGAAGGTTTCTTCTGCCGATTATCTTGTCTGAGACACTCTGAGACTGTCAGGAGGAGGACAGATCACGAAGCCGGAGAGGCAGAGCAATATACAGACAAACATTTTTGCCTCTTTCGGCTGGTCATCCCCTCATCTGGCCTCATCTGCCCTCATCGGCCCGGTGACCCAGATACACCAGGAGTAACCCTCCACCACGCATTGGGTTATGTGTGCGCGACTATGTATGTATTACGCGGTATAAGCTTGTATTCCGCTACCACGCTGATCCCTTGACCTCGCGCAACCCTAAACGAAACGAGACCCCCTGGGCCTAACGTTCATTGACCATTGCCGTTCGGCCGGAAGGGCTGATCGACACTCGTTCGATTCGTCTTACTATTGTACGGTGTTTGCCGTGAAGAGACGGCTGGCGCGTGATCGTCGAACTCCCCGACCAATCATCGTGAGGCAATAAGTTGTCTTACTATGCGGGCAATTGTAGCAATGGTTCATTTAAATTCAATCGTATTATGCAAGTATCCAAGTTATATCTTTATTTCCCACCTGTCGTATTTTCAACAGCTACAACGTCAGAAAATAACGTCGCGCCACACAGAACTCAAAGAAGCGATTTTTTGTAGCGTTCAGAGGGAGAACTCGTCCCCGATTCCGGAGTCGCATCTCACGGGCGTTCGTTCTTTGTCTTGTGGTGAGCGATCGATCATGAGATCGATGTCCGTCGTCCGACCGACGCGAAGCGAGATCGGTAGGGGACCGATGTTTGCCTCGACCCAAACCACGTCCAATTAGTGGAATTAATACTGGCTGGCTTTGGGGGAGCTAATGCCTCTGTGTGCATACCTACGGGTATGCACGTCAATGACTGCACTTTCCTTCGTGCGTAATGAAGGACAATCCCGTGGTCCGTCGAGCCACCTCGATGCGTATGCCCGTGGAAACGATCGTTGTCTCTCAACACTCTCGCTCACTGCGGTCGCGGTAAAATTCCGCGGACTCTGTTGCAAACACGTTACCGGCCACTGCTTTTCGACGCATTCAACCTCGGGTCGTCCGAAAATAAGTAACAAGGTATCGAAAGTTCGTAATTTATATTAGAATCTGTGATCGTTAAAATTGAAGCTTCTAATCTAACTATTCAGAACAATAAGATATTTGGCAAATTTTCTGATATTTTTTATCATATTTTATGAATTATTGCACTTAGAACGGTGCGTTCATATTTATTCTCTGACTATATTTTACTCCTCCTTGATTACCGAAAAAAACGCACCAATCGGTAGACTATCATACTGCACTTCAGTTTTAGAAGAATTTTTCAAGTATTTTCAACCTGCTTTTGAAGATACCTTCTAATCTATTACGAAATTTGCAGTATGACCTACGTTTCTTCAAACCTGTTATGCCCTTTTCGATTTTTCAAACAGCAAACTTTTTAGAAGTCATCGATTCACAAACGGAATAAGTCATATTTCAGCAATTACCTTTGCCAAAGTGTCAAAGCCGTATACTATCACCGACCAATTCCTTCCTGCACCTAATACCAACATTCTCAGGTTGCCTATCATCTAAATTTCATTTTATGAACCTAATCGTCATTATTATCAAAGTATCGATCCCTGAAACGATCCCGAGAAATCTCCGCCAATGCCCTCTCCCGTAGTTCTTGCCTCTTCGCTCTCGTTTCCGCGCCTCTCGCGTACCATCTCTATCCCAACCCCTTGACATCCAGCGGTAACGCGCGCGGTCCCTCTTCTTCTCTCATTTTACGCGAGCTTTAGCATAACGGGGAACGAGCGTTGAGCATTTTCAGGCAGGTTGCCGTGTGATACGCATTGTTCGACCCGACCACCGGCACTGACGCCGCCGACGCTCCAGCGTCGTTCCTGTTACTGCTCGTTGCCCACCCCGTATACGTACGTACGAGAGCGGCATGCACACGGTGTGTTTGCATCGTGCATAGCCGTTACGTAACCCCCGTCATTGTTTGCACGTCGTTGTTACACGCTGTGCTCTGGCGCGCGCGCGTTTCCCGCCAGAGAGAGAAAGAGAGAGCGAGAGAGCGAGAGAGCGAGAGAGAGAAAGAGAGAGAAAGAGGGAGAGAGGGTGGCATAGACGCGCGCCGAATAGGACGGGGTGATGAGGAAAAAAAAGCGGAGGATTTTTGTGTTCGCCGCACACCGACGAGCCATTGCGGTGCCAGCCAACCGGACACGCGTCAGGAAGACCCACTGCACCAGAAGCGTCTCGTCTCAATTTCTCTTTACTCCCGTGCGTTTGCAAACAGGATGTTTTCGGGCTCGACGATTCGCCCGTTCGTTCCGCCGCGCCGTGTATCCATTACGCTGCACCGCGCGGGTGTAACGAATCCGTGAATTCTTTCGGCTTGGTCCGAACGCGCACTCAGAGTTGTATCGTATGTTCAAGGTATAGACGGTTTGCAAGTTCTGCTCTTTCACCAGGATCATGAGAACGGCGGGCAATACTGTCGATATGTGCAAACAAGAACGTTTGCCCGACACGTTATCTGTGCGAACGTGCGAACGTGACGAGAACGCAGAGATTCGAGAGACAAAGAGGACGGGCGACAGGGAAGCGTTTACATTTTCTGGATTGAAATGTTAACCCAGTAGGAAGGTGCTCGGCCGCGTGCGCATTATGGCTTATAACCCGATAACACTGTGTGTCCGCGTATATGCAAGCCTCCCTTATACTAGCCCCTCTCCCTCTGTCCAACTCTGCTGCGATGCAGCAATCAACGTCGATAAGCATTGTACAAGCCGGCACAATGGACAAGACTTTCCATCCGTCCCCGCTGCGTCTCTTTCCCTATTCTAGTGCCAGCCCTCTTGTCTGACAATCCGCGTTCCTCTTGTTGCAGGTCTCGAGTAATCCTTCCTGTTTCGCTATCAATCCGAAACCGGTGTAGTCTTAATCGCCGCAATCGGTAAATCTTTTCTTTAATTGTTTCTGTTTACAAGTTTACTGGATGAAGTTATCGTAACGCTCTTGGTGATAAAATCGAATGCGACTACTGAGTATTTTAAAAACAAATGGTCATTTACGTTCGGTGCTGGAAACCTGCGTTTATTACGTTGTATAAGAATACATGTTCGAGCCGTTTGAACAACGGAAATTTACGTCAAACATTAAAAACTCAATTTTCTGCTGCTACAGCCAAATAAAAAAAAAGCTATGCAAGGATAATAAAATAAAACGTTCCCGCTTTTCAGAATTCAAAATATAAATCTACATCGTATTCGACGCGTCAATAAAGTAATCTGCGTTTTTCAACTATCAACTTTAGCAAAATCAGGTCGCAGCGCGTTCGATGCGATAATGAAGTATGTATATGTGACAGGGCGTAATTCTCGAAGGAGAGCCGCGATCGGGCGCGCGTTAAAAAGCGCGCGCGCGCGCGCGCCTATGGACGGGAGTGCGAGAATAATGGATATATCGGAGGCGGCGATGAAAAACGACGGCAATAATTTTTCTCGACGCCAACGCGGCTCGGGCGCCGCGGCGCTCGGTTTTTCGGTGCGGCTTACGCGCGACTAATTACCCATATGCCACGTGTTATTATAAATAGCCAATCGTTACCGGCGCAGCCGCATTCGCTATTCGCCCATAATGGCGCGTTATCGGATAAATAAAACAGATAGCCGCGGGAGGGTGCGGTTCGATTACGCGTCGACATCCCGCCACCCCCCTTCGAATACCCCTGAGTTTCGTTAAACGTAGCTCGCTCCTCTTTGTTGCCGTTGACGCTGCCGTTTTTTATAGAGACTGCTGTTTTAATCGAATCGATCTACAGATTCGAGGCATGGAAAAAATCGTACGGCCACGTTGAAATTGTTGAGTGAAAAATATATGAATACTTTGCGCGAGTAAGATGCGAATTTAACCGCGATTGACCAGTTAATCAGTAATTGTGCGAAAAAAAGTTATATACCGTTGCGATACGATATTAAATATTATAAAGGATGTTCTTCCGTATTACCCGTGATGCAATATGTGTAATATTGTCGATTATCGCGAAATTATAGCTACATATAATAATGTGTCTTGTCAAGTTATGTTGTGCCCCTTAATTACGTGGCGTTATTTCAGTTGCCAATATCACGCGCATTTTCCGCAGATTACCCGAGTTTTATGAACATTGGGAGTTTGTCTTTGCGACTTTTGAGACTTTCCAAATAGAACCTGCCGTTGATATTAGCGTCGTCTTGGGTTTTAGTTTGAAGACCTAGCTTCGGTCGGATCATTAGAATACGCCATGCGGCGACATTCCACGTGCACGCCTGGCGGTGGCAAAATGCGTCTTTAACCACGCGGGGTGTTTCGCTCTCGTCACACGCGGCATTCAGGCTAAATACATTAGAAACCTCATTTAAATGCGACACAATGGCGAAGCGGTGCGCCGTACCGTGCGGGATAAATTCGTCAACAGAGATAATACTGTCCACACAGCATATCGTCATCCCATCAGAAATACATAGCCGCAATTCGACAAATCAATGGAAACGTCTCTCCTACAGTCGCATTAAAGATCGGTTGATGTAGCCTGACATTTTTCACGCCATAGAAAGATCCTGCTGTCGCTGAATAACGAAACGTGGTGCGATAGGCTGAGTCAATACTTTTCCATGGTTCGCGAGCCGGAAGACAATCACGTTGACACCGCGTGATGGATGTCCTGCCTGCTCAAAATACCCTCCCCCCGTCTCTCAGTTTTCCCGCCAATAAAGCCCATTGTAAATGCGAACTATTCGAAATATTAGAGCGGCCGAGCGATTACCGGTCGTTCAGTCATCGGCGTTGACGCACCGTAATCCTTTCCCTCTTTCTCTCTGTTGTCTCTGTCACCCTTGCCGAGCCGTTCACCTCTTTCTCCTTCTCCCGACGTTCAGGCCGATTGTAACGCTGCCACATCGACGGATAGTGCGAAAATATAGCTGAGCCCTAATTTCATTGGATAAACATGCTTTGGCTTTAGAGAACGAGAACGAAGAGAGTCGCGTGAGAGTGAGACAGCGACAACGCTAACGAGACCGAGAGCATTATTAAGTCGAAAGTTTTAATCGGATGTCGCAACGGCGTGACAACGGCTCGCCAGTTTATTATGTGAGAAGGCTGTTCCTCTGTATCAAGCTCCGACAATCTGACATACCTCGCGCTCAATGAGCACAGCAATGATATTTTCACTGGACAGCCGTTACGAGACTGTGTTGGCGCGGAAAAGTCTTTCAACTACCGCGTTTCTCCCTGCCCAATAACCCGTAGGTACCGTGAAGAAGTTATGAACGAAATAGCTAATGACTATTTGATGCTTCACACGAGAATCGCCTCACAAGGGCTTAGATTCCCCCAGCTCCTGTACATCTAATCTGATCCTTTGCACGTCGCAAAACTGGTACGCCGTCCGTAATCCCTATTATAATTGCACGCGCTCGTTTCGAAAGAAGCGGTTGCGGCGAGACAGCGGAGCTCGGTCGCGAGACTCGAATTGTCGTGGAGAGATGATGGATCGGCGGCTTTTGTAGCCGACGCCCGATGATACTTCGCAGACTCTTTTGCAGACGTATCCGTCGCGCACCCTTTTTATCCGTAGGAGACCGCACGCCGGTGATTATCGATTAAGCGCATGCACGCCGCCTCTGACGATCCTTTTCCGAGGACCAACAACCCTCGACCCTTCCTCAATTTTCGATTTTCCTTCGGCTAGCGCTTTCTCCTCCGCTCGACATCTGCCACCGACGAATTTCAACTTTTGCCGGCACGACTACCGACTGTCGTTACCCGAACGTTTCCGTCCTCCGTTAAATTAATCTCACCGTCGTCGTTGTCGGGTGGATGTAAGGGTAGCGCGACGGGGCTTGCAATCTTGGCAGTATTAAGAAGACGTTTGCCCGGATAGAAACCCGCGTAGTTTGAGTTTACCCGGCGACAGCCGACAGAGGTGGCTCGCAGCACGAACTTCCGAAATATATTTACCCGCACTCATCCGTATATTTACCCACTCGTCGCAATATCACGCGACATTGCGGACGGAAACTCAACGAGAACGGGGAACGGGAGTTTCAACACATTGACTGTCTCATAAAATAATCTTTTTTAAACTTTTCCCGTCAGATTTTCTGCGTGTCTGAGTATACTTTTTATTGACACCCGATAAAGTGGCTAATATATTATTATATACTCTCTGAGTCATCAATAGTTTCAAAGTTACTGTCGTTTCTGTAATTCGAGAAAAATCTTCCTTAGAATACATTATCCGTGGTAAACCTATCTGAGAGATTACTAAAAAAGGTTTAAAACAGTGTTGTAGGCTACGCGAAAATTTAAATTTCTTCTTTAAAATGATATTAAAATTTCCTAACATACATGCGCTTTCGAAAAATGAAGAAGAATAAGGAACTCAGAAGAATAGCAACCACACTAAAAAATACATAATAGTTTCGAGGATACGACGAAAAATCGGTGGTAAATGGATGTCAAATAGACCCGTATTCCTACATCATGTATATCATTGTTAATTATCCTATAATCATGTTGTAAAATGAATATACATATGTTCTACGATAGCTCCTTGAGATATAGTTTGAGCCATATGCGGTTGACAAGACAATCAATGTATTAAAGCTGCGTAGATGCTGTTTCTCTCTCACCCCCTTGGGCTACCGGATAAAAAGGAGTGTACATTCGAGAGAGTGCATGCGAGTGGAAAGCGACTGCCAGAAATCCCGAGCAGATGTCACCACTCCAGATAATCCCGATGCTTTTACGTTAATCTAATCAGCGTCATTAAATACGCGCTACATTTAATAATCTCCGTGTAGTCCTTCGTATCGCACAAACGAAATCAACGCACTCTCGCGTGCACGCACACGCGATAAGTAAAATGGCATTCGAGTTATCTTGTCCGAACGAAAAAGGGCCCGACGAATATTGAATTTAGAACACGGGGGTAGATCGTGAAACCGACACCGATAGATGTCTGCAATCACATTATCCGGTGTTCTCGAGGGATCGCCGACATTTCTAGCTTTCCAACGACATTAGATCAGCCTACACGAGCATCGCGCCGGACGCGCACGAAACGCGGGATAAGGATGCGTGCAACATAATTGAGCCTACATATTGATTCTCCCGATTTTCGACATCGAACGTATTAGCCGAACGACGTACATCCGGCGGGCATGAGGATTACGTGCGGCGTACCATGCTCCTGAGAAAAGAAGGGGGCATGCCGCGGTGAGGTAGCCTCAATTTCGCAAAATACCGTAGCCGTAATTACTATTATTGCGGGATATTTAATACGCGAGAAAGCCGCGCTTTTACCCGTACCACCGCGACGGCGAGTTCTCTTTGGCGAGTTCTCTTTGGCGAGTTCTCTTTGGCGAGTTCGGCGCGCAAGTCCTGACGAGCGGGCGTTAGGATCGGCTGTGCCTCCTCTCTCCCAACGACTTTATAAATAATAAATTCCCGTGCGGGGCGAGGTGTGGCGGGGATCACGCGGGACGGAATGAAAGAGAGAGAGGAAGAGAGAGGAACGATGGGTCATAATAAAGACCCGGCAGTAAGAGCGGCGAAGTGACGTCCTGTGTCGCGCGGAGTCATAAAACGCGGGGCCCCTGGATCTCCGGCTTACACTCTTATTAAAACGTCGTCCTGCATATTGACGGTTATTGATCACCTTTCGTATACCTCGCCGGTTTTACGATATAAGGGGCCGAAGCGGCTTGAAACCGCATCGATATCCCGAACACCCGTGAGGGAACTTAATGATGCCGGACTTTTGCCGAAGTCAGACGTCGTGATAGCTGCTATCAACGGGAACGACCAGTCCTAGCGCTTTCACTCTTATGAACTTTCGTGCGAGTCTCCTCGGCGTTATTTGAATAACGGTTATGAATGTGCGCCACGGCGAATGTGCATAAAACGAGAAAAACGCGAAACCTGACGTCGCAGTGCGCACGAGCGGTACGCGTAATAAGTAGTACTTATTTATTTAATTATTTGTTTACCGGTAAGAACCCATTGATGCGTGACATGATATTTCATGCATGACGTGACATATTACGTACGCGATTACTTTCGTTACGTTACAGAGTTTATCAGTAATTACGTACTGGGTAAATGAAAAAAGAAGAATATGAATGCAAATGAAAAATACGGACCACTACTACAAAGTTGAAGAAATCTCCGCCATTATCAACTGATGTCGCTGCTGTTCGAACACCCGCCTATATTACCGTCCAAGTCGGTCGAACAGTTACCATGTTCAGATAAAACAAACTTCACGCCACTGACTGGAACAATGAATAACAATATGTTGGAAAAGTGTTAAATTCGAGCCTATTATACGTTTAGATCAATAAATAATGCGGTTGTCCACACCTTATGTAAGCCTGTGTCTCATGAACTGAAATACCGACGTCGCCCTAAATCAAATGCATTCGGGCGCACTCTACAATCGGAAACAGTAAACGCTGAAACCATTGATAAATCCCTGTCAGTCATGCTAAAATAATGCTCCAGAAAAAATATTTTCTCAGAAAGATTCCAACATTTTTTCATTTCTGGAGCCACGTTGTAATTGATTTTCAAAACAATGAAGAGGTTTATAGGATAAAATGTTATATTATAACTGAATAGCAAATGTGACGCTAACAATGAAAAAATGTTTTAAACTTTCATTTTTTGATCCTAGAATAGAAGGTAGACTGTAAAAACCCTATAAAAAAGACAATGAAAACTGCATTTGAAAATGATTATAACAATCAATGATACTGAAACAGAAAAAGGCATTATTAGACATATGAAAAATACATATGAAACCTGTAACAAAAAAAGATTATGATTAATTAACATATATGTTGCAAAGCCCTGGCCGCCGATGAACCTGAAACAAAAAGAAAACATATGTTAGCACATCCAAAATATATATTTTACAGTTGATAAACAGCCATGATTAACTCTTCATTATAGTCTGTACCAAACATGCTTGTGTTGATGTAAAAAATGAATAAACGGAATAATATTTTATCTTTATTTCAATACGTATTCTATTGTAAAACAATTAAAAAATGATAAGAGTCGCATATTTTTGATCAAAGAATGGTAATTAATCAGGGCTGTTAATCGTGCCTATTTTTTCAGAATGCAAAAATAACTCTTACTAGTTACTTTTGCAATACTATATAGTAGCGAGCATAGTGGCTATCGTGGAAAATTAATCCCGCGTTGGAGCCCTATCCTATGGGCCGCTTCAGCTATATCAAAATAGCCTCTTCTTTCTTCGGACGTGTGTTTCCACGCCCCGACTAATTGGGAATTTTAGAACGGAGATTAAGTTTTATATAAATGTGATCACCGATTCAAAGGCAAAGTGAGGACGAAATTATGTGTGTGGACCTACCTACCCGTTCCGTTTACTAAGTGGGCCTATTTTATTGGAAACGTATATCAGTTTCCAACATTCGTCCCGCCTTTGCCTTAGAAAGTGAATGAATTCGTATAAAACTTCGATCTCTGTATTTGAATGTTATACCGATTATGCGAAATATGAGTGAAGAAATTTACAAATAAAGAATAAAACGCAGACAGTGCCAAAAATGCTGGTAGCACGTACACGTCAATGTTAAACCGACATTCCCAATTAGTTCGAAATACGTACACTACATTTTTACCGAACTCAGTGTACCTATTTCTGCTTAAAATGACCTTAATTTTAGCACTTGACAATTGCAATCGATTAGTGCAAGTATTGTAACTACACTGACAACATACTGAATGAAGCATAATAAGATAAATATATTACTACTTTAGGAATATATTAGTACTATATATTTTCGGTTTGTGAAAAACTGCAATAAAAAAATACAAGGCTGCTGAAAAATTTTATTGCAATAGTCAAGTGAGTCCCAGGTGAAGACATACCACTTAAACGCCGAATGCCTACCCGCGAGAGAAGAAGTGGTAGCCTCACACTGGCCCTACCTACTTAAAATTTAGCATTCACACAGAAGTATGCTACCTGCCTGCCTAATACCTATATTTAAAAAGACAAACCAATCACACCAACACACTCACTCCATTCTCACACATACCGCCCGGGTGCAAAAAAGCCTATTCCTAGAGAGTACATCCCGGGATGTCTCCGACACCCGAGCTCAGCGCACATCATCATTCATTCACTACTGTACGTACCAATTCCTGAAATCGACTGTCAAAGGTTAGTGACCATGCAAGTTAGTCGCGACCGCGATTCATAATGTATCAGTTTTCTATACAACCAATTGCTACATTCTGGTTTAAGAAAAATTGTCTATTAATAAGAAAAAACGACTGAGTAGTCATGATATTGATTTCTTAATATATTGATCAATTACGCAACGAAAAGTCAATGTTCATATTTGCTTGTCCAACGTGCAGTCCATAACACTACCATTCACACCACACACAATGGAAAGCACGTTGGTGGACACTCAACACAATGACAGTCGCATAAACATGTATAATAATCGTTTATTTAAATCCGTGTTCACTGGCCAGATCCATACATGCAGCACCTGGGCGCATGGATGGTTCAGACCCTAAATAATGAACACGGGCAATTAAAACGTATACCAACTGTTCTGCTGAAAACATCCTATACTAAGATTAGTAAAATAAATGTGTCTAAGCGGGTTAATACATTTTTGCATTCATTACAATTACTATATATATGTGTATATCTATTATGAATATATATAATTTACAAAAATGAACTCTAATCAATTTCTGAATTAGAAAGGAAATATTGAGCATGCATGACTGTATATTTTATGAATTTTTAATTCTATTCAAATTTCTCACAAATCAGAACCATAAAATAAACCTGAAAATAAAAACTTGATTAGCCTCGAATGATCTGTTCTCAGAGAGATGATTTCTAAAACACAGTCAAACATCTGTATATCTCTCTGAATTCAGATACTATTCGTCACGAAATGCCTTCATGCTCTTTTAATACTAAATCGAATAGCGGACAAGAAATCATCCCTGATTATACCAGAAGTATAATCAGAAACTTCGGCGTTACAAAATATGATTTTAGTATAGAAACTTATCCACGATGAGCTTCATATATGTATACACTAAAAAAATGACGAATTTTTATGAACATATAATGTTTTCTATAAACCCGACTCGCGACTAATTATAATACACAGAAAATAAGAGAAGAAGGCCTATCCTACTCTAAATACACATACAACACAAACAACTTGCCACTCATAGACATACTCCGTAGAGTATATCTACGGCCACTATGCTCTCATAGAAAATTTCTAAAGAATAAATACAACCAACCACCCGTGTCGGTTCGGACCATTCATCCTGCGACATGTTTGGGTGATCAGAGGGACATAAAAATACGACTCATCGGTGTTGGCTTGTCAGGATACCACAGGAACATGCTGCATCGATGCTTGACCCTCAGGCTCTGGATTCAGCATGGTGGAACATCATTTTCTTATCTAGCATTAGATAAGCAGCAACAAACATTTTCTTGAAGTTTTGACTCTGTAAAGCAACAAAAACAAATGGTTATATATTCTTCACATAAAACAACTGTATCAATGAACATCCTTAATTAGACGATATATATACTTACAATATGTAATTTTTTCAAAACATTCAAGTCCATCACTGGTGTTGAAGAAAACTGACTCTACTACGCGTAAAAAACTTTGTTTTATTACAATGATTAAGTATTTGTATTGTTAAACGATACTGAGTCTATTTTGTGATTCAAACTACAACAACTCAAAATTCTGTTTAAAACATTACTCTACTAACAGAACAAAATTCGCTTTAACAGCCAATCAAAGAATCTCTAAGAAAAGGATTACGAACAAACACTGACTCTATTTCACGTGACTCTATACTGAAATACAAAAAGGGTTGAAGTTATACAATGAGCCTGTATGGCTAAAAGGGTAATTGTACATCGAATTTATACACTGACTCTAAACCACATTGCGCGTGGCCACAAAATCCTGAAACAGAAAAGCAATTACATATGAATAAAGATTTAATGTGAAAGCTGTTTTTTAGGAAAATTTATTTATTTATTTATATATATAAGCTAAGGCATAACGCTGAAGATTTCGTAAAATAAATTCGAGTGTTGAAAAAAAAATGTGCCAATTAAAAATATAAATAAAAATAATAAATATAAAAAAATATTATAATGAGTGAAGGTAATCGAAACATTGTGTAAATATTTAAACAAAAACTGTTATGCTATACTCAACGACTCAAGGCATTTTACTCCTATAGTCTGTGTTGTCGTGGCAAAGAACATTCGAGTAGGTGTGTGTGTGTTGAAAACTGTGTGCTTGTATAACCTACACAACTACACGAAATGGTGTATGGTATATTTTGGCACATATTCAATGGATAAACTCAATCTATGTCACTAATTAGTTGCGCCCGCAGGTCATGCGTCGAATTAGATACGTGAGTATGGTCAAACTCACCGAAAATGGTGTAAAAACTGCAAAATACCATGTTCCTATGCCATCGCGTACTGCATTTTCTGCCCTCGCAACGGCGCCAGAGATCATCGTCCAATATTTCCCACAGGTCGATAAATCCAGCAAAGCTACTGCGTACCACATGTTGCCCTATATTGGATTTACAGAATTTGATCGAATTTGTGGGGTAGACAAACAAAATGACACAATAAAACCGAATAAATGTGGCTGCTCACCTGTTACGACGTGCACGATGTCACTGCCGGGCTCAGAAAATGGCCATTCCATAGAGCTGAGCTGTGATTGGCCAGTCTGCAGCCAATGGCTTCACTTGAATCTACTGAGTTCAAATAACCCTCGTTACGGCGGCAAAGTTCCCTCCAATTTCTGCGTGTATGTGAGAAAGCATATGTGTGCGTTACTTACACAACTACACAACATCGGAAATCTCGAATAGTGCATTACTGTGTCACATATATGATAAGTAAGCCAAACGTATATCACTAGTTTGCTCACGCACGCCATATATCGAATTAAGTGCTTTAATAGTGACGAACGTACCAAAAATCTGATGTTTCCACTCAGAACAACCTGGGGGGTTATGGTCCAATATTTCCTACTGTTCGCCGAATCCAGCACAGCCACTGCCAAACACGTATTGTGTCCCGCTAAAAAAACATGTTTCAATCAATTTAGACATTGTATAACGAAAATGGAACAATAAAACTGTATAAATGTGGCTGCTCACCTCTCACGACCTGCACCGTGTTGCTGTCAAGCTCGAAGCGGGAAGGCTCAGAAGGCTGAGCTCTGATTGGATGGTCATCAGTAATGGCGGCAGCGTGCGTCTGATTGGCTCTTAAAAATACACAGTTTGAGAAACTTCACTTATAATATTAAAGACTTTCTAATTTCTATTTTTACTTATATGTTTAAAGTGTATCATATTAGCTATTATTTAATTGCCGATGTACCCCATGCATCCAATTACACTGCTGGATTTTGTTAAACTCACTGACAATACTGTTCTAACCATATTAACCATGGTTAGAAATTTTGTCAACAATGTTTTCCTGAGCTGACAAAACTACCTGAAATCAAAGACGCATACCTTAATTCATTCAGTAAATGAAGTAATTGTTCTTGGAAGTTTGCGTTATTTCTAGCTCAGTTCTAAAAATTGTAACAAATCTATTACGGTAACCCCACATAAATATTGTACAGGACTAATCAGAGAGTAGAAATGAATAACTTACGATTTGCACTGTGTTACTATTATGGAAGTAGATGTTCTGTACGTGATCATTTCTATACCACTGAGCCAGCAGGTAAAGATCAAATCATATTCGTTGACATTACTGATATTAAGGATTAGAGCAGTTTTAACTAACCTCTTTTTGAATTTTAGATATTCTGGCATACGTACAAACCTTCTTATTAACTACAACTCAGAAAAGCAATTCATGAGAATTATTTGGTGCTTTGCATCCTATAACAACTATGCATTGTAATAAAGGCACAGAAAAGAAAAGCGCATGGAATGAAAATGTTGCAGGCTCAGTAATTTAACAAAGATATCTAACGATTATCTAATATCTCGATTGGGGGGAGAGAACTGTTGGTATTTGTGACATAACATAGTAGAATGACCATTAATAATTGTGATTTAAAAGTGTAGATTATAAGAGTTATTTTTTTACTGTTATGTATTTGTGGAAATGTGTCATAAATGTAGCAGTAAAAAGTCTTGCAGTATTTTTGATGCACATAGAAAAATACGTAACACCAAAGAAATTAATTCCACAATCTGTACTTTTATGTAGTTCTTAAGGCGGCTAATTGTATCTTGTGTCACAAATATGGCAGTAAAAAGTTTTCCTGTACTCCTGACAAATGACTGCAAATAAATGATAGTAAAGAAACAACTTGCATAATTTTCACTTTTAAGTTTTAATTAATAAAATCACTGCTACTATGTGTGATGGCTATAGCAATAGAAAATATGACCATATTCCTAGCACAAACTGAAAACGTGTATTACTAAGGAAACAATTCTCATAATCTGTATTTTTCAATCATA
The DNA here is from genome assembly GCA_033815515.1 of Cryptocheilus praepositus. Classification (NCBI taxonomy): domain Eukaryota; kingdom Metazoa; phylum Arthropoda; class Insecta; order Hymenoptera; family Pompilidae; genus Cryptocheilus; species Cryptocheilus praepositus. The sequence continues at coordinate 2,831,414 of JAWWQZ010000227.1, forward strand.
CTTATTAAAGCTATTCCTATTATTATTGTAAACATGTCAATAAAGGTTACCCTATATTCCTGAGACGTTTCTCAAAATACGTAGCACTAAAACAAAACACTTTCTGTAATTTAAAATTTTAGATTGCAATTAATAAAGCTACTTCTACCATCAGTCATATACGTTAAAGTAAAAAGTGTTACTGTATTCCTGGCGTGTAACTAAATATACATTGCATTAAAAACACAATTTCTTTAATCTGTACTTTTTCATTGTACTTAATAAACCTAATCCTAGTATGTATCGCAAACATGGAAGTAAAAAGTTTTTCTGTGCTCCTGACATATGAGTAACAATACACAGCAATACAAGAGCAACTTCTGTAGTTTACACTTTCAGGTTGCTATTAACAAAACTGCTTCGACCATTTGTCATAAAAATAGCAGTGAAAAGTATTTCTATATTACTGGTGCATGACTAAAAACACACAGCACTATAGGATCATTTTCTGTAATCTGCAGTTTTTGTCACACCTAATAAAGCTATCCCTATAATGTGTAACAAATGTGGCAGCAAAACGCTTTACCAGGTTTCTAACACATAATTAAAAATACATGCCGCTAAAGAAAGAACTTTCATAATTTCTACTTTCAGGATGCATTTAATAAAACTAATCCTGTCATGATATTTTGCTAATGAAAACAGTACTCTTTTAATAAGGATATTGTATAAACTTTAGATATTTGTTTTGACATATTGCAACCACTGTGTTAACTTCAAAAGCAGCTTTTTACTTGTACCTATGCAGCAATACATAAAACTTTGTAAACACATCGAATAGTTCCCCAATAAATTTGACCAAACAATTTGACACAATCCATCAAAGGACCACATGATTAAAAATACATGCCACTAAAGAAAGAAATTTCATAATTTCTACTTTCAGGATGCATTTAATAGAACTAATCCTGTCATGGTATCTGGCTAATGAAAACAGTGCTCTCTTAATAAGGATATCCTATAAACTTTAGATATTTGTTTTGACATATTGCATCCACCGTGTTAACTTCCAAAGCAGCTTCTCACTTGTACCTATGCGGCAATACATAAAACTTTGTAAACACATTGAATAGTTCTCCATTAAATTTGACCAAAGAATTTGACACAATCCACCAAAAGAGCAACGCAGTAAGTATTATACACAAGACATAAGAATTACACACTAATGAAGACATAAGATTTATCTCCACACTTTCTTGTTGCACTTAATATCAAAATCCACGCCCCAAACAGAATGTCAATAACGCTAAATTGCATGAAAATTAATGGTAGAAGTTTTAAATTTCAGAGGTTAGTTAGAGTTGGTATAAACATTAATATCAGTAATGACTGCCAATAAAATGTTAATGCCAAGTAAACCTTTGTAGGATATAAGTGGCCACCTGCTAAGCATCTTCAAAATTGGAATTTCTCAATATATATGTGCAACATAAGAGGTTATCTCCTATATTTTAACTGGTACCTCACAAACATTTCTATAGGATTGTCCTACGATTTGTTATAATCTTCCAAATTGACCGAGGAGTAACTCGTATTTTTTGTAAAAACAAATGTGGTATGCATTGAAAGTATATGAAATAAACATTGGCAATATTAAATTTGCTGTATCACACTTTGAATCTAGTAACGCAACATAAGTGCGGGAAACTGTCCAGATTCAAACGGTAGCCATTGGTTGCGACTAGCCAATCCCTGCGCAGTCCAATTACACTGTTTCACTTCAAGGTGTGCAGTAACATGGTGCGCGTCGTCAGAGGTGAGCTCCTACATTTACGTTATTTTATTGTCAAATATTTATTCCACGATGTCTAAATGTATTGAAATATTGTGTTTTCAGTAAGGGGCAACACGTACAGCAATGTGGCTTTGCTGGATTCGGTGGATTACTCGAGATATTCGACTGTGATCTCAGGCGGTTGTACGGCCGAAAAAAGTGAGGCACATCGTGGTATGGAATCATCGTATTTTGCAGCTGTTAAACAATTTTCGGTGAGTTTGACCACCTTCAAATACCTATTTCGGCGTATAGCCTTCGTACGCAAATAATGAGTCACATATATCGACCTTATTCATTGTATGTGTGCCATAATAGTCCCGCACTAAATTTTCTGTATCCTGTAGTTGTGTAGGTTAGGCAAGCACACGCTTTCTCATGCACACACACTTATTCAAACTTATTTCGCCGAGGCAGTACTCGCTAGTCAAACCAAGTCTTTTCAGTGGCTGTTCGTAAAATCAGTTTTTGTTTTGAAGTTAGACTATTTTTTGATTATGTTTTTTACGTTATTTATGTTTTTACGTTTATTATGTTAATTTTGGTTACGATTTTTTAATTACGTTTGTTGAGTCACTACGTCTACAAAATTGTGGTTTGTGTCCATCTGATCCCAAGTAAAAGAATGCTGCTCCACAATACTGAATCCACCTCCTACATTCTTGTGGTATCCAGATAAGTCAATATTGGGACGCCAAATTTTTGATTTTCTTTATTTATCGTATTGTACTGTAGTATAACAGAGACGTGCTATGAAGGTTATTGAATGTAATTATATTTAGGAATACATTTAGCAAAACTTACGAGGAGCGGAATAACAGTAGAAAAAATTCACAAGCTATTTTTACATGAACTTGTATTTAACAGTAGTTTAACTTCAGAAAGGCACTGAGAGATTTAAAATAGTTTCGCTGACATCGTCCAAAACAGATAAATAAAACAGATAAATATTAATATTTTTTTACAATCACTTATAATTGTTGCCTTCTTTCAGCTATATTAATCGTTTGTAATGTTATTGAAGTTACCGGTTATAAAAACATAGAATGAAAAAGGCAATAATTATAGAATTCGGTAGAATTAGAGGACGTAGATAGTCAAACGTGGAATCTTTAGTATTTGGTACGACAAAGAATGAAGTAATACATAAAATAATGAGTCTAAATAACTTTTCGTAATCTCGAACAATGTGCGCAACGTGGTACGAAAAATGTAAACATGGCGCACGATCTGTCCGAAAGTGATGCGCGGTCGTACAGGGCCTTCAGTCTCGCGTCAACGACCGTGTAGGTCACATCGGAAGTTTGGAAAGTGATAGGAAGTGATAGGCAGTTGTTCGGCATTCTCAATATTGCTTGAATCATTAACGGGATAGCCTCTCCGGATAAAATAGCATTGGATTTACGTATTATTACGGTGCGAAAGGAATGTAAAGTGGCGACGTGAACATTAATAGTGAACAATGACAGTTAACTTTGACTGCACATACTGATAGTGACTTGTGATAGTGATTACATGCAACTAATACAGACACCTAATACAAACAGTGCTATTAAATCTGAATATTAACAACGTGTTTTAGCAGTGAATTTTGACAGTGATTGTTAATAATCAATTTTTAACTTTTTATTTTAATAGTGGTTTTAGAAATACCGACTGTGCATACTGAGATGCGATGCATAGTGGCAGTTGCAGTAATAATGTTTTCTCACATGCGGTGCAGCAACAGGTGCCTACTCCTGATAGCTTATACAAATGGCTTGCTCACTTTTTGTGCTTATTACACTTTGGTAAGCTTCAATGTTCTTATTATACATTCTCTACTTCATTACAAATGGTTCCTACACATCATTTTACTCATCATTAGTTTACATGCATTCTGATTTTTCGTATATGCTGTAATACCAGACCACTCATTACATGCATACATCGTCGCACGCGTCGCATGACTTTCTTTTGCCTTGCCTGGCTTAATTGCTTCACCACCTTTCATCTACTTTCAGCGGTTTAACGTATTTTAATCAAGGTTTTCCTCTAATAGTATACTATTGCGTATTATGTTATATCGTCCCTATTTGGAGCATTAGAAATCAAACAGGTCACAACTCGCAGCGACCTCCTCGTGGTGTGACCCGGACACTGTTATGTTTGAATCGGATGTTTACATCTGAATCAAAGATCACAGTGACTAACTGCTGCGACTCGCGTTTTGTTTTTATCACCCAATGATATGGTCCTACTAGAGAGTCAATGAACTTTCATTAAACGTAGCTTCACTTAACCTTCCGTAACGATTAACGCATTCCTTCTATGTCACGTCAGCATTCGCAGTAACTGAAAAAGGATTCCGTTGAGAAAACTGCGTATATTTTTATTTGTGCCACCCTTCCCCTTTCTTTCAGCAACTTTGCGACCCCTCGTCGGTCTTTAGATTCTGTGTTTGCTCGATAAAATCCGCTTGCCTCCACCCGCGTGTGTTGAGGCGGACGCGCGCGGAATAGTGTTGCGTTTTAAACATCTAGTTCGCCGCGAAGTAACTTCTGTGTTGGAATAGAATACTCGATTTCGAACGTAATTGCCTCCATCCGCGAATGTCGAGGCACGCGCGCGGTTTGGTGATCTCCATCCGCGAATGTTGAGGTCCGCGAAATCGTTTAACTTCCACTCGCGTGTGTCGAAGTCCGCGCGTCGCGATTTCGACAGCTTCCACCCGCGTGTGAAGCTCGCGAATTAGAGTCAGTGCATAAGAATGTTCTATCACACATCCCAGTTATTAGTCAATTATTTAATTTCTTTCGAACTTTTTATTTCTCGAGTTTCATGATTCGTTTTCCACTTAAGACAATTTGCTTTCGACATTTTTAACGCGTATTTCGTTCATTGTTCTTCCAATTCGGTATTGTAAAAGATGGGATGTGTCATAGAACATTCTTCAAATTATTGTGATCGCGCGCAATGCGATCTTAGAGTCAATTTTGCTTTCGAGTAAGTTATTTCCCCGGAGTCGCACAGACTCTTTAGCTTCAACCCTTTGCAATAAAATGTAGAATCACGCGAAGTAGAGTCAGTGTTTGCTTGCCGTTACAAGTCCCCCTCGGTCGAACTATATTTTTCGCGTCGCGTTAGAGTCAGTGTTTGCTCGCCGTAAAATATTTTTCTTTATTTTTTTTTATTTTTTTTTTTTTATTAAAACACCTCGGTCGCGAACACGTATACCGAAACGCATATACCGCGATCGCGTATTATAATAGTAGAATCAGTGTTGTTGCGCCGATTAAAATCTCTCGGTCGCGAAATTCACAATTATTATTTCGTCCGCGAAAGTAGAGTCATGTTCGCCGGTAATATTATATTCGGTCGCGAAATCCGCAAATTACTTCGGGCGTAACGCGTAGTAGAGTCAGTGCATCAAGAAGATGCCTGGTCCTGTCTGAGAGGATGGATGACTGGAGTCTAAGGGATCCAAAAGCCATTCAATCTGAGGGTCTATGATGCCTGGGCCTGTCCATCTGATGGTTCTTGAGATTCCAAAATCGACTGCTCTCATCCCACAATTCAGAATGCAGAATTCAAAACTTGAGGGTCTAGGAACCGAGGTCCTTGAGAATCCAAAATCGACTGCGCTCATCCCACAGTTCAGAATGCAGAATCCACAACTTGAGGGTCTAGGAACTGAGGGTCAAGGATCCGTCGATGGTGCGTGTTCCAGTGGTATGCTGACCAGGCGGTGAGTGAATTTTTAAGTCCCTCCAGTCACTCAACCATGTCGTAGGGCGAATGGTCCGAAGCGGCACGAGTGACTGGTTGTAATTATTCTTTGAAATGGTTATCAATGGCGAGCATAGTGACCGCGAGTAGACTTTTCGCACCGCGAGAACTCTACTCGTGAGTGGCATTTGTTAGGCACATTTTTTATGTCTGTGTATTAGCTCAGGCTAGGCCTCCCTTGCTCAATTTCAATTTAATACATTTGCTCGCGTACGCGGTCGCGTTTAGATATTTTACTTAAAAAAGTTGCGTACGTTTAAGGTACTTTGATAAAGTAGAGTCAAAATGTGTACTAAAAGCTGTTTAATTACGGCTTTTAATATAAAGTTAAACTCGCGTTCTAGTAGAGTCAATACGTTCGTTTTTAAGAACGTACCGTTTGCGCGCGTTTGTAATTAGTTTAATGAGCAAGGTGGCATTTCGCGACAAGTAGATCCCGTCATAGAGTGACATTGTATGTTATATTTCTGTGACATAGAAAAGTCGCTTCTATGGTGGGATCGCTTGAGGGAGTTTGTTTTTCCATGTTAGAAACATGAAAACAAACAGTAGAGTCAGTAGTGCATGCTAACTTTTGCTTTCAATATGAAATTAAATTAAAGTCGAGTCAGTATTGCATGAAAATCTTGCTTTTATTATGAAAATAAATTAAAGTCGAGTCATTTCAAGACATTAGTCCGCTTAGAAATGTACACAATTAGCATACTACTAATCTTAGCTCAGGATTCTTTCAGCAAGCACGGTTTGTACTCTTTTTCTGCCCGTACTCACGTCACTAAGGTCTGCAATCATGCATGTGCCCAGGTGCAACATGCATGGTTCAGACCGGTGAGTACGGTTTAGTTTTAAGGCGTAGATTGGCGATTGTATTGTGATAATGACTGCCGATGTACATGCCACTGTATGAATGCGTAGTGGTTTGTGGCTTGTACGTCGGGTAGAGCATAAAATGACCATTGCTTTTCGTTTTCCGTCAATTATTAAAGATTATCTCATTGCGTACTTCAATACGCCGATATGTTGCCCATACGGTCTACATATCGTCTTTTTTTAAATATCCAATAAAGAGTTCTGTACGGCACTTGGCTGTACAGAATATTTAATAAGTCGAGTCACGCGTTAGTTTGCTCGGTCATTATACTTTACAATCGATTTCAGCATCGGTACGTACTAGTTGATAAGTGTAAGAGTCAGTTTTGAGCTCGGGTGTCGGAGACGTCCCGGGACGTACTCTCTAGGGTTAGGCTTTTTTGCACCCGGGCGGTTGTGTGAGAACCGTGGAGTGATTGTGTTGATGTGAATGTTTTGCTCTTTTTAAATATAGCGTTAGGTAGGCAGGTAGCATACTTTCTCTGTGTGAATGATGAATTAGCATAAGTAGGTAGGGCCAAGATAGGCTATCACTCAGATTCTAGCCATTCATAATTAGGGAAATTTTAAAGTGATTCGCCTATACTTGGGTTTACTTAACTCGCGCGACCATATTTGTTTTTCCTGCGAAATCGCGTTATATCAATTACTGTCGAACACACTGCAGTTGTGCTCAGTGCAGTTTTACTTTTTCGTTCGCGAATGTACCGATCTCAGTACGCGTTTCTTAATAATTGGTCGCGTGAGTTAAGTCTTAGTTATAAGGTAGCAATTACTTTAATTTTAAGCAGAAATACGTATACATTGCACACACGAAGTACATCTCATTGCACAAAAGAGAGAATGTAATTTCTTACGAAAGCACATAGTATCGTGCTATGCGTATGAAGTTACGTTCCTCATTGCACTACCGAGATGTATTTCATTGCACAAGTGAAGTACGTATTTCGAACTGTTCTGGAAGTTCGGTTAAATGTTCACGTGTACGAGCCGCCGAAAATTCACTCTAATTCCACAGTATAAAGTATTACTCCCGCAGTAGCACTTTATACGACAAAATTAAAGAGTTCATTTCGGCAGTGCCTACGTGTCAGCCCTTGCTCGTGAAATTTTCACTCGAATGTTCATATGCCGTACAAACTTAGTGTTCGAAAGGCAGGTATCAGCGTTTGTGTCGACGCGTGCACTCTCAAACGCAAAGACAGAATTTTGCCTTCTGCACTACGAAAAAATATTAATCGGAAATATATGTGTATATATTTCCCATTAATTGACACATATGTTATTATATGTACAATATATTAGCATATGAGACATTATTTTATATTGACACAACTGAGTATTCCGTCTCTGCCTTCGAAGCAGTGGATGAATCGATGTAAAACTGATACCTGTTTTAGCTCCCGAACAGTGGGGACTTGCTTATGCATGTCCGAAGAAAGAAGAGGCTATTTGATAAAATAGTCGAAGCGGCCCGGAGAAAAGGGCTTTCGTCGTGGGATTAGTTCCACGTTAGTCACTATGCTCGTCATTTCAAATGTCTACGTAAATGCTTGCTTAAATTGTTAGGCAAGCAATTACGTCTTAAACGCGTACGCGGTCGCTCGATAAAATCCCAATACACCGCTAGATCAATTTATTCACAGAGTGCATTATTTCTTAAATACGTTCGTGATTTAAGAAATAATTTTGGTCATTGATAAATTGATTTATGCTGGTTGCTCGCGCTCGCGTAAAATTCGTTGTCCGTTTGTCCGAGTAGGGAAACTAAAGTTTTGATTCGCGGTAAAATAGTTTAAAAGCCACAATCGATCGATATGATGACTAGCGCCGCTCAATTGATGCACTTAATAATTGTATCATTTTCTCAATTTTTTCCGATATTGAAAAGTGATACATTGTTTAAATGAATCAATTTTTGTTGGCCGCTCGCGTTCGCGGTTTTGATTGACGATAAAATAAATTTGAAGTGGCATTATCGATCGATATGTTTACTAGCGCCGCTCGATTGATGCATTTAATAATTTTATCATTTTTCAATTTCTTCGGATATTGAAAAGTGACACATTCTTTTAAATGTATCAATCTTTGTTGGCTGCTCGCGTTCGCGCATAGGCGTTTTATTCATTTTGCAAATATCTTTTGATGAAAACTTAGAACCGCGTCAGTCAGAAACATATTTGACTTATGATTACAATTTCTATTGTATATATATCTGACCTATGATTCTATTTCGATTTGCATTTCACCTATGACTATACATAACATGTACCAAAAAGTACATGGTGAGAAATGTTGAGCACTGCTTAAGCAGGCTACTATATTTTATACTATTTTGTCCGCGACACGTTACTTGCGAATGCTGACGTGATATCATCTAAGTTTATTTTGTGGATTTTTTAATTGTTCATACCCAACAAATCAGCTGTTGTTGATTGTTGGTGTTTTAAATTATACACTTTTTTTTTTAAATGTAGTTGCCACGTCATTGGGTGTTTTTGAATTAAGTCAAGTTTTAGATGCAAAAATTAAGAAACAAGATTCAACATTTTTATTTCTTTTGGCTGCTATTCGGCTATTACGGCAGCCAAACTGTTTAATAAACTTTTCTTTCAGCTTTATTAATCCAATCTGCTTTCTGTTTAGTCGCTGTATTCCCATATTTTTAGACAGAGATGGACTTTACTGGTACACATACTCAATTGACGCTGTTCCACTTCACTTTAATTGGTATGAGATAATAATAAACTTAAGTTTAATAAGCTTTTCTTTCAGCTTTATTAATCCAATCTGGTTTCTGTTTAGTCGCTGTATTCTCATATTTTGAGACCGGAATGGACTTTACTGGTACACATATTCAATTGACGATGTTCCACTTCACTTTAATTGGAATGGGATAATAATAAACTTAAGTTTAATAAACTTTTCTTTTAGCTTCATTAATCCAATCTGCTTTTTGTTTACTCGCTGTATTCTCATATTTTGAGACAGGGATGGACTTTACTGGTACACATACTTAATTGACGATGTTCCACTTCACTACAATTGGTATGAGATAATCGCTCTTTTCTTCTTCATTATTTTTCTAATTCTTCCTCTACAAGTTCTTCTTCTTTATTTGTAAAGTCCGGATATTTATTTTTTATTTTGGAAGTATTAATCTAACTTTATTTTTGTTGCAGGGTACGCCTCATTATTTGGATGGCTGATGGTAATTTTTACTATCATAGTTCTTCTTTGCTTTTTATTTCAACGGCAGTAATACGATTTACTTTTCTTTTCAGTCAGAGCATCCATACCTACCTGGCTCATTCTCAACAGCACTTCAACGTGTAAGTTATTCGTAATCTATCTATCCAATCGTATCTAACCAATTCTATAATCTTTTAAATTGATATTCATACAATTGTACAATCGTAGACGTACATAATTCATCCCTTGCACATTGCTTTTTAGTTTTCAAAGAAATTGTTGAGAGTAAACGTAACATCATTCGTCACCAAGAGCAGCGTTATGGCCTATTCAAATAATCGATCGAATTCGGCCGATAACATTGCACATGATTCATCTGTGCACAAAGTTCCGTCTCTTGCTCGGTAACATCCTCGTACTCAGTGGGTACAAACTTGTCGGAACGAACGGCCATCTTTAACCTAGCATTAACTGGCTTTGTCCAAAATTGCGAGCTTTATCTCGCAATCAGCTGATATTTAACTTTTCGTTGAAGTCACTCAGGCAATATTCGCTTGACATCGATGTGCCATAAAACTACGGAGGAACAAGTGATCGGTGCTACCGTCATTATTCAGCGTACTCGCTGCTATTGTTAGGTGAGACAAGTCGCTTCACTTGCTATTTAGTAAGTACGTATTTTCTCTCATCCCAAATCAAGACATTAAAATAGGAAAACCCTAGTTGATCACATCGACCTTATACACGTACAGTAGGAAACTAAAATTAAGATTCTAAAAATCTAATGTTTTTCATAGCAGTACTTATAATACCACAATGGGAAACGCAGGCAGTAACCAACCTGTCGGTCATCACCATCCTAATGCAGTGAACAGGGAACATCGACACAACAAAGAGCATCCCCCAGCATCCCCAGGCAAAGAAGGACAAACATTCGTGTTTGATAAAAGACCGAGTCAAAAGCTAGTCTTTCAATCCTCCCACGAAGAAGAGGAATCTTATTACTCAAAAGTACTATTATGAATCAGTGATGAATTTAAGTAAAATATTTATGTAGAATTCTTTTGTGGAATGGATCGATCCACCTTATATAAATGTAGAATCAACAGGATGGAGAGTTTGGAGGGCAAAGACCACGGTCCAACACAGTGTCTGAAGGCACCAAAGTAGCTGATAGCAAAGTATTGCCAACTGTCTTCAAATGGGAAGGTGGAGGCAAGCAGGTTTATATCAGTGGAACGTTTACTGGCTGGAAGACATTACCAATGGTAAAGAGTCATGGAGATTTTGTTACAATCATTGACCTACCAGAAGGAGAGCATCAATATAAATTCTTTGTTGATGGAGAGTGGAGGCATGATCCTGGCTTGGTAAGAAGTAACAGTGCCACTTTTATAGTAGACACGACTTCAGACATATATGTACCCTTTTTTCTAGAAAATTGTGGATAATGGAATGGGATCTAAGAATAATCTTGTGTCAGTAAGAAAGTCAGATTTTGAAGTATTCCAAGCTTTGGCAAAAGACAGTGAAGGAGTAACGAGCAGCGCTCAAACAGAATACGGTCAGAAAATTCCACCGCGCAAACCTTGGGAAAATGTCGCTGGACCTCCGATATTACCACCACACTTGCTACAAGTTATTTTAAATAAGGACACTCCATTGTCTGTAAGTAGAATACATACGGAATTTTCTTGATATTTTAAACTGTTATTCGAAAAATACGATGTTTTCCAGTGCGAGCCAACACTCTTGCCTGAACCGAACCACGTCATGTTGAATCATCTGTATACCCTTAATATTAATGACAGCGTAATGGTATTATCTGCGACACATCGTTATCGTAAAAAATACGTCACCACCTTGCTCTATAAGCCAATCTGAAGAACGGTATCATTCCTAAAACAGCTAAGATTGTCGATATTTAGTTATACCGAATCATTGGAAACACGTTTTGACACCAGTTGGTATTCGCGCATACAGATTACTCGATTTTCAAAGATTAGCTGATATATTAAGTACTACAGAGAGCCCTTATATGTCACCAGCCATTTGCCGGAAACCTTAATCAAGTGTAAAATACTGTAATTATTATTTATTAAAAATGAGAGGTTTTACAATCGTTGTTTCTGTCAACAAGTTATATGGAGAAGGAACCTAGACAGCACACCCGTTCAAATCGTAATTTCATGGTAGAGTATAATAAGATTACATGATCGTCAGTGTGTTATATTTCGAAACCTCCCATTACGCTACGTTTACACATTGTTGTCAGTTATTTCCCGAGTAAAAGCATAAGGAGATTCAGATCTCGTTCGCAGGAAGTAAGAACCACTAGCAGATTTGTCAACATGCTCTCCCATAAGGACCACCTCAGCGTCATCGCACGTGCCACCCATGTAATGATCCCAAGAATCGCATTTTGTAGCTCGAAGCCCATTTTTCGCATTGATACTTTCTGTAAAGTACACGTAGGAACGTCCGTGGCTGCAAGCCTCTGAAATGCAAATTAAAAAGGTACATCGCTATATATTCTAACAACTTTGACAAAATTCGTTACCCATTATTTCCGGAACACAGCAACAGCCAGGCTGAACAGCCGTTCCTGCGTTGGGATAAAAATCAACATGGCCTAGCGGTTGGAGGAAGCCAAGAACGCCTCCACAGGAATGGATCACATCAACAAATACGGCATCAGTTGGGTCGAGGCGAGTTTTCTCGGAAGCCAACAAATGAAATCCTGGCATGGCAGGATCCAAACCGGAAACTCTACCCAAACGACCAGATTTCGTCGAGCTGCCGGCATTTCCGGCTACGTGCGCGCCCAGGGAATGACCTAAAATTCGTTTAAATTAAAAAGATTCTCATCCTGCTTCATCGAGCAATAGCCACATACCGAGGAAATGGACATCGTCTGTCTTTAAGCCAGTTTCTGCAACTAAGAAATCTATGAACGTAGCTGCTTCCTGCCCTACTCTTCCTGTATTCTGCATTGGTCCCAGGTAAAATGTGCTTGCCGCCAAGGGTTCCCAATCGACGAGAATCACATTGTAATCGCCATGTGTCAAATATGCTGTAGAATCTCTATTTAGCTTGTGTCTACAATACGGTCATAACCCATACACTTACCGTCTTTTAACATCAGAAGACCATTGCTCATTGCGCTTGACTTCCAACCGTGAGTTACTAATTTTGTCGGCCGTGATGGTTTAAAGTCTGAACCGGATAGTGCCTCTGTATTGTTAATCGCCAATTGCGTGCCATTTTCCGGACCCGATCTTGAAACACATTCCGTGAGCTCAATATTCTCCGATATATAAAATATATAATATTGCGATGGTTAAAAAAGTTCTCCGTTGTAATCGAATACCTAGTGTAAAGAATATAAGATACTGGGGATCCATCCAGAACACCGCGCATACCGTTCTCCTTGAATTTTAGAACAGCAACTTGGGGTTGTCCGTTTCCATCAGGCATGAAAATCCAGTCTTCGCCATATCCGTCGTACCTTTGACGAAGTCCGCTTTCCCACACGTCATAACTTACGGAACTATGATATAATGCAACGAATATGACGGTGCTCGGTAATAAACGAAACGAAAACATGTCTAAATCCGATGCAAAGTGGGACGACTAACAAGTACAATGGGAAGAAGACGTTACTCGGTACTACCTGGAACACTAGTAGTGCGTAATCATGAAGACCTTATAAAGACCAACAGTATCAAGGGGCATACGCTACCCCTTCGTGTATGGCCCAGTTTAGTACACTTTATCTTTGGCACCATATCGCGAATCCGGAAGTACAGTTGACTGCCGGCCAAGCGGTGCTTTAGGCATCATAATTACATACAGAGGGTTACTGGTTTGCGCTCAATTAATTCACGTTACAGATACACACGGTATCGCACGCTAGTTCGTCGCTTTTACATAATGTGCAAACTGTCAGTGGATAATGCCGACAAACATGAAAGAAATTTAACTTGCTAACTCAACCACAGGATACAGGATGAAATTGGATTATATGTAATTTATAGTAAGATACATACATACATACATACATACATACATATACATGTATATAATTATATTTATATTTATATATGCATATATATGTATATATACACATGCATACATACATACACATATACATATATATATATATACTCCTTAACTCAAGTCTTTGTACGTCTGTACACACTGCATCTCGGTCGCCAACCGATGCAACTAGAACTTTCGTAAGGAATTTTGTACATCTGACCTTCGTAGAAATGGAACTCTCTCATGGAATAGAAGGAACGCAAAAGTATAAACGCTTTTCAATGCCAAAGTACTTAACCGTATGTAAGTATCAGAAAGACGGTAGACACTTGGTGGTACCATCGCCTGATGCTCATCTTCTCAACAAGTTCTGAAACATCATATTGAAAAATGAATTGATGTGGTAAGCATAATAAATCGTACTTGTGAGCGAATGGAAAACGTTCCTACCGTTAGACATTACACTCGCTCCAAACTCCCCGTCTCCGGTACAACCCACCAGAGGTACTTCGGGGAAAACTGTTTTGAAAATATACGACTCTACATTGTTCTCGATGAACATGTGCCGACCTCGCATACAACATGCGAACATAAATCCGATTGAGTACTTCTGCAACGAAATGTGTCGCCTGAACGTTCGTAGCTTGTTCTCGACCAACTGCTTAGTCGAACAAAATTTGTCAATCACGGCCGACCACGTTCTAATCCCCGAACCTGCGAAGGCGATACCGATACAGGGTGCTGGCTTGCGACATACTCTTTCTGCTCCTTTTTCGGAATTACACGCCACCAAATCGCAAGCCACCCCTCCCCATACAGTATATCTATGATTTTTCTCTGGAAACCTAGGCACCATGGTTGATATAAATATAAACTTCATTAAAAGACATGATGAACGAAACATCTGATATTATAACGAAGATATTGTACCATTTCTTTGGAGCTCCTATGATTTCTGTTGCCAGACCATAGCCACGTTGATCACAGAGAAGTATCAGGCAGTTATCGATCTTCTCATCCTGCTTACCAGGAGTGGTACGAAAACATTGTTTGATCTTCTCATGATAAGTTTTTAGATGATCCTCGAATATTAGCACCTTGACCTTGACACTGGGAATTTCAGGTAGAAAGGTAGATATGATCCAAGAATCGTTAGTTTCTATTTCCTTCTCATTCATTATGACCCCATAAGTGCCTAACTTTACAGCACTGTAATTGGGTGGTACGTGCCTACAATGGCATTCTTGAAGACGTTCAACATTGGAATGAGCCGTAATAAATAATCCCAATCTGGGCTTGATCCTGTAATCATTTATTATTGCAGACTTTAAGCACTCCAAATCTCTATTCACTCTAGGCGTCAATTTCGCACAGTCATGTATCAAACATATAGGTTTTAGTCTTAGTAGTCTGGTTCGTTTTTCGCTGGATGCAACCTCTCGCCATAATCTACAACACAGTAAAAAAACGCGACTATCAAATAGAATTCGAAATACATTGTCCCTATGAATTGGGAGGCACAATTTTGCGGAAATCTCCGCCAAGATACAGGATAAAGTAATAACATTCGTACCTGCAAACTTGTGAAACCCTCGGCAAGTCCGATGAATTTAAATGTTTGAATATAATATTCAGAACGTCGTAGTTTAAATACTGCACGGTGCCTAGATGGTCTTTGACTTTTCGCTTATCGTCGCTGTTTTGCACTTTCTCAATCCCGAGAGCCTCCTTTTTTCGCGGTTCCATTCTGCTCTTTAATTCAGAAACCCTTCGTTAATAAATATTGCCAATCGACGTATCGTCAAGGTTGGGTATTCAATTGTCACTCGAGGAAAAACATAGGTTACATCTGATATGCCGTTGGGTTTCCACAAAGTGACAAACACGCGGGGAAATCTTCGTCAGGTCGCGTAACTCATAGAAACTCACCTGTATTTGTTGGCGAAATTCAAACTTTTTATCATTTCTGGGTTAGAATCCACCAAGTAGGGCATATTTTGTGGAATTCTGCGCGAAAGATAAATAAGAATCCGACAAAATTATGACGGAATTAATTCATTTGGTTCTGTCGAACAATAATGTTTTCGTCTGGAGTGCTAAAGGTGAAAAAGAATCAAAAGTTTTGTGGCATTTTTACAGAACAGTTTGGATTCTTATCATTTTATGTATAAATTCTTATATTTTTTTAGATTGGCTGGTTCTGCGAAGGGATCATAGAATAGTTGGTGAATTGGTAGGATGCTTGCCTAAGTTGCCTAGGCAAGATATACTATCAGGACTCCCACTGCTTCTTCTTCCAGAAGAGGTGACCCTCCTAGTTGAGAAGGGTATCGCATGTGTGGGTCGATATAAAGGTGTTTCAGAACCACCAAGCGAGTCACTGAAACAAACTTTTGAAGAATACAGAAAAATGTTGTACATAGAACAAGAAGAGTTGTTGAAAGAACAGAGAAAGAAACAGGTATCTGATTATGTTCCTTTGTAACATAAACTGACACTTCATGATGCTTTAATGGTCATAAATATAAACCTCGGACTTTCATAAAATTTTTATCCTATTTACTGTACAGATAATGTCTATGATGGATAAAATAGTAGAGGGAAAAAGGAGAAAAATACTTGGTATAGAGACAAATAAAAAGAAGTTGAAGAAACCATTGGAAGCTAAAACACAGGAAGCATTAAAGAATGTGGAAATAGATACCACTCAACTGTTGAAAGAAGAAATGGCAAAATTACCTAAATTAGACAAAAGTGATGCCCTTGTTCAAACACACACTGGTACGGGATAATATAGCGAAAGTATGTTGCCACTCGCATTTCTATTTTCTGACATTTGTTCTTTATTGTTAACTAACAGCATATCCATGGAGGGCAAGGGATGATTTTGAGACTATAGATTGGAACTATGCAGTAACACCTGACCAAGAGCTTAGATGTAGGACATACAAGGATTTGTGGGAGCAGGGATATTACATAACCAGTGGAGACAAATTTGGTGGTGACTTCTTAGTCTATCCAGGCGATCCCATCATGTTCCACTCTCAGTTTATTGTTCAATGTGTATGCAGGAACGATGAGATGTTTGTACCAGAACTTATAAGACAATGCCGTATAGGATGTCATGTTAGAAAGACTCAAGTATATGCCATGTTCTCTGAATGCAAAGAGACCATTAAATATCAATCCTTTCAGTGGGCAGAATCAAACCTTCTTGAGAATGGTTAATGATTGTATTTGGTATACAGGGAAACTAAAATAATCAAGGGTCTGCTTTACGTAGAGCCTTTAATAATATGTACACAAATTGTTAGCACTGTCTAGATAGTATTAATTAGTTTAAACCGCTTATGTTGTGGTTCTGGTATGACATTAAAGTGTTTCTTATAAATAAGCTGACCCTCCCTGTTACGATAATTCCTTTGTATCCAAGTGTGCTCCCAATTTGCATTTATCGGTTCGCAGGTAATAAGCACTTTACCATGCTCCATAGCAAACAGTGTTCCATTTCTGCCAAAACCCACCTAGAAAGAGCCAGTGCCTAATAGTTGTTTCAAAATAATAATGTTTTAAGAGGAATTGCAAAATACAATGTGCACGTACATTAAGTCCAGGATGAAATCGGGTTGTACGTTGTGTTGCCACACTTGTGCCCGCTGTAACTACACAACCGTCACCGTATTTGATCCCTCTATGCTTCGGTTTTCTATGAACTGGGACATTTTTTGTAGCCGCTGCTGATTTCTTACTTGCGAACCGTACTGCCGCTGTTTAAAAAATAAATTAGGTTAATATCGTTGGTATACATAACCTTACATTCATCACCCTTACTCACTTAAATCATACGCAGTGGCATGCTTAAGGAATGTTTTAACATTCTGCAATGAAGGCGCACAAAAAGACATTAATTGAGCCATTTTCAATCAACAACTTCTCTTTTTGTTAATACGGCATGAATTTCGTTTTATCGGCACGATTCAATTTTCAGTCATCGAAAGCATGTATACCACCTTTGTTCGTCAATATGCGCAAAAGCACAATTCAGACATTAAAGCATCGCAGAGGGATAGTAACCATATTATTTAAGCATTTTAATAAATTTTAAATAATAAAATGAAACAATTAATGTTTCAGATTAAAGGCAGTTGGCATTAAGGTCTATTCGAAAAGTGGACATATTCGCATTTCGAAACCAATAGAAAGTTTCAACAAATTTGAGGCACCAATGAACGAGGTCGACATGTTTGACCGTAAAAGGAAGTAAGGCGTATAGAGGTTGCCGATGACTATTATGATTATAGTTCAGAGTCACACGCGGATCTCATCTCTCAGTGTCGGCTAGTTGAACGTTTCGGCATTTATAATATCGGAGTAGTTTGACGAAAGATCAGCGCAAAATGTCGACTGTGGCGAGTCCTTTGGCAGTTGGAGGCGTTCGTCAATCGGGAGCCCCCGTGAGGACGCAAAATGGTAATATGTCATGTTTTAAATTCTTTCGATGATGTTTGGTTATACCGCATTTCGGTTTCTTGTCACGGCATGTATTCGATCATTCTAGACAATTTACACGACGCGAGAATCATTAATATCAACGATACAATCGTAAATAGTATTTTTTGGTATCGAGTATATTCCTAATCGAAACATGCCGGTGAAATTGCTTCGACGCAGTTGCACGCGATTTTCCAAATTTTGTTCACCTTATAAGGGTGTGCCTTTCCTGAAGGTTTTTGTTCGACTACTGGAATGGGTGGTGTACATTAATAAGTTTTAAAATAACGTTTCTTTATATTTTACAGTTATGGCAGCATGTGCTATTGCTAATATAGTGAAGAGTTCGTTGGGTCCCGTTGGGCTTGACAAGATGCTCGTTGATGATATTGGTGTACGTAGCTAAGAATATTCAGAATATTGATTTATGTTGTATGTTACAATTTGTATTTTCTTGTGGATAAAGTCAACATATGTTTCAGGATGTGACTGTTACAAATGATGGAGCAACTATATTGCGTTTATTGGAAGTCGAACATCCAGCTTCTAGGGTCTTGGTAGAGTTGGCACAATTGCAGGATGAGGAAGTTGGAGATGGAACCACTTCAGTTGTAAGTTCTTCAAAAATGATTGTGAAACTACAATATAATATATTACTGCATTTATGTACTAGGTAATTGTTGCTGCTGAGTTATTGAAGAATGCAGATGAGCTTGTAAAACAAAAGATCCATCCTACCTCTGTTATCAGTGGTTACAGACTTGCATGCAAGTAAGTTGAAGGGACAAGGATTAAATATATAAACATGTTTCATGAAATTGAGCTAAATAAAAATATTTCAACATTGATATTTAATTTTCAGGGAAGCCTGCAAATATATTCAAGAACATTTAACTGTTAGTGTAGATGAACTTGGAAGGGACTGTCTAGTAAATGTAGCAAAAACATCCATGTCGAGCAAAATTATTGGAGCGTATCCTTTTTCACTACAGTCCAACAAGCTGTTTATTATATTAACACGTTGACTGCCGTGCGTATTTTGCCGTATTAGAACGGCGATGCTATGAAATACTACAGCTTTTGACTGAATCATGCAAAATGTAAATAATGTGCAGGTATTGGAGACCAAAGAATCGCATCACTGTTCTAACAATAACTGCATTTATAAAATAATTATTACTACCCATTGCGAATATTTTCGATCTTCAGTGAAATCTCTTGCGCCGGTCACCGGTGACCCCCACGGCAGCCAACGTGTTAACAAATGTCTTGTATATTGTACCAACACATGTTTCCTTAACTTGGAAAATAGTGATGCAAATTTCTTTGGTAACATGGTCGTGGACGCTGCGAATGCAGTGAAAATTAGCGACGGAAAGGGCGGATTCCTTTATCCCATAAAGGCAGTCAATGTCTTGAAGGCACATGGCAAGAGTGTCAGGGAGTCGGTTTTGGTGAACGGTTATGCGCTTAACTGCACAGTAGCTTCCCAGGCTATGCCCAAGAGAGTAGCCAACGCTAAGATCGCGTGCCTCGATTTTTCTCTGCAAAAGGCTAAGATGAAGTTAGGTGTTGAGGTTCTTATCACAGATCCCGATAAACTCGAAGCAGTCCGTCAACGAGAGGCCGACATAACTAAAGAGAGGATCCAGAAGATTCTGGCTGCCGGAACAAATGTTGTTCTCCTGTCTGGCGGAATCGATGATCTTTGCCTCAAGGTAGTTAGCTAACTCTTATTAAATATTTTATATCCATTGTGTTTAGCTACTTCCCATTAAATACTTAATTTTATCTTTACTTTGCTTAAGCTATAGTTAAACCTTTTAGAATAATAGTTATTTTTAAATAATCGTTATTCATTTCTTCGTGTAGTTATGTAATTTGTCCTGTATTTTGCGTTCAGTATTTCGTGGAAGCAAAGACAATGGCGGTAAGAAGATGTAAGAAGGCAGATTTGAAGAGAATCGCGAAAGCCACTGGCGCGCAATTCGTCACTTCTCTTACTAATATGGAAGGAGAAGAGAGCTTCGATCCCAGTTTTCTTGGAGAGGCAGCAGAAGTTGTGCAAGAGATGGTTTGCGACGATGAGCTCATACTTATCAAGGGGTTAGTTTCTGTTACGGGCGTACTTTGCAATTTTATGGGAGAACTGACAATATTGGTTGTAATCATTTTTTGTTAACAGCCCAAAAGCTAGGACGGCAAGTTCAATCATATTGCGCGGACCCAATGATTACTATTGCGACGAAATGGAACGTTCCATTCATGACGCGCTGTGCGTAGTCAAACGAGTCCTCGAAAGCAAAAGTGTCGTCGCTGGTGGAGGATGCGTCGAAGCTGCACTGTCGATCTACTTAGAAAACTTTGCCACATCCCTGGTGGGTATCACGCTAGAATTTTGTGACATGTAATACTCCTGACCCGTATGTGCACAATTAACACCCAACTATTATTCTATATACTTTCCTATAGAGTTCTCGCGAACAGCTGGCAATCGCAGAATTTGCTAGGTCCTTACTAGTTATTCCGAAAACGTTAGCAGTCAATGCGGCGCAGGATGCAACTGACCTGGTGGCACAATTGAGGGCGTACCATAATTCCAGTCAAACGAAAGCTGATCTTGCCGATCTAAAATGGTACCCAACTCTTTGCTGATAGGTGTTCTATATTGTGGCCTCTGTGAGGATGATTGTTTTACGAAATATTTTTTATAGGGTTGGGCTTGACCTGATTGAGGGTAGCGTTAAGGACAATAAGAAAGCTGGTGTACTGGAGCCCGCTATTTCGAAAATCAAATCGCTGAAATTTGCCACGGAAGCAGCGATAACTATCCTCCGAATCGATGATATGATCAAACTGGATCCTGATCGTTCAAAGGACAAGTCGTACCAGGAGGCCATGGACGCTGGCGAATTGGATGGCTAGGCGGCAATTTGCAGTCGCAAATGTTCATTTTTTACGTCACACACTGTTGGTTAAACTGAACTTTTTTCAGAGCGCATTTTTTGTGGCATACAAAATACGTTCCACGTAATGGTTGACGTAACAACATTACGGAGTTGAGGGTTCATTCGCACGTTCACACACGCATTCACACAGGCACACATTGACGTTAATATTATGTTGTGTGTTTGGATTACAGGCATTAAACTATTCGATGTAATGAATCTGCTGAATAACAAAGTATGAAATAAAGCTTTCTTCATAATACAGAATGAAAATCCATTTTTTTTATATATTTACAAACACGGTATGCAGTTTACACAATCGTTTTGTTGTATATCTTAACAAAGTGTAGACACTTTTCAGTGGGTTTCTTCTCTTTAGCGCTACAATGATGATGTTGACGCGATAAATAAATTTGGTCACTTGTTTTACGTGCGGTGAGGGCACGCTGAATGGTGTTTCAAATTACTTGTAACAATCGATCGAACGGGAAATAAATGAATAAACGCGTTTAAATATCATGATATGTACTTTAACGCTCAATGTCTTCTATTAACAATAGTACATAAACGATATTTATTATCTTGTAAATAGACATATAATAGGTCTCGAAATCTAATATAGCTATTTACAATAAGACGTTTTATGCTGTGGCGGTTGATTGACTTTTTTTCACGGCATACCAGAATGTCTGGTGCACCTTTTGATCATACCGATATATTAATTACAGTGCATGTTTATGTACAATGCAGAATCACTGTATCAAACAAACCCAATAAGATACAAGGCCGATTTGTTAAAATATATTTTTTTTTGCTGTTAGGAAATAACATTTTTGTACCTCTACGGTAAGGTATACAACAATAAATAATTAAACATTTTTTGTTGCAACGCATAGTTGTTCTGCCACGTAAGGCATCGTGTTTCGCGCAAAATATAATTTTCCATATTCAAAATGCGTTAAATCTAACATAATATTTTTTTTCCACTGAAAGCATAATCGGTAAACGTCTTGCATGCAAAGGAATTCTAATGCAAAAGTAAAAAGCTACCACATGAAAACGTTTTTTTTTCATCTTTCTGTGGAATGTTGATCAATTACAAATTCTGGTTAATAACGTAACAACGCGATATCAAATCTCATGCTTAATGTCAATAAATAAATAGATCCAGTTACACGTACTGATATAGTAAGATACCTTAAAGAAACCAAATTATAAACACATAGTGTATGACATTATTACAAAAAACATCCCCCGAACAAAAGTTATTAATCCGCGTTCATAGCTCGTATTAGCAGTTCTCTTTAAGTTGTAAGCAAATGTTTGTCAATTTTTAAGATCTTTACGTCTCAAGGCCTGGGATCAAACGATCGTTACCGTTAACAATGTTTCTCAGCGCAAGGCGTTAGTCTTTCGGTATTTAAAAGTTAATTTCTAATAATTACCTTGCAGTTGGGAAACGTGTTGCGACTTGAAATCGAAATTATCATCGAGTAATGGTGAATGCATCGTAAAATATTTTCCGAATACATACTAAGTATTTTATTTACAAACCCTGTTTGGATCGGTGACACATGTAATAAAGACATACTTAATTTTTAACCGAAAAAGAAAAAAAAAAAGAGTACAAAATGCTTATTCCGTAATAATAAGCATGCGTGTACTCGTGAAGTATTTGACACGATGAAAAAGGGAATGCAAAGAGTGCAAGATGATCCCGGACTGATGATAAAACGAGCAGTATCGCAAAAAGATTTACCGTAAGAAAAAAAAAAAAATATATAAATGTATAACTCGCTGATTCTATACCAATGATTCATCAGATTTCCACCCCCGCTCACTCGCTCTAATATTCGCTTCCTCAACTTCACTTTCGTTTTTTTCAACAACTCGCAGCACACTCGACACTTCCATACATTATTTTACAGTCCTTCTATAAAACATGCAGATGCGCGGCACTTTACGTTTTCCCAGGCAGTTAAAAAAGCCACACGTTCCTCTCTTCCGCTCGCCTTATTAAACATTTTAAAAATAGATGCTGTCAATTTTCGTCATTTTGCGTTCGAACTCCTTTACAATGCCGGATTCTCGAATTTTGGTCCTTTGGTGACAACTATTTCGGTATACGGATACTCTTGGTTCAGTTCTAATACTTGGAACTTTTTGAGCACTAACAATGTGTAAAACTTTTGTGCAGCCTGAAATACAATGTCACGTGTCATGCGACGAAATAATATTTGCATGTAAAAATCATCACAAGTTACAAATAAACGAACCTGTTTGCGATTATTCTTATATGCCATTTCCGATAACGTTAACCTGTCTTTGGTATCCAGTTTACTCTTAATTACATGATACATGTGCGCTGCTCTCTTGTTGAGAACTCGTTCCTCAAACTGTTCGTACGTCTCGTCCACTTGCTGTTCCTCTTGCTGTAAAACAAACAATATTAAGTTTGTGCCTCTCGCATTACTCTTCATCTAACATAATTCATTATCACTTACAGGTCCAACGGATGGGGGAAATTCGTAATCCTCATGATTCCAAGGTGTCGCAGGACCTCTCTCAGATATCGCACCAGGCGTGTGCGCAAGTGGAAGTTGTTCATCATATCCGATGTACGACACTTGAGGCTGCGCCTGAAATTAATTTCATGAGGTATAAATACTTAATCATACACTTACCGCAAAGATCCGCGAAAAGACACGAAAGACTATCAAAAACATACCTGATCGTAACCCATGTTCTCCATCTGAGGCATTTCAATAGGTGGCACGGCGGGTTCCGTTGGTGGTGCTGGAGTTTCCGGCATCGTCGGCTCCTCTGTGGTTCCCAGGATGGACGACACTTCGGCCGGTACAATCTGAGGTATCTCCAGACTCATAGAAGGCGTTTCCGGTGGTGCGGGCAACATCTCCATCGGTTCGACCGGTGGCATGATACCACTAATATCGGGCACTGACGGTTCTGCGGGTAAGGATACTTCGGGGGGTACAGGCGATTCTGGAGGAGGAACTGTGGATGGCGCCATTATACTCGGAACTTCAACTGGCTCCGGCTGTATTGAAGGTTCACTAATTTCCATCGACGTTGGCGGCACCGGTGGTCTCGTCTGAAAAAGGTGAGAATGATTTAACGTCATCTAGTCATGAAGCGATACAAAACAATCTGGTTTTTCAACTGACATCTTCCTCTGGTGGAGCTTTTCGTTTACGACCAATCCGTTTTGTTAGAACACTGGTTTCGAAGGCAGCCGCTTCTTGTTCGGAGATATCACGCATCTGTTCCAAAGGCATTCCCTCCTCCTCGCCTGCTAGGCGGCCGAAGTCCTCGTGGTCGTACGACTTACTGGTTAAGTGTCGCTGGTAGTTCTTAAAGAGTACGCGCGCGGGAATTGGTCTGCCGGGTAGAGCAAACAACTTCTCCACACCTCCCGTTTCTTTCCAATGCATTAATCTCTTTGTTGGCGGCGCCAAGTCCAACGTCGTTATAATATCACTTGTGTCCGATAATTGCGCCTTCATTTCTTCGCCCGATATATTCTTCACCTCATCGACAATGAGTTTACGTTTGCGCTTCGCTTTTGTGAAGCCTATTGACAGACGTACAGATTAGAATACCGAAAATTGTGAGAGATAGCTGCTGACAAACTGATACGGAACCTTTTAACGCTGATGCATCAACAGGTGCAAGAGCGAAGCTCTCCTCCTCGTCATGTAACAACGTCGTTTGGTCCTGCATAGGTGGAGCTTCCTCTATAACGTCGATCGGACGCTCCTCTGGAATAGTCGGAGGCGCTGGGGTAAAACGTCGACTAGCCACACTCACTCTACCCTCCAGATCTTCTCCTGGAACTACCGGTGTAACTGGTCTCGAACCCTCAGAACTATCGGTGCGAAGAACATGTTTTGTAAAACAAATCCAGGTTACCTGAAGTTTAATTAGCGAATATCTTTACGGATGCACACCTCATACCACCCATTGGCGACGGCGGTCCGCCAAAGTGATCGCCCATATCTTCGTCAGACTCATCGTGAACAGAAGGAGCGACACCGCCAGCTGCTGCTTCTTGTTGTTCGGATATAGAACTAACTTCAGGCACAGGTACTTCTCCCATTGGGGCCTCGTCGAACAAGCCACCCTCGAAAAGTCCCCCCGCTAAAAATTGGGCGCGACAATTGTTAGTCGATACAATCTCATTTTTGTTAGATGGGACTATTGCCCAGGGTCTATATAAAACCTACATATAATGTCTTGTCCAAGGTGTCCACCAAAGCCATCGTCCCTTATAGGTGTGTCTATGTCCATAGGTTGTACAGTCACAGATGGCCCTGCAACAGGTTCTTTTTCCTTCGGTTCTAACGCTGTTTCTATGCCTGGTCCATCACTGAACAACATATGGCTCTAAAAGTTGATTTAAGCAAGTATTTCTCACATACCTTTTGAAACATTGTTTTAATTAATATGTTGGGTATATAATAATGATTTATAGAAATTATATAAATGTACCTGGTCCAAGGAAGGTTCTATGGTGCCAGGATGCCGTAATAATTCTGGTGGTTCTGCATCAAAACTCATGTCCCCAAAACCTTGATCATGTGTAACAAGAGACAGGCTGCCGTAATCTTCTCTCATTGTTATTTCTTCTGCCCTGGACTGGTTTAAACTAAACTGCGCTTCGATGTCAACATCTCTATAAAATAATTCCTACATTAACCAACTAATATTTTTTAATATTCCATGGTACCGATTCAGACCCTGTGCCACTTACTTCAGTTCAGGCATGGCAGTATCAAAGTCATGGAACACTTCCGGCAATGTAATAGCGGTAACAGCGGCTTCTCTGTGTTCCTCAGGTAAATCCACCATGCCAGGCCTGAAGGCCATTTTAATTTTGACAAAAGCCTCATTACAGTCAGCCAAGAGGTACTTTGCTTTCCTCGAGTATATGCGTACTACTCCCAGTAGCAAGTGGCCGGAAGTTCTTAAGGCCATTTTCACCTAATTTTACAGCAAGAACAAGGAATTTAGGACGTTCACTGATTTTCAGCAGCTGAGTCAATAAAGTGCCCCAGGAAAATACCTTTGGCTGCAATATGCCGTCCACCGACTTCTCAATGTTTGTCTCAAACACATGAGCCTTGGTCAACTTCTTGTCCCAATGAGCTGCTAACCAAATTCGGGCCAGCGGCCCTTTTTTGGCCAAAACGAAGTGTGCATAGAACATGATTAATCCGTGTTATCGACCTGTAAACATTCGCAAAAGCATTAATGACATTTCCGTCTTCGCGCACAGTGGTTATGTTTCGTAAACAGATGCGCGTATTTGGGCCTGTGCGTATACTGACTAACGAACACAATGGTGCACCCATTCATCGTTCGTACGGGGCACGATCGTCCTTAAGGAAAAGCAACCATGCGAGGCGGTATATATTTCGCGGGCACAGTTTTTCATGTCATTAATCTGAATAATCAACACACGGGACCGTTA
This sequence comes from Cryptocheilus praepositus, assembly GCA_033815515.1. Taxonomy (NCBI): domain Eukaryota; kingdom Metazoa; phylum Arthropoda; class Insecta; order Hymenoptera; family Pompilidae; genus Cryptocheilus; species Cryptocheilus praepositus. The sequence continues at coordinate 2,858,028 of JAWWQZ010000227.1, forward strand.
TAAATAACAATCGAGCGACGTTTTTCTTCGGATTACCAACATGTCAACATCTCTGCACAAGATGGCGTTCCTGTCTATAATTTTGGCGGTTACGCGTACGGCAGCGAACGAACGTTAATAACTTGCCTTATTCCGTTCCTGTTATGTATCGTTGACTGCACCGTTTCTTTGTCACGTTGTACGAGCATGTAACATATTTCGCGCGCGACAACTTTTGATCGTTATTAATGCCTGATAATTGACACATACGGTATATATCCATTCACCGCGTCTTCGCGATCACCCGCAACTGTTCGCAACCGATCAGTTTCGCATACTGTTCCCAAAGACATTGTCCCGCTACTTGGTTACCTGTGTTCCGAAACCCGCCATGTCGTCACCATTATACTTTCGGAACGCGGGCAGTCATATGAAAACTAGGCGGTAGGTTTGCGCCAAGTTGGGTAAAGTTAGGTTTCCGGTCCAGAATACTTTATTATTGCTTTTATTAAAAATGGAACATGACATATCTTTATTAATCAATCCCTCTCTTAATTTAATTTCCCGGTCTTAAACTCACGAATTTAGACAGAAATGATTTTGAATGATTTAGTATTGTCGTTCTGAACATAGGTTATTAGGTCAAATGTTAGCTTAATGTTGTAATTAACACAGGAAATTTATAAGCTGCAAAACACAATAAACGCGGAAGAATGGGATTGGTTTGGTCTTCCGTCAAACGGCCTTTCAAGAAGATTAATATTGAGAGCCGAGCGCAGAAAGTATTGTCGAAAGACAAACCATCGCCACCCCCGTTATATCCAAAGGCACAAAAAGAATTGGAAATTGTTAAAAAAGGTATGTTACCTATACACATTTTTATCGTTCGGTAGAAATCCACAGAATCAATTTTCATTAATGCTGCCAACAGTTTTAGCAATTTTTCTATGCATGTTTCAGAACATCCGGAGTTTATGGAAGAACAGTCCAAGAAAAATGTATCTCTTGATGAGCGTTTAAAACAAGTCTATGTTCAATCCATGGATGAAGAGGTATGTTTTAACATCTACTAGACATTTTGTGTAACAGCATTTCTTTTTACAACTTATCTTTTTTAAATAGAAACTTCAGATGCCAAGTTCACAGAGCTCTAGACCCCTACCAACATCAAGGAAACCATTCGAGAGACCCATAACTGGATATCTTACACCAGATTCAATTCCTCCAGGAAAGTGTACATTAGAGGATGTATTGAACATATTAACTGATCATAAAGGAGATCCTGTTAAGAATACGATTAGTAATATAGCTACAAAGTATAAGCTGAGTGAAAAAACAGTAGGTACGTAATAGTATTGTACGTTCCGTCTGTTCATTGAAATTACAATTGCTTTCAGTCAGGATTGATTATGCAAACTGTATTTTGCAGGTGACCTTCTAGAATATCATATGATTTTTAATCTTGGTATGACAAAGGATGTGAAGGAAAAGCTGAAGAATGTGAAGGAGCCTCCAAAGATCACAATGTGAATTATTAGTTGATTTTAATCTGTTTGACATTTCCAGCAATGTTTTCGTGTGAGCAGTTACCAAAGTGAATAAAAAATATGTACGGTGCCTTTGCTAATAAATAGGACAGAAGAAGAAGGTGATAGGATAGAGAATAGTAGTAAATGTTATAAAATACACGTGTATTTATGCAGATATTTCTCAAAGCGCTTGAACACAATTTAGGCTTACATAATGCAAGCGCTTCGTTTTTGTTATAAACTCTGTGGGGCAAATCAGATAAAACAGTCTATCTCTTTTATACCTGGCCAGCCAGTATACATGTCATCACAATGGTATTTTTGTTCCTGTCGCTATCGTATGATTTATGTACATGGCACTAATCACGAAAATATTCCTAATGCGCAATTACGTATTATAGGTCTGCAGACAACTGCGGTGTACATTCATTTGCACATTGCATAATCTCAAGCGTTGCGCGCAAAGATTACGAAATTTGTATGTTTCAGAACACAACAATTTGATTCGGGCGCATCCAGGCATTTTCCATTTGTACTATTCGATTGAATTACTTATCTGAAATCGCTGATCGACCGTACGATTCGAGCTATTTGCAACCGTAGTATTAGGAATGGTATCAGTATATTAAACATACGCGTACAGCGGTGTATACCATCTATAAAAGAGTCAAAGAAATTCCGACTACGATATACCTTGTCTCGTGCTAGCCACACATGCAGACAATTTTACATTCGAACAGCAGCAGCACGAAGTTTAAGCTATAACCGTTTTAGGCATGCGCGGCGTAGAATGTTTCTCGACGGCTCATCTATTCAAGATAACATGATAGATTAGAACGATGACTGTCAATGCGTGGAAATGCTTGGACGAGGACGGACTCGAACGGGAGTAACCGAAAAATATATCCTCATCTACTGTTCCGGTTTCAGGAATGGTGCGAGTTTTTTCCATCATCCAACGGAAGCCTTTCATACGGAGTTGCTTCTTCAATTCAGATCCCACCACCTCGCGAATTCTCTGGTTGTAATTATTTAGCCATCGTCTCTGCATTGAAATTAGTACCTTTACTTTTGAGACCTTTATCATATGAGCTAATAGGTATCTAAGAGACTCACGTGTGACGGACTTAACATACTGACGTCGATCAGCCTTGGTTCGTATGGTACCAAGGTAATGTCCACAAATCTCAAAAATATCTGCCCTCCGCGTGACTGCGCAAGAACGTGGGTATAAAAAAAGGAATGAACAATTATATGTATAATTGAGGTTAGAATGAATTACCGTTCTTCCAGTGTTCACCACTTCTAAAATATTTTCAAGGCGAACGCCGAAGTCGCCTTCTTTGTAATAACCCGGTTCGTTCGATAGAAAGTATCCGGGTTTTAAAGTAGCCGAATTACATCCTGCCGGTGGACTTTTTTTCTCAACATATGACATACTAATGGGTGCTGTAAGGAAAACATTCTCTCAGTAAAGTAACTTTAAAACAGCAAAGTATTTTAACAGTATGGCGTAAGGAAGTGCTCAGACATTCGTGGACAGACAAAAATTGTCCGATTCCATGGCCAGTTCCGTGCATATAATCATGTCCCGTCCTCCATAGTGGTTCCCTGGCAAGAACATCTATTTGATCAGGTCGGAGGTCGCTTGGGAAGACGAGAGAGGATAATTGTATAGAACCGATCAAGACTCTCGTATATGCTCTTCTTTGCTCGAGCGTCGGTTTTCCGTAATGAAGTGTCCTGGTCACATCCGTCGTACCGTCTATGGGCAAAATAGGTACAGTCATCTGAATAAAACAATCTCGCAATATGACGTATGATACAGTGAACCGAAAGCGATTTCGGCTGATTTGCTTGCCTAGGTATTGTCCACCCGAGTCCACCACGAGAGTAGACGTCTTGCCGATTTCAATGCTGGTCAAATTATTGGGTTCGTAATGCGGCAAAGCAGCGTGTGGACCATATCCGGCGGTCGTCAAGAAGGCAATCCCCCTGTTTAGGTCCTGCTCGTAGCGAAATTCATTCGCCACTCTGGCGACTTGCATCTCGTCCCACCCCATCGAATCAAGCTCGATCTGTTCTTCCATGTACGCTAAGAAGTCACACATCGCAACGGCGTCTCTAATATGCGCTCTTCTCATTCCCTCAGCTTCTACTTTGTTCTTCTCCGCCCGCAAGTTAATTACCGGCGAGCTCTTGATAAATCGTTTCTCCTTAGGTATCTGTTAACACGTATTACGGAGTGGGTACAACGGCAATATTTCGCCTTCATATTTTAATGGAATTTCTCCCCTCAACGCTATTCGTATTTTTATAATTGTATTTGCTAATTCAAACGCATACGACTTTCGTGTCATTTTGAAATTTAGAACAGAATTCTAATGCCGGAAGGTGCTGCTTTCTTTCGTGCGGGCGGCGCCAGAATTAACTTAATCATGACGCGTGCAATCATGAGATTTCGTAATTTAGAGCAGAATCCCAACGCCGCGAGGTGCTGCCCTCTTCCGCGTCACCCTAGAAGCGACTCAAGGTATAACCGCGTGGCATATCAATTCGGTGAACATACATCACAATTTCTATTAGCAAGCAGCAAAGTTTCAGGAACGCCAAACATTAAATGAAATAATCTACAAAATGCCCTCCATACACCATGTACGATACAATTTCAAGGAAAAAGGCCTTCACGCACAAGCGTTTTACAGAACTCTGAGCATTACCCGCCCTCTTCCCACGTCATGCAGGACAGTGTAGGTATTAGCATTTTTTCTAAACAGTTCGACTCCTCTGCGATTCCTGATGCCGCGGGCGCCAATGCGTCTCGACTGCACGGCTACCATGGCGTCGAGGAGGTGATTCTACTATGGCACGCGCGCTGACAAGTTGCTGTACAAGGAAGCTCGTGTGCTTCTCCCATATTGGGCGTCCATGTGCGTACAGAAAACTGGCCTGTCCGGAGCCGAAAACGTGCTAAGATCGACAGGGGACGCCGTCTAATGTTTGGTCTACTTCTATGGGGGCGTGTCAGCCCGTCACGTGGGGATCAAGCTAAGCTCAACAAGCTCAGAGGTGACAGGGTAACATGCCGGAGAAGGTGCACTTTCGTCTAGGATAATCCCATCTAAATCATCGTTGCCGGTACACCTCTATCCTGCTACCCTTCTCTCTTTCCGCCGAATAGAGGTCCATGTACATGCGTTGCATCCTTAACACTTTGACTGCCACGGTGGTCACCGGTGACCGGCGCAAAAGATTTTACCGTAAATGCAAAAAATTCGCCATGAAGCCTATTTGCAATCTTGTAAAAGCAATTGATACTGAAACGGTGCTTCAATATGTTGGCTTCTAATAATTTTGCGTTACCTTCATTTTGCACGATTCAATCATACTCTGCAGTATTTCATCGTATCGCGGTTCTAACATAGCAAAATACGCTTGGCAGTCAACGTGTTAATGCCATACGAGCCGTTGTCTGATCGTCTACTTACGGAATTGTAGATCTCCTTCGACGCACCTTGCGCAAATCCACAAGGCGACGGCAGCCAGACCGAGTTCCATGCCTGCGACATGGTCCGCAGATCGTCCCAGATGACTGTGTAATTATGCCACCTTCGATCGATGGATTAGGGTTTAGTTGACTGTGAAGATGGTGTCGGTTTTAGTGAGACTCACTTTACACAGTCGGCGTGAAAGCAGGAGTCCATTTTCAGGTGCGTCTCGAGTGATCGCAGGAGCTTGTGACGGGGCGCGTAAAGATGAACGGAACCTTGGGTGACGATGACGTAGGATCTGAGGACAGGCGTGTTCGGAAGATCGTAGCCGCGGATGTTGAAGAGCCAAGCTATTTCGTCGAGAGCAGTAATGACGAGAGCGTCGGTTTGGACGAGTTGCATTTCCAGTCTGACCTGTTGAACCTTTTCTTGCCAGGGCTTGCCCGAATATTCATCCTTTAGCGGATATGCGGCATGAGGGTTGTAATTCGGTCGATCTACTTGCCAGATCACGTCTATCAAGTTATTACGGACCGCTATTAATGAAACAGTTGAATTTTCTGAAACAATATTATCATGAGTTATTGGTGAGGAAATAGGATTTTTTACATGACTACATTTATTTATGTATTCACACGATTAGGTAGGTAACCAAGTGTTGAAGGAAAAACCATTTTTCACGTCTAATTACCTAACTCATGCTGCCAAGTATCCCAAGTATATGCCGGTACCAAAGTTGGATCGGCACCGATTCGAATATCTGGCCGTCCACGAAATTCATGAATTAGCCACTCAACAATTGTGGGCATCTACAACAAACAGGAAAAACTAGCGTATTTAATAGATATTGTAATTAGCTTATATTACAAAATATCAAAAGAAGATCCCAATTACTTTTCATAATTAAATTTTGTATTCCCAATTGATTCCGTGTGGATTAATAATCTTCAGTGTGAACGATATAATATTATTTCATTTTCATACGTATAAATATTATTATGATTAATATATTATTATCAAAAGCTATGGCCACTCAGAAAGCCTCCAATCCCATTGCCCCTTGCACGAAGTACAAAGGGTGAACGATCATCGATGACTGAGCCGTTGAAACAAAGTCAACACCTCAAGTCGTTCTCACGCTCAGGGAATGAGGCTATGTCTCCTCATCGTGGTTGCATCAACTCTACTGTAAAAACAGAGAGAGAAAGATATGTACTTCAGAAATGATCCTGATAAGTACGATCTTAATTTTCCAACGTTCTCGCCACCTTACTATACCCACATTAGTTAAATTCTAGCAACGAGAACTCTATCGAACTTTCCGCCACCTAGTGGCAGTTCTGCGCATCTAGTAATGTGGAGGGGGAAGTAGAAGCGGAATATTTGAGAATCAAAACTCTACATTCCAATGGATTGCGAAAGCTGTGAATGTTTCCAGCAAATCTTTGCGAATTTTAACCGAAGAACGGAAGAAAATGCTCACTTTATCGTGACCACGTTTCATCAGGAGCCAATTGCAGTCTAATTGCTGATCCGCTTGCAAATGGTACCGTCCGTCCGTCCAAAGTGCCGCCTTCTCCAGGGTCACGACTGCCTCGCCAGCACTTCCGTAAAATCCCGTAAGAAATTCTCTTCTCATGTCGCGTGCGTCCACGGCTTCGCTCTGGCAGTAAGAAAAAAAATATTGTTCTTGAAATGTCGGGTCTCTCAACAGAGCGGCAAAGGCCTTTCGCAAATCACTCGCACCGGCAAAACACTAGGAAAGTGCAGATAGACTATAGGAAAACGTATCACACATTTCGATCACACGCCAGATTGCTTGCACGAATGAGAAAGCAAATGGTAAATATTGCAAGCCAATCACGCTGTGCAGTTATTGCTGAAAATAATAAAAATGTTTGCAGCATCTCGTTAAAAGTACCTCCAGAGGACCCTGACGACCATCGTAGACGTAGCTGACTGTCTGAAAATTAGGTTTAATGAGGTCGGGTCGTATAAATGAGACTTGCGAATCATCGTGACTCGTATGAATCTTTAAGACGGAAGTGCCCACCTGGTGTTCATCGTCCGACGTGACAATGTAACCGTCTAAAGCCGGTCCCTGAACCGCAGCTACACGAATCATTTCGGAGCGCAGTTGCCTCAATTTCAAAGAAGTGTCTTGTCTGTTGACCGGTTGATTGCCAACATGCTGACTCGCCGGGCAAAACGATCTCTTCGATCCATAGTAGTTAAACGACATATCGCCTAACCCGTGCATGTCCTGTGTTCTTGTCAATCCTGGACAAAACATGTGTAAGTTTTATTGTCGGAAAATGATCTCTCGTTGGCGCATGCCCGTCACTAACATTCGAAATTAATTTAAATTAATGAAAAAGTTGGAAACTGAGAACCAAATTTTATCCGACGTTTCGGCACTATGTGTGTGAGCTCTTCAAAGGAATAATGTTAATTAATTTAAATTCGTTTCAATTATCAGCGATCGGCGTCCGCCAACAATAAAACGTTTCATTAAATTGCCGGTATAAATTTGACATAAATTTAATGTATCATCCAAAAATGCTCTCGTCGCTTAGCTAAAAAATATTATCTACTCTCGCGCGTTTTATATGTCAATCGATGACACGACACACACCGAGACAATTTGTGTGTGACATCCCGCATGCATTACCGTATTTGTCCCTGTTCCAATCATTCTCTATCACGCGTTCACCCTAACAAGTTGCATACGTGTCTTCTGGGAATTCAGAGGGTGTGCTGAATGGTGCTGACATAATAGGCTAACATGTCGTGTGCGGAGGTCGATCGTTCTTAAAAGAACATTTCGATTGGTATCCGATACACGCCAGCACCGTGCGGACATCTTGAACTTGTTGGACAAATGTCTCCCGCCGTCTATCAAATTGTGCTGCGCACACCTGAGCACCAAGGGTGCAGAACGGGTACAGTAATTTCGTGAGGCGGTTTCAGACTGCACGAATCCCGATGACGTAGCGAGAACGCGATACCTTATCAGGAAAGCATGCGTATAAATCGTCCTGCGCCTGTATTCCGTCGCTCCTGCTGCCCTAACAATAACCGGTCGTATTCGCTTGCATAAACATGTGTACCGGAGTGTCCATTATTTCGTGCGGCCTCACGATCATTCGACGACAAGTTACATTTCAACGCTGGACACAATTTTCCGATATCGGCTCCCGACCTTGCCTATGTCGACGAATGCACGTGAGGGCACGCATGCGTGTCTAATTACGCCTCCGCAAGAATAATAAGCGACGATTTGACGTCGATCATGTTCGAGCCTTTGTAATCGACGGAACTGTCCGGGAGCGTGTAATAGATAATGTCGACATCGTGTGTCGGTAAACATAATATGTAACGCAAATTATTTCGTTTGGCCGGACAAATTCAGGAAACGCAGTCGTGCGACGAGAGTGACAGAGCATCGAGCGTTATTCGATAGGATCAAACACGCGCACGTAAACGCTACTTTCAACTTCACGAAAACTCGCTTGCCTTCCGCCGTGTGCGACAGTCCTTTAATCGCATGTCACACGCAATCATTTCTGCAGGCCTACCTAAAGCACAGAAAAGCAAAATTGCACGTCACGGCAGTGTGGAAAAGCATTGACGCCGAGAATTCATAGGTCGGCGGGAGGCAGCAGTGATTACACTCATCATGCATCAGCCAACGATTGCGCAACAGGGCGCCGTCTGCCGTTGTTTAGTTTCTCTAAGCGCTCCTGGACACGAAATCGCACAGAGCCATCCTATAAAACGACCGACACACCGCGCGTCCCATTTAGACGATCAGAAATGTGGTCGAACAAGTTGACGATTTGTGGCTTCCTCGTGTTAGCTTGGGCATGGGCCCAGGAGGAGGTGGAGGTGACCACCGGCCAGGGCACTCTCAAGGGTGTCAAGGTGGACACCGTCTATCACAAGAAACCCTACTACAGTTTTCGAGGCATCCCTTACACGAAACCGAGACTCGGCCAGGACAGATTCCGCGTAAGAATATTCAGTCGTTGTACGTAAAGCTTTGACGGACGATGATTGATTTCCTTGAAGGATCCGGAACCCGCGGAAAATTGGAGTGGTGTGCTCGACGTGACGAAATTCACGCCAAGCTGCCCATTCTACTGCGTCATAGAGCAAGGTATGATGGGCTCAGAAGATTGTCTGTATCTGAACGTTTTCACCCCGGACTTGAGTCAAGACGCTCGCAAAGCTGTGATGGTCTACTTCAGCGGCGGTGGTTGGCAGGGTGGGCTAGCAGGGGACTTGTTTTACGGACCTGACTTTTTGGTGGAGGAAGATGTTATTTTGGTGACGGCGAACACCCGTCTGGGCGCTTTGGGTGAGTATTAAATATGTTGTTCTGCCGAACGTTGGTCGAATTGACGGAATTTATGGTAGCTCACGTGCTTGTCAGGTTTCTTAAACACCGGAGACGAAAATGCATCTGGCAATATGGGCCTGAAAGATCAAGTGATGGTATTGAAATGGGTGCAGGATAACATTCACTACTTCGGCGGGTGCAAAAATCGTGTCACTATCTTTGGCCAAAGCGCTGGTGGTGCTTCCGTGGAATATCATATGGTCTCTCCAATGTCCAAAGGTAGGTAAAGCGTAAGTAAACTATGCAAACGTCCTTTCGGAGCAACTGAGCATTTTTCTGCTACAGGTTTGTTCAAGAGTGCCATCGCCCAGAGTGGGTCAATTCTCGATCCATGGGCTATCACTGGGCACCCGAAGGAACGGTCTTTCGAACTGGGAGAGCATTGTGGCATTAGCACTAGTGACTCTAAGGAATTGGTCAACAAGTTACGAGACTTGCCAGTGTCAGATATAATCATGGGAACGGGCGAAGTCGAAAAGCGTCAGGTTGAACCTTTGAACAGCAGAATAGTCTTTCATCACTACTATTACTCATCTCGGGTCGTAACTTTTTCAGAATATAGCGAACGGACATCTATTCCAATTTGTCCCAAGTATAGAAGTTGACGCAGGCCAAGAAGTTTTCTTGTCCGCTCATCCATGGGATCTTCTAAAGACTGGGGACATCGCTGATGTTCCGTTGATGACAGGGATGTTATCGGAAGAAGCTAAGTTCCTTATGGGTGGTAAGATTATTTTCGCAGCTTTTCTATTCGTTTGACTGAAGTCAAAGACTTACATTTTTACGGATTAAATCGTTTCGCATCCAGCAACTCTGCCTCAAGCTGAACAGGTGAAGGATAACTACGAAGTGTTTGTACCCTGTCAAATGAACATAACTGATCCTGCAGAAAAGAGACAAGTCGGAGAGATGATAAAGAAGTTCTACCTTGGGGACAAGCAGGTTTCTGAGACAGGTCCATCGGCGGAGTACCGCATGGTAATTATATAATATTCTTTTAGCTGTAAAACTTGCGGCTATTTAGTTACAATTTTTGCTCATTTATCTGAGTCACAGCTATTATATAGCGTATTAAATTATTATTAATTAATCAGCTCTTTGTTGTTTTACGATAACGTGCCTGGATGTCTGTGCAGATGGTGGATGATCAAATGTTCACGGCTGGACTTGGAGTGACGCTAAAGATATTAGCTGCGCGAAAATCAACGCCAATTTATCTGTACCTGTTCACGTACGAGTCTCCGTTTGGCATGATGAAGAATATTTTCGACATACAAGATGGTAATTGACAAATAAAGATAAATTATAAACTATAAATTATTAATTCTGAAACTCTACACCTTGATTTCTTGATAACTGCTTCTTTTCTTTATTTTGAATTAGGCGTCGCGCATGGTGACGAACTGGGGTACCAGTTTTACTCGAATTTTTATAAGAACGTTCCACAGCCAGGATCACCAGCAGAAAAGATGACGCGAATAGTAACGAAATTGTGGACCAATTTTGCAAAGGACAAGTAAGTGATCTAGATCTGTCATTCTAAGTTGTTTGTAAAATTTTGCATATACACGTGATGCTGCATTCTGTCCTGTTTAGTGATCCGACGTCGATAATGGACGATGACATAACGATTAAATGGTTGCCAAGAGATAACGACAATAATTATATGAACATCAACCAGGAGCTGAAGATGGAGACTGGTCTGTACAAGGACAGGATTGATTTCTGGGCAGGACTTTACAAGAAACAACTCGGCGATTTCGCCTAATTTCACCATAAATCGTAATTCAACTTGCACTACATGTAAAAAATTCTGCAATTTACATCACCGCTTGTACTCGCAATTGCAACCTATACATGCAGGTTATTGTTGACAAAGGGAATTGTCACTTAAAACATGTATTGGGGACCGTTTAAATGTATTGTTCTCGCGATAGCGCAATAGAACGTTTCTGGATTGAAAAAGCTGTCATGTTTTAACGGAGTCCATAAAGCGTCTGCTGTCTCTTTTATAGCCGCCTTGTCTGCTTTCTTAGCTTTCCCACTTCGAGGGTGCTCTTCCTGTCTCGCCTTTGCTCGCGGCCAGTTGGTTCGCCACTCGCTTTACTGTCCCGACAGTATCAGGGCAGCAGACCGCGGAGAAGATCGCCGACTTTCACGTTGCACAAGTCAGTGTTCTCAAATCCACGGCCATTTTACATCCAATGACGAAGTCATCCATATCTTCCATCATTTCAATGATTCATCCTCCCACGCGTCATGGTAAACCTAAAAATTTGCTACCCAATATTTATTTGTACGATAGGCGACAGCGTATAGGATACGATTTGGTATTTTCAGTCAGTCACCACGGTTGAAATTCGGAAAATATTTGAGAACCCTCGATACAAGGTGTTCAGGATCAGCAGTGCATATGAAATGAACCAGGGGTAGGTTTGACGGAAGGAACCGGATCGACCTCGAATTCCATCGATGGTCTCGCAGAATGCGTGGTAAGCGCATTTCCAACATTTGCCGAGAAAACACTGAGGTCCCTATTCGCTTTCTTAGTCGCTACCACGTTGCCGTTGTCGGTCTATCATTTGTTCACCACTCACTTTCGTGCTTCGTCACAAGCGGGAAAACATAAGAGCGAGGAAGTGCTGCGTCGCGCCACGCGTTGCACGTCTTTCACTACTGCTAGAAGATAGTGGACGGGACACTGAGCTTTTCAACGAGTGGTATATACGATCATTTTTAATATTTTTTCCTTGGCGAATACGGGTTGATCGATGATTGGGTATCATTGAATAATAGTAAAACGTACAGGTGCATTGTGCAGTTGGTCAGCACTGTTGAGCACACAACGTGTTGTGATGTAAGTATTAAGATTTGTCAAGGTGCCTTAATGATTATTAGATGCGAGGGAAGGTTAAAGAGAAAGAAAAAATGCACAGCATGGGCTTGTCAGATTCTTTGCAAAGTACGTAGCGTAGATGATTTTGGAAGAATACAAATATTGCTGGGTAATTGGGTCTGGTACCGCTGTAACAATTTCGAGAGGGGCATCGAGAACCGAGTGCGCAAGTATTTGCCATGGAAGATGATCGAGATGCTGCGGGAGTGGACCATGTCTCGAGATGATCTTCAGCATCTCGGTAAGAGGAACACATATGACAGTAGGAGGTCGTTTACTGTTTCATCCCGGGGTTCGGATCTGGACCAGTTTGGATATTTGTGCCGACCACTTGTTCTCGTCGCTCCTCTCCGGCTAGTTTCTCTCTCCCCTAAGCGGTTTCGGTACTCGCACGATCACTCATGGAAATGTATTCCTTCCCACTTTTGCTCAGACACAGTCCCCAATGCATCTGACATATCCCCGAAGAAAAACTGTACTGCTGCCGAACGTGCCCGTTTTCTATAATTAAACATATACACTCTCCAGCATACTCGAAGACGCCCGGCTCAATGTATCTTACCGCACCGCCAATTCTTTCGCACACAAATCTTAACTACAGTTACATTCACTCGCCTGCCAACCTTTCCTACGTTCTGAGCGTCTACTGAAATATTTGATTCACCCAGCCCATTTAATGATTACTTTTCTCGCGCCCAGTTCCTTCATCGCAGCACGCTTCAAAGCCCAGCCTCCTTGCCATCGCCCCAAGACACGTGTACACGGTGACAGACGATGACTTGAAGGGGCAGCAGACAATCTTCCCGTCAGAAATTATCTGGCGCACTCGCTTGACGGCAGTTGAGCGCAGCATGACTGCTGCTGGACCGCGGTCTCGAGATGATCTTCAGTATACGTCTACCAGGTTTGCATGAAGCTGGAACTGGTCCCACGCCATCCCCGCCGGCTGGACCAATTCTTTCACTCTTATGCTTTTCATTGAAATCCCGCGACACGTTCGACCCTTTCCCTCTGCCTGCGACATCCTCCTCTACGAACGTCGATACTGCTCGCATCGGCATTGTGTTTTGCGCCATCGACGATGCGCTGTCAATTCGCTCGTCAGATTTACGACGCTCGTCATCGAGGGGCGATCCGCGGAATGTGGCACCAGCGATTCATGGCAGGCAGAAAGTACGAAGGTCGCCCCGAAAAAGCCGCCCCTCTTTCGACGGTAACTCGCCTTTGCTCAGACAGCAGGGTTGCATGCAGGGGAACGATGTCTGGCGCGCAGAGGGACTTCGATTTGGAATGGCTCGAGGCTTTTTTTAACAGGGCAGCAGGAAGGGCGAGTTCCGGCAAGCAAGGGTGGCTTGCTGCGGTTGCAGGGGATGGCTTCCGCGGGAAGATTTACGGGGTTGACGCTTGCTGAGAGTTTCGGTGCCGTGCGTCTAGTTTCTCGTGCTGAGCATTCACGTACCAGATTAATGTGCACACGTGATATGTTAGATCCGTGTTGTTTTGGGTGACGTTCACATTAATCGCGATTGACGCCGTTGACGCAAAACATTGATTAGAGGGTGAGTGAATTGCGTGATTGAAAGATGAGTTGACCTTGCAATAATACGTGTGTGCAGTTTGCCGTATTGTGCACTGATGTACCAGATTTATGTATACGCGTGATATGATAGATTCGCGTTGCGTTGGGTGATGTTCACGTTAATCACAATTGACCTCCTTGACGCGATACGTTCATTAAAGGGTAACTGAATTGGGTGATCGAAAAATGAGTTGATCTTGGATTGTTTTATACGCTACCAAAGACGATTGCGGAAGAATCTCAACGCAGCTACTATCTGATATAAACTGCTTGAAAAAAGAAGAAAAAGTGCTCAGCGCGCTTCCGTCGTTTTCGATGACGCAGACAGTTGTCATACCATTAAAATCGCCACAACCCCTTAAAACACCGCGTTCACCCCACCGCGTACCTTCCCCCTTAACACGCCAGCCGCAAGCTAAGCACCAGTGAAACAAAAACATCGACAGCGCGATCTGCGTAATACCGCCAAAATTGGCCCAATCCCCTGCAACACCATGGCCACTACACGCATACCTTTGACCCACCACCCCAATCTGAATCACTGAATAATCGTCGACAGGGTTGCACACATCCCCACACCCCCTGGAACGTACCAATCCCGCGCTCACGCACTCACCCGCCGAGCGTGTTTCAAACAAACACACCGACGCGATACACAGCTGCACTCAGCCCTCGTCGCGGTCGAATGCACGTGGGGATGCGCGCGACTGGGATATTGCGCGGTAGCGTCGGTTACGCGTCATCGGCAGAGATCGATAGTCGCGTGTCCATTGCACACGTGCGCGCATACACACGTCCCCGGCCGCGGGCGCGGGAGAAAAAAGGAAGTTGGCGAAGAATCGCGTGCCCATTCGCGAAATCCCGTCGCTCCCCGCCTCCGCCGCCTTCGCCACCCTCGCTCATCGAAAGCATAGTTTCGCGCGCAATTGCAGGCATCCCCTGGCACGGTATACAGCCCTGGCCACAGTGAGATGACGTCTTGCTTAAGGCTCCCGCCCGACCCACGTCTCCAGGCGTGCCCACGAGACCTCGCACGAAAGTTGCCCTGGGAAAAAGATGCGCCTGAGCTTTTTCGCGGCTCCTTCCGAGGGACGAAGCGTCGCCAGCGCCCGCCACGCTGCCAGGCGAGTAGAATCGGGAGGAGTCGCTGCTTTCGCTCGTCATCCCCCTGCGCTGATCGTTCATCGGGTGCAGGGTGGTTCGGTGTGGGAGTCGGTGTGTGGGGCTCCGGTCGAAGCGGATGAGATATTGCGGTTCGATCGGGGTTGACGGCAGGGTTGGACGCGGGAGTACAGGTGCCAGTGGACACGATGGTGGCGCAGCTTCACGAGAATTTATCGGGAATTTTCTGGGGGTGCGATGGAAATCGGGGGTTGGCTGCTAATGAGGAACACGTGGATTTGAGACTTTGATTAGGTGGCAGGGTTGGAGAGGGTTTGAGCGGAGAAAGTTGATTGGGTAACTTGGGAGACGGGGTTAGTAACGTTGGCGCAGAAATATATGGGTCGGCCCTGTGCGGGGTGGTGCCGTGTTGTTTCAGGGGGTGGTGAGAGCACGCCTTGGGAAAGGAGAGTGCACGAGCGTATCGGACAAATTGCGGATTCTTGTCAGCGAGTCGTCGTGCGATTGTGAAAGATAACGACGGGCGAGTCTACACAAATTCGCGTAGGGAAGTTATTGGAAACTGATGCGACAAGGAGGTTTACCGTGGGACTTACCTCCTGAACAGGAACGCAGAATCAACGGCGGAGAAGCGACTGTCAAATATTTGTTTAGTCTCATTGGAGGGTGGAACAAGGATATTGCATTATTGTGAATGAATACACCTGTCATCAGCACTTCATCCGCTTATGCAAGATATCTAGAATTCTGATTTCGAGTCGTTCTGTATCATTGAAGAAAAGAATGCATTTTCTTAACATATTTTGTAATCACCTGCACTACTGATGCAAACACGGAATGGATAGCGTTTACAATCCGTAAAAAATTGGATCTCGGCAAGTTTGACTCTGGAAGTTCATCTGTTACGTAAGAAAGTGGAAACGAAATTCCAACTCCAGCGGTAGTCAGAGGAATTTAATTACGACTAACTTATTCGTAGAATATTCATCTTACGCAAATATTCGGTTTGCAACAGGACTGGCGTATCGGCAGCAAACATTAATGTTGATATAAATTGAATATAGATGCATCGAGTGTTTCCGCTTCTACCTACGTGTCCCCTTTGGGACAAGTGAAATTGGAAACGTATTGACGTTCGATACTCGATAAATACGGGGGTCTTCGGCGATCGGGAATAGGAATTCCCGATTGGTTCGTGGAACGGGAAGGCATACGGAGCTAGAGGTTTCCGTCTCCGTTTTGTCGCATCGTTACCACCTGCGCATATTGCTGGGTTGGTCGGTTAGTCATACCGTATAGAGTTCGAAAAAATGTACATTACCGCGGTCATTAAAAACCCCATTCGCATCCCTCTTCTCTAACATTACCACCTGTTAAACTTCCTTTAAACTTTTACGTATTTTTTAAATACACGGCCACGCTATAAAACACGATTCTTCTCGGCCTAACCGGAGCACAATCCTAACACGACTCTTAACACTTCCGATACCTCTTACCTGTAACCACGCCCACAAAACCGGAAAGCCCGCCACCACTTTTGACGTCTCCGCCCAAAAACGAGAGAGCCGCGTCCAATAAATCGAACGAAAGACGCGTTGTCAGTGGAAACTCGACCAGACCCGGAACAGGCAATCATCATTGCCAGCAGGCCGCCTCCGACATTTCGGATAACGTCTTATCGGTTTCCATTAGCCCATCTCGTCGGGCAACACACCGCTCGTACTCTCCGGAGAAAAATTTCCGCCGCAGTCACGACTGAAAGACAGCGGGTTCCCTTCCGCATAAGTTGAGACCGCCGCCGGCGCGCTTTGTATTTATTGGAAAACAAGGGCGGTTCGGTAGCAGGATAACACGGCGTCGTAGGGGGTGATTTTCAACCCCTCCGAAGGGTGTCACGACCCCCGCTCGTCATCATCGCGCCGAACGCCACGGTATAGCACAGTCATTGACTCTATTCAACGGAACCCAACCTAGTCCCGCTGAAAGAGAAGGGGACGCGTATTCGATACGATCGTTGAGGGCTGCACACAGCTCGCATGCTTGCTACTACCCCTAGCTGATAGAAAAAAGCCAGCCACATTTAAAAAGAGACCGTATGCAAAAAATCTAATGTTAAGTTTATTTTGTCCGCAAATCGGAAAGCCATCTGCCGGTTTATTGGCGCGGTGGTGAAGAAGAGTCGATAGTATTTGAGTTCCGAAAAAAGTGGACGGTATGTGCATTTATTGTAGGAAGAATGAAACTGCGCTTGATAAGGAACGAAGATTGTCGACGTTAAGAAAAGATAAAGGGATGGCCTGCGTCGTTAATGTGACATTTGTCACATTTAATCACATTTAATGAGTCACGTACCAAAAATGGAGTGTTGAATTTATGTTGGCTTTGTAAATGGGGGAGAATACTGTCTGTTTATTTGCATGATGGGGCACGTCTAATGGAAAATGTTATTTGATGCATTGGTATAATTTAATGTAATTTTCGTAAATGGAAATGTGGCGCGGTGGTGAACAAGGGTTTATAGCATGCGAATCGCGAAAAAACTGGAGAGTATGTGCATTCATGTACAATAGTACGAAAGAAACTATATAGGCTTGAAAGAGAACGACGGTTATCAGAGATATTGAGCAAAGCAAAAGTCGTGGCCTGCGGTCGTTGTCATGAGAGTACCGTCAACTATACATAAGAACAAACCACACACAAAAAACGGAATATTTAATTTATTTTGAGCATGCGAATTCGATGGGAAAGCTTCGGCCAGTTTTATTTACCGACTCCGTTCGAGTATAATTATTTGGAAAATAAAGTGCGTCTGATGGAAAATGCTATTTGATTAATTGGTATAACTGAATGTCATTTTGGTAATTGAGAATCTGACGCGGCAGTGAAGTAGAATTTATAGAACGCGAGTCGCGAAAAAAATTGGAGAATATGTGCATTTCTGTAGTAAGAATGAAATGGAAACGAAAGTTATCAGAAATATTCAGTAAAGAGGCGGCCTGCGTTGTTTATTATGATATTAGATCACCACCAATTTCTCTTAATAACCTATATGATATACAAAAAAAACGGAATGCATTGAATACATTTTCACAGTTTGTAACTCTGACGGGGAGACTTCTGTCAATTCATTCACTCTTGCGGTACCGTTTGGGTGTAATTGCTTTCGTGATAAAGTGCACCTAACAGAAAATGTTACTTGATTAATTGTTATGCGTGGGACGTAATTTTATTAATTGGAAATCTGACTCGGCGATGAAGAAATTTTTATAGGGGCGCCGGTTGGGAAAAGAATGGAGTGCGCGTATTAGTCGGAGTTCGTAAGAACGGAACTACATTTTAACGAGACGAAGGTTATCAGAGAGATTAAGCGGCGGTAAGGAGGTGGCTTGCGCTCGTTGGCATGATATTAGAGAAGTATCAACATTGCAGGAGTTCATTGCGATTCGCTCGAATGAATATCATGCCACCGAATAGAGTTCATCGTTCGCGATGTCGAAGATCCAACGAGGAGTCGTCGAACGTCTGCGGTTATGGGAGAGCAGAAAGGGAGAACGATTAAATCGGCGACCCATTGATGGAAAGAAATGGGTTAGAACAGACTAGACACTTCGCCATTAGGAGCGCAGGACTGCCGTGTTGGTCGTTTAGGCTTGAGCAATCGTGTCGACATACGCGGCACTCAATCTAGTAACAGTGAATACCACTATACGTCTAAGTGAACGTTGAATTCCGATAAAAAAAAATACATGGATGGTTCGGGGAATCTGCAGACGATCGGAATGTAACATATTGTGTATTGACCATTTTTTTTTTTTTAATAAATCCGTAACCCGCTGGCAATAGTGAAGACGGCTATTGGCATGGCGTGGGTAATAAAAATTCGTCGAAGTGTTTCAGAGCGAAGAACGGGGATGGAGAAGTAAAATCTTTCGCCGTGTCAATCATGGTTGCAGTTGGCTAATTATCGCGAACAAGTGCTTGTGCGGTTTGCAGTTACACAGGAAAGTAGAAGGTACGCCGGCGTATTGGACGAAAAGGCGAGCGTACTGTTCGTGTAAACCTGTACCAGCCCCAACATACTAACCTGATACGCGCCGTGACATTTTGTACAAAAAAAAGTGTCATCTACCTTCGGTGACGAATGCCACGTCTTCAAGGTATCGATTTTCACCCACCGCCGAGGATAATCAACGTCATCGTCCTTGTCATTATAAAACCCTTGCAAACACGCGCTAAACATTCAACCCGTTCCCTCTTAATTAATACGTTAATCATTTCCCCGTTGCCGCAGCGTCGCGAGAGCATCGCCTTCCTTGACTAATCACTTGCTCGCACTTCTTGAAAATGTCTCATTAAAAATGCGAACGTCTCGCCAACCTTCCTCCGTCAAATCTGCTTACATAGGGCGCGTCAGTCTGATCCATCAGCCAGTAGCTTATCCGCACGCCAATTCATCGAGTCCGACTCAACCGTGACACTCACCACGTAAGAGGCCCCCATTAAGTATCGCGCGACATATACACGGTGTATTCCCCACAGCCAACTCATTCATCTTACTCCCACCGTCTGCGATGACCATTTTTTGTTTACAGATATTGGATAAGTGACAGCGCGGAGTAGCAGGATCGTATGAAGCGCAGGGTGCGTGTTCAGCTCCTCGGAAAACGAGGGCGCAGAGTGTCACGCGGGCTAGGCATTAATTAGGGTGGAACAATAGAGAACGAGAATTTTTACCAGGGTCGCATCCTGGACAGGAGGTCGATGCGTGGGAGTAGTATCGCCACCGATGCCGGCGAAATCGAATGGGTAGCCACACGACAGACTCCCACACGCGCGTGTCGCACACACCGCATCGACGGCGTGACACACGCACGCGCGAATTGCAGAGTTCCCAGTCCGTTTCATCGCACGAGTGCCTTGCACGCTTCCGCATAAAGGCTGACGGCTAAAACTGTACGATCACACGATCGGCCGTGACCCGCCGCGGTTAGTCCATTTAATGTTATGCTAATGTACTCGGGCACTCGTGTGAAACGAGACGAATGAAGCACGTGTCGAGTGGTAATGGCGAACGATTACGCCGGCCGCGAACGTGAGAAAGCTGATGCACTTTTTGCAAACTGTGTTACGTGGGAGGTTTTTTTATCGTTCGCAGTCACGACCGAGCGGTGCACGCGACGGTAATGTTTGACACGAAATGCGCATGCTGCTGATGTTCGTGCGCCGCGGTATACCCATTTTAACGACTGCAATTTCAAGGGATTTCGAGAGTTGAGCAACAACATTTCCGAAGAGAGAGTATTCGACATTGCATTAGACACATACTACCAAGTCCCTGTGAGCATATATGTACTATCTTATATTTGATTCAGGATTCAACGCATTTACACGTATAACTCAATTATCTTTATAGTCCCATTCAACTTCAAGAATAACTACTTATACTTCAAGCCTCTTCGCTTACGACTACTTTATAAGCAAGTTCCCCGTTGTGTCGACCATCAGTAGTATGTATTCTTTAAAATTTGACACTAGTCCAAATTGTCACCGAGCGCTTGCTAGTTCAATTATTCAATGACCACAGCATCCATCGTTTACAATACATCGCATCTTTTTTTATATCCGCGATGAAGCCTCCCTGCAGCACAAGACGCTGTTTTTCTTGGAGCAACTTAATAGCGGAAAATGCCATAACGAAGGGACTGCGACGCACTCGACTGGACAACGAAGACACGCTCTGCATGGCAAGTACATCGTGGGAATAAAGGGCCTGAGGGGCGATGCGTGGTGTTACCAAGGCACCAGCCCCCATAGGGAGTGTTTGAAGGGCCCGAGGGTTCGCACACGCACTCACACACACCTGTCGGAATGCGCACTCGCTGCGCACGCTGTTCCCCATAAAGTCGACGCCATGTCGGACCGGTTAGGCTCACGCACTGCTGGACGAACGTCGGTTATCGGGGAAGCATGATCTCTCCGCACTCCCGTCGGCTCCTTTGGCGCCTCCTTTACTCCTTTTTGGGGCGAGGCCGAAGCCTGAACGCGGTCCAACTGTGCACGGGACGCATAAACAACGAGAATCCTCGAATGCTGGAGTGCCTTCAGGTAAGACGCTCAGCGAAGATATTTCCTGACATGCAGGATTTTCGTTGGAGGTCGGTTGGGTATACTGCAAGTGGCGGAGATTGCGAGGATAGTTGCTTTCTTAGCGGAGGATAATGCCAGGGCATGGAAGTCGAGTAACGAGAATACGCTGTCGCATTAATTACATCGCGTTCGAAGGTGCGGGGGATTTTGGATGAAATTGTTAACGCGCGATTGCAAACGTAATGACGGGGCGCGATGCGTGTAGAATGGCAACTTTTCCGAAAGCGCCTCCACGCATACTGTCACTGGCCTGGTCCTCCGGCATTCGCCTTCGACGCGTGTGTCACGCACATTACATCACCTTATCCACACACGCATTATTAGGATTTCATGACGTGTGCTCCTCTTCCGTAACCAGCGCACGCTTGCCGCCATACGTCCGGTTCGTGGTGTACAGTCCCGGACGTCAATAAGTCGATGCATGCATAAATGTCCACATACGCACAGCGCGTCTGTCCATGACGTACGACGCTCGTACGTATCCGCGATAATGGCTGGAAATTTCTGAAACATTGAACAAAGAAAAAACACGCGCTGCAACAGGAGAGCACGTAGCACGAGGGTGGTGCGGCCAGATTCATGTATGTAGGCGACCACGTGTGCGTACGCATGGATGTCGCAGTATATGGGCAGCCTTAGACGGACACGAACGTGTGCATGCACTTTGTTGTGACCTTATTAAGTTGGAAGGGGTCAAGCTTCGAGGTAGTGAGGTCGGCTCCCGTCACGGAACTGGGACATCGATCGGGCAATGCGCTTTAAGTATTTACAAGGGTGTTAAGTACAACGTGCGCGGGTGCGACAACGGTAGTATTCTAGGGAAACTATTTCTGTTTAAGAAGTATTTTCTACGAGGGCGTATCAGGATGTGTAAGACGACTGCAGCATCAACGTTTCAGAAAAAGCTCTCTAAACAATGACGTTACTATGAATTAAGCAGAGGGAATTCGGAATAGCGCACTTTCCTGCGACTGTAGCGAGTACCAGACTTAATTTTTCATTTCAGACCGCATTCCACGGCAGATACATCATTTTTTCGATTTATCTTCGTTAATTTAGTAATCCAAATCCCATCACCGTACGCTCATTCTTCAACATATCTCCCGTATCCCCAAAAACAACGAAACGCCCGATAAAAAGTAGTACAACCGCAGCACTAATCCGACAGTGAATAGGCCGTCTAATAACTCACAGGTGTCGCCACGGTTTCGTCGCCAGGATCCACGCGCGGTGCCAGGAGATTGGGCAGGCGGATTAGAGAATGTGTGACCCGTGAACCAGTACCAGTTTATCTGTCGGTTGTTGGTAAATCACGGTTTAGAAAGAGGCGGAGAACAGGATAGACGAGAAGGTGGCCGGAGAGCTAAGCGAGCTTAGGACAGCGCCGTATAATGTCTCTAAACGCTATACCTGGCTTCCTGCACGCGCCGGCCTGCTCTCCGTGTGCGCATACACACGAACACATGCTCGGTTCCCATTCCTCTACGGGGTCTACGACGAGTGGTCTAACACAGAAGTGCAGAGGCAACTCTCTGTTCACCAAGGCCGCCCGGTAAGCAGTACACGGAGAATATGGCTATGAATTGTTCGCCGTTACCGCTTTTGGTGATGTGTGCCATGTGCGTGTGCACTGCGGCGATGCAGTGTCGAGCCCAGTTATGCATACTTGACGACGGCGAAAATTGTAAAAAGTGCTCGTTGATATGCATATTAAAGTACGTTTCGCCGATACAGTTACGCGCGCGAAGGACAGTTCTATTTGTGTAAGGTATATATTGGCTTTTGCGATTTCGTTGGATCGCACGGGGTGCGGCGGTATGGTGTACCGTTTTGTACCGTCGACTGCCGTACTTTTTCTCGCGATGTCGAGGCAATAAAATAAATTGCCCATCCAATACCAGAGCGGCCGGAGTGCCCGATACAATGGATGGCTTTTTAGAGGTACGGAGAAAGATTTTTTACCGCACGAAATTGAATCGCCGACCGTGTGTATTTTGGCGAGCGGTCCGTGGTTCGATGGGAGAGGGGCAAGGGCGGGAAAGGGGATTCATGTAAATTCAACGATCCGCGCGGCACTGCACTCGAAAAGCAATCGCTGAGGGGAATGCTCCTCGTTTCGTTGTTTGGCGGGGCGAATTCGATGCAAACGATATTTTTTCGCGAATTTTGTGCTTACAAACGATTGAAATGATAAAAAATTCAAATGTAAAAAAAAGTAGACTCTTTGGAGGCGCCGGGCATCGATCCCGGTACCTCTCGCATGCTAAGCGAGCGCTCTACCATCTGAGCTACGCCCCCAGTTGAGGTATCTTCTTAGACATACACTGAAAACTTTGGGATCTTGACCGCATTTAAAATTATTTCCATATTATTCTTTTTTCTTCGTGTTAGCCATGCATATGATACATAAGTATATCATTTAATGCTCGAATATGACACGGACGTGCGTAGTTTTAGTCAGACCTCAGTGTGATTATTGTACGCCAGAACTTGGCGTCAGTAGAAACGGCAGTAGTAGTCAGACAGTACTTCTTCACTATCGGCAACTACTGGCGGCGGGTAGTATCGGACTGAAAACTTGCGCATGGTTATATTTATTAAGCTGTTTCATCATTAATAACGGTTGTACCTTTTTTTATCTTACTTCAACTTCTTTACACTTCTAACATAACGTCTCTTATGTGTTCCGTGTTCGACAAAGATGCGAGAGCACACTTGTTTCGTTTGGTTTCTCACTTGAGCACATGGCGCCACTTTGTTGCCAGGCTCGCAGAAAGACGAAGGAACGAAGACGACGCGTTGACAGCGAACCCAGATTCCAAATTACGCAAATAATTGCATAATCAGCAGCCGTCATCGACGCCGCGCCAACTAACATACTTTAAACCCACTGATAACGCGCGATCCATATTTCCGCACGAACAGCTGGCGCTATCTAAAGATATCATCTGCCCACACTTTTTATTCATTTCACGCCAATATTTCATATCCTCCCGTCAGCCGTTCGCCTGTCATTTGACCAGCGCTCTCCCATGTACCACCGACGCCACCCTCACCGATCGCCAAGGGTCCCCGCACCAATCCCGACAGGACGAAAGAGGCAAAGCAGAATGCTCGCACTCGATCAGGGCCGCATCCTCGCACGTTCGATAACCGCCCGTGCGTCCTTCTTCGCGATTCCGCAGTGTCACAAGCTGGCGGCCGTAAACTCTTATCGGCCTGTAAACGCCCAGGGGCGGTGAGGCGGTGAAAGTGCGAGAGCGCGAGATGAACGAAGAGGAGAGAAAGCGGGAGACTGAGAGAGTCGAAGTGGAGAGGTCCTGCCGACCTCCGTCGTCGTATGGAAGCCTGCTACTTCGGGCGGCCTCTTTTCCGATAATTTGCCACTCATTAACATAAAAGCAGCCTCGCGCCGCCGTGATACGGGGTTCGAGAGCTCGTGACATAACACGCCGGGACCCACGCGCACGCTATCCGACTGCCTCGTGCCACCGCGGCCCTGCTCACAGTTTCTTCTTATTTTCCGATACCGCCAACCCCCGGCGCCGCACGACCCACTACCCCGACGCTTTTTCGCCCTAGCCTCAACTGACCCGATCGAGGTCCTGGTCTGATCGTGGGTTTCCAGGTTTATCGAGAATCGACGCTTTTTTTGGGGTCGCGCTCGGTGCGGCGCGCGCCTTCGCTGACACTTCGACGGCAAACGTTGACATTGACCCGAATGTCTCGAAATAACGTCGTTGTGGCTTCATTCGCGGCCCGTTTCGCGGGCGATAACGGGGGCGTCGGTGCCTGTTCCGACGACGATCGCGACCGATCCGAAAATCGCGCGCTTATAAATAGGGCGGACTATTCTTGCGCGGCGATATCTCACTTTACAGTCCGGATACGCGGGTAACCGGGCTACGTCGGTCCTCTCTAATTACGTCGCATAACGCGGGCAGCGCGCGCGCACTGTTTTGTCGTTGAAATTATTTGCCACGCGCTAATTGCAGCGGGCCGGGCAATCGCGCGGAACTTATGCCTTTGTTAAAACGCAATTACGCTCGCTCGCCGTTGCGTAGTTTTAACACTTTTAATGTAATTGGCCGGGCCGCGCGGCGGTCGGCTCGTTTTACAGGGCGCGTCCTGCCACGTCGGAAATTAGTTTCCGCGCCGATTGCCGGCAATGCGGGGATACGAAAAAGTCGGAACTTCCGCGCTTCCCCTTCGACAGGTCCGACCGCTCGCATTGTTGCTCGCCGGCCGATAATTCTAGCGAATTTCGAACTCCGAAATGATATGTTGCGCGCTAGAATATAGGCGCGCGCGCGGGGGTGGGCGGCGGTCGCTGAGCTCCTGCAAGGAATCCCTGGTATGTCGACTATACATAGTTGGCCCGAGTTTCCGAGCGGGCTCGCGGTTAAGCCAACACGCTCCATCGTCCGGCCGCGAGTGAAGTATACAGCGTAAACAACTACACCGGACAACAAATTCTTTCCGAGCCGCCGCCCATTGTTGCGCAGCGAGCCCGGAATTTTTATTCGCTCTGCCGGAACTGCCGGGCCCCTTTGAGGCCGATGACAGCGTCGGTAAGCGGGCTGATAAATTAATCGTCAGCGGCCGGGAGAAAAATGACGTGCGGCGGTCGCCTGAAAGCTTTGCCCGCAGCGAAATCAAATACACAATGCGCCGGGCGGAAAGCGCGGCTTCTCGCGACTTTTGAATTAGTAACCGCGGTTCGTTGTACCGACAGTCGTCGCCGCCGGTGTTCCGTCGGATCAAGGGAGTACGTAATTAAGGGGACGCGATTATTCATGTCGCGGCTTACGCGCCGCTCGCCTAACAATGAAAAGTTAGACGTTGCCAGGGCGGACCGTAAACTAATTTGCGGAAGGCAAATTCGTGTCGCGCGCAGCTGTGCGTTCTGACGCTGACCGCTCGGCAAATTGTCAAAAATCGTTCGCGCGCTAATCGCGACTCTACGACCGCGGGTGTCCGCTGCGCGAAGATCATTTGGCGCGCGCGTCTGTCGTTAACGTGCGGAAGAGGAAGATCCGAGTGTTACGACATCGATGACGAAGCCTCTTAACACGTTAATGATGCGGCTGGAGCGCTGATTACTTCCACTTGATGCGGGAAACGGAAATAATATACGGGAATGTGCTAGACCATCGGTATTCCAATAGAAAATCTCGGGATTCGCTAAAGTTATGATTCGCGCGAGAAAGAAATTATATACCTTAGCAAAAAACGTATGCTAGGAATCAAGGAAAAAATGCATTTGAAAAAATAATATGTATGGGAATGGACGTTTCATACGGCGCAGTTGATACGTTTATTTTTCATGACATTTCTGATATTCCATGATATCTTTATGTATGATATTTTAACGTCACTATCGGAATCCGAGATTATAAAGTGAATAACTTAATTTACATGACAGAAATCCGTTATATTGTTAACCGTGAAACGTCAGTAATAACTGTACGCGAGGTTGAGAACTACCTGCATCTTCTTTTGGCACGCACTTCTGTTATCCGTGACAGATGAAAGTATTTCGTTTGACCGAGTATTATGTCACAAAACTTACCGTTTAGGTGTCATCAGTCCCTGGGGGCTGACTATGTCAACTTTAAAGTATGATATTTTTATACAATAGAAATAGTAATACATAGTGACATTACTTATATCATACTTCATAAATCATATAATAGTAAAATATGTATTTACACTTGTTTAATGGATTTTATAGAAACATTTTAAACAATAGTGGAGCCTGCTACTAGTTATGTTTTATTCGTATGTAAATGCATTTTCCGTGTTTACGCACCGCCGGAACGGAAAGTCAAACAAAAGCGGCGCCATGTTCAACGTGCTAACCCTTTGCTGCCCTATGTCGAATGTACAACGTCACACTGTCTTTCAGTGAGCCAGATGCGAATTTTCATCTGCCGGAAACGGATGCCAATTAATTGAAGAATAGTATATATATATATATCGGTAATTTATTACTTATTTCAAGAATAAGTAGTATCGTCATTGTGCGTCAACTTGCAATTTAAAGTGTTTAAACGAAGTAATCGTCTAAATATTGCGGTGCCGGCTCGAAAGAAATTGCCGAAATATCGCGAACCGCAAAGGACCAAAGCGTTAATGGGAAGCGTCGGTTGCTACTCCGCATAATAATATCGCGACGCGTGGAATATCTGGCATCGATCGAGGGCGGTGAACGCACCCAAGAACAGATCGGTAACTTGTTACTTATTTCAAGAATAAGTAGTATCGTAATTGTGCATCAACTTGCTATTTAAACCTTTTAAACGAGGTAATCGTCCAAATATTGCGGTGCCCGCTCGAAAGAAATTGCCGAAATATCGCGGACCGCAAAGGACCAACGCGTTAATGGGAAGCGTCGGTTGCCGCTCCGCATAATAATATCGCGACGTGCGCGTGGAATATCTGGCATCGATCGAGGGCGGTGAACGCACCCAAGAACAGATCGCCGAGTTCAGGTTGCTCCTATAAATACCGGCGACGCGGTTTTGCGCGCCGGCGCTTAAAAGTTATTCCTGCGGCGACGCTCCGTGTCTCTGGACAAGCGGCGGGTCAAGTATGCACTTGAAAATGTGAGCGGCCACTCTCGTGCCGCGGCGCCGGATGGATCCATGGATCGAAGCCATTGCCTCGTCGAATGCCGGGCGTGCATGCCGCTTCGGCGAAGAGAGAAAGCCGCGGGCAGAATTAATCATAGCGCGCCTCGATTGAATTCGTCAAATGTAATTAAATTGCGTTGCCGGACGAGGAGCGGCTTCGAAAATGCGGAATTTCGACTTGACGGTGTGCGATTTTTCGTTCGCGTACGCTTGTTAACTTCGCTTCGTGAGGGATGCCGGCTTTTGTTGCAGCGTGCACTTGATCCGCAACGGAAGTGCAGTTGACGGACCTTCGTGTAAACAGAGTACACCCTTGTAGGAACCGTGACTGCTGCTTTCAGCGCGAAAAAGATCGCACAAAGGCCGCGCTGTGCTCGCATAAAGCTGAACATAAAGCTGCCCGCTCTCTTGCCGTCAAGTTACATCTGGCGGAGTACATTAGACCGCGGCGAGATTGTTGCGGAAAGAAGACGGTGCCGAAAAAAGTCTCGCGGGAGAAATTAATCACGCGTCGCTCTATGCGTTTCGAGCTTTTAATGCAATTTTCCCGGAAATGCCCACTCGACGCGGGTCAAAGTGAGTTCGTGGAATCGTCGGAGTAGCGCGTGTGACAAATACGCTGGAACGTTCCGTCGGAAGCTCGTCGGATGAAGCAGGAATGCAGAAGTTGTCTCCGCCGGCGATGTGTTTCACTCGGAAAAGCTGTCTACTGCGGCGAGCGGAGACGACGCGCGTTTAAATATAAACCGATGTCGCTGGGGAAGTACACGGGATTTTTTTCTCGTGAAACTTCCTTCCCGACGGAGTCGCTTCTCAGATTAGATGTTGCGCAAGGTTTCGCGTAAAAGTGAATAAGAACGCAAAAATAATACGCATCGGAGCGCCGCATTATTCTTATCGAGGCCACAGTCGCGGGAAAGGTGCGCGTTGAGTTCAGATGGGCTACTTCGATTTGTAGAATTTACTGAAAGTCGAGGTTTCATGGAATCATTTTTAGATACCGATGTCGTGGTTAAAGGCCACGAGATTTCTTTGTGGAATTTTTTTTCTCATCGGAGTCGGTTCACAGATTAGATTTCACAATCGTTCGCGTGAGCCGTAAATAAGTATGCAAATATAATACGCATCGATGCGAATATCGCTTTTATTGATAACCGCGTTCAATTCAAATGCGTTCCATAAATTTTTACAACCGGTTACAGACGAGAATTTTCGGACGATCATTTTTACAGACCAATGTTGCGGTGGAAATCTGCAGAATTTTTTTCTGTGATACTTCTTTCCTGTCGGGTTCGACGTTCAAATTAGATGTTGCGTAATGTTTCGCGTAAATCGTGAATAAGTAGGCAAAAATAATACGCGTCGGTCCGCCGCATTATTTTTGTCGATGTTCACGCCGAGTTCAAATGTGTGCTTTTTTATTCGCAATACTGATCGAAAGTCGGAGCTTTCCTAGAATTATTTCTGCAAATTGATGTCGCGGATTTTTCGTTGTGATGTTTCCTACTCGCCGGACTTTTAAATAAGATTCTGCGTAATCTTTCAAGCAAACCGTGAATAAACATGCCAAAACCATACGTATTACTCCGCCTTATTGAGATGCGCGGTTGAGTTTACCCCCATTTATTCAATTTGCAGAATGATGAAAAAATTCATTTTGAATTATTTTAAAGAATCATTTATACAGATCGGCATCAGTGGATCTACACAGTATTATTTGATGAAACTTCCTTCCCATCGAAGTTCGCCCTCACATTACTTCTTGCGTAACTTTTCACGTAAGCCGTAAATCAGTAGGCAAAACTAATGCGCATCAGCCGGCCACGCGATTTTCGTCAACTCGCGCGAATCTACTGAAAGTTGCACAGTGTTCAGATGGGCTCCTTCGATCTGCTGGACCGTCCGCAAGCCGGAGCTTCCGAGGGATCATTTTTACAGACCGATTAAGCTATCCGATTATGCCGAGCGATTAAACATTGCACGCGTTCGGTCCGTCGGCTCTTTTCTGACTGGCGATGTGTGAAGTGTCGACGATATTTCTGCCGCGCCCTGCCGTCGATTTCGCCCGCTAATTGGCATTAATCCGCGCCGACGATCACTATCTGCTACGCACACCGCCGATTGAACCGACGACGCTTTCCACCGTTCTGCGCATTCAACGTTCCGCGTGTCTGCCGATCACGCTCCCAGAGACACTTCCGCACGCGCGCGCACGTTATTAAAAATCCGTTTAGTCGCCCACGAGACAGAGCGGAAGCCACCAGAGTTCATCGCGGCTTTGGCGGTTTTGACTTTCGCCCGGGTTATTTTCAGCCGGATTTTACGCTCGGCGGCGCAGCGCCAGTCAATCGATGATTGATCGACGTGCCGTTGACGGTTGATAAACGGCGCATTATCGAGTCGTCGATGCGTGGGCATCGGTTAATCGACCGTCGACAATGCTCCGTCAAAAAGCGCCGGCGGATAGTCGCGCGAAGATTTTCGTCTGCCGTGACGCATAATGCGCGTAAATGCTGTCGCGCGCAACGTCGAAGTTTGATGCGCGCTGAAACGTGGGCCACGATTAGGCCGACCCGGAAGTCACACGATCTGATAACAATATCGACGGTACCCGGGGCGATCATAACAGATTATCACTCTGACGTTCGTGATGATCGCTGGCAGCGTCCGCGGTTGTCGCACGTGAGTCGACATTGAACTTAACTCGGTAATAACCTCCGGCCATGGCCGAACGGAAAGAGGATTCGCGAGAGAAAGAGAGCGCCATAAAGCGGCGGACGTTTTCGACAGAAGCAGCGGCGTGCACGAGAACGCGCGAACACGTGTCAAATTTCATACGCCCTCGTCAAACGTCCTACCCAACTGGTTATGGGCATTTCACGAGCAATTTCGCGGATTTTTATCTGCCGAAGCTGTTTGCGCGATTTCGCACGCTTTGTTGCGTTCAGACAGACCACGCGTTGCGGACGCGTACGTTCTATGACAGATTATGAGGAGATCGAAATCGCGATTACACGCGACGATCAGCCGTATCGTGTAATGGAACAAGACTGTGGGTGTGTCAACTTTGGTATATAACTATTTCACGAAGAAGTATCTCTTTACGGTTGACAAGAATTAGACTTAAAAACCATAATTAACACTTTGTCCGCCACGGTGGTCATCGGTGACCGGCGTAAAAGGTTTTACTATAAATGCAAAAAAATTCGCCATGAAGCCTATTTGCAATCTTGTAAAAGCCATTGATATTGAAATAATGCTTCAATACATTGGCTTCTAATAACTCTGCGTTACCTTCATTTTGCACGATTTAATCATACTTTGCAGTATTTTATCGCATCGCGGTTCTAACATAGCAAAATACGCTTGGCAGTTAAAGTGTTACATTTAAATTAAATTAAAGCAACTGTGTGATGGAACAAGATTTTCCCCGATTGGTGTGGTCGATGGACCGAATGCGGAAGTGTGCATTCGGTACGCATTTAGGGAAGGCGAGTCTATAAATGACGGCTTAACGATCCGCAACTTCGCGACTCGCCGAATGACAGTACCGTGAAGGTTCAAAATAGAATCTACGTTGCTGTATACGTTTACGACTCCGTGTTGATGGAATTGCTAGGCTTATTTAACGATATCGGTTACGCGGCTAATTTTACGTCCGGGAAGATGGAATAACTTCCTGTCGATCGCAGACGTCTGCGTTCGATCGTCAGTCGTCGACATCTCGTCGTATCCTTTCAGCGTCGCCCCTGACGGCCAACGCGAAGTTTATTTTCTTGGCGCACGCCAGAACTTCCGTTACCGTCGATTCGGGTCAATCCACTCATCTGCGAAATTTAATCGTCATACACAGTCTCGCCGTCGTGCGAAAGTCCGAGGATCAATTTTGCGTAGCGCGGATTAAAGGCGATCGCGCTGGGGTTTCTTGCCGCACATGCAGATCGCGACTATTAATTGTGACGATTTTCACGCTCGCTCGGGCATTAAAATGAGGCGAGCGTCTAACGAAGGGCGTGTTAACCAGCTTCGAGACGTGGGAAGGAAGCCTTTCATTAGGG
This sequence comes from Cryptocheilus praepositus, assembly GCA_033815515.1. Lineage (NCBI taxonomy): Eukaryota > Metazoa > Arthropoda > Insecta > Hymenoptera > Pompilidae > Cryptocheilus > Cryptocheilus praepositus. The sequence goes on from JAWWQZ010000227.1 coordinate 2,889,866, forward strand.
CGAGTGCGACGTACCCCGGGGAGCAATTATTGCAGTCATTTGCGGCTGTTTTCGTTCCTTCAGAATTGTACCGTTTTCCGTTTGGTCGCACGAATTCAAAGTTGGCGCTAAGAATGAAACGCAATTTTTTCGTGGCGGAGTAGGTTCCAGACGCAATTGTTTTGGGCGGTGGGGTCGTATGCTGTGGTTCTAACGCAATGTACGGATCTACTGCTCGGGAGCAGCGCATGTGAAAAAGTGTTACAGGTAGAAAAATGGCTCGCAATTACGGAATATTCGCTCTGCACGTCGGATTCGCATTGAATCCAGCGTGGAAAGTATAGCGTTCTCGGCGTACGTTACATTATTGTACCATTATTGCATCATATTCGTTTTATGCGAAATTTCGCAGTTATTCATACGGCGCGCAGCTTTTTTTCCCGCTCTACGTTCGTGCGGATAATTAGTCAGCGACAATGCGGCCGCCGCATCGCCTGATTATACGCTCCATTCAGCGCGCCGTATTATCATGCTAAACTTTCCAATTACACACGTCGTTCGGACGGGCCATAATTCACCGCGCAAAACACTTTACCTCGGGCCGGCTTACCTGCGAGGCAGAAAACTGCGGACAACAGCCGCACGGCGTTCCACATCCCGACTTCGTCAGCCGCGCAATATAAACACAAGGAACCACCTCAAACACACCACTCGCGATCCCTCAAAGCCCACCGCCACTGCAGTACCGACTAAACCGGCGGAGCCGCCTGGCGTACTTCCGGTACCACTCTCCACCCTTCTTCTCCGAAGTTCGGCCACCGACGAAAAGCACCCCGCGAAACTGCGAAACACTCGAACGCAACTCCCTCCCCTCGAACGTCCGCGAGTGAAAATAACGGTTTGCCGTGAGCAGCGCGACTCCACGAAGGACACCTCCTTCTCTGCGTTCCACTTGGACAGTCGACACGCGAAAGAGGCTTTCCGTCGCCAGTTTTCCAGCGGGATCGAGGACGCTCTGGGTCGTTAGTTATCCGCAGCGTCGGGCGACCTTGAGGGCACACGCCTGGTACCGCAGACACGAGGATCGATCGATCGCAACGGGGACGACGTCGACGCACCACCGAGCGGACATAATCCGTCGCGTCTATAACGTTTCAGCCGTCTGGCGCGCACTTTAAGCGACGAGGAATCGAAAGCCAGCAGGGCGACTGCCGGTCCCTCTCCTACATCTCATCCTCTGTTTCTCCCTCGGCAACCTCCTCCCACCTCCCGAGACCTCCCGCCGCTGTCGAGTCGTCTCTGTCTCGCGCGAGCTCTTCTGCTCTGCGGAGGAACGCTGTCACACTCCGAGGATTCACGATATTTTTGTAGCCGAGGCGGCGGAGGCGGAGACACTGGGATCGTTTAAAAGACGGGGTGACGAAGGCGGCTCGACGCCGAGTGTGTTCGGGGGCTCGAGGGGGTGGCGGTGAACTCTCTGCTGGCCGCAGTTTTCTGCATCTGCTGTCGGCGCGTGGGTAGGATGATTTTCTCTTTGGCAGAGAGGGCGATGGAGAGGGCATTGTGATGTGAGACTCGAAAAGGGCAGGTACCGACAAACATCGCGACTCGTGGGTACTTGTTGGGTAAGCGGCGCGCAACGAGTTGATGAGAGCCGTTCTGAAGGCTAATGGTAATATTCGCCGGAAGTAGGGCTTTGGGAGAAGATGCAATTAATGCACGGGCTGCGCTTTGAGAATTTCGCTCGGAAGTTATCGCGCCGGGAAGATTTGTAGACTGCGAAGGTAATTAGCTGCAATGAGTGAAGCTTTTGTACGATTTGCCGGTATTGTTCTCTGATGTCGGCGTTTCGGGAATTTATCGTGAACTACGATCGGCGCCGGCGTTCGCATGGAAAGTTGCAAATGACGGCGTGGGGGACGGTTTGAAGTGACCGCGGCGTATTAGCGTTATCTGATGATTTGCATGCGACAGTGCGATTCGTTAAAACTATCTCATCGTCGTCTTCTGCATTTCATTCACGTACAACCGCACCGTTATGATACCTTAAGCATCGCACGTTCCAGTTCGACTCTGTGATTGTTCCTCCGACAATCGCGGCCTCGGTCACGCGCGCTTTTACATAGGATTTAAGGCCTTGGCTAGCACTCCCTCTCATTCGTTTCCACTCCCTCTCAATTGACCGGATTAAAATTTAGAATTCGCGAAAACGCTCCGCCGCCGCTCGAAAATCACGGATACTCGCAGAGTGTTTAAGTAGCAACGGCTCGAATGTATGCGCTTTACTTTTGATCGGGCTGCCTGAGTTGAATACAAATGAGAGTTTAGAACGGTTCGTAATTGTTTCGAGCGTTTCGCCGAGAAATCGAGAAGTACGTTCAACCCTTTTAAAACTCATCTAAATACGGGCGAAGCACGTAACGATTTCAAGCCTTCCGGGAACATCAGCATTATTTTCACATTTACACTAATGTTGCCGCGCACCTAAAATCGGTACAACCCTAAACTGAAAGCGAACGTATTACGCGAAGGTAGGGCACAGGCGCATGTATGGCAAAACATATTAGTCTGCAGGCGATAGCACGAGCCATCGCGGTCAGCTTTAAAAATCGCCCTACCCTTTTGTGGAAAATTTAGCGCTCGACCTCAGCAACCGGACGGCGCCGAATACGAGGCCAGGACCGCACCCTGATTCACTCATACGATTGACTGCTAGGTAATGAACCCCTGACGGTAGATACGGGGTGCCCTACCCTTTCTCATTGGTCATTACCAATTGCTAATGGTACAGTCATTACGGGGACTCGGCTAGGCATATCTACTATCAAAGGGATTATTGCTACCTACGTTTGCATAGAGACAAAGACGCGTCGTCGTCCAACGTTGGCTACGCTCTAATTATGCGTCCGATCGAACTTTAATCTTGTTTAAGGTTAACGTCGCTAATTGTTATTATCACGACGGGGTGCGGATCACGATGTTGTTTCAGCAAACAGTGTCCTGCCTGAAAAATGTCAGACTGCTGGGCGATGACCCTCCGTATAATTTGGAATAGTTCGTGACCGAGATGTCCTAGTCGTTCATTAACGATTCCGCAAATATCGACGCAAACAAAACCGGCCGATGTCAAATTTTTATCCAGCCGACATTCTCTTATTTATATTGATGCAATAATTGGCAGTGTGATTTTTGAACTCGGTAAATAATATAGCGGGGCAGGCGGCTGGTAGAGACGGGATCGGTTGTTGGAGTGAGTTAGAGTTTGTTTAACGTAAAATGCGGTCAAAGGAGGCCGAAAATGTAATCAGCGCTCAATTATGAACGCAATGCAAAGATAAACTGGGTCGAGTCGATTGCGAGGTTTCGATCGGTCGGGTTCTGCAAAATTAAAATGTAATTATCAAGTGACCGTGCGTTTGCAATTCAGGTGGGTGGGAACGATTCGCAGCAAAATTATTATCAATATTTATTTATTTCACTGATCATGATAAAGTAATAATCACATAAAGCTGTTAAAAGTAAAACCCCATTATTACTAAATCGTTTACTGTATTTACAATGTTATAGTTTTTCTTTCCTGTCGAAAGTTCGTACAATGCGCGTATATTTCTCCAACGATAAATATATAATATATATATATGTATATAATATAGATATATACATATACATATATGGTTCTTCTCCGGCTCATTGTCCGCCGTTTCGTCTATTGAGGATTATGTAATTAAAGCTGATAATCCTTCGATTGCTCGTTGGCTGAAAACGTGCGTGAAATCGTAGAAATTCTCTCTGTTTCCGGCATTAAAAAAAGAAATAATTATTGTACCCAAAACCCCATTCTTTAATTGAAAACCGTGCAAATAAAATACTCTAGTTAACAATAAATTATTAAATATCTATTCACAAATGTATGTATAGGCTATCGTTATTACTATCATCATCATCATCATCATCATCATTATCATCATCACCGTCAACCATCGTCAATCATCAAATATTACTATTATTATATAGACACGGCCTAGGGCTTACTGTGTTAAATGTAAGTATTATCGACAGACGATTGTTTTACAGGTCTTTTCATACAAAAAGGACAACAAAATCTGGTCGCTGAATTTCAGACGGATTTCTCCATGTGTGAGTGTACGGTTTTAAACGATAGTAAATCCTTAACCATTAACGTACGCCATACTCTTCCAAAAACATGATCTTTCTGGATACAAAAAATGTGTACGTGTGTATAGGTGTACAACTGTGAATATGTGTGCCTTGTGCCATTGCCGAATGACGTGACAAAGGTTTGCTTCGCTGGAAGATTATCGTCGTCATCAGGCAAATCGGGCACAAGCGCCGAGAAGGTACGTCTAATGACTTGCCAACCCTAGGTCAAAACCGCGAACGTACGATTTCCTTTCGTGGAGAAAGCGTGCGCAACGAGTATTACATCTTCTTCCCCAACATTCGTCCACTAACATTTGGAAACCCTCAACAAACAACCGACAAGCGCCTTTCTGCACTCAATGAACGAAACAGAAATGAACATACACCGTGGAAGAATTGGTTTGCGCGAAATGCAGACGGTAGATAGATTCGAAATCGTCGAATTGTGAACGCTCGTACCTTCGCGATTTCGTTCGTCGCGCTTCGTTTTTCTCTCCTTTCTCTCTCTCGCTCCTTCTGTGCACAATTAAGTAACTCTCTGGCCGTCTTAATCGCCGACGATACTTGCAATTGTTGTCTGCTGATTGTTATGGAAGTTGCGAGCGGGACGTCGTGCGTCTTCGTCGAGGAGACGTTTCCGATTAATGTGGATTCTCTTCCTCGTTTCCGGCAGCCTTGTCCCGTCTCGCTCCGACGAAGTGTCTTAAACTAACCGGTGCATTTTGCCCGAACGAGCTGCATTCGAGAGGGGATGGGGCGCAAGTACGTCCCGTTCGAGCTTAAATCGGCTTTTCACGTTCGTTGCAAGCGCTGTACAATTACAACGACCCTCTTCCTCCTTCCTATTTCATTCACTCACTCTCTCTCTCTTTCTCTCCTTCTGCCACGCTCTCGTCCTTTCTACCCCTGCGAATGTCGTCTCGAGTTACAAACTCCCTGAACCGCTTGCACCCGTACAGAATATGACTTTGTTTAAGCTTTATGTACACACATGCACGTCGCACTCTCACCATTCACTTTTTCTCGCTCGGCTGCTAATCCTCGGTGCGGCTAGTCAGTTTTACAACTAATAACGCGTCTCCATACCATTCTTCAGCGTGCACGCGACTCTTCTCGGGGGTTTTCCACGTGTGGCGGATGATCGCAAACGAAAGAAGTCAAACGCGCACACTCTCACACTCGGCAGTACGTCGATCCTCTCCACCTGGTTGCTACTTGTTCGAATCGAGTGATAATGGAGTTTTAATTTTATCCTTTACGCGCTCATGGGTTTGAAAAAGTTTTATTGTTCGCCGCACGTTCCGGCAACGACGCAAACGGTTTGCCGACGAATCTTATTCTCTGATCCTGTACTTCAATGGGATTGTTTGACGTCGGGGGAATAATGAATTTCGCGTTTACATGACCTCGAAAGGACCATACACGTGCGATGGATCGCTGGCGATGTTCGACGGGATCCTGCTTTAACGATAACCCGATCGGCAATTTGCACGTACGATTGCTACGTGCGTGAGTTATAGTTTGCAGCGATCAATTGCAGCGTGCCTGGCCTTGAAACGTGGAATATTTTTTATTTTTTTGTCTCTCGCTGTCGACACGGGCTCGTCCGAAAGCGATTGTTCGCCAATGTAAAACGCGCATTGTTCAGGCCTGGGCGGCCATGGGATCAGGAAGAGAGTTGTGGAAGAGGGAAATCGACGGGAGAATTCGCGCGAAGTCGTTCGGCATTGAACTTTTGGCAGGCAGGTTGAAAATCTTCGATGAAGGACTCGTCGACTCTCGTCCTCGGGGTTCAATGAAAGCAGCGGCGTAGCGCGGAGTCCTGGTGGTTGAAGGGAGAGAGGTGAGTCTTGTTAAAAAAATGTCGGACAGTAGCGGAGGACTCAAAGAAAAGAGAATCTTCCGAAAGTGTCAACGCTACGCCGCTGCTGGGGGGTGATCCTCAAAACGGTGACAAAAAGGAAACGGGCAAAAGCACTCGCACTCTCTCGATTCTACATTTTCTACCCTCCTCTCTTTCTTTCTCTCTCTCTCTCTCTCTCTCGCTCTCTCTAACTTTCTCTCACTCACACTCTCTCTTCGCTATTTACAAACGTGGGCTTAAATAACGTTCGTGTTCATGCTCCTCGCTCGCTTTGTCTCGCACTCTCTCTTTCTTTCTCTCTCTTTTTCTCTCTCTAACTCTCGCACTCTCGCTCGTTCTCGTTTACCTAAAATAATTATTTAATTACTTTAATATCGGGCGCGACTCGGCGGTTTATATCGTGTCTCGCCATGCCTCCATCTGTCTCTCATTACATCGAGTTTGAATGGGGCCGCGACCACCGTCCACACTTCTGTCGTCCTGTTCAAATCGTTAATTACACGCGATTGACTACAAACACTGCCAATTTCCTTTGTCCTCCTGCCGTTGTCTTTCGCACCCGAGCTTTCGGCGCGGACTCGCGGAAAAACGCTTCACTGCCGGACTCTGTGCTCGAGAGCCTTCGAGTCCGTCGTGTCCGGCCGAATTTCAACTTCGGGGCTTATAAGGATGGGGCAGGACGATAGAGAGGATTGCCCTTGATAGGAAGCACGTGCGCCTCGGAGTTGAACACCCAGTCCTCGAGGTTTATGAGATCGTCGTCGCTGAAGAGCAGATAGAGGTACTGAAACAAACGAACAATTCGCCTTGTCAGTTCTCAAGAATTCCTCATTCTCTTCGTAAGCGGTGCATACATGCAGGCAGCGCGGCTATAGCTACCTATAAGTAGAGAATGAACGTGTCTCTCAACTGTCGAGTTACGGACAATCGCAAGTATATGCGACCGTGGCATAGTTACGCACGTCAAATATTACGAACGTTTTCCACGATAACAGATGCCAGGAGCGCCCACGTATCCGCCCAGACCGGAAAAGCGTCAGTTTCAATTATACGCGAATAGTCGGTAGCAGCCAGTGACAAAACCCTCCCGGTTATACTCGTTTTCCACGTGACGTTTTATCCGCTAAATGTGCGGGCAAATCGAGGCGGCGGCTGTAAGTTATTGGTCTCGATCGATCGAGATCCAGCGCGGCACGTCGACGTCGTCGAAGTTAGTATACGAATATCAGGAGAGCTTTTAAAATATTACTCTCGCCGCTTTCAGCTGTCGTCGGATTACGGTCGGCTTTTACCGCCAACCACGAGGCGGGGAAAGCTCATGTACATAAGGGAGGGGACGAACGGAAAAAGAGATATATACTGAGAGAACGGCAACTCCCAGGCCTCCTTTATTGGCATTAATCTTTAACGATCACTGGGGATGCGCCATCGGTCGCTCGTTACGATCCGCTCCGCCCGCAATTCTCTCAATTTTTTATTACGAATTTCCGTTTTATCACCCGTCGCACGACGATTCGCGGTAGACGTTCTCATTGTAACGGACCTGTCACTGACGTCAACGCCATTACGAGAGGGTGGCTTTTATACGCGCCCGCGGCGTAAAGATAAATGAACGAATCGTACGATCTACTTAATCCTTTAGGCGCGGTATATTTCCGGCCGAATGACGCTCGGTTTTATGCCCCGAACTCGAAACGTCTTCTGTGTCCCCGTCAAATTACCATAAAACGGATGTCGATAACGCGGAATGCTTTTTACAATATAGGAGATAGCGCCGAGGTAATATGAGAGACTGGAATCTTTCACTTCCAACTATTGTTAAGCCTTTTTACAATATAGAGATCGTATCGGGAACGATATAAAATAATGGGAATCTTTCACTTTTAACTGTTATTAGGCCTTTTCGATAGTAGTCAATCCGAAATGTTCGATTTTATCGAATTTACCTCCGCGAACTTTGACCTCCTTCCTTCCCAACCGTCACCGCCCATGTTATACCGTTAAAGTACGAAAGTTTCGATACGCTGCCAATGTTTCAAATTTCATCAGTTTTGTCGCAAACGTCGGATCCCTCAGAATTCTACACCCCCGGAAAATGCTTCGCTCCCATATTTATGAAGACTGCATACCTTCAGGGTCTCCGCGAAGAAATAACTCTGTTGAACGTCGTCCTTCGGCGAGTCGGGTACGTAAACATTGTGAAGTCCCGTGAATCCTCCCGGGACCCGACAGTGTTTCTCCAGCGCTTGTACAGCCTCCCACCCCCATTCCCGATATTTCGGGTTCTTTGTTAGTCGCCACATTACAAAGTACGACTCGAACGTCTGGAAAAAGAAGCCGTTTCAATGGGTCTCGATTTTTCAGTCAGTTAGTCTACGACGACGTTCACGACTACGTGAAACTTGTCGGAAATGACGAGCGTGTGTTCTTTACCTCCGGCCGCAGGATATAATATTTCTCGCCGTTCTTCAAGCTCCTCGCCTCGTTGCCCTCGATAAAGTGGAAAGCTTCCGGACCAAGCTTCGTGACACTTCGGTCGTAGGACTCGTGACAAGTGTTGGTCAGTCCGGCGGCGATCTCCATGTACTTGTCCGACAGTTCGTCCTTCTGTGTCGTGGCGCCCAGGGCGAACATGCCACCTGTGGAATAAATTGTTTACGGCGTAAACTCGTGCACCGATGCCACGATCTTCGGAGACTCGGTTTACCGCATACGTAAACGGGGAGACGGAAGAATGCCGCCATTTAAATATTTACGTAAAGTGAAACTGTCGCTTTAGCTCAAACGGTGGCCGCTGCGAAACGACTTTCGTTACGAAACGTAAGAAGGGTGGAGTTGTACTTCATAGAAAGAGCTTTTACTCACCGGCGAAGCAGGCCAAATGACCCATTTTATGCTCCGGTCGGTCGTACTTCAGATCAGAGACGTAGACCAATTTGCCTGGCGACGTCTTGATCATATGCGTCGTTATGGCAGCGATCGCGTCGTCGTACATCTTCCGGGCCTCGGTGTCTTCCTTCCCAGATTGGATCCAGGCCTTTAGCAGGTACTCGTAGAAACTGTCGCCCAGCCCACCGAGTGACATGTGATCTGCAAACCGAGATGAGCACCGATTTAATCTCACGTCATTCACCGAACTAACGCGTTCAATTGAGGCGAAACAAAACGTTTTCATGCCCGATTTACACGACGACCGGGACAACGCAGTCAAACATTCCGTCGCGGAGGATTTAAGTGGAGAACATTCACGTACCGTCGATCGTGTAATCCCGGAAAGCGGACTGCTTTAACAGGCCCTTAATTATAATTTGCTTCCCCGGAAACGCAATTTGCGAGCGAGAGGACACGAGGAACAGTCGCATCGCAATTTGTCTGCCGTTTTCGCTTTATTATAACGACGAGACGACGAATAGTCGTTGGGGCACTTTGTAACGAGCGCGCCATTATAGGGTTGGTTGGTTGGTTGGTGGTGCCGGGGGCCGGGGCGGGTAGAAGGTGAACAGTCGGAGGGAGACGGCGAAAAACGAAGACAGAAAACGTGAGAGAGGACAGCGGGGTCCCCGAGGGTGCAATTCTCGGTGGTTGCAGCGCAGAAAGAGCGAGGAAGAGAAAAGTGGGCAAGGGTTCGCGGGAGGTTCTTGCACGCAGAAGAGGAACTCCTCCGCCGATGTCTGAGGACAAGCGAGACAAAGGGGAAATCTTAGTTTTTGCTCTCATAATTCCTCCGATGCCGCTGGCGTTCGCCTAGCAAAACTTTTCCCTCCTTTATCGGCTCGCTTCTACTCTTAAGCGAACGCCCCGGGTGCCGTCGAATTCACGATACGTACGCGGAAGTCGCGCGTTCCGCAAGAACGCTCGCCACACGCGCCATTAACGTCGAATCGGAATAATTGACGCGCGAAACTGAGAGCGCAGAAGTTGCCGGGTGCGGAGCAAAAACGTTTCGGCAAGTTCGCGCGTTGCCTTTTGTGTCCGTCCCACGACGGCCCCGTGCGCTTTTCCCGGAACGCAGGTGCGAAATTTGGCAACGGCCAGTTGGGCGCACGAGACCGTACACTCACGGCAAACGTTTGCATTTGTAGCGCAGAGCAGAGAGCGACGCGCGGACTGTTTTGCGACGGCCTCGTCTTTTTCGCTGGCTGATCGAAATTTGCATTTATAGGAGCGGCCGTAACATTACCTTTTATAAGCTCCGCCAAGGACAACGGGCAATTTCTCAGGAGTTACGGGTCGCGCGCCGCTTCTCGATCTCTTCTCTCCCTCTCGATATTGCTGTTCCCTCCCCCGGCCACCATTTTTGCCTCCGTCGCTGCCTATTTCTTTCCGCACGACGATCGTTCTCGGACCGCGATAAGCCGGACGACTTTAGCCCGGCCCGGCCCCGTACGTCTAGCGAAACGCAACCGACTGCGTTCAATTTTTCATGAGCCCTTCTTACTCTCCCCCCCGTGCACTTTGCAAATCTCCCGTGAGCCCTGACGTTTGCCCGTCGGTTAAATTACTCATGCCCCCGCGCGCGTCGTTCTCTTTTTTCGCCGTTCCCGTGCTTTCGGCCGAATCCGCCGAAAAGGCGGAGCATCAAACTTCGTGTTTCGCTACTCGCGTGTCGGCAGGCAGCGAGCGCGGTCCGCACGTTCGCAAAGAATATCATATCGGGCGGCCGGGCTCGCTCCCTCATTTATCGTCGACTCGCTTTTTGACGGGCGTTCAAGTTATTTGACCCCCGTACACGCTCTCCAGAACGCCTCATTAATTACGGACGATTAGCGCGCGTCATACTTTCGCAGCTCGCATCTGCCGGCAATGAAAAGAGAAGAAGCGCGCGTATTCGTGCGCGAAACAGAAAAGGAGTCTTTCGGCGACGGGGTTTCCGGGCTGAGCCGTATAATGAATTCAAATTAAATTCCAGCCGTTTAGTTGTGAAAAATGCATATGCGAGATTGGAAATTAGCCGAGACTCGCGCAACTGTATTTCCCGGCGTGCCCGCGGGCCCCGCGGCCTCAATTTTTTCCCACGTAAATACTTGAATGCAATTTGAATTCTTTAGGACGCACGTTGATGGTCGCGCGTATACGCGGCCGCGCGAAACCGCCATTGTCTCTTTCGGCTCATGTCGTGCGCCCGCCGGGGCGAAATCGCCGGATCGATCGAACGAGAATGCTCTCAAGTGGGCCGTTAGCGGAACGGCAAAAAATTGCGCGGCGACGCGCGACAGCGCTTGCCGACGGATTTATTAAGCTCTGAGATAAGATAAAGGCTCGAATATTAAGGTCTAAGGCGCCCAAGATAGCGCTGCGACGTTCGCGACTGATTCGTGTAAGATTAAGACCGCGGCAGCTGAAGTATCCAAACGGCGCAACGTAAAACACCGAGTCCGGCCGCGTGCGAGATTCGATATCACGGCATAAGCAGTAAGATCCGAGGATACGGCACATAAAATTTCGCAGGCCCCGTAACGTTATTTACAGAGATACCGCTCATTATCAGCGTTTCTTTCGTCGCCACGAGCATCGCGGTGCGTGACTCGGCGAGATTTAATGGTTCAACGGAACGATCTCCCGAGCGTGGCAGAAATAAAAATGAGCCTCCTCGACGACCTACCTTCACCGCGGGCAAGTAAATCGAGATTTTCCAAGCTATCAATAAATCCGTCTCGGGACGGACGAGAAGATTATTTGCGTGCGTCGAAAAACGACGGGTTACGCGTGTCACGGCTGCCGGTTTCGACGTGTTCGAAGTACGGGAGTGTGAATGTATGGTGCATTGAGATATGCATAGAATGATGCAACGTCATGCGCTGCGAGGAAGTACGCGAGGTTACGAGTGCCACTTGAGATGGTCGATCAGAAAGGTGAGAGGACGGACGAAAGCGGAGAAAAAGGAGAAGGTTTAAGACCGGCGGGGATGCGCACATGATAAATGCGATATTCATAATCTCCGGGAGGGACCGCAGCGATGGCTTGTTTTCTCGAAGTCAAGAGAGCTAATCAACAAGTGAGCAGAAGTTGCGGAATGCAAATCGCAGACGGAGCTATTTTAATGGCGTAATTAACATTGAGGGTTGCTATTAGACGGCGTGCTTAATTTCAACCTTATTATAATTTACTTCAATGGTTAAGGAATGTAAACTGCGCCTATTATAATAATACCGTGCAGTCAGTGTTTTAACCGAAAAAGGGCTTCATATTCGTTAGATTATTTCGCCTAAGTAACGAATATGAAGCCCTTCTTTTGGTTTAAAGCTCTGACTGTCAGCATTTTCAACCAAAAAGGGCTTTACATTCCTTAATATAATAATTTTTGTCTAGTAGTTTTATTAGTTTTATTAGTGCCGCCTGCGAGAAATACCGGGAACTTTTTATGCCGGCAGGAAGATGCGACAAAGCGAGTACGTTTGCAGAGTCGCGTAATTTACGCGTTTTCGTGTTGAGGGATGCACTTACGTTGGCCCCATTTTCCAGTCGCTGGATGAATGTAATTCGGATACAAGCCCTTCGGCTTTTCAAGGGACTTCAGTACACTCCTCACGTTCTCGACCTTCGTCTTGAACACTGGATTTCCGGTGATGTCGCTCAGGTAGGTAAACTCCAGGTGCATCGTGCCGATTTCGGAGAGAATGCTGCATCCGCTGCTGGCCCAGCCGTAGTTTTTGCTCGCCTGCAAATAAACGTCGCTTAGAAAGAATGAACGTTAGCGAGAAATAGTCTTTGGGGCGCATCTACATCGCAGGAACAGATTAGCGCAATCCAGAGCGCGAAACTTGACATGTTACAAACCATTCTTTAGATTTTTTCTTTCGTGAACATTACACTCCCTGCAATCTTCCACAATCCCCTACTCAATCTTATCCCATCTTTCTCTACGTACATCAGCCATTCTTCAAGGATTATCACCTATCTTCCTTTGTTATTTTACCGCTCCTTCCATAACTTCTTACCTTCAGAATACTGTCTGATACAATATAGAACACACTACTTGATCTATAACTGTATCCATCGTTAAAAGTAGATTTACGAGATCTGCCAATTTGACGGATTTCGGAATTCGTGAAGAAAATTACAAAAACTGTTGCTATTATTTTCACGCAATTTTTGCTGATTTTATTTAATTATTGGAATGATATGAATAGATATATTCCTCCGCAAGTTTAGTGCTAACCATATTTCTGTCAGTCACCAAGGGGTTTTTCATCTAACACATCAACATTTTCGAACACGGGAAACCGTTAAGAAACGTATCAATATTTCTTTCGCGAAGAATAACTTCAAGATTTACAAGGAGTCTCTTCAGCCTCCTGGAATATTTCAGTTTCGACCACGGACCGCACTCTTTACGCCACAAGTACGCGGCAAGAATTACAGCAAGCCGCAATGATAAATCGTGCGTTCGCGTTTTATCAGTTTAACGACCTAAATTTCGCATTCGAAATTGCAGCGACCGGGGGCGAAGCGTTCGGCGAGTCGAAAAATCGAGGAAAATTGATGTCAGTCAATGAAAAGATAAGTAACGAGGGTTGTCAGGTCTGAAAAGCGAACGATAGAATGAGAGCGCGGACGTGGGCGATTCGCGAGGGGTTCAGAGGCGAGGAAGGATAAGCATGATCGTTTTATAATTTAATCCAGCCAATTAAGCTGTCGACGGTAATTTCAGCGCGGGTATAAGATGAATGAGCGCGAGTATATTCGCTCGTACGTCCGCTCCCTTCCAATCTGTCGCTCCTTTTTCAAACCTGCGACTTCTCCGCTGCATTAGCATTTTATTCCAACGAAGGGGGCCGCCGTGAAACGTTAATTTTCCCGAGTACGAATGATATTGACAGACTATCAGCTTATCGAGATTATCGGATCTCCACGTCGAAGCAGCCACGTCAGCTTGTCGATTCTGAAAATCCGTAGACGCTTCAACCCTTTAAGGTATTAATTGGGTGGCTACGGCAAGAAATTTATTGACCCGCGATCGTACGGGCGGGAAGTTGTTTAATTACGGATTTTGCGAGTGCGTTTAAATCTCAGGCGACGGTGGACTTGCCATGAATGCTACTGTACGGAATAGTCAAGATGCGAACGTACGATTTTTCGTGAGTAAAATAATATTTTATGCTTCGTCATGGATACTGTTACGGGTATGCGTGTCGAAAATGTGAGCAGTTGTGGAAACCATGAAATAAAATAACGGCGGTTATCCTCGAGGTAATGTAAACGTTTTGACATCTGGCTGTAGTCACCTGGCAGTGCATATCAAGCCTATCGAAAGGGTTTGTTGGCATGAGCAATTGTTTTGCATCGAATGCAGAAATGTTAACACACGGCAATTAGGCACGCCTGGCTTTCTTTGTTTCAATTCGACATTCCCCGCGTATGCGTGCCTCTGTGTGGGTCGGTAAAATATGAGTAGTACCGGAAACAATGAAATAAAATAACGCCGATTATCCTCGAGATAATACAAACATTTTTTACGGGCAGCTATAGTCATCTGGCAGTCCATAACGAGTCGACCGAAAGGGTTTATTGGCACGAGCAATTGTTTTGTATTCAAGGTGGAAATTTTAACCCTTCTTTGCATGATGGTGGAAATTTCCATCATAACATTGAATGCCCAAAAATTATATAAAAGAACAAGTTCACTTTCATCTAACTTTGCATGATGATGGAAATTTCCATCGTATTGTTTTTTGCTAAATTTATACTATAAATATACACTAAGATTTTTTTAATCATTTTTCCTTTAATTTTGAACATGAATTATATCACCTTGATTTATTTCACCAATAAAGAAAAAATCATGCAAAGAAGGGTTAATATGTGACAATTAGGTACGTGCTGTTTTTTATTCTTTCCCCAAGACTTTCCAAGTCTACGCATATCTTTTTGTGGCTCGATAAAGATCGCAAATACGTATTACGAAGTCATCAAGCGAGCAGGGCGAATCAGGCGCAGATGTCGCGTCGTAATTAAAGCCAGCTTTCTCTCTGCCGCCCTTTCTCTACACCCGTTCAGCATCCTTCGCCAGTTTCGGCAACCTTCCGCACCCTTCGTTTCCACGCGGTGCCTCTCCGAATTTCTTACCTACTTCCTATACACCGTTTCTCTGCGCGCGACGTTATTGGCAACAACCAGCGATATTTCATGTTTCGTTAACTGAACTTGTGAAGTGTGATTCTGTGAATGCGTGAAAGAGAATGGTCGATAGAAGAACAGGTGAACGTTTGTAGAGCATGTTAATGTCTGAAACCGAAAATATGTTTGCTAGTTGGTCACGCGAATGTGGTGCGATGCGAAGAATGCGTTTTGTTTCGAATGACAGTGTGATTTGAAAAGAGTCTTCAGCCAAGAGTGATATAGCGTTGCATAAAATTTTTATGCGACGTACCAATTCATTAACGACTAACTTTTTGTCTTTTACGCGTTGCTCAACAGTACACATATTCCACAATTCTACACGGTATGATTTATATTAAAAAAGTTGCCTTACTAACAAATCCTGGTGTCCCTGAAGACCTGTCATTTTCCTAACAACTCACAGAGCGTCATGTAGAATTTTCAACTAATACATTAATGTATTAACCACGAGTCTGTTACCTCTTACTCGCAACCCATCCGTCCCCGCTCATGAACTAAACAAATTTTACAATATCACTCGGTATGATTACGTTTCTTGGTTACTGAATATTTCCAATTGTACAAACAACCCATACAACGTTGTGTAGAATTTTTATCTAATATACTAATGTATTAACCACGAACCTTCCCATTTTGTTCTCCACCCAACTGTCCCCTATCAACAACCCAACACAATATCACTCGGTATCAATAAGTTAGTCTGAAAGAGTCGCTCGTCTAACAAATTCTCATATCATTGAACAGATCTAATTTTCCTAACAACCCTCGTAGCGTCGTCTAGCATTTGTACGCAACACACTAATGTATCAACGACGAGTCTTTTACCTTTTAACCACCCATCTCTCCCCGCTCAAAGTCAAACCTGCCATATCTCTCGCCACAATTTATCCGAACAGTTCCTACTTCCCGACCAAACTCACTATAAACAGGCGCAACCATTTTCTAACGAGCGCATGTCATTCGCGTCAATCGCCAGGGGTCGCACGCTGGCAAAAAAAGGGACAAGAGCGTTTGAGCGCGCTGTGTGTCAGTGAAGGGTGTACAGAGCGAGCGTACGCGGAAAGTAAGGGGTGCGGCGGCGTGCCGCTCTTTTGCGGCCTCATTATCCGTCCAATTAAGAATTTGCATATTAATCGCGGTCGCGGCGGTGACTTGACGGAATCGTTTCAATTAAACCGCAAGGTCCTCGCGCCGCTGACGTGCGAGTTGCAAAAAGCGCGCGAAGGGCCGGTCTCGGGAATTACTTTGTACATACTGCGCGACCCCCTTTTTTCTTTCTTCCACGATAACCGGTAGAGTACGGCCGGCCGCGCGCAGGGGTTGAGGCGAAAGCAATTACTTCTCGCCCGGCGTTGGAACCAATTTCGAGAGTAATTCGGTGAATATGCCGGCGCGCGGGGTAGGGCGGCGAAAATATTCCGGACTTAATTAGCGCTGTATAGCACTAATAACGCCATCGGCAATTACCGCGGGCACCGTAAGTGTGTCGAGGGAGCGAACCTATGCGGCGATAAATCGCTCGCTGTAAACGGACGCCTCGATGTCGTCGCGTCAAAAATTGCCGGGCGAAAGGGCGTCGTCGGTCGAATCGTTGGAGTCGTCGTTCGAATCGCCGGGTTCAAGTTGCGGGGTGCGGGCGTTAATCAAGCGAGACGAACGTCAGGCGCACCTTCGCCCGGCGCTGCTTACACTTACCGCGGTCCCCGTCATTAGAATTTCAGCGGCATTTTCGCCGGGGAAAATGGGTCGAAGCGGCGGCGCGCCGAAAGTTTCTCGCTCCGACGGCGTCGGGTTTTCAGCTGAGCCGGGGCATTCAGACGGCAGGGTGAAAAGTGCGGCTGTACTTACCCCGGTATGGAGGTTGATGAGGGAATGAGGAATTCCGGTTTTCGTCTGGAAGGCAGGCAACATCCGCTCGCCAAGCTGGGCGGCCTTGTCCCGGAACATCACGTCCCCCGTGAGAGCATAGCAGGCCAGCAGACTTCCCATAAAGCGAATGTTCGTCTCGAAGAGGGAAATCTCGGAATTCTGTGGAGGCAGAAACGAGTGCATAAATAAGCGCATTCATGGCTGCACGTAGACGCATTGGGCGCGTCGGATCCTCGACAGTCCTCACTAAAAGTGCCACGATGTTTACGTTTCGAGGATTATATACATTGGATTTTATTGAATTGTTGAAGATGAATTTAAGAAATTAAATACGCTATTATGAATCGACGTTTAACTCGGTATGGGCGCACTGTTGTTTAACACTGACGTTCTGAGGAATGGTAGGAGAATGCTGTAAAAAGATTTTATAGACTCGGTGAATTAAACAAAGAAGGAGAAATGAGAAGGTGCAGGTAATATGCAATAGGAAACGTGTAGGTAAAAGTACCGCAAAGACGAGGAAAAATGTGGAAAAACAGACCGCTCGTTGGCAAAGCGCAGAAACGTTGCAGCGAAGTTTGCGCTCGTGGGTGGTCAGTGGGCCAACCCACGTATGCACCGCAAACATACAGTCAATTATTTACAAGAAAACTACCCGTCACGTGTGTTCGCTTAGGTACAACTCCGTTAAAACCCTTTCCGAAGACACGGAAGTTCGGAATTTATCGACTCCTCGCCGCGCACAGCTGCAAACGACGACCCTCCGCGCATTCTTTGCGCAGCAACGACTTCCTGCGTGACACCGCTCGCCGTCGGTCCCGCGTTTCCTCAGAACGGGATAATCCGAAGCGAGGCGTTCGCGCGTAATTTAATTAATAATTTAATTACGATCGAGCCCTCATTACAACACCCGACGGACGCCGTTAAATTACCTTTATACGCGATAATACGCTTGTATACCGTCATTCTCTATACGCAGGGGGCGCTTATAAATTGGAACGATGACGGTCGCGCAGCCCACGATTCAGCCCGCCTGGTGCGGCCGCGCTGAAACGTGAAACTAATTAGTCGGGGGGGCCTATCAGAATTCACGAACGTAACGCGCAAATACCGGGAATTCCTCGGCGCCTGCAGGAAGCTGCGTGTGGGAGTGCCGGAGCGTGTAACTTACATCAAGGCTACCAGCAGGCCCTGGTATCGCGCCGTGGACCCTTCAAAAATGATCACGACCGGCGCAGTGCGTAAAGTTGAGCGCGCCCACCGAAATGAGCAACGGCGCAGGGGCATGCGGCCGGGGCGAAGAACTTGGGAGACACGAAAAGAACGGACAGACGGCGGGTCTCGTGGGGTCCCGAAAGAAGAAAGTAAGGAGACGCGGGCGGGCCCGGGCTGCGAGACATTACGAGGCGGCTCCTAATTAAAACGGCCGCGTGCATTCGTCTCTGAATTCTACGTCGAGTATTCCAAGATGGTCGGTTAAAGCCAGCGAAATATTGCGCCGGGCGGCGGGAGCGAGATAGAACCGGCGGGAGAACGGAATGAGCGTGTACCGGTGCACCTTGCACCTGAGGCCAAGTCTCTGAAGACTGTCGCGTCCACACGCAAACACCCCGCACCCGTGTACGTGCCCGCGTCCCGTGCGAATACAGGGTGTACCGGGAGGAAATAAAAGCAACCGCGCGAGAGCTAGTTTCCAGCGGAACTGCTAACGAGGGGAGGACTAGAAGGGTGGGTCACGCTGTTTTCGCGAATTTTGCGCAGAGCTTCGTTGCCAGAAGCTATCGGACGCGTGTTTTGCTGAAGCTGACAACGCGCGGCCGGTTTCGAAAGAATCAGGGGGTAGAACAAAGTTTGCGATCGCGTTCGAATTTTGTATGATATACGTGTGTTTATATTGCATATAAATGATATTTGAAAAGAATATACGTCTTAACCACTTGCGCTATAAAGACGAGATGCTTTTATTCCAAAGCCGCCAGCGACATGTATACTACGTCGATAGACATTTGTCGCAGAAGCAAAAACGACGTGTCTTTTACATAGACGCTGCTACTACATCAATAGCTGCTACTAGACTTTATGGCGAATTTTTTGCATTTATAGTAAAATCTTTTGCGCCGGCGGTCAATAGTTAAAATCTTTTGTGCGGCATCAAGGTAACGCCTTACCGCATGTTATATTGTAGAGCGCGGCAGCCGAAAGTTAAATCGTAGCGCAAGTAGTTAAAGTAGCTTAAAAGGTACGATAGTTTGGATATTGAATAGTTTGAGTATAAAGCGTTTGGAGATGAGACTCCCAACACAAACGTCACGCGTACGCGTATATTTTCTGAAATATCGTGTATTTTTGATACAAAAACCCATACGCATATTTTAATTTTCCATTTCGTACACGTCTGCTAATTTTGAACGCGATCGAGCTTCGATCTTTGATGTCAATTTCTTAAAAGAACCGTCAGAGTATTGTCACTTCCGATAAGAAATGCGCCCAGTATTTTCGAGCAGAAAAGGTCTGTGCAAAATTGTGGTAAATCTGCAGAATGAAACGTGCGTCTCTGGGTTCTTCAGCATCGAATAACACTTCGCATCCAGACACCCAGTGTAGCGCGCACACAAGCAACCTGCGGTCTGGCCGCAGCCGCTAATAGCCCTCACTATGCGGAAAAGTATTAAGCTCGCGGTAATTACGCCCAGCAGTATTTGATAATCATTCTTCTCGTTTCTCCGTTTTCATCTCATCCCTCGTATTTTTCCGCGCGCCCCCGCCTTTCTGCCCGCAACACGCCGAATGCGCGGCGCACGCGTTTCTTTATCGCCGCGTTTTCTTCCACGTCAGCCGTGTCTCCCCCTCGCAGCTTTGTGGCATGATCCCTCCGCTGATCCACCTTCGCGTAGAGCGTGAGAGTTGAGCGTGAGAATCGCAGACATCGCCCCGCTTGTCTAAGGAAATTCCATCCGTTCTCACTTTTTGCCCGATTAAAATTCCGCGAAAAAGCTAATAAGCTTAAGCCGGGCAGAAGCAGGTGCCGGGCGCGCTTGAGTAATAAGGTTGGACGTGAAAATTACAAGCTCCGAACAAGGCAGACTTTCCACTTTTGAGAGGGTCAGAGAGTGTTCTCGTTGGAATCGCTTAACGACAACATGAACGGGAGTGGATCGGGGGGTTATCGACGGCGAGAGTTATGGCTTTATGGCTGTGATTTTCAACCGGTGCAGACTTGTCAGGCAATCATAGTAATACCTCGTGTCATTTTTGTTCAAATTCAATAATTTCTGTCAATTATTCCGCTCATGTGTGCAAAGTACAATAGGTTAATATGTCAAAACGAAAACCCCTTTAAACCGATTACACGTGCATGTCATAGCGATAACAAATTATTCTTCTCCGTCATCATAATGTACATTGATAACAATAATGACGTTTCACAACAGGTGCAAGTGTGTCGCGAGATAAAAAGGTCGAAACTAAACTGCTCCGTACTAATACCCCGATTACCACAATGCAACAGCGATGCTCAGCACACCAGACACACGCGCCGTGTAAAACTTTCCCCCGTCAAGATTACTCTTGTCGCGCAACGCGCACAAAGCGGCGCCACGCGTTTTCAGCTCCTCTTTTAATGCACGTGACGTTTTCGAGTCTGGCGGCGATAACGAACGATTTCAAAGAACTCATTGTAGGGCCCACATGCCTCCGTTCACACGCAACAAACACTCGATCTGCCGACGCTTTGTGCGACTAATGCACTTTCGCTACACCCCCGCGTTTGTTAGGAAAATCGGCCGAACACAGTTCGCAGCTTTTCGCGTTGCCCGCGAACTTCCGAGTCAGCTGCGCCTCTTTCTCGGCGACAAATCGCGCACGTCGAACTTTCGAGCTGAGGCCAGCTGACGTCGTCGCCGGCATTCGATCTCGGCGAAGTATGTCGAGTCGAGTCTGCCTGACCGAAGACATTCCTGCGCTGCCCGATCAATTTGGAATTTCCGAACGTTTGGCGGATTAGCCGCGGCTGCTAGACGATTCGGCCCGGCGTGGGCGCTAATTAGTTGCTCGCGTGTCGTTTCGTGATTGCGGCATACGTGAGACAACGGCGGCGTATGAATGGCTTAAGCGCCAATTAAGCACGCCCGGCATGATACATTGTTCGGACTTGATTGTGCAAGCCTTGCCGCGAACGATATTGCACGTTAGATTGCATAATGGGGAGCCTGCGCTGGATGTTAACGGGGAATAATATACACCGTGCGATGCGAAACCCGCGTACGCGACGCAATTAATGGGAGAAGGGTTGATTTTCTTTGCATCTCTTTAAACGCACCGTCACATACGTTAGTCTGTTTTTTTTTAAATTACAATTATTTCTACGGACGGATAAATGGGAGTTCGATGGTAAAGTGGTCACTGTGAAATCCGTCAGTTACGCAAAAAAATCTTACGGTGAAAAAATCTTAAGAAATATTGTGACGAAAGCAAAACAGGGAGTGACGTGAAAATATATAAAAAGAATTTGCTTAAATAGAAAAGTAAACTAGATACGCAGTTGCCAGGATTGCAATGCAAGACATCAAATCTATAATTCCTTTTTTCTATTTAAGACTTTTGCGGCAAGAATTATGAAAATCGTTGGCTTCGGGATGCTCATTGTGTCTAAATTCAGCTAGATGCTGACATTTCGCAAACGTGACAATCTGCATCTTCCAGGCTAATGACATCTCTGAGCCTCTCGCAGATTAAATAACGCAAGAACGTTGTCTGCTAAAGAGCGCACGTGTTATATACATCGATAATGTGCACTACGTGGGTGCTTGAGATTGACGAACCCGTATATGCGCTCATAGTTCATACCCATAACTTTCACCGGACGTATATATGCGTCCATAGCACTCAAAGGATCAAATTTCTGAACCGGTCCAGAAGTGCGCCGAGCAGCGTGTAACTACGGAAACGTGTATGCGTTTGCAGAATAATTCAGCATAAAGCAACCCCATACAGATTAAGCCCCGAGACTCTCGGTCCGCGAAATATATCCTAACAAGCGTTCGGGTCAATGCGATCTTAAACTATAGAAGTTTCTACATCCGCAGCGAGGTATTGTAATTGCAGTCCACGTCTGCCTTCACCGACCGTTGTCTGAAATATTTGAGTGCCGACAACGAATTTAATTGGCGCCAGAGACGGCATATTTATTTTACATTTTACCGATGCCAAGGTAAATTGGCTCTGATCTCGAACTCTCCTCTGCTTTTCGCTTCTTTCCTCCTTTTTCATCAGCTTGACTCTGAACTCTACCATCGCGGCGGACGAAATTTGCCAGCTGCCGATAATTGGTACAGTTTCGTGCAGTTTGACCGTCACGCACGTACCGGTTTCTTGCGCCGGCTAAAGTATACTTTCGCGGAGTTTGCCAAGAAAAACTTCGGGGTGAGTTTACGCGCTCCGAAGGGTCTTACGCTTAGCGCGGGGGTGAAGGCACGAGCGGCGGACTTCCGTTTCCCGTCCAGCCCGGCAACCCTTTACGTCTGTTTCTGACGCGATGCAGTCGGTAGACGCCGCGCCTTATTACTTTCCTATTAATTAAGACGTTCACTCGTCGAACTCGCCATCGCCCGAAGTTAAGCCGTTCGAAGAGGATCGCGGGCCGCATAAATATGACTACGAGGTATATGTAGATGACTGCGGTACTTCGTCGTGTTAAAGATTGGCAGATTTGTTTTTTTTTTTTGTTAAGAAGATCGCGGAGGCAATGCATAATAAAATATATTTTGCGTTATAGCGAAATAATATAGAGTAGGCGTCTGTTGATGCGATTAATATACTGGAATATATTTTGCTATAGGTGCAACAAAGGGAGAGAGAGAGAGGCATGCGCGAAGGAGGTGTGAAGTGAAGTAATGAGTGAATATGATTTAGTTCTGAAAGAGAAGCGAAAGGGTGTGGCTGCGTGTGCTACATTATCTGGAAAAATATGCAGGTATACGGTATACAGGATTTTAAACTTAGAAATCAGCAGAAGAAATTCATTTGAATACATATTTGTATAATTCCATTAATAAGTAATAGCGAAAGTTACTAGAAAATAATAATAATAATAGTTTCTGTCATTTTTCTCGCGGAATTCAAAATTCATAAAGCTGAAGAGATAAAAATACCCATACGATTTTAATACCCAGCATAGTAAAGTGCATCGCATTCAAGTTATGATGAATTCCTATCTAGGGTCGCACTTAGCACAAACTGAATTGAACTCGACAACCTCCGCGGCCTTTTATACATCAGAAACTACTGATACATTATGTCGCTATAAAAGTACACCGTATTGTCTTTTTCAGATGCTAAGTAATTACCAGCTATTGTCCTAACGATATCGGCGAGTTGTGCACGGGGGTCGTATCTACCTTCATATCTGAGGCGTCACGTATTTTAGATATGTGGATATTTTCGAACTCGCTTACCCGATATTCGTGCTGCGATAAAATATATGCGCAGGTGAATTCTTCGATGTGTACCGTCCGACACAACGAATTACGTCGATGCGCAATTTCGATAGCTGTGCCAAAAACAACGACGC
This sequence comes from Cryptocheilus praepositus, assembly GCA_033815515.1. NCBI lineage: Eukaryota > Metazoa > Arthropoda > Insecta > Hymenoptera > Pompilidae > Cryptocheilus > Cryptocheilus praepositus. Next base: position 2,913,427 of record JAWWQZ010000227.1, read on the forward strand.
GAAATGTGCTCGTTAACGACGCTTTATAGTAAATATCCTCTGATTAATTATACAAACGGCTGTTTGCTCGCGTAATCGCTCGCCGCGTCGACCGCCGAAGGTTTTGCGTACTCAATAATCGTCATCGATGACGAGCGGCGCTCGCCAATAAATATTTCGCGTCGCTAATTAAAACGGGCTTCGCATTTAATAATTTCCCAATCAGTCCTGCGCTTTGCGAAATTGGGAAAGTCGGTTTGCAATGTGGCGTTGAAAGAGGTCGCCTATGGCGTATGTGGTAGACAAAGATGAAACTAAAGAAAATAGCCTGGTTTTCGTTTGAATGTCTTTATTATCAGTCAATTATATCAAAGGCCTCGGCAGAATTCGGGATCTTGGGCTCCCGCCTTAGGACTATGCACTGAACATTTGTCAGTTAATTCTCGATAATTATATTACAACGCTGCGGTCACAACAACACCCTGTAATTTATAACACACAAAATTTATCCGCGAGTCTTTCCGATCCTTCATAAACGGTGCTCCGCCTTTGGCACCATTTCTGCACCCGCTTATTAACTCTTTCCATTCGTATTATCCGTCGACGCGGACGTGCTGCTGGCCGAAATTATTTTTAGGTCGCAGCAAATGTTAATAATACTGAGCTAATTTTCTACTGCTTGCTGCACCATGTAAAAGAACGATTTCAACTGACTGTTCCTGGAAACAAAGGGTCCACTGAGCGTTTAATCCTTTAGCTACGGCAAAACTGGCCATGCAGCAGTACTGTTGCATACATAACTATGCCACAGATTTCATGTAAACGATGTTACTACCACGAATATTCGTATTTCATATCACTTAAAATATTGAAAACAGCTATAACGATATAATATACACCGTGCCAGGTTAATGACTCATTACAGTCACTTTAAGTTAAAACCGTCATCACGGGTAAACACGCATTAGTGGCGCTTCACCCTAAAAATGTACTTAAAGTCAAGTTATCTTAGTCGCGTATGGTATCTAAAGGGCTAAAAGTATCTGCGTACTGACGTAAGACAACCAGTGTAGTGTTTCATGGCTTAAGTGACAGTCGGGTATATCCCGAGCTCCGACCTGCACGACAAGCGTCGAGGTTGATACCGAAGAAAGAAGGGAAAAAGATTTTTATGCCAGACTGGTCGCAGCATGAGAAACCCGCATCAGTTTGCTTTCAGACACTTCAGTAACTAAATGGTTAAAAGTAACACAGTACCTAAGGGATTAAAAGTATCTGCGTACCGACATAAGAAAGGGAATCAAGTGTTTCACGGCCTAAACGACAGTCGAGCATATCCCGAGTTGCGAACCTGCACGACGTGCGTCAACGTTGACACCGAAGAAACAAGTGAAAAAGATTTTTATGCCGGACCGGTCGCGGCATGAGAACCCGGCATCGGTTCGCTTTGAGGCACGAGGAAGAAAAAGCGAGAGGGCGATAGAACGGGATATGCGTATCGCGGTCATAAATAGTGCCGCGCAATCTGCTGCATCTCCCAGCTCGCGCTAAGGCACGCATCCGACAGGAAAATTGCGAAATATGACCGGCTCCACCTGTCGTAATGGCGGCAGTTTATCCTAATATTTTCTGACGGCGGCGCGGCCGAGAAAACGATGGAAGACTAGGCACCGGGAATCATTGCGATTAATGCGTGAGGGAGTGCGATCGGAGATCAGGGGAGGCGATCGTGCGAAATCGGAAGTCGGAAATATCGCAGTTGGCCGAGGCGCAAAGTGAGATGAAGTGCCGGTGATCCTCGTAAAGTCACGCGCGTAGGCTTCATTTCACTGTTTCACTATTCATTGGGTGCGTCGCGGTACTTTCCTATCTGCTTCATTATACGCCGTCATTTTTGCGTTCAACCCATAAGCGCCGGCCGGGAAAGCCTTGTGCGTCGGCCGCGGCGCTAATGATGCTAGCTAAGTTTTAATGAAAACGTCATATTTCACGGCGCCGCATTGATATTCGCGCTCTCGCGTGCGAGCACGCGAGATGTTTCGAGCAGCGCAACCCCATGTGATTTTGCAACCGTCTGTTTTCGCTCAACGTCTAGTGAACCGCCGGGTTCTGCGTTTAATTCCGTTACAACGTAGTCATTTAAATTAAGACGATTTTCAATTATGTTCACCGGGCGTTTCGGGCCAGAGACTGAGAGCAAGGACAAAATAATTCGTTCGGTTGCAGTTTCCAGCGCTTTCCCATTTGGAGCTGCGTTTGCACGCGCAACGTTGTCGCGAAGTCGAATTTGTCAACGTAAAAAACTCAATGCTTGCGTATGTTCCGTTACTGATACCGAATCGATTGTGTTTTTCTCATCTTGTAGAAATCGAACCCGAAACTATATTTGATTACACACCTCTGCATGCGCATATACGCCAACGTCCATATGTTCTTTGTTGGAAGTGAGATCGGAAAGGCGTTCTTATGCAGCGAACGTGCATTTACAGAGGGCCGACAGCATAAACATCTAAGTTCGCAACGCCTCAGTATGCAACAGCCGCGAAGGCCTTAAACTCCTAATTCGTCCGTCGACGTCCAACGACCGTTGTCCGAGAACGCCGTATGTAAATTCGTGAAATAAAGTTGAACGAAGCTGGCAGTCGTGCCTGAGGGTGCGTGTGCACGCCCCTAGAGTCACGCTATTTTCCACTAGCTCAGCAGAACGTCCGAACAACCACTCGTCGGACATCGCCGGCTCGCGCCCCTTTCTAATCTCACTTTCCTTCCTGACTACTCGCGGACGTGCTGTTGTCAGGATATGCAAGATCCGCTATCGCGCGGTTTCGTGGAAGGGCACTTTCAAACGAATCCGAGAATCCGTCCGCGCTGAACGGAATGGAAGGCAATTTGTTCCCCGTTCACATCGTATCGCCTTAATCAGCGCAGAACATCGCCTGTCAGCCGACGTAATCCACGACGACTGATAATTCTTTTTGCGCAGCCGGCCGCGGTTAAACAAAGTTCAGGTTGAAGCGCGAGCTGAAGGATGTTTTAATAGTCTTATTTTTTATTATTCTAGTCCCCGCTGGACATTGCGGTGGCGATTATGAATGCGTTGGGCAGCGCGTTAAATATATAGCTAAGGCTATTTGTAGTTCGCAACAGGGCGACGAGTTGCGGTACAGATTATAGTTTAACAGCTTTCGCGGGGTGGCAAAAGGAAAATGTTGAACTTTCCACCTATTTTCAGTCATACGGGTTGATGTTTATCGTCTTTCGGGGGCTATAACTTCGTTGGAAGGTGCCGTTTTTAACTCCTTATCAGGCGCGACCTTAAATTACACTTGAAAATAAGCTTCTGAAGCTAACGGGATAATGTACTGTCATTTTAGAAGCGTACGCGGGAATTTGCTTGTATCTACAGTTCAATCGAATAAAGTAATTATGTGATTATCATCGAATGAAATAATTCAATCGTAATTTTTTCACATTTGATTCGTTCAATTTTTGAAATAATTTAACTTTATTCCATTATTAGTGATCGGTGTTCGCCAATAACAAAGGCTTGCTTCCATCGCTTCCGAAAGTACGCGATAACACAAATTTCCCTGTCGCCTCGAAGCGCATATCAAGCTCGACATTTCCCTTCAACCCACCGAACGTAACCGTCGCACACCCCCAACAACAAAATTACCTCACCGGCCCAGCCATGTTCGCCCAGCCCACTTTCCCGCTAGTTTAGGACGCTGCAATTAAAATTGCCGGAAAGCGACGTTAAATTTAATAAGACGCCAGTCGACCCTCTCCTTCGATGTTGGCCGATTCAGAGTCATGAGCGTTATTTGATTCGACGACGGCGCGGACTGCGGCGGGGCGGCGGACGGGGTTCATTATTAACTCTGCAACAATTAACTTCTGCGTCGACGCTTCGATGTCACAATTCTTAGCGCCCCCCGCCTCCCGCTTCCTTCTTCCAGGCCGTTCTTTTCCTCTCGGCCCTTTCTGTTTGTCATTCTCGCATTCATTCCCGATCCCGTTTGCCGGCTGAATTCCCTCTTTCCACGGCACCGGGTATCGTTCTCCGGACAATAAAAAGGAATTATGATTATTATTATACTCCTCGTTCCGGGCGCATAGGAGAGGTCGGGCGAACGAGAATGGAGCGAAGGGGGTGGCGTGGCGGATGGGGCTGAAGCGGGGTGGCTCTGGAATCGAGTCGATGGGTCGAAGGTCGGGCGAGGCTGCTCAAAGAGAGCCATCGGGCGACGGTGGATCAGGTGCTGCTTTAAAATTGGTCCATTGTTAACAATCTCTTATATTGGCGTTCCGTGTCAAACAGGAAATCGAATCAGTCGACTAGTAGCTATTATCAGAGGGAGCGAGATAGGGTGTGTGAGAATGTCACGGTTGCGCGGAAAGCAAGAATGGGGAGTACGAAGGAAAATTCTCATGATCTTAATGAAAGATGACCTAACGGGGACAGATGATGAAGCTGCGCTTATCGGCGATGAGATAAGTAGCTCCGGGAATGAATCTTTGCATATCGCGTTATTTTCGCAATTTTACTCCAGGCAGTTTGTGCTATGTTCGGCGTCACCTAATCTCTGTCCATCACAAGTGCCAGAAACATTCAAGATCGGAGCATATGTAATTACATCACGAAAAATATTCCTAGAGTAACGCTCGCTTTCCAATTGCCGAAAACTCCTGTATTGCGTCTGACAGGATATAGTACCGTTGGAACGAAATGTAATGCGGCGTCATACTCGACACACAGCCGCAACGGTTCAAAAATTCCAGCGACATCTTGAAGCCGGACAAGTGGAGGGTCGGTCGGGGTAGAATATACAAGTAAAAGTGCGCGCGCGCGGAAGTTACAGAGGGACTCGAGACGTAAGACCTCTATGAGGTGAAATTACATCACCGGCGGCAATAACGAGGGGTGCAATAATAGCGCAGTGCAAACGGAAAAGGGGGCCAAACATTCTCGGAGAGCTCGCGGAGACACGTTAAGGCTCAATAACCGAGAATTCGTGCTCGTCCGACCCACCCACACATCCTCCCGCCGCGCTCCTCTTTTTTCTCCCTCGATCCTCCGAAACACCGGCTCTTACCATCCTTAATAAAGTTCTAAGCGCGCCACTGCGAAATCCCTTCTCACTCCTGCCCCGTTCCTCGCCTTCTCTCCGGCGCAAGACCGTCCGGCTCGGAAATCTTATTTCGCCGACGGGTAGAATGTGGCCCGTCACTGCGCCGAAGACGAAAATTCATGTTACGATCCCGGCAGATTCTACGTTAACGGCGCCCGCCGTCCTCCCCATTTCGTTTCACTGTTTCTAACCTACTTTTAAGGACACCGAGCGCCATTCGCATCGGTTCTCGGAGTTGAGAGCTTCTAAGCAGGAAATGGTCGCCATTCGGAGCCACTCCTTGCGATGGGTCCGTAGCGAAACATTCCGCGGACGTTTTCGGACGAAAACGCAGGAAGCCCGACTCGCCCGAGTGGGGAATTTACGAGAACGGCGACACTCGCCGTTTCAGTCGACGCTTCACTTTTTCTTCGCGCGCCAGCGTCGTCCGTAAATTTTCCGGGATCGCATGGGTCGGTCGCGGGGTAGAAATCCGTGGGCCGTTAGCGAGCAAGCCCCGCGATTTCCGGCGAAAGGGAGCTGGGCGGAAATCCGCGAATACACTCGTCCGCGATCCGCTTGAGTCCGCGTCACGACACGCGTTACAAGTACATCCAACGATCCTGCCGAGCGAGGGAACGGCCCGACTCGCGTGCTTCGCGGCCACTTGTAAGCGCGCAGAAACGTTGTTGCCACCAGGTGAGATAGTCACGGAAGCACTTCCGGGCGTAACAAGTTTCGATGAGCGCGCTCTACACGCTCCACTTTCGCCCGCGCCCAGCCCGGCTGCGCGAACGCGATCGTCATTGACGCAACGGAGTCAATTAGCGGGAAATCGTTAACGAACGCGCGGACTCGTGGCCGCGCTGTCGACGATTTTTTCGTCCGATAGTCGCGGACTTCAGGCGAGCACGGTAATGCGCGAGCGCGCGGCTAATGGCGGGCATAAAGCACGGCGAAATATATCGCGTCCGCGCTGGCTTCGACGAGGAATAAGAATACCAATTTTCGGAGCCGTGTAATTTATAAATCGCGCGTCATCGGGAGAGGAGATAAAGGGAGACGGGCGGGCGTGCGGCTCTAACACACCTACGTAATACAGGTACGTAACACACGTACGTACACCTAGCCCGGGTAGGCTATAGTTCACTCGTCCGTTCTGGAGAATGAAGTACAACGTAGAGCTTGCACCGCACATTCATTACGCAGCACGGTAGGGGAAGAGATCGGCGGGGCTGTGAGCGTGCACGTAGCTGTGAGAGTGCGTGGTTATTTTACGAATACAGGCCTCGGAGCGAGTGAACGGGCGGAGGGAGCGAGAGAGGCAGAGGACAAAGGTGGGAGAGAGAAGGAGGGCGAGAGTGAGATCGTAGATCTCCTGGCCACGAGAGTTACGGGAGTCGAAAGGGGCTTTTTCCCTGTTATTAGCCGCCATGTCGGCCGTAACAGTCGTCCGCACGGTCTTCCTGGTGCGAGACCAAAGAGGAACCGGGCGAGTTGGGGGGCTCGGGGAGGCGCGATGTGCCAAATGAAGAGCGCGAGGCCGTTTTCGCGAGGGAACAAAGAGGAACCGAGTGAAACGGGGAGGGGGTTATAAAGGATGCGATAGGCGATGATGATTGCGGAGGGTGGCCGCGGAATATCGGAGCCGAGCACGATGTGCGCCGGGGCGAAACGTAATGGAGGAAGATGTCAGGTGGGAAAATTAGAAGCGGCTGAAAGATGAGCTCTGCATCTTCGGATTTCGAAGCTGCGTGGGTAGACGACTCTGATATATCACAGTGTGAACGTGTGCGCGTGCATGTACGCGGAGCCACTCGGTGGATGGTGCGTGAAGGTCTGCTTGAGCCTATCTCGATCACTTCTTTCAGAGTTGCGCCACCAATGCTGTCTGTGCAGTCGAAAAAGGAATTCGACGATCGCTAACGCATTGCCGAACATTTGTGTTCCAGAGAATGGAGTGTTTAATGCATTACATCTTTGTGGATTATTGACGCAAATATGACACAAACCGGATTGTGAAATTTGAGACAGTTTCCGGGATAAGACTGGAAACTGAAGAAAAAATTGGGAAAAATACGAGAAAAAAATGCGTTTCTTTGCGACTGCCAACTGAAAAACTATCATTCGACTAACCCTTCTGTATGAAATAAAAGAGGACTGAAAGGGGTCTAAGAAAACATAACTGACACCCCAAAAGAAGACGAGAAATCAGTGGAAATTACCCGAAAAATACATGCGAAAATGGCGAAAAATGGCAGAAAAGTTCAAAATTTTTTTTTTCTTCGGACCAATACCGTTCGATAGAGGGTAATTTGCCCTGAAGATAGACCACTTTCCGCGCGCTGAACTCTTCATAGTTTCCGAGATATCACGATTTTAAGAAGACGCAAAAAAATTTTTTTCGAAATTTTTAATTGCGATTAGTCCCACGTGAAAGTACGTCCAAAGAGCTTTAAGAAAACCTATATTACTTATAGGTTTCAACCGCTAGTTTAAACGGGACAGGCCCTTGAAGAAATCGAGAAAATCTTAAGGTTTTTGCTATTTTTGCGAAAAAATGATGGGTCGCCGATTTTATTGTCCTTTTAACATACCAAAGGGGGTCGAAAATGACTCAGAAAAATGCAAGGCGCACCCCGAAATTCCCAATAGTTCCGGAGATACAGCCAATAATATGCAGAAAAATGGGGAAAAACGAGCCTGAAAATGGGGCCAAAAATTAAAACCCCACCGATCGACTTGTAATTGTGCCAGATGAAAAGGGGTCCAAAATGGTTCAGAAAAACGCAAAGCTCACCTCTAAACTCGCAACAGTTTCAGATATATCGCCAAAAATAAATGCCAAATGAATGAGAATCATCTAAAACAGCTGCAAAGAAGCACATTATACCGTCTACAATAAATTCCCGCAAGTACACGGTTGTTCCCTGCGTGAATAAAACTACAGAATTAAGTTGTATTCGCAAAGTTACCGAGCTATCGAGCAGAAACCAAATCCAACTTTCCGCAATACATGCACACATCGCAGCATTGCGACAAAACACAGCGTTGTTCCGCCCCGATCCGTCCGCAAAGGATTAAACGGCACTAAACTTCCCTCGTCCGCGAATATTGGGGGTCTTTCCATAGTCCACGCTGCTGAATCTTACCCAACGCATCTACACCCGCACGTACTCCGCACCCAGACTCTCACCATCCTGATTCTACAACATCGCTATAGCCAAATTCAGCCGCACCTCACTTTCACCACGACCTGTCCAGTTGCTCGACGACGTCGCGGGAGCAAGACGCGACGCGTTAATTTGTCGAAGCCGCAGACACCCACACGTGTAACGTCGCTGCGTGCCGTCGTACCATGAAGTAGCCAGGCGATAGCCCGGGGTAACCGGCGATAATACCCGTAGGATAGAGGCGGCTCGTCGTCGCTCGTGGAATAGAGACATTACGCTTACGCTTTAGATAAGCGCCCGACGCGGTAGCCAGGCCACGTCGAACGAGATATCTGGACTCCCGTCTTCGCTGAATTGCGATTTATCGAAGCCCCCGCTCCGCTCCGCGACTCGCAGCTCCGCAGTCCTCGGACGAGAGTGCCGCGACTATTACGGGCTATGTGATCTTCCACGACCCGCAACCTCGCCGGATCGCTTTCGTTCAGCGACTACTCTTCATACATCGCGTCCTGCCGCTATCGCGCCGACGATCTAGCGGAATTCTCGGCGTGACTGGCAGTTTCGCGAATCTTCATCTCGGCATCTGGCGGTCTTCGAGGCGTGATGCGAGGGACGTGCAAAGCGGTGGACAGTGGTCGCGAACGGACGCAGTGTAATGGCTGGGAATTTGTTGAACTTTGAACGATGACGTGTAGTGAGCGGCGTCGGATTGAGTGGGAGTCGGGGGTGTCGGAAGGGCGCACGCCTCGACGTGCGAGGCATGTACAGGGTGGGTCGTGCGGAACTGCCGTGCGGCTGAAGGTTTCGCGGTAGAAACATTTAGCTGCCGTTTTATCTGATTTAGGAAGGTTCGGTGAGCGTGCGACGTTTTTATGGGCCTTTGTTTGCGGGTGTTATTGCGATATTTTGTTTGAGGGGCCCAGTGATGCGGTCGTTTCTGGCGTGCCGCCCTGTATATGCAGATCGAGATGGTGATATATGCGCAGCTTCGAACTGAGGTATCGCCATGCGGAGTGTTAGGCGAGGCCTCCGAGAGTGGCATAACTGATTGCTCCGTACATCTCGGATCTCGCCGTCCTTCCTTCCTTCCTATCTGCCTTCCTACCAGCCTACCTACATACCTACCGGCCAACCTACTCCGCCTCCACCTTCGCCGAGAAGAGAGCGTGGGCGAGCCTATCGCGTCGATACTCAATCGTGAGCTATCAATGCGGATCCGTTGTTAGGCTTGATGTCGGACACCGGGAACGAAAGGAAGAGTAGTACTTTGTTCGATCGTGATTTGTAACGCTCACGTTTTCGTGCGTGTGAGAAGCTGAATGCACTTAACGGCTTTTTGGGTAAGTTTGCAACGAACGAGGAATCGAAAAGATCGTTCTCTTTATATCATTTGACAATTGACTTAAGGTGACATTAAGTGGAGAACCATGTGAATATATGACATGCAGAATTTGAAAGCTGGATGCCTGAGGAGGAAAGGAATTTGAACGTATATTCCCATTATTGTATTAAAAAAGGGCAGACAAGCGTTGCGAGAAAGTAATAGCAATGATTTCTGTAATTTTGCTCGTGACATTTGAAACCCATAAAATTGTCAGGTCCCGTAAATCTAATGTTAAGAGCACTCGACCGCTTCATGGAGTACGCAACTGTACTCGTGCGAATCGGTGGGGCCAAAAGTATGTCGAAAACATTTGTCGTAACTCCCGTCTGTTTACGCTGGCGGACGAGACAGCGAAGAGCTTCGAAAATATACACGATAAGCTACGACCCGCAGTTCAACCGTAAATCGAATTTCCCAAGATCAGATTTATACCTCGCCTATCGCTGGATATACTACTTAGATAATGACATCAGTAGTTTGAAATACGACTCCTTGCCTCGCCCGGTAATATCTAATATCGATTTCGCGATGTTCTACTTTTCCGCCCGGCGCCCGGGACTTCGCGAAATTTACTGCAAACAACATGAAAGCAATTAAAAGCCGGGATCTCCAATGATTACCCGCGTTTTTTTCTCCGATCGCAATTCCATTCGGCCGAATGATCGAATGCCGGCGCGCATCGCGGCAACATCAGTCCGGATAAAAAAGCGCCCTCCTCATTCGTCGGTTGCGCCGGCGAAACAATGTCCTCTCATTCGGCGCGTAAAAGTCATTTCTCAGCGGCAATCGACTTTATTCGAGCAAAGCTCGCGCGCGACAAATCATCCGGAACACTTCCAGCCAGTAACTGTGCAGGCGATGTAACGATAAAACCGGTCGTGAATGCGCGCCTGGCGATTGTAAAAGAGTCGCAACAATAGTTTAAGTGCGAGCCATATGCAGCTTTGGGGAGGATGGCAGGCGCGTGGGCGTGCCGATATCGATACTGCATCACGCGCGACACCCTTTGCTAGACCCCTTCTGCATCCTCCTCGATCCTCCCGCTTTCCATGGAGACGCTGATCTTGCGGCTTTACACGCGTCGTATCTCGAAGAAGCTCGTACGTCGCCTTAACGGTCAATCGAGGCTGGAAGCCGTCGATCGATCTTTGTCGTTGTACTCGCAATGATATCCGTGACCATGCGTGTACCCTTTGTTCGCGCCATGAGTAATAGCATTGCAGCGCGAGCTTCGAAAAAGTCCCGCGACGGTAACGATTTCGTGCAATTAGATTGTCGGACGATAACTCACTACAGGACAACAAAAATGTCATATACTTTTCATTTCATTTCCGTATAATCAGTTGGATTGTTCTTTAATTTCACGTTAGTTTAGTTGATCTGTTTATCATGCATAGTTGCTGTTAGCGTTTGGGATGAAATTTCTTTTTTTCACATTACATTGAATAATAGTTGAATAACCATTGGACTGTTAACAACAGATACTAATAACAACAGTTTATTTTCGGGTTTAGCATAGTTTATAGTATATAATTTCATGTACAACATATTTTATTTTGTACTATATATACATAGATTTCTGAAGAGAAAAATTGCGTCTCGAAACATATAGAGTAAATAGGTTTCCATTCAACAAAAATAAAACGCCTTAAAATCTCAAACCGAGAAGAGGGCAATTTCTCCATATCGCACAATACACGATATCGAGCATCCAGAAATGCATCACTTTTCTGCCACGTAAAGGTGGACGCTCCGCACTAGCATCGAGACGCCCGTATGAGCTTCTTCACACGTGGCGAGGAGAGGAAATCATTCAAGGGGCTGAATTTTTCGCCGTTGCTACCTTTCCCAAACAGATAAAGTTAGTATTGCGCAGGGAGAAGGGCGCGGTTTACGTATGGCAGCGACTCCATAGTGTCACGTATCGAGACGAGCAGAAAGTAAGCTGCGTAGACGTCGATAATCGATGATTTCCCCCAACCGGCACCCTTGCAGTTGACGTACGCGCATGATCGATTGCCCTGAAAGCGATCGAACGACAATGGCGTCGCTCGCGACGCGGCAGAGCCAAAGTTCGCAAAGTTTGCGAGTGGCGGAAGACTATTGCGACTTTTCGCGAACAAGTTGGAAAGCTCTCGGGCTCCGCCGAAGTCGGAAGGAAGAGGGTCTCTACCGTCTGTTAAAGTGACAGGTGTCTGCGCAGAGTCTGCATCGAGCCGGCGCTAATTTACGGCCGAGTTTGGTGTAGACTCCGTTCTCCTTGTCGATTTCGGTCTTCGCTCCTCGAAAATTTGTTCACTCGCCCCGCCCCGCTTGACAGCTGTCGCTGCCTGGTTTACATCGGACGTTAATTCAGACGAGCTGCGTCTATTTTGTAGTTTGTCAACTTGCCCCCTTGACAATTATTTGCCCGCGTCGTTCGTTCAGCTGACAGGTGTCTGGCGTATGGCCTGCATCGGATGTCAATGCAGACGCGCGTTAGGCCTATTTTGAGCCCGTTTGCCGAATCGATCGGCGGGGAATTATGCGATAGCGCGCGTCGTTTGTTAAACTGACGGATGTCGGTGCAAACGCGGCTTTGATCGATTCGGCAACGGACTAACGTCGTTTGCGGGCCACCTTCGGCAGCGCCGCAAACGTTTCCGGCCGATCTCGACCCGGTAATGACCCGCGCGCCGGTACCAATTTGCACCCTTTTTCATTTGCTACTTAGAATCGAATCGTTTGCCGAAGAGCGAAAATCCGTGCGTCCGAGTAGGCGCGCTTTAATCAAGAGTCGACTTAAACCCGTCATCATCTCTGATTCGAAACGGCCAAATTGGTCGCTCGTACGTACGTACGTACGCACGTATAACGCACTCTCGTTTATGTCCCCAAATTAGCAGGGCGATAATACCGGAAGGGTTCGCCGTGCGGTCGGCCCGCTCAATGAGAAACTGGCCCGAAACGCATCCGACGGTAATGAACTTTCAGATTCCGCTCGCTTCCTTTTTCTTCCTCTCATTAATCTCCCCCGGGACAGGATATATCCAGCAAAACTGTCCCATCTCTGACGGGCTGCCCGGCCAGAGGCCGCGGCCGTAAAAACGTGCCGTTGCGATAAACATCTTATTAAACGAAATAATATCGTCACACTTTAATTACGCCCGGCTTCCTCTCTAATTACGTCGATTCGTGTTTAACGAGCCGTTTTTCTTGGGACGTTGCGTTGGATCGACTGGAACGAAAAAAGGCATTGCGAGCCGATCGCGGAACTGTTTCTCGATATCCGTTTGAGGTTGTTTTGCGCGACGCATCGATGGCTTCGACGTTAACAAGAGACTCTCGTGGGATCGGAATTTTTCGTTGACCGGATCGCCGTGAAAGAGGTGAAATGTCGCAGGGGCGTAGGTAGCAGCCCGATGGAATGCGCGACGAAACAATGCACGGCATATTTGCGTGCCGCGTAAGCACGGGCATAGATATGCATACGTCGGTCTAGAGAAGTGAAAGGTGTAGCGGGAGAGAATTTTATATGCCACACACCTACTACAAATGGGATTGGAGTCGTTCACAAACAATTTCGAAATTTCAGACAATGGACCGCCCCGTGACTGGCGAGAAAAGAACAGGCATGCCATGCTAGTAGACGCCTATTTTTTTTACCTTTTTCTCATCTCCCGGCACGCTTGAATCTATAGATCGATTTCCGCGGCACATTTGAATTGTGATCATCGAAGGAACGATTTGTCATAATATTCATACATCTAATCAATGTTAAGAGGATTTCATTTTTATATGTGCACTTATTGTGCCTTGGACCGTATGCAAAAATAATTTTAATAATGTTCTTCAAAATATTTGCTGCACATCTCAAGTCCTTTCGCGATACATCGGTTGAAAATCGTAATCATAAAGCTGAAATACTTAAAAAATCACACAATTTAACACTTCAAGCGTTAAAAAATATCCTTCCTCCAACACAGGTACATACCAAATGCCGAAGTATCAGCATAATTCTTCGTCCTTCATTACCTTTGCCCCTTCCAAAGAATTTAATTTCGTTTCGCGCACTGACCGGCATCCACCGCTAATATTATTCGTCCCGAATCACCGAAATTGCGTTCCCCGGCGATTCGGCCCGCGAACGACTTGACTGATTCCAACAAGGCGCTGCTATTTGCCGTTAAACCGCCCGGACATATTGACTCGATCCGATTCTCTACGCTCACGTACGCTTCTGCTGTGTCGGCGTGCGTCGTCCGGTACCGGATTTGGTGCCGGGTACCTCCCATTTCTTCCACGTGGGCCCTGCCCGCGCATAATGCGATGCGATTTTTCGTTTTACATCTGGCAGTTGTGGGCCCACTCTTCGTCTTCGTTTCGTCCCGCACCTCCTCTCGCTCCCTCAAACGCGCGCGCTTCCTTTATTCGTGGCCTCTTCTGCGCCGCGGCTTCCTTCCCGAATTTATCGCCCGTCCGAATCGCGAATGAGTCCATATAACCCGCTCCACGATCGGTTTCCACCTCGCCGCGGTGGTGGAAGGAGATCGGCGGAGTCGTGCCAACGCACTCGAGCCGTATAGTGTTTTCATTCTTTTATAAGTCTTATGCGCGGTAATAAATTATGAGTTTAACCCCGTCCTTTCGTTTGTTTCGATCCCGGCCGGCCTTTTTTCATTTAAGTGTCCTGACAGAGACGGACTGAGAGGATGGCCGCCGCTGCCCGAGGAATGAAATCGGAATTCTTACCGCTCGTGTTGCTTCAAACTCTCGGGTATCAGCGGCGCACGCAATGGTAGGGTAAATACTGGAAACTCTTTGCCGAGCGTTTTAGTAACGAGTCGCAGTAATAAGTGTCTTTGAGCGAACGCGCCGTTGACGATGGTTGGTCCCTGAACAGCGCGAGGAGTAGGATATCAGTTTCCGGCAAGATGTGTCTTGAGCAATGAATGCAAATACCTTTGCGAATGGACTGTTCGTTACAAGCGTAGAATGACACGGGTAAGTGATACGTCAATTAAATTTGCAACGTCATTACTAAAAACAGCCGGAATACGAGATTTGATCATACATATCACTCTATGAGAATCTCAACCTCACTATCTGCAAAAGGATCGGGTAGAAAACGTTTCACATTTCTGATAAGTCACCACAAAAAATTGAAAAAATATTTAACACCGTGGTACCTAGCACAATATCATTTCTTTTTGCTATCGCAAACCGAAGAAAAATGTTCGCCATAAAATAGACTATTGTGCGCCCGATTAAAGTTCTTCCTGCCTTGTTGTTACCTTGTCTACCTTCGGTACTCGAATAACTGTTTGTTAACAAGAATCAACGGCGCGACGATGCCCTGAAAGAGACATTTGGTGCTTCCTTCGAGGCGGGTCGAGAGACGAACGGGATCGTACGATCCATTACCCGAATTCGATCCCAAGGAAAACCGCGATGGGAAAGCTCCGGGATCACAATACGCGGCTTCGGGTATCGCGAAAGCTGATATCGCCAAGTTTCCATTCCCGTTCCTAGTTGGGGTTCGATTGGGGTGAAAGAGAAGGAAAGTTAAAGAGGAAGATCGCGAAGCACTGCGAGCCGCAGCGCGCCACTGCGAATTACAAGCGGATTGAGAAAGTGGGAGGGTGAATACTGGGGTCTTACAAGTAAGCCGATTTTTCCGAACACGTGTGCTCAGGTAATCTGAAATGTTATCACCGGTCGCGGTTCTGTCCGCAGTTCATTATGCCTTTGTCCTTTTTTCCATCTGTGCATAGACCACCATTGAAATACTGATATTCAATCTTGGCTTATGTTAAGAATGTACTGTTTGCTTGTTTCGGTTGAATGTTCTTTATTGTTATTTGTCAAGCTTTAAATGTTTCGAGACACTGGATACTCCCATCATATTCTAGAAGTACTATTCCACTATTCTGGAAGAGAGTATATTACAATATTGGAAGATACTATCCTACTATTCTACTATTCCGGAGGAAGCTCTTGAACATAGTACTATACTCCTAAAGAGAGGTTTCAAGGGTCTTAAAGCATGCAGAATTTGATGAACATTCTTGTACAGTTCACCTAACTGACTTTATCATCCGCATTCATTCCGTTCGAGTTACCAAAATAAATTTAGTGATTGTAACGAGTCAAGTTTACGAATAAGAAGTTAAGAATAACAAAATATGCAAGTGTGTCGGTTGAATTAATTTTTCTGCAGTCGACACCTGCATAACAGAAATTGAGAAAACGAAAGAATAAGGGATTTCGAGAGAAAGAGAGGGTGGTGAGTTCGATAAGGAGCGGCGCAAGAGTGCACGCCGCAGAGGGCAGTGGCTGAGAAGTAGCAAAGAAAACAAAGTTGGATCCGTAACGGGTAACGCGAAACCTCCAGTTTCCGACGGAATATCGTAGCAAAGCCCCGCAGGTGGTCAGTATTTCTGAACGACGATGAAATATTTGTTATCGCAATGCCGTACTGCATTATATCGAACCCGCGTCCGGCGGTTCCTTCTCTTATTTTCCGCGAACTCCCACACACCGGGCTTCGCTAAACCTCGGCGCAAGTGACGAAACAATCGGCCACGCGGGACAATACTTCCACGTCGCGCGGGACTTCGTTTTCGGCAAGAGGCGGCGCCAGAAAATTGATTGATTTCATGCGTTACATTTCGCGTTTGCTTTGGGAAATAGTACGCCGCGCCAGAAAAATTGCTCCCATACTGAGCGCGATATATGCATACCGCGGATACGCGCGTGCCGATGTTGTTTCACGTTACGATAGAGAATATTCAATTCCCCGAACGTTCTCCTTCTTCGCCCGTCCATATGCCGCGGCGATTGGCCGCGCGATTATTTTTGCAAAGATTAAACTCCGCCGGCCCGGCGATTTATCATTCGCGCGAAAACATTGTTGCTGCTCCGCAAATATTTGAATTCTCGTTACCAGCGCGCTCTCCCCTGCTCAGCGCACTCCTCATATTTTGCGAGTTCGAACGCTCGTTTGCGGTTTCCGCTGCGGTCGCTCGCGTTGCCCGACCGATTATTTTCTGAAGCTTTGAACTTTCGTCGAGAAAAAAAGCCACGGGCGCGCACAGGATTCGGCGAAATTTTTACGTTCGAACAACTTCGCGATGTTAATCCCCGGACCCGCGCAAAGGCGAAACTCTATCACCGCGCATCGAGGTTACCGCGTTAGCGTAAGCAACGCTTCGCCGCCGCAGAAAATCGAGAAACCCCCTGGATAAATTAACCCCTTGCCGTCCTAAAGATTAATGTAGGCTAACGGCTAAGGAGACAAACGTAATGCTTTCGATTGAGGACTCAAGTGAACTATCTTTTCACGCGATGTCCGAAAATATACATGTGCAGACAATTGTAACACAATCCTCTACGTTCGGCATATGCATATCGTATGTACCCGGGTATGCATATCTATAAGAAATTCGATGACGGCAAAAACCTCATATGAAAAAATGCGTACGCAACCGCAGAGGGGTTCTCCTTGTAGATATGTATAATACATTATAAATAGGTCCCTCCATCCTATTACGGTGTCTAAGAAATTCGACGACAGCAAGAACCCTACACATCGCAACAAGTTCTCCGGAAAAATGTCACGCACGCAGAACTCCATCGCGCGCGGTGCGGCACGAGATTTCGATGACGCGAAACAGAAGCGTTCTTCCGCTGCACGGAAAGAGCAAATACGGCAAGTAGAAAGAGGAGTCCCGGTGAGCACAGGAAACGCGAGCGAGTGCGCGCAGGTACACAGCTGCGAAACAGTAGGCATGAATTCTCGCAAGTGTGACAGGGGCTGTAACCGCGAGGGGAGGGTGGCGTGGAGCGGCTAATACGGCAAGTTATCCACTTAGAAATCCGCCGTAATACCGCGAGGCGTGGTAAGGAGGGGTACGGAAAGGCAGAGAGGCAAAGACAGGAAGAGAGGTTTGGAACAGGACGACGAGAGCCGGTGGCGTGATAGAGGATGGCGGTGGAATGGGATTGAAGGGGTGACAGGAGGTGGGAGAAAGAGTGAGACCCTTCCAGGCACGACAAGGATGGCGAGAGGGGAGTACCGCGGCTGTTACCAAGTTCGGATAAACCAAACTAAGTTTCCTGACTGGTACTTACGGAACTGCCACCACCTCAGTTCCCGGGCGCGCCCCCTTCTACCCGCCCCTGGCCTCCCCCTTTGCTCAGCCGCAGCTCTGAAAACATCCCCAACCAAGTTTATTCGTCGCGCACGCCTCCCGGCGCCGACGAAATACCGGGGACATTGATTTACATAACGATTAAGTTAATTAACGAACCATGACACTGCCGAGTACTCGGCAGGGTGGTTTTGTCTTCTAACTTCGTTCGGCGCAATACACGGCGTGGGAGGTGAGACGGCTCACGCCGGTAGTTCGTGACGCAACGATGGGCTTGAGAAAAATGCTAATTCGCGCGGCGAGCGAACAATGGCGCAAGACACGTTTGCGGAGGATCGGACGTATAAGGGGATGTATGGTAACGAGCGTTTGAGAAAGTCTATCGAGACGGACGGGTACGGCACGTAGAAGGACAGGCAGGACACGTGGCACCATTCTGGACGCGTAACAACGTTGCAAAGTACTAGTCAACGGGCAACGTGTCCGCAGAATGTGGAAATTGCTGCAGCAGCATCCGGAACTGCACGGTATGCGCGGTGCGCTCCGTGGAATGTTTTGGACGCATAATCGAGAGGGTGGAAATCGACGGCACGAACCACCCTTCCGATTGTCGCCGATCGTCCGGTAATCACATTTACGCACCGAAGCACGTGAGTCTCGAATGCGTCCGGCCACGCTCGTTTGAGCCTCAAAAATTATGGGCCACGAGTGGACCTGTCCTAATTACAGTCGGCTGACAATCTTGCAGGTGCTTATGTAAGATTCTCGCGCGTTAGGCTTTGTGCGGTACGCAGTAATGAATTTTAAGCGTATGGCGGGGATGTCAGGAATTTTAAATGACGATAGTAGGATTCCCATGAGACTAGCGAATGAGTCGAACGTTTGTCACGGCGAGCTGCACGTTTTCAAGGCTGCTTCCGTTCCCATCCCGTCAAGGTTACGATGTATTTGCGCGTACCTAGCCCTCTGTCTCGATTCCCAAAGGATTATCTCGAATCCTCGTGGGATTCCGCCTACTGGCGGGAATCTCTTGTTTTTCCTGTCCTGCCCTTCTGCGTCTACCCTTCATCTATTTTCCAAATTTTCTCAACCGCCACGTTTGCTCTGCTTTCTTGCCGCCAGTCTTACTTTTTATTCAACATAAGCAACGGCTCAGTAGCGTCGCGAGAGTTTTTCTAGTCACTTCCGTAGAGAGTATCTAAACCCTTTGTGGTCCGCGATATTTTTGCAATTTCGCTTCAGCTGGCAAACATCATGTGCGCAATTGTTTTTTTTCTATCAATTTTAAACTGCATACGTACATACAATTATATTACGGGGAAAAACGTTTTTGGTACTATAAGCGACGAACGAGCAATTTTTATATTAGGATAGCTGATCTTTAATCTTTCCGCTGCTGAATATTCTCAGCCGAGGCGCTTGCTCAGGACGGATTACTTTCTCGCTAGTGTGAACTCTGTTGATTGATTACACAAGATGCAACTAATTTATAATTGCAATTCTGCAGCGCCGCCGAAAGAAATAATGCAAACATTTGCTAAAGCCTAATGAATAACATTTCCTCTACAATGATCTACTTCGGCACACTAATGTCCACCTCTGGCACTAACGTTAACACGTTGACTGCCACGGTGGTCACCGGTGACCGGCTCAAAAGATTTCACTAAAAATGCAAAAAGTTCGCAATGAAGCCTATTTGCAATCTTGTGAAAGCAATTGATATTGAAATGGTGCTTCAATACTTTGGCTTCTAACAACTTTGCGTTACCTTTATTTTTCACTGACTTAATTATACTCTACAGTATTCCATCGCATCGCGGTTTTAACGTTGCAAAATACGCTTGGCAGTCAAAGTGTTAAACAATAACTCTTATCACTTCGCAACAGGCGAAAGTTCAAACCTCGTTTGACATAGGACCACAACGAAACGTCACATTCGATACAGGAGCGCGAAGAGTGGCGTGTCGTCGAACGTATTTTTATATTTCGTTACTCTCGAATTAATAATCGGACAGTGATCCATGGCCACTGGCCAAGGAAAACAGGTCTCTATGATCCTGCGGCAGCGAAGCCGACGTTCTGAATGGCAGCCACTGTTTTTCCCGATTCCTCCTGCTCCTCATGAACGACGATTCATCACCGCGCTCGTGTTTGCTCTCTCTATGAACCTTCGCCGCCGCGGCCACGACGCGTTCTCTTCTCCCCAGGCTCATATTTACCGCCGTGCCGTGGCTTTTCACATTTTTCTCACGCCGCGTGCGCGGAAGTAATACATCGACGAAAAAGTTCGACTCGCCGGATTACGTGGATAGAGGGCCGCGCGATATTTCGACGCAGATACGCCGCGGATTTATTGGAGCTTTTCTAAGAGAAATCAACTCGACGCAACGCCGTTTCCGGAATTTTGGTCAAATGCTTTCTCATGTCTGTCGTTTAAGTGCATGGACTCGGGTTTTTTTGTAAGCATGTATTCACATGTGCTGTATCAAAAAACGAACGATAGAATATTTTCTCATTGATTATTCAAATGAATGGTTTGCAGCGTATACTTTGCGAATGGACACTTTTTGTGATTGTTGAGAGAGCAGTAACCAAAGATATTACCCAGAAGAGTATACTTAAAACTTTAACGACCGGTAGCCGATTACTCGGCTTTTCAGTGGTCAACGGTTATATTAGATAAAATAATATCCAAAACAGAGTCGGTCGTTAGTGAGTGGCATCTTCAGTCAATAGGGGTTGGTAAAGTGTTAAGATTGTAATAACGCTTCACAGCGTAGTACGCTACCGTGGTGTCATAACTCATGACAATTATCGTATGTTTCATCGCACGTATACTAAAGCGCGTATCTACACATGCCCCGCAATTAAATAATAGTACTGAAAACATGCATCGTACGATATACAAAAACGCATTTTCACGCGACTCGACAACAGCATGCCAAGAAACCGCAAGAGATCCGCCGTGGCCGGAAGTCTTTAGCGTTCTCCGAGCGACCGGAAGCCAAGGTGCACGGACCCTGAGCGCGTCGCGACGAAATTCAGTTAAAGAGTGCACTCATTCGCGCCGCCCAGGATTCCTGTCTCGAAAGTTCAGCCTCCAAGCAGGCCTCCTTATCGAATTCCAGCGTGTTGCGTACGTGCCTCTGAGAAAATCGAGGACCGCCGTCGTTCTCGTCACATCGTGACTTCCTTCGACAGTGCAAACACATTCCCACGGACGCAGAGCCAGCCGGATCGTGTGCGAACTTCTTTGCATGTGTGCCCGCCGACACACGCGCACACGCCCACGCATGCACGGGTTACATCAAAACTCTACGTTCCATCGGGATTTGCGAAAGAAGGGAAGTGCCAGGCCGGCATCGGGGGAGTTGACTTACGGTGAAATTGCTTTCGACGCGTGTCGAATGTATTTCGAGCACCCTTTTTCCCTGATATCTCTACTTATTACCTGGGATCGCGGGGGCACTGGCCTCTGACTGCGGCAGGCGAGGGAAGTTTCAAATTTTACACGTCGTCGGGCGGATTATTTGCGGATTGGCGCGAATCAATGGACCCAGACGCGGAGTCACTTGATTTCGTCGGCGATTATTGCGGCGCGCGTGTGATTGGTGTCCGCAATGATGTCGGTTAGAGTTACGTGATGATGAGGCGAATGAGTGAGGATTAATGCACCTATTGAAATCATGTATATTGCGGCGTGAACATGATGCGAACAGACTAAACAGAGTGATCGATAACGAACGAGTGTCGGGGCGAAAACAATTATGAAATGCAATCTACGATGGTGGGTGATTAGACATTTGCGTATACGTGCACATAGTAAAAATGTCAAGCGCGTAGTCTGTTGTAGCTTGTCGCGGAAGTGGGAGGGACGCGATGGTATGTGAGATAAATAAAACAGTTTACGCCGTCTACGTTAGGTGCGACAATTTAGTAATGCACGACTTCCCCTACATTTTCTCGCTGATGAATTATTTCTGCGAGTATTACAGCTATGAATATTCCTGTACTAATGCGATTGCCGCAGCTACTCTGTATTCATTGTTGAAGCCGCGGCGTTTGACAGCGCGCGATATCATCCCGACGTTCCAATACTTTTATTTCCCATTGGAAATCAGTTCGCGGAAGTATTGAGTTATATAATTACATAACCGTGTCCTACATACTCCGCATTGCAACATTTCTATGCGTTCGGAAGATAAAGAGCTACGTCGGATGCGCAGTAGAAACGCAGCGCTGCAAATTACAAGCACAAAGAAGTTCTACTCACGATATCGAAGTCCAGATTCTCAGCGATCCAATCGCGGCCTTGCTTAAATTCGTCGTGGAGTCCCATGATGTAAAGAGTGTCCAGACCGTCCACTATGGTCGCACCCATCGTCGACGTGCCGAAAATACTAGCGCTGTGACCCTTCTTCGAAATTGGCTTCAGCTCGTTCTTACCCCAGGCGTATCGCACGTAATTGTCCCAGCCATGTTTCATCATCTGCGAAAGAAAGACAGCATCGGTCAGTGGACGAAAAGGATGTCGGGCTATTTTTTTCCACCCAAACCAGACAGGCGAAAGGTCAGAAATCCCGCGAATAATTACTGCCACCCGCCGACGCGGAATCGATATTTTATGCGACGTCGCGAATGGGTGAGGACGTCTTAAATCCTGAAATTCCCAAGTCCTCGCTACGTCGCATATTTAACCCGATCCGGCCGAGAAATGACGAGGCTCGAATACCCGTCGCATTCTTCACACCAGTAAACTGCAGTATGTACCTTAAGCCCTGTTCATGAATTTTGTTGACGGCACTCGGCGCCATAGAGGATCGTTCGGCGATAGGCAGCGGCCGAGTGCATATCGGACGGCCGTGAATTCTCGATATCAGTGAATAAAGCGCCGTGATCGTCGCGGTATCTTAGACGAAGCGGATTATTATCGTCGCGGTGGCCGAGAACGTACGGACGGATACGCCGGCTATGAGGACGTGGATTGCGTCGTTCGGGGTTATCGTTACTGCACGACACTCGTTCCGCGGGTGCATCAGCGTCGGCAACGATAATTGTCCTCGAAGGGCACGTCCGAGTATTGCGCGGGCAAGAAAGAGGCGACGTGCGGCCGGCAGTTAGCTAGATCTCACGAGGGATTCAGACGGTACGTCGTTATTTCCTCTCCCTCCCGTTTCGTCCCCTGCCGTCCGCCGTGTCCCTGTTTCATTTTCCTTTTCTGCTCGACGCGTGAGCTCTCCCATTCTGGCTCGGCTTTATCTCGCGCGCTCGCCTCTTCAGAAGCCTCCCGCGGTTTCCAGGACGTAAAAGGACTTGCACGCACGTTTCCTTCCACGACCGGACGTTTCGACGTTTATCTTCTAAACTGCACGTCCACTCCTTTCCCGGCCGGCCGCGCGACTTTCTGTCAAGATGAACTCACGCTCGAACTTCCGGAAAGGGATGGGTCCTGTCGTTCGGCGCGCGGGGGCGAGGAAATGGAATTCTTCCCGAGCTGCAGACAGGAAGCGATTCCGTGGCACGGTTCGCGCACTGTGAGCAGCGCTATGCTTCGCGGAATTTATTGTATCGCGTCCAACGGTTGTCCGTGAGAGCGCACGCGATTCGACCACTTTGGGACGCCGCCGTGGCCACGACGAAATCAACGGCGCCTGGAGCGTCGCGGGTATTGCGGAAATTCGCTGAGGGCATCGAGCGATTTCTGCACACTTCGGCGAGTATTCGGTTCTCGATCGGACTAGAGCGCGCTTGTATTCGTCATGATGTTAATGTTTTTTGTGCCTGTTCTGATTGAATGGCTTTATTTTATCCGGTAGGAGTTCCACATGCTTTGAGGCCCGTGCACCACCTCTTCGAGAGTGCTATGAATTTTTTACAGGTTCCTATCGGACGATATTCTTTGATTCACTTTGTCTATCCTTTGATTTATTTGATTTACTATGTATTGGAGGATGAGTGGTCTTCTGGGGGAATCTCGTTAAAAATTCATTGTGCTCTGGAGGAAGTGGTCCATGGGACCAGAAACAAGCAGAGCTCATGCAAGACAAAATAAAACCATTCAGCCACCAGAGGCGCAAAAATGATTAACATTACCAAAAAAAGCTTGAATTTGTAATACTCGCGGAAAAACAGAAAGGCGCATTCGTGCCGTCGCTCGATCGTCTCCGGACGCAAAAGTGTCTGCATCTGTCGCGAGACACGCTCGCCGGCTAACCGACTGCGGCCGAAAAAATAACAGTCAAATAAGAAGGCAATTTTCGTCAAATTGTCGGACGCGCTCGACGACTGGCCCCGACACAATGGTGATTTTAATGCGCGAATTACGAGTGCGTTGAGCGGGGCTCGCGGCAATCGTGGCGACAGGATCTGTCAGGCCGGAGAAGGGTGGGTTCGTCCGTCAGTGGACACCGCGACGTCCCGAGCGAAAGAAATGATACGTGTGTACAGCGGAAGACGTCGCGCACACCCGCAAATCGCGTACTACGGTCCGACGTGTGTATTATATATGTACAGGGGAGCGGCGGATCGAGCGTGCGGGTAGAGGCAGTCCTACCGTGGGGCTGACCATTATTTCCGTTCCCTTTGATTTTTCGAGCCATTTGCCGGGAGTACTGCGCGGCAGTCGCGGTCGCTTCATCACGTTTTTATGACGGCATAATTTAGGGGGCAATATAATACCTGACGGGGCCTGGCCGGTGGCATCGCCGAAGTGGGTCCTCCCCGTCCGCTGCGGTGAAAATAAAAGAGGGAAGCGGGGAGAAAAAATGAAAAGCCCTCCGCACGGGAGAGGAGGAGCGCTTTACGACGCTTTCGATTCGTTCCCCGCGCCCATCCGCGCGTGTCCGCCGAACATCGCCGAACGTCGGGCCGCGCGTAAATTCGGAACTCCTATAAATGTTCGCGATATTGCCTATGGACTTCCCTCGAACGCCTAATCGTCGCCCAACGGCGGCCTGTAAAATTCGAACGGCGGACGGGCGAAATTGCTCGGGGAGAATTGTCAATTCACACGTGAAACAGGATGTGTCACGTGCCGAGATTCGGCGGTAAGTTACGATAGTGGCGGAGTATCCCGCCGCTACGGTAAATTCTTGCGCGCGCGGAGAAAGAGGGCTTTCAAGGGAATGCGGAGGGACTAAGGCTGTGGGAGGAGGGTGACGATGCAGAAAATTGCAGGAGACGCTCGTTGCTGGGGTTGGCGGCATGCGTCGCGGCGATCAACCCTGTCCGCCATTATCTGCGTAATCGTGGCTAATTTGTTCGCAGAAACCACGGGGCGAATGCACGGACGGCCCTCTCAGCCGGTAATCTGGTTAACATCCATGTTAGGATTAAACCATTAGCCTCGGTGTCGGCCGGAGGATCGAAGAGGGTGGTCGGGACAAGGAAGAGCGAGAGAGTGCGAAAGGCGAAGAGAGCTGACTAGGGTCCAAAGGGAAGGGCAGAAAAGACAAAGACGGCCAGAGGAAGACTGTCTCTGGTGTCCGATGTGCGGCTACATTCAATTATTCCCTCTTTGTTACGTCATTTCCGGCCGCCGGACTTACACCCCTGTCCTTTGTCCACCTTTGTCTGCCGGCCTGTTAACCGCGCACTTTGTCCCTTTTTAATCCGCGGTAATCCGCAGAAACTGTTTAACTACCGGGCAGGATCTTTGCCAGTTCGGTGGAAAAAAAAGATTCACCGGGCAATTGAGGTAACGGCGGCCAACGGCGCGGAATGGCGGGGCATCGACTTGCGGCCATCAATTAACGCATTGACCGCATCGCGGAATGACAGCTTTCGAGCTTTCGTCGCCGTATTTTTGGTATTTGTAACTAAAAAGTCAGGCGACGCCGAAATATTTCTAATATTTGCGAAAATACGTCAAAGTATACGTAAACGACTTTTTAGGTGCCAGAGCATCGGTGAATACTCAACGAAACACGAGTAGCGATGCAAAGTTTTCAATGGACGGCGAAGTTGATGATCGCGTTAAGGGGCGTCTAAAAAGACATATAAGAAAGGTACTTTTCGAGATTGCACGGGTCAATCTGCGGATTCTGTTTGTACGGAACTTCATAAATGCTGTATGCGCGACGCACGATACCCACGGGAATCCTCGGGGTTGTTTGGAAAAGGGAAAATATCTCTTCCGATTGGCTGCGCCGTGCGTATTTCCATTAATAAACAACGTAAAAAGCAGCGCCAGCGGAGAAGGGGATGCTCGGCGTATGAGATGGAAAATGGAAGCGTCCCACCTCGGCCAGTATCGATTGAGATGCATAGTGAATGGGCGAAGAGGGCGAAAAGGAGGAAACCCGGGGAAAAAGGACAAAGAAGGAAAAAGGAGGAAAAAGGCGGGGGGTGGAAATAAATGAAAAAGAAAAGCGACGCGTAGCACTGTACGCGATATCATAGGCAGCGGAGGGGCGTGCGCACGGTCCGCCGATATCTGCTATCGTATAAGTGTACTTAACCGTTGCGGTTTTATTCCCTCTCCTTTATTTCCCGCGGTTTTCAATTTACGTTATTTATTGCCCTCCGCGACCATGGCCGCGTCCCACAGTCGTCCCGCCGAGAGTCGGCGTCCCACAGTGATTTTGTGAAAGTTCAGTCCCCTTCCGTCGCGTCTCGTCGTCCTCCTTCAGCTTCTCCGGCCTCATCCTCTGTCCCCTACTTCGTATAGCGCCGACGAAAACCTCGGCGGTGGCTGTTGCATCGGCACCGACTCCTTCCCACTCGCGCGCACTCCTCTTCTCTCCTCTTTCGCCCAACGTCGCGTCCGTCGACCCTTCTCGAGATCGAAATCGCGGGACCTTCGAAGGCCCTTCGGCGCTCTCGTCGTAAAATTTCGAGAAATATTTATGGGACTGGCGCGTCCCGCGACACAAAGCCGCATTTTATAATCAGCGGGACGCACGGGACATTGTGCTTTCTATTATTATACCACCGTGCGCTTCGCTTCCATGGGCTGCGAGCCGCGGGGACTTTCCGTGAAATTTAAATTTCTTCGGCCGGAGAACGCGCCGGACGATAGATCGTCGGTGTCAGCGTGGCGAAACTAATGCAGCGATGCGAAAGCGAACGCGCTGTTGGTTTAACTGTGTAAGTGGAGTGCGGCTGCTTTCGCTTGACAAGTTCATTTTTCTAGTTTCTCTACATCTTGGACGTTCTGTGGACGCGATAGATTCAATTAGGGCAAATTTGCTGCTGCGCAACGTTTACTCGTGAGGTCGGCAGGATGCGGAGCATGTAGAGAGATTGGACAAATGAACTTGTCAACGGAAAGAAGGCACGCTACTTTTATAGTCAAACCACGGTTGGCCCCAGCAACAACCTTCAGTTGTGTTGGTTTGCGCCGGCGGAAGTTTCGCGGGTCCCGGGACAAGCCGTAATCAGCTGGCAAATGAAGCGCTGCGAGACAAAGAAGGATTCTTCGAGGTGGGAGGAATGCGGAAGATGTGGGAATGATAAAAGTAGCGAGATGATGAAAGCACGGAAGGCGTACAAAGCGTTTGACGGAGAAGCTGCCGTCGACGCGATTAGTCCGCGTAATTAATTTCCAGGCAGCATCCACGCGAGGCCTTAAACCGATCGATCCTACGCGAGAATGTGTTCGAGACTACCGCCGCAACTTCGGATTGTCTTTATGCGCGTCTGATTAATAAACGCGCGTCATGCCGAACGAGCTAAGCAAGTTTAACGCAGACACCTTCAAGCCTGTGCTTACGATACGTAAAATTAACGACAACCGCGAATTTCGCGAAAGTCACAAATAAACCGTACACCAATATTGCGCGCCATCGTACTTATTACCGCAAACTTACTGACCGTCCGTCTGATAAAACGAGTAAAAACGGTGTCTTAGAAAAATGACGGGAGCGCGCACCGATCAATTTCTTATCGAAACGATTACTTCGTACACCGTCGCTAATAAGAAAACGGTCAGGTCAACGCGACGGATCTTGGCGACAATTTTTCTTGTCCGCTAAGCGGAAAATTGCGTTCCGCTTTTCTGTGAGATGCCTCTCGGCGTCGGATACCGGTCGGCCGAGATCCGGGACTCGACGCTTCCTGGCTGGATCACCGGGGGTATCGAGCCGGGAACTCATCTTCACGGCAGGACGCGCCCAATTATGGCGGCCATTCGTTACAGGATCTCATTAGGAGGCGATGCCACGGCGTCACTTCGTTCTTTCGCGCTACGTTGCGTGGGGAAATCGCTCGTTCGCCAGATCCTCCACGTTTTCGGCTCAGGTGGAAGTCGTAAAAGACTCCTCTCTTCCTGTCAAGTGTTTCCACGAATCGTCACGCATCGAGTAACTTATCGTCGAACCTTTGTTCACCGCTTCTCCTCTCGACTCCCGAGAAAAATGACATTGGGCACACGGACCGTTGAATGAGCCTCTTCCCTTCACCGCTAAAAAAAGCTAATTGTCGGGCATGGACCCTTGAACGCTCTCGCCCTCGTAAAAGGCGCCCAGAACAAGTTGCCACACAAACCGCTCGTTAGATCATAGCGAAGGTCCGCCCGTTATTACGGATCCGGATTACATGCGTCAGGCTGACATCTGCGCGACAGGCGACTAAAGAGATTCTCGCGGCGGAAAAATCGTGCGGTGTTGAAATTAGAGCGGCACTTAGGCGGCGAATGAAATCATCGAGGCCATCAAGAGTTGGAAGGAAACGTGTCGGCTCGGCATTCATGCTCGCACGACCTGGGCGTGAGAGCCGGGCGACACCATGGGAACTTCGACCGAAATTCCTCGTGTGCGACCACGTACGACACCTAACCCAGCTAACCTAGCAACGCGTATGGCGCATCAACGGCACACCACTGCATGTACACCCTGCATATACAAACGGCTTCTGGCGGCGGTACAACGAGGTTAGGGTACGAGCGCCTTCAGGTACCTGTCTCGCGCAGAAATGCGCGGGGCAGGTCGGGGGGCAGGTCGGGAGAAAGACGCCGAGTGAGTAAGGAGACAGAAGGGACCGAAGAACCCTACACACGCGCGTCGCTTTAGGGCCCCGTCCGACACGGCTTACCATAATTATGGCTTTGTTTATTATTGTTAGGCGAGTCATGCATTGTGCCATCCCGAGCTAATAGCGTGAATTAATCTTTGCTAAGTGGAGCCACTGGCATCGCAGCCCGTCGACCCCTTCCATTGGCCCTATTCTCTGTTTCACGATGAAAGCCTGCCAGCGCGGCGCGAGATTTCTCATCTTTCGCCGCGTCCACCCCTCGGCGACCCTCAGGCCGACGCGCGACGATCCGCGATTCTCCGAAACGCGTCCGCTCAAACTTCGTCGCCTTTCAATAATCCGTTCTAATTTCCGCCGGGATATTACTCCGCGACTTCCGTTACATTAATTCCCGCAATGGCCGCAGTTATCTTTAACGCGCCGGATATCTTCTCTCAATTTCCTGCGTATTACGTGTAACTGTTATTAGCCACGGGGTCTGTATGCCCAGCGCGCGTCGTAAAGCACGCCGCAGCCTAGACTCTTGTTAGGTGCCAGCACCTGGACGCATGTCGAAAGACACCGCGCGGCATCAAAGTCTCGACGTGCGTCGCTAATTAAACGTTCCAGAGGTGTTCAAATAGAGCGGATTCAGCGGCAAATGGGCGGCGAGGATTTGGTGTGGCGCGATTTGGTGCGGCGCGATAGCGGGATCCCGGGTTTCGGATCCTCTTCCGCGCGGATTATCGTCTTCCAGTCTTCCATT
Source organism: Cryptocheilus praepositus (assembly GCA_033815515.1). Lineage (NCBI taxonomy): Eukaryota > Metazoa > Arthropoda > Insecta > Hymenoptera > Pompilidae > Cryptocheilus > Cryptocheilus praepositus. The sequence goes on from JAWWQZ010000227.1 coordinate 2,942,922, forward strand.
TCTAGGCAGCGGCGACGACCGGCGGCGGAGAAACGACGCGAACGGCGGCGCGCCAACAAAGTCGCATTGTCTATCACTCGCATATAGGCCTGCGGGCACAATGGAGGCGGTTCCTTTTAATGAGACGCCAGTTAAAGGACCCACGCCGCAGAAGCGGAGGATGTTCACGGCTGCGAAGGACGGACGGGTCGACGAGGGAGAGAAAGCGGTAGCCGCGCTTTTTGCCTGCCCAGCTCGGTTTCATCGTGAAAACCGTCGGGCGTAATTGAAGCGGCGCGTTCGCCGAGATTGCTCGCGCACCGGCAAATACACGTATCGAATAAAATTTCCCGGGCTGCGAGTCCGTGGAGGCATTAGAATTGGAACGGCGATACGGATGTTATGGGTACGGCGGGGTTGGGAGACGGATTACTTTGGTCGGAGAGCGGCGAGATTTCGGTGCTTTGTGACGCTGTTGCCGGCGAGGTCTGGGCTTCGCGTAAAAATACGCTCAAGTGTGCGTGTGTGTGCGCCACGCGGGGTGAGGCGAGGATGATTGGGCCAGGGATCGCTTTGTTGCGTTCTGAAAGTCTGATACGTACTGCAAGTTCTGAACGCTGTACGGTATTTCGCCGCAGTCTCGCATAATTGGCACTTAGGCTGCACGGAAAGTGCGGATCTTCAGAGCTGCGGTGCGATTTGTTACTGCGCACTGCATTTAGACGCTGAGATAGTAGCGATGCAAATGATCGCGAATCGTGCTCGTCTAACTTTTCACGTCGTTACTTGCCGCAACCCGCTGCGTGACGTTTCAACAACGGGATACGTACGGGTCAATACATGCAAACATTAACAATCACCGTGCAACACGGTACTAGCCGTATTTACGAAACTTCCGACGCAGCGTACCTCCTGACCCGTAAACGTAACGACCCCCTGCGAAATCTGTATGCGCTCTCTTGGCCACGAATTCCGGCGATTCTAAGAATCGCGCATATCTCCTTTAGCCGCGTTGGCCGTTGTTACGTCAGGGTCTCCGAAGTGCGCGGGACGGTAAATTGATCATTATGCACGTCGAGCGACCTGATGTCCCGGAATGAATTTACGCTCGGCACAAGTACGAACGCGGCGTGGCAAGCCGGCCATTTATATTCGCGCTGGTCAACAACGCCGGAAAAAGAGGGAAAGCGAGGGTGTCTTGAACGTGTGCCGTGTCGAGAAATAAGGTGGACATTTACGGCGGCGTTCGAAGCGTGAAAGAAGAGGGTGGTGAGTAACAAGGAAGTTGGCGAGGCGTGCGAGAAAGGAAGGCACGAGAAAGAGAGGCAGCTCATGGGTATGGTAATGGCGGTCACGCCTACCGCATTAACTCGGCTAAAAACAATTAGCCTGATAACTACCCACGTAGCCCGTCGCGGAAAGGGGAATTATTCGAGTGCGGTGCCGTACCGGCTTCCTCGTTTCCATCGAAATCGCCTTTGCCGCAAGATAGACGCCTGCAATTCGCTCCGTCGGCAAGGCCGGGATCTCGGGAGGATCGCCAAAATGTTTGCGGTTTACACGCGCTCCACGCCTTGGCGAGTCTAGGACCGGTGGTGCAGCTAACGAAGCAATTGTTTATTGCCGCCTGGATTCCATGGCTTAGATTTTTTAGTTGTGTGGTCGTGTCGTTGATGGGAGGGGAAAGAATGGAAGGCTTGCCTTAAGAATTTGGTGAAAATGAAGCATGGCAAAGGTGTGTGCTATATTCGTGTAATTTTATAAAACGAGTATCTACGTCATACTAGCAATACGTCGACACACTTAATACTCAACGCATAATTCCTATCTCCCCGTAGGTAAAATGCCTCATCAACGTTGTCACATTATTCTATTCCTTTAACTCCTGCAGTTCTTTCAATCAGTTTAGTACCCTAACTTACTATGAGCTTTTCCACTTCTCGCGTTCAATAGCTACCAATCAGAAACCGGACATATCCCACTTCCACTCCACGAACGCTTTTCTCGAGATTTTGCGAAAACTGGGAACTGTATGTAACCGCGAGTTTCTAGTTGTGACAATTTCAACAAATTATGCGAGGAATTTCTACATGGCTTTATTATCCGTCATTGTTCTGCAGACGAAGAGATCTGCGATAGTAAAAATTCACTGGGAACATTACTATAAAAACCATGGAAAACCCCGTATCACCGTCCTGAAGCAATGCATCGATGTCGCCAAATTAATCGCGAGAATGAATTTGTGTAGGTTTCTAATACGTTGAATATAAATGTGATAACGGTGCAATTTTCGCTTCCCCGAAAGTTTAACAATTCTTCTCCTCAGCCCATGTTCACAAAAGTTATATGTTTCTAATGCGTATTCACATTGCGACTGTACGTCAACCCGATCCATTCGCTATCAATCGTAAAAAGCACCTTAAAATATCTTTCCTTTTTTTCAATAAGTACTTTGTGAGAATATCGGCGGTTCGATAGTTAAATCCCGCAGCGCCGTGAAACCCTCTTGAGCAGCGCGCACGAACAAGCACGGCGTTGAAATAATCGAGTGACGAAGTGCCGAGCATGTAACTCGCGCGAGTACGCGTCCAGGTAAATGAGCGGTTCCATTAAGATAATCTCGGCGCATATATCCGGCCCGCTCAATTTCCGAGATATGGACCATCATGTGCCGTGAGAGCGCGAACTACTAACAAAGTGACAATTCGCTTGCCTTTTTCCGCGCCACTCCAGTGTTCCCGTGCACTTCATCATCCCCTTTTTTCCTTCCGGCTTCCACTCCCTTCGCCGTCCACGGCAAGACTCCCGTCCTCGCGCAATCATCATAAATCTTTGTTTAAGTTAAATCACTCGTTCGCAGATACGCTCGGCGGGCACTCGGAAAAATCGATGCAACGTTCCCGGCTGCGAATGCTGCTTACGTCCGGCGCACTGCTGGTCGGTGTTTCGCGAAATGTGCAGACCGAGATTCGCAGGCAAGCCGGTTGGCGCGCGATCTCGGTCGACCGAGCAATGTTCGCAGCCGCCGAGATGACGTCTTTAACACGCCGGGTGCCACGCGTTTTGCTGCTTTTGCCTCCAGCCCCACAGCAAAATTGTCCACATTAGAACCGCATCGCGATTAAGCGTCGCACGTACGATTGGATTTTGCAGAACTATAACGATGCGGCGGTGTTAAAGACCAACGTGTTGAGCCACTGTCCTCTCGTTAATTGCGCGTACAAAATATTAAACTTAATCGTTTTGTTCCGATCAAACTAGATCCCATAAGTTAATATTTGCGTGTGTTATGCATTTTTATTGAGATCATCTGCCTAGCCACCGGTGACGGTCGTGGCGTCACTGGCGAGTCCAGTGTCGGTCACTGCGGCGTTGAACGCGTTAAATAATGTCGATCATGCCCGCCGCCGGCGTCCATTTATTCCGGCGATAAGAGCGCGCGCGAAACAACAGGCGTCGCGAGGTAATTCTCGCAGCACGCCGGCTCTCTTGAAGAAGGACGAGAAAATGGTCCTGGCAATTACCGTTCTTACCCGGCCGACTGTCTGGTCCGCGCGCGCGGACGTAAACGGATAAATTGTGACTTTGCGCGTCCACGCGGCTGACGCGTATCATCGCTCGCTTCTAATCGGATTAGCCGACAGTTTCTTCGGCGCGCCCGTTACGGGCTCCGCGTAGGGGGAGTCGATTAATTCGTCGAGTCGCTCGAGGGAGCGTGGCGTAATGGATCGGCCCACTTCTCGCTCGCGATCGCGTCACTGATATGACACATCCGCGCGTCGATCAATTGAGACTGACACTTTTGCGCCGGGTCAATCGTTCCTCCGCCAATTCCGTCTCTTTCGCGACTCTCCTACAGTAAACGATCCAAATCAACTTTGCCCGCTTTTATCCCCCTTCTGTTCGGCCCGGTTGAAACTCGCGGTGCCCGGCCCGCGTCCGCCGGCGGTTAAATAAATTATCCGGAGCCCGACGCAAAAGAATTCATCGCGCCGGGCTTCGTCCGGCCCGAAAACCGTTCGGCCGCTTTTCGCCGATGCGAATCACACGCGAGCGCTATTGCGTTCGGGGGGGATAAAAAGCGCGGATGGGAAGTGTACACAGCCGCACATGTGCGTCCGTCGATGTGTGCACACGACACATTTCGCTTGCGATGGATGGTGCCCGCTGACGGCACTATGCCGAGGGAATTTCCATTCGTTAATCCGCCCCTGCCACACACACCCCGTTTCCCTTGTGTCCGGGTTTAGACTCGAATATTGGCATCGTTCCGCAGGACAAAGGACTCATCGATCTCGAACCTTCGTTGCCCGCCGGCTCTCTTTTCCTCCATTACTGTCCCACGCTCGGACCCTTTAATTTCCGTCTTTTTTCGACAAAACACCGCCGCGGACGAACCCAGCGCGGCCACCGAATATCCAGGCACAGTGGCAGAAAATCAAAAAGCTGCAGTAGCGGGCTAATACGCGTACATTGCGCATCAGTGCATCCCTTAATTATTTTTTTGTATCGAGGCTAAATCTTACATTTGCATAGATTCTCACTGGCTAAAATCTCCCCGATGACGTCGGTTCGATTATCGTAGACTCCAGGGGTTGTCTGAATTCGTCCGAAAGACATTCCTTCATTTTCAGACGATGGATACTATTTGAATTATGTAGCGAATTAGTGCCAAAAGTCCATTTATGTTTGAAAAATATTGACATTGAAATTTTACCGTCTGTTGTGTTTTATCACATAATTTTAATAGACTTATGCGGACGGGGCATCAGTGGCCCCAAAACATCTCGAAAATTTAATGGCTAAAATTTGAAACTCCATACGTTCCAACCATAAAAACTTTTCTTACACTCCTCACTACTCCTTACTACTAGTCTAATCAAACATCACCTACCTTTTTCGCTGACCGCGCGTCCAAGTGTCACAGAAATATTCGTTTCATACCATCAAATTATCAGTGATTTTACCATACTTTACGCTCCCACATGCTAGTATCGTACCCTCTCACCTCTTTAACCTTCTCCCTCCGCTGATTCGTGACATCGTCGAGCGGTGGATTGGGGGACTTGATGACGTAGGGTCCAAGTACTGGTGCCGGCGGTGGGCCAACAGCGGACGGTTCCGACTGTTGCTGCCTGTGCCTAAAGTTGAGTCGCGCGCGGGGGTAGTTGACGTCGAGCCTGGGCTCGTCCTGACCCGGGACAACGTTGTCCTGCACCCACGCAGGATTAACAGGCTGCTCGACCCGCTCCTCAGGCGCCACGCCGCGATCCACGACGCTCGCTAGATCCCGCCTCGTGACAAAGGTCCCTGCCAGAAGGACGATGAGGATCACGGACAGCAGTCCGCTGATCGCTAATCTCTGCATCAGTCGCATCTCGTCCAGACTGCACTTGCTGCACCTCCACCAGACGTCACCGCCGTCCGGAGTCGCGGACGTTGCACTCGTAGTGGCGGAGCTGTCGAGTAAACGTCAACGTAGGGTCTGGCTTCGGCTGTGCGTGCTCATATGGGTCCCATGACGATCGCGGAGTAACGAGCACCGACGTTTCAAGGTGGGGATTGCAGTGGCGGACCAATTTTTAGAGAAAGTTACAGTGGTATGGGCTTTTAATTGGTTTTGCATGGTTTGGTTGGAGGTGGGAGGTGTGGGCTTACTGTTGTGGGGAACTGCGGATTTCATCACGCGAAAGAGGGGTTTGGGGTCTGATTGAAAAATTGACGGGAAATTAACCCTTTGTGGTCGAGTCGCTGGGTACGTTCTATTATTTTTTTCTGTTATTGTACGGTAAATGTTTGAGAGTATTATGATGATTTTATATTTCGGGCTTATGTGACCGATGATGATTATTACATAGGGATCGTCTGAGCACTATCGAAGCACCCAAGCTTTGATAATGCAAAATAGAATGTCTGCGAAACGTCGACAGCAGGTTGAGAATAGACGCGGCGAAGATCCGAAAGTCAATAATTAATACGTTACTTTGATGTTTATCTACTACAGATCACAATCCATTTTTTAACTCAATTTCCATCTTTTTAATTAACTTAAATTCGTTTCGATTATCTGTGACCCATATATACCGGCAGAAAATATAATTCTTCGAACGACTCAAAACGATTTTCGCCTCAAAGGGTTAACAAGCGAAATTCTGTTGGGCGCTTGATCTTCGGTAGGGAAGTTCGGTGAAGATGTAGTCCTGAACTTCCGTCGATGCCTCGCCACGTCGCGCTCGATAATTATCGCAGGAACCATTACAGGGAACTGCATCGGGTCGCGGGAGGTGCGGATTCCGGCGTTCATGACACTTACTTGCGAACCACCTGTTGTCCTTCGTAATTCGAGCCCCGTGATGAGCGCTCGATGGTCGTATCCAGGCAGCCTTCAAAAAGGGCCGACACTCGTCCGATTTCACCTCGTGGCTCGACGTCGATCTTTCGATCTCATCGAGCACTGACTGTGAGGCTCTCGAAATTTATTGGCAGCTGCAGAGAAAAAGGCAATTCCGGGAAATCAGTCCAGTGAAGCAAATTACTTCTGAGTGCTTTCATTCGATCAAACTGGGTGCTTTCTGCTCGGACGTTATTGCGAATTAATAATTGGCGGAATCTCATTTTTGCGAACTGTAAAAATCGTGCTTGAATATGTCGTGTCAATAGCAGCAAATTTTCGCTTATCATGAGAAATGTTCATTTCACGCGAGTTTTGCATGACATCGATGTTTTGATGTTGCAAACATGGTTACTAAGCATCTTACGCGGTCGGAAAGTGAAGATTTTCGTATTTCAGCCGAAAACGTATTTTAGACTCTCAGGAGAGGAGGAAATCGTATTTTCGCTCGGCATAAGAAAACCTACATTTCACGCGAGTTTTTCGCGAAATGGATGCTTTGACGCTGCTGACGTGCTAATTAACCATCTTACGTTGTAGTGAAAATTTTTAGCACGCATTCGAATTTTTCTATAACAGCTCACTGCGTGTTGTAACAGCCCATTGGCAGCAGTTAACCACTTGCGCTACGATTTAATTTTCGGCTGCCGCGCTCTACAATATAACATGCCGGCGCAAAAGATTTTACTATAAATGCAAAAAATTCGCCATACAGCCTAGTAGCAGCTATTGATGTAGTAGCAGCGTCTATGTAAAAGACACGTGGTTTTTGCTTCTGCCACAAATGCCTATCTGTTAATTTCCACACACCATAAAAATCCTACTTGAAACCCTCGCCGCACGTCAACGCTTTTCGGCAATGCATCGCACGTTTTAAGTTCTCCCCGCTGAGATTTGTCCCGGAAATATTCATCAGCGCCGGCGAAGAAAATTCGTGAAACGCGCCGTTCGCTGTGAGCAGGACGCGTGCGTCGAAGGGCGGGCAGAAAGAGGATGCGCCACGAGAGATTCCGAAGTCTCTGTCGAAACGTGATCAGTGCATTTTTTATCGCGCCCGGAGCCATCGCTAACGCTTTCTCTCCTCCCGATCTCCCGCCCAGCATCGCAACCGCCATGAGAAGCGACGCAGAGAGAGGGAGAGAAAGGAAGAGAGAGCGGAGAGGGCTGAGGCGCATTTTTATCGCCCTGGTCGCTGCGGGCGTTACACCTGCAGACCTCGATTTTCATTCCTTTTGCGATGCGGCACTGTGGATGCGCCTCGACGCACATTCAAATCCTGCGCGATCTGCCCCGCCAAGTCTTTGCATCGATGCACCTCGGCCACCGGCCGGATTTTCGACTTCAACTGCGCGCGCCGGGACACTCTCGTTCTCGGCGATATTTATTGCCACACATTGTGGACCCGCGATATGACGGATTTGTCTTTTTGCGGGGCTCTTTGTCGAGAGCGCGGGAGAAACGCAGGGAAAGCTGCGTTGTGAAACTTCGAGAAGCGTACGATGTTACACGACAGGTGAGTTGGATCAGGATCTGTGTAATGGTGGGTGATATCAATTATTTTGGAGCGTTTTGCATATTTTGAAACGTATTTGTATTTTGTGAAGGTGTTTATTCTGTTACTGTAGATGATGTAAATTATCTTACATCGAACAATCGTAAATTGCGTTTGCATTCTAGTTTTGCATAAGGCGATAATAGCACAGACAATTTTCGATAGACACCATAATCAGTAAACTTCCTGAATTAATGAATCGTTATAACCAAGATTTCCTATCCTATAATCCTAATAAGGCCTAATCTTAATAAATCCGCCGTTGGCATTTACTTGGCAAGTGAGACAATGCTGCTTAAATTCTTGGACATCCCAGTATCTCGTCTAGGACACTTTAACGAACAATATACGTTAGACAGACGGCAAAGGAGTGAAAGCGGGGAATAGTTCGAGTGCTCGAAAACGCTGCGACTTCGCAATGTAATGTAGTTGGAGTTGACGTCAGGCTACCCTCACAGTTTGCTCGATTATTCAGCGCGGTCGAGCTTAAAGGAGCTGAAATGATCATGCCGCTAGTGCGGAGTACGAATTCTGCCAGTATTAAGCGCTAAACTATTCACGGGCTACCTCCGGGGGAGTTCGCAAACTGTCGATAGTTCAAAATATATTCGGCTTCTCCCATATTCGGGACATCGAAGTTTGGATACACAAACGATAGCTGCGCGGAGTTGACTCAGGCCGGATCGAAAATTATGGCTGTGATACGAAGTGCCGCAGAACGGCTGATCGGAAGACGGAAAGAGAGAGAGAGAGAGAGAGGATTGGATCACTTTTCATATGCTAAAAGGACAACCAAATCCCAGAACCATCATCTTGTTGGCAAAAATACCGCGGGGTACATATTAAGATTTTCTCAATTTCTTCAAGGCTCTCTCACATATATACTAATGGTCGAAAACTAAAGGTTATACAGCCCTTCTTAAAGGTTTCTTTTATGCTCTTTCATGTGAAATCATTATATTCGAGCTATCTTAAAACAATTTCTTTGCACACTTGAAAAGTTATTAAAAATAATGGCAGCCAGAAACAAATTAAGAACAAGTGTCAGTAAACCACAGTCTATCTTGAAACATTGACCGCTGACCTTTTGTTACGTATGTAGCTTTTTTTTTAGAGAGCATAGCATTGTTGCACACGCCTATTCTTATTCAACCGTAACTTTCATCAAAAATGTTTTTTTCCTCAAAAATTCGTCATCAAAACATTTTTAAACGAAAGCATAAACCCAAATTATAGACAGGACCACCGTAGCAAAAGGGTTAAGGCCACGCGAAACACGCAGACCCCATCCCCTGGCATGCTAAATTCTTTTCGCCGCGTGCGAAAGTCGTTAGGATGTTAAGTGGGACCGTTTTGACGTGGGAACGAAATTTAACGCGACAGCGGGAGGAAGAAAACGATGGAAGGAGAGGAGGCCGTGGAGGCAGAGGAAGATAAATCGTCGAAGCTACAGTCGGTGGCCGATAAATCGTGGATCCAGCTAGCGCCGGGGGTTACGAAGATTGCAGCGTGTCACATTCTTGCGGAAAATTGGACCGGCTCGAGGTGGCTCTTAAGAGAGGCAACCTCGCGTCGCGCGAATGGACGTATCCTCTGGATGCAGACGCGGACCACCCGCGTTAATCCGCGGAGCAGCAAGCATCAAACGCACATTTACAGGGAGCCATATTGCAAACGCGTAAAAAAGTTTGCACGACGCTCGATGCTGACCCTTAGCCAATCGCGCGCACCGTAACGAAACATAGGTATGCCTTTAACACTTTGACTGCCACGATGGTCACCGGTGACCGACGCAAGAAATTTGACTGAAGACCCAAAATATTCGCAATGGGTAGCAATTATTATTCTATAAATAGAGTTGTTATTAGAATAGTGATGCGATTCTTTGGTCTCCAATACCTGCAAACTATTTACATTTTGCAGAATTCAGTCGAACGCTGTATTATTTCATAGCATCGCCGTTCTAATATAGTAAAATACGCTTGGCAGTCAACGTGTTGAGAACACGTGGAAGGTATAACAATTATTTGTACGGATAAACTAAATTCGGTGGTAATGATCCTTTGTTGCGTGTACTTTATAAGAAATATGAATTGAAAATTAATGATATACTTAATTTTTTTTTATTTGTTATTTATGTATTTCTGTATATTTTTAACACTTTGACTGCCGTGCGTATTTTACTATATTAAAACCGCAACGTGATCAAGTACTACAGAATATAATTGAATTGTGCAAAATTAAGATAATGCGAAGGTATCGGAGACCGAAGAATTGAATCACTATTTGATATTAATTGCATTTACAAAATTATAAATGCTGCCGATTGGACATTTTTTGAATTTTTCGTGAGACACCATGGCAGTTAACGTGGTTAAAGTGTGGTAAGGCTCAAAACAGATAAAATTATATTTTACAACACCAAAATAGGTATTTGTTGAACTGAATATGATACCAGTCGAAGACCGACCAGTTGAATCACGAAAGCAGACGTGAATAAAACGCGAGGTAACTTTCTGCCAAAGGAAAAAGCGGCAGATCTACCCGTTCCATTGGCTAAGTGTTAACATTCTACGCGGCGCATCGCGGTGTGGCTAAAAAGTCGATGTAAGTGCATTCCGCGCCACCGGAGTGGAAAGGACTTGTTCAATTACGATTGGAATGAAAAGGCTGATGATCGCGAACGATGATTGATGACCGTCGACTCAGCTAGGATGAGCTAGTTACTTGACTGACACGTGCCCGTTACGTCGGCGGTCGTTATCTGACGCTCGCCAGCAAGGATACGTGGAAACATCCGCAATATCTCGATAACGCCCGAGGTATGGGAAGGCAAGGGTTGAGTAAAAGTCTATTAACGTCGTTCGCGGTCGTCCGATCGATACGGGCCGCGAAGATCTAGGCTCAGCACTCGAGTCGGGAGCATGGCGGATCGAAACACGGCGGGGTGTCGTGAGTTATCGCGGGCCTGCCCTAATTATTTATCTATCCGCGCGATAATTACATGCCCCGGCGAGGCATTACGGCCAACCAATTACCGCATAACTGCCGTTCATACGGCCGTTAGCCGACGAACACTCGACGATCGATTTTTTCGCGACGCGCAACCACCGTTCTGTTATTCTTCTACGGACGCGGCGCCGGGAAAAATTTTAATCCAATAAGAATTTATTCGTTATCCGAAGTATCCGTATTGGCATGGCGTATCGGAAACAAAATGTAACGAAGAATTTCGCGGGACCGGGAAAGCGCCGGCTGAACAGTTCGCGCTGTATGAATAAATGGATAAATATCGGATAATGTATTTAATTTCGACCGTACTATATTTTACTTGGATAATGAAGGAACACGTAAAGGCCTCTCATGACGGAAAGTGCTGGATTTGAGAATTTTATTATTAAAACTCCCGACGTGTTTCGGGGCCGCTCGTGCGCCTCTTCAGGAGTCTATAAGTGTATGCATGTTACAAGCTTTATACAATGTAAACGTTTTCTTTCATGTAACAAAAGCGGATAGAAGCGTAATCTCCGAATTGCGTATAGGGCCCAAACGAAGTTACTCGGTTAATTATTTCGTGCGCGGATTCTGTTGAACACCGCATAATGCGTAATTTTGATAGGGAGGAGTCGCTTGCAAAGTTACGCTCCTCTTGCACATTCGTCTGACATATTAATTACGACACGGCGGCTCGTAAAAATTCCCCGCTGCCGTGTCGCTTTACGAGCGTAACCTGTCAATTTATCGCCACGTAATAACGTAACCCTCGACTCGACACGCCGTCGCGTGTAACGGAAGCATTTAAAAGTGCCCGCTCCTAATCTCGCTGCCGGCCCTTAAGTACGGACGCGACGATAACGTGCCGATTGGATCTCGTCTCGCTTAGAAGTAGCGAGACTCCGTGACTTACGAGACCGCCTCGTTACGGTTCGATCAAGTTCCTCCGTGAAATTTACATTTCCCGGCGACCACAATCAGGCCTTTTCGCCGCTCAAACTTGCCGTGACAGAGTCAAACGACGAGCAGACGTGTTGAGGATAGAATTCACCGATTTTACATTTGAGGCTTCAGAGATTACTTTCGGTATTGGCTTCCAGATGCTGGCTGCGTCTGTTATTAACTTGCTTGTCAATCCGAAAGCCAATAAGCAAAAAAGTAACTGTTCACTGATTTATTTTTTTTTTTTTAACGGGCGTACCGACAATTAAACGGCGGACAACGAAGTCTGAAATAATTCGAAAACGCCGATCGATACACTTAACGAGGTATCTGGTATAGATATGCAACAGTAGTAATAAAGTATAACTCATTAATGTAGTAAAGATTTATTAACTTCGTATATTGCATTCAATTTTATTTCTATGCTTCACTCGAGTGCCAGTTCTTCACTTCTTTATCGTCCACATTATCAATTTCTTCCGCAACGGATCATCATCCCATCTATTGTACCTCGAATACCTGAAGTGGAGATCTCCTTACCACAGCAAAAATATTTTAATTTCCTACGCTACATTTAATAGCTCTTCTTCATTCCACTTGACCGGCAGTTCTTCACCTCTCTATCGCCGTGTTCCCGAGAATCAATCCGCATTTTCAACATATTCCGCAACGAATCGTCATGCTATCTATTCTATCCCGAGTAGAGTCATTCCCAGAGGAACCTTCCGCTGTTGAGTACGAAGTTCACAAAGATCGGTTCAAGCCTTTCGAGACCGCCCGTCGATCCGTTCTCTTCTACGTCAGGTTTATTCGTTCTCTCCTCCCATCTCGTCGTCCTTCTGCCTTCGTAACAGTCGATGGCGGATGAGAGGAGCCTCGCGTGGCCGAGAAGAGCTCGGAGCGAGCGATGCGCAAGCAGATACGAGCTTTGCGCACTGCCGCGACCAGCAACGCCGCTTCCCGGGAGTAATACGATCAAAAAGGGCGGACCCGTTCTTTTGAAGACGCGGCTGCAGCTCCTCGATGTCGGTAGGCGTTCAACTCCTCGCGCGCAAATCGCCACTTTTCACAGAATCGAAGCGCGTCACCAGGCTAATCCGATTCCGAGCATCGATCGCCCCGCTTCGCGTCCAGCAGTTGTGCGTTTACGTGTGGCAACGAAATCAACTTTGTCGCACTCGCAACAAAGCGTTCCGGAGCCTTGGACGCAACTTTCGGCTGGACGCCTGCGTTTCGCATTGCGCGTGCAATTGTTGCAGTTTTGTTAGGTTCGCACCAAAGCCCGCGGCCACTAAAGTGCATTTACCCTCCGCATGACCGGCACCGAGCAATTATTATGCTCCGATGTCGGGCTCTGCGGTCGGCAGTGCGGAAATTGATGTCTGAGCAGCGCAGCATCTAAACTGCGCGTTAGCTGGTTGCGCGTAAGTAGATTCTATACTTCGAATGTCCATTGCTTTCCATGTTGCCCCGCGGTCTCGGAAGGCCATGGACGGTCTTTGAGTCAGGGCGACACTGATCGCGCCGGAGCGAGCAGGCGGAACCCGGAGGACATGGGGAACAAGAGAACGATGCAGAACGATGCAGAACGGCGCAGGGCTGAGGATCGAGAGAACAGAATGGGGCGAACGAAGGAAACACGACGAGACCAGGTGGACGAAGGTGCCGGACAAAGGATGAGGAGGACATATAGAACAACGGAGGCGAACGAACGGGAAGAGGGATGGGGATGGGGTGTGGGGGAGGAGGCGGGAGGTAGGAGCTCTCCTGAAGTTTACGAGAGGACCAGTGCATGAACACGTCAAGGCAGAGCCTCGGGCCAGCCGGTGGTTACCGTCCTGGACAACGGAACGTGTGTGAACGTTTTATACCGACGTACGTATATGCGCGCGTGCACGTATATCCGCGACCATATATCGTGCCCTATACGTACACGTATATTTACGTCGCCGTGGACGCGCCCGTGTGCATGTGGACACAGGACCTTGGAACCTGCCCAAGTGGAGTGCGAGACACACTGTACTTCACTCTGAATACCCGGCATTAAAGGCGACTATAACGCTCTTTGGATCTTGATTATATCGGCCCTGGATCCCACCTCCCGAGAGGATCGAAGACGCATGACTCCGGGAAGATTTGTCGTTAAACGACGACGGCCATTTGTTTTACGGCGCTTTTTAACGAGCCCCGATCTGATTTACGGGCGTATCGTTAACGCGCCGCGATTTTGCCGAATGCGAAACGCGATACCGACAATTACGGGATTTCTCAAATTTAAATGTCCCGGAAAGCGCCTCATTTTTTTCTCGCGCGCCGAGCACGCCGCGAAATGGCTGCTTTTCGTCGTGTCTCACGAAGGCGCCCGACAGCGCGTAACGATCGGTTTTTCGTTATTGGCGGTCTGCTAAAAATTGCACGGCCGCCGCGCTAATTGGAACCCCCGTCACGGGGCGGCATTGAAGTTTACACGGTGTCTGCAGGGCAATTAATCTGATTACGGATTCCATTCTCCCGAAATTGGCTGACTCGATTCTGTTGGTCGTCGGGATAAAGGAAGGAGGGACAAACCACGGGCGTGACCGAAGTTTGCGCCATAATCGGGCATTTCGGCGGAGAATCGACAAACGGAAACAAGCTGGAGCGTGGTCGAGCGGATGCCGGCGGAAGGACAAGAAAGACGGAGAGCCCGAGACACGCCGAGCGCGAGAAAGACGGCGCGAGGGCAAGTCGTAGGCAAACTCGGATCGCTTGTATACACATCTGCGGTCGTTTCGGGCCGACGACGCGGAGATCCGGAGCCAAACTGAAAGGAGAATCTGCTTAGTTTGCCAACTCATTACCCTATTGCCGATATAAGTGGAGAACTGGACAAGCGCGTCGTAGACAACTTCGTTGCTGACCAAACGACGTCCTTTCAGGCCACCATGCCTCGCCGGGTTCCATTGAAACTCGTTCGCGGCTGCCATTTTTCACGCCGGCTCAATAACAATATTACCACCCCCCGAATGCGCTCGGCCGGAACACATTAATTACCCTCGCCGCTCGCGCAGGATCATACGTCCTGCAGATTGGCGGAATAAAGGCCGCCAAGGTCCTCCGCCAAGGACGTTCTCGACCCTCGTCATCCTCGGCATATTCTTCTACGACGGCTGGCGATCGATCGGCCGGCAAGTGGAACGACTCGTTATTAATCAGACGAAAAGCAGGCGTTTTTTATCGGGCGACGACGATTAAGTCCCGAATGAATGCAGGGCTATAATTAACGGTCTTCCAGCTCGTGCCTCGTGGCTGGCCGCGTGCAGATAGACGCACACTCCCGGGGCTGGGTTCATCCGCGCTGGATGTGTGAGAGGGTGCCACGGAGACAATGCGGGTAACGTGTTAATCCCACGGCACCGTGTGTTTATCATGGTTTGTCCAAGTACTCGCGCTTGCGGCTCTTCCGCCCGACTCCGCGCCACCTCCGAACACTCCCTAAAGGGGTGCTTCGAGGATTCTCGTGCGCTCCTTCGTATCGACCGAAGTCGACGGTTCCACGCCAACTCGCCCAGACGATTAAGTCAAGGACTTCCCACTTCGTCGCTAAATAACGGCGCTACGTCGATCTCCATCCCTCTCGCACCAGCCGAGCCCCGCCGAATCGTGGATCGAGAACTAATCGGGCCAGAACTTAGCCAGAAACTTCGTCGGATGTGGCGCACACATTCGGAATAATTAATCATGCAGCCGATGTTACTCGGTAATGAGTCGATAAACGATTCCGCGCGATTCGCGCCCGTAATTTACGGAACGCTTCTCGCGCCTGATCACGGCGGCGGGAGCGTTAAGGTACCAAACGCGTATATCGATTTCACGGGTTCGGTGTTCAACTCTTTAACCGATCGAGTTAGGTTGTGCAGATGGCATGTCGAAAAGTACTACGTTTGACCGCGACGCGCAAATAACAGTGCAGTTACTTTCCTCGCGTAGTTACTCTTTTGCGTGCAAACCAGGTGAAAAATGCGTTTTGTCTCAAATTGCCATTATTTCTGTTACGTTTATTTGACGGATACAAGCGCGTCATTATACTTACACGCGCGTATATTGGTTTCCCGGGGCCGGCATTTAACTGTTCAACCGCGTCAATCGCGCTGTGCTGATTTCATGTCGAAACGTGCCACGTTTGACCGCGATGCGCAGGTGTCATGCCAAAAAGTACCATGTTTCACGCGATACGCAACCGATAATATCCGTGTAATTTTACCGATACTTATCCGTTGCATAGTTACATTTTCGCACGTAAGCCACGTGGGCAATACATTATCTCTCGTATCGCCACTATATTCAGTCACGTTTTTGGCTTTTGGGCATAAATTAACACAGGCGCTATCCTTTAAACTTCCTGACCAGATTTTACAACGAACCTGAGACGTTTAATCTCCGATGCGTCGTGCATCGCGAGCAGTCGCCCTTACTTTCCACCCTCGCACAATTCCGCATTCCATACTTCACGTAAACATTCTCCCGCCGACGCAGCAGCGTAAGCCCCTCATTCAGTGTTCGGCATTTCGCGGAGCGTCAGTAAAAAAGGCGACCGACGTTTATTCCTTGACAACGTAATATTTTTATATCGCCTCGTATACACGGGTTCTTTCTATGCCGTAACCTGCGATAAGCGAACTTCGGGGCCGGGCCGACGGCGTTTCTCAATTTCTTAACATATCTCAGGTGACGATAAACGAGCATCTTGGCCGCAAACATGCTCGTAAAGCTTGTCGACACCGTGCTGGACGCCTTAGGCCGATGTCCCTTTCTGGAAGCCACCTCCTCCGCCTCCTCAACCTCTTGTCGGCTACTTGCACGGCTTCTGCGTGTCTTACGTACGGTTTCCGCCGGATGTGGAATCGTCGCGAGCCGAGCGAAACGACGCACGGTTAGCAGGCAATAACCTCCCCGTCTTTCGTGTCTTCCGTGTAATGCGGATACCACGGAAGCCGACTCGTGACCCGTCGCAGGTCGCCTTCTCGGTGAATCATTATTAACGACGCACACGACACTTTACGCGAACGTTCGTACGCCGCTGTTTGCCGGAAAAATGTCGGCTCGCGCGGTACGGATTGCGCGTTATGCGCGTCACGTAGCCGGTTGTTAGTGTGCTGGGAGCTTTATGGCGTTTAATATAATGGGCGGCTCTTATAAAATAAGATAGAAGGTCGGTGTCACGTGGCGCGGGAACGGTATATTAAAAGTGAAGGGGGGTGGATATTGTGATTCAAGGCTGCTGCGCTGCTAGCTGAGGAAAGCAGGTTAATTCGGTCGTATGCGTAGCTTCGTGGCAGTTGATAGTTGGATGAAGCTGGTTTGCGAAGTTAAAATTATAAGGGGCACGTTTGTTTTTAGTATGGAATATAGTTAGGAATGATATAGATATATATGGACATTTATTTGTTCCACAGGATTTTATTTTGCAAATTCAATATGTTTTATACCTACACATTCCCCTGTAAGTCTAGTATCAAGGCCCAGATATTCGCGATTTCACAATTTCCCACAGCACTTATATCACAGTCCATCTTCACATAGTTCTCATAGCAGACCCTACCAGCAGAATCATCAATCGCTATCCTTATTAAGAAAATACATTCTTAAATATAATTTATATTGTCAAAACATTAATTTGCCAGCACACCAGATGTTGCGCCGTCCCATCAACCAAATACAACATCAATCACAACACACGTCCAATAACCTTCTATCCGGAGCAGTTGCGAAATATTAATTTCTCCGCTCAGCTTCTTCGCCGCACTTAATTCACCGACATCACGCAATTAGCCTTTGCCCACCCACAATCATAATCCATCGCCGCAGCTACGAAAACAGTCTCCGCCTTGAACATCATTCCATCTGCGTGACAGCGTATCGTCAATTGCTACCGTGGACTAACTCTAGCCATGCGTCAGCGTAATGTCATACAACGCGGCGTAAGCTGAATCGCCCTGTCCCGAGAATTTGACCGGGGGTTAACTCGTAAGAATAGTCGTAAGTCTCGATGGGCGTGCGCGGGGGATCTGTTGATTCAGTTAAATGGGATTAAGCTGCCGGGGTATCTGCTTTCACAGTTGGCTACGGATCGCTCTCCCCTTGCGGATTCTCCCCATTGTTCGGGGGCGAGAACCCCGCTTCTTGGCGCACATCCAACCCCGCCCACGGGGCTTCGAGGGGCCACGCTCGCTGTTTATCGATTCGCCGGAAACGGACAGGTGCCACTCTCGTAATTAATTTAACGCGCGTCGGCCCGTGAACTCGGAATTCCCGGTTATTCGCGCTGCATGAGTCAGCCTGAGTTGACGCCCGGGCAAGGGTGGACTGTTGACGCCGACTTTCACGCCTCAGCTGAGAAGCAGACCCGTCGAATCACGCGATGCGGATGAATCAACGTTGACGAGCACCGAAACTCCGCCGAAACGATCGACACTACGCTCTCGCGCGCATCATCGAACCCGGGCGGCCCTGAATAACGAGGCGTTGTTTAAAACAGCGCCGGATGTCAACAGGTTGCCGAACGTCAACGAGCGCAAACGGAATCTTACACGCTACCAAGGTAGCCGCTTTATGCGCGCCGTCGGCTTATCGCGATTCGGCAGGGAGCGTGGAGGCTTTTTTTACGACGGGACGCGGGCGGAATTTTTTTCAGCCGCTACTTCGGGCGGTGGTGACAAATCGCGGCGAAATTGTCCGAATCGAGCGGCGTAAGGAGCGCGAATAAAGCGTGTCGCTGGTATTTACGACCGCGTGCATTATGTTGGGGAGCGTAAAGTTCTTGCAATCCTCTCGATAGGACGGCCGACCGCGTGCGCAGCTGCCGATAAGGGAGCCAGGCGCAAATGACACGTGTAAGTGTTGCTGATTCGATTAAAACGTCGAAGAGTGACGGGTTAGCGGGACGATAATCGAGACGGGACGAGATTGGGGAGAAGCTTGTCGTGTTACACAATTCCGGCGCGGAGCGGAGAAGAGGGCAGGTACCTCAACGCCCGCAGATTCCCTCTTGACGGAATTGCCTGGCAGAAAAAGTCCGAGGAGGCAGAAAGGAAGCTGAGCTCGTTCCCTCGATCGCTTTAGTTACGGCTAACATCGCGGAATGCCGTTAAACGCGGCCTCCGGATCGAATCCATGTAACGACTGTTTGTCGAGATGTCGACTTATGTACACTTTTTACCTAGCGCCGGCCCACGTTGCGTGCCTCTGCATTTTTCATGCATCGATTCCCGCCGACGATAGTCCCCGATCGCCGCGGGCTAAATAACACGGTATCGACGTGCGCACATCTTTTTCTCCGCTTAACGATAACTGCGATAGGCCTAGTCGTCAGATGGCACGGCAGACTTACGGACGTTGCGAACGATGCGGGTTCTGTTTAATCTATATCTACGCCGATGAGCTTTTTTTAATAAACGCGCTGCTATTAAAATTGCACTACTTATACGCTTGTTTATCGAAGATGCGGGTTAACACGCTTGTGGTATAAATATATAATATAGCCCGGTGAAGAAACTTTGAATAAACGCAGACTTTGCCCCAAATCGTATTATAGGTACCGAAAATCATTTTCTGCCGCGGAAGCTTCGACGCAGAATTAATCGTTAATCATTAGTTCTGTCAGTCTTAAACATTGCGAAAGATGCAAGTTTTGTTTGATCTATATCACGGCGATGAAATTTTTTAAATAAATACGCTGCTATCAGAATGGCACTACATACGCGTCTGTGTATCGAAGATGCGGGTTAACACGCTCGTGGTATAAATATATAATATAGCCCGGCGCTGAAACTTTGAATAAATGCAGACTTTGCCCCAAATCGTATTATAGGTACCGAGAATCATTTTCTGCCGCGAAAGCTTCGAAGCAGAATTAAACCTTAATCATTAGTTCTGCCAGTCTTAAGCATTGCAAAAGATGCAAGTTTTGTTTGATCTATATCACGGTGATGAACTTTTTTAAATAAATGCGCTACTATCAAAATGGCACTACATAGACGCCTGTCTATTGTAGATGCGAGTTAAGACGCTCGTAATTTATTAGTGGTAAAGTATTAGGTACATCAACCCTAACCATTACGAACAGCTTTCCACTGATTTAATTTTTTTAATAAATGCACTGCTATTGAAATCTCATTACGTACACACCTGCTAATAGAAGACGGAGTTAACATGCCTGTAATCTAAAATAACATGATCCGGCCGAATACGTGAAAATTTGAATAATCGCACTCTTTAACCCCACTCCCATCACAGGATCCGCCAAACGGCCCGCGGGTGGAAAATAGTCCTCCGTCGCGGAAGCTCCGCAGCAAAATCAACCGTCGATTATTAGTCGTGTCAGCCCCGCGGCGCGTTATTTACAACGCGATGACCTGAAACCAAGCGCAGATTTACGTTTCAGGGGCGTACGAGGAGCTCGCTTCCGCATGGGTGGCCCGCCACCCCGAGTCGTTATTAAAATAGTCCCTCTGGCACTTAATCACACCCGTTGGCCGTCCGCGGCGCATAAACGGTGCGTCTGTCGCACCTCTCAGTCTTCCTCTCGAGTCTTCGCCACCCACGCATCCATCCTCCCGCGCGCGATGAAGCGCAGACGACCGACTCCTATCTGTCGCACCTTCGTACACGTTGCAAAACGCGGTCAACATTCGTTGTCGCGGTCTCGGGGTTTCTGTAAAGTTCTGCGCGCGGACGAGTGCACTTGTGTTTCGTCAAACATCAAGGCGAAGGTGGAAAACATCAAATGGAGGAAGTAAAATGTTACTGTCGCAAAACATGCGGATCGCGTATTAGGACATTGCGTCTGGATTTGCTATTGGCTACATGGCAGAATCTGATAATTTTGTCCCGCATGTACCTTTGGGAATGTGGACTTAAATACAGATCAAATGTAGATTTCAGACAGATCCCTGGATGCGGGGTTCTTTCTGAGTTTTCCAGAAATTGCATGAGTCATCTTTTCCGACATCTCAGTTCGTCACGCCGTGTACCTTCTACTTTTGGAAAAACCACCAAGTGGCAGAGGTAATTTTAAGATGTGCTGGTTATTTTTAAAATACGCACTAACGCCGAATATCTCAGTCGGTGTAACTTTCTGTAGTTTTATGTAATAAATCTTTGGAAATGGCTTCCGGATGGTTGCCATGTCTGAACTCAGCTACATGCTGACGTTACAGTCTGCATGTTCAGGCCCTGTAACGTCTGCGAAACGTTGGCATGTAGCTGGGTTTAGACGCGGCACCCATCCGGAAGCCAACCATTTTCATAATTCTGGCCGCGAAAGCTTTAACTTTTTCGCTACAACGGTCCTGTCCGTTAGAACGGCCCGGTAGAATGCGTTGTGCGTCAGTATTTGCGTTTATGCTTACGTTAAAAATGGTTTGATAACGATTTTTTGAGAAAATAACATTTCTTACGAAAGGTATGACTGACTCAGAATACGCTTCTTGCTATGCTCTCTAAGAAAAGGAAAATACAGAATAAACGTATATACGTACCGAAGCGCATATAAGTAGCGTTCCGTGAATGACGACTATAATCCCTCGTAGTGGAGAAAGTATTAACTCATGTTTCGTCAGAAAGAAGTGAGCAGCGCATCGTATCCTATGAAATTGTGTAATTTTGGAAAGAAATCTTTATCCAAATTTTTTCTTAAACCTTCTTTACCTAAGCTTTTCATTCAACTTTATGAGTACACATTTAATTAAATAAAATTGAAAATGTGTAATTCGTACTCTTCTAAGTTGTGATAGGTTCTAAACAACAGGTTGTCTTTCACCTGCCTAAATCTAATTGTTATCTCAGTTAATTTACGGAAAATTCTTTTAATTTTAAATGGGACTGACGTATTCCATTTTTTTCATATTGCGTTTACTTGCAATAGACTTTTTTGCAATGGATTTTACTTATGACATCAAATTTCGCTAGATCTTTGTTACTCTTTGCTTTCACTTGTCTAGCTAGCATCTGCCTATCTGCCACTAGACGTAGACCAAGTGTACAACTTTCTCGTAAGCGGGCCGATTGTGGTACATATATAAGCCCACGGTCCACAGCACTCCTAACATCCGGTCGCGCCAACGTCTAGGGCAAAACCCACTCGGCATAGCCCTACTTGATGAGTCCTAGACCCCCAGGACCGAAACGTTCTAAATTCTCTGTTGGAATCGTGTACACATCAGGAGTAAGCGAAAAGGAACCTTCAGTTCCCCATTTCGTTTGCAATCGATCATAATATCTGTAGGTTGGCGGAGGGGAAAAGGGGGTCTTGCATACGCACTGATTACGTCGTTATGAAAATAACTATTTGTAACGTTTTATTATAATGAAAAGTAACAGGAATTAACAAAAGATAACTCTCGGTGTCACGCGTAATAACTCACGCGTTCTTTTCTCCACCCCGATTAATTTTTCTCGAACATCTTCCAATATGAGTCGTCAATTGTTTTTTATGGAATGCGCAGCTGCCCTTTCGGCAGCGTGTGATTCCTACATATCTTACAGCAACGAACATTCGAACGCATCTTTCTCAAGAAGAACCCGAATCTTTTCATGTCCCCTCCGAAGATATAGTCGAGTGCAAAGGGTTAATTCGCGCGACTACATCTCGTCGTGCCGGATCGTCAAAAGCCGCCGGAAATACCCTCGCATGTTCTGCGCACGTTTGCGATCCGCCGATATCGCGAGCGGAACGATGACTAGACTACGTAGGAGTGCACGAGGATGGCAAGAGGCCGAGGAGCCGGAGGGAACGATAATAGACAGGTCAACGTTCACGCACGACGGCGAGGTCGGGATAAAGTTACGAGCGTCGCGGTATCGTAAATTTAAAGCCGCTTGTCTCTTCGACAGCTCCCCCTCATTTCGACAATTTTTCCGACCCATTGACGACGTCTGTCTGACATTCGCCCCCGCCCTGATTGGCTCGTGTGAGTCGTCGGCCGAGACGTTACGGCTCGAGTGTTTCGTGAGCGTTTTGTCGAGGTCTGCGAGGTTCTGTTGGCTGGTGTTTCGCGATGGATGCGCAGTTTTTAACCCTTTGAGTGCTGAATACTCCCGGCCGAAGCGTTCGCTGTGGAGGAGATACTTTTCGATAGGTTGAACTCTATTGATTGATTGTGTAAGGCGCAACGGAGTTCTAACGGTAATTCTGCATTTACGCCAAATTAAATAATGCAAGTATGTTATTTGATAAAGAACGCATCTGTATTTATCTCATATATCAATAATTGTGTCAGTCAAGCGGGCGACGCTTGTGATACGTGGATCTTTTGGCAGGCCACGATAATTAACACTTTACGGACCGCTAGCCGATTAATCGGCTTTTCCGTTCCAACTGTTATTTACCGGTAGCCGATTAATCGGCTTTTTAGTGGTCAACGGTTATATTAGATAAAATAAATATCAAATGATATTATGTCAATTCTAAATGACAATAAAATTATACTGCTTTGAAACGAAAGGATTATCAACAACACCATCAGTATTTTTGAGTTATACAGCTTTACAAATAGGCGCATACACAATTCCAGCGCGATATCTAAAACAGACTCGGTCGTTAGTGAGTAGCATTTTCAGTTAACAGCGGTTGATAAAGTGTTCATAGGCACGAATTACTGACATTGTCAAAAAAGTTGAATTCAGTAATGTGATAATGTTAATCATTTTTGTGCCTGTTTTTGGTTGGATGTGTTCTATTTTATCGCAGGGGGAATTTTACCTTATCCTGTAGAAAGCTTCAACCTTGCGGAAAATCCATAGTGCAAGTAGACTCTAAGCAGAATTTTAAATACGACGTAATATA
Source organism: Cryptocheilus praepositus (assembly GCA_033815515.1). Classification (NCBI taxonomy): domain Eukaryota; kingdom Metazoa; phylum Arthropoda; class Insecta; order Hymenoptera; family Pompilidae; genus Cryptocheilus; species Cryptocheilus praepositus. The sequence goes on from JAWWQZ010000227.1 coordinate 2,966,604, forward strand.
AAACACATGAACGTTAGGATTAAGGGAAACTTATTTGTGCGATAAGCTCCTGAAGAGCAGAGCCGCGGACCTCGAAGGCGGTGGAGCTTCTACAGGACAAAATGAAACTCACTCAACCAAAAACAGGCGCAAAAATTATTAACATCAACGAAAAAGGTTGAAGTTGCTAGTAAGTTAATCCCATATATTCTTATCCATCGTCGTCATTTCTCCAAAACGGTTGACCCTACCTAAAATGCAGTGGGGAAATATATTTTCAAGAGAACAGTTATTCCTTGAATCCCGCCAAAGTTTCGGTCAATCTGAATTTTTAATTTAATACTACTCCGCCGTGTTCAACGCCCATGATTTAGTGCCAATACGATGAGCGAGGAAAGTGAACCGCTTCTTAACGAACAGGAACCTCTATAAAACAATAGCGACATCGAACGAGCATGAAATCGGCGAGCTCTTATAAACTAATCGACTGGCACGTTCTTAGTGTTCCGTCTTCGCGATACTTCTTCGCTCGTATTTCAAACGTGGAGTGCACTCAACGATCTTTGATGACATCGATGGGACCCAGCTTACGACAGAAATGCCACCGAACCAGGTCACACGGAAATAATAACCCGGCGAGTGGAGGAGTATCGTGAGTTCCCGATCCTAACTGATGTCGTAAATAAGAGTCCGCGGCTTTATGCTACGTCGAAACTGAATCGCTCGTCTGAATAATTCCCAGCACAACATGCACCGTTTCGCCGGAGGCCAAAGAGGATTATGAAACAAGATTGCGAGACGAACATTGTCTAAATAGCGAGTGCATGGTCAACAGAGACATAGAAGTGATCCAAAGTGAACAAAAGATTGTTATATCAAAGCCGTCCGATACAGCCTAAAAATTTACGTACGATGCTGCATTTAAACAGGAGTGTACGTGTATTTATGTTACGCTCTTAAACATCTTAAATGACGTATGCCTACATCGCTTTTCTACGATTCGTTGTTGTTATATACTCAAAATTGAAGCAATCACAATTTCATTATTGTACTTATAATTGCAATATTTTACTCACACCAAATTAAATAAGGCAAAAACACTATTTGCTATAGGACACTCGTCAACTCTGTACACTGATTCTACAAAGCGCAAATTAATTTTAATTCTAATTCTTCGGTTCTTCCAAATAAAATAACACAAGAAAGTTATTTGCCAAAACATGCACGTATATTCACGTCCCTGTTGCGACTGCACTACGTAAAAAATCGAATAAATTTATGGACGCACATACGCGCCCATAGTCGACTGAGCGCTTTTAGCCGACGCATATATGCGTCCATCGCAATTAAAGGATTAAACAAACGTCGCTGCAACCAGGCTTCTTCGCGATCGTTCTGTCATCAGTAGCGGTCGTCGACCTGTGGCGAATCGTCCAAAATCTCTCTCGGACCCTTCGTCATTCCTCACGCCTCCTCCTTCCTCATTCTCCTTTTCGTTTCTCTCGCGAATCGAGATAAATCACTTCGATTAGCGATTACGAGCGGGCCCGGGGTCGACATGGTCGTAGAGCACGTTCGAGCTAAGGCGAATGCTCGTTTAGCTCGTGGGCACAAGCTACTTTTCTTTTTCAGGCCGTTGCCATTCAGACGCACGGTACGGTAGACGTATTCGATGCTGCTGGTCTATGTTACGCCATACAAAAACATCTTAATGTCATAATAATTAAGATGCGGGTACTGTTTCCGGTTTTTACTAAGTGACGTGGGCAGAATGCTTGCCTTTCGGGCGGGCACATTAGCTGAAGGAAATGGGCTGAATATTTATTTTCACATGGAAACATTAATGAGCATAAGGCCATTAGTGGCGATGCTATGATAATTTTTACACGAGTAATTAGTTCCCCACACTAAACCGTATGTCGCTTCGAAACATGTTTAACACGTTGACAGCCATGGTGGTCATCGGTGACCGGCGCAAAAGGTCTCACGAAAAACTGAAAAAATACCCAATCGATCGCATTTACAACTTTGTAAATGCAATTAATATTAGATAGCGATTTAATTCATTGGTTCCCGATACTTTTGCATTATTTTCACTTTGCACAATTCAATCGTATTCTGTAGTACTTTATCCGGTTGCAGTTTTAATATAGTAAAATACGCACGGCAGTCAAAGTGTTAACAAAAATTGTTTTTTATCAAATACACTAAACAACAAATGAAAAGGGCTTCGGTTTATAAAGTTTATAATGTGCCAACTTGGCACTCTGTGCAATAAAGGAAACACGTCGCCTAACGTTACTTCTGGTCCCACACTCGATTACCTCACCATTTCTGACAACTAAAGCAGTTTCCTTAAATCCCAAAATGAATATGTCGTCCATTATGGGCCGCCATCGAGCCGGTTCGCCGTACTCTTCCACTGCCCTCCCCACTCGCATGCGTGGCCACATGCTTACCACGCTCAGGAATTTTTGTAATCTCCCCCGAATCTTTATCGCCGCGAAAAAGCACGCGGATCGAAAACCTCCGCACGGCCGCGATCTGATGCCTTCGGACGTCTTCTTTTTTCCTCTCCCGCCATCCACGGCGCTCTTTAAAATTCCCCCGGCGATATCCCGAACGCAACGAATCCTTTCCGGAAGGGCTGCCTTTAATTATTCGACGACGGAGGCGGCTTCGTTTATCTCACGCTCGCCGTTCACCCGCGTTTCTCGACAGGCGAATTCATTCGCGCACCGAGAGTACACTTTTAGCTTTGTATGTGTGAGATCTCGTTTCACGTCGGATCCTGGACCATCGGTCAACTTAATGATCGATGAGTGATTTGAATGCTCTGTTCTTTGTTGGGTAGGGTGGATACCGTATTCGGTACGAAAGGCGAACATATGTACGATGATTCTATTTATTATACCACGAATATTAAGAAAAAAAAAACAGATTGCTGCGAGGAAAGTAATTTAGTTGACACGGCTATGTCGATTTGAGCTGTCACGCTTTGGTTGGTGATACAACCAGAATCACTGTTAACACGTTGACTGCCAAGCGTATTTATTATGTTAGAACGGTGATGCTACTGAATGCTACAGCGTTCGTCTGAATTATGCAAAATGTAAATAATGTGCAGGTATTGGAAACCAAAGGATCGCATCACTATTCTAATAACAACTGCGTTTATAAAATAATTATTGCTACCCATTGCGAATAGTTTGGATCTTCAGTAAAATCTGTTGCGTTGATTAGCGGTGACCATCATGGTAGTCAAAGTGTTAAGACCTTTTTAAGACTGTATAGCGACTTTCTAGTAGCGATGCAATCGTACTCGCCACGAGTAAGTGAGAAAAACCTCTACAGCGCCTCGTTTTTTCAACTGTTTCTAATGATGAGTTTAGAATATCGATGGAAAACTGTACGATTCTCGCAATATATACATATGTATAGGAATTTCAAAAACAAACACCGCTAAAGTCGTGGGTCAAAAATCCCACTTACTTTGATCAGTAGCCGATACCATGACACGCCGACTGTCTGCCGAACATACTTTTTATGGGGTACCAGCGGGACTAAGTATGGAACCTTGTCGTGTAGTAGACTATTGTGTTCGGTCTAGCGCAATTTCTTCGAAGATGCGACCGTCAGCTAATTAATTCTTAGAGATCACGTGTTTGCCCGATGCGCTCAAGTTCCGCTGAGTATTGAACGCATCAGGCGAATGGTTCTACGACCTGATGCAGTGTCCTGTTCCATTTGCAACGGAACGCCGGGCCGACTCTATTTCTCCCATGTTTGTTTCAAAATAGCGCCCGTCATCGTTCGCGCACGAAAAGTCACTTTGCATTAATTCGCCCAAGTTCCCGGTATTAAATTGTTCAACGTCCTCTGGCATTAGCACGCTCGCCGGCCGAGTCCCGTGTAAGCGAGTTAGCCGTAGTTTGGACGCGGTATGTAAAAATAGTGCGCCGGCTACCTGCGTTTGAGGCGCAAGAAGTTTGCCCGTCCGAAGTGGCAATTTGCGTCAAACTAGAAAACTCCCGCGTTAAACTGTCTAAGATTTTCTTTGGCCACGCTCGACGGCGGACGGCTAAGCGAATTAGCATGTAGTTTTACATTGTTTGCCGAACGTCGCGAACCACGCTCCGCGGGAAAAAGTCTTGGAGGGGTTTAACCTTTGGGCGACTGTGTGTCTAACGGGATCCGGCATGTAGGAATTCGGCACAATTTCGGTGTGTGTTAACCCATTCGAGACCGATTGCACACCATGTGTGCAATAACAGTAATGTGCAATTATCAGTCATTCTGAGTAAACTAGCCGTCAAAATAAGATTTTTCTTGAACTAATGAAATCTGTAAAGTACAGGAAAACAAAATTTGGCATTGGTTTTACTGTGTACCAAAAATTAAAAATGAACAATATAAATAAAAAAAAATTTCGCTCGTGGGGACCGTGTACGAAAAAAATCGTCGTCTCGAATGGGTTAACACTAAACGTACCAAGCAGGGTCGAATGACCCCTTTTCAAATTTACTTTCAAATCGTACATTCATTGTTATTTCTTTCACTCATTTGACTTTCTGTAAATTCTTATATCATCTGATTATTTAATTCCTCGCCTCAATAAATTAGGGATTTCTATCTGAAAATCAACATTTATTTCATAAGGGATCAAATGACCCCTCATAGTAAGAGCAGGTAGGTGTAAAGTATCGGTACGTTTAGTGTTAATAATATTGGAAATTGCGTTGTGTGTAATTATTGTAGCCGGATATACACTTTGTGACTAAGAATCGGTAAACATTTTGTTCTTTCTAAACAATTATGTGGAGATAATAAGACTAAACGTTTCGATACATGTTGCGTGCCATTCTTAGCAGAGGGACTAATTGCTAAATTCGAGAGATGGGTGAAAAGAAATTGAAAGTTAACGGAGTTGTGAAATATGTGATTGAAAGAAATTGATGCTGTATCGACTATGAGAGCTGCATGTTAAGTTTTTCTGAGGGATTAATCAAAGTTGTCTGTTATCGACAGTTTGTCCGAAGTTGCATCCATCGTCCTTCTAATAAGTTTTACAGATGACATATCTTTTTAAAACGCAAAAATATGATAGGTGTTCACGATTTGCAGACACTTTTTTTTCTACAATGCAGTCGAGGCAAACGGGATTTATTACTTACAAAGTCTGTAATCACTATTGTCATTGTTGCAAATGGGAAAACTTTCAATAACGCAATTATAAGACGAGCGCTTCGTATCAGTTATTAACTTATTGTTCTGAGGTTATCTACAGGATTTCAATTAAAAGTCTTTTATCCCCGCAGTTATAAAAATAACGACAATACAGAATAAAACCCTGTATACAACACCTACTTTCATGCTTAACATTAAACGTACCAAGCGGGGTCAAATGACTTCTTTCAAAATTTACTTTAAAATCCTACATTCGTTGTTATTTCTTTTGCTCATTTGACTTTCTCTAAATTCGCATATTATCTGAGTCTTCAATTTCTCGCTTTAAAAACCAGGAATTTCTTTCTGAAAATCAACGTTTATTTCATAAGGGCTCAAATGACCCCCCATGGTAAGAATAGGTAGATGTAAACTACCGGTACATTTAGTGTTAAACTACGAAAAATACAGCCGTCCTATTTTTCACGCTAATCCAAACAAATATTTTGTTCCAATCAATTCGTTTCAACTAATTATCGAACCACTACGCGCCCGCCTCTAATCGTGTCTAGCGCAATCAATCTCTCATTTTTTGTCTACAGCCCCGCGATATTGCCGTATGTCGTCGAAGTGCAGTTACGCACGAAGATAATGGCGAAGACCTGTATTCGGCCGCGCCGACACACGGAAACACGTACGCCCGCTTTATTTTTTATTCCTTCCGGCGAAAACGTGGCTTGACCGGACGTTTTATCGGCGAACGATGTCCGGATAAATCAAGCGACGAATTTATCGAAGAATACGCTATAACTGCGCCGGCCATCGGATGGTCGGAAGAGTGAGAGATGGCCAGTGCGGGAGATAGAGACGCGAACGGACAGAGAGAAAGAACATCGTTTCTGTGCCACTCACAAAGGGAATCTGGGTCGAGATATGATGATATGTCACTTCGTCAACTCGTTCGTTAACGCGCGCATTCTTGCGGCGTACAGTTTCACGTCGCTCTACATATTCTGACACGAAGCTCCTTGCGGAATGAGAAATGTCCGGCGCCGACTTGGAAGCGATTGTCTTTCAAACTTCGAAATGAGCTCCACGTCTGCGCAACTTATGCCGCTTCTTAAAAGTTGCCGGAATTACGGCGGTCGGCACTTAGCCCATTTGAGACGACGATTTTTTTCAAACACGGTCCCCAGGAGCGAAATTTTTTTTTCTTTATATTGTTCATTTTTAATAAAAAAAACATGTTTACTATGGAAATCACCCAATTCGTAAGTGAATTCACATAAATAAGATGATTGCACACCGGGTGTGTAACTCGCTCCTCGGAACATTTTTATTGCGAGGAGCGGATTGAACACCATGTGTGCAATGCACGGTAAAATAAAAATACATCATTAAAAAATGTATAAACATTTATTTCAAAAATAGATAATATAAAATCGTTATTTTGCTTTCAATAATAAAGAACGGAATATATTGCAAAGAAAATGTTTAAAAAATAGTAAAAAGTTAAAAAAAAAATTGAATGTCTAAAGATAATAAAGTAATGTAACTCAGTAATAAAAAAGAAAATGTAATTTGTAAATACATTTTTAGGAAATAGTACACTGATCATAAAGTAATTATACATTAGTTGGTTGATGGTAGCGCTTGACACATTCACCCAAACATAATCCAGGATTACCGACATAAGCAGGGCAAGAATAATTACTACGTTTATATTTTCCTTCTTTGTAGTACTGTCGGCAGTTCATAGTATTTTACATCTAAGAAAGGCTTCAGATAATTTTTAGATTTTTTGGTACACAGTAAAATCAATGCCAAATTTCGTTTTCCTGTACTTTACAGATGTCATTAGTTCAAGAAAAATCTTATTTTGACGACTAGTTTACTCAGAATAAGCCGTCTTATAGCCTCGGAAATCAATTGCACACACGGTGTGCAATCGGTCTCGAATGGGTTAAGAGGTGAATTTGGCGTGGCGGGCGGATTGTCGGCGGATTAATGTTTTGAGGGTGTCATTGCGTGCGCGCGGGCAATACTGTGCGGCGACATGGATTGACGAACGTCGGGCGCGCAATGGGTTCTTCGAATGCCGTGGAATGACGGACGGCTAAACGATACAAAAAGAGCGCAGGGGCGGACTGACGGTTGTTTCAATCTGGCTGACGCACGTAATGTAGGTCAGAAATGATACGAACTCGTTCGTCAACTCCATATTCCGCGTTCGCGGGAGTTTCGCCCAAACAATGGCGAATTATTCCGTGGGAGGCTGAAAATGGAAAGTTCATTTGTCAGTCGACGGCACGCTCGATAACGTGGTCAACTGCGGCATTAACCCGAACGCCGGCCAATGCCCGAGTGCGGGCCAGTCTTCAAGATTTACCAGCGTTTATCTCGTTCAATTTGCATGCAGCGCTCGCAGCGATCTAAGAAAATACGGGGGGAGTGAAAATTCGGTTGATCTCGCGCGGATAACACGGCATTTAATCATTGGAGACCTACTTCGCGTAATCCGATTTCACAACGTTGCGCTCGCTATAAATTATTGAGCCTTCCGAATTTAACATCAAACCGGATTATCGGTTCTCAAACCCATCCGGGTGCAGGTGTCGGTCGAAAAAATTTGCTTTCCACACATTAACGTGCGCGGTCATGTTTGTCGAACGCCGCGAAGCTTATTGACCGCCCTAAACGTTTGAGACTGCGGACGCATCGTTAGTGTCCCTTATAGGCAGAGGATTATGAGTAACAATCGCAGCTGGGCACGATTATTACTGCGCATCCTGAGGCGTAATCCGCTTATATAATAGAAATGGCGCCTCCTATAATTTATCGAGAAAGCTCTCACCGATAAGCCGCCGGCCACTGAGAGCGGAATGAGAATGACGAAGCAGAGGCTTTGAGAAAAAATCACGAGGGTGGCATTCGATGAAACGCGGCTCGTTAGACGCCGCGAGACTTTTTGCGTGATTTCTCGCACTTCCCGAAGTTCGCTATTTACGCCGCTGTATACGACTTTAATCAGTTAGCTGCTACGACCACTGTGAAAAGCGTGTAGCTGAAAAGTGTCGCAAGAAATAAGCAATGACGGGTATACAAGTTAAACACAGTATGTGTAGCTGTTACAATCTAGAATTAAGTTGTAATGGAATGACTTTTATTTTTTCTCTTTAGTACTGACAGGGCTGTTTTGGGACTGTTTGGAGATGAATATGTGGAAAAGGGATGTATTGATTAAAGTTTATTAACACTTTGACAGCCACGGTGGTTATCGGTGACCGGCGCAAAAGATTTTATTAAGAATGCAAAAAAATTCGCAATGAAGCCTATTTGCAATCTTGTAAAAGCAATTGATATTGGAACCGTGCTTCAATACTTCGACTTCTAACACACGTACGTTATCTTCCTTTTTGCACGATTTTATCATACTCTGCGGTATTTCATCGGATTGCAGTTTTAACATAGCAAAATACGCTTGGCAGTCAACGTGTTAAAGAGTTTTATTATGATCAATTACTGTACCGAAGACGAACGTGGTATAATTATGCTAAGCCATAAAGCTAAACAAATTTCTACAGTATATCCGTTTTTTTCATAACAATTAATTATATTTTTCATTTATTCGTTTTATTCCATCTTTAGTGTATCTTCATAAAACATAATATTACAATTACTTCTGACGAGTATACTGTGCGTAACACAAAATATTAAAATTTGTTTATAACGACTATACTCGTCAGAAATATTTAACTGGTTAACAGCGAGCGCGCCGAAAAGTCATTACGCGGCGGGTCTGTTATTATTAAAAATTGCGAATTTATCGGCCCGCCGGTTGATAATGAGCCGCGCTGATCACTTACGGCGTGACGCGAAAAAAGGGGAATTAAAGTCCGACATAATCGGCCGCTCCACATTGTGGGGGCCACTTATTCGAAATTTCCCATTTACAATGTCGGTATTTATTGAACGGTGAGTCCGGAGCCGATAATGGTCCGTAACGAGGCAGGGCACCGAACGAGCCTCCCTCCCGGTCGCCGTGTGCTTCTTGGGCCGTAAAAAATTAATGAAACCAATCAGCGGTTCGGCGGTCCAGTTTGCCTACAGCCGGTTACGTAACGCGAGAAGATTGGAATAAAGACGAGTCATCTTGTTGGGTGACTCCGGGGCCCCATGCTAATTGGTCGATGCTAATTGTTCGCCCAAACCGGTCCACGGCCCTCCGCGAAGATTAATTTTATCCCGACGCGGAGCTTCTAATTGCGGACGATGCGGGTCGAGGTCGTCGAAGGAAAAAGCTCCGGCAATCTCAGCCGTTCGTCCTTTCAGCGTCTCGCGGCTTAAGCGTCGGCGCTGTAGAAGGGCTGATAAGAAAGGACGAGTCATCGGCGCAAACGACCGTGTTAATTGGTCGATGCTAATTGCGGGCGAAAACCGGTTCGGGAATATTGCGTTGATCCCGGCCGAAGAGTAATTTTCTTCGCGAACCCTTCGATCGTCGGTCAATGAAGCGGGTCAAGGCCGTTAAATCTCTTTCCGCTACGTCCTGCGTGAAGATGAATTACACTAAAAGTAAATTGAGGACCCAAACTACTGACGCCAACTTGAAATTGTGTGTTAAATTAAAAACGACTAGTTACAACCTGGACACACTGATATTTTGAAAGAAAATACATGATCATTGTTTACACGGATTACAGCCAATGGGGCCAATTTTATGTGATTATTTTCTTGGTTAAACACGATTAATACTATAACCTGTATTAATAACAGATTATTATAAAGTTACACGAGCCGTTTATTTTGAAAGTGGCCTAACTCCGTTTTTCAATATTTTCCGGTTACCATGGTTACATGTACAAATTCATGTTATGTATCAGTAAATGTTATTTATCTCGTTTTGAAGATAAATGGAGTGAGGCCACTTTCAAAATAAACGGCTCATATATTATTTTAATCTCCCCATTCGCAACAATATATTCAATTTACCCCTCTTACTAAAGACATCAATTATTCCCTCGAATAATTCAGAGATTGTTGTGCGGAACACGTTTGACTCTTCCGTCTTGAAAGTCCGCCGGTCCAGATCGGCCGTGGAAATAAAATCATTCTGGCGCCTCGCCAATTATTGCGTCCGCACGTTCGGCGGCCTTCAATCCACAGTGCGATTTATGAGTTTCTTAACGCGCCGCGGGTCTTTCGGTTCGCGCCGCGGACATTGTTTTATCGCGCCACCGGAGACCCGAAAGAGAACTTGATCCGATCGAAACGTGCGCCGAATCGTGATTCCGCGAGAGCTTCGCAAGACGTTCTCGTCACGACCGACGACGTCGACCTCGTCGGCTGGCAGACGCGGAACGCATCAGACAGAAAAGCAGCTGCTTTTGGGAAGCTCACCAAAAATACATCTTCCGAAAGAACTGCGGTGTAGACGCATGTTGCGCCCATATGCCTAAAATATTGGAAGACGTTTGTCCTGTGTCTGCCGGTGATAATTCATTCTTACCCGTCGATAGAATATTTAACACGTTGGCTGCCGCGCGTATTATGCTGTATTAGAGCGGCGATGTTATGAAATACTACAGTGTTTGACTGATTTATGCAAAATGTAAATAATATGCAGGTATTGGAGGCCAAAGGATCGCGTTACTATTCTAGCAACAACTGCATTTATAAAATAATTATTGCCACGCATTGCAAATATTTTGGATCTTCAGTAAAATCTCTTGCACCGGACCTCCGTGGTTACTGGTGGCCGGTGCAAAAGATTTGATTAAAAATGCAAAAAACTGGCTATGAAGCCTATTTGCAATCTTGTAAAGCAATTGATATTAGAACGGTGCTTCAATACTTTAGCTTTTAACAAATCTGCGTTACCTTAACTTTGCACGATTTAATCATACTCTGTAGTATTTCATCGCATCGCGGTTTTAATCTAACAAAATACTCTTGGCAGTCAACGTGTTAAGGCCAAATCCCAAAGAATGAGGGACAGTCATTTCTCAGAGCGCAAATGATGACATATCTATAATCAGATCTGTGTCCATCATATAGATAGTGTAAATGGTGAAAATAAAGTTCATTGCGAATAGATCCGGCACCACCGACATTTCTACTCTGAGCACTAAAGAACCAAAGTCGGGCGCGTATTGACAGCTCGCAAAAGCGCGTCTCGATGCCTGGATGCCGAAAAATGCGGCGATATTTTATTCAAGGCGTTCCCACGTTGACCGAATCGCACACGGGCACGGCGTGTTTAAAGTGCGCATCCACGCGAAAGAAATCGCTCGATATCTTCGACCGGCGCTGCATCGCTCGGCTCGCGATTCTCAGACGGCAGTTCGGGGGTGAGCTGAAATTTTAGGGGAGGTGATGTCTCGCGCACGATTTGCGACGTTTACTTTCTGTTACGACGACGCCGGGGGGCTCATCGATAACTTCCGTTCCGCTAGATTATTTCGGAGGAGAGGGCGTGCGAATAGATTGAACGCGGGAGGCAAATTGCATATGGGCGAGTCTGGGGTGTTACGCTCGATAGATTGTAGGTAATGTGGGATTGTTCGGTGCGGCCGGTGTAAGCGCGTACGCGGAGAGAGTTCATTTTCGCGTGAGCTGAATATTTCGCGGCGCGCCGGGTAACTGTGTAATCCGTATTAAATCAAAATTGTATACGCCCGGTGCATTAAAAGCGAGCGCTGCCATTTTTTACCCGCGCCAACCGCTACGTGATATAATACCAGGAGCGAGCGGCACGCATTTCCAAACGACAGCCACGGGTAACTTCCCATGAATTTTGCGAACAACGCTTGCACACTCGACGATCGCAAGTCGGAAGAGTGTAATAATTTAGGTACCGGTAGAATTAGCAATCGATTGTGAAAGCATGCGCTTGGAAGTGTGCGAATATGCGGAACTACGGCGGGAAAAGTGAAGATGATCGAAATTACGCGGCCGCAGTTATTTTCGCTTGTCTACATTTATACTCTTAAAAAATATGCCTGTCTTAATAATATCATGTAAGTATAATAATATTGTTCTCCATTATATGTTAGTACAGGAATTCCTTCATTTACACGCCTGAGCTACCAGATGCGCAGATGAACGAAAGTCATTTTAAATAAGTAACATTAAACTGGAACTAAAGGATGTTCACATGAAAACTGTATTGTGTGCAACCAGTAAATTTTTAAAAAGCGCGCAGTTAAAACTTGTCCAGACTGATAAAAGCTAAATACGTGTAGGTAGAGGGATTACTGTATAATAATACTGAAACATTCCCACTATTTATTAAAATCCCGTAAATGTGTATGACTATTTTTTAATTTCCCACGATGCAATACATGCTCGTGGCTATACACTGATCACAATTTCTTTATCTTTAAACAATTATCTGAGAAACTGAAGACCCGACGCTTCGACACAATTGCACATTCCTCTCATGACTGCGCTTAATTTCTAAATTCAAACAATTTATCTCAACTATTCCCTGTACACTCCCACTTTTCAGAACACCCTCCGCATCCGTAGAAGCCCTGCTCCTCGCACACCATCCGCCGAAAGCGGCGCTGCGTAAAAGTGCTTGTAAAAATTCTTGTAAAAATTCTTGTAAAAATATTTTATAGCTCGCAGTCGCCTTCGGTGGAGGAGTGCCTGCGGAACGCCGATCATAGGTGGCTGCATCCCGTTCATTATAAATGCTCAGACAAAACGGTGCCATTAATCAAGTCCCTTCTTCGTGGCGAGCTCGAATGCCGGCAGCCGTCAGCCGTTCTGGCGAGCCGCCCTGCCAGGCATTCACTAATAAATGTTTCACGGTGACGTGTGCGCGGAGGACATACCCCATGCCCTGCGCTCCGTGTTCGGGCTGCACCCCCATGGCTGCTGGCGTTTGCTCTCGCTCCGCTGGCTTGCCGCACAAGCAGAGCGTGCCCGTCCAAATTTAACCCCCGCACATGAACCCTCCAGGAGGTGAGCCTGTCGTTTTGATCCTATCGCGACCCCCGATGCCCACTTCAGTAACTGTCGACCGGACGAGTTTATTTTATTTGCCGGGCCCGACATCCACGGCCGAGATGACGCCACGATAAGAAGCGGAGTCTCTCGAGATTAGTCGCCGAGACCTGGAATGCGCGGCGGAGGATTAGAGCGAGTGCTTGCGGATTGCCGATGGACGATCTCGGCGTCGTCCGTTTAGGCGGAAATTGTTGCCTGCCGGTGACAAATGGACTTTGCGAAGTTAGACGCGGCTGCGGGACGTCTTGCAGGCGGTGCGTCGCGAGTCGTAAATGTGTATTTCGGTTTTACGGGCGAAAATATGAACTGCTCGGGGGACCACGTTGAGCAGATGACGGTGCGCTTAAGGCGGGCCGAAGTCTGCATGATCAGTTTTAGTCTTGGAGGTTATACGTAGGGTTGCAGTTTATTCGTTCGGACTGTATGAGTAGTACATTTTTTTACTAGTACTGCAAAATTAATTTGGCGTTATCAAAGAAGTTTTGTTTCTAGTATCCTTCGTTTTAAATTTGTTTGATTCCAGAAACATAAGTTCCATTGTATCACATCTCTCGGCATTTTTTGGCTTACGTTAATTCTTTGCAGACGATTAGTATTATATATATATGCGATCAGCATAAGTCATCGGCGTAGATAATCGACAAATATATACGAATGACGGAACAACTGACACGTAAACGATGAATAAGTATAAACTCATCCATCACGGATAATACGTGTTCAATTTTAGTGATAATTATTCTTCGAACAATTACTTTTTCCACGTACCGTACTAACAAAACTTTGCGTCCCGCACCGTTATTATTTTCAGTTTGACATTTATTCAATAAACATCGCGCTGTTGCATCGGTCATTTTTTTACCAAGATTTTTCCAACGGCCCCTCCTACTCAAGCAGTTAAGAAACGCAAAGACGCGTGACTGCACAACTTTACTCTTGCAGTTGTAACCGTGCGAACGCGTGTTTTAGATGTTGATACCGCACACGTTACGGCACGACATGACACGCCGACGCTTGAATAATGACACGCTTAAATAATGACACGTTTACGATTGGCTCAGCAATACTTTGTCTTAAGAAACGTTCCTTGTGCCCCACCCACGACGGCCGCGCGATTCACATCACACAAAACCCCGCGGCATTTTTTCCCGAATTTTTCTCAAACCGCCACAATGGCCGCTCTTGCCCCGTTTCACCTAATCATCGCCTTGCCCGTAATTGCTCGTGTCATCGGAAATTGCAGTCGGTGTGACGCACGTTGTCGGCGACATTCGCATTCTCTCCGCTCGGGTCCCGCATGGCCGCGACGCGCGCGGATTAAATTAATTTCGCGGGTTGGCGACACGCGCCCCGCAGTCGTCGTTGTTGTTGCACATCGCATCTTGCGCGCACGGCCGACGTTAATGCGACTTCAGCGGTTAGTTAGCAGACTTCGCTCGTAAGTTACCGCCTTGCGGTACTTCCGCTGCGAAAAGTGCGTTCTGCTCCGGCTGCCTTGATGCGCAGCGGGAGGGCTAAGTTGCGGAAGACTCCTGGGCCGCGCGGATGCGAGCATTAATCCTCGTTAAGCAGCGGCCCAGTCAAAGGAGAGCGCGGAGAGGACCGTGCGCTTTTTTCGCCGCGGGCGCGTCGAAGGAGAAATAACACGGCGGAGCGGGTGGAAAAATAGCGCGGTTCATTTCGGTCGGCGACCGGGCGAAGGAGAGGCGCGGAACGAAGCGCGAACGAGAGATCGATCGACGGAACTTGAGCCGCGCGCGTGTCCAGTCGCCGAATACGCGTACATGTGTATTCTATCGTCGCGGCAATGGCGGCGCCGAATTATTACGAGGCATCGATCATCGAAATTTGACACTTATATGCACCGAAATCTCGCTAACGCAGCCGCAGCCCTCCGGCCGGCGGATGATCGATTGCTCTTTATCGTGATTGATCCGTGGCTACCGTGTAACGTTGCTACGTCCGTTACTGGAAGTCCGTCGTCTGCCGCGCGTTGCTTACTTTTGTCACCCGCCGTCCGATCGGCAGGCAAAATGGACGCGCAGATGGTCGGCCGAACCGGACGCCTGACGGAACATTCATCTATTAAGTGCCGCGTAAGACGAATCGCCGCGAAGATCGAGCGGATCCTCTACCCTGCGCGTGCGACCGCACAATTTACCGACTCCATAAAATTCTCACGTATCTCTGATCATCCCACAATCCGTTCCCCGCCGCTGCCCGCCCAGATATTTCTAAGCCCAAATCCCTCCCCGACGCTAAACGCTCGTCAGCCGGCGGCGACGCAATTATTCGAGGGCGGAATTTTATGCACGTGAACGGATACATTGTAGCGGATAATTCTTGACAATTTGTGCGTCGGCCGGCCGACGCTCGGAGGGCGAAAGAAGGCCAAAAGGAAGTCTGACGAGACAAGGGCGGGCGCACACGGAAACGCAAACCTCGTCAATTATCCAACATACAAATTATTCAATGTTTCACCTATCACGCTCATGTTTAATCGTTCAAATTGTTTCTGGCTTTCCTTCATATATGCACCATCGTCCGAACACGCATTGAGCATCTTACAGGCTTCATAGGTCTGGGTTAGGTGGTCACCCGAAAAGCATCGGCGGGTTCGCAGAGATCGACAGGTTAACATATCGTAGCCGCGGATCGATAAGACGCCCGCGACGTAATTTTGGGCCCGCGCGAGGGTATAAACACAGTGATAATCGTGCGCGAGCACTCCCGGCGCGGCAGTGATGGCCGGCAAGGCCTGGAAAAAGAAGAAGCGCGTCTGACGAGGAGAGACGGGCCGGGGACTTCTCCTGCGAGACCGGTCGGGCCTCGTAAAATCGCCGTGAGGTAGCAGCGCAGGGAGATTGGGAGGGCGAGATAGCGGGATGGGACCGATTTTTCGGGACTTTCGGTATCGCATTATGCCCGAACGTGTGCGGACCTCGAGGAGCTGCGATCCGCAGGATTCCTGGTAATTCCAAGTAATTCCGCGCCGCGCCCTCTGCCGCGCTTCGCCGATGTACGCTGTTAACCGTGACGAATGCCGTGACCGAGGGAATGAATTTTGTTGCTGCGCGGACGTCGACGTTTTACGGTGATTTTCAGATGCCACGGCTTCTTTGCGCGGCTGCGTCACGCTGGAGTTCCGGTCGTTTCGCGCGATTCGTCTCTCGGCAGTGCGCGTAATGGGCTCAATTCAAAAGCGTTCGAGTTAAAAGAACGGCTGGACATTGCGTTTAGCAGTGTCAATGGATGCGGTTGAAAGTAGTGTGGGATCGAAAGCTGAAGGCAGCGTCGGGATAGATCCCACTTTCTGCAGACTGGGGTCTGACTCAGTTTCTTTTACGTTTATCGCCCAGCTAAATGCATATGAGGTTGAACAATCTGAAATGCAAAAGTAGAGAACTGTTTGCAGCTTTTATAAAGTTGTGCTTCTCTACGAACGCTCACGGTCTAGGTTCTTTGGTATAATGTTTTTGAGAAAATGCGGGGGGATATTGCTTTTTTTTCAATTAGCAAACGTATGCTATGGAGCTTTGTTTATTATAAGAAATAATTTCCAACTGAGAAGAAACTGTACATATTATTATCTGAGATGTCAGTCACTGTGACACCGATGTCTTCGGTTTTAAAGCCATTTATTATTCATTATTTGTACACGTCGCACGCTTCTCGCTCGCTCTTTTGGCGATCCTTGTTCTTTCTTTTCATTGTAGGGGTCTTCGATCTGGGGATACCGATTTTGTCGTATATATAGGAAAAATTCGCTGGTTATGTCGACGTAGGTTATTGCCGAAAAGAATGAATGTCGTCGCTGCCGATACGCGCGAGATGATACGAGATGCTTGTAGAAGATTGACCTTTGTCCCGCCAGACATTTGCTATTTTTGGAGCGCTTTAGTTTTCACCGGGGTACGTGATATCAAGCCGAAATCCTGGAAGTATTCGTATCTAAATTTATTCAGTGCAGATATCCGAACCGCATACATGTAGAATTGCAACACGTACGCACGCGTCATTTTAGAAGGCCACGAAACTCGAGATATAACTACGAAACACGAGACTGGGCTCGTGCAATGCAGAAACGATCAAGTCCCTTCTAATATAATCGGAGCCTCCAACCATTTCAACACGATCGATTTTGCATCGCTTCCTTTTACACCATTAAACTATTGGATTGGTATAAAACTTCGTCCGGTTTCCACGGAAAATTTTTGAAGACACATTTTACTATCATCAATAACTTCATTGACCGAGTGCCCAACGTTTTATTTACCTTCTGCCAACTTCTAGACGTTTTCATGATTCCATTTTTCCAAAGTTCCCTACCCTTTAGCTTAAAACGACTCGGCCAACCGAAATATTTCGTCAATCCAATACTTCCCTGCCGATTATTCTATGCAGAACATACTAAAACGCACTTCCACGCAATATGACAGTCGACGAACATCACGCCGCGTATCGTATGTAACGACTGACCTTATTTAACGGTAATAGCTTAGCCCAGATGACCCAGTTCGCGCTGAAACACATGGCAGGACTCTCCCATCGCGGTCATAACGGGCTCGAAAGAGGGCAATAGCGGCATCTCCCTGATTCTCACCCCGTTCCCACGGGAGCGTCGCAAAATATGAGAGTTTCCATCGAACTTCCGGAGAACTTTGCTTATCCGAGCCGCTGCCAATCAACCGGGGCGCGATTGCCCGACCTCTTTTAGTTTTCCCCACGAGCTGCCTCCACATCGCTCCGGGCTGGCGTGGAAAAACTCGAGTCCTCGAGAAAAGCGAATCTGCCGTAAACTTCGCTCGCCAGTTGCTCCTTTCACGATGATCGACCTCCGCCGGCAAGATCGAGTTTCGAAGCACTCTTTTAACCAGCTAAGTGATTTGTTTCCTTCGCCGGCACAGCGTCGCGGGAATAATTGACCGTAGCGCCGAACGCAAACTTATTCCAGATGGACCGAATACGATATTGCACGAAAAATCAGCGTCACGGGCGATTAACCGTTCGATTCTTGTGCAGCGCGATCGCGATGTGCCTTTGACCGCAATGCGTAATTGATAAATGCATTTGGATTGTGTCTCAGTCTCGTGTACTTTTAGTGATAGATGATATTGGCATCGTTACTTTTTTGTCATTCGAACTACGTGAATAATGCATTCATTTTTTTGGGAGTATTGCAAAATTAAATTGAGGCAACTGATCAATTAAGGCATACGAAAGTATATATTTGATTGAAAAGAAAAAGTTGAAAAAGTCTTGACGTTTCAGCATTTGGATTGTGCCCTTATCAATACAATTACCTTTTATCAGTGAACACAAGTCCTATCGCGCTTCTTGGCATTTCTTGACATAAGTGAATTCTGTGCGGACGATTAATGCACATATGCATCCAGCATGACCCATCAATATAATCGATAGACTCGTATACGCGGGAACAATAGACACGAGCAAAATATCAAATGTCTACGATATGCACGTATCGTGGACTATGTATACGGCTAGACCCATCTATAATGGACAATGCTCGCTCAGTTTCACTAATATTCATTTTACGCCTAGCTATTTTTTTCTATGTAAACCATGTGAACAATACGTTTTATCTCCAATTGCCATTCGTTTCAGTTACATTTATTCCAGTACTATCTGCCCCTTGGTATTTTTCGACATAAGTTAACTCTGCGCGCACAATTAATGCATATATGCGTCCAGTATGACCCATCAGCATAACCGATGGACTCATACATAGGAAACCAATAGCACGAGCGTAATATCAAATGACTGCCACGTGTAATATCGTCGACGTTATATAGGCCTAGATCCATCCATAATTGACAATACGCGCTCAGTGTCGCTAATACATATTTTTCTCACAGCTGCTCTTTATATGTATACCATGGGTTTTGGCAGCTTGCTATTAATTTCAGCTAAATATATTCAATAACCACATGCGCCATTGCATCATCTGACGTTTTTTCGATAAGATTTTTTCAACGACCTCTGGGACTCACTCGTTTAAAGAAATAAATTCACGTATTTCTGCATACGTGCACGTTCGAGCCACTCGTACGAAGATACTCCGCCAGACAAAGAGCCTAATTCATCCCTACCGACTGTTTATCGAAAATTCGCTTCCCTGACCCCCATTCCCCTCACCTTTCCACTTTCCCACGGTCCTTTCTACGTTTCCCTTTCCGTCTGCCCCTCGCACCCACCATTCGGCTGTCCCTCTTAAAGCCCTTTCTTGCGTTTCTTGCGCCGCCCGGCCCGCGATCCACCTTTCTCTCCGCTGCCCAGCTTTCTACCCTTCTTCAGCATTCTCCGCTCTCCCAGTCTCTGGCGCGGACCTTTTCCCAGTGGCATGCGCGCAGTGTGCCCGGGGTATTTCCATTTGCCTTTTACCTCTGGCAAACAAGCCAGGATCCTCGGAGCTGTTCAAACGGGATCTCCAATACCCCGTGGAAATTGGGTAGACATTGGAAATGAATCGAAAGAGCAAATAACGCGAACGAGAGCGTAGAGATGGTTCCGCGGCTGAGCTAGGTGGCGTTTGGAAGTGAACGGGGTGAAGGAAGGTGGAAACCGTGCCGGGCCCCTTTGTACGGCCGGACCGCGAGGACCTGAAGTACACTTCGACTCTCGTTCGGAATACGATTTTCACGGCACTCGAGCTGGCTCGATAATCCTACGAGCACCCTTACGATCCGATTTCCACTCTGGCCATTCACTCTTTCGATCGATCATTTCGATGCGAACGCGACCCCGTTGTAATTCTTTGGTAAACAGAGCGCGTCGACACGTTAACGCGGGCTGCCTGATTGCGGCCGAACTGATTGGGAATTGATTATCGGCAGGATCGAGGAAAGTTGCGGCGCGTGTGGCCTCGCTCGACGCTGACGGAGTTCGCTCGGAGAGACACCAGGCACTGCCGGAGATGGCGGTGTGTGTCGGTGGAAAAAAGGACGTAATGAAGTGGGGATGCCGGTGTGGTTGATGAACGGAAATTAAGCTTTGCTCTCTTCGTGGTTTGAGATTTACCGGATGAACACGGCGCGAAGACAATAGTGTGAAAATGCATGAATTTGATGATGTGGGGTATTTACGTGTAGAAATGTTATAGGGTATACGTCAGTTATATAAAAATATTATATATAAATATAACATGTAATGTATATGATATATCGTATATAATGAATTTAATGACGTCATAGGATATACGTCAATACATAATACGTATATAAAAATACCATATATACGTATAACATGTAATGTATATGATATATCGTATATAATGAATTTAATGACGCAGCATGTCAAAAAGTTGATCTTGTAAAATGTAAAAAGAAGAAACTTATTCCTATTGAAATTAAGAACAAAAATTACAATTTACCACATGTCAGACCTCATACCAAGAAGAGGGTAGAACTGCATTCCAATTAACAGTAAATGTTGAACAACTATAACATTAATTAATGAATGGTATGCCGAGATCGTTTAAGCGATAACTTGTAATTTATTATGCTGTATTAAACATTTATATTAATAATTAAAATTCGCCATCGGTTGACGCGTAATGGCGGGATTAGATGAAAATGCAATCGGGGCACTATTAGTGCCGACGTTATCTATGCACCGAAAAATTCCCGCGTAATAAAGTGATCGATGGTGCCGTAATTAACGAATTGGAAATGCCGGCAGAGTTTAGGCGATAACTTATAATTTATTAATATCTATTAATCATTTATATTAATCATTTCAACTAGCCATCAGCCGACATGCGTTGCAGGGGTTAGATCAAAACTATATTAGCGTGCCATTAGCAATGCCGTTGCCCACGATCGAAAAAATGCGCACGTAACAAAGTGATTGACGACGCACTAATGAATGAATTACGAATATCCAGATAGTTTAATCGATCGCCTCGAATTCCAAGTGCAGCCCTTTTTATCCATTTTTTCCACCGTCTCACTTTTTTCGCTTTTTCTCTCGCGGCCTCTAAGCAACAAGTTATTCAAGACGCTTATCCTCACATCAATGGCGTTTTTATACGCTCGTCTTCCGCAACTTCCTCCGCCGTTTGGCGGACGTGAAAGTACCCCGGCGTGTTTTCACAGGCCGGAAGTATGGGTCTAGGCGAGGTGCAGGTAGGCAGGGTCAGAATTAATAATGCGCCACTAAAGGTTTATCCGCATAATGCGGGACTAAGTAAGGCAGGTGCGAGGCTCGCCATACGTTCGAGTTAGTGGAGTCGCCCACCATCGTCGCTATCACCGTTTCAGCCACCAGCGAACAGGACTACCAACGTCGTTTCATCGCTACCGACCTCCACCACTCACTCGACAATTACCCGTTAACGCTGTAAGGTAACGTATTAGTTATTTATGGAGGAGCCGTTCTGCGGCGTGCCACAAGTTCCTGGCATACTGAACTCTCGCCTGCAACGATCAGAGTTCGGGGATCGCTAATTTATAAGATGGGACACTCGCCGTTTCGACTTGAGAAAGTCCGGTAACGATGACTGCGTGGAGGATTTCAGCGAAAAGTTCGCTGTGGTTGGAGTCATGGGCATGTATAGGTGACGCATGATGAGGGGTAGGAAAAACGTAAAATTGTTGAGGATTAACACTTTGATTGCCACGGTGGTCACCGGTGACCGGCGCAAAAGATTTGATTAAAACTGCAAAAAATTCGCCATGAAGCCTATTTGCAATTTTATAATTTTGACACATAATACAACGGATGATACCCGGCTTTATCCTGCCATTTCATATCAAATTTTCCTCATTAGGTAATATTCTGTAGTAATATTCGAAATCTTATTTTATATTATGTTAAATATTACTACAATCCCTTTTTTATTATAATATAGAAATTATTAGAAGGAATTCCTTTTTACATTGTCTGACCACCGCCATTATTGCGCTAAAATATGAATACCCGAATAACGTCAATTTTAATCCCCTATAGCGACGAACTGAATAATGTTTCCACCGCTGCTCATCAATAGAGATTTGGTAAAATTAAAATCTTCAAAATGTTCATGCGCCTAAGAATTCGAAATGGTTCATTTTTCCTCGTAACCTGTATTAATATCCAAATATCAAAATTTCCGCAGAATTTCTTTGCGAAGCCAACAATTTTTCGCCCCGACAAATACTCGGTTTCTTGCCCAGCGCGCCTGTAAATTCTCGAAATCCATTATCGATCGGCATAAACTACCGGCCGCTGTCCTTGCACTGGCGGAGCGGCGTTACAGTCATAATATTTCTTTATTCGCCGTGCATATGTTTCGAAATTGTCTTCGAAATGTCTCGCCCGTCCGGCCGGGAGACGAGTTACTCGCGATCGATCGGCTCGGGAATTGAATTTGTCGATGGCGCTCGACGTTATATTCGGCGTGCGCGCCGCGGAAAAGAGAAACGTGTGCGCGGGCGAATTTTCGTCGGTGCCCATTCCGTCGAATAGCCGAGGATATGTGCGCCTGGATCCGGAAGAGTACGACGGGTATTCGCTACGAAAGTAATACGCGCGGCTCAACTGCGCACGATGCCTTTTTTCCCCCGCCGTAACGCAGTTCGATTAATGTCAATTTTATTCGGCTCGAATCAACAGCGAGATTACGCCGTTTTGTCGGCTCATGTGATTCTCATGAGGTTAAGTCTCATTCTGTTAGAGTTTTGTGGGTCATATTGCACATGTCTGATGCGAATAGTTTGTCGAGTGGCAAACGTAAGATTTTGTCACGTGTCTCGCGTCAGATTGGTTTTTAATCATTTTTATTTTAATTGCTTTATTTATTAACTTATATATATATGGCTATTGTATTTATTTACCGGAATAAAAATTATTGTATATATTTTAAATATACTAAATAGTACACGTTGCAGTACGTCCTAGGCAAAATGCATTACGAATAAACCTCATGTATACATTCTAAAGGCGGATAAAAAGAGAATCGTGTTGATATTTGCATTTTCTATAATTCTTGTGCCAACGAGAATAGCATGACTGAAAAAGACAAAGGAAATTCTTTGCCAGGGAGTGGGCGTCGCGGTTCAGAGAAATTCATTCGGTTTTCGACGATTGAGGTAAACAGTTTTGGTTAGAGCTATAATGTTTCTTTGGTGGGTTTCCGGATGGCCGCCGGGTCTAAACTCTGAAACTTTTCAGTCATAATTCCGGCTGCAAAAGCCTTATATATAAAACTTTTGTACTTCTATTTCCACGTAATTCCCTGTCTTGGATTTATCCCTTTTGATTTTTATTTAATGTACCACCCCAAACCATGTACACTTTTTACGTAAGGTTGACCAAATTGTAAACGCCCAGAATTAAACGAACACAGTTCCCCATTGTTTTGTTCGTTCCTTTACATTATTATACTAAAAGAGCGCGTTTCGACACTGGGACGCAATAATAATATAATGCAGCACATTATACGTATACTATAACGTGCATAGCATATGAGTATTTTCATGCCTATATTTGGCTCAAAATTATGAAATCCAAGGCTTTAGTTCACCAGTGTCCAGGAATACGTGGCATGGAACGATATTATTAACACGTTGACTGCCAAGCATATTTTGCTATGTTAGAACCGCGATGCGATGAAATACTGCAGAGTATATGTAATTAAATCGTGCAAAATAAAGGTATCGCAGAGTTGTTAGAGGCCAAAAGTATTGAAGCACTGTTCCGATATCAATTGCGATTTCAAGATTGCAAATAGATTTTATTGCGACTTTTTTGCATTTTTAGTAAAATGTTTGCACCAGTCACCGGTGACCACCGTGGTAGTCAAAGTGTTAATACTTTCCACTTTCCGCAACGAAACCGTTAGGGGTCTATTATTTACCGATTTTGGCGTATTGCGAGAGGAAAGCCATTTGAGATTAATCCGGTCCGCGTCCGTCGCGTCTCGTCTCGGATTTGATCGTCGACGGATTTGACGTGCTCATTACAGTCGCGCATTCCCGGAATTCCACGCGTACACGTCTCGCACGCTGGAATTCGCGCGCTAGAGATCCGCACGCGGCACGTGCCTCTCGACGAGGAGAAATATATTGCTATTCAGACGAGCCACCCGCGGAGAACCGTTGGGTTCCGCATTCGAATCCGTCGTGGCGCTGGGCCTGCCGTGTTATTTGCGAACTGTCGATCCCCGCGATCCTTTCTGGGACGTAGAAAGCAATCCCGAATGCGGAAACTTCGCAGGCGAATGTTCGCAACAGACTCAGCCATTTTTTAGCGACACGCGGTCGATGTGGATGGATAAGCGGCAGCGAAAACATCTTTGTGCAAACGGATGATGGTAACGGGGCAATGTTCCCTTGAAAGAGTAACTATTCGTCTACTCGCAACATGTGTGGGGCTAGTGTCCAAAAGTTTTGAACCTAATGCGGTTCCTCATTAGCGGAATTTGTACGAGTAGTGTGAAAACCGGTAGACTTGTACTGTTGTGTAATGTATTTTACATTTATATTATATACCGGTTTTCAACGTACCTGTACTACTACTGTACAACTGCATTCTACATTAGTACTATACCCCGGCTTTCAGACTATCTATACGAATTCTATTCATAGCCATGTGCTAAGCATAGATGCTGTTACACTTCTGAGGAGCCGAACACTGCCCCGTTATCGGCATCTACATTCATCACATCAAACTCCCCGTAAACTTTTCAATTCTTCAAAACATTCTCATTCCCGCCACGTCTTTGCATATTTTCCTATTTACCGTTCGTCGAGCATTTCCGTCGCCGTACGGTCATTTTGTTTCCCCGTTAGCAATTACGCCACGCAATTTCTTCGCCGACGCTTAAAAACGCTTCCGTCCGCGAAGCGTAAACGTTCGCTAATCACGTAACGCACCGCGCCTACCGCAGAGTCACATTTCGTTACACGGCTACCGTTCGCAACGTATAACGTAACGCCGCCACATAATGGATTTGCAATTATAATGCCGCGCAGCACTGTGAAGTAGTACAATGCGGTGCGAGCATAACGCGTACTTTTCAGCGATTTTACTGCTCCGTCAGGCGTTGATCGAGGGACCGGCGGTGCTGTGCAGAAAATTGCCTACGCGCGTATCGTAACGGCACCACCGTCAGGCGTATTCGCAGACGCGCGTGCGTAACCGTAAATTGGATTGTATTTATAATCAGCGCCGCGCTAATTGACCCGCCGCGAAGTGGGTCAGCAGGGCTGGCTATCCCTTGTCAAAGACGAGACTCGCACTGCGACGAAACGTCGCGTAATGTGCACTGATTACGAATGAATGAGAGTTCGTTCACGAGTGAGCGGCGGATTGATTGCTTTTGGGGTGTTGTTGGCTATTTGAGAATTTGTTTTTATCGATCGCTTGAGGGGATGAGAGTAAAGGGAAGTATTGGCGGAGGCAGGTCAAAGTGTGTTACGTTATTTAAAGGTAATTGCTGCCTTTGAAGAATGCCGAATGTCGGAATCATTTCTAGGTGGTTTCTTTAGTTTTGAAATTTGGAATAATTTAATTTTGATCGAGCAGTAGTGAGCGGTGTTCGTGAGTCATTAATAGGTATTATGCCATAACTCTACTTTATAAGGATTTAGTCGAAATGCTGCTGTGATTTGAAGTATTTAAGTTTTTAGAGAGCCGGCGATATGTGCTATGGGTGTACATACGCATTTATCAAACTTTTCAATCTTTCACATACTGCCGCCACAATTATCAATGTATGCGATAATTACACAAGCGTCCTTCAGCAAATAACTTTCTTGCATTATATAATTGGGCATAACTGAAGCATTACAATCATAACTTAGCTACGCCTTGCATAATCAATCAACAGCGTTGACGCCGACGAAAAAGCATTCCATGCTTAAAGAGCGCTTTGACCAAGAATATTCAGAAGTGAAAGCGTTAAACGTGTTTTCGGTACGAATATGCAAGGCGAATTACGTGTACAGGCTTTGCGCAGAAAATACGTGTTGTGCGTAAGCTTCCGGCTAACATCCACATTTAGTCTAAAGCACCCTAATATAGCGGCGCCCTTGATCACACGACGATAGTTATCACTTTGACTGCCATGCGTATTTTGCTGTATTAGAACGGCGATGCTATGAAATACTACAGCGTTTGATTGAATTATGCAAAATGTAAATAATGTGCAGTTATTGGTGACCAAAGAATCGCATCGCTATTCTAACAATAACTGCATTCATAAAATAATTACTGCTACCCATTGCAAATATATTGGATCTTCAGTAAAATCTTTGGCGGTCGTCACCGGTGACCATCACGGCAGTCAAAGTTTTAATTAGTTAACCCTTTGCACTCCGCTGTCCCCTCTCAGGGGGCATTAAAGTTTGTTAAAGATTACAGGGAATTAACTTATTCCAGCGCAATTTTTTGAGACCTGCACGTCTGCCTGAAGCTTTCCCTTGAAGTGGCACAAGATATCAAATCAAAGTATAGTAAAATAACTAAGATATATGAACAAAATATCAGCGGGTTTTGTTACGACGCACAAACCACCGGACCTTGAAAATTTTAATCTCCATAGACCATAAAACCGATATGGGACAAAGAAAACGGGATTGCATTGTTTGTTTTGACAGAAAAACACCTGATGGTAGGCGTCGAACGACTTATTATTGTCAATCGTGCATAAATCACCCTACAATGCGTACTGGGGAGTTTTCTAAAATTTATCACACTGTAGAAAATTATAACAGAATAAAATATTGACTGTTTGCAAATATATATTCCTCGATGTCAACCAATTAATTTAAGTCCAATATCATTATAATACGTTACTTGGTTCCAAAACTATACTAAATAATATGAGGGGTGCATGGGGAAACGGTTCGGAGTGTAAAGGGTTAATTCTACCGAAAACCAAGTTTTTCCAAATTAGTTTTCGCCCTTGTACCTTTATGATATGCTAATATAGAGTGCCTAAGCGAAGCCTTTGTTCAAGAACTGTCGATCACCGATTCCGTAAATTTGCTACAATACTCGAACCTGTTTACGCGTTGACGCTCGGAACGGAATTTTGGCTGACGCACTTGAACACGCCTTCCGACCTGGTCGTGAGACGCATCGAACTTTTCTAATCGCGATCGATCGGGATCGTCGTCCAGGTTCTTCGTGATCTTTTTCGCGCGCGCGTCTTCTCTCGGAAAACCGGTTTATCGATCAGAGACGATCGTTGCACCGGAATGGCTTCGCGAGCCTGCGGTTTCAGCGGCGTTGCATTTTTCGCAACTTGAAACGTCGGGGCACCGACGCCGGCCGGACTCGTCGTCTCGCGACATTCCACCGATCCGATGGCATTTCGTGACCGCCAGGCACTGCGTCCATTAAGGGGTTACACCTGCAAAGGG
Source organism: Cryptocheilus praepositus (assembly GCA_033815515.1). Taxonomy (NCBI): domain Eukaryota; kingdom Metazoa; phylum Arthropoda; class Insecta; order Hymenoptera; family Pompilidae; genus Cryptocheilus; species Cryptocheilus praepositus. The sequence continues at coordinate 2,994,131 of JAWWQZ010000227.1, forward strand.
GCAGAGCCGCGCAAAAAGGTAACGTCGTTCGCGCGGCCGACGTTACGCAATTATCGCGGGAGCGGCGAGTGTGAAAATTCCGGCACGACGCAGGGAATACTTGCCGTCTGTGCATCGGCCGGTTAAATCGTATTTTGGCAGGTCCTTTCTTGCCGCCGACGTGATTACAAATGTATTGGCCAGTTGGCTGGTTCCGACGAGCGTACTCGTCATGAAGAAATGGCAGAATGTTGTGGTACGGCTACTATACTCGTCAGGAGTAAAAAGTGGTCAGAAGTTGCTACTTAAAATGTATTTTGATGAAAATTAAAATTTATCCGTATATTTTCAGATGTTTTGAATATTTCGAGGCCAAGGCGGAAGAAGATAAATAAATGAAAAATGGAAATAATTATTATGTGAAAATGCATACAGTGTAGGAAGTGAATTACATTTAATCGTTTGGAATAATTATCTCATGTACATTCTCGGAGCAGTAATTTATTATAACAAGAATCTTCAACAAAGCTGAATTTACAAGTTTATCCCAAACAAATCTCCTTTTCACGCATTCATCACCAATGATGTAAAACATCAGAACAGCTGCGCTGAGAGTTATGTAACCATATCATCGTAATCTACTTTTTTATAAGTTAAACGTACGCAATTTTTTGAGTATGATAAAAATAAGATATGATAAGACTCCTACAGATAACTGAACTATAATCCTACACATTCCACTATTAAAGTGCGCAGATTACCGCTAAGTACAAGAACGACCAAAATCACCCACGTAACGCGACAATGCCAACTTTCACTAAGTCCCCGCATTAGATCACTAAAGAAAACGCCCCTCCCAGCAAAGCGAGAAACAGCGAGTGCGACAAGGAGTGCGACCGCGAAGAGGGCTGACCAATGAGAAACGGTATCCCGAGTTAATATCGAGTTCCCAGCAATTAGCTTTTTGCGGCCGGCGGATAATGGCCGCGAATGAGTCTAGGGCAAATCCTTCTGCCCGGACGAGTCATGCATTAATTAATTTGCCCGAGCGAACTTTTCTCCGGCGTCTGCGATATGACTAATTTTCGGCGAATTATCCGCGTGCGGACGGAATGACTTCTCTTCTTGCACGGCGCATAACCACCGGCGGCGCGTGGAGGGCGAGAATGACGTGGGAATTAATTAATGGAGAAGCATGAGACGACGTAGCTGTCGTCCTACGAATGGCAGCCGGCTCGACGAACGTTCTTGCGCCCTGTAATTAATCGCGCCGTTGTTTGTTATTCGCTTAACGATAATGCGATTGTACGACGTAACGACGTCGTCGCGCTTTCAAAACGCTCAGACGAGCGGCAGTTGCGCGGGGCAAATTGTTGCGAATAATTTACGAAGCACCGGCACTTCGAGATCTGCCTGCGAATCGGTCCAATTAATGAACGTCATTAACGGATTTGTTCCGACGTTTCGACGTCGCTTTTTACGCGCTGCCTGATGCATCGTGCTTTTGTGGCCGAAGGCGCGTTGCGAGTTGGACGAACGCAGCTGATTGTTTACCTGGTGACTTGAAAAGATTGCTCAGTCGCTGGTTTATTTTAAGGTGGCGATTGTTGAGAAAATATTTCTGACGTGATATATCAGCGGCGTTCTCATTTAGATTAACACGTTTCGGTGCTATTGTTTTTGCGTGATGGGCGTATGTATTGAAGGCACGTTGCAGTATTGTGCCTGACTCCATTATTCTTCGGTCGTGCGTCTTGTAATAGTTTTAGGAGCCTGACGCGGCGGGGTTTAACAATAGATTTTGTTCATAGAACATCCTGCTGGAAAAGTTCTCCGGATAGTACACGTATTGAGGTTTAATAATCAACGACTCGTGTTATAATTTTTAGCTGTCTCACCAAATGACGTGTTTAATTTCAACGTTATTGTAATTTACCTAAATGATTAACATTTTGACTGCCATGCGTATTTTGCTGTATTAGAATGGCGATGCTATGAAATACTACAGCGTTTGATTGAATTATGCAAAATGTAAATAATGTGCAGGTATTGGAGACCAAAGTATCGCATCACTATTGTAACAATAACTGCATTTATAAAATAATTATTGCTACCCATTGTAAATATTTTGGGACTTCAGTAAAATCTCTTACGCCGGTCAGCGGTGACCATCATGGCAATCAAAGCGTTAAGTGACTGACATAATTACTTTCCGTAAGTTCGAATCTTTACACTTTACGTATTTTTTAAACAATTTTTGCAACACACATCCATTTCTGTAAACTTTCGCAGCGTGGTCACCAGTGGCCCCGAAACAAGTTGCATTACAGTAATAGAGTTCTATAGTCAGCATTGTCAACTAAAAAAAGAGCTTTACATTCCTTAATTATTTCCTTCGCATTGTTCCACTTTTTACGGGCGCGCGGGAAAGAATTGATCTGAAAGTTGGCACGCGGCTTATGCGAGCGTAACGACGTCCCGCCGCCATTATTAATAGCCGTTCAGAGCCGGGCAAAAGAAACGCGCCCGCGCAAAAGCGGCCGTTTTATAACGAATGACCGCGGCGCATTATTTAACCGACGAAATGCGCCCGCGGGTCTCCGTAATCCGCATTTCGCTCCGCGAAGGAATTGCGCGCGGCCACTGGGCAAGAAACGTCGTGCACCGCAGATTGTGTCCCGAGAAATTGGCAACGACGAGGAAGTGCCGGCGAGAGGTTTAACGACCGGGCAGGTGAAAATAAACGTGGGAAGCAGGAGTTTTAGCGTTGATGTCGCGGTTTCTATTTCCACGCGGCTGCACGCCTGACGTTCTCGAGACGGACGGGTGTATTGTCAGACCGTGGTCGGGGCTAATAATCGAGAATCGATAGTGCTGCGCGCGTAGCGACGGAGAAGATACGATGAGTACGGGTTCTTACGGGATGTATATATATATGCGTATAGATGTATATGTATATAATCGCCGTGTCGTGATTATACGCCACTGAATTAAGACGCGTTTAGATTCAAAGATTCGATGTGTATGTATGCATGGATGGATATTTATATAATTATCGTGTCCTGATTATACGCCACCGAATTAAACTACGTTTATATCGCCGATTCTTAAGGTATCACGAACTGCCGAGTTTTAAGGTAACAAGAATATATATTTAAAATAATACGACTTTCTGTGGTTGAAATGTAGAAACTTTATTTATCAACTCTACGTGTTTTGGGGCTACATGGGCTTTCTCTTTAAGAGTATATATTATTTATGAATATTGGATATGTTAGTATTAAGTTAGTAGTAAATCTTTTATCGGCACTTATTCACGTCATTTCGTAACTTTAATAGATTTGAGGCACGGTCTTTTTAATGGTGTAAGGTCAATAGCGGAATTTCGGCAGTATAGTCGAACAAGTGTCATTTTCTAGGGACTTTAACTGATCAATATTAATGAAATTATGCGTACATATATCCGAATTCATTTCCTCCTCAACCTCCCATATTTCAAATTCTGTACGCCGTGCACCTACGCACCTTTCCAGATAACGCATGCATCTTCGTAAACCTTGTATTAACAGATCCTGTTGATAATCCCGCCCGAATGAATGCCCCAAAAGGTAGGAAACGCGCGAAAACTCATCGGCTGCGAAGAGTTCCTTCGAGTCGCTGTAATTACTACGCTGAACAGATTTCCAAAGTAAGCCGGCAAATTGATAGACCGCGATGAATGGGAGACTTTTCGGGACGGCCGGGTCATTTGTTCGGGCGACGGGAAAGGAAGAGGCTATTGAATAATGGAGCGCGATCGATTAGTTAATTGCGCGTGGTTGACCGTCGAAGGAGGAGAACAAAGTGAAACGCTGAATTCCGGCGTGGCCTGGCTTCCAAGAGAAAATGGGCAAGTCTGCGTCGGCGGAGGGATAGGTGGGGGCGGCGGGGGTGTTCAGACGCTCGGTGCGCATTCGTACCGGAAATACCGAGGATTCCAGGAATCGTCGGGATAGGAAACTCCGGCTAGAGAGTGGTAGACATCGACAAGATCGTTCCATCGAGGAAGCACAGTTGAATTTATACCGAGATCATTACTGCGTCTCACGTATCCCTGCCTCACGTCAAAATAACATTGTGGCCACTGCAGCGACCGTACATTTGCCAATCCCGACAGCCGTGTTCGATAGTAGTGTTATGTGAATTTTATCGCTGCGAAATGTTATGTAAAAGTAACGTGTTGATCCCGGCACTTGCGAGAGGATAATTTGTCGTGAAGATGGATCATTTTCCACCCGTTGAGCTCTTCGTAGTTTGGGAGATGCGGAGATTTAAAGAAAATGAAAAGAAACGTTTTTGTTGAGATAGTTCGAATGTATTGATCCGTTGGGAAACAGCGTCGAAAAAGCTTTAAAATAAGCCACGATGACGTTGTGGCCAGTGCAGCACCTTAAATTTCCCAAACCCGACACCGGTATCCCACTGTGTTGTTGTACGAATTTTCTGGCTGTAAAATGTTAATGTGAAAGGAAGATGTTGATCACGGCACAGGAGAGGGTGGATGAAAATTTATGACGTTTACCGTTGTATGACATTTTCCTTGCAGGGGCAGGTCAAATTGACTGTACTCTGATTACCATTTTGCAACATCCGACTTTCGACGCGATCAAGATGCGAGGCGTTCAAGTGATTACCGACCGACGTAAGACGCTGGCGGTAGCAGACGTGGAGGAAATAAAACGTGGAGGGTCGTCAGAAATAATGGCAGGAGAGGTTGGAAGCCGTATACATATACATATAGTTAAAAGGAGGGTCGCTACCCTCGGCGTGTTGTACACCTTCGCGTCTGCCTAAGGACCTTCTGGATTAGCATTTTCACCGACCGACCGTTTCACCTTCGTTCGACGGGAAAAAGGCGGACTCAGCTCTGGCTTCGTACCCGAGATACTCCGTTATTTGTCACTTTGGGTTACAATATATCCTCTCAACGTTATCTACGAAATTCAAAGTGCGGAAGAGTGAGCCAGACTTTTGGTGCATACATTTGGTCCATGTTTTAATTATGCGAATATATCATTTTTATTTGATGCCGCGTTCGCCATTGCTATCTTACAGAATGCATCCGTGGGTTGTGGGAAACGTTATAGTGGTATGGTCGGAAATTTATATAAAATTTTCTCCCCTCATTATCTTCCTTTCTGATAAATCACGACACGAAGGGTCCGCGCAAATTAGAGAACGGTGGTACGAGAGCAATTCTTTACTGTCGACTTCGTCACTGTAAATACAGACGAAGCTCAGGACATAGATACAGGACGAGTCCACCCAATATCGAGCGTATTCGAATGCACCCTATATCAGAGGACTGGTGAAAACGAAGTCACCCATGCATTCTGATACGTACTTGCATCATGTAATTATTTTGTACAATGAATATATTTTCTTCCATAATCTACTAAGGCACCTGGAAATAGCTAAACTAATCGAATGGGACTTTTACATCTCCGCAGTATGGTAAAAAATAGGCGAAAAATGTCAATTTTTTTTTTTTGTTTCGGACCGATACCATTCGATAGAGGGTATTTTGCCCTGAAGATAGACCACAATCCGCGCACTGAACTCTTCATAGTTTCCGAGATATGACGATTTTAAGAAAGTGCAAAAAATTTTTTTTCGAAATTTCAGATCGCGAGTAGTCCCACGTGAAAGTATGCCCAAAGAGCTTTGAGAAAACCTGTATTAGAAATCGAGAAAATCTTAAGGTATACCCCTTGTCATTTTTGCGAAAAATGATGGGTCACCGATTTTACTGTACTTTTAATATATCAAATGGGGTGCAAAATGACTCAGAAAAATGCAAGGCGCACCCCGAAATTCGCAATAGTTCCGGAGATACCGCCAAAGATGTGTGGAAAAGACTCAAAAACGCCACAACTTCGTGGCCATTTCAGCGTCACTCCGCGTATAATGAAGATCCTCTCCTCCGGGTCTTCTTCAAGATACGCATTTTCCTCGCTTGCTCCGGAAAGCTGAATTTGACGATATGTTTCAGCCGACGTTCATCCGCGCGTTGACTCAATTGGATTAAAATCGATATATTAATCTCCCGGCTCGCTTTCCGCGCTCCCGCCGGCCAGAAATCTTTCTATAAATCTTCCATCGCTCAGGCTCGCACTCCCGACGCCGCCGGCTCGGTTATTTGACGCACGATATAAACGTCACTGTCTCCTCCCGCCGTATGCAATTCCTTCCGTCGTATTTATGTTTAGTGCCCGTAGACAGCCCGACGGGAAAAATTGCGAGCAAGACATTTGCGCCGCCCGCGTTCGCTCGAATAAAAGGTACGGTCGATTTATCGCTCGCGGAGAAGCGCCCCAACTCGCTCTCTGTACGGTTCCTCCTTCACCCTCGCAAGCCCCGCTTCTCGCTGTTCGACATTTTATACGATCGTTTCGTCATCGCGCAACTGTTGTCGCCGCTATCTGAAAAATTCAGCCCGCCGTTTTCGGGAATCCACGATTTCGCAGCCGCTCTTCAGTTCTTTCGAAAGGTGACATGCTTTATAATGCGTGTGCGTGACGATTTTTGCTGGGGACAAGGCGAGCTGAAGTTTGGCATTACGGGCCGAAGCGAAGTTTAACACGTTGACTGCCACGCGTATTTTACTGTATTAAAACCGTAACGGGATGAAGTACTACAGAATATGATTGAACTGTGCAAAATGAAAATAATGCGAAGGTATCGGAAACCAAAGAATTGAATCACTATTTAATATTAATTGCATTTTCAAAATTATAAATGCGCCCGATTGGGTATTTTTTGAATTTTTTGTGAGATCTTTTGCGCCGGTCACTGATGACCACCATGGCAGTCAAAGTGTTAAGCAACGAATACGTATTTAATCGCACTACCGTGTGCACCGAAATGTCCGTAGCTTTTCTCGCGGAATATAACGGAAGAGAATATAGACAAAATAAAAGACACCTGAGCCGGAGAAAGAGAATGTATAAAAATGAAAGAAAAGTGAATCCGTACAAAATGTTAAATAATAGTAGAACATCTAGCACAGCATGGCTGAACATTATTGACGCCATTGGGAAGGTTTTATAAATTTACCTTTGGTGACGCGGTTGGTTAGTATTACAACTTGTTGATGTATTTACGGATTAAAAGTGATGCAATTCCAGTGAATCCTCTACATTCAAGTATTTATACGTCGTTCGAGATTTGCAGTCTATTCATAGATTTATACCTATTGTTCTTGCAGCAACTAATTATAAGTATTTTAAGAGATAACTGTCCGTGACTAAAGTTATACAGTTACGTAACTTGTTATTCATCCGATAAAACTTACAAATTGATTACTTCTATTTATAACTATTTGTACAAAGACAGTAAGATAATATAGGCAATCTTCTGAGGCACTGTGACGCGTAACAAGAGTGTTGATACCTCAGTTGTCTTCTGCGATTTGGCATTTTGTGATCCGCGCCCCCGTAATTACGGGATCGTTTGTGCGGCGCGCGAGTTTTCAATGCAAATATACCGGGGCGCTTGCTTGTTCGTTACCTGAACTAACCTTCTTCCGACTGGCCCGCGAAAACGTTGCTTTGCCTCAGAAAGTAGCGGATCGCTCGTTAAGGAAAGGTGAGTGTCGGGCGGAGAGAGAAGCGCGCTATCTGAGAAAGAGCATCCTTTGCCTCATAAGAGCATCCTTTAGCTTCGTTCAGTCGGGGGCAACGAGGCTCGCGAGAATCATTTTAACGCGTCCACTCAGCAATTTCGTCAGAAAGTTTCGGCGGCGGCGTCGTTCGCAGCGGGTTCCGTAAACGCACGCACATGAAAAGCCATTGGCATTCTGACCCGACGGTCGGCCTATTAATTTGCATCAAGCTGGGGATCGTTCCGTTTTGGTTCAAGGTTAATAGTGCCGATAGCGACACTCCCGGAGTTAGTTTCCGTATGAAGGTATCAGAAATTATGGATAATCCGGCAGGACGATGTTGCGAAAGCCATTATCCAATATTGCAACTCCCGGCGGAATCGAATTTGTTTCGCTACGGGGCATTATTCATTGGCCTGTTTATGCGTTCTAGGCAGGAAGTAATATTGAGGAGGAGGGACTCCATTTTGGGTCGGGGTTAATAGTGTCGATAGTGCCACTCGCGGCGCTTGCGCCGGCATGAAATATTTACGAATTATGGGCAACGGCGCGTTGGCGTGCGAAAGCGTTGATCGAGCGATGCATGCGAGCGCAATTTCCTTTCGAAACGGTGTATTACGCGTAATCCCCATTTTTCGTTGTAAATCGAAATACGATACGGATCTAACGTAATGCTATTACCAGATATTTCGTGTTCGGGCATCGATCATCTCTGCATTCGAGTCGCGCGTCGTTACGGCTATGTACCCTGCTATCGTCCGGTCAATGTACATCTCAACCAGTTCCTTTACAGAACCAGCGGCGATAATAATTTAATTAATAAACTTGCGTAATTTGTTGAATAAACGTCAGTACGAAAGTGTTCTCAAAGAAACTGCAGTAATAATAATTGAAACAATTACTATCTATCATTTGTTCGTTAACACTTTGACTGCCATGGTGGTCACCGGTGACCGGTGCAAAAGATTTGACGCAAAATGCAGAAAATTTGCAATGAAACTCATTTACAGTTTTATAAAAGCAATTGATATTGGGACGGTGCTTCAATACTTTGGCTTCTAACAACTCTGCGTTACCTTTATTTTGCATGATTTAATTATACTCTGCAGTATTTCATCGCGTCGCGGTTCTAATATAGCAAAATACGCTTGGCAGTCAAAGTGTTAAACGTCTCTGTGAGAAAAGTATCGAATTCATCAGCCACACATAAGATCGGCGGCATCAACAGGAAATAATACTTAAAACAACAATCTTACACGGCATGCGCGTTGTGAGTAATAAACTCTTTCGCAGCATCCAAAACCTTGTCAGCCCCATTCACTTTTAGAGCAGCGAAATTTGCCGTACGCGCAGTAGGGGCCGACATTTGAGCCACCAACTCATAAAGTCATTTACCGTCCGGCAAGAGTATCTTCTTCTTTTACCGCCGCAGACTATCACTCGCCGCCGGTAGTCAGTCTCTGCAGGTCGCTGAAGATTGATGAGCCGGCGATCACGCGGCTCAGCTGAGTCGGCGAAAGCGGGTCGCGAATTAATTACTGGCAGGTCGAATTTTTCGCGCGGCGCCGATAAAAAACGGGAAATCGTCAGCGGGCAAGGAATCCCAATATGAAATCTCCGCGGCTGCCCGTAAAGATACGTTTAATCGCCGTCCTTTACGACTGCGCCAGATTAAAATCGCCTCCCTTAACGGAACGGCAGCCGCAATCTCCGACGAATAACGGCGCCACTCCTGTTGCCGATCTCGAGCGGCGCGTTTTATTAAACGATACTTACGCAATTGGGCGATAAAGCAAACTTCCGCGGAGATTGGTTCGGTACACAAGTCGGCCGACGGTTCCGAGTGAAATTCCGCGACGGGAATTTCAATCGATGCCGACTGGTGCACCGGGCCGATCTGTATTGGCTTTAAATAAGAGACGAATTTATTTCGGTCCGCCGGGGTCCTTGCTATCCGTTTAAAACAGATAAATGGCACAGACGCAGCCTTGCGATCGGTGACCTGATTCGGCTGAGAGGATATACGCGAGGCCACGGCGTTCTCTCGGGGCTCCGTGGCCCACTTCTCAAACTTGGCGATAGACGCTGTGGTGCGAATCGACGGTGGACCATGGAAGTTCAGCTCGGCAACCTTCCGATGCCGATAACGCGACCGCGTCAGCGCTAAAGCGTTCTGACGAGTGCGCAATTTAGGTTTGTCCCTTTGAATTTCATGGACGCGTAGGTGTGTTCAGCGAGGGACCAACACGAACTACGAACGCACCCTTCATTTATAAAAAAAATGTATATATGCTGTTATGAATTTATCAGCTACTTACTGCGATCGCAAGTAATAATGTACGAAATGACTGCACTATATTCTTCAGCAAATACATTTTTGCATATTTTAATTTCGCGTAACTGAAGAGTTATAATTACGACTTATTTGCGTCTTTTATAATCAATCAACAAAATTCACACTATTAAAATGACAATATTCAGCGATCAAAGGACTGTTAACAACGTGTAGGATTTCTCGTAATTTTTCGTCAATCGCGTAAATCGTCTGACCGATTCTGTTGCTATGCACTCTCCACGCTCACTCACGTAAACGTATTCACATGCACTCGACGCTGACAGTTCGCCGTCATCGAAAATATGACGCTGACCGGCCATTGTTAAAGAACATCTTCGCGTCGACACTTCAATGCGCGACGCGCTACTTTGAACGTTCCGTAGCTGGCAAACCATTTTCACGCCGCGCGGCACACACTGATAGAATTCTCTTTCACGGTTGCCGGCAGAGAAACGAACGGAACGAACGGATGGCGAAAACGTAAGCTCCCGATCGGTGACCCGATTCAGGTCGAGCGCGGAGAAAGACGAGACACGAAGCCGTGCGTTCGAGGGCTTCGCGGCCCACTTCGCCTCGCAACTTCGCAAGTCGCTCAACGTTCGGCCAGAAGACTTCACGGCGTGGCGGAAATCTACGCCGAAGTGCCCGTTATCCTGGAGAACAATGAACTTGAACTGTCCACTTAAACTGGTCACTCGGTACCGCGTGACCTTAGCGACCCGACCCAAATTCGTCCCCTTCGCGCGCGATGCGTCAAGACAATTGCCGACGCCGTGACGAAATTTAAGCGAACTCGTTATCGCGCGGTTCGAATTCCGTGATACTTTACATCCGGCCGGCGAGCGACGTAATTACACGCCCCGGCGAGTCCGAGAATAATACGGCGCTTTGTCGCGGGAGTATAGAAAGTGCGCGTTTTCTTATTACACGCGCTCGTGCCGGAGATAATGTCCGGGTTGGGAGAATGTCGCGATAAATGGCAGAAGCAACCTTACGGTGATCCGATTGGGGTCAGCGCAGATAGAGGGAGAAAAGTGCAGGCGGGTGCGGAGGAGGGAGTTGCGACGGGGTAGACACTCACAGGGGTGGCTTTGTGCTCCACTTCTGGAACTTGGTCGTGGCGATAGGCCACTTTGGTCCAGGCGAGATACAATGGACCGCGACAAAGGCCTACGAAACCGTTGTTGCAGGGAACAATCGACCTGAACCATTGGATTCTGGGTGCCATCGACTGGACCGACTGTCGGCCGATAAAATGTCCGACTTCCGGTCTCCTGACCTCACGCGCGTCTTCGCCGTCGTCTCTCGACTCTTTGTCTGTCGTCTCCCTTCCGCACTCGAAGGGGCGACGCTCGAAAAGGACAAAATCGCTCGAGACTTGAAAGGGCGTTAACACAGGCTTTACGGGACGCGTCATTTGGAGGCATGCCAATTTTCTCGAAAAATATGATAGAACGTGTTTACATTTCTCTACTATTATTGGCGCTGAATTTTAGACATTTCCCACGAATAATGTGGATCCGAATGAACATTTCTCTGACCCTTCTGATCGCGAAGTTATTTGTGTGGTATATGTGTCTCTACGGATGCGCGTCATTTTGAGGCGATCTTAAATTGGGCATTGATCCTAGTAAATCGGTTTCGCGCATGAAGGCATTGCTTCAGAAATAGATATCAATGCAATTAAGGAGTGCTTGCAAAGTAATGGTCTAAATTAAGTACGCGGGATCTAGCGGAAATACTGTAAAACCAATATCGATAGTCAGCAGTAATTGATACGGCGTACCTGCTTATGTTTTCATTATGCTCTTATAATTATTATTATTTTAATTTTATTTGCACTTGCTTATGTTCTTATTATATTCTTATTATCATTACATTTGAAAGCAGCCTGTACATTTGGCGCTCTATGGATTCTAGGAGATTCTGTTCGAAAATGTGTTACATATTAGGCACCCATAGGTAACATTTATTTATTATATGTTCAATCGAAGTTATCCAAAATTGATCCTCATCCCATTCTCCTGTATCAGAAGAAAAAACGCATCTCAGCATTTCAGTTTCCCTCATGACATGAACATATGTCAGAAGGTTCATTGTTTCCTCAGTTTCGTGCATTTAAGAACGTACAGAAGAGTTTAAGAAAACGTTGGGTTTCGTTTACGTGTCAATTTGACGCGGTATCCGTAGAGAAGGGTACACAAGAAACGTCCGTAAACCTAGTGTTAAACTACGTTCTCCGTACGGTGAGTGCTGAAGAGCGGATCGATCCAGCTCTCAGCGCGGCTGCGTCGATAAATCATCCTGACGAAGGGAAAAGTTTGGGGGCGGTGGAACGAAACTGCCCAAAACTGGTGGTCGCACCTTGCCTTCCTTATTAAACGGCGTCTTATACCACCCCCGCGTAAGAGTTTTGCAATAAATCGTGCGAGTGCGCGTGGCCGTCGATATAAATCGGCACCGGGCGGGAGTCAAAGTAAGCGCACGTCGCTTCGCGTCCCCGAGTTTTAATTGTGTTCGGCTCCGAGTGACGCTGAATGCAATTTGCAGGAGCGGGATTGTTCCATTAACGGCGCGGTGTCTGATTCGGCGAGATCCGAATAAACCCGTTTAAGGATGGAAGGGATGGGCCAATTAAGCGCCGTCTTAAATCGGACGCCTCGACGACGTTTATCCGATAATTACATGAAGCAAACATGTCGCGGGACTTTAAGACGGGCCACTTTGACAACGCTTGTTTCGCCGCGCCACCGAGTTGACCCAGCTAACAATCTGACACGGCGCAGTTTCTGGCTAGAGTAGACTGCCGCTTTCCTAGGAGTGTCCGACGCCCACGTAAAAGTTATTCTTGCGTCTGTGTTATCTCCACCTTTTCAGGACCGAATTTCTTAACCGCTTTAGTAGCCTTGCTTCAACTATGGAGTTCAAACTGAAATACTTTATTTACTTTTTATTTTTCTTTACTACACTTTTATTTACCTCGTGACGATATGGAATTATTGTTTGGTCAGGACATTAGGTAAAAATTGCACATTTGGCTTTGTAGCGATTACAGAAATGGAAATAGCTTTGCTGTAGAATATACTACGTACGTCACAGAGGTCCTGAAGAGGTTAATGGGAGAGAGTCAAGCGTATGACGTTTGTGATATGTTACGCGATGCGGTTCCTTTGATGAAACTTCGCGGTTTGACAGGTCGTAATACAAGAATGTAACAATTTTACTTGGATTTGTTTTTAATCTAAAAATTGTGGTGAGATTGTTCTAAGTAAAATGAGACTGAATGTGATATAATTGGGACTACATTTACATTGTAATACTTACTACCGAAAAAGTAACTCAATAACTACTCAGAAGCAAATATGTTATAAAAATTTCCATATACAAATCTTAAATTAACTTTTTTAATTGTTCGATCGCCTCCACTTTGATTTAATCATTTTCTTATTTACGATGCTCTTATCAGTTGCCGCAACCGGAGAGACAATTTGCGATCTTTTACTATACTCTCTCGATATGAGAGAGATTTCATCATATTTTCTTTTGAAATCTATAAAATTCGACTTAACGTTAATTAGACGACCGTCGGTCCAGCGATATTCGAACTGCCTCCGCGGAGCGTTGTGTGTTTCTAACGGATCGGGCAAAAACGCAGACAACCGCCCTCGCATCAGTCTGAGAAAGTTCCGACGAGAGTTCCTTCGCGAAACTTTCATTACGTTCGACACGCCGTCCCTCTCTCACTCACTCGCGTTACCAACGTGCAACTTCCACGAAGGTATGATTGGAAAAGTTCCGAAGGCGGTGCCGGCCCTTTCCCAATGTCGATTTCCACCGATAGCCGTCACGCATATGATTAAAAGGCCGCCGCGGTTGCATTTATGAAAACGTAACCCAGTTAAACTGCGAACTTCGAACACACGAGATACGCCCACATTTCCACAGAAAACGACTGGCCCATCTTGTGTCACGATCCTCTGATTTATTTGTGTAAATTACGTCTCCACGATATATCACATGTCAGAATCGGCTACCAATATTTTTCAACAATTCTCTTACGTTGGAAACGATACTCTTTCAAGACGAGCGCGGTATTTCGAGAAAAGGAAATAATTGTAGTTTTTGCACTTCAATGAACATTTTAAAGTAAAATGCGTCCGTTTCCGTACAGAAAAAGACTGCCTTATCTTGTTTGACATTGCCCCAATTTATTTACATAAATTACATGTTAGCGCCGGCTTCCAATGCTTTTGAGCAATACTTATATTTTGTAACCAATACTGGTTCAACGCTATCGCGACGTACAGCCGAAGGGAGATATTTTTAATCTTTCTACTGCAGTCCAACACGAGTCATCATACTTCCTCGGAACAGGAATGTTGAGTCACGGCCCTCTGACGTAGCGAGCACTCGACTATAACGTGAGTAAACGCATTCTCCCTCGTGAGCTCTGTTTTTTTATCATATATCGTTTCTATAGTAATAAACAGTGTTTCTCAAAAGCGTGTTTAACATTGCGCCTACATTAGAAAATCGCACGTGCATGAGCTTTGCATTAATGAAACGCGTTCAATATAACAGAACTCATGCAGCCACCCACAACTAACTTGATTGCAAACTCAACCCTTTTTGATAATGTTAACCATTTCTGTGCCTGTTTCAGTTTGAATGGTTTATATTTTACACAGAGTGGATAAAGTAAAACAGAAATCCTGCAGTACCAAATAAAACCATTCAAGCTAAACAGACGCAAAAATGATTAACATTAGCCAGAATTAGCAGGACGCATTCAAAGAAGAACGCTGGAAACTGATACAAATTTTCCATATTAGCAACTCGCCAGCGACGCGGGTTGCGTAATAACGTTTTGAGCGCACAAAGTCTGCGGTCAAGGTAGATGCCGAGGACGGGTAGGTATCTATTTACGAGCCACGTTTATGTCTCTCAGATAGTACGCACGTAGCTCGCGCTACGAAGCATGAATGGCAATTCAAGCTCTCGGCGGATCACGTCACGCGATGTCTCCGTCGCATTCGACTCGGAAAGCTCCGTCTGCACGGCACAGATATCAATCTGGCCGGTTCCGTGATGGGCTACATTACGCGCTGCTTAACGTCGTGTGCATAGACCGTGGGATGATGCTGACAGATAAACGTAAGAGATACACCCGCGATAAGGCACCTATCAGTCGCCATCGTAAAAGGCCAGCGATCGCGTATCGTTTTCCCAGCGAAACAGCCATACCATCTCGTACAGGCCGGACGCAAATTACATCGGGCGACGTATGCGACTTTCGCGCGTGGGCGCAGTGACCGTCAGCGCTACGTGGTCGGAACATGGATCCCAGGCGATCGGACGCCCAGCCAGTTGCGGTAGTTAGCGTTATCTCTGCACAACGCCGCAGAAGTAAGGCAGTTCAGCGGTTTTTGGTATTCGCGCTTCATGGTGCAGCTTTACGGCCGACACTTGCTGAAGCGGGACACGTTATCAGTCGTATCACTAGACGTCGCCCTCCACGAGGCGCCGTTACGTAACTGCGATGCTGACGAAACGCGCGCCCGCGCTTTACGGTCAATAAGGAATGATTAATGACACGCTAACGACGCGATCCGTGCCTTTTACGAGTCGCCCGTCAATAAGCCGGCTTCGCTGATGATGAACAGCTGTCCGCGATACACCTGCGACAGCCGCGTGTTGCGATCCTCGTCAGGCGAAATACATGCATGGCCGGCTGCGCGCTCCGTTTGAATCCGCGGAACACCGACAGGTGCAATTAGAGGCGTACGCTCGGCTGGCGATATCGAGAGTCGCGTCGTTTATCTGCGAAACGGTTGCGGAGGGATACCTTGTCGGACGATCTCAGGGACGCACGATCGGAATACGACACGTGCGAAGCTGTGCCTCACTGTTAACGACAGAAGCCGCGAATCGGCTGTTCAAACATCGCGACCGGCTTTCTAGTTACGCGGATTCCCGATAACGCACCGCTCGGGCGCGGACGGAATACATATAGTGTCGCAGGGTAATGTGTGCGCAGACTGCGATTTCGTTATGAATTTTACATCAGCCCGTTCGTGAAGATGCACTTTCATCGGGGCGCTTGCTTGGGGAAATCGCCGGAGAGACGACTTTGTCTGATGCGACAGCCGGTTATTGGATGCGCGACGCGATATTAAAGAAGGATTTTCGGGCATGTCGGGCTTGAAACGTGGTTTAACCCTTTGCGAACTGGCGACGCGTATGTGTAAAAGTGCGTTCAGTGTAAAATGTGCCTCCGATCGGTGGACGCGTGGTTGTCTCTGGCGAAAACACGTGACTCAGTCGAAATGCATAAATACTCGTGCGATGAAAGCGAATGGTGGGGAGTATATGCGTTTTACGAATGCCACGTGTGAAACGTGAGTACGGGGGTATATCGGAAAGTAACCTTACTGTGACCGGCATACACAACTGCGGAGGTGGATCATTTTTAGGTCTCATACGTTGAAAAATCAAATTGTCTGAATTTGTATTGCGTGTTTCATTTGAACAGTCCGGTAACTTTTTAACACCTAGACTGCCACGGTGGTCATCGGTGCCCGGCGCAAAAGATTTTACTATAAATGCAAAAAAATTCGCCATGAAGCCTATTTGCAATCTTGTAAAAGCAATTGATATTGGAATGGTGCTTTAGTACTTTGGCTGCTAACAACTCCGTGTTATCTTCATTTTGCACGATTTAATCATACTCTGTAGTATTTCATTGCATCGCGGTTCTAATATAGCAAAATACGCTTGGCAGTCAACGTGTTAACAGACTCTCGTAATTCAAGCAACGTTCGTCGGCTTCGAGCCGCACCGTCCGTAAAGATTTAAAGCGAATAAGCGCGATCGGCGAAGAAAGTGGGTAAATGTTAAATTAGCGTCGCGAACACGAGCAGTTCCATCGGACTGATCAATGACCGAGGTGTCCACCTGTTGAGATGACACAGATAGACGGTGAGCCCACTCGTAAGTTCCGCGGTCTATAGAGCGCCGTGGAATCGAGCGGCCGCGTTTCATTCCGCTCCATCGCTTCTACCCTTTGCCGTGTTTCATAAAAATCTTACCACCCGCCGTTGTCTGGGGACTTTATCCAGCTCAGGAGACCATCAATTATTCGTCGCCCGTAGCCGGCCGTAATGTATCGTCGTTGCCAGTCTGAGCGCATTAGGTCGACGTTAAAAATTCGTATTTTAAAATATTACCGAGCGTAACTCAATTACGATATTAATCTATCTCGTAGGACTGACTGCGCGTAATCCGCTGAAACAACAGCGTGGCTCTCGCGTTGCCGGGGGAATTCATATGAATATGGCAGAGCCTCTAAAAGCTTTATCCACTTTTACAACGCGCCAGTTCATTCATTCCCACTGCGAAGCACCGGCGAGACAATGTTCCGCGGTCGACGTTTCCTTGATTGCAGCTATCGAGACGCAATCCACCTGCATAATGCATGCTCATACGTGCGTTTGCGCCAGATACGAGGAAACGGGGGCGGAGGGAGGGAACAGAAGAAGCGAAGTTGCGCGACGTCGCAGTGCGAGCGCGCAATTTAAATTTTTGGACCCGCCACGCAGCCCCCAGCCGCGGAGGTTTTTCAATGTGTACACTTTTAAAAGCAACCCTGCATAATGTAGAGCGCCCATATCCGGAGCAACACCCCTGTCGCCTCCCGCCATCTTTTTACTCCCGTTCTGTGCCGGCTCTCCGACTATCTTGTTCGTGAATTTGTACGTGCATGGAATATGCATACGGCGGTGTTTGGGGCTGGAGGCAAGTCGGGGTTATCATTTAGCGCGATGCTTTATACCCGCCCGTTTAACATTGTAGAGGGACTGTATTTTTGACGTATCGTTAAAAATATGCGAAAAAAGTGAAAACTGCGCTGGAATTGGGGCGAAACAATGAGAGCCCAGCTAGTGACGTGCCTTTTTGGAAATAACGGGAAGTACAAAGAGGCAAAGAAAACCGCAACCGCACCGCGAATTCACAATAGCTTCACGAGATATGGCCAAAAATAGATAGAGACGAATTGGAAAGTACATATTATTCAGAGACTGCTGTACAGAAATGCTATTGTTCACCTATGTCCGTGTTGATTATACTATAATTATGGCGTAGAAGAAAATATATATGATCGAATTGTTCTCTTGTGCGCCAACATAGTATTTTACCCCTTGCCATTTTTGCCAAAAAATGATGGATCACCGATTTTACTGTACTTTTAATATATCAAAGGGGGTCCAAAATGACTCGGAAAAACTCAACGCGCACCCCGAAATTCGCAATAGTTCCGGAGATATCGTAAAAAATAGATGGAAGAATCGTGAAAAATGAGCTCTAAAATTACTTAAAAAAAAATCTTTTCTAATCGCCTCAGTCTTTTAAAAATTTTGAAAGAGGGTGCAAACAGACTCCAAAAAATGCGAGGCGCGTCCTAAAATTCCCAATAGTTCTGAATATATCATCAAAAATAGATGTAAAAATGTTGAAAATAGGCTTTAAAATGGGACCAAAAAATTAATCTTTCTCAATCCCTCAATCTTTTGGATATTCAAAGTGAGTGCAAATACACTCAGAAATGCAAGTTATGCACGCCGAAATTCCGCTGTACTTTTGGAGCTATGCCCATAAATATATGAAAACAACCGTGAAAAGTGAGTTTCGAAATGGAGAAAAACAGAGATAGAGCCGAAAACATGTGAAAAAATAAACGAAAACTGCAGATAGTCGGAACTACTGCAAACTGTTGGAATTCTTTATGCGTACGTTTATTAATTATACTAAAAACCACAATATAGTATAAAAGTACATGCCACCCACACACTTTAAGCAATCACCGTGTCAACTATACACACCAGACGCGGAACCGACTGTAATGAAGCTCGCGGAAGAATTTACGACATGAGCCGTATCAACAAATTTGCACAGTTTTTTTTCCAGTAGGCAGCGAACGTTGGGATTAAATGCATGAAACGTTAACCGGATTTTCTGGCTTTTCCATTGCTCTCGATGCCTGCGCTTGCATCGGAACGTTCGGCCCTGTCAAAGGGTTAAACGAATGATAGCGTAATCGATTGTTTTCCAGAGGTGAGCTTTGCGCGAAGTTCTAGCCGCTGGAACGGATTTTGGATCGGAGTTCGGCATACTAACCAAAGGTCACGCTCAAACTTCGACGCCGAAGTTTGCTCGGGCGCGCCGCGCGCAATAGAAGTCCAGTTTCGGGGCTGTCCCCGATTATTGCCCGTCTCAAAGGATCATCGAGGAGTCGATCAACGGCAAGTTTCATCCTTTAACTGACCGTTCCACGGCATAATAACGGCGCGCCGTATAATAATAAATCGCTCGCCGCATCTGACGTGCTCTCAAATTACAACTTCCGAATAATCTCAGGCTATTACGGAATACGGCGGGGCAACGGTTCGTTATATCGCGGAATCGACTTCCTGTGTTCGCGGCGTCTTCCATTATCAGTTTATTCTGTCGTGCATCGTTTGCCGTAGATTAGATTGCGCGTATCGTTCCTGATCGGGAATGACGACCGATTAGCGTAACGTGGGACAATTTTGGTGCGCCACGTGGTTTTGATATTACAAGAGCCGCGCCACGCCCACTTCCCGTGTCAGAGAAATGTGATATCGTGCGCCGCGCGAATACCCGACGGGGCCAGAAATCGTACACGTCTGCCGATGCGTCGGCTCCAATTAAATTTCGCCTGCCCTTTAATAGAACAAACGTTTTTCCGTACGCGACGCGTTTTTCCCTTGACACGCGAATCCTGAATGTGGGCTATGCGATCTTCCAACGTGCACGACAGTTCTGTACAGATTCCGGGTTTGACGCGATGAAAGTTTTAATAAGTGACGTTGCTGCGAAATTGGCGAGGCTGGCTTGTGTAATAGTAGACGTTCGCTAAATGTCACGTTAGCAGACGGTTCAGCATTCCTGACAGAGGATTTGCGGAGAAATTTGCAGGCACACGCAGAAGTATATAAATATACGATATGCTGAATTTGAAAATTTGAATATATGTTTGTGTGACGGCATGAATAGTACTGGGCGAACGTTGAATAGAAAATAATAGTGCTCGTTTGTGCAATTTTACCCGTGAAATCCGAAACACGTGAAACGGACGAGCTGCGTAAATCTAGTGTGAAAACAACGGAGTCGACGGTTGTCCGCGATGATAGCACTGGCAAATGCAAAAAAGCGTAATGTAATGATTACATTAGCATAACATTTGTTCCGAGACCTGTTATCTTATCAACCGTTTAAGCGCAAATGATTTCCACTGGTCTCTTCTATTGAAACATCCGATGCTGCTGAATAGTAATGGATCGTTCGGGACAACGTGTCATTTTTCCACTATAACCGAACAACCGTATCGCTTCCGCACAAGAGTTATCATTCGCGCTATCGCCTCATTTTCAGTCGAAGGTCTCGTGGAAACGAAAGATTAAAATGCACTGCGTCCGGAGCGTTGTTAAAATAATTCGAATCGACCGTGCCGACTCGCGAACGACACATCGAATGTTCCCACACGCTTTCCTCTGCCGATCTACGAAAATACGATTCCCAGCAAATGTCTACCTCGTTACGGCGCGCTATAAATAGACCTGAACGGCCTTGGTCAGCCTTCCAAGAGTTCGTCGACATCGACGAGCGACCTCGATCCACGGGCCGAAAGTTATCTGACGTTACTCCGAAATTCTTCGGAGCCCGAGGTCGACGCAATGGAATTTTTTCGACTAGGAACGATACACCGCGAATCGGTGAGCGACTGAACGCTCATCGTTGACGAACGATTAAAGAAATTCTTCACAGAAGCCTCGATATCGACGCGGTTCACTGACACGATCAAGGCTGCCCATTGCGATATCGCAAATCAGCGTCCTGCATACGCGTTATCCGCGAATTCAACAAGTGTGCGCGATTACGCGGGAGTCTGGCAACAGACACGCGAAAGAGCGCAAAAAACACGCGGCGGACTTCTTCATTCGTTCGCGATAATGTGATTGCGCCGTCCACCGTTCTCGCAGAAAGCACCCAGTTTCGTCCCAAGACAGCCAAGCAGCGCGCCGTCCGTTTGTCGTTCCGGACAATTGCCCCTTCGCGACCCGCCTCCGAGCACTCACGAACAATGCGTCCGCACGTTTCGATCTTCAGGACAAAGCTCCCGCTGCCGTCCAAAAATCGTTAACCCACGCGGCGCGGTCTCCATGAAAGACACAAACGGCGCGCTGCTCGCACAAACGTAAACGCTTCTCGGCGTCGAGAATCTGCGCGAATTACCTATTTCCTGAAAAGCGACGGATCAACGTCGACAATCACCGGGCAGCGGCGCTCCGGTAAAATATCACAGCCTTTATCACAGCAGATTCCTCGGGAGATTCCTCGGGGGTTCCAGGATCCGTCGCAGTTGAAGCTCCGTCCAGCGTTGCTCGTCTCTAGATATCCGATGGCCCGAAAGTTTCGCGCCGCACTTCTCAGTCCCCCGTCGACTATCACCCGACACACACGCGGGGCCCTATCGCGCGCTATCACGGCGGAACAGCGGCCTCGGGCGAGGGGCCGAAATATTTATTGGCCTCGCGTTATTTCGAAACTCGCCCCCGTCCGGTCTCGGGTAATTTTACGCTCTGCGTCTCTCCGCGCTCGCACACTCTCGACCCTTTCGAAACGTCCGCGCGACACCGAACACTCCGTCGGCCGTGAAAGAAAAAAGGCCGAGCGTTGTTCGCCCGCCCGGGTATTGAATTACGGCGATGCTTATCGCGGCGCAATGTCCGGATTTGCGGGCGAATTTCGGAGCGCCGAGCCTCGGGGCCTTCCACCAGTGTCGTTATCTCGCTCGTCTCGCGGCGAACATCGCCTTTTCGCGCGCTGGCCAGATAAAGCGCGGCCGATGGACTAACGACCGCGGCGGCCGAAGCTTCCTTTCCGCGCCGGGACAAAGAAGACAGGCGAGGACACGTGCTGTCGTCACGAACGCGTCGTTTCTTCGCTCCTCGAGGACCTCGTCTAGAATGCGCGGAGGAAGACAGCGACGGCCGTCTTATCCGAACGCCTGCGGGCAGTGTTTGGTCTCGAGAAATTGCGAGCGTGGTTCAGCTTACGACCGCGTCGTAAAGGGCCTCTAAGTGTACTTTGTGGCGTGTAAAAAATTTACTATGCAGCATAGATTGTACGGGGGTGGCAGTGGCGGTTCGGTTGAACAAAATATTTTCGTCCGCCTGCGAAGGCTGCTGCTTCGGCGTCTCTTGGCCGCGTTAATTACGATCACGTCGTCGCCGATGTGTAATTTGCGATCCTCCTCTCGTCCGCCTCGGTCGCTTCCAGTCGCGTTCGCAGTCGGAGAACCGTTACGACAAACCGTGCCAGGCGCCGCTGCCTCTCTGGCCAATTACTTTTCTGCGTGACCTTCGCGGCGGTCTCTTGGACGCGGAGGCGGCAGGCTGAGTCGAGCGAAAGACTCCAGACGCGCACAGAAATGAATCGCGTCAGGTCTCGAAGCCCGACGCAGCACTCACACCGTCACCTCTTGACATTCACCCTGTTCAACCGCGAGAAATCCACGTTTCGTCCGCCGACGCACTTCTCCGCACCGAAGTAAAGCACCAGCCTGGCTCCGACTCGCGGATGCTGACCCGCGGAAAAATTCGCAGCACACGCGAAACGCCTGAGTGAAGTGTCCGTGCGGAAGCGGCCAGGTGTCGAAGTCACAGGTAGTCTCGGAGTGTCTTCGTTCGTTGCTTTCGGAAGGAGGCACGAAGGATAATGAGAATGCGTAGTCGGACATACACGTCCGTTCGCGCTCGCGTCCGGTGGAGCACTGACACGGCCCACGACTCCACGAGTGACTGCGGTCTCGCGGAGTAGAACGATGCCTCTCTCGCGCCCCGTTTGCTCCGTTCGCTCGTTTGGGAGCGGCGCTCCAATCGCCACGGGCACCGACTTCGCGCCGACCGACTACTCACAGTCTCACTCGAGCTCCGACTCGACGTGGAGATGGTCGAGATTCCGTTCGCACGATCGTCGGTCCAGTCTCAGCCTCGGGATACGAAAGTTGCGTTGCGGTGGCGAGGTGGCTGCAGAAAGCAAGCGCAAAGGCGAGAAGTGCGAAGTTGCGAGCTCATTTCGTAGACGGGTGGTGGAGTTGTGTGTCTGCGAGCAGCGGGGGTGCTGTTGATACTGAATGCCTAGGGATGGCTCATTTGCGAGAAGTGTGATGCTGGATTGCGTTATTGTCAAGTGATGCTTTCTGTGACGTCCGTCCGGTTTTCGCAACGCTTCACTAACGACTGTCAGTCTTGTTCAACAACCCCATTTCAACCCCGACACGCGGCCATGGCGTTCATTGGGCAGATTGCGTCGACTTTGCACCAGGTCAAACCCCGGAGCTTTTCGTTACAGCTTCGATTCCGCAGTCTTGCTCGAGCTCCGACTCGACGTGGAGATGGTCGAGATTCTGTTCGCACGATCGTCGGCGAAGTCTGAGCCTCGGGATACGAAAGTTGCGTTGCGGTGGCGAGGTGGCTGCAGAAAGCAAGCGCAAGGGCGAGAAGTGCGAAGTTGGGAGCTGATTTCATAAGCGGCTGGTGGAGTTTTGTGTCTGCGAAAAACGCGGGTTCTGTTGATTTTGAATAGTTAGGGGTTGAAGGGATTCCTGATTTTCGAGGACTGTTGACCCAGGATTGCGTTATTATCAAGTGATGTCTTCTGTGTCGTCCCTCCTTGGCTTCTGTAACATTTGACTAAAGACGTGCGATCAGTCTCGTGCAACAACCCCGTTTCACCCCCGACGCGCGGCCATGTCGTTCGATGGGCAGATTGCGCCGACTTCGCACCAGATCAAACCCCAGAGCGTCTCGTTCCAGCTTCGTTTCCGCAGCATTTCAACGGGGATCATCTCTGCACACTTTCTCCTCTTATTCAAATTAATCGCGGCACCTTTCATCGTACAGGGAGTGTGAAGACTCTTTGTCGTTTCTGCTTCGCTGCCTCATTGCGCAACCGTATCAACTTCTTTCTGTACGCAGCACCTACCGTTCACGTCACTAAACGTGTCATCGCTTCCTGGAAGTTTTACGGAAGAACAAGTATCCGTTGCATTCTCTGTTTTGTTGCGTTTCATTCCGCTTCGTGCCTGGCGGACTCTAGAATCGTCGAAGCAGAGAGCGACGGTCCGATTTCTAGTCTGTCCGTGTGTGCGGGGTGCGAGAATGCACCGTGTGATTAGGCGAACTCGAGAGTGGGAAGGACGTCAAATGATACCGTCTGACGTTATTATGCAGTCTCGAGTGTCTCGAAGGTCGAGTGACGATTCGCTCGAACGGCGAACACAATGATGCGACGTCGGGGACCGTTTACGTGTTCTTTGGCATGCTAATTTGCGCGTTCGTAGACGAAGAAAGGAGCAGGGGGCGGGCGAGTTAATGAAAAGACCGCGTGCGATCCACAAAGGACACACCCAGATCCGCTGTAGGTCGCTGGCTGAACGTCTAGTGGCGTTATTGTCCCGTAACAAGCGCCGTCATTACTGCTTCTACTTACTCGCTTATATTTGCTCAAAGCGAAAGTCGATAATCCGAACTAAATATAAAATTCGACTTCACTATTATTACCCCTGGCAGCGCCGCATAACTTAACGGTGAGGAGCTCGACGTCTCGAGTAGTTCCTTCAGCGGATTTCAATTTCAGGTGCTCATCACTGAAACTGACTAGTCAAGATGAACGCGATACCGTGACTATTGCATCAAGCCTTACAAATATTCGCGCCCGACGCTCACACGTACTTCGTATAGATCAAACTCCGGCGCACGAACTTCTCTTATCGTTATAACAGCGACGTACTCGGTGCGTGATGAAAATCATTTTCGCGCCAATGCGAAGTACGGATCTGGCTGATTTTGCGCAACAACGACGTCGACTAACTTGAACAGAACGTGCGCGCATAGTTGCCCGTCCGTATAGGCTCATCAGGATCTAGTTAACTCCATCGAAATTGGATCTAATAATCGCGTACACGCGAGACCATCTAATAACCGTCGCAATTATATCTCCATCAAGCCTCGCAGTGCCGCGTCTCCAAGAACTCCCGACATTCCACTCCTCCACGCCCGCCCCCGAAACTTCGTAACCGTAAATAATTAAGTCCCGAGAATCGTTGAAACTCGAAAACACGGAAACGGCGAGTGGACGCTATCGATGGAAATTTAATCGAACTTCCACGCTCGCGCTTCTAGCCGCGGACGTTCATTCTGTCGCCTAACTTATATAGCAATTTAAGTTTGGTCTCACCGAGGCCTGTTGATTTTCCGGCGCGAGAGCTGCTTTACGACGCTCGATCGGAGGCGCGCGCTAGATGGAAAAAGTAATCTCGAAGTTCGCGACACGCGTCTCTGATGTCTGACGTGAAACGCGGAAACTCTTTAAAGGGGAGGGAAGAGGAAAAAAAATTGTAGACGGCGGAGGTGGTTGATTTCGACGGGAAAAGAGGAATGCCGCGTTCTTGTTAGTATCGTAGTAGACGACCTACTTGACGCAGCGTCTTGTCAGAGAAATTCAAACGGAACGGTTCGATATCGAGGAGGGTCATTCAGGGAATGATAAAAATAAGAAGCGAGACTTTCCTGCATCGAGTGTCGCGGTGCGTTTTCAATCCCTCCCGCCTTCCACTCCACCAGAGAGTTTAATTTACAATCCGCGGGCACTGTGAATCCGTAACACGGCCGGGGATACTAAGAGGATTCTCTTTCTCCTCGCTTCTGCGCTGAGTGCATCGTCGAGGAGTTTCCTCGTTGGGAACTTATTCACAGGTGCGCCGATACACTTAGCGAGGCTGATACGTTTTACGGAGCGAGTCGTTCTACAAAGAATTGAAGTCCTTTCATTCGTACGCTACGTAAATGCTGGGATTTATAAGAAGATGAAAATAGAATACGCAAATAATGATCGAAATTCTATGGAAACTGAATGGGATATTTTACGTAAGGTCATGACGGATTACGTCTTATCATCCAAAGAGTAGATATTGCGTATTCAAATATTTTTAATAGTATCATTATTTCCAACACGCTGCGTGTCTTCAAAGAAGTTCAATTTACGGCTGAAGCTCACATCACGAAAATTATGCAATCTGTGAAATAAATTACTTCGATATGTGCATAATTGGCAGAAATGCGGTACCGCGGATTACTCACTTCTATCGAATAGACGTGAGATACGTTCGCATTTCCGCCGATTACACATATAGTGAGGTTTAATTCAAACGTAAAATATAGACACATCCATAACGAAAGCAATAGCATTAAATTCCATAACAAAGCCAAATTATAAAAATCTTAATATCAACACAATTTAATTATTACGTGTCTCCCGAGGAGAACCTAAAAGTAAAGTTCGAAACGTTAATATTAACAGAACCTGACCCAAATCTGCAGGAGAGGAATCAAACATCTTGAATATGCTGATCAAGACATTCGATTACTCTGACTCTAACTATCGCTCAACATGTGATTACTTTATCGCTCTTCCGTTGAAGATGATGCAATCCTTCCTGCAACCTGACTAAACAACTTGTTGATGCAACATCGTTGCACACTGTGTAATCTACGTTCCACGCTAAAGCGCTTGTAGTGTATCGATTAAGACAATTGAGACAAGTGTACGCGAATCAGAGTGAGAGGACCTGCGAGCAGTCAATAGATTTTTTTAACCGCCATCCAGTGACTTTGACTATACGACTATATATAGCCTTATATATATACATACGGTATAATATGTACGAGAATATATTTGATTGCATTCTTGTTCCGTAATAAGAATACCGATACATACAGCACCATTCCTGCCGCAACACCGGCATCTCATACAATGTCGTCTCATACCGAACTCGGTGCAGACGCCGAGCGCAAATCGGCACGGGAAAATAAACGTAAAGCGACAGGCGCGGTCCTGTAATTCTCTCGGCCGGTATTTCGTCGTGGGCAAGAAGATCGCGGCCTCGTCCGCATTAAATCCTCGGCGATCAACGAGACGCCGCGACGTGGAGTCCGGGTAGGAACAACGCGAGCGAGAATGCTGCGCCCCGGAATGGTAATAGGCCACACAAATTTCGCCCGCGGAAAAAGTCGCGAGCGAGAAACGGTCACGGGACAAGTGATATATCTACCTCGTCATGAGGCTCGTTGCGCTTTCTTCTTGCGAGCGGAGCTCCGTGCGCGTCGTAGCGTTCGGTTGTAAGAGTCCACCGTGACCGGGCCGCTCAGTGACGGGCATTAGCTTTTTAGGACCGCTATTCGGCGTCAGTATCGTAAACAACTGTCGGCCCTCGACGGCCGAGCTCACTCAGGAACGTAAGTTGTCCGTCGGTGGCCGGGGGCGGTTGCAGTTTAGTTGTTGCAAATATATTCCGCGGCCGCTGACTGCATTCGGAAGATCGATGGCGTGGTGGAAAAACACGGTGACGAGGGGAAAGTGAGATGTTCTGAATGCGGCGAAAATCAGCACGGTAGGAAGCTCGAGGGCCGAATTTTGGAACGGTTGGAGGAAGAGAAGGTGACGTACGTGGAACGTGTATGAATCTATCCCCGAAGTTATGCCGAGATTTTTGAAAACATCCTATATTTTTGCATCAGTCTGTGTTTTTACTTTATTACTTTGATTCTACTTTTTGTACACTCTCCCCTAACCCGCCCCAAGCCTTGGAGGTAAGATATTGCTTTTCCAAATGTCAGATATCCCAAGACAGAACGCAACTGGTTTTCATCGCATGCAAATTGGATAGTCGCACAGTACCCACGGACTAAGTTTAATATCAACAAAGCCAGCGGAGGAACGCCGCGTCGGAAAATTGAGTCATGTGAATCTGAAACCTTTAAGGTCGCCTTTTGTATCTTGTGTATTAAGGCGGTGTTGAAATCGTGGATACAGATTAACTTTTCTATTGAAATAGAATCTATAAAAATAAAGTCTCTGCATATATTTTCATATCACTTCTTGTTCTTAAATTGTCACTTGGATTTTATTTTAGCACAGCCCAATGTTTGTCGCAATTAATTTGAACAGTCGCGCGATACCAATGCACCAAGACAAATATCAATGAGCACAACGAAGAAACCATTCCATGAATCTCCAACCTCTAACCGTGTATATAGTTTTACTATTCAATTTAAATGAAACCTTTCGACATATTTTTCCAACGTCACTCCTTTTTCCTAATTTGTCACTTTAATTTTATGTTAGCACAGCCCCCAACCCTCACAGTCGCTACATTGCTTTCCGAAGTTTCAAATATCTCGAGACAAAATGCAACTGGTTTAGGACGCACCAAGGCAAACATCAACCAGGCAAGCGAAGAAACACGCTGCGTCGGCAAATAGAATCACCGTTCCCCAAACCTGAAACCCGTAACGTAGCGCGAGCCGGCGCTTTCGAGCCCCGACGGTGGCGCGTATTTAGTTGACGGTAAAGCGAAAATATTTGACCGCGCGCCATTTTCCGCGGACGCGCCGCAATTATGCGCGCAGAAACGCGACATTCAGCCTCATTTTCTTCGGGGGCGTTTAACTTCAGCGCTCGTTGCGACGCGAAACGTTCGCTCTCTCGCGCACTTCGAATCCCGGGCGTGCGAATGCGAGGGAGAAGAGAGACGGCACGACGCGTTTGTGTCCGGAAAACATGGTACACGCCGTTAAACAAAGACGACGAGCAATGTACTTTTAATTACGATCGTCAAAAGCCGTCGAGACTCGTCTCCTCCGGACGAGATTACTAAATGCTGAGGGGACGGCGGGCGGGACGAGAGGGGTGTCGGTTGGTCGGTCGGTCGGTCGGTCGGCGGTGAGATTTGCATTTTCATTAGAGACTCTCGTTTTGGAGCTCTTGCACGCGAAAACTCAGGCCGCCGCACACCTCGACCCGGCCGGCCGGGGATCGCGATGCTACGAAAGCTTCTTTGCAGGTGGTTGCAGGTCGCCACGGTGTAATAAACTGCCCTGAAGACTCTTTGTCGCCCGACGCGTTCGTTCAACTTTGATCTCGACCAGACCGGCTCATCCCGTTTTTGTTCAAAGCTGCCACTTTCGCTCTCCCGCTGCTTTCTCATTCAATCCTTTTTTCACCGTGTCCGTTCGCCGCGCGCAAACGCCGGGCGACCCTCAAAGGTGTCATAAAGAATACAATATTTTCCTTTCATTCAATCTCATTTCGCGGACGGTCCCTCCGTAAGCCGCGCGCCTGCGAGTCGGACTCGGCGGATCCGGGAATTTTGTGTAGCGACGCGGGGCAGCGCTTTTGTTCGCGTCCGACTCGCGTGAATCGCAAACGCAACGCGTCTCCCGTCAAAGTCGCTAAGACGTCGCGGCGGAGACCCACTTTGCAAGGACCTTTAAACAACTCCACTTCGCGTCGGCGAACGCTGCGACGCTTAACGCGTTAAGACGAAATATCGGACCGGCGAGATGGAGTTGCGCGGTTAATTAAAGAACTTCATTACCCGCGCTCCAATTTAATGCATACACAGCGGGAGGGAAGAAATTTGCCGAGAACAAGGAAACGTTCTCGTTACGTCGGGCTCAATTTTATTCCGAACATCCGTGAATTTAATCGGACGCGTCGGGACGAAGTCGCTCGCGACTTGATTGCTTTGTCCTCCGGGAAACTGTAATATGAATTACAAACCCGGTTGCTTGCTCTTTCGCCATTCCGCTCCTCGTCCTCGTCCTTTCCAGGACACTCGGCGCATCTCATTTAAGCGAGGATCGCGCCGAGAAAGGGATACTTTGATCGCGAAATGAAAATGAATAAATGAATGTTCCCGGCGGGACGAATGGCATTGGCTCGGGACATCTTGTCTGCCAGTTAAAATGGAACGGGGAAACGTATGATGAGCAGGATTACGCGGGCCAGAGCATTGTAAATGTACGGAAACGACATATTTTCTCTTGGAGGACAAAGGGCGCGGTGGAAAATGCGTTGCGCGTTTTTTCATGCGCGCGGCGAATAATTCAGTCTCTGCGCCTTCGTCGCGGCGGGACTGAAGGTTGGGCATTAAATTATTCGATGTTCGTAACTTTAATTTGACATCGGCTGCGCGGGGATCTTATATAAATTACGTTCGTGCCCTACTTCCCCTTTCTCCTTTGCTGCTTATTCCTTCTGTCTACCGTATTACGTCTTATGGCGGGCTGGACATTGAATGCGGAAAAGGACTGATCTGTCGCACGAAAAGAAGGGAACCAGTGCCGCGCCGTCATACAATTCTAGCATTATCCGTCCTATCGAATCTTTATCGAAAATATGATATCGAGACCCCATTCAGCGGGAAATCGCCGGGTGGCGAACATTTTTTAATTAAAACTAATTAGGCGCGCTTTAACATTTTTCCGCGAACTCTTTTAAGAACGTCAGAGAAAACTTTATGAGAATATCGAGAAAACGCTCGAATATTCGATTATCTTACGCGTTGTGCTTCGCGCTCCTTTCAGCTGGAGGAAGTTTAGATGTTCATCGACAGTATACCGCGTAATATGATCCTACAGGATGAAGGTAACGAGGGCATGCTAAATTAACCTTTTGAGGCCCAATCTCATAGCGTCTTCGCGAAACGCATATGGTTGAGTTCGATGTAAACCTGTTCGACGTATGTGTCGACTTAATCGTGAGAGAAATCGCGAGAACGTTTATCTGTGGCCTAAACGGCATTATTGCGAGATTATTATTCCGAATAGTTTGCATACTTCGTCCTGTCGAATAATTTAACACGCTTTCTGTCCCGTGAAATATGTACTGGAGGTCGCGGTAGAATTGTTTTATAAAACAATCTTTAATCTTATACTTGTCGCATATCGATATTAGTACATAATCTACACTGCAAATATTCTTTATACTGAAAAATCAATAGTGTCAATCTTCCATTGCTACCGCGGTAACAATTGGGTTTTGGTTGCACAGATTTCATTTCGATTTTTCCTTAAAAACTGTTATTTCATTAATGTTTCAAGCCCATAAGGACTCCTCAGGCGTGACGTTATATGAGCCGTTTATTTTGAAAGTGGCCTAACTCAATATTTTCCGGTTACCATGGTTGCATGTACAAATTCATGTTATTTATCAGTAAATGTTATTTATCTCGATTTGAAGATAAATGGAGTTAGGCCACAATCAAAATAAACGGATTATATTATAATCAAGGGCTATCCCTGGAATTTGTAATCAAGGTAGTCATTGTAATCAAGGTACAAAATTAGTATAATGAAGCATTAACCCACGCCATCCACTTTTCTTTTCCTACATCTTCGACGCAATCGTTCTATTGTCTTTATTCACTGTCCCCATTAAAGGCAAAAATCCGTATGCCCTATCACGTAGCGTGTTCGCGTAGCGCGAAAATTCCGGAAGCTACCGGCAGCGAAGTGCGGTATCTCCCTGCAGGACGTTGCAATCGCAATTCGCAGTGATAACCGTGCAGCTACGAGGACGATAAAAAATGCCTGACGCGCCCGCGTGTGTCCACTTTTATGAGTTCCGCAACGTCGTGGAAACGACAGACACGTTGCCGGGCTGAAGTGCGCGCGATAAAAAGGACACGACGCAGGTTCCGGTAATGGTCCGCGCGAGAGAAGGATGTAGAAGTCGAGAGCGAGCGATGGCCGAGGGCCGAAGGCGCTGGCTGCACCTGCGTGCGAATCTGCAGCATGGAATTCACGGAATTCAGGATCGGTCCGAAGACGAAGATGCGTCCGGGAGATAGAACGTTCGAACGTTCGAACTGTCGGTCACCGGAAGCGATGTTTCTTGCGTCACACCGACAACTTTCGTGCACCTTCGGTTATGATGATGTTACACGACGATGATCTTGTAATCTTGTTAATGAACGCTATCGACGATTCAGGGATTCCAGGCACGCGGTCGTAAATTCCGTCATAAACCAACGGAATTACCAGGCCGGACGGATCCTGAATCATCTCCGAACGTATCAAGATCGACGCACGTTCGTCTATAATTTCGGGACCGGCTTTCTCGATCATATCGGGCCGCGGCTTTCTCTGCCTGTTCCTGAGCCCCGCGCCGCACTTTTCCCGTCCCACCCGCGGCCGGAAGATAATTAAATCGGGCTAGATGAGGCCGATAGCGGCGAGACGTGCCATCGCGATCAAGAGCTCACCCTAGAAATAAAGGGGGATCTAGGCGTTCGGACAGGTAGATCGGCAGATAGACGCGCTCGTTGGCCTGAAAGTAACGCGTTGCCCCCGTTACATCGATGTCGCATATATTACGTAACCGCTGTACGCGTTACTTCGGTGAGAGCCGACACTCGAACCTCGAAAGCTCGGGCTTGCTGATGAACCGTCGTGAAAGTCGAGGGTATTGAAGCAAGCTAAACGACTACGGCGACTACTGGATATCGTGTACGCGTCAATGTAATTGTCACGCTATTTTAACATCTTTAACACTAGGTTTACGGGCGTTTCTTATATACCTATCTCTACGAGCATCCGTTAAATTGACGGGTAGGTGAAAATACGTATTTACACTAAAAAATCAATCTATTCAAACTAAGTGTGAGTTGAACAATATAAGGCTTCACGTAAAAATAAAATATTAATAAGTCAAGATTTTTTTTCCGAATATCTTTTCGATACGACATTTAGTCTGCTGCATGCTTTGAGTTTCAAATGACGCGAGGATCACTCTGGTAAGCGAGTTCGTTTAATGCGAACTAACATGACACCATGGCCACACAATTAGCTTTGTCACATTATCAAGGCGCTATTGAGATAATGAGTTGGGGGCATCTTATTTTCTTTCACTCTTGTATTTACTATTGAAGGAATAATTTTACAAACGAAGCAAATATATAAGGATGGTTTACGTAATCAGCTAACCCGCCAATTGGACGGGTTTCGTAGAGATAGGTATATCACATACAAATTTCAAAATGTTGAAAACTTAAGGAAATAATAATTGTGTGTATAAACTCTTTTAATGAAATTATGAATTTACGATGCAAAGTAGTTAAGATTATTGCTATGGTGTTTTGCGTGTTTCATTTCAAAGTTTGAAATCCGTCAAATTAACGGGTACCGTAAACCTAGTGTTAAGCACCCTACTGTACACGCGTACGCTTACTTTGTTTAAATTACAATTATTGTAATTGATTGTATATTGCATTCTAATTTATACCTACATTATGTACATTACACTTTACTATACCTTTTATGTTATACTATTACTTTATCTTTTACACATTACTACGTACTACCTTAAATTATAATTATTGTAATCATGATAATTCCAAGGAACTAAACGTGCATATTCTAATGGATATCTATGAAATGGCGATCTCAATTCGGATATTAAAAATTCGTCACTCCCAGAGGTATCCGAAATTTGTATATTCTGCAGGAGACGACTCGCGTTCGTGTAAAGAGTATGCAACGTTGAAAGTGACCCACTAAAATGCAAGTACACGCGAAACCAACAACTACGAAACCTAACGAAACTGTAATCTGAACGCCCGCACCGTAAGCATTTGAAAATGAAGACACGGCAAGGCACCGATAACTTTCCCGCGTACGTATACGTAGCCGAGGTAATTACGTAGGCGAAACAAGGAGTCCCATCGTGACTCCGACGGATGTAGCAGCCTTCACGGAGCGGATTGTTACACAGAGCGCGCGCATAATTATGCGAGACTTTGCCGAACATACCGGTACACATATCGCGGACATTAATCTCCTTAAAACTAAGCCAAGCATTACACGATTAGTAGTTGCCTTAAATTTGGACCGACGTAATCTCCGTCCGTGTGCACACACGCGCGTACGTGGACGAATGTACACGCGCCCGGCACCGGGGTTTCACAGTAAATGGAACGCGTTATTACGGGCGGCGCTAATTCATTGAATAAAACGTCCACCAACTTATTACGGCGGAGCTTTACGCCGCGGTGATATTTTACGGATAGATAACGAGGAGCGTAAATAGGGAGTCCGCCGTTCGATTTATGAACCGATCCTCGTATTTCTGATAGCCAATTATAGTGCGCCGATGTGAAGCGTCCGAGATAAATGACGCGATTCCGTGTGCGCGTGCGTGCGCGTCAGTGAGCGAAATTGAAAAAAGCACGCGGATCGTCGGCCTGGTTATTAGCCGGGCGCTGCAGGATCCTGTTGCGAATTTTCGCGCACCTCGGGGCCCGCGCGTTTTCGAGACGCTCCTTCGGGGGAGTTCCTTTGCAGAGGAAATTCGAATAACGACCTCGTATCTGGCTAAGGGAGCCGCACAAAGGAGTGGGACAATTTTACAGATCCCTGAATGTCGAGGAAGCCATTGTCGAAGGAACTGGAGGGTTTCATTCTTGCCTCCGGCAAAATGTTCAACTCAGAATGGCCACTCCGCCTTGACGATTGGACGTGCGTCTCGCTAGAGCATTATTTCGCGTTTCCAGCGAAGGCCCAGGTACCCTTTCCCAACGGTAAACACTCGAGTCAACAATGAGAGAGATTCACCACGGAATATCGTCCCTTTCGGTGGTCGAAAATATTTTTCCTCAGCCCCGCTTTTGAGTGATCGACGGCAAGAAAATTCGGTGGCGACGAAGAAAGATTTTGGTTGCCTTCTTACGAGCTTTTAACCAGTTAGATGTTTGTGACGAGTATATTTGTCATGAAGCAAGGGCAATATTTTGCGTAAAAGTATAAAAACGCGTAAAATGTCATTGCTGGAAAAATTACATATATTCGTAAATTTCAAGATTTCTTGAATATTCGGGGGCTAAGACGAAGTAAAATGTATAAATAAGAAGAGTATGAAGAATTATTATGAAAAAAGTGTATGTTCCGTAAAGATTGAATTAGATTTTTCGATTAGGATAATTATCCCATGTACGTATTTGGTACAGTAATTTATTGTAAATACTCCCTTTGACAAATTTCAACGAATAACTTCACCTCAAATAAATCTCTTTTCCAGATATTCATCATCTGACGACAGTTATCAAAGACTGTCAGTAAGGAAGTTAAAAATAAAACAGCTAATTCATTATTACTCTATTTTATATTATAATAGCCACATATAATTCCGCGTTTGGCCAGTATACCCGTAGTCACTGACTTTTTGCGACACATTTTAGGTGCATCCTTTCCACAGAGGTCGCAACAGTTAACCGGTTAAATTCCGTCAACCGCGAAACGTCATAAGGATCTCATTAAAGCCGTCCCATCGCAATTTGCCACATAATCGCGTCAAAGCGGCCGGTTGCGCCGTTCAATGAATCGCGCGCATAATGTTTTTCCGTCGATTATTCAACTTCCCTCATAAACCCGATTGAAAGTTGCCCCGCGCCAACAATAAACGTGCGTTTTCGGTTAAACGCCTTCCGCCGTCAGGTAGATAGCGCCTCTCTCTCCGCGCCGGCACCGTCTGCGCCATTTTCCAGCCCCGACAACATCCCCAACCCCGCCGTCTAACTTTTAACGCGCGCAACGAGCTTACAATTTACTCATTAATTTCGATTAACCGCATACGCCGTGATACGCGCCCGCATCATTCCGAATTAGAACAATTATAAGTTTACGCCTCTGCCCGGGGTAACTGTGCGCCGGCAAACTCAGTTAAACGTTTCGCAACAAAAAGAGCGGCTGAAAAATTCATGCGCGAACTCCCAGTCACGCAACAGGCTAGCGGGCGAACGATAATATCTCTCCACCTACGTACGTGCGTATCCGTTCTCGCGCGAGTGCAAAAGCTATCCCGTGATCCGCCTGCCTCCTTTCTCCCCTGACCCACTGCCGTGATTAGCTTAATTATCATAACGACCGCGGCCGCGCTGCTATCTTCATAATTCTGACGCAGTTTTTTTCGCGGCCGGGCAGATTAATTTTTTACGCGGCGACGACTTTTTGCGCGCGGGCGGCAAGACGAGCTGCTAATTGAAATCCGACGGCTGATACTCACGCGGCCTGAGCTCGAGTGGACTAGAGCGGGCTAGAGAGGATTGGGCACGGTCGGAGTGGATTTGAGTGCTCTTGCGCCGGTTCCTCGCGCATAGACGACGCTCAGATGCTTATTAGTGTTTGCCAAGGCACCATTTCCGATCGGCCCCGGGCGTTTCATTAGCGATAGAGACGTCCAAT
This sequence comes from Cryptocheilus praepositus, assembly GCA_033815515.1. Lineage (NCBI taxonomy): Eukaryota > Metazoa > Arthropoda > Insecta > Hymenoptera > Pompilidae > Cryptocheilus > Cryptocheilus praepositus. Next base: position 3,030,249 of record JAWWQZ010000227.1, read on the forward strand.
GTCTCGAGGATAACCCACTAGTGCACGTGGCTGAAATACGCGATCGTCTTACGCCCATGAGACTTGCAATTCCACGTGTCGATGCGAAACAGACATAGAGATCAGGCCGATTCTGACGTACGATATGTCCTGGGCCGGATTCGGGATGCAGCGGGCGTTCAATTGCGCTGTTAAGTGTTAATCGACGCGCCTATCATGACGTGCGTTCATGACGCATAAACTTGTTAAGCATAAACCTGCCGGCCAGTAGTTCAACCTAATCACACTTGCAATTTTCGCAATAAATTGTTGACAGTTTCCGTAGCGGGGTATAAAGAATTGTTAAGTATTAATCGGCGCGAAATTAACTATTGGGAATATTTTCGCAATAAATTGTTGACAGTTTCCGCACCGGGGTATGAAGAATTGTTAAGTGTTAATCGACGGGCCTATTATGACATGCGTTGATGGTAGACAAACTTGTTAAAGATAAACCTATCACGCAATAATGGAATCTAAAAACGCTTAGAAGTATCACACATAAACGAACAAACGGGAATATTTGGGCAATAAACTGGTAACGGCATTCGTAGCGCGGTGTGGAAAATTAAATGATACCAAAAAAGCTCGTAAAGTCCAAGACCGAAATAAAATTTCGATATCGAGAGCGCTATGCAAGTTTTAGATGATATTACGCAGGTACTGTAATTTGGTATGCATATATAGAACAAGGTCAAAGTATGAATTTATGATGTTAGATATTATTAACGCGAAAGCCTAATGAAATGCAAGTAGTGAATCGAAGAGTGTGAGTGAGTTGACAGTCGTTTTCGACACAGATCCGACTTCAGGACAAAACCACTAATCCTTGAAAGGTAATTGACGATTTCCGCCCCTAAATTGTGCCGCCTCACTGGAACCGATTATCGAGACTGTCCTGCAAAATCAACCTCAGAGCAAACGACGTCGGCGCTTTTGTTCTGCCGAGACGGTAGCGAGAATAATTATTTCTATTATCGACCAGTCAGACCACCCTCCCGAAAACGATCGCCGAAACCGAAAACATTAATCGCCCTCCTCGGACTAAAAAAATCAACAACCGTCGACAACCGATATCGCAGCGTTAAACATTTGCACGAAGCTATACAGGTAAATTAACTTTCGCGCGCACATATAGCAGTCCACTTACAAGCATTTCTCGAAATATTACTCGAGACAGGAAACCAGTCATTATGAAGGTCCTGTCAATCCCAGCAAAAGACATAAATTCATTAAGATCGCCGCTCATCGAGAAATTTCTTATGAGACATCCGTGACGCACTCGAATCGGTCCTTTGCTATTCTCGACCCAGCGCATACGTCGAGATTTCACTATTAAAGACATCTGCATCTTTGCACATGCTCGAAGCAGCGCAGTTTCAAGTCCCCATCCGCCAAATGCAAATTTACACATCTTGCCCGACGAGACGTTCGTAGTAACAGATTAACGAAGTGTCAATCGTAAGAGCACGTATCGTCAGGTTCGGTTCGGTCGGCGAAAAATCTATTCGAAGCGCACATGTTCGATTTGGAGTATGTCGCGGCGACAGTGGATAATACAGAAGCGGCAGGCGGCGGAGTGTCACCGAGCACGGGATGATGAATGTATCTACAGTTACAACCGTTACGAGGCTGAATGGAAGGCACGTCATCCGGTAAAAAGCCCGAGCTTTTGATATACCACTGAAAGAGAGGCCCTCGGCTTTCTCTTTCGCCACGCTTTCCGCTCCGCTCGCGTGCCTCGAACAAACGAGGCAAACGGCAAGGTGATTACGTTTCCTTGTCAACCGTCGTGCTGACCGTGTTTCAGCCCCGCGACATTTCCACTCGTCGCTCGTCCGACTGCGTTCTTTTTCCATTCATCGCCGAGGTCGAATCTCGAAATTGCGCGCTCTGCCGAACAGAGACGCGCGTTCGGGTTTTGATTTCCCGTCGCCCACCCCTCCCGACGGAATGCAAACGGTCCCCCCTATTGGTTTTTTCGGCCCGGTTGCGGCTCTCAAAGAGGTGTCTCTTTAAAAGGCCAGACATTTCGCGGGCGATTTTTCAATATCGGCGAACATCCGCTACGTGGTATTCGCCGTCTTGCTGCGCGTGCTTTCGGTTAAGGGAGCATGCCTACTTGGGTTGGTGAAAAAAATCGACTTTTTTTTTATTGCATTATCTTAACACATTGCGGACCGGACATTCTATTGCTAACGATACCCAGGGGCCAGGTATTTTTTTGCGTCAAATATTTTTAAATTAGTAACGATTTGTTAGTAGTTAAAAATCATTGTCGCGTGAAATATTTATTTTCAACAACAACATATTTCCCCCATTTTTTTATATTTTCTTATAAAAAAATGTATACAAGTACCACTAAATACGTATATTTTGGTAGTATTTTGAGAATTTTAATTAGTCCTCACTAAAATGGCAAAAAAAAATGTCGAAAATCATGTAATTTCGCCGATCCCAAGTAGGCATAACCCCTTAATTCACGCTGCACGGGCTGTCGATGTAACGTACGGCGCTGGCGCGACGCGAAAGTGTAATTTAGTGCAATTAAAGCGATTACACTTAAGTGATTAGTTCACCGGCCATATTTCACTGTGCAGCGCGCGCAATTTATTTAGCCGCGCGTATCGGGAAAGGCGGTTGGCGTTCGTCGAAGAGAAAATGGACGCGGAGCTGAAGGTTTAAGTCGGAGGAGGAATCCAGTTTGCTGAGCTGGTCCGGCCAGGGTTACTCGTAGTAACGCTGGTGGTCACATGAGTCAGCACAAACTGAGCGGGAGCTGCTGTCGTACTTCTGTCCCAAGTTTACACACTGCGATCAGACACCGTGCGCAAGATCGGTAGATCCCACGACATCGTGATCCTTTGTCGTGCCTGGCGGGATCGAAATTCTCCGAGATTTGTCACTGCGGACCGTCGACGATTATCCATTCAGAACGGTAGGTCGCACATAGCGCAAGTCATCGTAACAACAGGCATGAGCTACCCATGTACAAATACTCCGAAAATTTCTCCCTCTTGAACTTACTTAGTAGCACAAAGCAGTTGGTGCGATGCCTTCTTCGGATACCGGATGAATATTTCTTAAGCCACGCTTTTTGATACGAGAGAACGATCGGATGAAAATATTGTACGCGGGTGCGGGAAATGTAAAATGAATGTTTGGAAAAATTGAACTAAATATTCGGAAAGTACAAAAGAAATATTTGAATTGTGAAAACGAAATATTGAAAACTTAATGTTGAATCAATATGTGAAAAATATGAATTGAATGTTTAAATCGCGTTTAATAAAGTTTTCACATTTAAGGAAAAGTGCCAATGAACATTTTTCGTTTTCAATGAGTAAGTATTGAATACAATTCCCCAATATTAAATAACTATCTATTTTATACATTGAAATAAATATTTTTTTCGTAACATGAAATGAAACATTTTGCCCGAATTAAAAATGAATATTTTAATATAGAAAAAGAGATTCAATATCTTCTTGTAATTTGATATGTATGCATTCAATATCCTATGCAGCTAAAGCTTGTTTTATTATACTAGAGTTTGATTTGTTCTGATGGACGCCTTATTTTGTTTGATATATTAAATTGTTTAGTGTTTCCCTCCACATATTTCGAAGCCCTGGGGCTTCTTTCTCAGTATTTTTTATACGTCTGCGCGGCTCTGAGTTGCTTACATTGGATCTTGGGTGATGTTTCTCTTGGGATGTGAATCTTCGATATATCATATCAACCCGAACAAGGCCTTAATCAGAACAAACCAAACCCCAATATTTCTAATAGCGTGACAACAAAGACTTTTGGAACCTAAGTTGCTTTGGTGTTGGCACAGCATAAGCTGCTTCTACGTGTTGGGGTAAATGGATGAATAACGATGGGCACAAATCGATAAGAAAGGTCAGAAAATCTTTTTACCGGCGATCAAGTGTTTATTGCGCGCGGTGAGTATTCATCATGTGCGGTGGAACTAAGTTTCTAACGCAAGATACGTCAGTACGCGATAGCACAAATGACAAACGAGCAGTGGCTGTGACTGTGGGTGCATGTAATAATTGCAGGACCTCGGGCGTGGTCCTGGAGAATATCGTGTTATCGAGTAATCGATAGTAACAATCGTTTGTCAACTGGCGACGACGTCGCGAGAAAAATGAATATTATCGAGAATCCCTCAAATGGATCCACTTCGTGGCACGAAAACGTTTCCACTTTGCTGAGCTGAATCGACATGGTAACGGCACCAACAGTGGTAGTCATATGACTCAGCAGCGGCGATCTTTTACCATCCGGCCGTCGTATTTCTATCCCGAGTTTACACACTGCCAGAAATCCCGGCGAACCGGCGGATGGGAAAGAAAGAAGGAGGATGCGAGGAGAAATCCGTTCGAAATGGACAAATGACGCCTCGCGATCTGACTCTCCGCGGAACGTATCGTTTGTATTGGCTCTATACGATGTTCCGAGACGAATCGTTTCGGGATGCAGGCCACATCGATTTTTCTTTACGGCACATTTTACTGCAAGCTGCCGAGAGCCAATCGACTGAATCTCTACGGGCCCGAAAAAAAAATTAAATTGAATAAAAATTTAGTCCGGAGCTGCCGACTGTCGTTTTACTACCACTAAAATCTGAGCAGATAGCAAATGCGATATGTTACTTTACTCTACATAGTATACATAATCAAGCAAAATCCGTAATTTTAATCAGTGTAGAAAGTTTATTCGTTTGATACGCGCTAGTACCGAAACGTCACATTACAGTTCCAACATGATTAGCTGACCGGATACGCCAAAAATAATTGCAGAATCGCAGCCAGCGAATGTATGTCGTCAGAAAAAACTGTCTCGCCCGCTAAATGATAAAAGGCACGCGTGATTGGGACCATAAAGCGGAAGCAATTAACCCCGCTGGTACCTTTAATCAAGCAACGCTTCAAGGATAGTCGCAGGTCAACTGTTATTAATCGATTAACCGGATCGCGAAGTCGACGCTTTGTTCGCGATAATGAAAGCGAGGCGCAGGTCGCTGCACGTCCATTTGTCAAGGGAGCTCGGAGTAACGTACCTCGGTTAACGTTGCCCTTAACGCGCGCCTTCATTAATTATTTTTCACTTCCAGTCGAGCGGCTCGCAATATCGGCGATTCCCGGTTCCACAACGGCAACCGAGGAATTCCCGGCCAACGAAACTCTCCGTCCTTCGCCACTCGACGGCCGATCGTGGCAGGAATTTTTTTACAGCCCTCCGACCCGGTAAGTCATCGCTGTTATTTTCGCGCGACGAACCTCATCCAGTCCCTCGGCCGACCCCCGACGACATAAGGGACGATCGCTTTGTCCCCGGCATCCAAATGTATCGCGAGGATCCACGAATCCACGCTCCGTGAGTCCATTGTGCGCTCATTCTTTTGTGACGAGCGCGTCGATAGCCCAGGCAATTTTCTTCGCGCATTGGCGCCCGATACGCGTGGAAAATGGAACTTTAATGTCAACGATAATGGAGAGGGACGTGGGAGAGTGTCTTGGCGCAACGTCGCGTCAGACGAATGTACGGGAGGCGAAAATAAGAAGGAAAGATCAATCGGAGTTGTGCAGGAATACGCGATGACCTCTGATTGCAACCGTGTTGCGTTCGCACCGAGCGTCTTCTCGACGCGCCAGCAAAAAGCCCACTGGATACTTGGTTAGATGAGAGCTAATTGCCACTACAAAACCGTGACGCAACTTTTAGCGGAGCGTTAATTCGACCCGGACCCTCACCTCCGGCAGACCGAGTTTCGGTCGCAGGTAGCACGTACAACGGCTAAATTCGGGGCCAAAGTTCTTTTGGACAATCATCGTACGACGGCTTCGATACGGTTTTAAATAGTTGGCTGCTTTTGAAGAGTACACTCGTCGTGAAGAAGTAGCAATATTTTGTGATACGAGTATAGACGTAAAAAGTGTGTAGAAATTGCTGCGTAAATTGCAATTTTAGTAAAAACTAAGATATATTCGTAAGTGTTAAAAAAATATAGATAACACGTTGACTACCGTGGGGGTCATGAAAAATTCAAAAAATACCCAATCGGTATAAAATTATAAATGCAATTAATATTAAATTGGTGATTCAATTCTTTGGTCTCCGATACCTTCACATTATTTTCATTTTGCACATTTCAATCATATTCTATAGTACTTCTTTTGTAATGGAATTGGAATTGAAATTAAAATTGAAATTGAAATTGGAATTGAAATTGGAATTGAAATTAAAAATTAAAATTGAATTGGATTAGATTTATCGGGTAGGATAGTTGTCCCACGTACGTCTTCAGCACAGTAACTTACTACAATAAGTATTAAAAAAGACTCTTTCTCACGCATTCATAATCTCAGGACAGTTACCAAAGAGCCCGGTCGTTAATAATATTAAAATATAAAGCAGCCATTTCGTTAGAATTCTGTTCTATATTACAACAGCTACGCGTACTTTGCGTCCAAACGCTTACTTTTTGCGACACATTCTAGGTACACACTTTTGACAAACGTCCCAACAGCTAACTGATTAATGTCCCTTTCGGTTCTCTCACCGCAAAGCTTAATTCCGCGCTTTACTAATTAACTCTCGCCGTGCGGCAGTAAAGAGTACGGTCGGGCGAATATACGGGTGCACGCCGAAATACGTGAAGCGCTCATACATATTCTAGCGCGCTATGACGGGCAACTCGAGGGAAGAAAATCTTCGCGGATATTTCGCGGAGGGATTCTCGCACATCGACCACGCGCCGGCCTGATCGCGGGGGCAAACTTTTGCCCGAGCCATTTCAAAAGTACCAGCCGCATACGTCCCGTACGTGTACAGCCCCGAAGTTTTTCATTGCCAAGAAAGTTCCGCGGGCACGTTTCGCGTGTACGTTTAGGTAAACCACTTACCCGTCAGGCTACGGACGTGATTCGAATGACAGCTTTCCGTCGCAGCGAGCCTGCGAATTTAGACGATCGACGAATTATGGCCGACAATTTCAGCCGGCCGATAACAAATCTATTTCCCGGCCCTTCGATAACACGTCGACGAATATCGATGACAAGTCACGGAATGGGAAATTTGCCGCTTTTTTTTTGTATGATCTATTTCCGACGCGCGAACCAAGGTGTTTTCCGGTACGATTCGCCATGGAACTCGTTTGTCGGGCGGGATGCTAATTAAACTGTTACCGATGTGGGTCCGTAAAAGCCGATTATTCGATTTGCCTGATTGGAATGGTCTCGCCGGAACGGTAATGTTAGATATCTCATAGTTGGACGTTAAATTCTGCCGGTGTTAAAACATGTATGGTACGGAAATCATGCCACGAATAGTTTCCGCCCTGTACATCGGCGGGGCAGGAATATTGCGGAGATATCTGCTGTCGCGATGGACTTTCGTGCGAAGCTCGGTTACATGTGCTCTATAGGCGGACCACATAGATACGTTTCGATCGCGGCAAACTTGGTTCGATAAAAGGTGGGCAATACGATATCCCGAATTTTCGCGGAAGATATTGTGACCGTGCAAGCATCTATTAACACTAGATTTACGGATGAACGTGTAGGTATACTACATTATATGAAGAAATGTGCAAGTCGCGGGCATACATAAATTATATGTCATAAGCTTAAGAAAGAAATTAATTTGGATACACATTAACTGCGTTAAAAAAAGTCGACAAAAGACGCTAGAAAATAATAATAACAGTTTCTGCAATTTTACTTGTGAAATTGACAGGTCCCGAAAGTCGAATGCTAATACGAAAACTGGACGAATCTATTTAAAGGTGCCTAATAGGATCAATAAATTTGTCACGTGCCAGGAGTTCAAAGTTTCAAGCAGAAAGTTACTCCGTGTCATTTAACTCGAGATTCTAAAAAGATCCATCCGCGGCACATCACAGTCGTACCGTTTTAATTCCCTCCGTAATGTAATAGAGCAGGAATTTTCATTATGGAGCGTCAGGCGCGTTGGGTAAATAATCCACGCGAATGCGCATCGCATCCGAAGGATAAGGAAGCAGTGCGCGTCCGTCACTTTCGCCTCACGAAAAGAAAATAGCTGTCCTCGGAGACGTACTTAAGAGCGTTAAACGTCACCGGCGTTAAAATAGTAAAGCGAATGAGCCGAGCAAGCGAGTAACAGAAGGGGACGATCGCGGTGGGCAAATATTTGCCATCGAGCGCGATGAAATATTTACGTCTGGGGCGGCGCGTGTATGCGGACTCGTTGAAACGTCCTGTACACGAATTCTCCAGCATGATGTTCTTATTGCTGCGGCTTTGTAATCATCGTGCTCGTCGAGAACCCGGAGTGGAGCACGCAGAGTCCGGCAGAAGACGGCAAAGATTGAAAGAGAACGAAACGACCCGGTGGGGTACGTGCACAGTTACGCCGACAAATATAGAAACGTCGGACGCGCGCATTTAATATACGTTATCTTCGCACGACTGTTAACACTTTGATTGCCATGATGGTCACCGGTGACCGGCGCAAGAGATTTTACTGAAGATCCAAAATATTCGCAATGGGTAGCAATGATTATTTTATAAATGCGGTTATTGTTAGAATAGTGATGCGATACTTTGGTCTCCAATACCTGCACATTATATACATTTTGCATAATTCAGTCGAACGCTGTAGTATTTCATAGCATTGCGGTTCTAATATAGCAAAATACGCTTGGCAGTCATCGTGTTAATATACGTTATCTTCGCACGACTGTTAATATTTTGACTGCCATGGTGGTCACCGGTGACCGGTGCAAAAGATTTTACTAGAAATGCAAAAAATTCTTTATACTTTGGCTTCTAACAACTCTGCGTTATTTTTATTATGCACGATTTAATCATACCCTGCTGTATTTTATCGCATCGCGGTTCTAACGTAGCAAAATAGGCTTGGAAGTCAACGTGTTAATACGCAAAGTGAACGCCGCGAATCTTCGGTCCTTTCGCCGCAATCCGCTCGCGCGCAAAACCCGTCTCTCCGAGTCTAAACGATCCGCGTCCAACTTTCGTTTTAATGGATCCCGTAGCTCTCTCAATCAAAGCCACGGTTTACAATTCATTGCGGAAAGCAATTTCCGCATGACATCGATATTTTATACCCGCTTTATATGTATCACGGGGTCAAGAGCCGTTATGGCCGGAGAAATAAAATAAAACGCGCGGGGCACCGATTTCACGAGCTTCAGCTGTTTCGTTTCGGCGCAGGAGCCTCGACGACCATTACACGGACGTTATTGCAGCGAAAGGTTCGTTTTCGGGCGGGCGAGTCGCGGTAATCGAAACATCGGCGGGTGGCGGCTCTTTTTCCCTCTTCCCTCCCCTGCCATCGTCGAGCACCTCTATCTCTTTTTCCTCTCCTCGACCGTCGAACCATCGAAAGCACAGCGTGCATTTTCGTCTATTTTCGCTCTTCCGCGCGGACACATCCGTTGAATCGCGGTGCGCGCAAGTCGCGCCCGAAACGAGAGTGCGGGGGCAAGAGAATTTTTCATTATCAATCAACAGGTTGCGCTGTCGGCCAAACAAATCGGTCGCCCTGCACAAACAGGCATTGGTACGGTGGGCACTATGACAATTTTGTACCGTCGGGTTTTTCCGGAATTCTCGATATACCTGGACATGGGTGAACTGGGAATTTAACGTTGTTCTAAGTAATGTAGGGGCCGAAACAAAAAATAAGCTGATTGGAAGGAGACCAAACTTTATTGTAAAAAAAAGTTTGCTAAACTTGGCTAACAATAATGGGGGTAATTTATTGATAGGTTATTGATCGTTTTTTTTTTTTTTTTTTTTTTATACATGACGACTCGTGTCTTTCTGCATCCCATGCCGAACTACAACTGACCCTATGCTCTCGATAGACTACATGTTCCTTTGCAGTCACACTTTTCACATGCAGCGATATACATAATATATACGCACACATACTTTATGTACAAGTAAAATTATTTAAATATGTCCGATACTGCGTTAATTTCTCCACTCCTTAGTAGCAACGATGATGGTATTGCAAAAATTATGACTACCGACTCTAATTTATTTTATTAATATTATTATCGTACTTTCTGTGAATATTTGTATACACATTCCTAATATTCCTAATCGGTCAATTGGGTGCCTGTTCCCGATGGTTTGCCATCCAACGAACTGTGCTAGTCGGACGCGTTAGATCTGACCCACGAAACAAATTTGGCGATGACCATTGTGCGACGCGACAGCTGTGCAAACGGCAGCACCATTCGAGATCTCATGCGGCCTGTTTATCGAGACGGCAGGAACGCGATCGCTAAGTGTCGGCTTCGAGGGGACGTTTTTCGTTTGTCGTGCGCGCGAGAGTGCGGTGTACTTAAAATATTGGATGAGATTGTTTTCAAACGACGCCGCGTGTCCACTCGACGCTCCGGGAGGATATTTCACCCCGTCCGACCCCGCACGGCAAACATCCCCAACCCAATCTCGCGAGCGCAAACGTTCCGGAAACGGAAAGACAAAAGGCTGAGTCGGGCAAACACTCGACGCTCGTTTTGTACGCTTCTCTTTCTCCGTCTCGAACTCTCTGTCTTTCTGGTCTCTCGAGACTATTCACGGGAGAGCGGGACGGATGCTGTTAAACATCCAGAGAGTCGTAATGCCGGCGGAGTATCGAAATAATCGATAACCTACCCTTTCGCCAACGCGATCCCTCTCGAGCACTGTGGCAATTTCGGATTCTCTACGGTAGAAGTGGCCCATTAATGGAACCGCGCAAATCCACGCGAATTTGTGGAGGACCGAGGAGTACGTGGAAATGGCCAAGACAAATTCGGGTAATGGTAAACGAGTGCGATTTTACATGTAGAGGAAACCCAAGGAATTTCAGTCCGAGAATTAAGGGTAGACCGAGTTGCGCCGACAGCCACGGAACTCTTCATTTTTAGCGTCTGTCTTTCGGTGCCCCGGAAAGGCCGGCGTAGCCTGGATTTGAATAGATGGAGATCGGAGGAAAATCAGCGGTAAATCAGAGACACGCTTCGCGGTAATGAAAAACAATTTCGATGAACGGGGAAACGATAGGAAAGAGGGCGGTGTGACGGTACGATTTAATCGTTGCACTGTACAACGGTCATATCCGGTTTCTGATACGCAAGAAGATCGGGCGGATAAGGAAAGCCAATAATAAAATAATGGCGAGCGCACGCGATCCGGGATAGCCACGGCCGTAATGTCGGTCGCGTGCTTACGAGCGACACGCCGAACGACCGGGGAAATTATTTTTTCGATTCGCGTACGCCGCGAGAAACACTTATCTGAGAAATCTATCCGATTTTTGCTTAGTTAACCACCGGGCGATTTTTCCTATCGGATTGAGAATCCGACAGACGCCGTCACGTTTATTTGATATTTTAACGAACACGTTTTCCGCATTATTACTTCCACGGACTTTCGCAGCTGCAATCAACGAGGTATTTGTAAAACGAGGTACTTGCTGCAGTCTTTGCCGCGAGCGCTCAGTCCATTAGTTCGTCAGTTTGGTATTATATTATCACAACACGGGGCTTATCATCGAATCATAACCGTATTAGTAGTCACGCGTTTAAATACGTTAGCCCGTAATGGCGAGCTAACCGAATAACGAAGTTCCGCGGATGGTTCCAGGACTGGCGATGACGTTGGGCCGCGACTGATAAATAAATTTGCCGCTTTTACCGTCCGGGAGGGAAGGCGGACCTGGTCGGCCGACGATCATAAAAGCCGATACATTCAGGCAAATTGGCCGTGCCGCCGGTTATTACGACAAATTGAATATACAAAGGCACCTGCTGCCACATGCAGCGAGGCAACGGAAACAAGTGGCGCTTCTAGACGCGGCGCAACCCCTACCAGCACACAACCCCTTTCTCGCGTCCCATATAACGCGCAACGATATTGGAACCATCCCCGCAACGTTTTCCGCAACGTCCCGTTTCGCCGAACGCTGTCCTGCGCAAGAATCTCATTAAACCTTCGCACAACTCCATTCTTACCCACCCCATCTCCCTTTTTCTTTTGTCCAATTGTAACGCTCGTTTCACGTTTTTCCATGTAAAAAATGAGAGTGATTTAAATGACATGCGAGCAAAACGCGAACGCGGCTATCGTGGATTGCAATTTTTTGCGAAAAGTTTAACCCAAATAGGAGAACAGACCTAGAGTTGAGCCAGAACTGGGTGAGATGCGGGTTTGGATTCAAATTCCAATCCTGAGATCGCGAAGAGATACTTTCTTTGTAAAGTGAATGAAGTTTGCGAAGTCCCTGAGGAGTCGAGCGTAATTCGAGCCGACGACGATGACTCTCAGCAGCCTTTCAAGAGCGGAATGTCTCGGTCCTATCGACGGATCTGTTCCTCATGGCTGAATGCCGAATGGCGAACAAAGCATTCAGACTATCCCGGTTCATGAACCCTAATTGTAGTTCCCATGGGTATTGAGTATTGTGAAGCATACCGCCAAGTCATCAACGATGACGCCTCACTATCAAACACACCAACAGTACCGTAATCATGTATATACACGCACAGGTTCTATTTTTAAACTATTAGCGTCAAATTACACAAAAAACTCGCGCCAATAGATACCACAAGTCCTAAGAAAGATCTAAAATGAGGCAAAAAATCCCACCTGATTAGCATATGTAAAATAGGCAGAAGATTCAGCCGAAACAATATATACATACAATAAATCAGAGGATACGTATCTTTCCGAAATAATTTGCGAAAACTCCACAATGTAAGTATAATTTAACACGTTGACTGCCAAGCGTATTTTGCTATGTTAGAATCACAATGCAATGAAATACTGCAGAGTATGATTAAATCGTGCAAAATGAAGGTAGCGCAAAGTTGTTAGAAGCCAAAGTATTGAAGCACCGTTTCAATATCAATTGCTTTTACAAGATTTCAAATAGGCTTCATGGCAAATTTTTTGCATTTTTAGTAAAATCTTTTGCGCCGGTCACCGGTGACCACCGTGGCAGTCAACGTGTTAAGCACAATTCCCCATGTAACACAGACACGAACAATAGAATGAAGACGCACATTTAGAGTAGAGCCCCTACATGATTAAATAGTACCACTCGACCACAGCAGGCACAAAAATGATTAACACAAATAACGCGGCGCCGAGCGGAGAGAAGCAAAATGTTCGTTGCGCGCGAAATTTAACTCGGTTCAGCGGAATTGAATCGCGCGCGACTTTTATTTCATTAACGTTCCCCGCCGCTGTGAGCACTTATTCGTACGTCAGCGGCACGCGTTCCTTTCGGAAAGCAACAAGTAACCGTTTCCACTCTGCCGGCATCAAAAGAAGGGCGCCTGCTTGAATCTGAAAAAGTGCCTGCGACCCGATTAAGCCGCGGACCGACGAGGGTCTCACTTCCTTCTGGCTAACGAGTTCAGTAATATTGTACGGAGCGCGCGAAAAATCGAGTAACGAAACTTGTCCCGTGAATTTCGCGGTTATCAAGAGGTGACGCGGCGTTGAACGTGCTTTTTCATACTCCCTGACAAAGCTGCCACGTCGCGGGAAATATTAATCGTGTGACGAGCACTGATTAAATTATACGGGCGCGGGCAATAAATACACAGCCGCCGGCCGGGAAAATTACGATGACCGGCGAGATGTCGGGTGATGTCCACTTTGAGCGAGTTTTAAACATCAGTCGGCCGTCGCACGTAACGGCAGACTTAAAAAGTAGTTCGAAAGTTGCCGGGGCAGGTCGGACGCGGGGGCGTGAGTTAATTTCGAAGTTCTAATTGAATCGGAACTTGGCGATTGGGCCGTCCACCTTTGACGTCGAACGTCTCTTTTTTTAAATTCCATGTCACGTCCTGTCGACGAACGGACTCGCGGGGACTCGGTGCATGCATCCGCGCATCATTAATACATCGAGTCAATTGGCCCGAGAAAGTGACTTTGTCGTTGGCCGAAGTAGAACCGAGTCGATTGTCGCGTTTCTTTTCTTCGGCGAGGAACGGCACAATAAAATTACCGGCATCGGTTCGGCCTCTTAATTGAACGGAAGTCATCCATCACTGACCGCCCATCGGATAATGATTGATGGAACCCTGACTGTGCGCGGGAAAATATTAAGTCCCGACCGATTCGCTATATATGTTGATTCATTTCAATTTTCAAACGGACGTAAAAGAACGATCGTGAAACTTTCGTGCTTCCGCTCCCCATAAATCTTTCGCGTTACCGTGGAACAGTTTTGAGCAGCTTACTTTTTATACAGTCACCGCATATCGACGAGTGTGAGCACGAGACATCGAACGGCAGCGGAAATCGGAGAATCGCGGGACTGCGAAATGTTCTGTGGTAAACAATACTAAGTGAGCCGGTGCTAAAATTTCAACGACACGAAAAAGATATTCCTTCAGAAAGGTGGAAAATATTATGTCGCGACCGAATTGCTATATATATTGATTCATTTCAATTTTTAGACGTCACGGAACGATTGGAAAACTTTCGTACTACCGGTTCCCATAAATCCTTCGCGTTACCATGAAACCGTTTGGTGCAGTTTTTTTTTAGTAAAGTCACAACATATCGACGTCAGCACGAAACATCAAACGGCAGAGGGAATTAGAGAATCGGGCGACTGCGTAATTTTGAACGGTAAACAGTATTAACTGCGCCGACGAGACAGAAAACAAGATGTTCCTAAATAAGGGCGAAAAATAAGTCGCGACCGATTTGCTATATATATATGGATTAACTTCAATTTTTAGACGTCACAGAACGATCGCAAAACTTTCGTTGTTTCTCTCCCCATATATCTTTCGCATTACCGTGAAACCGTCTGGTGCAGTTTTTTTTTTTTTAGCAAAATCACGACATATCGACGAGTGTCAGCACGAAACATCAAACGACAGGGGGAATCAGAGAATCGGGGGGACTGTGTAATTTTCTACGGTAAACACTACTAACTAAACAGGTGCTGAAATTTCGACGAGACGGAAAAGGGGATGTTCCCGAAGAAGGGTGGCTGGAGACCGAAAGGGGTAAAAGAGGACTCTACCAATTTCGTAATGATACCGTCGAACACACCCGCGGCACGTGTTACGGATCCGCCATTTAACGTTGCCCTCCGTTTACATTAGAAATCGCCGGTTGCCGGGCGTAAAACTACTCGTATTACTATATCTCGCCCGACTATAGATGACACCCGGCACGGCGGGATCGTTAATTACTTAATTACCCCGTTTCAGGTGTTCTAGCCATCGTCTCAGGAACGTCGCTAGTTTACGCCCGCTGATAGTAGTTACGACGTAACTTCGCTGCAAATATCGAGATAAGGCCGCTCGCGTTTCCCGCTACGAAATTCAATCCGTGCGACGTTTATGCAAATTAAAAGACCTCCGCTGCGACGCCTGCCAAGCCAATTAAACGAAGCAGTTACTAATTAACGCGCGTCAGCGGCAAAACGTTAAGGATCGCTGTCGCCTGATATCCCAAATCGCGAGGGTCTAAAACAAGCTGCTCTATTTTCTGTTTCTGGTACCTCTGACCGATTGCATTTGCCGATGCAATGCTGATAACCACGCAACTGAGAGAAATTGTTCTACGCTGCTACCAAATGATACAGATCGCGAGTAGCTTTATCCCAAATTCAATGAGGAGGAAACAACAGTACACGAAATCCGTTTTAAGAAGTTCCGGCGAAGAACACCGGACGACGGAATCCATGAAATTTGCCGGAAGAAAATTTCGCAGGAAGTCCGGCAAAGACTGTTGGAGTCTTGAAAGTCAAAGTAGAACGCCAAGAGTCGCTCAGCGAACGCTTGATTCTTTTTCTCTCACCCCCTTCCCCTTTTTACCCCGCGCCTGGCATGGGGTTTTGCGATGGATTTTCGTTTCCGGTCGGGGAAGGGCGGTTCAAAGGTCCCCCATCTGCTCACCCTTGATCCTGTCGCGAGCTTTGCTCCATCTTTCTCCCTCTCTTGCGCGGGGGAGGGTGCGGCAAGAGGCGAGAGAGACAGAGGGAGAATGGAAGAGCAGCCACTTGTTGCTATCTTTCGATCCGCCAACTACTCAACGTGTTCTGCCCCTCTATTCGTCCCTTTTGTCTCCCTCGCCAACCATCCCCCAACCATCCTCAACCGTTTCCCGGACGGGAAGGAACACAGAACCGACAAAATAGTCTATTCCGTTGCGCGAAAAACGACGGAAGTAATAATTAAGCGGAATCTGTTTAGAATGCCTATCGTTCAGCTATTGTATTACTAGCTCTGAGCATTGCTTTAGAACGTTGATTGCTAGGTCGCGTATGACTGACAGTGTCTCTCAGATAATTGTACCGGAATGTAGACTACTTATAATTATTGGGACTTGTAAACTTACTACAAATTAATGAGGTGCCTTTGCAAATGGCATTAATTCAATTTTGGTTATTTAATTTTGAAAATGTTCCAAATAATTACTCTGGGTAGTCTATATGTGGATGTTTATTCCTAAACTGGAAAATGGGCCTAATAAAATAGAAATCTATTGAATTCTTATCGAAAAGGAGTAACTTAATAACTGAATGCTAATGAGCTACCGAACCATTAAACCTCCATGTCAAAGAGAACTAATATAATATAAGCACGTATATGCATACTGATTTCTTAATATAGCATAAAAACAATATTTGTATTGCATTTAAGATATTTGATACAGTCAAGATTAAAATGACATAAAAATCAACAGGTGATAAAATGAGATGTCAAAAAATGTAAATGTGAACATGGCATAAACTCACCCATGGAGACTTGAAATGGATACGCTTGTTAGGTTATGCGCAGGGTTGGTGTTGGGAACAGGAAGAACTTGGTAGTCTTCTTGCAGTCTCCATGAGGACACTGGATTCAGGAACACAAGTAGGAAGAGGAGCAGTGTTGTGCAGACCAGGAACAGTTATGTTCAGGAAGGCCGAATATGTTTTCAATGAAGAACAGGAACACTTTTTCCGGACAAATGCAGTTGTCTATAATATGTATCACAAATTATATTGCAACAATTGCACAATACATGTTAGAATCGAACCACAGAAAATAGATTAGAAAGCATGTAAGAATGAACACAAGTAAAAGTCAAAAATAACAATCAAAATAGTGTCCTTGCAGTATAACATCCTCGTTGCAGTGGAACAGCACCCTCGTTACGGTCGGACAACATCCTTGGGTAGTAGAACATCCTTCTGTGGTCGAGCAGTACCCTCATAGTGGCAAAATACTATCCTCATTATCATAGAACATTTTTTTTTATAGGACAAGAACCACATTATGCACATTTCATTAAAACATCAAATAATAAACACAGGCAATACAACATATAATGACACGCACAATAAATGTTAAGAAATGAAAATGGATAGGTTAGAAAATATTATTGGAACAGAAACATTCTCACAACGGTAGAACATCATTCCCACTGCACATGATGACAGCATCCTTGTTGCAGGTTAACCATACTCTCATTACAAGGCAGCAGGATGGCGGGATAGCAGGGCAGCATGAATGTTGCAGCATAATGACGTCCTCGTTGCAGGGCAGCAGCATTCTCACTGGTGCGGAACCGTGCACATTGCAGGACTGCAGCATCCAGTTGCAGAGCAGCACACTTGTCGACCAAGAACTTGAGCTCTTTGAAGACCAGGATTGCTGTGCACTATCCTATCAAAATGCTTAGTAACAAATTCAAACAAGAGCACCAGAATACACAGGAGCACAAGAAAACAGGCACAGAAACCAGAGACAATACATAAAATGACCAGAATATCGCACATTAAGTAAAAAGACAGATATATCCAAAACATATGAAAATTCCAATAATCAAGTCAGTAAATACACCAATCTGCAGTCCCGTTAGACGGAGCGTCGAATCGTCGGCTTTGATGCTCGCAAAGTTATTCATGTACCCCATACTGCCGAATCCTCTTGATCCACTGCAAACCGTCTGAATCCGTATCAGCGTCACGCCGAACACTGAAATACATCGCGCAACGGTGCGTATTAAATGAAGAACGGTCTTACCAAGAAAAATCAGTGTGACGAATTGCGTTCCGGTAATGGCGGCCAAGCGCGCCAAAAAACCAGAATCGTGGGCGGTCGATTATCGGATCGATGAGAGATAACCCACACCCCCAACATGAAGACTTCTTCGTTCCAATGACACGGCAAGCGATGACACGGGAATTTTGACGTAGCAGAGCACTTTATACGGTTTTGGACACAGAAAACGGGATGAGCAGCGTGGACCATCCAGACGGCGACCATCTCGGCAGGAGAACTGAACACTTGACGATCGCCGTGAAGAAGGAACAGATGCGCTACCTGGTGGTGCTTGAAGAAAACACCATTGGTTGGGCAGTACACTAAGCACAAATGTGGTGAACACACGTAACAGCACGTAATAGTTTTATGAGGTTCGAAAACACGGTTGAAAAGTGCGAGAAAATGCGTGACTTAGCAAATTAGTAAATGCGACATGTCAATGCGAAGTTGAAGATAAAATCGCATCAGCGGCAAGGAGAGGAGCAGGAAGCATCGCGGAGCGGCAAGAGAAGGCAAGGAGCGGAGACAAAAAAGGTTAAGATCACAGAGGAATTCAATTGGCGCCAAAAAGTGACTGAAAAAAATGTTGCAGCGTGAAGAAAGAAATGAATTCAATATATATGAATGTAAGTAATGCATTTGCATAATGCATGTCATCTGTGCGTTGAAAGTCTTTACAGGTTATTAACCCATTTGAGACCGATTGCACACCGTGTGTGCAATTGATTTCCGAGGCTATAAGACGGCCTGCACACCGTGTGTGCAATAACAGTAATGTGCAATTAACAGTTATTAGTATATCAGTATATCAGCTGCACACCTGGTGTGCAATGATCTTATTTATGTGAATTCACTTACGAATTGGGTGATTTCCATAGTAAACATGTTTTTTTTTTTTATTAAAAATGAACAATATAAAGAAAAAAAAAATTCGCTCCTGGGGACCGTGTTCGAAAAAAATCGTCGTCTCGAATGGGTTAACACGTTGACTGCCGTGCGTATTTTGCCGTATTAGAACGGCGATGCTATGAAATACTACAGCGTTTGACTGAATTATGCAAAATGTAATGTGCAAGTATTGGACACCAAAGAATCGCATCACTATTCTAACAATAACTGCATTTATAAAATAATTATTACTACCCATTGCGAATATTTTGGATCTTCAGTAAAATCTTTTGCGCCGGTCACCGGTGACCCCCACGGCAGCCAACGTGTTAAGTGCAAATTTAGTTAATGACACCTGATACTGTTTCACAGGTTTGCCAACCATTGTTGAGAACACCAGCGGCGCCGTTCCGAATTATGCAGTATGGTGAGCATTTTTTTAAATCTGTTTCAACTCTTTATTATTGAGCTTCGATTGCGTGTATGTACGGAGAAAATACGGCAGAACGCAGCGCGATAAATAGAAACGGGAAAAAGCATCATTTTATGTGACAGCGAATATGTTAGTTAAACGGTATTTAATAATTCATCGATCTATGCGAAGTATGCATTAGCCGCAATGCAGAGCCGTGGAAAGATATCGCGCATTAAAATATGAGCCGAAGAAGTCGCGTTCGCCGCTAGGTAAAAATAATTATCAGGGGAGAAACCGTGATAGACAAAGATGTATGGTGGAAGCGCTGAAAGAGAAGAAAACCAATATAGCGTTGAGAGGTGAAAGGCAGGATTATTAACTCCGTGCCACCGCTCGTACACATCGCGCCGACGTGAAGCAGCTTACGTACTTAACGATCCCTGATGAATGGCCTCCTCCACTATCACCGAATGGATCAGTACAGAGACGCTCTGCCCACTCTCACGGGGTGCTCGTATATCGGAAAGCGATACGATTCGTCTCTGAGGACTATCGACCCCCTTCCTGTCCGCGGCTTTTCGAGCCATTAGAAATTTTTCACTGGCAAACCTCGAGGGCTATTCTTTCAGGAGAAGAATTCTGCGCGCTTCATCCTTTAATCTTGTGTTCCGATAAATGGGTAGAGAGCGAACGAGAGATAGAGAGAGAGAGAGAAATGAAGAACGCAGTAACAGAAAATACAGTAACAGAAAATAAAATATGCGACATCGCCGGTAGATTTAATTCGACATAAACATTCTGGGCCGTGTATTTTGGGTCGTTAATGAAAAATATTATTCATAAACGGCGGTCGTTTCTGTCGAAAAATTCCTCCATTCACTCGCTGCTTTCGGATATTAAAAAGGTTCGCGAAGCATCGCCCAGATTAATATCATCCCCGCGCTCCAATTATCCGTCAGCTTCTTTCGCGTGGATTTAATTTCGCTAAATCCATAGCTGATACGCTGCGGGCCATTGCGGCTTGTCAAACTATGCGATCTCGGTTTCCGCTCGCAGATCGTTAGGCCGATTTCCAGAGGACGATATCGATAGCGGACGACGTGGCTCGTAACCATAATGTTCGCGTGTACGAGGCATCCGACGCACTCGACGTCCAACACGTGGCCGAGGGTTCGATGTGCTTTCACCGCCATAGCGACGCGCGCTCGTATCTAAACGCGCACTGAAAGGGCCAGAGACAAGGGTGGAGACACAAGGGTGGACGAAGCTGGCCGCGCAAATAGACGGTGACCGGGCGAAATCGATGGTAAAGCAATTTGCCGGCCGTTTACGCGATGTATTAATGCAATTTGCATGGCCGCGCGCCTCCGGTAGACGGCGTACGAACGGCACGAGTCAATTCTCCTCAATTTTGCACGGCTCGCTTTTATCGGCCCTCCACCGTCATCAAGCATTCCGCGCCGTTTCTATCCGAAAGGACCCTCGTATATTTTGCCTTCGATAAACGTCGCACCTGTCGCGCGGCCGGCTGCTCCTGCAGCAGGACGTGTTTGTCACTGTTCGCGCGCTCACGATCGACCAAGAGGATATTGAATGTTCGGCGGGCTTGTACACTCGAAAATTTCACCGAAAGAACATCGCGGTAATCGACATATCGGCGTATTAGCATAGGACGTGGATTATTTAATACTAGATTTAGCTATCGGTTTGACAGCTTATGAATATCGCAAGTAAAGTTGCAGACATTGCTATCATTGCCTTCTAACTTTTGCTGACTTTTATTGACGGGATATTGGCGATTATTGATTCTTCCATATTTATCAAAGATTGTTGTATACATATTTCTCTGTAAATCCGCTGTTGAAGATCATCCGCGAATTACCGCGAAAGTGCCTTATCATTTATTTCGATGAGCCTTATCACTGCAGCGTACTCCCGACGGTCATTTCTGTCCGATCTTCTTTTTTAACACCCAAAACCTTTCAAATTCAGTCAGTGTAGCAATAGCAACTCAGGCATTTACGCCTTATACCTACTGTACAAATCACACATTTCATTACAACAGCACCCAAGTCAGCTTCACGATTCGTCTTAAAATAAATCGTTATGGTTAACCCTTTGCACTCGGACATGTTTCTTCATGAAGTAGCGAATTGCGCAACATTTCGTTTAAAATGATATAGTTTTGAAAAAAATACTCTGCTCAAATCATGTTTTGCATACAACTTTGCTGATACATTTACGTTGAAACAAAATTGAAATTTTATAGCCTATTATTTTTTAATGCGTCATAGTTCATTCGCCAATGTGCATTGTGGGTTTATTCAAACGCAGTAATTATATAATATACTATATTCATATCGCAGTAATAACTTGTTTATGGTCTTTCACGTGTCATTTTTTCTTCCGAGCATATACAATGTTTATACAATAACTTGCAGTTTATCATTCAGCCTATTGCAGGAATATATAGAAGTCGGTAGAAGTTTATTTTATTGCAGTCGGTAGAATTCTTCTCTCAGTTTATCGACCACGAATTTACTAAATATTAAATAGCACACAGATTATTAATTCTATCTCATTGCCTTAATTTGTAACGCCCCGGAAAAATCTTAAGGAAACAAATATTTGAACAAACGGTTTCTATATATACATTTTCCTCAGTAATAACACTCAGAGGGGACAGTCGAGTGCAAAGGGTTGAATGACAAAACTGTAATATCTGTCTCAACAACAACATGCACATCACGCTACACGTGTCCCCTTCAGTCAATTTAAATCGTACACCCCGTAAAGTCCAGGGCAGATTTTTTCCCGTCGCGTCGGCTGGGAAATTAGCCATAGCGCTCGCTTACAAGCTGGCACCCGATCGGCCATGTTCGAGGAGCAGAAGGGAGGTAGAGGCAATCCGGACGAGGCCGAGGCACGGCCGTAAAGCATAATTTTAATTGCCGCCTTAAGTCACCTGCTTTCGTACCTCTCGGCTCTCGTTCTTACGAGAAGGAGGAGGTGGACTCGGAAACGATGGGAGGCTTCCAGGACGAAGCGGCGGTCGAGCAGCAGGGCGAGGCGGGGGAGAAGACGTGCACGACGTCTTCATAAGAGGCCGCGCGCCGGCGAATCGTAATTAATAAATTACCGGCTTTTAACGAGCGGTCAATTTCGTAATTACTCGTCGCCCGCGACCACGGCCCTGGCTTCCGCCCCGGACCCGGGCTAATTTACGAAGCAGAAGGGTGCCCCGGCATAAATCGCGGCGACTTTGCGCCCGAAAATAGCTCCCTCGGCCGTTCCGCTCCGCCGATGAGCGTCAATTTTTATGGCGCCGGGATTGCCTGCTTGAAGCACAGCTTGCGACAAGTTTAAACGGCGCCGGGGCGTGCAATCTTAATAGCCTCGTGTAAGAATAGCTGTCACGCGAAACGAAGCGGCTTGTATACAGGAGAGATCTTTTCAATATTCGAGTCGGTTACACTGAAATTATTCTAGTTAGTGTAAGGCGTACTGAAGTATCCTACGTAGCCCCCCTGCGTTTAGCCGTCTGTCGAGGTTGTCGCCCGATCTGTACGTGTCTGCAGGTGTACGTAAAAAAAGGTTCTATTATTCTCTCATTAATCGCGCACGATCGTCGACGCTCGGCGATCGGCGGAAAACAAAGTCGCCGTGACGCGGGTTCAGCCGAGATTCGACGACGCGCAATGAATTTCCTTCGCTGCAGGAATTTATATAAACGCCAGTCGCGCAACGGCCGTGGAATCCATGACGAGATTGTCAGGACGATTAATCGTTTAATGGCAAACAAAAAGCTGGCGCATTGTAACTCGTATTTTTCGAGCCTTCGTTACCGGAGGAATAACTGTAATTACCGTCGCGAATAAATATCAGCAACGGTTATTACCGTTGGCACGGTATGGCGGGCCGGGGCGCGGTATAATGAGATCCGGCAAGGAGCGAGAGGGTGAGGGGATGAGACAGATGGAAAACGACAGCGATAAATAATTGCCGCGGCTGTCGGAGCGCTGAAAAACGCACGATCGAACGATCATCGAGCACTGGGTTTCACGTTCGCGCTCCCGGCATCGATACGTAACGAATCTATACAGGGTGCCTGCTTGCGAAACAATCGCGCGGAATGGGGTGGGCTCCAAAACAATTGCTTTTAACCCTTTTACTGTCAGACCTATTTACGCGGTAGGTGCGAAGTCTGGGCCGATTTGATATGCACGCTTCTATGAAATGCGCCGTAAAGAACAAAGCACCGATGTTCTGGAGGAAAGTTTTGGCATTTATTATTTTCTCGGAAAACACGGAATACAAATTTAGTGTGAAAAATATTTAATATTATAATAAATAACGTAAACGTTCATGTTTAAATTATATAAATTGTCGGTGGAAAATTATTTTCAGTAGTAATATGTCTCACGCTAGTTACTGTGATTTCTTTCGAAACAGAAATCAAATTTTTCATTTCGCGGTACGATACTTTCAATATTACGTTTGTGTTGCCAGTGGAACACTACGAATTCTACTGACCGACGGGACACGAGAGACTGAAGATAAAACGACCGATGAACTTTCAGATGAAAGAGAAATACATTGCTACGCATTAGAGATAACGATTAAGCGTGAGCGAAAGCAACATGGCACTCAAAAGGGTGATAATTTTAATGTCAACGTACAGAATTGATGACCGATAAATGGACCGGCTGACAGGGAAACCGTTAAACAAATACCCAATAATTATTTCCTTTTAGTATCTAAACTTAATTTGTGTCTGCTCGACAGTCGAATAAATCGACCCGTGACAATTTTCTCATAGATACCGAAAACGACTAGACTGAGTCAAAGGGTTGAATAAGTAACCAACAATTATTTCTCTCTGATATCCAAACGCATCTTATTGACAGTCATATGTATTGGCCACTGGTGGTTTACGCATACGTACTGATTAACCACCTAACAACCAAAAGTTTAAATAAATAACCAAGAATTATTTCTGTTCGGTATTCAAACTCTTCTTCCGTCATCCACCAAACCGCAAACGTGTTACTTCGGCAGTCATATTCATCGACCCCTAGTAGTTTTCTCACACGTGCCGCTAGCAGCTGAAATGTAAAATTAGTAACCAACAATTATTCCTTTCGGCATCCAAACTGCCTTTATAGCATCCGCGAACTGTAAACGTGTCTTCGCGACAGTGGCATCGCACGTCGCGCGAAAGGGTCGCGGTTCGATGTACTTGCGCAGAGGTCGACCGTTTTTCGGTGCGCGCTGATTTACGAGACACCGCGTATGCGTTGCTATATGCATCGCACGCAATCCGAAAGAGCGACGCTGATACGTGACGTTTCGAGAGGTCGAGAACGTGCCCTGACGCACGGCGATTGTGCCGATGTCGCCGATATGTTCGCCCGTTTACCCGCTGAAAATTTTATCGCCACGCGAACGCTCTGATAACGAGGCGGCCGGATTATGTCGGCGTCGTTTTTCATTTTAACCCCGCCGCGTTTAGCTCTAAATGTCGTCGGCGTGATTAAGGGTTCCGGCAAAACGCGACTTTCCGCGCTCGTCATCTTCGTGTCGCGAGGTAGTCGAGCAAAGCACGCGAGGCATTTCCGAGAACGCAGACGTCGCGTCTCAGCAGACGAAGATTCGATTTGCGCATCCGCATCCTAAAGGGTTGCGCATGTTTGCGGGTCGCTTAAAAAACCTGGCCCGATAAAAAAACTATCCGATCTACTGACGGCTTTTAACAAATTTTAACATTTGCCCAATTCCTACCCGCGCGCCCGACAATCGGACGTTATTTTTCCAACAGGCGTCGCGCAGTTCCGAAACATCGGCGGGCGATTTTTCCGGTCGATCGCCGCGATAAACCGTGAAACAATCCGGCGCCCGTTTCATCGCGCGCAAATTCTATCGGCGCCGAGTAATTCTTCGCTAATGCCCGGCATGCCATTAGCGTCGGTCGTGCCGAGTGTCATCGCGTGCGCGCGCGCGCGAGACAGAAAATTTCCGCAACACGCTCGCGGAGTCATTAGTCCGCGCGCAAATCGTCGGGCGCGTAATTCTGAAAAATCGATTAAGCGCGATAACGAGCCGCGTTTTTCAAGTGAGGGAGACGAATGCCCATGCGGCGAGAGAGACGGAACTGCGAAAATCGTGGCACGCGTACTCATCATTAGCCAAACGGGCGTGGTCCGGTGCGTCGACGATTGTCGACATCGATCAACGGGATAATGAGCCATTCTTCAGGTGACCCGCCGTGACTTCGCGATCGGCCAAACTCCGCGCCGCAAAATCATTTTTTCAAATCATGTATCTCATCGGATACATGTCAAGTTGACACATAAGCAAAACCCCTAGATTTTTTTACATGGTTAACGCGTTGACTGGCGTGCGTATTTTGCTATATTAAAGCGGGGATGCTATAAAATACTATAGCCTTTGACTGAATTATGCAAAATGTACATAATGTGCAGGTGTTTGTAAATTACGCCATAATGATTCTTAACACTTTGATTGCCATGCGTATTTTGCTGTTTTATAACGGCGATACTATGAAATACTACAGGGTTTGGTTCAATTATGCAAAATGTAAATAATGTGCAGGCATTGAAGACTAAAGTATCGCATCACTATTCTAACAATAACTGCATTTATAAAATAATAATTGCTACCAATTGCAAATATTTTGTATCTTCAGTAAAATCTCTTGCGCCGGTCACCGGTGACCATTATGGCAGTCAAAGTATTAACTGTTTTGTATTTCGTTCTTCAATGTACAAAATAAAAAATGAAACTGCTAGGATACCTTCATGCCATGAGCGTAACTGCAATACTGAGATCTGTTCACATAAGCGAAAACCAAGATTTTCTTAAACGGATAACTGTTCGGTACTACCTTCTTTAATGTACAAAATAAAAAAATAAGTACGCTAGGTTGTTTTTACGCTATGAGAGTAACTGCAATACTGAGATTTGCTCTTTCTTCTGATACTTAACGCTTTTCGGCGTTAGGAGTCTCCAACGTAAATACGGGGATAAGAACATAACCAGGTACATCGTGCCAACGACTGCAGTCTTGAGATATTGGGTTTACACCGTCACCGCTGCATTGCGTGTACTCACTCGTGACGATTACTTTGACAGAGCTTCCTGATTACGTCGATATTTATTTCTGATTTAATCCTTTCGCGCATGAAGCCGATTTACTAGGATTAATGCTCAATTTACGATCGCGTCAAAATGACGCGTATCCATACACACGTGAATATCACATAAAGCACTTCGAGATTTGAAGGCTCAGAAGGATATTAATACGGATCTACATTAGTCTTGCAAAACAATTTCTTTGAAACGGCATTTTCCATAATTCCTCCCCGTTTGCAGTACTACCACGCATACCGTTAACACGTTGACTGCCACGGTGGTCAAGATTTTACTAAAAATGCAAAAAATTCGCAATGAAGCCTATTTGCAATCTTGTAAAAGCAATTGATATTGGAACGGTGCTTCAATACTTCGGCTTCCAACAACTTTGCGTTACCTTCATTTTGCACAATTTAATCATACTCTGCAGTATTTCATGGCATCGCGGTTCTAACGTAGCAGAATACGCTTGGCAGTTAACGTGTTAACACGTTGACTTCCACGGTGGTCAAGATTTTACTAAAAATGCAAAAAATTCGCAATGAAGCCTATTTGCAATCTTGTAAAAGCAAGTGATATTAAAACGGTGCTTCAATCCTTTGGCTTCCAACAACTATGCGTTACCTTCATTTTGAACAATTTAATCATACTCTCCAGTCTTTCATGGCATCGCGGTTCTAACGTAGCAAAATACGATTGGCAGTTAACGTGTTAACAACACATCCCACCACCGCAGACTTGACGAACTACCACTGTATGCCACGAAACGTGTAGAGGTCCAAGAATAAAAATTCTCAAGTGAATTCCAATTCTCAACCAAACAAAGGCTTTTCCACTCATTATTCACGACTAGTGTTAATACGCGCTCCGCTCATACCATTAACACGACGCGCATCGCGCTATCAATCGTCGGCCGTGAGACAAAATTGCGAAAAATGTAACGTCGCGTTGCGCGCAAGGAGGAGGAAGGCGTCGAGTGGGTGGAAGAGGACAAGAGGCAACGGGAGGAAGGGAGAGACCGAGAGCCTATCGCCCGCCTGTAATTGGACATCCTCGGGACCATAAAAATAGCAGTTTCATTTTATGGGCAATTAATTTTACCGAGGACACGACGCGTACACCTCGCATGAAAGCACCGCCAATGGGCGTCGTTCTAGCGTGTGCGCTGTCTTCCTCGTCGAGACGACGGCGTCGTCGTCATCGACGTGTTTGTAGATCGTCGGACACTGTGACAGCCGGGAAGACTCGGAAAAATCGCGAGGACACGCTGCTTCGTGGGTCAGGGCGGTTTAACGTTATTCGGATAAAACGAGCTCAGGCAATTGCGATTAAAAAGTTAACACTTTTTAAGACGCAATTTTCAAACTTCCGCTTTGCATACTTTCTGATTATTGATGCTCGTTTGATGTGGGCGAATTAAACGTTCAGAATTTATTGGCGCAATTTTCAAACTTTCGCATTGGATCCTTGATTGGCGATACTCCTCAGAAATGGGCGCACTAAAAGAAGCCCCGAGGGTCTTTTATTCATTCAAAAGAATCACATTGACTTTCCCCTTAAAGTTACTCATTCAAAAAACTGAATCAACAGTACACATTTTAGAATAATTAATTCTAGCTATTTTATATTGAGCCCTTGCAAGTTCCTCAATCCGCTTCCATCAGAAAATCATTCTATCTTGCTGTAGGTTAATGAAAACCCGTGTATATTGTCAAATACATCTAGTTAACACTTTCACTGCCATGATGGTCACCGGTGACCGGCGCAAGAGATTCTACTGAAGATCCAAAATATTCGCAATGGGTAGCAATAATTGTTTTATAAATGCAGTTGTTGTTAGAATAGTGATGCGATCCTTTAGTCTTCAATACCTGCACATTATGTACATTTTGCATAATTCAGTCAAAGGCTATAGTATTTTATAGCATCGCCGCTTTAATATAGCAAAATACGCACGGCAGTCAACGTGTTAAACTGGAAAACGCCAAGAAATCTTTCCTTCATGAGTCAATTGTAACTGACTTTCAAAACGGATGGTGATTAAAAGGCACGTCCGCGCGTAAAACGAAAACATTAATCAAAAAAACGGCGCCCCGCGTCGCCGTGAAAAAGGGAAGTTTGTTCCGTACGGAGTCCGCGGCGTATCGTTAAGTGCGCAAAGTCCTCGCGGTAAAGTTAAGGTCCCCGCTTAGTCAACGTTTCTAACGACTGCGGCGCGGCCGATTTATTCGCGAAAGGGCGCGATGGCCGTGGCCAAAGGTCGGAAAGACGTAAAGCAGGAGTTGGCGGGATTAAATGCCAAGGAAACGCCGGAGGGAACTCCCGATTGAATCGGTCAGAAGGAATTTGCTTCGCAGGTGTTCCGGCGGTAACTATTCGCGCCAACAAAGGGTAACTTTTAACGGGAAGACTCTTGATTGGTCGACGGCATGCCGATGTTCCGCAATGTCAGAAGCAAAGCTCGCGTCTACAGTTATTAACGGACGTACGAGCGGTTGCAATCAGAGATCAAATACCAATATTGGTATTACACCGATATTTGTTTTGAGATCAGCGTATCGTAATTGCGCTTTGGTAAACCTTTTTAATACCGATATTGCACGTACAGTATATTCATTTTATTGGCCTGATTCTACTGGAAACTGGGAGGCCCGTTTCGTTTAATTGGTGACACGATTTTAAAGTATATTTATCCTTTTTGGGGGGTAACCGAATAACTAACTAAAACTACTGGTATCTTATCGGTATTTGCAATGCCTATTCTATCACTGAAACTAAAATATAAGTATAATGCTATAATGTCAGTTTGACGGCTTCGTACTAGTACCTTATCAATATTTGTAATACCGCTTCGATCACTATTATGCATATTACACCGAAATGCGGCAATATTCGCTTTATTTCGGGTAACCGAACAATCACCTAAAAATACCGCTATTTTACCGGTGTTTGTAATGCCGCTTCAGACACAGGTATACCGAAATACGACTGTTCCTCTACCACGACACTCTGACAGCTTCATACCGGTATTCTCAGAATACGATTCCTTCAGCGCTGCTCGAATAACAACCTAAAAATACCGGTATTCCTCCGGTATCTACACTATCGCCTCGTTCACAGGCTTCGAGCACTCGCGCATCGCCATTAAAGCGTGCGCACACACGCAAATGTCCACGCACCCCATGATCTCGCGACAATCGATCCATGCGCAGCCGTCCTAATGACACATTCGCCGTTTTAGGATCACTGATTTCCCGATCGGCCCGCGCCTGTTCAACGCGAACGTAAAGTACCCCGTAGGCGATCGATCGATATGTCAAATTCACGTGGCGTCGTCCAGTATTTACGAGGACCGGGCTCGTTCGTTCCTCGCGCACTTTCTTTCTTCAACGCGCGCGCGCATTCCCGCCGGAAAACCGCACTGAGAAAAATGGATTGCGCTCTGCCCTGTGCCGATTTGTCTGCCCACACTCCTGTCCCCCCATCGGCCGATTCCTCCGTGCCGGGCGAGCCTTTCTGGCCGGATAACAAGACAATAATAAATCGAAGCATTGAAAACATGTGCGCAAAAAATCGCACCTACCAGTGGGCGCATTCGTTATGCGGCGAGTTATTCGGCGAGTATTTAGATACGTGCGCGCGAAAATAAGTGTGGGCCGCATGCCCTTAGCTATTAATTCTGTGCTTCTCAATACTATCTCATATAAAAACAAAGTCCCCACTGCCTGAGCCCAGAAACTAAATGAGTCATCCTTGCCTACACTCCTATTTCTCCTGCCAAACACCCTCTCCCTTCAGACAACACCCGAATATAAGGCGCTAGTTTCAGGAACTACGAGTTACTTGTATTTAAAATTCGTGCATCGCGAAAGGCGTCATACCCAATCCCTCAATCGCTACTCCTATCAACCGTTACCCAGTCGCATGTGTACTCTACATGTTCGAAAAAATAAAAAGAACAAGCCTTCGGGTGACAATATGCAGACCACTCACGTATTTTCACTCGCCAATACCCAAGTAGGCCCAAAGTAATTAATTAACAGCCCCGGGCCAAATATGTCTTACGGCACTGAAACCGAATCTGTGTTAGTCCGCACAGTATTTTATACGTTTTTCTATAAATAAATCTCAATTTTATTTTACGTCTTTAAATGAATACGCGGTATCACGAGATAGGCGCGACATTATGAATTTAGGACGCGAGTGTTTTGGGCACTCGCGACGTCGGGGACAAGAGTCGCCAACGGGGCGGTCGGCCGAATTTTCGGATGGCGCCCGACGGTGTAGCTATCAAAGACGAAATATCGACGACACGCGGCCCCTCGGCGTGTACGACGTGTAGGCAAATGCGGATCATTTGTCCGCACGCCTCGACGCGACGTGTGACTCGACTCGCGCCGCGACAAGATCATAATTAGACTCGCGGTCGTTCGGTGTGTGGGAGCATAAATAATCAGCGCGAACGGTCAAAGGCATCTTCAGAATTTTCGGAGAGCTGATATATTCGTGGCCGTGGTGGTCATGAAATTTTTTAGTGGCGCGATCTCAATAAAGATGTGAAATGGGTTGAATGCACAAGGAGTCACATTTATAGTTTTATAAATGTAATTGATGTTGGAGCAGTGGTCTAGAAAATAAGTATACGTGAAAACATATGGGTATTGTTAATTTTTGTATTATACATTCAAATAGTCGTATAGCGTGCGCTGTATTAAAACAAGGTGTAAAAAAGGGGTAAAATAATTGCGATCGATGGCAACAAATTTTATGAAATATTGTCACTGTTTTACTATTGTGCTTTTTTGCAATCATTCTACGGTGTATTTTAATCTTTTATTCTAGCGTGTTGGTGTTTATTGTGCGAGCAATTTTAATGAAATAACTGCGGCAAATCACCGCGTATAATGTAATTCAGCAAAGTTTGTGAGACAACAGAAAAGAGCAAGCAAAATAGCAATTAAATAACAAACGAAATAAAATACTGCCAAAATGTGTGTTATTGATTGAAAGTACACTTGTACGCCGTGGGGGCTGTGGCTGATGGGAGGGCGGTTAGTTGATGACGCATGATAATTTTGCATAATTCAAACATACAGTGTAATATTGTATCACGATCTAGTTCTAACACTGCCAATTTCGTTCCGATACTGGATATATATGAATACGATCTGCAG
Source organism: Cryptocheilus praepositus (assembly GCA_033815515.1). Lineage (NCBI taxonomy): Eukaryota > Metazoa > Arthropoda > Insecta > Hymenoptera > Pompilidae > Cryptocheilus > Cryptocheilus praepositus. The sequence goes on from JAWWQZ010000227.1 coordinate 3,061,972, forward strand.
TCAGAGTGTTAATTAAGGGTTTCGGTCCCAGGAGTCATTGAAAAAAAAATATTGCGGGATATTAAGCAATAGAAAATAACGGCAATTAGAGATAAAATGTATTGTCCATATCGTTTGCATGAAAAAAGTAATTGGGCGCAGAATAAGTGTCAATAAAACTCGTGTTAATTTCAATATTTCCCCGAACACTATATGATCAATGCAATGGAACAAACAAATTATTAATCGTGACTAATTAACAGCATTCATTAAATAACTTCGCGGACACATAGCATAAATTAAAGAATGGCGTTCTCGTGAGAATATCAATGTAACACGAACCATCTGCGGCATTATTTTGATTTACTGTGAATATTATAACCAGGCAGTTTAAGCTCGTGTCATAATAGTAATAATAACATTAAAAATAAACTTTGAGGGCGTTGTCAATTGTACAACGCGATTAAATTTAGTGGCGTTTTTCGATATGAAATCTAGTGGAGTTGAATCCTCAATCTTTAGCACATAAAAATAATGGAAAGGGCTAAAAGAAAACAAAAATGATTGACGATGCGACGATTCAGAATCGAATTCAGTGTCATTGTTTGGGAATTTTATGCATTTCTATCAGTTGCGTCGGAAATCGATGACCACCACGGCACTTAATATGTTAACAGTTTGGCATCCACGCGCTGTTTTATTTCTTTGATTATTCAGAGCATTCAATTGCAATGCTCTAAAACTATTTATTGAAACACTTGTACGACACACATATATACGATACATACACGATATATTTTATAACATTATAACACTCACAGTTAATCACAATCGCGTGCTTCGAATAATCCAGCCAACAAAATCTGCCGGCGATCGCGTGGGACCCAAACGTTTAAATCGCCGAGACGCTATACGCGCCGCCCGAAGAATTCACCTCCTCTCGATAGGTCAACGACTCTGCACAACTCTTCCCGCATCGGGGCCCGGCAAAATTTAATTTGCGACAGCTCAATAAATCCGGCCCGCTCGTAACTCGTCGACTCGCGGCCCCTGCATAAATCGGTCGCATCGCGACACGGCGCGGCTCAAAAATGCGCTCCGAGAATCTCGAAAAAGGTAACAAACGCCGGACAAACGAAAGCACGAGAGTAAGAGTGCGCGAAACTGCCAGGATTATCGACAGGCCATCGAGTATGGGCCGCCGCACAAATCAGGACTAATATAACTCGTTACGTGGCTTCATCGGGTGAGCATAGCGGGAATCAGTGAGGAGGATAAGCGAAAAACGGTGGGGCAGGAGAGACAATATAACAACAACGGACACGCAAGAGCAAAGTCGCCCGGAGGCGCGAGGTATTCGAGGCCCGATGATTAATCGGTTGCGTGCGGGGGTGGTTTGGGGCAGGTGAACCGGCGCGAAAACATAATTCAGCCGGTAGGAATCTTGTTAAACTCGACGAAATTATGATCCGCCCGCTCATTCGGTATTCAGTGCTCGCCAGGACGGTGAACCCTTGGCACTCGGTCTGCGGTGACCCCGCACTTGCCCTCTCGGCAGCTGATGTGTCAGACGGCGCAGGGAACAGTTCTGCGAGGCGTCGGAATCGTTCGGCGAAAAAGGCCGGGCGCCTCGATCGAACTTCCGACCTGACCGATCGCGCTGGCCTCTTCGCTTGACGGCCGATCCGCGGGGAGGTGGATGCGTGCTGCCGTTTCTGTCCGATCAATTATCGATGAAAACAGCGCAACGCCACGGAACGGCTGAGGCGCGCGAGCGTTTGCGAGCAGATGGCCGCGCCTTTCAAACGGCCGGATTAACGGCGAGGAATTTTTAAGGCGCGATTTGCAGGACTTGGCGGTGCATACTTTCTCGTCGGCGACGCTGGTTGGGCATGGGCAGGTTAAGCGTTATGAATTTGTAAGGTGCAATTTACGAAATGTGGCGTTGCGTACTTTGTTTGTTGGTACACGTTTAAAGTTAGCGAATTAGAAATTAAAGATTTTGAAATAGCTATTTTCAAGATTTTCCGGTGCATGTTTGTTAATTATAGGGGCTCGTTAGAAATGGGAAAATCAAATATTAACCATTTGACTGCCGTGACGGTCACCGGTGACCGGCGCAAGAGATTTTACTGAAGATCCAAAATATTTGCAATGGGTAGCAATAATTATTTTATAAATGCAGTTATAGAACAGCAAAATACGCATGGCGGTCAAAGTATTGAGAATCATTATGGCGTAATTTTCAAAATTTCGCGGAGCATCATTAATCATTGATGCTTGTTAAAAATGGGCAAATGAAACACTAGGAATTTTTAAAGCGCAATGTTCAAAATCCAGCGTTGCATACTTGTCAATTATTAACGCTCGTTGGAAATGGACGAATTAAATATTACAAGTGTTTAAAGCGTAATTTTCCAATTCTAGCGTTACATACTTGTATATCGATGCTCGTTACAAACAAGTAAATCAAGCATTAAGAACATTTCAGACACAATTTAAAAAATTTCGCATTACATGCTTTCTGACCTTTCGTTACAACCGATAATATCTCAGCCTCCGAACGCCATTGCAAGCCAACAGAAATTGCATTTGACGCTAAAGGCCCATACTTCCACCCAATAAAAGTGGCAATAACCGCAACCAACGTCTAGATACCCCACGCGATCAAGCAAACGCATCAAGTCCAACCACCCACCATCTTTTCCTCCGCTTTTCTTTACTGATCTTGCAGCTGCCCGCGAAACAACAAGCCGCGAATAAGCTGACCTCTTTTTTCACTCCCACCGTCCGGCGTTCCACACCCTCACGATTTCACAGCTTCCCGGTGATTAGGCTTACGCGAAGCGAGTAACGTGGCGCGTCTGCATCACTGAAGAGGCTTCGTTGTGCGTTCATTCCTACGCACGCATCACTGCAGACTCCCTCCTCGAGCGCAACGTCAATAGCGATGCCTCTACGTAGCCCGCCATATCGCCGGTTTTCTACCTACGTCGTAGTTATGAAAGAGCAGAGATGACAGGTGAAGAGCGTTCGAGCGTGCCAAGACAATACCGCGAGAGCTTGCGCTTTCAAGCGCCACCGTCTTGTCGATCTTGCGAGAATGCCGCGGCGCGCGGAGCTGGAATGAAAATCCGGCTACCATCTTGAGACGCCCCTCAAAAAAACTTATAACGGCGCACTTGCGAATTTCGCGGTCGCGAACGTGCTCCACCAGAATACATTCGATCATCCCTCCACGTCGCTGCGCTTTGATTCCGCAAGGGCGAAGAAGCGAAATTTTACCCGTTGAGTGCCGAACGTATTTTGCTGTATTAGAGCCAGAACGTGAAAGAAAAGAATATCGTTGAATGGAATAGAGTGAAAATAATGCGGAGGTATTGGAGAAGAAAGGATTGAAGCGATAACCTAATATCAATTGAATTTGTAAAGTTGTAAATGGCACATATTCCGTAACGTCGCTGCGCTTTGATTCCGCAAGGGCGGAGAATTTGTATTATGTTGTATTAGAGCCGGAACGTGAAAGAAAAGAATGCGGTTGAATGGAGTACAATGAAAATAATGCAAAGGTATTAGAGAATGAAGGATTGAAGCAATATGCTAATATCGATTGAATTTGTAAAATTGTAAATGGGACATATTCCACGATGTCGGTGCTTTGAAGCTGCAAGAGCGGATGCGATGAGAATTAATATTTTGGCGGCCGTGCATTTCTCTGAACGATGTCCAAATGCCGCGACATCGATCTTACAGCATATGCTGTCGCAGAGGTGTTATTCTAGATATATTGAAATTACGCATTCATGACTGCGACCGCTAAATTATTGTATGTTCAACATTGATGTATATTGCAGTTTTTCGTTCGCAACCGCTGATTAGCAAACTCGCATCTACGTGACACCGGCCGCCAACATGTTAAATCAGCGCACGACTTTTAGACCGCTTTCACCCCTACTTTCATAGCCCGTGTAACTGCAACAACTAATCCACACGAAACCTGTTAGGTTAGCTGCTGTCAGATTATTATGTGCCCGACGATATTAACGGCGAGCATCAAAGCGCTAATTGCATTCTGACGTAGTGTCGCCGCGGCACCGTTTGAAATTGCACGCGACACGAACGCGACCTACGGAAATAGAGTGAATGCGCTAAATTCAGCGACTTCCGATACCGTAACGCGATACCCTCTGTTCGACGACACGTCGCGCGTGTGGCGTCTGTTGCGGAAAATTACACGCAAAACGAGACGACGCACAATGCGTCCTGCTATTTCGCTCACCCCCGGAACTCCCGCCTCGGCTTCAAACGGCGCAAATGCACGGCCAGGGCCTTATCTACGTTGCTAGACGCATTGTTCGCCCGCTCGCCGCCGAAGCGGTTATTCGCAATCTGCACTGGCTGCTTTTAGTTTAAAGTTCAGAGGTTTCGACCCCCCTTACGCGCCTACCCGCCGCAGAACCCTTTCGCACGGCCGTATAATGCTTATACGGTAATTTTCGGAGGGTGGGGGCAAATAGTTTAGGTGCAGAAATGGCCGCGAGTGCAGAGGGTGCGGGATGAACGTTACAGTCGGCCGGCTGGTGAAGGAGAGGGACAAGAGAGGATGGAGATAGATAACGGTAACCCGCACTAATTTATTTGCCCCAGTCTCTATTGCCGCGCACCGAGCTGCCCGCGTTGCTGGATGCTGCCTGATTGGCCATCCTCGTAATTGCTTTTATCCTCCAGGATAATCTGAGCCAGCTGCCGGCCACTGTTCCGTGGCGTGAGTCACGGTGGGAAGGTGGATTTCAGTAGATTTTTGGTCATTATTTTTGTCGCGTATCAAGCCGGGTTCATCTGAAGAAACTGATTGCGACGCTATCGTGGGTCGGTGTTGAGAACGTTAGAGATGTGACGTTGCTTTCATCGTCTAGGATAATCTGAGCGAGTTTCCAGCGAATTGCGAATTTTTGGAAATTAGTTTTATCGCGGTCCAAGCCGAATTCATGGGGAGAAAATTATTGTGACTGTGTTGGTTGGCATTAAGAACATCGGAAAAATAACGTTGCTTTATCTCTTAGGGTAATCTCAGTTAGCTGCCGGCGAATGTTTCGTGGCGTGAATCACGTTATGAAAGTGGAATTGCGGGAACGTATTATCTGCAGGTAAAAAAAAAAACTTGTCAAAAACCTCATAAAACACTTTACCGATAAAAGAATCAACACACATTAAACTCGTAGATTATACTATGAATATACATTCTTGCAAACAAGTTTAGGATTTCTTCATTTCATATAAAATCTTTGACTCCGAAGTTTGACGCAACTCAGGCTAAGAAAAGCGTGGGATTAAGTTAAATCCATGCGATTTTCTACAACACAGACACTTCCCTGCATTCCATTTAAAAACACGCGAAGTAACCTACTCATACGTATCGTGTGAAGTGGCGCGACAGCGGGCACAGAAAATAATTGAAAGCAGTGTTTGAGGATTCTCATACGAGTGCAGCGCAAAGAGAATAATTGAAGCAGCGCCAAACAGAATAATCACGCTGCGCTGTTGCCGAGGGATTTCGGCATAACACATAACGCGGCATTTTTTCCTCCGAAAGGAAAGAATCGCGTTCGTCTGACGGCTGCCGCGGCACGAGGCTGAAGTCGTAACACGGGCAAAGTTCGAAAGAACTTCGCAAGAGCGAAATGGATGTACGCGACCCCAGTTCGTAACGCACGAGAGCCGTCTCTTTTAGATGATTACTCCTGTGTCCCCATTTCCGCAGATACTTGTAATTTTCAGAAGTTCCCCGAACTCTGGCAACTTTTTTCACCGCCACGCTAAGCTCATTTTCCGTGCGAATTGGAAGCGTGCGAATTTCCACCGTGCGCCGTTGTAATCGATGTGATCAACGAACCCGACGCGGCCGCGTCAGCGATCGATGAACGCGCGGCACGCACTTAGCGTGGAAAACGCTTTGCAAATTCCGCATCCGTGTCGTTAATTCGCCCTCATCCCCCGTTTGTTCGGGCGATCGTCGGCGCGCATTCGCCGGGGCCGCGGAAAAAGTATGGGTCGCGCGCGAAAAATCGAACGGGCAAATCTGATCGGCCCGTCCGATTATTCCGGCGTGACGCGACGGCACTTTCGACATGCTCGAAAATCTGTTGATACGACACGGCGCGCGGTGTTAATAATTTGCGCTGCGCGTGGCTTCCCATCGACGAGTTATCTGCGACCCAGTTCCACCATCTGTCGATCGCGGCGATTTACGCTCGACGCTAAAATGTACACATCCTTACCGTGCGCGCGGCTGCTATTACGAGAGTGAGCAAAAAAAATGAGCTCAAAGCGTCTGCTGCCCGGCGCACGGCCTCGGGAACGGATTTTTTGTTTCGACCATCGCCCCGGCATGCTTAGAACGGAAATTGACTTACCGTGGAAAAATTGTCGATCGATCGATCCCAGCGGAAACGGCTTGTCGGATTGGCGTTCTCGTAACAAATTGGTACACGGTTCTTACCTGAAACAGAATTGGGCGAGAGTTAAGCGAAATCGGGATTCAATTTTCGAGCCGATTGCTTTTTCACTGATCGGCGAAATCATTTTGGTACCCCCCCGCCTTTCCTCCGGTGCGACAGGTTTTTGCCCCGCGGGCCAGACCTAATTGTGCGACTGTGCCGTGTTTTATCGACGCGACGCGCGACGAGAGCGTACTGTCGAAACGTTAATTCTTTCGTTGCGCGTAATAGCGCGCGTGACGCGGCGCACTGCCGAAATTACGCTAAATTTATGGGCGAAACAATTTTCGGCATGAATATCGCCGACCGACGCCGGCCGTAAATTCGCTCGGCGGAATAATAATCGCGAACGGGCGATATCGTTTATGGACGATAAACGCAACTAGAATCCCGGCGCGTGGGAGCACTTCCAAAAACGCACTGTTCAATGTAATATCTAGTCCGTAAAAATGACGAATGTACGCCGCTAATCGAAATTCCCCTCTCTGACTGAGGAGTGCTTCAACAGTTGTGAACGCGAATAACGCTGTGTCTAGAATTACGCGCGTATAACAACTTCTGCGGTCGTGCAGTTGTGGTTAATTGTGGTCATGTCGGAAATGTGAGCGAGAGAGGTTCGTAACGATTTTTCAGACATTCTAAAATCTGATACTTATATGAAGGGCGGGGGAAAATGTTACAACCAAATTCCTATTGCATAAAAGCACGGGAGAGTCTACCTGAAATTCGTGTTAATTAGAAAGTGACCGATTTCCATTTGTAAAAGAGAGGTATATGTGTTTCAATTTGGCAGCGGGATCCCAAAGAGTTTTCAATTAGTAACGCTCTAAATACTGCCTCGGTAAAAAAATATCAACGCGTACCATGACGGCACTTTTGCATTTATTCATGGAGGTAAAAAAAGTTGTAGAATCGTATTAACTCCTGGACGCATTGAATCTTAAGACAAAGAAATCCCTAATCGGCGTACAAAATAGTATTATTTCGAAGCATAACAAAACGAAATCAGTGGAATTCGTTGCAAACCACATCAGGCCCAATATTTTAAGACGGGATGAAGCACGGCCCACCGTGTCCCAAGAAGTTAACGGAGGCTAGCCACATCAGTGGAACGAGCGTTTAGTCGCGATTAATTCGAAATTTAATTCAATCAAGGCGACAAGCGTCCCGGACATCCTCCACCGGCCATTATTAATTACTAATTGGCCTTCCTGGACTCCCATACGCGCGGTTATAAGATACCGTGGGCCCTGTCTCCCTTCGGCTCGTATAATTAGCCCGACCGGTGGGGGTAGAAGACGAGGATCATTAAGGATTTATTTACAGCTCTTACAATACCACGGCGATCTGCCTCGGCGATACCGGAGGACCTCCTTCAACCACCACCCCCTCCGCCTACCCCCCGTCCTGCATCCTTCTTCTCTCCCAGCGTCTCTACTTCCTCGTCGTTAAATCGAGTCACCGCGCTCCACGTCCGATTGGGAATATTTTCGGGCCCTAATTAGCTGTACCCAGAAGTACTGACAGTAACCGCCGAACGCCGTTCAATTGGTGCCTTGTAAGCTCCCAGAGCTAACGGCGGCAGGAGAAAACTGTCCGGCGGAAGCCGTGAAAAAAAATGCCGGTAGTTAACGCGTAATAGTCAATATTCCGCGGGAAGCATGAATTTCCGCAATTTAACGAAATCGCGCACCCAATAACTAGGTCGCCGTGTATGCAATAACTAGGGCTCACACGAACTCCTATCGTTCGCTCAAATAAATCACTCTATCCTTCCCACGCGTACAATTCCGTCGCTTCAAACATCCACTGTGAATACAAGCAGATCATTGTGCAGTAAACCGTTTGTTCGCTATTCGCGATAAATTTTGACGCTTAATAACTTTTTTCTAGCGTTGGGACACTACAATTTTAACTACTCACGATCTCCGTCCCAACGAAACTAAAAAATCGGTGTCTTGCCAATCGAAATCGGACAATCCGTTTGGTAGGTGTTCATTTTTACCATTACACGGCACTATTCTTGCTCGGCCGAATGCGTCCATGTATCGTTAACACGTTGATTGCCAAGCGTATTTTACTATATTAGAACGGCGATGATATGAAATACTACAGCGTTCGACAAAATTATGCAAAATGTAAATAATGTGCAGGTATTGGAGACCAAAGGATCGCATCACTGTTCTAACAACAACTGCATTTACAAAATAATAATTGCTACCCATTGTGAATATTTTGGATCTTCATAAAAATCTCTTGCGTCGGTCACCGGTGACCACCGTGGCAGTCAAAGTGTTAATAACTTTCGATCTTTGATTTTACCCTCCAAAAAAATTGCACATTCAATAGAAAGGTACTGCACAAGTTGCAAGAGAATTAAACCTGCCGTTTGTTTATATTTTTAGTAAACTTCCATTGTTCATAACTTTCGTTCCAGTCAATAAATTTTGTTGAAACAGGACAGACGAGTCGCATTATTTTGGTTCACACTCAATTAGTTCCCGCAAAAACACGCTTCAGACCCGGCCAATGGAAGCTCCGCTCAGACGTCTTCCATTACAAGATTTTGCATTCTGCGGGGAAACTGAAGTGCGCCACACTATTCAGCCTCGCCGCGATAGTCTGGTTCGGCGAAGCAAAGGGTCCGCTGCGCTGGATGATGCTAGAGAGGAACAGACACAATCAGACACGCTCCGCGCCGGGCAAGTTGAGGCAAACCGTCTGTCTGGTCCCACTTCCACGAGCAACCTCGTTTCGACGTCCATTTTCCTTCGTCTCCGCCCTCCCACGACCCTCGCACACGGCTCTTCGCATTTCAACCGCCCGCCTTCTTCGCCCCACAAAACAATCGCGACCCTTTCCGCGTTTCATCCACAGCGCTCTTTGTCCGCTTTCCCGCCACTGCGAAACTACGGTTCGCCGAAAAAAATAGACGAACGTCCAGCCGTCGGACCGTCGATGAATGGAGGATAATTCATGGCAAAACGAGCGGGTCCGCGCGCACTCGCTCCCGCGACTTGCAAATCCGCGGGAACAATTCTGTCGGCCCGATCGAAAAGCCGGCAGCAAGGATGTTCAATTTCGGCGGAAACGGATTAGCGGGGAACTTTATAGAATCGCCGGCGACAGGGACGCGCTCGCCCGCCGATTTTTTTCCGTCTATGGAACCGCTGAGCGTAAAAAATCGTGCGCGCAACGAATTCCTCTTCGGACGCGGCTCGATCAAGTTGCTGGCGGGGATTAGGGGGCGGAATTGATTTTTCCGGACTGCGCGATGGTAATTAAGCTCATTGCGGGCGCTTACGCGAAATCGGGTTGGACTGGCGATTTAAGTGCGGGCGCGAAACATTTATACGGTAGTTTGCAATAGCGTCTGACTCAGCGCGAAATGTTTCCGCTGCCCGCTAACGCAGCCATGCGATATCTCAGTTGTTCTCCCGGAGGCGTATACGGGCGTGCGGCATTTTGATGTACTGCATTGTGGAAGGTATTACATTTATTTACATGCAGTTTGCTTCGCGCGCCGCACGGCAATGCGCCAGATGCGGCACTCTCGGCATTTTCGTTTTCTTTGGCTAAAATAGATTCATTGTTCTCTTTCCGCGCGGTCCACGGTCTTCGGGGTTATCGATCAAAATAACGCTCGGCCGGTTTCCTTTATTCGGAGGACGGCAGCCGCGAAAGAAAGAGCGGCATTAAATATACCGCGCTGATTTATGCGATTCTTTTATGCGCCTGTGTTGCCGCGTTCGTTAGCGTGCGCGCACTTCTGATCTGTTTGGCGAGTTAGTTGTTGCAGCCTCTGCGAAAACTGGGCGCTTAGAATGTGTCGCAAGAGGTAAGCGATGGTGATTGTAACGAAACGTCTATTTTATTCGTGAATTTTATTCCGGACGGGGCTTTTCGGTAACTGTTTTGAGATGATGAACGTATGAGAAAAAGATTCGTTTATTAACCCTTTGACTGCTGAATGCTTCTGACCGAAGCGCTCGCTGAGGACGATACACCTTCCGCTAGCGCGAAGTCTAATGTTTGATTATGTAACGCGCAACTGTGTTCTAATGATAATTCTTTATTTACGCCAAATGAAATAATGCAGGTAAATTATTTGATAAAGAACGCATCGGTATTCATCTCGTACGTTGATAATTGTGGCTGCAATAGGTAAGAAATCGAAACGATTGAGGACGGATATATGCGCCCATAGTCGACACCGATAGATTTCGGCGGACGCATATATGCGTCCATAGCAGTCAAAGGATTAAAGTTTGTTGAGGAGTCATGTTTCCGATTCCAACCGATGCATCTAACCAAATCGACGCACTATCCACAATTTTTTTATAATAATCATTTATACTTTTATATTCCCTCGATTTACTTCGTCTCTCCAAATTTAAGAGATCTTAACATTTACGAATATACTCTAGTTTTCCCTAAAATGACAACTTCAACAGCAACGCGCAACTACTTTTTACGCACGACGACTATACTCGTCACACAGAAAATATTGTGATTTCTTCGTGCTGAGCATACTCTTCAGAATCAACTAACTGGTTAATACTGGGATACGACGGCGTTCGGTCAGTTCAGCGGATTAATGAACGCGGGAAAGTTCTGGCGAACGCCGAAATCCCCGGAGAACGGATGCATCTGGGTGAAGCCTTAAGCGCGACCTATAAGGGCTTACGTAATGTGATATCCTTGTCCTGCGCTCCTCCAGATAGACTCGAGTGAAGTTTCGAGCCTAGTTTCGAGTGGGGCGCCGGAGTGGGTTTACGGGGGCGAATCAATTCGTCGAAGAGGATTAGGCGGACGCTCGACACCGAAGAGGAAACGCGGCTTCAAATGCGGATGATCGATTCGACTGATTCTCGCTCGGTGTCCCTCTCGTTAACCCCGGAAGTAAGGGACTTGAACCACAATCGGCCAGAGAAATCGACCCTCGGCTTTATCCCGGAAATGCAGTTCACAAATTGGACTGCGGCAGAGTACGTTAGTGACGAACAACAGAGAAATATTCGTGGTGTGTATAATTATTGGCGAGCTTAAACATCTTGAACATCGTACGCCGACAGCATCCGCGTAAAACTATTGCTGTATGCTTGGAATTAAAACAATCAATATTGTGTTGCAAATAAATTCAAGCCTACTACCGATATTACCATTTGGTTTGGATATCTGTGCGTGCTGAACTATTGGCTTAAAAGATTTTAACGAACTGTTGCTATGAACAGTGGAATCTAAGTACAGGTATGAACTTTGGAACCAAATGGGTTCTGTGGATAATGAAATCATGCTATCTGTGTGATTTCAAAACGGCACATGCCTTCTTCGGGGTAGAATGACCCGTGCAACTCTTGGGTCTAATTTTTCTCAGAGCACCGGAAGCGTAAAGGTCATGTCTCCCTAAATTCTGGAAACCACTCTTAGGTTCCGAACATTGATTATCTTCAGCGCGCTCAGAAAAAAATGCGCATACCTGGAAAATGAGTGGAAGCATCGGTTCAAGAGCTTCGATACGCAACCCACTCGCACCGCATATATTCCGTAATTTGCGCCGTTAATGCGCGCGCGCCGCACCCCAGATTGTCATGGAAAATTTCTGCCGACCGCTTATGCACACTGTCGATAGAATAATTCGGCGTTTCGCGAATAGCGTGATCAATCTTGAATGTCGCTCGTCGAGGTTTTCGCCGCTGAATGCTCCTGTTGCGGCGTCCACTTATGTTGGGTTGGCACGTCGCCGGTTATTTTTGGGCGTATTAGATTAAGCGAACGTGGGTAATGTTTCGTGAGCGTGTCGGCATCGATGCGCCATGGGCGCACACAGCACGCGGATTGGCCGATTGATTTTGTGGTCATTTAATTACTCGCGCGCGGTGCCAAAGCGGACCCCGCCTTCGTTCCTATTGTTCTTCTTGTGGTGCGTAACGCGGAATACGCGCGATTATCGGTTTTCCGCGCGAGGAACAAAAAGCCAACGCGCGCCCGGTGTTACATCGTCGGAATCACTTTATCGACGGCCCTGCGACCTGCGAACGGACGCTCGTTATACGCCATTATCGCGAACGGCCATGTCATTATCATCGGCGACGTTGATAATGCCGACATTAACGTCCAATTACCCCGGCACTCTTGGCGAAATAATATTTGGTGCGGCCCGGGCACCTTGATCAATCGACTTTGGCATTGCGGTGCATGAATTTTGATTCGCTTGGTACTTGAGATGAATCTGATGACTTAAATGGGTTTATAAAAGTTGCGCGAGTGTGCGCGCGTATGCGAAGTGATGAGCGGGTAAAGTACGGGAAAACGATTATCAGGAAATTAGGGGACGGTGTCGAGTGTGTTGGTCATTGACATTTAACCGGCGGAATTAAATACCGATATGCGTGTATTAAAACGAGCACCTATCGCATCTATTATTTGAAACGATCATTTCCTGTGCGTTATTAATTGGTTTTCCATTTATCTTTGGTCATATCGCGGCAACTATTTTGAATTTTCACTCGCGATTTGCATTGTTCGGAGTCTGTTTGCGTTCTCTTTATATAGCTACGGAGCCGCGTTGTTTGGAGGAGATTTATTCTTTGGTCCTATTTCAGAAGTTATTTTTCACGATTTTTCCACGTATTTTTGGCCATATCTCCGGAACTATTGCGAATTTCGGGATCCGGTTTGCATTTTTCTTGGCTATTTTGGATCCCCTTTGATATATTAAAAGGGCAATAAAATCGGTGCCCCATCATTTTTTCGTAAAAATGGCAAGGGCGCCTTAAGATTTTCTCGATTTCTTCAAGGCCCTGTCCCGTTTAAACTAGCAGTTGAAACCTGTAAGTAATATCTTAAATCGGTTTTCTTAAAGCTCTTTGGACGTACTTTCACGTGGGACTAATCGCGATCAGCAATTTTGAAAAAAATTTTTTTGCGCTTTCCTAAAATCGTCGTATCTCGAAAACTGTGAAGAGTTCAGCGCGCGGAAAGTGGTCTATCTTCAGGGCAAAATACTCTCTATCGAATGGTACCGGTCCGAAACAAAAAAAAAAATTTGACATTTTTCGCCATTTTTTCACCATACATCGAACAGAAGGAATTCCATTTTTCGTGATTCTTCATCCATCCCTTATTATTAAAACGTTCTCACTCGAGGTGAAGAACTACCACAGACGCGGCAGTTATCGGTAGCACACCTAATGTCATTTGTCAACCCGATCCAAGTTCTCACCCCACATACAGAGGTCTACAAAAAACAGCCGCAATATGTCAACCGCGTTATTCACAGTATTCACCAGCGTTCTCCTCTACGCTCGCAATTTCGACATTTCTCCGACGATCGGCGAGTCCAGCCGTCATGTCGAACCGAACGACCCTCACACCTCCGCAGGTAATAGCAGCTGAGAAAGAATACGCACGGAGAAACTCGGAAAGACGACAGACACAAAAGTGGAGGACGAGCAAGAAAGAAGGCACGGGACTCACACATACCATTCGCTGGCGTTAAAAAGCAAAGCAAGAAGGTTCCACCCAAGGTGGTGGAAAGAGACGGTAACAGAGTGGGGGTGGAGATCGTAGAGGGTTGGTTCTAGTAGGTTGCGCGCCGGGGGCGACGTTTTTCTTGCGCTTTTGAGAAACGTCCCTCGTAACTCATAAGATAAGAGCGTTGTCTCTAGAATACATTTACGCCCGACTCTTCTGCGACATCGTGTTACGACACTCCGCCGTAGCCGGGAAGACCGTTCGCACGCTTCTCTCTTGCCTATTCGTTACACACATCTGATTTTTCTTTTCCTTTCGAGTTGTCTTATCGCAGGGACCGCGGACGGTTTCTGGAATCGACGCTCTCTGCATCGTAAACAGATCGGGGCTGTCTTCTCAAAGATTTTGACTGGGATGCTGTGATACTGTGCGAGAATATGTTAAGGAGTAATAATCATGAAATTATTCCGCGCGGAAAATGATACGGTGATTTCGGACCGAGTTGTATGTGTTCTTCAAAAGTTATACATACATGTTGTTGTTGTTACGTGTGGTCACGTGTAGGAAAATATGTGATTATTTGTCATTAATGTGGCGTTTGTATAATTACCCCGCAAATTTCATACGCTGGCATTACGATGATTATATTATACCAATCGTTTTCTCTTCACAGATAATATTTAAGTCTGCTACACAATCGTTCTCTGTACGGAGCATATTTTTGACCGAGAGCCAACTGCACTCAAAACACTTGCGTGCGAAATATTAATACGAGTATGGCTCCATTTGGAGGTGAAACGTATTTTCGGTCCAGAATTGACTGCAATCGAAACGCAGTTAACTGTAGTGAAAAACTTGGGCAAATTAGTAACACTCCGAATAGCGCTCCATTTACAGGAAACAATATTTTCGACTCCTAACAACAATAAAAAAAAATTTGCGTGTAAACTATTAATATCGCAAATATCACTCCACTTGCAGCAGCGCAATATTTTCGTTCCACAACTCACGGTACCGAAAAAACCTGCGTGCAAAATAAAAATGTAGTCTCTTTAGAACTAAACGAAGAGCTTATTGAATAAAAGGGATAAAATGAATGAATGTAAGCTGAGCTCCTTTTTTCGGTCCTTCCCATATACCATGTTCCTTTTCTCTTCTTTTCACAACAAACGAAATACCGATCACATCATTGATCGCTTATCTTATTCACATCTCCATGGCAACCATCTTATTCCAAAACCTTCCATTCACATACCCATGCATACATATTCACAGCCTCGCTCGCTTATTTTTCTCACAACCGCATTAATATCAAGAATATGACTCCGCATGCAGCCAAACGATATTTTCGTGGAAAATATTAATACGTCGAGTATCGCTCTATTTACTGCAACACAATATTTTTAACCCGCAGCTCACGGTAATGAGAAAACCAACGCGCAAAATATTAATACATCGAATATCGCTCCACTTACAGCAATACGATATTTTCGACTCACAACTCACTGCAATGAATAAAGCAGCGTACAAAATATTGATATCCTGAATTTCGTTCTATTACCAGGAAAATCGGTTTTGTCTCGTAACTCAGTGCAACGAATAGCCCTGCGTATAAACTATTAATGTCCTGAATATCGGCCCGCTTATAACAAAACAATTTTTCGATTCACAACTAACTGCAATGAATAAACCTGCGTGCGAAGTATTAAAAACCCGAATATCGTTATGTTTTCAGCGAAAAATATTTTCGATCCTAACTACACTGAAAAAATTTGCGTGCAAAATAATAATATCCCGAATAGCAGTCCATTTACAGCGAAACAATATTTTCTACCCTCATCTAACTGCAATGAACAAACCTGCGTGAGAAGTATTAAAATCCCGAATATCGTTATATTGAGTGCAAAAGAAAATATTTCGATCCTAACTGACTACAGTGAAATCATTTGCGCGCAAAATAATAATATCCCGTACATCGTTCCATTTGCGACAAAAGATCAGGGTCCGCGAAATATACAGCGCTCGGCCGAAAAGAAGGTACTGCCGGGCGGAGTGTTAAAGCGGAGGAATGTAGGCAGGGATGACACAGGGAAGAGGTAGTGGATGAAATAAATTCCCCGACGTCTCGACGCCCTCCCCCTTTTCTCCCCTTTCCCTTCTCCTTTTTTCCCCGGTGCCATCTCGCAAATAGGCCATAGAGTGCGGAGTGCTTCGTATGGGCGTCGTGGGACCTTCGTCCCTCCCAACTTCCGGTCTTCGCGGTTTCCTCTTTCTCCCTTTCTTTCTCACCCCCGCCCACTTCCGGCCTCTTCCTGAGGGCCGCATCGGGCGAGACGTCGACGGTTATTTACTTTTATCAAAAATCGATGCCGCAAAAAGTCGCGCCTCTTGTTTCCGCCGGAGAACTACGATAATGTCTCTTGCCCCTTCGCAGAATGGATCCCCGTATCGCGGAGAATTTTCGACAGGCAGTTAACACGTTGATTGTCACGGTGGTCACTGGTGACCAGTGCAAAAGATTTTGCTAAAAATGCAAAAAATTCGCAATGAAGTCTATTTTTAATCTTGTGAAAGTAATTGATATGGGAAGATGCTTCGATACTTTAGCTTCTAATAACTCTGCGTTACTTTTATTTTGCACGATTTAATTATACTATGCAGTATTTTGTCGCGTCGCGGTTCTAATATAGCAAAATTCGCTTGGCAGTCAACGTGTTAACACTTTGACTGCCGTGATGGTCACCGGTGACCGACGCAAGAGATTTTACTAAAGATCCAAAATATTCACAATGGATAGCAATAATTATTTTGTAAATGCAGCTATTGTTAGAATAGTGATGCAATCCTTTGATCTCCAATACCTGCATATTATTTACATTTTGTGTAATTCAGTTAAACATTGTAGTATTTCATAGCATCGTCGTTCTAATACAGGAAAATACGCTTGGTGGTCAACGTGTTAAGCGCACGTTATTCTTGACGCTTCTGATTAAATACGAACGTGTCGATTATTGGCCGAGCGAATAACATGAAAAGGTTAGTTTATGTTTCATCGTCCCTGGTATGTTACATTTGCGTCCATGTCTATATGCTGAGTTAAGAAAGTAGTAACAAGAACTACCGTTCATATTTACGTTCGCCGGCAGACGGGCCTCCAGACGAAAGTTCGCGGGAGTTCGAAGTTCACTATCGACTGCGGAAAGGGTTCGATAAGTTCGGGTTTTTGTTGGCGGGAAGTGAAAGTAGCAGACGCTTGTTAGAGTACTCTTTCTTTAACCGAATTAGTTATGCGTGCTGTGCGGTACTTTGTTACAGTAGATATGAAAGCATGCCTTTTTTATTTGATAAGAACTGATTTAAAGACATGTTCAAATATCAATTCGTGTCGATCAAAAAAGGCAACCTTCCATGTCTACATTATATATGCCACAGATGCTCATTCACAGATATGTGATTGTTCATTTTGACATAATGTATATTAGTTTATCGCTTGCGGAATCGTGTATGTAAAATTACACGTGTGACTGAGGGCGGAATTTCCAGAGATAAACAAATGGTACACAGGGGTCAATGGCAATTTTTATCGCATTACTTGGGTACAAATGAAGAATCGTTTGTTTAATACAACAGCATACGCCATATGCGTTATACTCGTATTATTATTATTCCGCACGGTAAACCAATACTGCCGGGACTTAATTGCATTTTTTATTACATTAGACTCCCGTATAACACGAGTTCCGACATCGCAAATTTCTACAGCGCGCTAAAAATTTTTTTCGCGTAATGCAATTTTCGTACGAGTTTTTTCATATAATGCGATTTTCCATCACGACCGAAGCATTTTGTTTGTATTTCCCTATAACGCGATTTCATGCAACGTGTAACGTATCGACTGTGTTAAACGACAGTCTACCGTATATTGTTTCAACTCAAATGATGAACTTTTGCTTTCTCCAAACGCAATTTTTCAAACAACAATAATACTTATTACATTACATCAACTGAAATTAAGAACCTTTGCTATCGCTAAACGAAATATTACCAGAAGCATAAGACATACCATACACTTTCACCACTCGCAGTAATCAGCTGCATCTCTCATTACGCTACTTCAATTCCCAGAACCTTCTACTTCCACCAAACGCAATATTTCCCGAAACGCCACACATCTTACACCTTCCCAACGCGCAGGACATAGCGATACTCCCAGACGTCGTTTCCTACAACGATAGCCCGGCCGTTTAGCTGAGGCAACATATGCCGCGTCACGGGAGCGTTAAGACGCCATTGGGATTTCTCTAATTCGTATCAAATCGCCGGAGGGCCGTGTCCTTCCGCGAATGCCCGTCTGATATTGCCGATGCACCGGAGTGGCGCATGAGACCGTTGCGAGACGGTTCCTGGGCGGCATATGGTGGATGGATGTGTCGTGATTTACAAAAACCATACCTGCGTCCCACGTCACTCACCGTCAGCCACCCTCTCGTTCGCTCGCGTCTACACGCCAGCCGGACGGGAACAGGAGCAAATGTAAGAAAAAGAAAGGAAAACGTGCGTGTCCACGCGCAGCGCACTGCCGTATCGAGGCTAAATCTATGTTGTTACGGTTCTTGTCCGCGCCCGCTGGCCAATGTCGAAAGTAGCCGGGCGAGTGCGTGGGTGGTCGCGCCGGAATCGATACGTTTCATAAGCTTTTGATGTCTTGAGTAACGTTAGTCATTTTTATGCCTGTTTTTCGGTGAATGGGAATCTTGTTTTATCTTGTAGGGGCGCTAGATATTTCGAGGCCCATGGGTCGGGTGTTTATCAATTCGTTTAATTGTATTGCTGATATTTTTTTAACTCTTTGACTGCTATGGAAACCATCGGTGTGGACTATGGGCGCAGATTTGCGTTTCATAATCGTTTCGATTTCTTATCGACTGCAGCCATAATTATCAACGTATGAGATAAATGCAGA
The DNA here is from genome assembly GCA_033815515.1 of Cryptocheilus praepositus. Classification (NCBI taxonomy): domain Eukaryota; kingdom Metazoa; phylum Arthropoda; class Insecta; order Hymenoptera; family Pompilidae; genus Cryptocheilus; species Cryptocheilus praepositus. Next base: position 3,080,887 of record JAWWQZ010000227.1, read on the forward strand.
CGCGTTCTTTATCAAATCATTTTCTTGCATTAAAATTAATTCTTGCATTGAAAAATGTCTTGCATTGTAAATGAAGAATTACTATTCTAACTTACATAATCAATCAATAGAGTTCAAACTATGAAAAAGTATTTCGTCCTCAGCGTGCGCTTCGGCCGGGAGTATTCAGCAGTCAAAGGGTTAATGAATTTAATTCTGATGCTTATTGTTGAATGTTTGGCACTCGACAATTTTTCAAGTCAGGTGAAGTTAAGTCGGCGCGAGATGATTCTGTGCATATGTGACTAGCTTCTTACAGCTAATGTAAATTTAATTTATACACGAATTAATATATAAAAATATTATATTTTGTATTGCATCTATATTAAAACCTTTAAGTATGCAATCTCATAGTATTAAATTCTATATTTATTTGCGGGTATGATAATTTATAAAGCAGTCTTCGATATGCATTCTTGGCTCAAGGGTGAACACTATCATTCCCGGGTTTCAAAAGTTCACAAAGAAATTCATCTCGCCTAGAACTAATTTCACTTTTGAAATTCATTTTTGTAGTGCTTTGAGCGATTCTAAATTGTGATATTTTTGTCGCGATCGTCGAACTGACCTAGTGGCGAAGACGTTGTCAGAGCCACAGTCTCAGACGAATTTGCCACAAATCGATTTATCGAACATTACCAAACATAATTTAGCCGTTCAAATACAAATGTATACCTTCTTGCCGTCTTTCAACTATTTAAGATCAGTCTGCGCTACTTATGAAAAATGCGCGGTGGTAAGCAAACAGTTCGAAGTGACGTGCGCGGTTGACTAAGTGTTAACATATCTGATCTTACAGTTCCCAACAAGAACATAAACATGAAAAGCACATATTCACAAAGCAACACACTCTTACCGATTAGCGCTTCGACAAAATCCAACGTACGCAAAGCCTCTCGCCTCTCACTCGCCATTCGACTGGCGCCTCAAGCTTAAAGAGCTAACACATTTCCTCCCGGAAACGTCGGAGAAAAGCTGCGCGTCGTGGGGCGCTCTTGGCGTGTCCGGCATTATTTAACTATTTCCCGTTTTAGCACTCGAACGAGGTTAATCCGCTTCCGCGATGCCACACAACGTCAGCGTGAAATGATCGATCTTCCCGCGGAAGTCGCTAACCCCCGAGATCCAGCGTGGCCCGCGCCATCAGCGGCTTACGGGGCGCTGTTTAGAAATGGACAGGGCCCGTAAACGTTTATCGCTAAACGTCACGTGCGTGGCTTCGGAACGATGCTTTCCGCCGACTCGCAGCTACGAAGGTCTCGGGATGCGGAACGCTTGGCCTTTTCTCGGATCACGCGATGGATTGGCGTCGATGGATCGAGCAGCTGTTTCGCATCGATCGATGATCGGGGCCCCGCGGGCAGGCGCACTTCGGATCCGTTGGAATGGAAGGTCCTTCCGCGGACAGGAACGAAGCGTGAGAGCTGAGGCGGGAGGGCGAAGGAAAGAAGGCGAACAGAAGAAGGGCGGAAACGGACGTGGGGGACAGAGAAAGCGGCCTGTAGTTCACGCGAGGCACAGCCGTGCGAAGGTAGATCGAGGGATGCCTGATGTACATGCTTCGATAATGGCAGCCGTCGACAAACATCGCGCAGAAAATTACGTGGGGAGGGGCTGGGGTAGGGAAGACTGAGATGGGACTGTGTGCGGGTGATAAGTGACGGATGAAGTGCGTTCGCTGGAGGAAGGCTGCTGGTTGACTGCGGAAGGTCAATAGAGGGAGAACGTGAGCGCAGGATAGAAAGATGCGTTTATGTAGTTACGTACGGAAAGGCGTAGTGAAAGAAGTTTAACCCTTCAAGTGGAACGAGATAGTAAGGTGGTTTTGCTCTGAGCCGCTTTTTTGGATTAAGTGCTACTAGAAGGGCTGCGTGCTGAAATGTGTCTTTGGACGGAGGATCAACATAATGGTTAACTTGTAGTGTGGAAGTGTGCATATTATGATGTTATGGTTATTCCCAATTTTCTGTATGATGGAAAACACTAATATTTTATTCTAGATTTTAAAAGATGATAAGAAATGAAACTTGGGTACAACAGTATTACGAAAATTCAGCTTTTTAGCTTTTGCCTCCGAATCACACTTTTACCTTTACGACAAACGACCCATGTGCTGAATAGTTCATAGAATAAGAGTGGCAATTTAATCTTTTATATGATAATAAATAAGACTATCCGTGGTACTAATATTTCATTTCACATTTTACGACATTAGCATAAATAAAACTTTAACTGTAACGTTTCTAATTTTCAACTTTTTATTCTTAGACTCTAAAACACAAGTTTGTATCCGACAAACCACCTATATAATGAATGATCCACAGAATAAGAAGTGAGTTACAATTTAATGTTTTAGATGATAATAAATAAAATTATCTGGCGTTCTAATATTTCATCTCAAATTTTAAAACATGGTAACAAATAAAACTTCGGCTATAACGTTTCTAATTGATGACAAACCATCTATATACTGAATAGTCCACAGAATAAGAAGCCACCGGTAATTTAATCTTTCATCCGATAATAAATAAGACTATCCGTGGAACTAAAATTTCATCTCGCATTTTATGACTTGATCATAAATAAAACTTCTCTAACCGCGTTTCCAATTTTCAACTTTTTATTCTTAACCCCTGAATCACTCTTCTATATCCGACAAACTATATACATACAACGAATGGTCCACATTAAAAAGAATAACAATAATCAATAAAAACATTCGCCGTACTACTATTTCATTTCACATTTTTGAACGTAATAATAACGTTTCCAATTTTCGTCTTTTTACTCCTCGACCCCAAACCACCCTTTCGCCTCCGACAAACCAGCCATACAACGACCGATCCACGGAATAACGAGCCACTAGCCAGTTAAATTTTAAGCCCGAAACTCTCAGCGCCTCTAACAGTCCCAATAAAAACTTACGTCATCCCCTTTTATTTTACGGTGCCCTCAACGTACCCCGAGATCCCACCCTTGGCACAGTGTCACCGGAAAACTTGAAGAACCCGCCTTACGCGCTGCTAATCTGCCAAGCGTTCGGTCGCAGTTGCAATCGTTCTGTGCGATATGCAAATGTCACCTCGAAGTTCTGAGGCAGCCAGCACGACGAGCCGAAGCTCAGCGTCCAGCGGATCGCGTGACAACGCGGCACGAGCGGCAAATTATCCTATCTTCGGGTGATTCGCACGCCATTGGCGAACGTGTGCAACGGGCAGCGGGACGCCGGGCATAGGGGAGGCTTGGAAATAATTTGCTGAAATGTTGCGATGTTGTTCGCGGTGGCGCGCCGACCATTTTCACTCTCCCCGCTGCTGGTCGGCCGAACGGCATTAATTTCGTGCATTCGCACGGTTGTTCGCTGAGCACCTTTCGAATACAAAATGCACCGGCGCACGCACGTGTCGTAAAAATCACGTCGGGTTAGGCGCGTTAAGGAGCTTCTGGGAAGAGACGATGCTTGTTAGTGTTCTTGTTAGTGCTACGGAAACGGGAGCTTTAGTTTAAAAAAGGAATAGTGGTTGCGAATTTTTGGTCTTCTATTTATCTTGTAAATACGAAGGGTTTAAGTGTAAGAGGTTAAATTTGATATTTTGTATTTGCCTGTGGTGTGATGTCTTTGGGACACGCTCAGTTATGCGTTCTTAGTTTATTTCATCATGTGTAGTAAAGTTTGTTTGTCTGTTGACTTGTAGCTTTTTCTTGTCTCGGAGCATACAATGCATCCTTTTTTGACCATTTCTTACAATATGAAGCACTTCATTGATTACCATTCATTTAGCTCTTAATTGTCATCATAACATTCCTCTTTGTCGACGTCTTTGCTAATACAAAGAAAATGTTAAAAAATAGTTTAACCAATAAATTGCAGAAGCAGTACATTATAAGTAAAGAAATACGTACAAAAATAAGTTCAACGTGGCGTTCACAGCGTTCATTCTAAACGAGACGCCGGAAATGCATAACGTTTAATAATCAAATGTCAACGTTGCATGACCTGGAGTCCTGATGACTGAATACGGAATAGTCGAGTGCAAGACGAAAGACACGTAGAAGCGTACTATTAAAATATCGCAATTTGAATAATTCGCGAACCGCGCAACGAGGACGCGACCTCAAAGACGTGACGGACAGATCTATTTCGACAATTTCTTATCGGAGGCCCCATCCGTATAAAACGCCGCGCAAATTTAACGCTGCTATCCAATAAACTCGTTATTCGCGTATGAACGTGTCTAAGCGCATTATCAGCTGAAGATTACGCAATGCGGGATTATTTGGCCAACATACATTAGTGAGCATCGACGCTATTGCCATCGCGGTCATTTGCATCCACTTGCCAACATATTCGTTACCCCCGGCTGACTAAATATGTCAAAACCGTAGAACACTACTATATTCATACGGCCTCCCGACTTCCAAAGTAAACGCAACACTTTAATGAATACAGGATAAATTCTGCTGTTGCAAAGCAAGCACAGGCATGTATGCATTCGTTTGCCACATTAAGGTGTGCAACCGGAAACGGGCACAAGTTCCATAAGACACACATCCTTTTGCCGTTGCATAGATCCCTTGTCGTTGATAATCTTAAACGTTCTTCTCAAGCTGCGTGATTTCAGTGTGCGTCTAATTTTTCCACTCCATCCCTTAACACAAGCTACCCTGAGTATTTGATAGACGCACCTCCCATGCCCTTTCCAGCATTTTTGTCATATACGTCATTTAGTCTATTTCTAATGCACTCTCCCACTATCCATTTTCAATAATCATTATTCAGAATTTCCATTTCAATCGTTCCGTTGCCTTTTGCTCCGCACTTCGGTTCGATCAACCTCAGGCTCTCTAACGAGTCCCCCGCAACATTAACCTTCCGATTTCTTTGTCGATGGTATTCGAAATGAATATATATTCGGAACACGTGTATTAATTTTATTCTCACCAGTGGCGCTAGGCCTCTCCCGCGGATACCATATCGATCGCCATAATAAGCGAGCACTCGAAACGACCGCGCGTTCGAGAAAAAGGGACGCAGAGAGGGAAGTAGCGAGTGGCAATCGACGATCCGACTGGAATCTCCGTCGGAATCGTCTTCTATGGAAAACCGGTCGGGCTGCCGGTGGTTTCTTGCGTCGAAGCATTCCGCCTCGCTCTGGAAGAGAGGCGAAAGCCGAGGGAACGGCTCTGAACGTTGACCTTACCCGGAAGCAGTGGCGTAACGAGAGGACAAATTTCGAGGAGCCGCGGATCCACGCGAGCTAACTCCAGGCAATTAACGCATTGTTGAAGGAACGTGAGCGGAATCTCGAAGGAGGACAAAATTGCGACTTCCCGCTCCCACGGCCGCCGTGCAGGGGATATTAAAATTCGCACGACGACGCCGTCCGTTCTGCAAACCAAGCGCGGCGTCGGCCGATTGTCTTTTTACGGGCACGCCCCCGCGGGCGCAACCCTTTGCGACAAGACGTCGGCTGGACGCCGCGACAGATTTACTTCCAGAGCATCTTCGTCGGGGTGAACATTTTTGTCTATTGAAAACCGGTCCCAACTATATATAATAGTATATCTATGATAATAGTCATCTAATAGGTAAACTAAATAAGAAAATGTCGTATATATAATATAGTGTATATAATAGTATAGTGTATAGTATAGCGTATATGAGCCGTTTATTTTGAAAGTGGCCTAACTCCATTTATCTTCAACAACATATACAATTATCATAAATAACATTTACTGATAAATAACATGAATTTGTACATGTAACCATAGTAACCGGAAAATATTGAAAAACGGAGTTAGGCCACTTTCAAAATAAACGACTCATATAATAGTATTAAGTAATAATCCGGCGTGCTCTGTATAAAATGGTATTGTTTCAGAAAGTATTATTCTGCACAACTTACATGAAGCATTATACTTTTCTAAGTTGAACAATATTTGAAACAATCGCCGATATGCATTGGGGGTTTGGTTGAACAAGTATCGTAATCATTTAAAACAGATTTTCTGACAGAGGATTTTCGCCCGGTGTGACAATTTTTGGATTTTAAAGAGTGGCGTGAGGTATGCCGCGAATATTCCGTGGAGTGTTAGAATTAATCTTGACATTTTGCGCTCGGACGTGTTCCTGCACGAAGTACTGAACAGCGTAGCATTTCGTATAAAATGGTGGGGTTTCCGAAAAAATTATTCTCTTCAAATTATATTTTGCATAAAACTTTATGCATTTGGTTCCGTAAAATGGAATTAAAATTTCACATCGAGTATTGTGACTTTGGTGGGACCCTCTGTGTCCTTATCACCGAATTGAACTCTCTACATTAATTCAAGGATTAAGAGAAATGGTATATACTTGCATCTTTTGAAGCGAATAGCTACTATCTGACAACGAGTATACCGTGAGGGGCTGGCAGGAAAATGCGTAAATATCGCGTTTCGGTTAACCAATGAGAAGAATACTAGCGGTCGACAGCGTGCCTAGCACGAAGTTGCGACGATAATTCCGTTGAACACGCCCAACTCGCTTAATGAGTACATTCGGAAACTATGCGTAACGCGGGCAGCGCAGTAAACCGTTTCGCCGCGGCCCTTTTTGCATATTAGCCTGAATTACGAGCAATTACAGGCAGACGTTATACGTCGAGGCCGAGCATGAGCGTGAAAAGTGCGCGAATGCAATTTTTATCCGGACGGCGGGACGGAAAAGGCGGGCAGGGATGAAAATCGATTGGAAATCGACGGGCGAGCTGCTCGCGCGGCCGCTCAAAACGCAGAGGTAATTTATCCGAACGAAAACCGGAAGTCCCAACGGCCGGCGAGCGGAGGCAGGCGAAATTGGTATGCAAAACGAGATAAATCACGCTTACGTCCGCCGCAGCTGCAGCTGCAAAGCACGAATTCGTTCATCACTCGAACGAGCGCTGCTTGCCGAACGAGACTTCAGCCTCGTGTCACATCAGCCGCGAGTCGCGAATATCTCCGAAAATGTCCCGCGCCGAATCAATTTTCAACACGCGCGCGATCACCTGGCGCTCATTATGAAATGTGCCATGTCGGATCCGCGGCGCTGGACCCAAATAGGGAGCAACGGCAAATTTGGGGGACGAAGAAGGATGAGGAGGGGCCGCATGTGTCATACAGGGGGTCACGAACTGTTATATATAAAAAGAGTACCCAAAGATATAGTACAATATGTACTAGCATAGCACAAAGTAAAAATACTTTGTAGGTTTTGAATTTAATAAATACTATGCCGAGGGGACGGCGAAAGATGAAGAGCGGCCGTATGTCTCATATAGGGGGTTGCAAACTGTTATATATAAAAAGAGTATACCAAGATATTATACAATATGTACTAGTATAGCATATAGTGAAAATACTTTGCAGGTTTTGAATTTAATAAATACTATGCCGAGGGAACGACAAAAGATGAGGATAGGCCGCATGTATCATATAGGGGTTACGAACTGTTATATATAAAAAGAGTATACAAAGATATTGTAAAATATGTACTAGTATAGCATATAGTAAAAATACTTTGCAGGTTTTGAATTTAATAAATACTATACCGAGGGGATGGCGAAAGATGAAGAGAGGCTGTATATCTCATTAAATGGCGTCTGAATTATTATATATAGAAAGAGTATAGAAATATACTATATAATATATACTAGTATAACATCCAGTAAAAATACTTTGCCGAGGGTTTTGAATATATTTTTATGTGTGAATATTTTAGCGACGTTGCTTTACTTGGCGAGTAATACTGGATGGTTTGTAGTACCTTTCGCGAAGGATCCACTTGGCCCGAGTAAATGTTCACTGACCCACTGCAGTTTTTCACCTCCTTTTTCCTTCTAAAAATTACACCGATGCGGACGACAGAGGAATTAATTAACCCCGATTCGAGAATGAAGTTGGCCAAGATCAGTTACCGTATGATTAATATTTGAAATCAATTCCTTGTAAAAACGTAGAAGTTTCATTTTAAACCAGGATAAATACGGTAAAGTGAAAAAGTTCATTCGGAGGCTATGTTGGTAGTGTAGAAAGAGACGCAGAAACACATCTCCACATTACGCTATATCTATTCATATATCAATAATGTCTATTCTCTATTGCTCAATAACTGTTCCTTTAATTCCTCTACCCCAGCACTAACAATTTCCTATATTCCCACCTTGCCAATCAACACGTCAACCCCATTTACCACCCCCTCAACTATGACCTTTCCAACTTGCACAATTTGCAACAAAGCCCGTCACTTTCCTCTGTCGAAAGATGATAATTTCCTGGCGACACGACGCGTTTCCCGGAACGGATCGATATTCGGCGCCGTTGTTTTTTGCCGGAAGAGCCGGCTCGTCGCGATAATTTTTCATAAAACTGGCAAGCGGGCAATATAAGAGCCGCGGCTTTTGTTTCCTTCTCGAGCGTTGGCTGCTCGATATTCACGCGAAAATCGAACGGCGCAATGGGTGACGATATATTCGCCACTCGCGACTCCGATGGACCCGCGGACGGCGCAACAATATACGCTCGCGTACGAAAAAACGGAGACAAAGAGCAGGGGAGACGGAAGAGGGAAAGTAAAAATACGGATGCAAGTAGTCTCGTTCACGCGTCGATCGCGATCCTATCGGCGGGCGCAATTCCGACGAAATTGTAAGCCACGCGATTTTTCATTCGCGGCCGCGCACTCGATATTCATGAGCGATAAAATAACGTATCGCGCGGCAGGCGTGAGAGACGAAAAACTCGCCGTCGATACGCGGACCGCGCGAACTATAATGGAGACAATGGATTTTACGTCGAATACGAATGCTGTGTCGATTCGGATTATTCTAAATATTCGTTAGCACGGTGAATGTAATGTCATCTATTTGCGGGGGGAGTTACTAGGTAGTTGCAAGAGTTTTTAATAGTGACGTAGGTTTTTTAAGTAGTTTATACGTGAAAAATATGTCATATTACAGTCGCTTGTGATATGCTTCGAATGAGTTTAAGTAAAAGTGTAGTGTTATGGACAGTTAGGGCAGTAAGTGACAGTTTTGTTAAATTTCTTTTTAAAATCGTTGTAGTTGCCCGGAGAGAAAAAATGCACATGCAACTAATACTTTTCCGTTTAGAATATTTTGAAATAGAACATTGGCATGGACCTGAATTTAGACACGGCAGCCATGCAGAAGCCGATTCTCAAATATCTGGCCCCGAAAGCCTCAAATGCAAAAAATAATATCGCATTGCGTGTTATAGTTCGATTCACATCACCAGTTCAGCCCCCAACCCCCGTGAACTTCCCTAAACCTTCCGGATTCAGTTTGTTTCCGCACAGCCCGACTTGCATTGCAAAACAAACGCACCGCCCTCAACGTTTCGGTCCCTCCGCGAAATCTAGCGAATCCCGAAAAACCAACTCTTCCTCCGTCGACAGGTTTGATCATCCCATCCCTCTGTACTCTTCGCACCTCTTCATCGCTTGCTCTTCCGCCCTATCGAGTCCTACCGCATTTACGGCGGACACTCGACGCGTTAACAGATAACCGCGAGTTTCCCAGCAGACTCCGTAAAGCGGCATAAAACCGCTTTATCCGGCGCGCATCTCCGCCTCATCCTGAAATATGTCGCTGCCGTCGTCTAACTTATTCTAAGAGTACTCGCAGACTGGAATTCTGCGCGGTGCATAAGATATCGTTTAATAGCGCAGGCGGAGGGCCAGCGGAGAGGGCAGAGGACGATACGTGCGAGAAGAGGAGAGTATGGTCCCGCGCCTTCTCTCGCCATTATGTAACACGACGTACGTACAGGGCAGACACGACCCACGGGACGAGTTTCGTTTACGTTGGCCCTTACGTCCGCTAATGAGGAAGCTATAATATTACGCGAAGTAAGTAATGGACGGGGCAGCGGTGCTCCGTTACGACGAAAGAGGACGGAGAAGGTCGAGAAGGACAGAACTTGGCCCCGGGTGCTGGTTAACGGGTAACGATCCTTCCTCCATCCTTCCTCCATCCTGCGTCCATCCTTCGTCCATCCTTCCTCCGCTCTTACTCCGTCCATACTTCGCCCAGCCTCGTCCACCTTCCGCCTCTTTTAACTCGCGCCGTGCTACGTAAGGAATAGGTCCCCTGACGCCACCTTGATCCACCTTATCTGCAGCTCGATCTTTAGGTGCGTGGACGCTTCAGAGCAATCCGCGAACGTGATCGATTTATCACGGGCGCTCGTGGGAACGTGAGGCGACCGGCGATTCAGGGGTGACGAGCGAAATTTTTGCATTTGGCGGTTCAAGGCGAAGGTGCCAAAATGCGAGGCTCCGATAGGGTATGTTGGGTGAATGTGTGGAAGACTGATGTGTCGGCAAGTGGTCATGTTAATGATGTTGAATTCGTTTGAACTGAATGGTGTAAAGTATGGCGCAGAAAGGTAATCGTGGAAGATGATAAAAAGATTTCCATATCGCACGTCAATAGTTTCAGAATTGCACTTCGGATTCAGTAGGGTGTGTTAGGGGTGTTGAGTGAATCTTGTGATCGATAGTTAATGATGTTGAGTTCGTTTGAAGTGAATGGTGTAAAGTATGGCGTAGGAAGGTAATTGTGGAAGATGATAAGAATGCCATGGTAATTTCTGCGCATCGCCAGCAAGCAACGTCATGTCTTCGGGAATGACAATGTCTGCGAATCTCTGATGGATAAACGATGCGATGACGACCTCCATCTTCGACGGCTTTACATGTTTGCTGACGTGCCTGTAAGGGCATTTCCTGCAGTGGCGCGACAGGCCGCCGTCAGGATCGACGGCAGGAAGTGCCGATTACGGCGTGGCAGGTGATCAAGCCGGATTTCGCGCGAGGATCGATCCGTCCGTGATGTAAACGCTAGTCCGCTGGATCACCGGGAGATCAGACGTTAGGTGCGCGCTGTTTGATCAACGCTGCTTACGAACGTGATCTTCGTAACGTACGCGTAACACGCCGCCTGTTAAGCGAATTCGTTACGGGACTTAAATTGCAATTTTGTGGGGTTGTTGATTATTGTTGGACTCGGGGTCAACACGTTGCGGAGCACCTGGTAACAGCAGCATCCGGTGTCCCCTCGTCAGGAGGAGGTCGGTGTTCGTTTTGTCACGTGCTTCCCCATGTCGCTACTTCCCGCGTTACTTTTCAAATCAGAAATGTCAAATATTTCTATCAAAATTAGTTAAAAGTAACGCGTGGGGACAATGTTTGAAAATTCTTGACAAAATGAACACCTGTACGTTGGCACAATCTGCTGTATTAAAATAACCAACATATATTATTAACAACACATTTCAATATAGTAGACTCTTGACAAGGGGACACTGGATATCTTGAAACATGCACGGAGTTCTGAGAATAAAAATTCTCAGATGAGTTCCTTTTTTCAACCAAAAAATAATTTTTCACTCATTATTCACGATTTGTAATAAGGTTGCGAATAAACACCACTAAAGATGACGATAGTACGGAATCGTCAGAATTTTCAACGAATGACATTCGTACGAAATGTTAATGTTTTGCAGTCCCTGTCACAAAAACGGTCGCTTAAAATTGCGACGCTCCAAAAAGCGGAGTGTCTAAAGTGGCTCGTTAAACAAATTTGAAACGAGTTAAACTTGCGGGGCGAGGTCGCTATTCCTGGGATCCGGCGTTTGAACATTTCTGGAAAGGGGAGAAACGCGCGGCAAGAGGGTAAGAGCGCCTTCAACCACGCTTCGACGTTTTAATCCGACAACAAACTTCGCTCGTTCGTTACGTCAACATCTGTCGAGCAGATGTTGTAGAAACATCGACTGCCCGCGTCTTCAATCCGCTGAAGTCTATCTTCATGCCCGATATTCTCTCGCTTGGTTAATTTCTCAGTGAGAACTAAAGTTTCATTACGGTGTATCATTGAAAGCAAACGGAACAATAAACGCCAAAACCTTGAGTGCAGCGCGTATAACGTCAGTGTATCGAGTATATTATTAACATTTCGACGTCCGCATACTTCAGCTAAATGTTTATGTTTGGCGCCGGCGAAATTGCCATGAAATTCTCAATTTTCCTAGACGTTTTTTAGAAATCAGATGCAATATAGGTTCTAAATATAATAAAAAAATTTAAGCACCCATGTTTTATATTATTACAAAAACGAAAGGCACAAAAGGTGTTTTTTACGGGTTCTTGGCCTTAAAGACAGCACAGATTTGGTTCATCTGTTACTTTTCAATTATAACAAAATGACACCAATGTGGTGTCACCGGCCGTCAAGCGATATTTTCCGAATGACACCAATGTTATCTCACCGGACGGCAAAGTGTTAACTTCTTGCACTAAACCGTATTCCTTTATGTCTTATACAACCTTCACGTTTCATGACAGCCCTTTATTGCAAGCCAACGGCACCTTGAACGCCAAAATCTTTCAAACACCCCGCACAACGTCAATATCCCACTATTAATTTCTCATCACAATAATCCTCATTCTTCCTTTCTTCACGCTACTGCAAAACAGTAACATTCCCACACGTCTCCGGACTCCGCAGCTTCCAGCTTTGCAGAGCTACACTCCTCCGCACTCCCCTCCCCGCTGTAAATACATGTTCGCCGTTGTTTACGGGACGTCGCGCGCGTAAAGCTGTCGCGGCGGCGTAAAGAAGAAGACTGCGATATCCACCCTCCGCGGGGTAATGAATGATGCGAGAGATAATGGCCGATGCTATCTCGGCTACCGAGAGCGTCCGACGCCTCGCCATGACCGATGCCGCGATCCCACGGCGAAATACGCTCGCCTCGCATTCCGTGCGGGCCCGCGCGCGTAAATCCTGCCTTTTCGCGGGAAACAGGATCCCACGTCGCCGGTGACAGTAATCAGAGAACGGCGCGTCGGCAAAAATTACGCCGACGCGCGAGCGTGTCGACTCTCGTCGCGCCGGCTTCTCAGCGTTTCCAATTTTCGACGGACAAGTAGAATCCGGGCGACGCGAAATACGGCCGGGCCGCTGACGTACAGAGAAGCGGTGAGAAGAGGGTATCCGGGATGGGCCAGAAGCAAGAGGATGCGCTGCACGTTCAGGCAAAAGCTAGCATTGGCACCTTCATGGTCAGTAATACGTAGGTGTGATATGCGGAGGGATGGGAGAGGGTTTAACACTTTACCTGCAATGATGGTCACCGGTGACGGACGCAAGAAATTTTACTGAAGATCCAAAATATTAGCAATCGGTAGCAATTATTATTTTATAAATGCAGTTGTTATTAGAATAGTGATCCGATCCTTTGGTTTGCAATAACTGCACATTATTTACATTTTATATAATTCAGTCGAACGCTGTAGTATTTCATAGCATCGCCGTTCTAATATAGTAAAATACGCTTGGCAGTCAAAGTGTTAAGGTACATTCCGCTCCGTGAGATTTTTGAACATATGTTCGAGTGTGTCGGGGATATGTTTGGTGGCATCAAATTTCATATCATATCATAAGATATCTCACTTGAACTCCTACCATTACGGCATCTATTCTAATCAGGAGTCCAGATCTGTATAGTAGTGAGAGTTTCGTATTTATGTTGAGCACATTCTACCATTATATAATGCACCGTAACTACGTTTATGAATGGTGGTATTTTAACATATGACGCCGCCAATGATTCGGCATTCAACGCATCGCTTGCTTCATCTTCCTTGTTTCAGTATATTTGATTTAGTCTTCTTCTTCTAGTACTACGGCACAACTTCTTCTAATACGGCACAGCCGAAAATGCATGTGACACAAGTCGACCAACTTCAACTCTGACTAATTAGACCCGCATTCCTATCAGCCGCTTTCTTTCCAACTCTGCATTGTACGCCTGCAACATTTGTCAGGCTGCCGGTTGTAAACGGCGCCGAGGCACGTTATTGCTGTTTTCTCTCGCGGGCCCAGCCTTCTTTGACGCCGTCGCCGCGGGAATCGCACCTTCGAAGTCGCCTTTGAGCTTCGACGTTCGAGTGCACGCGTTGACGGTCGAGGTCATTTTTACGCGCACTCCCGCCGGAGAATGATTCAGGCCAGCTTGCCGTCGATTTTTGCCATTTTTCATTCGCCAAACGACCGTCTGGCTCTTCGCGTCTCGTAGCCCAGGGCGCGTGGCAGATAACGCCGCACATATGGAACGCGGGAGTTAAAAAGGTTGAAATTTTCGATCGACGTCTTTAATCATCGACGCGTTCCTGTTCGAGTCTCCTCCTTGACTCTCGGCGAACCAGTCTCGCAGACTGCTTGGAGCAGTAGAAACTCGCTCTCGAAGAGGGCGTACTGTAGTTCGCCGTGGAACTTCTTATCGGTGACCTGGAGACAGTCCTGGGCGTTTATTGCGCCCCGAGCTAGACTCCGGAACGACTCCTTATCCCCCACGCAAACGGCCATCCGTATCCATAGAATAAATAGGTCCCGCCGTCCTTCGAGATTGCGGCGATCTTTTATTTCGCAAGCGGATTAACGGCAGCGCCGGTTTAAGCCAGTCTTAAGACGTCGCGGGCCAATTTTTTAGCGCGACTCTTGAATGGTCAGGCTGATTTGCTGTTGGCGTATGCAAGCTCGCGAAAATTAAAAAAAAAATGATTCAATTCAATTTTTGGGAGGTATTTGAACTAATCAAACGGCTTGCCAAATTTAATGCACAAAACTCGACTGACTGGCAGGTTTACAGTGCAAAACGCTAAATGTACAACACTAGGTACCATTCTTTTCAACCTTGCTGTAATTTCATTTAGAAATCCTACAAACAGTTTCCACTAAAACATGTTTTTCTAAAGCACACGATAACACGCACATTCCATCATTATAGCGAAGCGTGTAGAATAAACGATTGAATGAAATATTGCGCAGATGCCTCAACCAACAAAAAGGCTCACCATACTAAACGTGGAACATTCGATTCTGTGCCTGACAGGCATGCTTGGAGCGCAAGGAGTCAAATTCAACAGCACTGAGCGACGGCACGGAAATTGATAAGTGCGCGAGTAAGTTATTTACGAGTGATTCCGTGGAAATTACGTGAAGTGGCCACTTTCGCGTGGCCGTCTTTATCGTGAAACAAACTACGCACTCGGCGATATCATCGTCCCCTCTATCTTGACGGGACAAATTTCGTGCCGACGCGTTCGTGCCATACAAAAGGACGATTACCGAAAATGTTGGGGTGATCTGACACAATAGGGCTGCGGATAATTCACCCTCGAGGGTCGAAAACGCACGGGCCGGCGAACGACGACGCAAAGGTCGTGCGTGTGATGCGGGTGCTGATGTGTCGAGTCTTGGATCACGCCACTCCATCTAGACTTGACATGGGAGCCGTCTGCAGAGGCGTATATGCCCTTGCACGCCAGTACAGCTCGATGCAAAACTCGAAAAATTCCCGTCTCCGATGTGCTTCGCACTCTACAGCCGAAGCGTTCATTCCGCAAACCACCAGTTTCCCTGACCGTTCCATTTTCGACGAATCCCGTTCGCTCATTAATTACGCATTACTTCGTCACGCCCGTAATCTCTTGCGCTCGCTATTATTCATCGCGACGTTAATTCACTTTTGGCCCGAGCGCGGAACGAACAGCCGAGATCGATGGAAAAATTATTCGAGAAAAGGAACGCGGCCGAATAATGCTCACCTCTGACCCGCACGCGATACACGCGGTACGTGTTTGCACACGCGCGTCTACTTACGTGCCCCGCGCATGCAGGGTTGACGCACACGCTTCGAGTACGCGTGCACACGCACGAATACGAACACGCACCCGCTCTTTCGTTCTGTCGAGCCTGACAGCCGGCACTTCCCGCGATATATCGAACGATACGGTTAGAGCCGGGGCTCTATCTCCTCACTGGAGGCTTGCCGTCGCGCATATCTCTACGCATACGTATGCAGGCCGAGGCGAAAATTGCGGTATCAAGCGCAACAAAGTGGGATTCATGCCGTAAAAGTTGGGGGTGAGTGACTAATCGTATACGATGCCCCACATTCGGCGTCAGTGGAATGCCGGGTTGAAGACAGTCTGCTGGTCCTCTCAAAAAATCGCATGCAGGCTGAAGCGAAAATTGCGGTATCGAGCGCAACAAAGTGGGATTCACGCCGAATATGTCTGGGGGTAATCGACTAATCATATGCGCCTTACGTTCGACGTCACTAGCATAAGCGAAAATTGCGGTATCAAGGGCAAGAAAGTGGAATTTACGCCGAATAAGTCTGGGAGTAATCGACTAATCATGTACACCTTACGTTCGGCGTCACTAGCATAAGCAAAAATTGCGGTATCAAGCGCAAGAAAGTGGGATTCACGTCGAATATATCTAAGGGCAATCGACTAATCATGTACACCTTACGTTTGGCGTCACTAGCATAAGCGAACATTGCGGTATCAAGCGCAACAAAGTGGGATTCACGCCGAATAAGTGTGGGGGTAATCGACTAATCATATACGCCTTACATTCGGCGTCACCAGACTAACGAACTAAAAACAGTGTGTCCCATGAAAAAAAAAAATTTGCCACGGACCAGTGCCCGAAACGTCGTATCCACTAAAATTTGCTTCTTAGCCCCTACACTTTGAATGAATCGAAAATCGCTCCGCCAGTGACCGGTAGAAGCCAACGATAAAAGCATCTTTCTCGTACGCGTCGCAACAGACATATACGCAGCCACGTTGAGCGTGGTGCGAGAAGTTACGAGTGGCTACCGTCTCCAGCACCTCGGACCTTCGCCTCCTCGCAGGGACCTCTCACGTATTCGCATCGCAAATATTCCTATACATTGTCCGCGTATGCACGCAAGGCGTCGGACACATAACGTCCAGTCCGACGTGAAAAAGGGCGAGTTCCGCGGCAGATACACGAGCACTTTGTCTCGATAAACGATGAACTTTATGGAACGGCGGCGGAGCGTATTTAGGCGCTATCGCGCGATTTCCCGCAAGAACGGATCTGGGATCTAACTTAGTCGGAGAGTAGGCTGCACGAAGGTGGAGGACACTTAGTGCGCGGACATACGTTTCAGACTTGATAAATTGAGTTTATGACCGCGGCGAGCGGACCGGCCGAGTATATTCGGGACGTTATCGAAGTGGGTCGATAGGATTCGTGCGGCTTCAACGCGACGCAGAAACGAAGAGCGCTGACGTATGGCGCGCGTTTTATGGATCGTAAGTGGCCGATTAATCGTCGATGTTATCGTCCGCGCAATCCGTCTGTTCGATCGACGCGCGCGCGGGAAATGGAAAAATGGGACGCGGCGATTTTTTAGGGACGGTAGCTGGACGCGTGCAATATGCCGGGCTCGCATGATTATTTATGTAAGATTGATGAGAATGGTTGACAGAGGCGTAGATGGTTTTCTGATAAAGAATTCGGCGCTGTGCTTGTCCGGAGCTAGGAGAGGTGTTTATTCAGATTGTTACTCGCGTGATGGTGGTGGAAGTAGTCTATACGCATGTACATTTTTTTGGGGGGTAAGATTGATGAAATTTCTATAAGCGACGTAATACACGTTATTACTGGTGCAAAATTAATATAAATAGCCGGTGCGAAGGTAGATATTTTTCTGATAAAAAATTCGGCGGTTTTTATGTCGCTATGTGGAGGTCACATTATTATTTATGTGAGATTAATATAAATAGTGGATGCGAACATACATATTTTTTTGATAAAATAGTCGAATCTGTGTTTTTATATTGTCACGCGAGGTTCGCATTATTACTTGTGTAAGATTAATAGAAAGAGCCGATGAGAACGTAGATATTTTTCCGATAAAAAAACAATCAGACTCTGTGCTTTTCTTCCACGATAAGACAGCGCATACAATACGTCGGGTCGCTATTCATAGAAGACTAGCACAAATAGTTGGTGCCAAAACATTGTTTCCTTCACAAACGTCGTGATTTTCTTAAAACGCAATAAATTCAAATGCGCTAAAGAAGTTTCAAGGATTCCGAACTGAAGGCACACCGCCTTAATAACTTTAACCGAACGAAGAATGCTTAAGACAACTGAGACAGGATATGAACGTCCAGGGAGACGCGAGAAAATGAAAGCTCAAAGCACTCCTCGGGCACGTAAATAGCTATCCAATGATGCCGACGCGGAAAGAAGAGAATTCAGAGGCCGCTGCGGACGTCTACTCGACGTAAATAATGGACGGACCAAAGTGGCCAACTTTCGCATTTAACTATTAATGAAGAATCCATTCTCTCCATTTATTTCTCGACGTCCGTCGAGCGCCTAACGTCATACACACAAACACAATGCATTCTCCGGAAACGAATTGCGGATAACGAGAAAAAGTCCTCTTCTGGCTGGAAATTGGTTGAGAGTTTTTAGTGAAACTTCTTCACATGTTTAAATCATCCAGTAGCCCTTTATTAGGAGCAAACATTTGTTTTATCTGGCTTTTTCCCGTCTTCTCGCTTCGCGCAAAACTTTTACTAATTTTTTGACAAAAAATAGTTGACGCTTTGTACGCTTAACTTACACAAAAACTCTCCGTCGATTTCTACTTTTCAACCAAAAAGGGCTTTTTCTCATTATCCCCGATTAGTAACATCCTTGCAAATAACACAGCACTTAATATTCTCCGAAAACGTAATCATTCAACGCGACTCGCTGCAAAGCTGAGTCGCGCTTGTCCACTAAGCAGCAGCGGAATTAATGCGAACCGAAATTCACGTGCTTCAAAAACGAGTCCGACTCTCGAGTCCGGAAAGATGAATATGCGGGCGGAATAATTGCATGGTTGCATTATTGCGCTGACCCCCCGCGACATCTTTCATCATTGACCCGGACACAATGGAATCCGCTGTTCGCGAGGGGCCATTCCTCTCCTGGCGACGATCGCGGAAAAAGTGTCCGGCGTTTCGTGTCCCGCGGAGATCGGATGATAACGCGTCAAAGATCGATTAGCGACGTGGAGGACTTGAATTCGGCGCGGCTCGTCGAACAAAGGATCCATTGTGCCGAGCCTGTCCTCTTCGCCGATCTTTATACAGATTCTGTTCCGAACGTCAGGTGAGTCATTCGCCATTGTCCCTTTTGAATTGTATACGGCGACAGAAGTAAGGAACGTGTTCGAGACACAGGTGAAAAGCACATGACTGAAGCGGGCGAGATCCGTGTTTCAGTTAATAAGTGTTCGTAATGACGGCGTGTAATGGCAAACACGCTGTGCTCAACTAATTCAGGTATTACTCATCAGTTGCAGCCTGTACGTCGTTTCTTTGTCTACCTAAGCATTGTGTAGTGTTCCGCTTGCTTTTATCGTCTCCAAATTTCCGTAATTTCTCCTTCCATCCGTCCATTTTCGAGCTTGAGGTATCGAACCCAGATATTGAAATTTTACATATTTCACGCTGTGTTATACAGCACGTTATCCTATCCACATGTATTGTATATGTATAGTGAAACACCGAAATCTGAAGAATGTAGACTTCCACCGGTGAATGTCAACATTCACATAGTCGCTTGATGTATGTCCGAAATATTTGCTAAATACCTTTATTTCTGACTTACACCGGTAAATGTTGACATTCACCATGCACTAATTGTCGACACACACCGGAGAGGGTCCGAATGTACAACAATGTAATGAAATATTCGATCTTTCACCGACGTATTTGGTATCTGTTGACATTCACCGGTGAAAGTCGACATTCTCCAATTTCGGTCATTCACGGTAACATATACACCGTTTGATTGAAAGAAAAAATAAAAAGCAGTGACCGTAAGGAATCAGGTTGATATTACCTCGGAATAGCCCGAACGATCGCAAGGAACAGAGTACGTTTTTGGAAGTAACAGAATGCTCAAGGGTGTCAGACGAAAAATTTCGCTACAGTTGACACCTACAAGACACGTGTATTACCAATACTTAGGTCTGTTGGTGTTAATTCTGTGGACGAGCGATGCTTCACGTGCGGTTGTGTCGAAGATATTTTGCGTACATGCAGATTTGATTTTTCTGACGGCCGTTTAAGCAAATGGAAGCAAGATTTTATTATTGGAAAATATCGGTCACCGAATTTTTCCCGCTGCTTCCAACCTTTTAAGTAATTTAAGTTCGTTTGGATTGTCAGTAACCCGTATGCGCCAATAATAAAATACCGCGGACGACCGATTGTGCCGCGCTTGGATTATTACGCTCTGACACTTGCTTTCATATTTTTTGTGTGGAATGAATCTACATGCCGAAACCTAAATACTGGTCAGTAAAAAAGTATCTTTAATATTGAACGATGAAAATAACATTATTGGATAGCAGGCCACAAATTACCGAAATATTGTCAAAATACAAAATCTTTCATTGAGCCTCCTCATCGGGACTAGAAATTATTTTCGTCAAGAATTTCCCTGTCTCTTCAGTTTACACATCACTCTTACTAAATTTTTAATACAAAAAAAAATTAGCACTTCGTACGCTTAATGTATGACTTCTTTTGCTGTCAAATGTTCCGTAAAAGTTATTTGTGAAGTGACGGGATGGAAAAACGCTTGACAAAACAAAACTCCTGATGAACAGGTACTGGATGTTCCGAAACGTGTAGAGAAGTTGCAATAAAAATTTTCAATCAATTTCCACTGTCAAGCAAAAAAGGCCATTTTTGTCAGTATCTGCATGAAATTATAAGTTTAAAAATACCACTGAATATTATAGCCTCAAGTGTGTCCTGCATTAACACGTTGACTGCCGATCGTATTGTGCTGTATTAGAACAGCGCTGCTATGAAATACTACAGTGTTTGACTGAATTATGCAAAATGTAAATAATATGCAGGTATTGGAGATGAAAGGATCGCATCACTATTCTAACAGTAACTGCATTTTATAAAATAATTATTACTGCCTATTGCGAATATTTTGGATCTTCAGTAAAATCTCTTGTGTCGGTCACCGGTGACCATCACCGCAGTCAAAGGGTTAAAAAACATTGAAAATCACAGCACTACTCTGTAAGGACTTTCATGGGTTCGTGATCAACAATATGCTCCATTTCCAATGTATCCCTTACCTATACATAGTATATAACGTCTTGTTACACTTGTCTCCTTTGTCAACGATTTTTTGTTTCTACTCCCCGCTCACCCCTTCACCCGCTTTCCCCAGCTTACAAACCAAACCCAACAAAGTGCAGCATAACACTGCAGTTCAATCACGCTGAAACGTTATTATGCCCAGTTTTCATATTACACGTTTTCTTCGGGCCCACAGGAAAGACGGGCGGCGGTTGCTTAGCAGTAAAAGTTCCGGGTTCAAACGTGCGCGCTCGTCTTCTTGCGCGACAAAGGCCGCGATATACATTCCGCTTTATTGCCTTTAATCCACGCGCGAGTCGTGCAGCGCGATTTGTTACACCGCCGACGGTGTCACGAGGACGAGCGTACTGTTTGCCTGCCTTCTGATACGACGCGCTCACAACGGAGATAGCCTCCGTGTTCTTGGCTGGTGTCCCCCGGTTGTCAGACTAAATGGTAGCGCGCGAGGCAAAGTCAGCTCGCCAAGGCGATTATATTCCAAGGAAATTCCTGGCTGCGCGTCGAGCAGTCTTCGAGACGGCCAGTTCCTGTTTCGCCGCGAATTTGATAGCAACGCCGGCCGCCGGGATATTCGAGACCGTTGTCCGACGACACGTGTTTGGCGCGTCGGTGAAAGTGCTTTGCGCGTGTTGCTGCGTGTGGCAGATGAATTACGAGGAATGCGGTTCGATGGAGTTTTCTTAAAGGAACGGGGGAATAATGTATATTTTGTTTAAACGGCTTTATAGGCGGATGTATGCGCTTTTGTCCATAATGATATGTTCAAGCGAGGTGTCTTTGGAAAATACGCATCTTCGAATGCATGCAACTAATCAATTGAGAATGATCTCGCAGTGAAGGTTCCGATAATTGTATTCACGTTAATGTTCCGCAATCTTGAAGCTCTACCGAGAACCTATGTCGATAGAATGCTTACATTCTGACATTCTTATATTCATTACCAAAATGTTCCAAAAAAATTCTCATAACCTCTCCAATCCACATCTCTACCACGTGTCCCAAAGCATAATTGTAAGAATTACAATTATAACCCACGTGCGCTATAATTAATCAGCACACCTCGCACCAGCGAAAAAGTATTCCTTTCGCAGCGGTCTACGTGAAGTCCAATAAAGAATTACGGGCATCGTCGGTGACAGATTGATAAGAAATCCGTTCCTTCGGGATACGCTCAAAAATAATTTCCCGTCATAAAGTCCTCCGCACTGCGACGGCGACGATCTTCGCTGTTTCGATAAAAAGTTTTCCCGATCGCGGAGTTCGACTCGTTTAATTAGCGTTAATTCGTCCCTTCCTGCGCAGTATCGCCCTCTCGCTCGGTTCCTTCGACCGATCTCTTCCCGTTTCCGCTTGCGTGCGATCCCGGACTCTGCGAAAAGCGGCTCGCAACCGAACTGTGCGAATATACGTGCACGTAAATCGATACCCGAACGCGGCCGTACAAAAGTATCTCCGCTCCCCTCTTCATCTTCCGCCTCCTCTTAGACGATCACCTCCCGCCGTCTGTATTTGCGATCACATGAAGCGTGCGATTCGAGATTTCACGGTAATTGGAATGCCTCCGCCTCAAAGGATACGCGGATGGCCGTGGCGGAGGGTTAAAGGGGAAAGCGAACGGGAGAGCGTCGGGCAAGAAAAGAGAGGTTGCTTTACGGACGAACGTTTACAGGGGAGTCTTTCACATTGTCTGTCCGGTCGGAATTGAGGAGGGACAGTTTGGGAATAGGGACACTGTTCGACAGGTGGCGATGTCGGAAAAGAAGTACCGACGAAGTTAGACCGCGGGTGACTGAGCAGTTAAAAATTAGCGAGCCGATGTCTAAAGCTACATGTATCTGACGTATGCTGTACGGAATTGTTTATAGCGCGTGTTAATATTGTTATGATCTAAATAAGATGAAATGTGACGTAAATCAGCCCACCGTTATTTGTGGGTACTTATGGAGCAACTTAATTCATAATACGTATTATACAAGTAAATTTGAACCAAATTATATTGTCTTTGCTGACCGGCGCAAGAGATTTTACTGAAGATCCAAAATATTCGCAATGGGTAGTAATAATTATTTTATAAATGCAATTATTGTTATTATAGAATAGTGATGCGATTCTTTGGTCTCCAATACTTGCACATTATTTACATTTTGCATAATTCAGTCAAACGCTGTAGTATTTCATAGCATCACCGTTCTAATATGGCAAAATTCGCACGGCAATGAACGTGTTAATAACAAAAATCTTAAGGTCCCAATTGGTACAATCTAAATTGATTAAGATAAATTATATTATTATATTATATTATATATTATAACATATATGTAATAAATAAGGTAAATTTTAAATGAAAAAAAAATCCCCAACACGCTACGACAATTATCGAGGAGTATCAAAGGCGCGTATATCACATATGCCACATGCTTGATTTACTCCGGTTAAGATAACACATTCGCAAGAAGAACTTATTCATGGTAGGAGTACCGAGTAGGATACAGTGAGGGAACTACCGATGGTCACAACGTGTGAGAGTTTACTGTCTTTAGACGGCGCATCAGCGAGGTCTCCATTCTCTTTTTCTCCACCGCGTCCAAGCGCGTTCGACGACTCACGAGGCGCCAAAATTCTCCACGCCGAGCGCACGTGCAAATTCGCGGGAGCGTTTGCGTGAAAGTCTCGTCGAATGAAAAATTCTGCCGAGACCAGAATGCCGCCGCGTCGATTATCGGAGCGTAATTACGGCGCACAGAGCGAATCTTCAATGACGATCGGCTAATCCACCTCGTCCACTTTAATAATCGACTCGACGTCGGTGGTCCGCCATTAATTCGGAGTCTCTCGCCAGGCGAAATCTCGTCTGGAGCCAGAAAGCGGAGGTTTCATAATATTCGCCCGCACGGAAAGTATTTTAATCCGCGTCGTATTTTCGACGATCGTTAAATATCACCGATGCAGCCGCCTGCGTGTGTGCATGGACGCGCTTGTGTGTGTGTGACGCATTGGGTAGCGTGGAAATCAAGGAAGTGGCCGATTCCGCTCGAAAAAATAAATCCATTCTGTTCGGAAGATTATCGGTCGCTCGATATCCGACGAAATTTTATACCGTTCCGGCGCTCTTTATTATGCGTACTTTTTTCAGCGCCTCGTGTGTAGAATAAAAAGGGGGAACAAGCGGTCGGTAAATAGCGCAGTGCGATACGTGCGCGGGCGAATATACGAGCGCGATATTAAGTGGCGTGCGAATTTCAGCTTTATCCCGATTTTGCATTACGCAGGCCGCGCGCGGATGCAACGTGCATCGCCGGCAAAACGGCCGGACCACTCGGTTACGAGGGCGGGATAGAAATAATACGCGCGCAGATCATTTTCCGACTCTGCAGCGAAACAGCAAACTCAACGTTAATCCGTTAATCGGCCGGCGCTGCGAAACAGAAGGCGCCGAGGGCGGAGGGGTTTTCGGGGAATAACAAGCGAATGATGAATTTGCCAGCGCGATACCTGAGTAACTTGGAATTCAGTAAAGTGCCGGCGCCTCGAGTGGATCGGTAGCAGAGGAAATTTTCGCGAAAAACCGATTGATTATCGATAAGCTGATTATCGCTGAGGCGCTTTATCGAATCCTCATTACGTGCTCCAGCGACCTGCTAAAGTAGAAGTTTCTCGGAACTTTAATTGAAAACCAGCGGCACGACGAAGGCGCGCGTGCGCGTCCTGGATGGAACCATTTTTCGTGTCGCAAACTTTCTTTAAAGGACCTTCCGTCCTGCCGCATCTCGACACTCAATTTCTTTCCGCCTGCCCCGTTGCCGCATATTCGCGATCAAACGGTCAAGTCGCGCTGGTTAATGAAATTGTAATTAGCCCTTTGCCATTAAATGACGAGCGTAACTCAAAGTACAGAGTGTAACTCATCTTGGTAATTCAATACCGGAGTGTACCGAGACGAAATATAGTTGTCACGATGATTTAACGTCGAAGTATAGAATCTAATTCCTGATGAAAATTTAGTACGGACATACACAAAGACGGTTTACAGGCGCCGTGATAATTTAATGTCGAAGGATACAGTTTAACTTGTCATGAAAATTTAGTATGGAATTATGCAAGAACGAGATGCACGGGCCAGGATAATTTAATATCGATGTATACAATGACATGATATACTCGTTAGGATGTTTTAAGGTCAGCGTATAGAATGTAGCTCGGCATAATGATATAATATCAAGGTATACAATGATAAGATATATAAGTCACGATGTTTTAAGATCAAAGTACAGAGTGCACTTCGTCATAATAATTTAACACGTTGGCTGCCGTGGGGGTCACCGGTGACCGGCGCAAGAGATTTGACTGAAGATCGAAAATATTTGCAATGGGTAGTAATAATTATTTTATAACTGCAGTTATTGTTAGAATAGTGATGCGATTATTTGGTCTCCAATACCTGAACATTACATACATTTTGCATAATTCAATCAAACGCTGTAGTATTTCATAGTATCGCCGTTATAAAACAGCAAAATACGCATGGCAGCCAAAGTGTTAATATCAACATATATAATCACAAGATATACTCGTCTTGAAAATTTAGTACGAAAGTATACAAAAGCGTAATACACCCGCCATGACAATTTTATATCTCCTCCCGTGCTTCGAAGCACACCCCTTCCCCAATCTTCCCCAATTCCCGACCCAACCACACATTCTTTTACGCAAGCGTCCCAGAGTCTCGACTCGCGCCTTCTCGAAAGCACAAACGAAGAACAAGGCGCGAAAAATAATCCGATAGAAAACTTGAGGAGGTTAACGATCAACGCAAGGACCGTTGCCGCCCGCGATACATTGCGTTGCAGCACCGAGTCAACCGTATGAAAAGGCGAACATCGGCGAATTATACAGTGAAGTACCCTGGGTCGTGTTCACCATCTATTTTCGCCGAGTGAACCGGTGGGAGACGGTGAACAAGAGGTTAGAAGACCAGGAAAGTTTCGCGACAGCACGCGAGCCGAGGGCACCGAGGTAGGTTCCGAAGAAGAACACAAGGATGAAACGTGGGAGTGCCCATCGGCACGAAGTTACGAGTCTCGCCGCCGCCATTCGTTATGTTTAGACCGCTCCGAGCTTCGGCCCTCGCACGACCGACGAGTCTTCTGTCTTTTTGACCTCGACTCCAGCTCGCAGCTCGAGACACGCCTCGCCGAGGAAAACCGGATGAGGATTCGTGCTATGAGAGCTTGGATTCTGTTGCGAGCAAGCAAGGAATTGACGGGGTTTGATTGTGTCGTGCAATTTGTTGCGTTTGCCGCAGGTACGGGGGAGATGCGCTGTGTTGATTTCGGACGTTAAACAAACGATCGGTTGTTTTTGCGGAGTAGCGATAGATCTATTATTATGTTATTTTTTTTGCGTGGACAATAAAAATTGTAAAGCTTGCCGGTAATGCACTAAAGTACCGAATGTGATATCTGTCGATTCTATTCCTCGCTGACGAACGCGTTGCAAAGAAGCTAAGGAAATAAGGTATTTAATTGTGTCGTGCAATTTGTTGCGTTTGCCGCAGGTACGGGGGAGATCCGCTGTATTGGTTTCGGACGTTAAATAAACGATCGCTTGTTTTTGCGGCGTAGCGATAGAGCTACTATTATGTTATATTGTTTTTTATATAAACAACAAAAATTGCAAAGCTTGCTGGTAATGCACTAGAGCATCGAATTTGGTATTTTTCGCTTCTGTTCCTCGCTAACGAACGTGTTGCAAAGCAGCTGCGGAAATAAGGTATTTAATTGTATCGTGCAATTCGTTGCGTGAGTCTCAAATACGAGCGAGACAAAATGCTCTTAATTTTTTACCCCGTTCGCATCCAGCTCCAAATATACCGCGCACTGCATTAATTTGGGACGTTCAACTAGCGAACGGCTATTATTACGGTGTAGCGATAAATCCTTTATTGTATTTTATGCTTCTTTGTGTGAACAAAAATGAAAATGGTGAGACCCACTGGCAATGCATTAAAGCTCCGATTTTTTTTATTTACCGCTACTATCCTGAGCGCGAGACAACCGCGGAACGTGTTCTGTTTGGTTAATAGAGGATATTGACGCGAGCCTATTATTCTGCGGTTGGTAATAATGGACAATCATCATGTGCAAATTACTCCGCATGTGGGTGCAAACGGGTTAATACGCAGTTGGTGACGGGGAAGCGTAAATGTACGATTGGCAAAGAGAGCCGATTATGAAGAACGCGATCTCTGCTCCGGAGCAATTAATTGCTTCAAGAAGGCAAGGAAACTTGGGTCCAATAGCATCGTTTTAGCATTAAATTTGCAGAGTTAGTGCTTTCGTGCGTGTTTATGCGCGCCTGCGTGTCTTCGTTTGGAACGAGATTCTGCATTCGCAAATGAAATAAATGAAAACGAAAATCTTCGGAACCCCTGCACCTAAGACGTGTTGCGATTTTTGTGCGTGTCTTCAACTTTTATTTCGATCGTCAAAACAACGGCGCGGAGCCGCACAGGAAACGACTTATCGACCAATTGGACACGAATATCCACTCTGCATTCAATTTATGCACACCGCCACTGTGGATTGGCTAGCCTAAGCTCGTCTGTGGAAACGCTGCAGAGGCTACAGCGATCAAACCCGCCCGTAGAACAATTCGCAGCCTGATCCACGATGCGTAAAGCTACTCCCGAGAATGTTTGCCTTAGTCCAATTAAAGTAGACCCTGCCTAGTCCAAAGCTCACTGCCCTCCCTTGCAGAGAAGCTTCGGCCACTTTGCGGCACGCTCCATTTCCACAACGCAAATTTCCGTCGTCTGACCTGCGGCAACTTTTTGCATACATTTTACAATATAGTAAACTCCCACATATTGTCCTCTTGATTGAAATCGAATTAAAACAGTTTGGGAACAGGGACACTGTTTCTCATAAGAACACCGGAAGAGAGATAAGGATGAAATGAGAGTTGCGGCAACCGAACATTTAAAAACTAGCACAGTAGTGCTGTAACAAGAAAATTACATAGACGTTTGCGTATTTAATTTTTCTGGATAGAAATCGAACGTGATATACTTCGGTCCATATGTACTTCTGAGTACTTATTGAATAACTTATTTCCCAATAAGTATTAAACCTTGTTAATTAAATTATATCTCGTTTCATCTAATTTTACTTGGAAAAATCGCATCAACGCATTATGACAATTTTCATATAAAAAAAAATGCAAATAAAAAAATTACATTATTATATTGTGTCCTGTTAATCTGTGAACAAGATTTGCACGCTTCATTGACCCTGGTTAAAGTAACAAAAATTGAGAAAAAACGCTTAAATGCGTACGCGTATGGAGTGGGACACTGTGAAGGAAGGACCAGTGGAGACAATGTCAGAAAGTTTGCTCTACCCCGCAATAACACACTGCGACCACGTTACTATCGAACCACTGTACCCAACACTTTCAATATGACTGTAATCCTGAAAGTGCGCGTCGACGAAGAAAATCGTCGATCGACCGTCTCTGAGCGATACGAAAGCTGCGATCAGGCAGCATTAAGGCAGCAGTCGCCTCCTGTATTATTATTATTGCCGGCATCTGAGCTCCAGAATCGATCGACAATGCAAGGCGAGTAGCCACGAAGCGGTTCACCTTCGTTTATCGTCAACGACGATGTCCGACTACTTGGTATTGCGGGTGATAAGTACTAATGTACCGCCCACGATCGTCTTGTCGCATGAGAAGGGTCGCCTCGCTGCAGATAAACCGCTTTTGTGCAATAGCCCCATCCGGGCACGTCAGTGAAAACGTGCAGAAACGGCCAAGACGATCGACGAAAGGCGTGGGCGCGCGGATACTCGGACTGATGCAGTAGGGTCTTTTCTTTGTCGATGACACTTCGTCCTCGATATGCATCCTGAACGGAAATGAGCTTCGATGACTTGGGAAATCTTCACAGTGGTGACTTATGCTGCGTTAGTTGATAATTGATGAAAATCGGATGCAAGGTACAACTTGTACATACTTGTGCAATTAAGGTTTGCGAGGTAATTTATTATTGTGCGGCAATATTGGAATATTGAAATATATGAGAATAACTGATGTGGTATATTACTGTAGGGTAATATATTAGAAGTTTGAAATATGTAAGAATAACTACGGTAGTGTCATTGTGTGGTAATATATTAAAATATTAAAATATACTTGAATAGCTATGATAGTATATTATTTCCTGATAAAACTGTACGTTAGGATACTGAAAAGTGGTTTTTTAAAATCATAGTTCAACTTTGTAATTTGATATAGTACGAAATATAAATAATAATACGAGTAATTATATAAAATTAATAATGTATAAAAAATAAATAAATAAATAATCTTTTTTTATATCAAATTACAATCTTGCTCCATGATTTAAGAAACCATCAGATCTCCCTGCCTTCCATTTTCGCATATGACAAGTAACCGAGCGTAATAAATCACCCCATTCTGAATTTCTCGAGTCATCGAAGCTTACTCAGACCCATCCAACAAATAAATGTAAAACAGCATGACAAAAATATCGTCACATTTTATATCGCAGCTTACACGCCTTAAGCCGATGCATGATTTTGCACTTCACGTTTTTACATACGCGTATACACAATCGCCTCGTTTCCTAGTAATTGATTTCGAAACCGCTTCTCTTACTCCGCAACGGTTGACGCGGTTCATCGACCTGGCATCGAGTTGCCGCTTGTTCAGTGATCGACAACGCCTACTTCCTGTCCATATCGCGACATAACTGTCACCCACGTGTCAGTCAATCCGGATCCCCTCGGCTTCCCACGCGGATCGATCGTAGATCGCGACGTCTTGACGCGATCTCGCACAATCACAGAACCGTGCCGTGATCGATGAATATTCAGCGTGTCCACGGTCGGACTACACTCTGGCTTTTCTATTCGCTCCCTGCCGCGCGGCGATACTCATGACTATTCCACGTTTTCACGCATTTAGCCGTTCCCGTTTCCTCGTCGGAATATGCGCATAAATTTACGCCGGATACTTATCTCGTCTTTTACTCCCGCTACGGCACGTTCATCCCAAAGACGCATTTGCTTTCCACTCACCCTCCACCCCCCGTGCTTCCACAGCGGCGCAACTTTCGTCAAAGACACTCCAACTCAGATGTCACAGCGCATGCAAATCGCTAGACGTTTATAAGTTCTAATGTTACGCGAGTTTGAAAACTACCCGACATTCTTAGCGCGCGAAACATCTCTCGCTCGCGCCAGTAACATAACTCGCTTCTACTTTCCGCGCAATCACGGATCGGCGCAGCACTGATGTCACCTGGGTGTGTGTGTGGGACGCATTGTGGGCATGTATAGAGTTATGGATCTGTCAAGTTACAGATTTACGGATTTATTAGATATTCATAGAAGCAGAGAAAGGTGAGGTGGAAAGTCGATACGTGCACTTTCTATTATTATACTACAAAAGTTCCACTTTCCGCGAGATCCCGGATCAGCGCGGCACTGATGTCATGCGTGAGGGATGCATATGTGATGCACCGTGAGCATATATAGAATTACGGATCTCTCAAGTTAGACATTTTTCGGATTTATTAGATGTTCATAGAAACGATTTAGAAGGGACCGAAATGTATTATTCATAAAAAATCATATACGGTACGACAAGTATTTATCGAAACAGTTAAGGTAACGTGGAACATCGATACGTGCACTTTCTATTATTGTGCTACAAAAGTTTCACTTTCCGCGAGATCCCGGATCAGCGCGGCACTGATGTCCTGTGTGAGAGATGCATATGGGATCCACCATGAGCATATATAGAATTACGGATCTTTCAAGTTACAGATTTTTCGAATTTATTAGATGTTCCTAGAAACGATTTAGAAGGAACCGAAATGTATTATTCATAAAAAATCATATACGGTGCGACAAGTATTCGTCGAAACAGTTATGTGGAACATCGATACGTGCACATTCTATTACAGCAGAAAGTGCCGCTTGCCGCGCAATCACAGATCGCCGATGTCGCATCAGGCGCATTGAGCATCGCGCGCCAAATGACGGTTGCGCGCGTAAGCCCCATCGAAACCCCCAGGAAAGGGGGTTTATGGGCCCGGCACCGGGACTGTCAGTCGATCGCTACCACAGGATTACGTCGCTGGCATTATGCCGGCCAGCAAAGGCCACCCTCAAGCCGCACCACCCACCTTCCTCTTTCTCTCGCCTCCGCATCCCTCTCGCACGACTCCCGCAACCCAGCCAGCGCCGTGTGTTTCTCGCCAGCGCGACGCGAAGAGGAATTCCATTCCGTCCGGCCGCTCCAGGAGATTAGCTCCATTGACTAACAATGCCGCATTGTGCGCGCCGCGTCGCATTGGTTTAGGATGCGCGCTCTTCTTCGTTCGACCACCCTTCTGCAGCCCGACTGTCCCTTTTCACGTCTACGCGCCCGTTCGCACTTCGGGCGCCGGCTTTCTGACCGCCGACGGGATCAACGGAAATTAAGGACATCGCCGTACGGCTGCTCCATACTTCGGCGATTTATGCGGAGCTGCAAAGCGGACGCGCGCAACGCGGGGGGTGTGACGAGGCGTATTGAATCTGACGTAAAACGGAATTAAATAAATTGCAGGATGATGCAGCCATTTTCAGAATTGCAATTATCACTTATTTGCGCCGTGTATAAGCAGGCGACTGTAAAAGGCATAACGAACGAAGCCTATGTTACTGTTTTAATACTTTTGCTGTCGGGAGATGTGGTGATGTGTATTAAATGTGACGGAATGTTGAATTAAATAAATTCTTGGCTGCTGGCCGATGCAGCCGTTTTCATAATTACATCGACGATTAATTCGGGATTCGACTGTTCACTTGCGCAATTTTTGTTAGAGCGTGAGAAAAAGGAACTTTGGTAAAGAACGAGTTATTCGTTCTGTGTCTTGCGATATAGAGCGGTCCGGGAAATCGGGTATAAATTAGGTCTATCGGAAGATGTTCACTATATAATACTAAGCTGACAAAACTATTGTTTCAATAAAATTAAAAGAGTGGATATGTAGAAATGCAATGGTAAACGCAAGCAGCCGCACGTGTTTCAAACCATCACATTCATACATTATCGAACACAATTTTTTGATAGACCTAATAGTCTATTTCTCTCTCTCTCTCTCTCTCTCTCTCTCTCTCTCTCTCTCTCTCTCTCTCTCTCTCTCTATATATATATATATATATATATATATATATATATATATATATATATATATTCAGATCACACCCTCTTTTAAGTTTATCCTACAACACAGACGCCACTCGTTTTCCTTCCTTCTAAGACTCCACCGAGTTTTCTCTTCTTAAATGCGCTGTCCCGGGGGTTGAAAGGGTGGTGCGTCAGAGATTGTTAACATGTGAGCGGCAGCTCGAGCGTGCACGAATTTCACGTCGCGGCTCCTGAGTGGTTCGCACTTGCGTGCGCCTCCCTTTTCATCAGCGCGATAAGGCGATGACCGTGGTCGGTCTGACAGACGCTCGACGCTCATCAGCGTCTGCGCGGAAAAGCGTGAATCGCATAGAGCCGCGTTTATGATGCGCGCGGACGAGGAAACCGCCCGTTCTCCGACTGATAATGCCGAGTGACGTCAGCGCGATAGAAACGCTGCTCTGAACGCGCAGGCACGCCGACAGGAAACAAAAAGGATCAGAAGGGATTTCCATAGGCCAGCGGGTCTTGCCGAGGCGAGCCGCGCTGCTGTGGAAAATAAGCGGGGTTTGGAAAAACGGACGTCGACTTCACTCCATGGTTAACTCTTTCGTTTCGGCCGTTGACTATAGTCACCGAACGATGGACGCTCGCTACACATAAACGGTGACTATGGTCACCATACACCTGATCGCTACGCGCGAACATTAACTATAATTTGGAACTCATATTGCTTATATAAATTCAAAACAAGTAAAGATATTTCTGTAGCTGCTTGTCATCTTAAATTGATAAGAGAAATTTTACGGAAATACCATAAAGACGATTTTAGAAAAACTCGCTCTCGGCGCAGCGGCAATCGGTCCGTAGCGAAAGGGTTAACACACGCGACCTTACGGGGCCTATGTAAAAGACAAGCCTAAGACCCGATTGTGTGACAGTAATAAAAGGGACGAGGGGTGCCAAGGCAGAAACTAGTAATAAAAACGCCGTGCCAAAATTATTGTATCTTCGAACATAGAACTTCAACTCAGTCTTCATAGTTACCGTCATAATTTATTGCTAATTCTCTCTCGCGTTTACTACGAAAGAGAGGTGGGTCTTTGACTCTAAAGGTTTTCGCATGGTGTTGGAGCAAAGCATCGACGGTGGCGGTAGACTGCGCAAATACTTGGGTGTGGTGTCATCCATAAATAAGTGTTTGTTGTTTCTGGTAAGAGTCGAACGTATAGTGCACAGTTAGAAGAAAGTGTTTGATCATTCATGCGCGGTCGCGATTGTCAACGCGTGCGGTCTTCATCCACAGCGAGAAAGTGTTCCGTATTTTGCTATATTAGAACTGCAACGTGATGGAATACTACAGAATATGATTGTGCAGCATTAAAGCCATGTTGACGTATTGAGGAGCAAAAAAATGAATTACCATTCAACCATCAGTTGCATTTACAAAATAAGAAACGCCACTGATTGTCAATCTTTTGCATTTTTCGCAAGATCATTTGCGCAGTCCCCGACGTCTGCAGTCAACGTGTCGACGTACGAACTAAGTTTCGCGTAATCACAAGTTCGTCAGTTTGGCTGAACTCAATAAAGGATCTCGTTGAAGGCGTCTATCTCTACGTGTGACGACCCTCGTCGGTGAAATATTATTCCACATCGACAGGGCTAAATCGAGGGTTGCGATATAGATGGATGGTTCGGAGTCCTGCGCCAGTCGAAGGACCCGTCGCGATAACGGCATGCGCTCGCGCATTCGATGGAGACACCGTGTCTAGGATATACGACATTGTCATGGAAATTTCTCCGCTGACTTGATAGGTCGACTAGTTCGAGTCGAGTACTACCTCGCGCACTACTCTTTCCTGCTCCTGGTCATTCTAATGCTAATGCCGGCACGAAAAATGCATCCGAGCGGGCATTCTTTCCGCTCTCTTTCTGAACCTGCGACCTCCCTTTCAAAGTGGGAAAATGGACGTCGAGTCTTTACGGCGTAATGGTATTGAATTTTAAGGGATGTGCGGAGAGACGACTCGAGCATTGCTTTCTTCGTGCCGCGAAGAATGGGATCGTACGTTCGCGCGCACTCCTTCAATGTATTGCGGCGTATTGTGGCTACGTATGGAGTTATGAATCTGTCAAGTTATAGATTAGGGATTTATGGGAATAGTAGGTATTCATAGAAACAGAGAAAGGAAAAGAGCAGAATCGATAGGTGCAATTTCTTTTGGAACCGATGTAGACTCAAAATTGAAAGAGCGGCGGATGTGCAAAATAAAAGATCTAGAACATATTTTACGTTGTACCGTGTGCCGTTATTTTGTATAGTGACTCTTTAAATTTGAATGATAAATTATTGGACTATTAAAAACTAAATTATTTTTTCTAATTATGACTGTAAAATTATGGTTGTTCATCTCGTATGCATATTTTAAAAATACGTGAAAAGTGGAATGAAAAATACTCATGTCACCGGCACCGTAGTAAACGGTCGCAATTTTTCATGTACATTACATTTAATTATCCCGTAGCTCACATTGTTGAATAAATACACCGTTGCTCTCACTGCGACAAGCGAGACACAAATTATTTGACTATCAAATATGAGATTATTTCGCATGACGACTATTACATTCTAATTGCTTTTCTCCGCTTGGAACTGTAGAAAAAGCTACATCTTCGTGGCACCACCAAAAAATACGTAAAAATATTGATAAGAACACACAATCCACCGCAGCTCCCAGGGATATTCTCTTACCGCGACGGGCGAGTCAAATTACATATTATTTGACTGTCGAATATGGAATTATTTCGTATAACAATGACTCATATATGATATCATGATATCACATTACAGTTGTCCTCCCCACTCACATCCCCAAACAGCCTACATCACCGTACGAGACAACACGCGTAAAAAGCACGATGAACAATATACGTCTCCGGCACCCCAGCAAACGATCACGATTCCTCGCGTACATCATCGTTAATTATCCCGTAACTCACATCGTCGAATAAATACACATTCCGCCGTGGCTCCCCGAGATACTCTCCCACCGGGGCAGGCGAGTCGAAAAGCAATGCGCAAGCAGCGCTGAAGAGGCTGCCACAACTTCCCTGTAGGAAGTGTGCCTCCACCCATGCCATTAGCGGAATCCCCATAAAATGGGCGCCGAGGGGAGCTGAGCGCACGAAGGCCGCTGGCCCGCGCGAGAAAAGGAAAAAACATTCCCCGATCCGGTGGAAGGCAGGCTCGTTTTATTTACCGTGTCCTAAAATGCCCCCGGAGGAGAAGTCGAGAGCGAGTCGAATATATCGAACGACACGGAGGACTTATTACCGACATATCTCTCTGTCTTCCTCCCTCTCACCTCCGATGCCACGACGGCGTCGGCCTCGAACGACCGCCTTCGCCACGCTCCGCCGTTTTCCTCCTCCTGCTTTACGGAGTACCGAACGGCGAGCCTATAACGTAGAATCTATGTTATAAAGTCCGCGTTATATAAAGTTCGCATTATATGGACTCTATAATGCGCGTTGTCTATAACATCCGCCGTTCCGTAATATATACAGTAGTGAAAGGCTTCGCGGGGAGAGCGTGGGTGTCGCAGTAACAAAATTGAATCGCCCGCGTCGTTACGTTATGCCGTGCCGATCTGTAACTCACGCAATGACGTGTGGCACTGCGAGACAACTGCGGGCGGAGTGACTAAATGCGGGGATGATGTGGAACGACGTGGAGACGGAACGTTGGATGATGTGCTTCATTTCAAACTGACGGTGTTTTGAGGGAAGAAGAGATTCTGAGTCTATGATTGTGGAGTCAACTTTAATGAGGAAAGAGTAATAGTAGGTGATGACGTACGCTGGTATTTCTGCATTTTCAGGAGATGTTGAAATACGCCTTTTTTTGGTTGACAAGAATTTTTTTTTAATTGATCAATTGTGTGACTGGTGTAGTAGAAATATAATCGTGAGTTTCATTGTTTTTTCTTTTGAATTTCTACATCATCTGACACATTGGTCTTTGCATCTACAACCCGGTTTGATTTTGATTTATTGGTCTGCTTTTGGTACTAACGCTTCGTCCATAATTATAAAACAAATTGTTTTTTTCATGCTACTCACTGTCGTTTTGTTAAGCATTTTACTTGAAAATGAAGGCTACGTTTGCAAATGCCAAATTTAGAATTTCACTGTTAACACGTTGACTGCCGAGAGGATTTTGCTGTATTAGAACCGCGATGCTATGAAATACCATAGCATTTGATTGAGTTATATAAAATGTAAATGATGTGCAGGTATTGAAGACCAAAGGATCGCATCACTATTCTAACAATAACTGCATTTATAAAATAATTATTGATACGCATTGCGAATATTTTGGATCTTCAGTAAAATCTCTTGCATCGGTCACCGATGACCACCATGGCGGTCAAAGTGTTAACAATCCCGATACGTTTTGGAGCCGCATTAGAAGTCACAACTAAAAACACATGAATTGCAATACCGGAACAAAAACATGCGTCAACCGGAAAGAAATAGAATAATCGTCCGTAACTGCGCTGCGTCGCGAGTTATTAGATTTGTCGAGTCTAAGCATGATCGCACACGTGTATCGGCGATTCCCATAACGCCGTGATACATGTCCTGTTATTCAACATTAGAAGACGCTTCATGCTGCCCACGTGGAAACGCTGGGTCACCTCACGTGACACGACGCCACGTGACATG
Organism: Cryptocheilus praepositus; assembly: GCA_033815515.1. Lineage (NCBI taxonomy): Eukaryota > Metazoa > Arthropoda > Insecta > Hymenoptera > Pompilidae > Cryptocheilus > Cryptocheilus praepositus. The sequence continues at coordinate 3,117,920 of JAWWQZ010000227.1, forward strand.
GTGACCCAACGTTAATCCTCGTTCCAATAAGCGCATCATAGTCCTGAGTTATTACAGTTTGCCTCGGCCAGAGACGACAACTGGACTGGAGATGGGGGAAGGAGACAGAGATCGCTGCAGTGGGCTCGGCGTCAATTAACGCACGTTAGTTATGATCTATCAGGGTCGCTATCAAATTAGCCGTGCGGCCAGTGCGCGTTCCATCGTCAGATAATTCCTCGTTTACGATCTTACTCCCAATTTGATCAGCTAACAATTGACAAGCGCGTTTCCGAAATGCCGTCATTCCGTCAACAGGCAAATGCGAACATCGTAAAGAACGTGAGAAAAGGCACATGCGGAACGCACTTTAAATCTTCAGGCAACGTAAACGTCTCCACTCGTTTCCGATGAGCAAAGATCTAAATTTAGCCAAAAATAGATTCACGCGTTCATTCCCCCATTTGTTCCTCCTCATTAAATTTCTATGATTGTAGCTAACGGAGTTACAGTGAGCTGAGAAATGCACGATTGAGATCAGTTTCCCGTAAACGCAATTCATAAAATATGTGTTATAAGAATAGATTTTCTTGTTACTTTACACAGGTCAAGAGTACTCCCACAAAACCTCGAATCTCCCGACACGTTATAGTTCGGCTGACAATGACGCGGCAAGAATTTACAACTCTCGTTAGAATCGTCTCGGCAAATAACGTTTCTTCGCCAGAGTTACGCGCTCAACAAACGCATCGTATTACTTTCCATTCCGTTAAGCTGTCGGCATCGTAGAACTTGTTATTCGACAGAAATAAACTTCTTGCGAATGCTCGCTGCAAATTGGAACGTCGAGATGAGTGTTTCTCGTGACACCGTTACACAACGATCGCCTGAAACTGCTCTCTGTTATAATCGAAAGGATCCCAAGACTGTCGGTAATGAATTACGTGGGACATCGTGCGAAAAAAGAGCCGGGCATTAATTCCAGTATGAATTTTCCGGACGAACGAGCGGCGTAACGCGCAGTAGGCCGCGCGGGGCGATAAAAATAATCGTACAAGAAGTTTCTTATTAACTACAAAGCCCGGGCTTCCACGGACGAGGGGCTCGTTGCTGACGCCCGGCGAGTTTTCGTTCGATAACCCTTTTTTTTCGGCGCTCGCTTCCAAGTAGCGTGAAACTTTCGTTGAACGACCAGCTTCGTCCACACCCCCCATTTTGCCGTTCTCGCTCGCAGCGAAGTAAGCGCGATGTGGCCATGCGTTCCATTTTGAACAGGACCATTCCGTTTTTAGGAAGCTTTTCCCGTTGTTCGCGTTGCATGTCCGCATTGTATGCATTGTGTGAAATCGCGTTGTACAGAATTACAAACAAAAGAAATCGGTTGCGACGGAGATAACAAGCTGTGCACGGCTAGAGTAAACTGCGAAATCCCGGATTCTATTATTGCACGTGGTACGGGAATCGCGTTATATGAAAAAAACTCGCTGTAATATGTTTAGCGCGCTGTGGGAATTTGCGTTGTAGGAACTGACGTTATACGGGAGTCTACTGTATATTGCCGAAACGAAGAAATACAATGATTGGGATTTCACGACCGATCCTTAAATTCTCATTGCACAGAATAATTCGCGTAGTATCATAATTATGTATGCTTTGGCGATGCTTATTCATGCAGTTCGAAGCGTGCAGAGACTCGATGACAGCGAATACACTATGAACCCATTCGAACGGAATCTATTGTGTACAGCAAAAACAAATGAATACTATGATCGCAATTTCGTGCCCAACCCTTAAATTCTCTCGGCACACAATTATTCGCGTAGCATTATAATTACACATACTTCGATTCTACATTGTTATGTAATCCGAAGCGTACAGGGATTCGATGCTTCCGAATATACCACCGACCCACTCGAACGAACCTGTGAAAAACTCGCGTATCGCAAGGAGTGTTGTACACCCTCCCACTCGAGTGCTAAATTCGTCAGAGAATTAAAAAACATCGAACCTCGGCCGTCAATACAAAGAGGCAAGATCGACAAGTGAGACATCACAGTATCTTGAAACCTTCGAGGTTTTTCTTCTCACAGAATCCGAAAAGCGTGGAAAACCTTTTATGCCGAGTTGCGCTCGATCGATTCGCCCCGTTGTACCTAAAGAGATTTAATGTCGAGCAAAGAAGAGATTGCTGAACAAGAGGGAAAGGGACGGGGCGGCAGAGGGAAAAGGCAGAAGGGGTTGCAATGCGATTGCTCACGAGGAACCGAGGCGAATGATTTGACTTGGCAATCGGAAAGAAAGGTAGACGTAGCCATTTTAGTACGTCGATCTTCCAACCTCGTCTCTCCGTCCTGAGCAACGGCCGGATCGGTTCGAAATTAAATTGAACCGCGCGCCCGATTTCTCTCGGCAAATTCGAAATTTCGAAACTCCTCAAGGCAGACAAGACCGAAATTTCGGCACGTCCCTGCCGTAACGAAGCGCGCTGGCAACGTGTCAGCGCGTTGCGGAAATAATTACGTGGCGACACAGTAAATACAGCACAAACACATCCGCGCGGTGCCGATCACGAAAAATCCCCCACAATTCGCACGTTTTGTTCGTCACACATCTCATTGACACTTCTACATATCCCCACAAATATTTCTATACAACCATCAACCCCCTCATCCCGCCAATAAACACATAATGCAATATTACGCTGTTTCCTAAAATAATCCCACGACCTTCACCACTCAGCACCATAAAACAGACTCCACTCCCGTTCCGCGCAGTCTGATTTCTGCAGGTAATCGAAACGGATCGTTTATTCGCGTCGGAGTAAACTTGTTGACTGGGGCTGGTAGGGCGCCTCAATCTCGAGCGTCGTTTACAGGGCTGTAAAGGTAATGCTCGTCTCGTCTTTCTCCGTCCTCCTCGTTCTCAGTCGTCATCGAGATCGCCGAGTCGGGCGGAGAACGCCATTCGGGCGACAAAAAAGCTCGCGCGCGCGTCTTCCGAGATTCGACTCAATTAAGTAAGCCCCCGGACCCTCTCTGACAAAGTACGACATCATTGTTCTTTTATGGGGCGGCCCTAAATAAGTGAGTCTGCCAGCATATTGAGTGACAAAGCGAAGAAAGGATGAAGACAACCGCGGCGAAAAGAGAAGAGTATCGGGCGCGCGCAGGAGCGGGAGAGAGAGACGGAGAAAGAGAAGAGTGGAGTGCCGGGACGAGGCTGGCAGAAAAGAAGGAGAGCGGAGGACATCTTGTCAGTCACTCAGCGGGAGCGTCAGGTCTCATCCATCGGCGTGGACTCTGCGGGATTTCCGCGGGCAATTTATGCCTCTGAGATCGCGACGTTTCGATGAAACGTGCGGATCTGCGAGAGTTTCGGGGTGCAGAGTTTCGAAATATGGACCGGGTACCTTGGGCCACCCGACAACACATGTATGGCTTGACTTAGCAAACGTGGACCATGGACGTTTTACACATGCGTGTTAACCCTTTGACTGCTGAATACTTCTGGCCAAAGCGCTCGCTGTGGACGACACACTTTTCGCTAGTGTGAACTCTATTGATTGATTATGTAAAGTGCAAATAAGTTCTAATTATAATTCTTAATTTACGCCAAATTAAGTAATGCAAGAAAATCATTTGATAAAGAACGCATCTGTATTCATTTCGAACATTGATAATTGTGGCTGCAATAGGTAAGAAATCGAAACGATTGGAAAACGCATATATGCGTCCGCAGTTGACACCGATAGATTTCGGGGGACGCATATATGCGTCTATAGCAGTCAAAGGGTTAAAAAATTGATGACGCACACGGTGCGTCACGATCACAATGGCACGATGCACTATGTTCAAACTCTTGGAACCCACGTTCAGGAGTTCATCATAAAAACATTGAGAATTTCACATGTTTCGAAAGATGGAACATGCGAGCTGCATAGCCCAAAAGTTATTTATCCTACTTCAAACCTCTTCTCTTAGCCCACAGAATGAGTATTTTTCCGAATACTCTGATTTATCTCACCTACTTCACCTCTACGATGAGTACCCTCCTGAGAAAACTCTAATTTACCTCGTTTCATCTGCTTTCTCCATAGGATGCGCATCATCCAGTGGAAAGTTGTGATAAAAGCACAGTTCTCTCGGGACCCGCCGAGGTACAGAATCAAATAAAAGACATTGATCCACAAGCAGGCATAACAGTGCTAATGGCGTTTAACACGATCCAGCGGACTAGGCGCAGATAAGAACGCTTTGGTCGTCCATCGATCGTCTCGTCGTCGTTTCTCAACTGAGCGCAGCGTGTCCGTCCGTCGGACCACACAAACGCGGACAGAGTCATCCGATGACTTGCACCCGTCGAGAGGCTTCGATCGGATTTGAGGGGTGCCGCACTCGTGGAAGCGAGTGGTAGAGCGTGGAAGAGCGTGGAAGAGCGTCGAGGAGCGTCGAGGAGCCAAGTGGATTCCCGTACGCCTTCATCCTTGTTTGCCATCGTTCCGCGCTCCAACGTCCGGCGATCTCGACGCTCCGGCTCTTAGTCGGTAATTAAATACCGGTCGTCGAGCATTGTCGTTGGCATGCGGTTTCGTGCTTGCTCGTTACTCGTTACTGTTTGCCAGGAAACCTCGATGGGGGATGACCTTTTGTTTCGTTCCAGTTGGTTCACGAGCGCCCACGAGGCTCCATTTGCATTCGAATCGCTGATGCACGATCGACTGCTCGCTCCTCTCGCTCTGCGTTCCCTATGTTTCACTCTTTCCCGGCGCTTCTGTCGATCGAGCGTTTCATCGTTTGCGCTTTATACGGCGACTCTGCGAAATGCGTCGAGCATCGGACGATGGTCGTTCCTAGTTACGCGGATTTTCGGTCAGCGGGCCAACGATTGCGAAGCTGGACTATTGGGGGGCACGTTAAGAAAGGTGGAGGTGTGTTGTGAAGTAATGAGTGGCAGGGATTTTTGTGTTGTGTCTCGTGGGTACGGACATTTTTCAAGACGCGTTGCTTCGGTTTCTGATCGAAGTTTGGCTGTGAATTTTTTTTATAGCACAAAAGTGCTCTGTGCGAGATAGGGTTTAGGATTAATCGGAATAGAAGAGAGTAGAAACCCCTTTCATTAGTTTGTAATTTAAAAAAAAGGGGGGTGCAATGCATGTGCACAAAATGCAAGATGCAATGTAATTGTATATAGCATTTGCTGTATATTAATTGTACTATTATACTAAATGAATAAACTCTATTAAAAGAATAAAGTTCTCAGGAATTGTTAATTTCCGGCCGTTCATGTTATAAAACGACTCTACCCGGATGAAGGTTAAGGATGCTAAGTGAATGCAGTGAAAAACTTAGCAGCTAAACTTTCATAATCAATCTTCGAATACCATCATAAATATCCAACTGCACGAACACACACTGGTATCATCAAAATCATCAAAAATTTGTTCCGCAATATAAAGTTACCGCCCGACAACAGACAATTAGGCATTTAATCGTCTCATTATGATACTAGCGTAATAACAATACCAATTATTGTATTTCTCGAACTATCAAAAAATAGTTTTGCAATATTAAATTGCTGCGCAACACGAGATAATTTGGCACTGTATAGTCTGATCATTATACTAGCATAATAACGATACCAAGTGATTGCAATTCTTGTATCATTAAAAATTGGTTTCGCAATATTAAATTGCCGCGCAACAACGCGCACTTAAGCATTTCACAGCCTCATCATTATACCACCATAATAGCAACCGTACCGAATTACTGTATCCCGTCTATGACCAAAAATTCGTTTCGCAGCATTCAATTGGCACGCAACGAGGCGCAATTAAGCACTGCACAGTCCGATCGAAGTTTACGGCCGGATCGCATTCCTCCAGAAACCAGCGGCACATGCTTCGGCGAGCGTAAATACTCGAAAGCGTACAATCGGCGGAATAAAACGTCTGCCCGGTTCGTGCGTTTCACTCGGCAAGCGAGCCTCTCGATTAGCGAGCCGAGAAATGAACCGACAGCGCGCATTCCTCGTGCAAGACTCGATCGCCTTTCTCCCCGCTTTTATTCTCCGAAGGACCGCGGCTCGAAATTTCTTGACGGAATCGGGCGAACGTGCGTCGCAAACCAGACACAGCGAGGCAAGCGGTCGAAAGACCGAAAGAGACTCGAAGAAAGCGGCCGCGGGAGTCGCGAAACTTCCGGAAAAGGTGCTTTCGCGTGCAGTTCGTCGAAAAACTCGACTCGTCGATCCGCAGAGTCTCGACACCGGCCGCTGTCGCGGACTGTCGTCTGAAAATAAACTCCCACGTCTTTGGGACCGTTTTGCCGTCTAGCGTACCGAGCGACGATTGCGGGAATTTCTTTGATTCGCGACGCCGTTGGTTCATTGCGCGCACTGAACGCCAGCGGAAAGCTGTCAGACGTCCTGACGGTCCCTAAAAAGAGTGCGCATCTGCCATCCAGGCGCTGCGCTTCGAAGGTTTCGTATACGAGAGGCGGAAGATATCGGCGGCGCCAATGGGTTAAAGGACATTTTTATGTGTCGATTGTGCAGCTTTTTCATGATTTGCGGATGGGGCAGTTTAGCGACGTCATGCGGTATTCTGTAAGCGGTGGGCCGATGTATCGTAGCTGACAGGAATCGGGCTGCGTGGAAGCTGTCCGGTGTCTTGGCGACTTTTATATTCGGCGGACGGCGAGGAAAGGGTCTACGGAAATTACCGTTAATCCTCCGACGATAACGACCATCGAGAAATTCAGGTCGACGAGAACTTTTTCTACGGCCGCTGGAAACACGAAAGTTTCCTCCTTTTTGTATGGAGCCGGGCGTTTCGTGCGCGGGCACGAGCGAAGAGGAGAGAATGCGCGGGGCGAGAGGCTGGGAGAAAGAGAAAGGCGGGCAGAGAAGAAACACATAGGGTAAAGGATAAAAAGTGAGGTCGGAAAAAGTTTGGATGGTCGTTGCCGTGTCCCGTAGTCAATGTAGCGTCGTTACGTCGTGGCTGCGATGGTGGATAGACGAACGTACAGGGTGCGGCAAAAATCATGGCGCACCCGCTAGCAAAAATACCTGGCCCAAAAAGGCCGGGAACGTAGAATAAATTTTTATCCCGCGCTACACGGTATAATCGCGGTGATTGTATCGGTCAGATTGACTGTAAGCTCAACATTTTTTGATCGTTCGTCTACTCTAGTAGATAAATATATTAGAGAACGCGTATTTTTCTGAAGGAATTTGTAAAGAAATCATGGTGTTCCTGCAGAGGAAGCCCATGGGCCCCGAAATATGCAATACTTCTGCAGGATATAAAATCATTCAGTCAGAACAGGCACAAAAATTACTAAAATTAACAAAAATGTTGAAAATACATTCAAGTTGATACTAAGTTCAAACTTTCTTTTTCATTTGTCTATGCTGCTACACAAAGTACATCAGGGGATGAGTCTCTTTTGGGAGGAATTCGTGAAAAAAAATCGCAGTAAAAACCTGTAGAGCTCCTACATCTTTCAATAAAAACTGTTCAACCACAATAGGCACAAAAATGACTAGAACTGTATCGAATCGATCAATCTCTAAAGCACCTCCTGGCAAACAAGACTTCGCGCGTCTCTGACTTTTGTCACATCCTGTATAACCGTACACGTAGGTGAGCAGCGCTTCACAGTGCTGGACTACGCGTGGAAGAACTCGAGTTTCGAACGTTGTGGCTCGGGTACACTTCGCGCCACGTTACATACACGAGAATACGAGGGCAGGCAGGAGGGAAAACGAAACGTAAAGGGGCGCGCGAGCGGGACAGAGACGGCCAAAAGAACCGCAGACATACGACGCCCACGTCCAGAGCGGACCACTCGTGAATCCCGCTGGGAATCCACTTTAACTTTTTAACGAGAATTTGAGAAAGGCCACGCAGGACAAAAGATCGCGGCGAAAAAGGGGCAGGCGACAGAAAAATCGAAGGGGGTCCAGCGCGTGGCATGACGAATACAGACAAGCCGCGTGGTTCGCCTAACTGATCAACGAAAGCTCAACAGATCAAATCACCACAATTTTCCGGTTATTTCATCGCACACCCGATTTTTCACTTATATCATCGACCGCCCGATTTTTCACCTATTTTATCGCATATGCAATTTTTGAACTTTTTCATCGCACGCGCGATTTTTCGATTTTTTCATCGCAGGCGCAATTATTCGACTATTTCATTATAGACGCGACTTCCGACTTATTTCATCGCACGCGTGATGTTCCGATTATTCCATCGCACGCGCGATTTTTCGATTATTTCATCGTAGGCGCAATTATTCGACTATTTCATTATAGCCGCGACTTCCGACTTATTTCATCGCACGCGTGATGTTCCGATTATTCCATCGCACGCGCGATTTTCCGCTAATTCCATCGCGCACGCGATTAATCACGGCGGCACGCTTTTTGACGCGACCTCGCCGGTGGCAGGCTCCTTCAACGATTGGAAGAGCTGATTGGCCACCGTGTATGTTTTCATCTTCCAACGGGACTGTTGCCAGCGCGGCGCAATAATGCGAAAGTTACTGCAATCTCCTCGGGAGACGTTGCTGGGGCTCGATAAATCGTGGACAGCCACTACGGGGGCGAGGTCGCGAGGAGCAAAAGGAGGAAGCTTTAAGGAGAGGAGGTCGATCCTCTCACGGGGCGTTTCGTTCTTTAAGACCGGTGGAGCCCGCTCGCTCCGCTGCAGGAAATCATTGGGAGGTCCTGGAGGGTCTTTGAGGGGATATTTCATCGTCGAAGCTTCGTAATTCGGCGTCGAACTCGCTACGTGCCGCGTGTGTCACGACGTGTACGGACAGAATGTGGCAAAACGCTCGCGTGATTTCACGGCAAATGCGATTATTGTACGTCGACGGATGGACGGAAGAAATTGGAGGGGCCGCTCTCAGAGGATCAGCTGCGGAGGATTGCGAGGTGCGGTCGCAGGATCTGACAGTAGATGCTTGACTAATGTTGTGGCGGTGCAAGATGTAGGATACAATGCAAGAATCTTGATTGGAAAGTTGAAACTAATCGTTTAGAAGATTGCAAGCAGCGGAAATCAGCGGCGTCTACGAAAATATTGCGCTTAATACCTAGCAATTTTAACCCTTTTCCGACGGTAATTCTGTGCACAATTTAGGTTTGTGCTTACGACTGCAACTGTTTTGATACCGAATTTTTAAGAAAAGGAACATTTCTGATAATTCGCATTACCCACGCAATACCGAAGTCTACCCCAATCACTTCTTACTTCAGTGGTCAATTTTCTTAACACGTTGATTGCCAAGCGTATTTTGCTATGTTAGAACCGCGATGCAATGAAATACTGCAGAATATGATTAAATCGTGCAAAAGGAAGGTAATGCAGACTTGTTAGAAGCCAAAGTATTGAAGCACCGTTCCAACATCAATTGCTTTACAAGATTGCAAATAGGCTTCACTGCGAATTTTTTGCATTTTTAGTAAAATATTTTGCGCCGGTCACCGGTGACCGCTATGGCAGTCAACGTGTTAAGTCTCTACTCAGCCCCGGTCGACACACGCGACAACATTTCTCAATGCATCATCCACCTACTTATACCCAAAGCTAAAAATTCGCGAATGCTTATCGCGCAGTTGCACGCGCAGCGAAGATCTTCTGAAGCTTCTCGCGAAACTGTCAGTCGCGTTCTTAGTGTCCGCGCTGCTTGTACCACGTTTTCTCCAAACATCCGCCTGATCCGCTTACAACGGTTCTGTTCCCGCATGGGCAACGATTATTCGGAAAGACATTTACATAGACGTGGGGCCCGGGTTCGAGAGTGGACGAGGAAGTTCATGCACCCCAGTGATCGGTCACGACGGCAATCAGCTCTGGACTTCCTGCGGTGTCAGAGCCTTCACGGACCTCGAGAGTTCATTCCAGTTCAGCGATCGACCCGACTTCGTGAACTCTCCCTCTCTCACGCCGTAACATTATCCCACGGGAGATTATCTCGAGCGGCCCCCGGGAGAGTCCTTGCGACTGTTACTATTATCATCGCCGGTTACCATTATTCGCTAAGCAGTTCTTTATCGGTCACGATTTCGATCGTGACGTCGATCATAATCGCGACCGCGGCAAGGTGCACTTTCCCAAGGTGCAGAGGGCGGGTGTTTCGATGGGTGCAGAATTCTGTTGAAAAGTGACAGGTGCGTCGAAATGGAAGAGGCCGGATGCCATTTTACGGTAGGATCGAAGGAAGCCGAGTTTGTGCAGGCTGCGTTATTACTTTTTAATTGTGTCGATTTTCAAGTTTCGGGGCCTTGGGTTCGCCGCGTTAAGATTTTTCAATCCTTGGGAATAAGCTGAAAGGCGGAGGTTCTCTTATAATATACTACATTATCTGCGACAAAGAAAATTCCATTTCCCAATTATAGGCATTCCAAGATATCCAAGCATATTGAGTGAATTGATGTGATTAAGTGGTAATAAAGAAATGCAACCGAAAATCGGGCGCTCTCTGCAGTTCCACATTCTTAAAGTTGACATCCAGTATTTTACGGTAGTAGAAAAATTACTGGGATGGCCAGCAAGTACTAGTTCAGTCTTACTGTACTATCAATGCAATGAGCAGGGATTGCCATGAAACGTTTCATTGCACCCACGACTTCGTATCTGCTTCTATTCTACACATGGTCCTCTAGAATTATCCCATCCTTTAAGCTGCTCTTACTTATCCCTGCACTAATCTCCTTCCCAGCCGTTCTCTATGACCAACCGATTATCGGCCAATTACGTATTCTCCTTTAACGATGGACTAAGGGTTCAATTGAATCGACCATCGCGCGGTCATCGCACGCAAACTGTACCGAGCAACAAAGCAGCCAATCGACACAACGACCGTGTGATGACTTAGTCGTAGCACAAAGCGACCTTTTATTTCCGAGGTATAATGGGATAAAAACCGTTCCGACTCTTTAGTACTTATGTGCACGGTGGCATGTGTTTTATCCCAGCTTTGGATATTAGAATAATCGTTTACGATAAGTCCCGGCAATTTTGTTTTATCACAGATATGACTGACGTTTCATAGATGTTAAGGAAAAAATATGTAGGGAAGATCTACATACAACGCGATTAATATATTACTATAAATTGTTATAATATTTTTAGCACGTTATAGGTATTTGCATGGTAGGAACTCACGTTATACAAAAGTGTCATTTTCTCCCTGGTGTGAAATGTTCAGATTCTGTATGTCGTGTACTTTGCTATTCTTTAGCTATTATAATATTGCGTACCTATATATTTTACTGAAAATCTATTCTTAAAATTCTGTTTAACACGTCCACTGCCAAGCATGTTTTACTATATTAGAACGGCGATGCTATGAAATACTACAGCGTTTAACTGAATTATGTAAAATGTAAATAATGTGCAGGTATTAGAAACCAAAGGATTGCACCGCTATTCTAACAACAACTGCATATATAAAATAATAATTACTACTCATTGCGGATATTTGGATCTTCAGCAAAATCTCTTGCGTCAATTACCGGTACCATCATGGCGTCAAAGTCAAAGTGTTAACTCAACACTGATTAAAAAAATGCATTACAACCCAATTCTGTATATCATATTCTTAAATTTCTGCTCAACCAATCCTTTTTCGTTTCAAAACCCACTCACCCACACTCGGGCGTTTCAAAAGGCATCAGACCGCAAACGTCCCTACTTTAACCTGTACCCGATCAATCTCCGACTGTCGTTCGGTTACGTACCGCCGCGCCAATAAACGATCTCCTCGCGTCTCGCCGATTCCAGCCGACTCCGAATAAAGCTCTCCTCGTAACGCGGCTGGTCTAACGGTGCGCAGGACATTTCTGGCGAAACGCTTAACGGTGATATTTAAAGGCAGCCGCTAGTCGCGCCCATTTTATCTCCTGCGCCCAGTCCGGACACCTCGATGTCTTTAAAACACGTGAACCCCGCGGGAGTTTATCTCGCGATCCCAGTCTCTATTATGATTCAACTGACAAGCTATTTGTAGTCCCCGAGAGAGGAAGGCCTCGTCGTGGAGGGGATTAGAGGATCGGCGAGGACGGTACAAAGAGGACACGAGTTCGTGCATCCCTCTCCGGCCTCTTGTTCTCTCTCGACTCAGCCGGGACAAGAAAGGCGCCGTTTCTTTTTTACCGGGGAATCACGAGCAACGAGAGGGATGGGACGGTACGAGACGCAGTCAAGAGAGAGATGCCGCCACGATATCTACCCTTTTGTAACTCGGTCCCGGCACGGAGCAGGGCAAGCCTGACGTGCGCAGCATTTGTGATTTGTGACCAACGCATCCTCCGGCAGGCGCGTGCGCTACGTGGACACTCTGCGGCTTGCGGAGTCCGAAGGATCCCCGGCGCCTATTTCTTTCTGTTAATCGTCAAGACGCACTTTCAAGAGGAAAATTCCGTGGTCGTGCATGCGTCTGTTCCGGTGCCTCGCCGTCCGCGCACCGAGAGGACGTCTTCATCAGCCCACCGCCATCAGGTATCTCGAAGCGACCGTCATCCATCAACGCGCCGGCGTATCGGTCGGTCTATTACGATCTATTAAAAATGATTACTCATCTTTTTAACGAAACTACCCGGAGACACGTCGCGCAGACGTCTATTTAGACAGCGAGGCAGACACGCCGCGGCGAAACGAACGACGTCCGTCAACGATCCTCGGAACCTTCGATCCATCATCCGTGCCGGCCGATCCACGGCCTTAGTTAGCTGTCGCGCGAAAGTGAGCCATAAATATCATCCCACCCTGCCTCGGCCGTACCCACCGTTTAACAATCCTATCCCGCGGAGATTCGGACCCTCGCTTCTTTTGATACGGTGGCGTGCGCACTGGGTGTTCATGGTCGGCCTCGCGTTGTATCGTCATGTTAATATACCGTCCTGCCTCGCTCCCCCGAGCTCCGCGCTGCGTTGTTTGTCGTACGTTTAATGCCGGATGGGATTTGTGATCGTCGCGTGATGTATCGCGGTGCTTGTGGACTCTGGGGATCGGCGGGTTGCTCGGCTCCGCCGAAACTGGGGGAGCGAGAGGGAAGGATGGCTGTCCTCAAAGCGGTCAAGGACGACGAACTCGTCCTGCTGGACAGACCGCAGAATGTCCTGCGGCAGACCTCGACCCTTATTCGGCCGACGTCGTAGGATTTTCAAAGTCACCGGCGACTGAAAGGGCCTCCTAGCTGCGATGCCATTTCGCTGGGCGTCGTTAGTCGTTGTCAGATGAGGCGCGGGCGCATTCGTGATTTTGTCGCTTTTTTTGGAAAACGGGCATTCGATAAGGAGGCACGCGATCGATGCTGCGGCGGAGTCGTTAGGAATTTAAGGTGTTTGCGGTCAGTGGAAGCACGGGAAGATTCGGCGGCGGGCGAAAAGAAGGTTTTGACGGTGAAATATGGGACTCGGCAATTTGATGGTAAAATGACAGGAACTATTACTATTACGTTCTGGTAACTTTCGTTGAGGTTTATTAATGGAATACTTGGAAAATGTGTCCGAACTCGTTTCCTCCTTAGCTGTCTAATCTAAAATTCGATATGTCGCGTACCTATGTCTTTTTCAGATGACGTATGCCTATATAATTATCCATAAATCTAGTTTTTCGGGAGCTGTCAGGTTAACGTTATAGAAGATTTCATCTGCGCTTGACCGAAAACTATCACGAGTTTTTAAGAATTTTTTGTAATTAATACAGTTGTACATAGTTATATTACTATGGCTATGGGCAGTTGCCATAAGATCAAATAGGGACGCAAGTGACAAACGGACTTGATCAGAAATACGCTCTAATTCGATGAAACATCAGAGTAATCAGGTTTTCCGTTCGATGCTTCCTGGACCGACGTCGCTGGAAATAACCGATTGAATATAAAATTGGATCGTTGTAATATCTGCGAACTCTCGAGAAACTAGTGGGTCGTAACATCGATTGGCGGCCATTAGTGATCGACGTTTCCGGTACAGGCGGCACTTCCACCAAATTGCCGATGTTAATTGAACAATCGCCGCGTCTTCCCTCATCCCGTCCGACATATAAGGAATTTCGGGAAAGAAACGTGCGTTCGAGCGGACAACGGCGACACGGCCGATTAAAGAATGAGCATATTTGCGCGAGATTTACCGGCGCCGCAGGTGTTCCATATTTTGGGCCGCGGAATAGCGACCGAAAAACGTTACTACGGGAGACTAATGGCACCGACATAAATCGGAGATTTAATCGGGCGACGACACGCGATCGTAACGAAACCGTCTACATTCCCGGGAGACGGGAAGGCGAGATAAGAGGGGAAAGATATTTCTTCACAAGGTGCACGATGTCCAGCCTAGACGATCCGAGTCCGCCCGCGGACGAGTAGATCCATTATAAACTCAGCGACTTTCTCTCCGCCTATCTACGAAACAACACCGGTTCCATAACACGTCAGCACCGCACTACGTAAACGGCACAATGCGTCAACCGTCGGGAAATTCGACAAAGAACGTCGCCGAGAATTGTGGCCATTACGCTTGACCCCACATCTTACGCGTGCGTCGGCACTCGAAACTCCGAGCCGAACTATCCTCAAGATTCCACGTCTCCATTACCGCGACGGACGCTAATTAATTTGTGACGTCCTCGGATTTTTCAAAACGCACGCCGACTTTGACAAAAGCTCGGGGCAGCAGGAAGAATGGAGGTCGGCATGCACGCGTGCACGTAATACGGCAAGAAAGAAAAAAGGACAGGAATTCATTTGCAGAGCCGTGCTAAGCCGTTCCGTAAATACTGGCTGGCAGGGTGTGGTTAAAAGGCACCTTTTCACGGCGTGCCGCATTAGCACGTTTCTTCCTTACGTGCGGAAGGCGAAGGGTGCGGAGGGGAAACTGAGTGCGAGGACATCGTGAATGGACGAGGGCACGTCGCCGCCCAAAAAGGACTCGTGAGGATTCGTGCGAAATCGCACAGTCAAACGGACAAAGGACTCGTCGAGGTTAGAATTGTCCTCGCGAGGAAGGTCGGAAAGTAACGAGTCACGCCGATTCCGCCGTGATTCGTTTCCTACGTGCTCGACACTCGACGCTGAACTTCACGTTTATGAAAGTTCGGCGATCGGAGTGGCGTGTCTTCGAACGAAATTTCCGGAAACTTGTATCCTGACGCGTTGCTAACCGGCAACTGAGTTTATCTGTTTTAAGACGCCCCTGGGAGTTTCTTAATTCCCTTTGTTAACACCGCACGCAATTTCGGCGATGTTATGAGTTGCGTGGGAAATTGGAATGACCGTATGTACGTACGTACCGGTGCTTTCAGAAGGAATGTCTGCTCGAACAAGAATAACTCCGGGAATGTGCCCCATGCGCGCAGTCAAATTCTTTAGGAAAGTCTTTCACTCACCGCTCTTCATGCAGCGCCTAACCAAGTACTGAACGTCCTTACCTGAAACAAAACGAGAAAAACGTGAGACGAATGAAATCCACGGCAACAGCGAACGGCCACAAGAGAATTTTCATTATTTATTCTATGCATATAATGATGAAATGATAAAAATTATGGTTATGTAAGATCGTGCCCTCGGTCATAGTACATTGACCACCACGGCCCCTTGGTTCTTATATATAATAATATTTATATTATAATATATAATAATATTTTCTTGTAAGTATAAGAAAATGTCTATCAAATATAACTGTCTGAAAAAAATATTCCGAAACATGGTTTAGAAAACGCTAAACGATGCATTTTTATTTCGTATTATTTCATATCATTTAATTTTAATCATTCTAAACATCGGAGACACTTCAATCACTGATAACCACTGTAGGTCCATCGAAAAAACAATGTCCGACCACACGTAACGAAGCTACGACGTTACTCATTTTGTCTGCAACATCGCAGTGAAATTGACCATATGAGAACCGCATGTGACGTGACGAAACCTTATGCAATACGATTGAATGACACGAAACTAAAAATAATCCATATAGATGGTAGCGTCAAAGATTCAACCATTACGCTACCATTAATTTAGGAAATCATAAACGTCACCGCTTGCAAAATTTCATCGAGATCAAGCATATCAATCACCTATCGCCGATCACTGGGAAGCAGCGTGGCAATCAACGCGTTAACAAGAAGATTCCTGCCAAAATTGTTAGCCAGCCCTCTGACGCTCTTCTCTTCTCATCCCTTCGCCGCGCCCTTTCGCTCTTTTATCGAGGAAAACGAGGTCTCCCATTTCTATGCACCGACTCGAGGCTCCTGCAGCCTCTGGGCGAAGTTCGGGCTCGATGTCCTCCGCACAACGGCTTCATTATGCGACATCTGCGATCTTTCCGGGCGCACGACCCGGATTCCGCGAAAGTGGTCCACCTTTTTCGTAATTTCGGTCCTGCGGCCGTCGGGAAAAGAAGGGCGGGTAGCGGAGAAGTCGAGCGGAAAATGAAGAAGCGGGAAGACCATTCGAAGGTCCCGTACACGTAATCACCGCATTTCCTTTTCCCTTCTCCCACGCCCTGCCCGGCTCCTACCATTTTTCTCCCACGACGACGGCCCGCTTTCTTGCGTTTCTTAGTGCAGGTGGATCGAAACACCTGTACAGATGTCCCGAAATGAATTTATGCATGACGCCGGGACATTTTTCCTATTCCCCCGACTCAGCGGGTTTCGAGGAGTCGATTTAGAGAGTCGACGAACGAGAGAACTCGGGGACCTTTCGGGGTCGGCGTGTTTTATATTGGGCGCGGTCGAATTTCGGTTGGTGAAGAAGAATGTGAAACGTTCATGGATAATTCTGCTAATGACAGCGACGGAGGTTATGGGGGTCTTGTAAGCGCATGATGTCAGGAGTATCGTGGATGTAAAAGCGTAAATGGGTGTTCAGCCAAAATACTGGATGAGGTCTAATGGAGGTGTACATTTTTGCATTTTGTATGTAGAGTTGCGACTTTTTGCGGTAAAGAAGTTAGTTTTTCCAATTTCTGCGGATGCCTCTACAGGAGTAAGTGCAACCGCGACTGGATTACATGTATCTTTCATGCGCACGGTGTTATCAGGAGCGCTGTCAATGTTCGGCCGAAATACTATACGACGTCTGAAGAAACATGTGTATTTTTGCGCTTTGTATGTGGACTGTGCCTTCTTTCGGTCGACAACTTAATTTTTCCAATTTCGCTACATGTTTCGCATCCTATGAATGCCTCTTTAGAAATGCTGTGCAATAGCGAGTGTGCATATTGCTGTGCAATTTCTGCATTTTTATGTAGATTGTGCCTTCTTACAACTGACAAGTAAATTCTTCCAAATTTGCTATATATTTTGTGCCTTACAGATGCCTCTTCAGGCGTAAGTGCCGTGCAGTATTATACGCTCTATATTTCTGCACTTGCTATGGTTCATTGTGTGATTTTGTCGGAACAAAATTTGTTACAATGGTCCAGTCACAAAAAACATACATTCGCCTAATTGTTTCTACTGCCAATTTTTTTCTAACTATCGCATTATGCACTCCTGCATATACCGCTACCGCTATTACTACAAGAACATGATAATTCTGTGATTAAAAAATTGTCTAAATTCTCAGACTATAATTGTATCTCCGTCCAGCTCTGCACTGAAAAAACAGACAAATCTATGTCATCTGCTAGCGCGTTGACAATTTGATCCCCGCGAACAGCAGGCTGAATTTATGCCAGACGATCAACGTGCTAAGCCCTTCGTCAACGACTGCGACGCGTTCTGTGACCATACGAAAATTAGCCGAGTAAGCGAGATAGCAAAAAGAACCAGTTAGGAAAGGGAGAAGCAATTTCTTCGTTGGGTGCCCACGAAAACTCTTCCTTTTTCTTCGACGGGACCCGCGTGGCCTCTGGAAAATAAACTGGCCACTTTTATCGATCGACGTCGTCCCGGAGTCGTTTCGTGGCCGCCATTAAACGCCCTCCGTTGACGGTACCACCCCCTTCTATTTCATTTCCTCTCTCTCTCCCGCTCCCTTCAGCCATCCCATCCCTTCCCTTCCTATCCACCTTTCTCCCCCTCCCCTCTTCCGGTCCATTAAGCCCGAATAATCAGCCCTCTCTTTGCAGCCGACCTCATCACGATGAGTGGAGGCACGTCCTTTCTCTCTTTCCCTCTTTTTTCTCCTCCCCTCTCACTTCGCCGGCCTCATATTCCGCTAAACAGGATTTCGAGCACTCATTATCCGGGATTCGGCGCCTCTGCGTTGTTTTCATGCCCGGCACGTCACTTCGTGGGATCCGCGTCCTCGTGCGTCTAAACACTGGATGATATGATCGATAAGCGTCGCGCGCACGGACGTGCGTGCATTTTTCACGGAGGCCCCGATGTGCAAGGAATCGCTGCGGATTGATGCGACGCGACCGGAAATGGAACACGGTGCGATTTTCAGAAACTCTTCATCGCGCTCCGTTTGGATCCGCATGCGGGTGGATCATTTTTGGAATTTTATTATCTCGTTGCATACGTGTAAGGTTATACGGTCTCAAATGTAAAAGTAGATGATTGTTTGCGGAGTTTTGCTCAAATGAAAATGGAACAGTGAGCGATCTTGAGAAGCTTTCAATGGAAATACTGTAGGTGCGATAAGTAAAGGCAGTATCGGGTGGGATCAATCTCGATTCCTTTGGATCCGCAGTTTAATTTACTTTAGCGCTAATTTAGGACGAACCATTGCTTGTTAGCGCCTGGTATAGGTTAAATGAGCGACAGCTAGAGGATTATTGACTTTCCTTTTTCACAATTAATGTACTCTATAAAAAGACAGCATTTGTGAACTATACAGAAAAAAGGCAGACGAGAAAAAACTACACATACAGAAACCGTGTCACCGTAAATCTACGTGTGAGTCAACGAATGATCAATAAAATTAAATACCTGATGCTATTTACAGGGAGCATGGAATAAGTGTTAATGCTAAAATATCCAATAACATAGAATGAGCGGCGTAAACGATGAACGACTGACGCGGTGTAGCATTTATATATAATTTATACTCAAGATTTAAATAGAGCTCAGACTTCTGACACTCTACGAATATCACACCATCCCAAATAACGTATATTAAATATTACTTCTACGCGTCATACGCTTCTTTTTCTCTCCTTTCCCAATCCTGCTTTCCCTGTTCCGCGTAGGCTTATCCCTGAGATGCCATCTGCAACCTCGTCGCGCTTGTTAGCGGAATATAAATTTGCGGCGAAATTCAAAGGGATCTTAAGTGATGTCCGGCACTGAAGTAGTCATTGTTGTACGGAACGCGACGAGTTATAATCCAAATACCTGTAATGCGCACCTGTCACGAGAGG
This sequence comes from Cryptocheilus praepositus, assembly GCA_033815515.1. Lineage (NCBI taxonomy): Eukaryota > Metazoa > Arthropoda > Insecta > Hymenoptera > Pompilidae > Cryptocheilus > Cryptocheilus praepositus. Next base: position 3,137,234 of record JAWWQZ010000227.1, read on the forward strand.
CCTCCTTCGCTACGAATTTTTGTTTGGAAAATCGAAGGGGAATGAAGAGGTAGTAGAGTGTCGTGCCATTCCTTGGCACCTCGGCATTCCACCGGAGAATTGTAAAGAGTTCGAACCGATTATTGTAAAATACAAATTTCGCAATTTATTGCGTTTCTTGATTTTAACACGCTCTTCTGCCAGCTACGTTTTATTCCGCCGACCCTCGCGGCCGCGGTTTAAAGAGAAACGTCTATTACCATAACCGCTGGACGCGGAGGATGGAAAAACAGTTAGCGAAAGACGAATAGGAATTTTGACGTGCAGTGGGCGGATTAAAATGGATCCGATTTGGCGATAAAGCGGCGATCCAGGATTTATCTGGACTATCCGCCGGTCGGCTATGGCGGTCCACGCGGCGATATAGATAGTCGCCGGATGCGGCCGGAAACTAAACGCCGGCGCGCCGGAAATGACGCCGACCACCTCCGTGTACTTCCTCTCTTTGCCGAGGCCACTGTCCCTATTCACCTCCGGACCGAGCCCCGAGCCACCCTCGGACACGAGCTGTTCGCTGCGACAGGAAATTCGATCGTGCTCGTGACGCGCGTACGCACGAGGCTGCCATTTCAGGCGGCTGCCGATCGAGAGCGAATCGACGAAAATTAATTTGTTACACGCCGATGCAGCGGGGCAATGAAAGAAAGACCTGCCCGGAGACAGACGGTTTCATCCTTTGCGTTCAACTGCCCTGTGAGAGGGACACGGACACATTGTACGGTATCACGAAGGGAAATGTATGCAAAGCTAGCGTTTGGAGGAATCGTTTGTTTCTTTAACACGGTAACTGCCAAGCGTATTTTACTATATTAAAACGACAATGCTATGAAATACTACAGCGTTCGACTGAATTATGCAAAATGTAAATAATGTGCAGGTATTGCAGACCAAAAGATCGAATCACTATTGTAATAACAACTGCATTTATAAAATAATAATTGCTACCCATTGCGAATATTCTGGATCTTCAATAAAATTTCTTGCGTCGATCACCGGTGACCATCATGGCAGTCAAAGTGTTAACCCCTTGCCGTGAGAAGAAATGCCGAAAGAATTTGGGTCCAAACGATACCTTGCGACTGCCTGTGAAGTAGCCGTGCACTTATATACTACATGCGATAGTGCTTTTGCAGAATTCAAATAAATTTGAACCAAAAACGTTTAAAAAATTATTTGATTTGTTTTACCTTTTGTATACATTTCTGATACAATTTTCACGTATGGCCCGAAATTCTCATCACGAGTCAGACTCGTTAAAGTACGGCAAGGGGTTAAGAGATTTCCGATGCCGTTGTAAGTCAAATACTAGATGATGCGTTTAGCGTCAACCCTATTGCACGTCTAATAAGAAAAAGATTTCAATATTATTGTACTGTAATTCCAAGAGTAATAGCAAGTGAAATATTACACCATGTATTTAATTTTAACACTATTGCACGTTAATAATTAAATGATTTCAGTATTATTGCACCGTAATTCCAACCGTAATACTAAGTAAAATATTACATAATGTGTTTAGCTTTAACCCTATTGCACGTTAATAACCAAATTATTTCGGTATTAATGTAATATAATTTCAACCGTAATAGCAAGTACAATGTTAGGTGATGTGTTAAACATCAACCCTATTACAAGTTAAAATTAAAATTAATTCAGTATTATTGTATCCTAATTTCAATCTTATTTAACCTTAGCATTACCGGTGCGGACTACATTATATTTGGAAAGTCCTGCCATATTTAAAATTTGTAAAAATCGTGATGAATCAACGGAGAAGAAAATTTGAGCAACTGCGAGAACGTACTTGGACAGTATATGTATACAGACCGATGAATTACATACTATCTGTGCGCGAGAAAATAAACGAGGGTGTATTTTATGTTAAAAAAAAAACGCCAAATGAAAGACGACAGACAACTTATCACTGGGATTATTGTCCAACCAAATCTGCAATGCGTCTTCGTGATTGTTTTGAACGTTATTACAACTTCGAAAAAAATTTTATTTCATAAAATGTATATGAATAAAGCTTTACGCAAAATATGATTTGCATAAAGTAATCCTATCCGAAACTAAAAAACAGGTGCCGTGCCCTTTGCTGCCACCTTAAAATCAATATTGAACGCTGTCAACATAGATTATTCTTTGTTCTGGCTGTCTGAAGGCTCAAACTTTCAATAACCGCCCAACACCAGGAAAATTAATCCTGACACACGTGTCGCCACTTTTTGCGCGTTGACGCTAACAAATACGTATTGGAACATGATTATCACAGACTAGGTTTTAACGGAAACAACGAATTTCGGGCGTTGCATTATACAGCGTTTTTGTGTAAACGTGCGCGAAAGTGTGTGTAATGAAATTTCCATGTTTTTCCGCGAAACAATGCCAAAGGCTGCGTAAGGATCATCCGTCTGCATTGATATCGGCCGAGAACTCTTCGCATTGTAAACACACCTGTACTTTCCGCCCTGATAAAATATGATCGGCACGTCCAGGCGACCGGGAGGGATGGCGGGAGAAACACGGGGAGAGTGTTTATCACGATGATAAACGATCGCGGCCTCTCTCGCGGCGGACGTTTCGCTGAATGAGAGGAAGAGAGCCGCGAGAATTTACCGTCGCCGTAGCGTTCTTTACGGCGGCATCGACGTCACGGAGTAGAACGAATTTCAGGACTCACCTGGCGAAGAGTTATCCTACGAAAGAACACTCCCAAGTACCTCCAGGAATCCTACTTACACGTCATCGAACTCAGCGTCGAAATACTTTCGTAGAAAAACCTATTTCCGTACTCTGTCATTATGCAGACATTCGATTAATTGGAACTAAATTTTAGTATTACTGTAATTCAAGTACAATAGTAATAAGGGACCACTTCTAGAAAATACCTGTCTTCTATTAAATTCTGTTTGTACTTGCTTTACATCAAATAAAAAAATAATACGGAACTTTCTCAGAAATATATTAATTTTGTATTAAATTATTAACACGTTTGCCGTATTAGAACGGCGATGCTATGAAATACTACAGCGTTTGACTGAATTATGCAAAATGTAAATAATGTGCAAGTATTGGAGACCAAAGAATCGCATCACTATTCTAACAATAACTGCATTTATAAAATAATTATTACTACCCATTGCGAATATTTCGGATCTTCAGTAAAATCTCTTGCGCCGGTCACCGGTGACCCCGATGGCAGCCAACGTGTTAAGGTCCCTTCTTACTTTTCCTAAAGAGGAACATTAAATCGACAATGAAACTATATAAAGCGCATTCAACCGCAATACGCGTAATATTCGGAATTTTCGCTGCAATTTGATTTGAAACCGAAAAGTTCCTCCACGTCGCGGTAGTTTGCCTCATCACTTTTACCAGAGATACGCCGTTCGCACGCGAAACACATGGCGCCCGACATCCGACGCCAGGAAAGCGCGTAGCGCGTGACGAGGTGTACATATCGTCGGGAATAACGGCGCTGCCGAAGTTTCGAAGTGCATTAATTAGCGCGCTGTACGTCGGCATTCGTCGCCCGTCCATCATCTTTCGACGTGTAACGTCAATGGCGTCTGCGGTATTGATCTTCGGCCCGCTCCGATTAATATCCGGGAACGACGAGGACTATTACGCAACCGCGCATGAAAAATGCGCCCGCCGTCCGGCGAATAAATTTGCGATGATAAATATTAACGGACAACGGGGGCGGTTACGAAAAGCGTCCGGCGTATCGGTTCATCGGGACACGCACGTTCGGTTCTTCGTTGACGGACATCAGTAAGGATCGCCGTCATCGGTCATCCCGCAATCTTTACGAGATACAACTACCTTTCCTGCAGCTACGTCGGACCATTTTTCACCGTCGTCGTTATCGACAAATCGTCCCAGGTGAGTCGAGGGGACCCGAGATCATCGTACCTCTTGTCGTGCCGGCTTGTGCACGGGGACCCGCTAGTAAAAAATAGACGAGCGCTGAAGGGACCGTGGCAATTTGCTCCTGTTAATTGCTGTCGTCTGTGAATTTTGCCGGAAACGTCCGTTATGCGGCAAGAATTTTCCCGACCGCGAGGTGGGGTGAATGATTCTATGTTTATTTCGTTAGACGCTGTAAAACCTGCTGTGCTATATGATTGAACACATAAATGCTTTAACGATGCGAATTGGACTTAACACGTTGACTGCCATGGTGGTCATCGGTGACCGGCGCAAAAGGTCTCACGAAAAACTCAAAAAATACTCAATCGGTCGCATTTATAATTTTGTAAATGCAATTAATATTATATAGCGATTCAATTCTTTGGTCTCCGATACCTTCGCATTATTTTCACTTTGCACAATTCAATCGTATTCTTTGATTCTTCATCCGGTTGCAGTTTTAATATAGTAAAATACGCATGGCAGTCAAAGTGTTAAAACCGATTTTCTTAACAATTTGTTTCTGTTAATGGCCTCCGACTGTGAATTGCATGTTGTCATTGATTCTATATTTTTTCGGTTAAACGCTGGGACACCTGTGCACTCAAAGTCATAGCGCAGATGATACTTGACGAATGTAACGTGGAACTTACGGTGACTCAGCGATGATAGGACGAACGAGACAACGAAGGAGTAGGATGAATAGAAGGAATTGGAACGAAAGGGCGAGGCTCCATTAAAATCACGAGGACCTTTTGGCCAGCCGCCGTAACGAATTTCCGTTCAGGATGCCGAGTACTCGGACGTGGCTAGAAACTCGTTGTTCGGACAGATAATCCAGACTACGGACCGTGAACAAACGTGATCGAGTTCGCATTATTATCACTTCGCCAGTACGTGTTATACCGTAATAACTGGAAAAGCAGTTTTTGGCAAAATAAAGTTGGCGAGAGAAAAAGGCAGTGCGCGGCGAATTTCAGTTGTAGCGACGTAATGAACCACCACCCCTCGCCATGCCGGTCACTAACCCTGCCGTAAATTCTGCTTAATTCGTGTACGCCGGCGAAATTCATTATTCGCCGCGTGTATTATCGGATCGGCCGCACGCGATTGCAAGTGATTATTATCGATAATGCCACTCGATGGGACGAACAATTTCGCTGAGCCTTGAAACTTATTACGCGACGCGCATTTACGTAACGGCAATTGCGTTTGTCCTTTTGTCAATGCGCGGAGGACGCAGCTAACGAGAAGTCTGCGTAGTTGGCTGCCAGCGATATATGCAACGGGCTTGTCATTTTAAGGAAAGTCTGTCGAATGTCACGGGACCGAAGAACCTTTAAATGTCAGATGCATCGCATTCTTCGGAGCTTAACAAGACAAGGTCGTGATCGACGAGCGGTCAAGGCTACCAAGGAATTTATTTCAGGACGCGCGTAACCGGAATAAAGACGGACGACGATAATCGTGGAATTCATTCGACGGAGTAGTGTTTTAAAATAGTAGAGTTAAAATATTAAGCTAATATAAATATGATGATAACAATAATGTAAAAATACACTATAAATATTAGAATATTCACACTCAAATAGTAAAGGGCTTCGTCTAGAAGATACTTTTCTTGTATTTCCAATCTATTGCAATGGTATCCACTTCTATTTGAAAGGGAACAAAGTACCTTCTTTTGACACTCTAATCAATTATTCAATTCAAACAAATTCTCTTCTGTTCCCAATCTATTGCAAACATATCCATTCCTATTTGAACTAAAAAAAACATCTCCCTTCTCCAATCTAATGAATTATTCAATCCAAACAGTTCCTTTTCTATTCCCAATCTATTAGAATCACACCCATTTCTATTTAAACTAAGAAATAGTATCAGCTTTCCCCATTTTAATAGATTACCCAATCCAGACGAATGTTCTCCCGTTTCTATTCTGTTACAATCATATCCATTTCTATCTGAACTAGAAAAATGTATCTCCTTTCTCCAGTTCAATGCATTATTCGTTCGAAACAAATTTTCATCTATTCCCAATCTGTTACAATATCAATTTCTACTGGGACTCGAAAAAAAATATCTTTCTCCAACCTAATCAATTATACGATCTAAACAAATTCTCTTCTATGTCCAATCTATTCCAACGATATCCATTTCTACCTCGAACAGAACAGACGTCTATTACTTTATTCGCCTATTTCGAACCCTGGTAGCCTACGATCGGAATCTTCAGTGTCCGCGCATCGACCACACGACTCCAGCAATTTTCCTCGCGACCCCGCCCACGCGTCCACGCGAAGAAAGTCTTTCCACGCCCTCCCCCTCGCCCACCCCCAATAAACATAAATCCCGCGCGCCCAGAAAACGCACCGCGCACTTACAACAGGGCCGCTGCAAAAACGTAACGTTTAAGCCGTTCCACGCGATACGCCGCGCCATTTGATATACAGTTGAGCCCGGGCCGAATCATAAATTACGCGGCTTACAGTCCGCCGCCGTCAAATCTCCCGACTACATCGTCCAACTCCAAGAATCAACGTTCTCGCGTGTCTCCCTCGGCCAACAATCATAACTCTGTTATGCGAGTTCAAACGAGCAGCCGTCCGCGGAATTTATTGGCCTCGCTTTACGTTTATATCGGTTATTAATCCGTGTCTCGCCTCGCCTCTTTCTCCTTTTCCCCGGCTTCCAACCGCGCGGCGGGCGCATTGTGACATTTAAGTCGCCGAGCGTTCGAGGCTTAACACTTGGCCAACCGCAGGCTCGTCGCAACTAAACGTACGTTCGCCACCATCCATTTTTTTGCAAGTATCGCAAGCTAATCTTCACTATTGCAAAGACGCGGAGAATGTATAAAAGCGATTTTTATGGAGGAATTGTATTCGGTGGTGATGATTGTATACTGTGTGCAGGAGTAAAAAACATGATATTCAACATCCGCTGGGTAATTGAGTATTTTTTGTAGTTTAGGTGAAACGCAAAATTACAGACGAACTATGACGTTTAAGCGTGGAGTTAAAAATGTGTGACGACTCTTTGTGTTTTTTAATACTGTGATCTTCAATACTTGAAAGACCAGAAGAAGGTGTAAAGATTATTTTAACGATTAAATTATATTTATTGGTAATGATCCTGTATTGGGTGTAATGATAAAGTATTTTTCGTAGTTCAAGCGACACCTCAAATTAACAGTAAATTACATAATTTAAATGCGAAATTTATAAATAAATATAATTTAAAAACATAATTTAAAAATATGTAATGTACTTCAGTATTTTTTTTTAATCATAATGTCCGGAGTAGATAAGTTCCCATTGCGACGTCCCATTGCGGTATTTGATGCGTTGCAAACAACGCCAGTTCAAGACTGCGTAAAAAACACAAGCGACGTAAAGACAATAAAAACAACGAGTTGCTATGAAAAAAATCAGAGATTTTCGCATTCGGCAGGATCAGTGTTAAGCGGTCGACAACGGCGTTATCCGCCGATGCGCGCGAGAAGTGCCGCACTTCCGGGATAATTGTCCTTCAATACGGCTCCCTCCCCGGACCAATGACGGGATCCACTTCGCAATTAGTTACGGTCGTGTTGTCACAGCCGTGTTCATTAAGTGACTGAGCGCGGCAACTAATAAGAGCGCGCGTCCGTCGCTTCTCAGTGGATTCGCGTGACGCGACGTACGGAACTATGAGGCAAACATGAATCCGCTAAATTACATGGGGGAACGCGGCTGATGCCGTAATATTCGGAAATCAAATGCAACGAAGTAATCAACGGGAGAACACGTTCATAAGCGGCACTCGATGTAGCCGACGGTTTGAGAAATTATGCGGACATGCTATTGTGGTCGGTACGGCGGGCGCGGCTTTTGATAAATTCGATGTAACGCTGAGAGTTATAACAGTTTTTGTGATTAAAAACGGGCAGAGTTGGTATTGTACACATACTTATCCCGGGCCAGTTGCAGTTCATTACTTTGGGCCTATTTGGGTATTTGCGAGTGAATATAAGTGGGTGGTCTGCTTAGTGTCACTCCACAGGTCTGTCCTTTCTATGTTTTTGGGAATGTTAATGTTTATGTCGAATTAAATATAGTCAATATTTATGAACGTTAAATTATATAAATTTGCACACGTTTCATTAACTTTGCTCTTGTTTCCGACATCCGTTACTTCATTCATTTTGTTGCCATCCTTTGATGGTGTACATTCAGATCAAAATAGGACATCTTGACTAGAAAGTGATATTGCACCTTACAGTCATCAGAAATGGAATATCAAAAAGAGAGATATTCGGCCTTACAGTATTGGGTGTAATGTCCGAGATAACAATTAAAGGAGAATGCACGATTTGACATGAACGCTTGACGATGGAAGGTGATGTGAGAGAAGAAAGCTCGATTTTGAGATAAGGTGCAGGTGACATTTGTCGTGGCCGTTAATTGACGCTAATGCGATGTGTGACATGGCGCAAAAAAGTGTGTCCCGGTCAGATTCTTACAGCACGATCGAAAGTGGAGATCTAACATAGACAGTTGGCGATGGAACGTGATGTAAGAACAGAAATGTAGATTTTCAGATAAAGTTACCAGGTCCTTTGTCATGATCGTTAATTGGCAGTGATGCGATATGTGACATGCCGGAAAAAGTGCTTTATCTCAGATTTTCAAGCACAGTCTATAGTATCGAAAAATATTCATGTTTTTTTTTAATTAGTGGTATTTTGTTTTGTTCTTCAAAAGTTTGACATGTTTGAAGATCCTTAAGCCCCGTCCTCGGGAATAGCGTAAAATATATATATATATATATTTTGAATAACACTATAAAAATAAATTGTAGATACCACAATTTTCACATTAAAATAATAAAAGGCTGCCTCCAAACGATACTTTCCATCTGTTTCCAATCTGTTCCAACAATATCAATTCCTATTTGAAAAACCAAAAAGTTTTTTCTTTTCCTAATCTACCCAATTATGCGATCTCATTAAGTTTCCTTCCATCTCCAATCTATTCCAGTCATATCCACCCTTACTTCAAGTAGATGCAAAATAACTTCCGCATGCAGCTCTTCATTGCTCGACACCGCAACCCCACCGACCAGCATGCAACACGTTGAATTCGCAAAGAAAAAAGCCGCAAAACGAATGCCCATTCACCCAAAACACGCCATTAACATTCCCCGACGAAGCCCGCATATTAATTTATGAAAGAATCCATCTGCAGCCTGCCAGGGTTAATGTTTACACGAGCGCTAAAGTGCCACGCGCTCTTTGCCAACCATTACATCGCAAACGAGCGCGGCGACAGAGAAAACGAATCTAAGGCCGGGATAATCAAGGCCATCCCGCTTTCCGCACGTCGGGTCCGCGCTGACGAATTACCAGGATTCCGGTGCGCGTTTAATTATGCGCCCCGGGCAATCCGAATTGGACCCTCACGTAGCGTTGATCCGCGTAAAGGACCCCGCCTTACCTTTGTTCCTGCGGAATTACGCTCCTGCCTCGTCTTCCCTCGCAAGCGCCGTCCGTTTTTCGACCACGTTTTTCCCGCCCCGTCATTAGTTCCTTACTTTATGTCACTCAGCCTTCCGTCGGGTTCAATCGCAACTGCCTCTCATTACCGTGACACCCCGGCACCCTCATTCTTCGTCAACTCCCCTGCCGTCAACGCAGTTTTCCGCGGGCCCGTCGATCGTCCGTCACGTTTACATCCCGGAAATCTCCAGAACGTTTTACTTGCCGGCAAGATCCGACGTTAATATAGTTTTATGTTAATTTACTCTGTTTTTCTCTTTACGTTAGTTTACTGTATCTCTATTTTTCAATGTTAACACGTTGACTGCCATTCGTATTTTACTATGTTAGAACTGCGATGCGATGAAATACTGCAGAGTATATTTAATCGTGCAAAATGAAGGTGACGTAGAGTCCTTAGAAGCCAAAGTATTGAAGCACCGTTCCAATATCAATTACTTTTACAAGATTGCAAGTAGGCTTCATTGCGAATTTTTTGCATTTTTAGTAAAATCTTGACCACCGTGGCAGTCAACGTATTAACGGTATGCGTGGTAGTACTGCAAACGGGGAGGAATTATGGAAAATGCCGTGTGAATTTTTTGCATTTTTAGTAAAATACTTTGCATCGGTTACCGGTGACCACCGTGGCAGTCAAAGTGTTAATTTACTCTATTTTTTTTACGTGTGGTATCTTTGTGCGACGCATTTGATACCAGAAAATGCAGCGAAAATGTTTGGTGACGATCGCGGTGTCTTGCGGCAAATATTCCGTCGGCCTATTGTTTCATGTCGCCCTTTTTTGTTAGAGAACATAGTATTAATACACGTGTCTATTCTCATTCAGCTGTACCTTTCATCAAAAATATCTTCTTCCTCAAAAATACGTTATCTAAATATTTTTAAGCGGAAGAATAAATCCAAATTGTGCAGCCGTAAGCCACCGTAAGCTGTCGCCGTGTATGATGGCCGCATATGCGTGTTTGTCAATCTTTCCAATCCCTCACGTACTACAGTTACGACTATCAATATACCAGATGAATGTGCGTGCGTTCTTTATCAACAACTTTCTCGCACTATTTAATTCACCGTACCTAAAGAATGACATTCGCAACCATAGACGACAGCCTTCTGCCACATTTTTATTTTGTGAGGCGTAAGGGTAAAGAGAAGCAACCTGAATACCGGCGCTAGACCCGAAGCGAAATGCTGTCGCACATTAGAATAAACTGTATAACTGAAAATTAGTCGACCTCTTTACCGTGTCGCCACATCTCAAGCCACCCTCAGTTTTCTCCGAATTAAACCCACACGAATTACCCGCGTCTCGCATAATCAATCCAGATTTCGCACCAACGAAAGCTATTCCGTCCTCCGCGACGCTTCGGCCTGAAGTATTCAGCAGTCAAAGAGTCAACGTCGAATCAAGAGTACTTCGACCGCCCCTGCTCCCACATCAAGACCAACGTTAACAATCCAGCGCAGATTCCCACGGGCGCATACGTCTCTCGACGAACGACCGGAGAAGGCGTTCTAATCCCAACAATGAATTATCTGCTGTTTTGCCACTTCCCCGACGTCGCGGGAACCCTTCGCCCGCTTTGAGAAAAGACTGCCGCGTCGCGACGTCCTGCATAAACAAGAAGCGGTTCTGAGCCGGAAACGAATGCGCCGGCGACGGAAATGAATGCTCTCCGGCTTTCGGCAGAAATTCACGCTCCACTTACTCGTCAGCGCGCGGCGACGGATTAAAGAATGGCGCGCGAGTTAGCTCCCGAAGACGTTCTTTTGGCCTCGCGCTATCTCCGGGCGCGCGGAGATAATGTGACGGTCTGTTGCGAAAATTCACTCGGAAGCGCTGGCTTGAACCTGCGTATAAACTGGCCTAGCTGTGCAGCGGGCAAAGAAGAGAGGCGTTTTAAGCCAGCGACGAATTATCTCAGTGCTTTTTCGTCACGTGCTTCATGCTCGACCGTCAGTTTGCTCGAGGACTCCGACGAAGAGGAGCCCTTCTCGCGAAATCCCGGGGATAGACGCCGGGGGGTAGCAATTGTTTTGCTGCGGATCATCAAGACGCTGCGGCGTCGTAGGAAACTTTTTTGGACAAATTGCTGCGGACGGTGGCAAGCGTTTAGATGTTTATGCGATGCTGTGGAAGGTATGGTCTTGAGTGTGGGTTCTTGACGGTCTGAAGCTGGCACTGAGTTCATTGATGGGTGTCATATTTTAATTGCGCGTGAAATCGGGCATTGCGGGGGTTAGAATTCTTTTTCGGGGGCTTTCATAACCGTGTGTGTTTAGGAAACATTTTTATCGCTGAAATCGGTTCCAATCGCGTCCGTGCGAACGTTTGTCAAATTGATCGCAATCGCTCGTAAATTTGCGCCACTGCGAGTTTTTGACGTTCAATGTCTGATGCCAAGCAAACTGACGAATTCCCATATTTTAATTCTACACATATAGTTAAAATTCTTCTGCTGCAGAATATTTTTATCTACAATCTTGCTTCAAACGGTGCCAAACCCATTAAAACGTTTATCAAATCTTACGGAATCCCTCACAGATTTGCGCCACTATATATTTTCCCATTCCGCGTCTAACACTGAGCAAACTGACGGCTTCCCAGATTCCGCTCCCGCCCAAACGCCGGGCATTCTCCGATTTCATCTTCCCAATATCCTGCATCATCGCGCGAATTAAGTATTTCCATGGGGCGATGCGTAAAAATAAAGCAACGTCCCCGTAACTTTACACCTGCATACGTTATGGGTCCCGGGCGAAAGTCCACGCGCCGAACCTTCTGCTAAATGGTTCTCACGTCCGAGCGACGCAAATGAAAAACTCGCAGCATCACGCGGCTGATAAAGCTGCCTTGTCACAGCGGATCCTGGCGGATCGTGGCGTGTCCCGACGTGTCCTGGCGTGTCCTGGCGTGTCCCGGCGATGGGATTTCAACGTCGACGTACAGCGTCGCGTTTCCACTACGATCGCATTAATTTTCGGTGGGCACGCACGCGATACGCGCAACGAAGCAACGAGCGAATAATTGCGAGCGCATCTTGCACGTGCTGTTTATTGCGGGATCGCCTTTTACGGGCGAGGGGTGGGCAAGGCTTGCAGCGGAATTCTCGGAATACGGACTGTGAAAGAGGCCGTAATGGTTCCGAGGAACGATGATCGGGTTTGAAGGGAGACGAATTAAAATCGTGCGTCATGTGACGCTGCGGCCGGAGATAGTGATCGCATGAATCGATGTGGTTAAAATGAAATGTCCGCGTCCTGCGCGTATTTGCGAATGAACAATTTGACGAAGGTGTAGAATTTTTTTAAGTGAAGATTGGGTGTTATATATTTTCGTGCGCAATTGCAGATTAAAGGATATGTGATCGTACCGATTGGTATGGTTGAAATAAAATGTCTGGATGATGCCTATTTGTGGCTGAACTCTTGACCGAGGTGCACGATTCTTTTTAAGCAAAGATTGAGTTTTATGTATTTTGGTGTGCAATTGCAGATTAACACGTTGAATGCCAATCGTATTTTACTATCTTAGAACGACAATGCTATGAAATACTACAGCGTCCGACTGAATTATGCAAAATGTAAATAATGTGCAGGTATTGGGGACCAAAGGATCGCATCACTATTCTAATAACAACTGCATTTATAAAATAATAATTACTACCCATTGCGAATATTTTGGATCTTCGGTAAAATTTCTTGCGTCGGTCACAGCTGACCACCATGGCAGTCAAAGTGTTAAGAAATATACGATAATGTCATTAACGTCAATTACTTGATACATCTGATAAAAGTGTCCACAAATTCATTTTAATCTCTTCGGGGCCTTTACCACATACGTGGACGCTTTCAATTCTACACAAATGTATTTCTATCGAAGACCATAAATCCGATTTGTCACAAGGTAGATAAAAGTGCCTCTTATGCATTCTCAAATCTCCCAGTTCCACTAAGGCTTCTAAAAAGAAATTCGGCCCTGAATAGGTTAACCATAAAAAGGCAAGCATCGACCCAGCACTTAGGGTGCTAAAATATTTAGGAACTCAAAAATTACTGTTCTCTTGTCAACAGTTTGACACAGCCGTCACGAATGATTCCGCTTGTTAAAACTCTAACCAGTACGCCCAGGCTTCGGCATAAGGAGCAGCCGGTTGACCGAGGCGACGAGGTAAATCACTAGCAGCGTACGTCGAGAGCTCGCGGAATGAATTGTTGCAGAAGAAATCTCGGGTCCACGGTCACGTCGGCGAGCCGTGTGTGTATAATAAAAATCCGCTCGCTCGCGGACTTAATTCCGCTCGTATACAGAGTCCGAACCGGGCTAATTCCGTGGCACGGCGCCCGTGGGAAATTACGGGGGATGATTGATACACGTAAAAAGAGAAATTAAGGCTCGCCCCCCAACCCCCGCAACCCTTGCACCCCCTCGAGGCACGCTGGGAGACCGTACGATCCGACATCCAGCTTTTCCTTCGTTTTTACCTCCGCAAGGATTTCCGCCGCTTTCTCCTGTCCTTACTTCCACGTTAGCGGTTCTCGACTTTTTAGCGACGTGGCGAAGAGTAACGCAGACGATGCGCATGCCAATGTTTATGGGGAGACGGCGCTTGAAGACGAACGTTCAGCGAAGACGAACCCTTCCGATAATGAAGGTGGCTGTAGATATGTGCTTTGATTTGTTTATAATGAATTAGGGTTGGTTATAACGAATGTTTATAATATCTATGGAATTGGTTCACGGACGGACAGGGTTTCTCGGTGAAAAAACTATCGTATATATCTACTATACATATTGTGCATACCTACATTTTGAGGGATAATTGGAGGAGATGCTTTCGAAAGTTTGTTTGAAAAATAACAAAATGTGTCACTGAGTGTAGACTGAAACTGAAAGCTGAAAATCAAATTGCTTGTACTGAACAGTCAAAATGACACGTTATTCCGTTTCATTGTTTCCACAACAGCGCGAAAAAAAATTGAAACCCAAACTTCTAATTGGTGGAATGTGAAATTGACTAAAACCGAATCCATAAAAAGTGAATATCAAATAGTTGATGTAATAAATCAATGAAAATGCAATATTCAGAAATGGGAAATCAAAATGACGAGGTGACATTCGTAAAAGCGTACAATCGAAAGGTTTAATCCGCGGAAGGTTTTTCGACGGCGAATATTGCAGCGCGTTATGAAGCACCGAGGACTTTTTTCTCGCGACACAAGTGTTCTTCGCGTTACAACCGGGGGCCACTCGCGTTCGTCGGCACAGAAGAATAAAGAAGAACCGGACGAAGAGGCGTCGACGGAGGGGCAGGTCGAAAGAATGAATAGGAAGTCGTGAGGAAGGAAAGGAGAAGTTCGAGATGAAAGCGTAGAAAAAGGCGAGGGTGGAGTAAGAGGAAGAGGGTCGGTCGCGTTATCGGGCGAAAAGACCGCTAACAAAGAGTGGGTGGGTATCGCACGTAGAAATTCCACGACTATTTATAGCTCGGGGGTTATTAGCAGCCGCGGCAGTTCCTCCCTTATCGCCGATTGTTCTCCGCCGATGCAAATCTTTTCGCCCCTTTAAGTGCGGCCCCACCCCCTGGCCGCGATTGCATCGGAATCCTGTCGTCCGCAAATAAATTGCCGCGAACAATTCGCGGACGCGGTAGAACAAGAGAATGGGAGGTGCGAGGTTGTTAATCCGGTAACCTACGATATCGTGTGAGACTCGTCGTGCGCGACTTGGGCGTCGTGGCATATTTATTGGGAGGACTCAAAATTTAAGTATCGGGTTTCCGCGCACCCCTATTGATTCCATGACAAAATACGGAAATCCCTTCTAAAGTAGAGAGTCAGTGTCAAATCGCACTGAAAAATCATGAAAGTGCATCATAGTGGTTACAAACTTACAGAACTCCAACTCGACCCGAACATTAGAAACTTTCTAGATCCTGAACCAACGCGGTTCCGGGTACCTGAACTTTTGAACTTTCTGTTCCAATATAAACCATGCAATTAATTCCACATCTCTATTGATTGCACTACAAAATGCGGAATTTCCTTGTAAGCCACAACTTCAGTGCCAAGTTCCATTGAAAAATCATAAAAAACCATCGTACATGGTTACAAACTTCCTGGATTCCACCCCAACCCGGACATTACAAACTTTCAAGATCTTGTCGCAACTCAGCTTCGGGTACCCAAACTTCATGAACTTTCTGAATCTCACCCCGATCCTGAAATATCATATAAGTGCATACCCCAGCCATTGCGCCGAATCGCAACACAAGAGGTTAACAACTACATAGATATATACGATAAAGCATTTTTTGTTGTTTATGCAAAACCTAAGTTTAATGATAAATTACTTAATTTAAATGTCAAATTAAAAGTATATAATGCACTTTAGTCTTTTTTTGAAGCGTGATAACCTTTCCCATTAACTTTAATTGAATTGGCGCAACAAGTTTCATTAAAAATGATGCTTTCAAAAACATAAAACGTTTGACGAATTACGCATAATTCCAGTACAATCCTGTCTAAATAACACGCGAAAAAGTAAACACAATAAAAGACAACGCGTTGTTAAGGAAAAAGTCGGAGACCTCCCCCTTCGATTATATAACGACTTACTTCAAAGCGGGGAGATCTCCCGATTCAATTGGTTAAGTGTTAACACTTTGACCACAATGATGGTCACCGATGACCGACACATGAGATTTTACTAAAGACCCAAAATATTCGCAATGGGAAGCAATTATTATTTTATGAATGCAGTTGTTATGAGAATAGTGATGCGATCCTTTGGTCTCCAATACCTGCACATTATTTACATTTTCATAGCTCAGTCGAACGCTGTAGTATTTCATAGCATCGCCGTTCTGATATAGTAAAATACGCTTAGCAGTCAACCTGTTAACTCTCATCCCATACTTTGATAATTGTGACCGCATTACGTGAAAGATCGAAAGCTTTGACGATCGTACATATTCAGCCATCGTCCCCAGCAACATCTCTCAAACGCTTAAACCGCCGTTACACAATGCACCCAGCGCAAAATGAAGGCGCACCGTCGGAAAATAGGCTGTTGTTTTAGCGGGCGAGCGGCAACGAAGACGTCGCGTTAACGATGACATTCGCAGAGGAACTTTACGCGGCGCGGCTGTTAATGAAAGGCGCGTTAGCGAATTCGCGCGGCTCAGTAATTGCACGGAGTGGCTTAAAGTGGCCGTTTGCCGGCGAACGGGCCGCTTAACAATGTAGCCGAGTGCGTTAGCCAGTTCTTTTCGCGCGCGAACGACAGCGGCGTCGTTCGAAATTATCCTCCGGAGGCGGACTAACACCCGGCGACAGGCTTTCGAGCGGGGGTGGTATTGGGGGCTTCTGCAGGTCGGAGCACCGTCTCCCGGGGGCGCGAAAGAATGCAGCGTGGGAAATCATGCGAATATTTTATAGTGCATAAAAGCGCGCTAACCGCTGCAGTTACAGGCGCGCTTGTCCTACACGGGGCCGCCGTAAAGCAGCTGTTAAAAGAATCATGGCGCCCCAGTGAACGATCTTCGCGCGTTGCGTTGCGTTAAATGTTTCCCGACCGCCTGTTAGACTGCGCGCTTTCTTTGTTCGGCGAAGGCGGTTGCGATACGGACATTTTGGCGGCAGAGTTGTAGAATTAATTTACAAAGCAATACTTTATTGAGCAATACTTTAATTAGAATTAATATTAATAAAATATATTTAATATTAATACTAATTAAAGTATTGCTCAATAAATTGGCGGACAGGGGTTTTAAGGAGAGAAATCGACGATAGGGGCGACAGGGTGAATAAATGTTTCTCATCGAAAAAATGTATGGCGTAAGAAACGGTACATTGCAGGTGACTTGCTAGAACATCTTCATAAATTAAGTAGCGTTTTTCGACCGCCTGGGAGACTTTGGGTTCTCTTCTTTAGGCGAGCGCCTGTTGTGATAAGAAAATTTTGGCGCAGACTGGGAGAGTGGTAGAATTAATTTACGGAAAGTATTGCTCAATAAATTGGCGGACAGGAGATTTAAGGAGAAAACTAAACAATAAGGGCGACACGGTGAATAAATGTTTCCGATTGAAAAAATCTATGGCGTAAGAGACGGAATATTATAGATGGCTTGATAAATCATCTGCACGCGTTACGTTGCACTGGTTTCCTCGACCGTTAGACTACGCGTTTTTTTTTTACTCGGCAAGTGTAAGTTGCAATAAGGCAATTTTGACGGCAAGCTGTTAAACGGGTTGTATAACTCATTTTCGGATTATATTAGTAGTCGGTGTATGTTGGCAAAGTTTTATTTTTGATAAATCAGGGTCGTTCATAATCGAAATAAAAATAAATTAGCGAACGGGTGAAAGTTGAGAAGAAAAATTTGCCAATACCACATGATTCAGAATAATTCACTCCTTTTAAGAGAGCATGTGAATAATGTTGAAATACGGGATGACACATTTTTTTCCTACTCTTTAATTCATTTAATTCCGTTTTGCTTATCAGTGAATTGTATTCGCCAACAATAAAATGTTGCCTACATATGACGAAACGGTCGATATAAAAACAGATATTCACATAGCATTAATCATTAGACTGACAGGCAGACGCGTTAAAATGACTAATCGTCAATAAACAGCCTTTAGATGCGATAGGGTGAATAAACCTCTCTGATCGAAAAACTTGATAGCACAAGAGACGCGATATTGTAAAACATCGATTATGTTGCGTTAAGTGTTCCCCAACAACCTCGGACTTTCTCGGAAAAATTCCGTGGATATCATTGAAGTCGTTGGCAACTGACTTTTACCACTGGCTTCCGGAATTAATTACACGAACATAGTTGTCGACCAGACAGAAGCGTCAACGGTAGAAATGAACGGTAAGCAGCCTCTTTACGTGCAGTACCCTAACTGCGGGTCTCCGCTCGAAAGAAGCGGTAAGACAAGATACGAAAATGGCAGGCGGCCTGATTGCGATTGGAAAGGCGATCGCCGAGAAATTGGCGAGGAAACGAGCGGTCGATTTAATTCCACGTGCCGTCCATGATAGCAAACGAGCGATGCTCGTAGATTGGCGTAGAACATCAATTAAGTTCCGCCGGAGGTACGTGCGTTAAAACGAAAGTTCTTTCCCTTTTACGGAACGGTCCCGTATATATACAAGTATAGCTAAATCACTTTATAATTTTATACCGACTCGCCGCTTACCAAACGAGGGAGAAGTGAAGAGCTTAAGCAGCGAAGGCTCTGAAGGAGAAAGAGGAGCGTAAAATGTTCGGGGATGTAAAAGTCTTTCGATGTTGGAAGTTATGCCCATTAAAGATTAATAAACCACCGACATGGAAAAGAGCCAAGATGGTGGCGATCGAGCTGTGCCAGGGGAAGGTCAGCAGGGAAAAGGGTTCGAAAAAGGTGAGACGCGAAGAAACGGAGAACACCGCGCGAACAAAAAGCGAGAAGAAAGACAGCCGAAGTTCAGAGCATTTGGCTTGACGCCACGTCTCTTCAATTATTTACCTTTTCCACATTCTCCGCGGAACTCGCTCTACTGGGTGCTCACTTTAAATGAATCAAGGGAGAACTAACTTGTCGATAGGCGTAGGCGATCGAGTTTGAGTTCTGATTTTCTAAACTAAATATCGTATTTTTAAGTAATAATGATAACAGCGTCACAGATGCTTCAATTCCGTTGACTCCGAGTTTTTGGTAATGATGCTCGAAGTAAAGTTTTTGGAGGAGTGGCCTTTACACGATGCAACGAGCCCTTATAAGCTCGTCAGAAGTAAATATGGTGGGGGTTGCTAGTGGAACCGATGCAGGTCGTGTTGGTGTCCTCAAGCCCGACATATCTAACTCTTGTTGAAGAGAGGTATTGCCATCTCTAGAGTGCCAAGTAGATAGACTTATCGACTCCTGGGTCTTCGAATGGGTGCCACATCTCTACTATTTTCTCATTTTAGCTGACCTCGTCTACATAAAAGTACACCTCAAAGTACAACCTAACAATAGAAAGCAAGTCATTACAAGACGGCACTTGAATGTAGGAGTACAACTGTGGTCGCACGTATTGTTAACACTTTGACTGCCGTGATGGTCACCGGTGACCGACGCAAAAGAGATTTTATTGAAGATCCAAAATAGTCGCAAAGGGTAGCAATTATTCTTTTATAAATGCAATTGTTGTTAAAATAGTAATGCGATTCTTTGATCTCCAATACCTAAACCTTATTTAGATTTTGCATAATTCAGTCAAACGCTGTAATATTTCATAGCATCGCCGTTCTAATATAGTAAAATACGCTTAGCAGTCATTGCCCTTACGATTTTCCAGCTTGATTTACTTTCTGATGACTATGTCTTTCCTACGCCCATACCTGGCGTGGCAAAATTTTGGTTCGGCGCCCACGAACAACATTAGTCTCATTAATTGTCCCGTCGCACCGGTCGCTTCCGCGCGCGCGCGCAGACAAGCGCCGATAAGAATCTGACGCACATTATAACGAAATCGCACAATTCGCGCGTTCGTTTCATTTTGCCAATATCGACTGATATTTCCGGCGTTCCGCGGCCACGATAAATAAACGATAAAGTCGGCCGACTGCGCAGCCCGCGACCGGTCATTATCTCCGCTTAATCGAATAAATCAATTAGCGGATCGGCTCGATAATGATAACGAATGACTCACGGCATTTTCCAACACAGGCGCGACATCGTCACCGACGGGGCGCGAATGTGTCCGAACAGTTACGGGCCACCTTTCAACATCGCCTCCACCCCTGAACACCCTCCGACACCCTCCAACACCCTCGAACCACTCTCGCACACCCTCGACCACCCCCAGCAGCGCGTTTAATGACGTTTTAAATAACGTGCTTCGGTGTCACGGCGCATTTGGCTCGAATACGTCCGTTGTCCAATCGCTTCCGCCCCTGTTGCGAAACGAAATTTATCCCCCGACGACCCGCCTGCTTTTCGAGTGGTCGTTCGCTCGAAATCGAACTAGTAATTGCGCCGAATGACAAAGATTCGACGAATTTACGTATTTGCGACAATCCGGTCGAATTAGACGGTGCGGAATGCCGCTGTCGAACAGGCGGATGGTAGAAATGGCCTGGGAATCGGCGGAGAATTCGAAAGTGTGGCGGGATGTAGCGAGCGTGAAGCGATAAGCGTGTTTTATAATAGCGGGCGGATTAATAAGCATGTGTTGATGATCGGTTAGAAAGAATTGGTTCTGTTATTCGACCTGCCGACAACAAGCTAATAAAACTTATCTTTCTGTTTTGAAGAATAGGTAATGAATTAAAAAGTTAATACGGGTTGGTACGGCAATCATTATAGTTGCAGTAATAAAATAGGCGTTAGTGACAATATCTATGATACTAACAAGATTTATGATACATGCACGTGGTATTGAGTGCATGCGAATGCACATTAAAATCCATGCGATTTTTGGCCGCCCCTACGCAACGCAGAGGCCCTTGTTTACCGCATTTTAAGATTACGGAATGCATGCATGGTGTATGAATGCGGGGGTGTGCCGAGATAAGCGAGGCAAATTTAGCAGACAAATGCCGGTGACACCAGGTTGGTGTCGCGGGTAAAGCTATTGCACAAACGACAGTAACGCTTGTGTTCTATATGAGGCAGCAATAAGTTACAGGCTGCAATCCGATGATATTATTATATGATCTCCTGAAAACCTCAAAAATCTCCGGCGGCAGGCGAATATATCTGTACAAGTCCTACCGGCGCCAAACCAAAGAATCTTGATTACACATGTTACATCTTATCCCGATGCTACATGCATGTACATTAGAAATTGAGAAAATTATAATTTCCCTCTGTCCACCGCAAGTCCTTGCGCTTCGGTCTTATTTCAGTACACCAGCCCACCCTCGTCAACGCGCGTACGTACTCGCGGTTCGACAGATTACAAGGCAGCGTCGTCGCGCAAATTTTTCTCGGGCGCCCAGCCACCGAGCGGCTTAAGGTGCACGGAAATGGCAAACAACTTTAATCCCAACCGCGCGAGCCTGGATGAGAGATATTTCACGGATTACCGCCGCGCGCGAAACCGGGATTTACGCAATAACTTCGGAAAAGGAGCTGCGGAGCGCGGTTTACCTTCTCATCGGCAGTAACGAGAATAGGAGACTCTCCGTCGCCGGCTAGATCGCCGTTTATTTTATTCCGCACCCGCGGACATGTCTATTAAATTACGAACAACGAACCGCGCAAAGAACTCCTGACAAACAAGTCGACACGCGCCTTCCATGCTTCGGTGTCCGCGAAGTTACATCTCGAGGAATGAAGATTTACATCGAGACTCGAAAAGCGCACTGTCGCAATGATCATTCGTTGTTTCTTGGATTGAAAGTTCTGTTATTCATGCTGGATAACAAAAAATCAGCTTTAACTCTTCTCATTTTTATAAGTATTTTAGTAAGTGATCAGTGCCTGATAAAGGTGTATTTTCTAAATTTTGCTTCTGTGGTTTTTGCATATTTGAAAATAATTATTTACAACAGAAAACACAAATATGATATTGTACACAGTTCGATATTTCCACTTCCTTCCGAGCGAATGCTATATTGCAACTTCTGCGTGTGAAACTCAGAGCTCTACTGAACTTGAATACGGTAGGCGATGAAATGGGGGCCTTTCATTACAGTATTTTCTTTTCTAACTCATCTGAACATTCAACGACGCGAATGAAGCGACAAGGAGTACTTAGACAGAAACAAAGAACCGCACGTCGTCCGGGCTACACACAGCGAAATGGTTAAACACATTATCTCCACTGCCGCGAGGCTCGCGTCTCCTCGCGGCGCGCACGTTGAAGCGCGAAACTTTCGAAAATCTCGTTGCTGTAAAGCAAGATTCTCACGCCGCGGCGCGGAACGATGAATCACGGAGACCCACCCGCCCACGACCGAAACCAGTCCCGTCGCGTAATTAAAACGTAGAAATTAAATTATGCCCGCGAACGGGTCTTGGCGTTAATTAATCCGGCGGTGGGCAGGGCCGAGAGTGGAAAGTGGCCGGGGGTTGGAAATAAAAAAGCGTCGTAATAATATCATCCGAAGGCGGGGAGGGGTTAAGAAGGAGGAGAAGAAGAAGCGAGCGGGCAGAGGGACGCATCGAAAGTGTCGGCCGAAAGAACGGCCGAAAGAAAGGAACGGGCGAGAAAACTTTCGTCTCGCGAATGATCAGCGTCTGCACTCTACGGGGGATTATTTGTGATTACGAAAAGTCGCCTGATTGCGCGGCTTGGCGTGAACAAATTGGTAGGCCGCAATCGTCGGTGGAAACTCTTGAAATGGCTATGAGCAGCTTCGGATAGATGAGTGTCAAGTATGGAAATGTGCGGTGGAGAAGTGGTTCATGTATCCAGGCGCTGGCTTAAAGTTTATTTGCCTTAGTGTGCCGACGTCTGCCGATCGTGTGATACTGCTCAAATTTCTAAGGTTCTCTGGCGGATGGGAAGCAAACTGGGACAGTTTGGGAACAGGGACACTAATGGTGGTTGACTTCCGCTGGTCGTCGGGTTTAAACTTAGATTGATGTTGACGTTCCGCAGACGTTGCAGTCTGCGGAACTGTTAATGTTATTGTGATCAAAATGTTAAAAATCATAAAAGGTTTGATGATTTCTACCCAACTCTATTTCAACCCTGTCTAAGTAACACGTGAAAAAGTAAGCACAATAAAACGCAACGCGTTGATAAAGAAAAACTGGGAGACTCCCCATTCGGTTATAAAGCGACTTACATCAAAGCGAAGAGATCTGCCTACTTTGTTACCTAAGTGTTCACACCAATACAACCAACGTCCCAGAGTTTTCCGCATGAACTTTCCGCCGCGGCCAAAGTGCGCGGCGTGACACGTTGCGGAACATTCTCATCCCAGCGCTGCTGCCTTTCCGCGGATTTCAGCTCCGCCCGTCAACCCCTTTCGGGTCGCACACGGTGCACGCGTGCCAGAGGGCGCGTGACCACGTAAAAAAATAGAAGATGGCGGCGCGTGACGCGCGGCCCGACAAACACGTCACGCAGGAGAGATCTATCTTAGCGTGGCCCACGGCCACCACGTTCATCAGCGCAAATAGCCTCTTTATACCGGCGGAGGGCGGCTTGATGTCGGTTTGCGGCAGCGGCTTGCGTGCATATGCACGCCCGTGCCCTCTACCGCCGCTCACCTACACGCAAACAGACGCACGAGAATAACGGCCCTGCGCGGCCCCCGGGGGAAAACGCGAAATTGATTTTACAGCCCTGATTTATGCAAGGCGATCGTTGAAAAAGTACGCGCCCACATAAAGGGCCACCGACATGAGTCGCTGGGGCAGGCGTGTGCGGGCGTGTACGTGAGTGCACGGTGTGTACAAAATTGTGGCGGGTGGGGGGATTTAATGTTGCAGGAAAACGTACGATTTTGTAGGCGACTAGTGCGGTTGTTTGTAGGGTATTGGGTATGGGGGTGCTGGTATTTTGGACGTGCTGATTTGGCTGGGCTTGAAGTGGCAGTCGTGCTTACTGGGCGCCAGTAATTTAATTTGAGGTTTATTCGGTGCTTGGACATTCAAACGCTAACTTCGGGTATGCGGCGTTGGGACGCGGACGCGAAAATAGAGACGTCTAGACAATGGCGATTGTCGAAACGGATATTAGTGGGATGATTGGGTTTCAGACTAGTTACATGGAGTCAGCAAATATTCGCAATGATGCCGGGGAAAACGTGGATAAATCCGACATTAAAGAAATCAAATGCGCTGAAGCCACCATCTATGTAATGTTTCGTTTGTAACCATCTTACGCGAAAATTACGCCGTGATCTTCTGATCAATCCCTAAAGCATTGCAAATCAGCTACCAATCTGAAGGCACCACATCATCAAGTGTATCTCAGTCAATCCAACTTCTATTCTAATAAAATACCCTATGCGCATTCATATACGAAAATACTAATAGCCCTTGTATCAAATCACGTTCTTTTCTAATCCAACGCAAAGCAAGTAGCAAAGCAATTAGGATCGGAGTTTATCTAATTCCGCATTTCCACGATTTTACCAGTCTTAATAAAAATGTCAGACCGTTTGCATTTCCATTCGTTCCGCAGCACATCTTACCCTCCCTTCGCCCAGTTCTAAACATGTTACTTGCAAAGAAAAATGATTAAAATTAAATGATTGCACAAGATTAATTCAAGGCGCAAGCTAGAGCTTTGCGTTTGGCATACATAGACTTATCGAATCGAACGCATGCGAATTTTAAGCAACGAAACGACTGTGGTAGACAATTTCTGCTCCACCTTGTACATGTACACGTACATAATGGCCGTCGTCAGGTTAAATCGGTTGTTATCGTCCCGCCTGGTTGTTGTGTACGCGCGGGACGTTATCTGCGAGAGGAAGAGGGTTGCCGGAGTGCTGAAGAGGGGTAGAGCAGGGTGAAGATTTAGCCCCCGCCGCGAAGCGAGTCTCCGGCCATAAGTATCGAGTATCGAAGCTCCCATTAACCTACCTGCTTCCACCGGAATCTTTCTTTTTTCGCGGGAGCACCTTATTCTCCGTGCGAGCACCTTCTGCCGGGACATCGGGCCGAGATATATTCTCTAGCACCGGTGCCAGAAGCCGCTGAGTACCGCTGGCGAACGGTGATAAAGTTTATAGACCGGAGCAGAACGAATCTCGGGGGTGGGGCTACTTATGGTTACCTTTTTATCGACTTCTATTGCGAAATATGGCCCGTGAGCGAGTTTCAGCCAGTTACGTTGTCTCGAAATTAGCGGAGAGAACGAAAGGCTGTTGCGATGTTGGGCGTTGGTCGATGCAAATGTTACGCGAGTGATTGATGGTGGCAGTGAGAAGAAGTTCGCCGAAAAATTGCGGGTACGGTGACGGCTTATCAAAAAACAGGCTATTAAGTAATCAAAGGACAAGGGCAATTATATTGCGGCGCATGGGTGGATTAAGCAGAGCATAAAAAGAGCTCATTGCCGAAAACCGCGGCGAAGTTTTCTGATATGCGGGTTGCCAGGAAGTACTCGATTGTGATTAATCATTGATCCTACTAACGGTTAAATAATTAATTTTGCCGCGAATAATAACGAGACGGTTAATTAAATCGTATCATACGATTGACATTGGGCCGATCAAATATTTAATCGTAAATTGCGATTAATAATACAACAGTCCATATATGACGGTTAATTGTTAATTCAATGAATTATTACGCAGTACTACTGTGATAATGTTGCCGTACGAATTGTTTTAAAGAAATTTGCCGAGAGACTCTGAATTATTAGAAACGTTATGGTGTATCGCGGCGAGTTTATTTATGACAACTCTTACGGTTGTTGTGTACCTAACCCGGAGTCTGATGCCAAGAAAAACGCACCATTTGACGTGCAAGCTCCATTCGAGACTACAAGCACTCGAGTTCCTTCGCGGATACCTCCAAGCGAAGCTTCATCGAACGGAGAAGTGAGTCTAGCAGCAAACTTTTGTTTACTTACGTCGACATGAGAACCAACATCCACTGTGCGCGTGTCGTTTATTCCACATACTTGCGGATATCGAACACTCACAAAATAACCAGCAGAGAGAAGCCCCGAAAGGAACACAGAATGGTTACTCACTGGGCTAGCAAGGCTTGGATCAAATCATGTACACTACCGTGCATAAATATTTCGAAACTTTCACATTATTGAAGGAACATGAGATATTCTTGAAGTAAAACTCTCTAATACAGTTTTCGCTTCCCATTTTGTCTCTCATACAATGTTTATAAATACCGATTTGAGAAACATTTGACGTTAATTATGATAAATGATAAAACGATAACCGAGGTCTATTGAAGATTAATCTTGCGGAGATACTTGAGGTTATCGACTTTTAGTTCTGTTAAACTGCGTTTCTTATTATTTTCAAATGTATGCTTAGGTTGTTCTGAAATTGGTGCTGAAGACTAGGAAGATATCTTGGAGAAACTTATTGTCACGCAACCCCGACGAGTGAATTCCGTTATATTTCATATAAGTAATATCCTATAATTTCCATTCATCTGTTGTAAACCTTTTTATCATACAATACATTCTAGATCTACGTCTCAATAAAATTCATTAATGCCGAACGTGATTCTGAAAATGTGTGCGAGAGAGAGAATGACCACTGAAAAATGACCTATCATCCACAATGATAAAAATCGCAGTATCATAGGCAACAATTTGTTTTATAATTGCGGTACGCGCGAGTATACCTGTTGTGCGGTCGCATGAACACGAGCTTTGAAAGAGATCAATGTAAAAAATAAACTGTGAGAGCAGAGTACATGGCGAACCGTGAGTGGAGAGAATAAAAAGCGAAGTGCAAGTGAACAGAGACGAGTATTTAGCGGGACATGGACAATTTTTGTACTGTTATCAGTTTCTCAATAAACGCTATCCCGCATGAGTGCTAATTATCCGTAAAAACATTGAAACACCGTGCAGATATAAACCTTTTGCTCAGATCGCATCGGGTGACCGAATACTTATGCGCGCCAGTGTATGTGCTCTTTGAAACGGAAGTCGGCGGACCATTTGCAACAGATACGGAAACCCATGGTGTAACACGCATGTTCAGATAAGCGTCATGGATGCGCACCATGCACCAAGAACGAGCGAGACCACGCGCGCACGACAGAGAACCCGCACACGGTCCAATCTATACCTGACGGCGATAAATCATGATTTATGATAACAGAAGTTCCATTGAAATGAAATAGAGGCGCAGTTTCACCGTTTGCCATAAGATGCCGCCGGTACACGTGCGCTGGTGCCCTCGAGTTCACCGTTTCAGGCTAGTTTATGCCCTCCAGGCTGCCGCCATTAGGTCTTCCAACGAAGTAGTAGCACATACAGCACGCGCACATCGCTTCTCCTACTCGCCCGTACTTTTTCACTTCCCGTCGTCAGGATGTTTGCGACTTACGCGAGAACCGATTCGCGACAATTCCCCCCAAAATATCTGAATTTTCCGTTATTTTGCCTTTTACGTTTCTCATTTACTATTACGTATGTCGAAATCGTCAATGAAACTTTGGACGCACCCATGGATGATGTACGTCAGTGCATAACAAACGTAGTGCTCGCGAATGTCTAAGCAATGCAGGAAAAATGAATTCTGTCGAGAGTGGAAATATTTGCATGGGTTCTGAGGCACTAGCTACGATCGAATATATGATAAGATATTACGATGGGATTATAAGTTTCCTAACATTTCAAGAGGGGACTATGTAGTCAGTTGCTAACGCGGATTCCTCATCGGCCGAAGAGCGAAAACATCGGAATACAGGTGTACTACCCCTAAAACTGGTATGTGCGGTAGTTTTCGAGTGACCCCTTATCTCATAGAAAAAGAAAGGCTGCACTGGGTTTCATGGTGTTTGGACAGGGTCTCACCCATAAGAGACGCGAAAAAGGGAGGCTTAACATTACGCAATCGCCTTCTATGACGACTGCGTTACGTGGACTTTGCGAAAACGGTGCCCGGCGCTTTTCGGATTTTGCAAGGATCCGGCGATGAAAAATGCCCGAAACGCACCAATCTCCGCGGCGACACGCCTACGCCAGTGGCACTCCGGCGAAAGTACATACTTGCGTGGTCTACAGCGCAGAATGCCGCGACGGGGAAGAGGAACGAGCGGACGAGGGTGGAGAGACGAGCGGAGGACGGACGAGCGAGGAGGAGCGAGGTTTGTTTTTCTCTACTCGAGGTTGGCCCGAGGTAAATCCCGAGATCCCATTATCCGTGTCTCATCCATAGTGATGCAGATTACAATAACAAATAGGGCGGCAGGGTCGTGGCCCTAGCGATATCGCAGTACGAGTCTCTTCCCTCTCCTTCTCGCGCTCTCTCACGCTCGACGTGCCTTTCGCTCGCACGCCAGCGGACACTCTCGACGTAGGAAGTCGAGGGTGGAAAGGGGTGAACGTCGGAACTATCGAATTCGTGACTTCGGCCACGAGTCGATCCAGGTGCAATGTAAATGCTCCCGCAGGACAATCGGCAGGCAACCCATGAAACGACGTCGTCCTTTCTCGGAAACGCTGACTCCTCTTCGCTGGCCGCGCGCAAAAACCGATAGCCACCCCCGGACTCCGACGCCTATGGACGCCGGAACTCGTGTTGATCGATTCGGCTGATTTAGTCGTTCCGCCGGAGCGAGAAACCACGGATTCCGGCTCCGTCCTTCTCGCACCAGCCTCTTGTTGCGTCTCGCTTCCACTGGCACACTCTCGATCTCTCAATTAAGATCGGCCGCGCGCGAACCAGTCGCTGGGTGTCTCGCAAGAGAAATGGAAGCAGTGTGCAAGCAGAGTGTGGGCGATGTTGTGTGCTGGGTAACGCATGCGATGTTTGCGGATTTTCGTATTTCGGGGAGTTGCTTAAAAAGGGATGTATCTGTGGTTTTTGTGATGGGTACAACTTTCAAAGAGGCTCCAACGTGATTGTTTGGACAGGCTTTGATGGCACTATGAAACGATAAGCCTATCCCAACATTTTATTCATTTGATGCTTTTGTGGCCAAATATATAAAATAAGAGTTAATAGTAATGAAATAAGAGACACTCAGAATTTCAGAGATCCCCTGGATGTTCGCAGACAAATTTATACTGTCAAGTGCAATTTTTAAAAATCATTCTGCAGCCTCTTCTTAGTTAAATTTCTTGTGTCTGTCAAGCAAGCAAATAGACACTTTCATAAGTGAGTGACAGCTCAGTATTTTAAACCAACCCACAAGTAATCAGTTGCACTTCGACGTAATTGGAGTGTAGCAAATAACGGAAGTGGCTCCAGAGTTCGCATAATCTGGATATTTCACTTTTTGCAACGCGTCTCGTTATCGACCCCACAGT
This sequence comes from Cryptocheilus praepositus, assembly GCA_033815515.1. Taxonomy (NCBI): domain Eukaryota; kingdom Metazoa; phylum Arthropoda; class Insecta; order Hymenoptera; family Pompilidae; genus Cryptocheilus; species Cryptocheilus praepositus. The sequence continues at coordinate 3,166,630 of JAWWQZ010000227.1, forward strand.
TTTTGCGCGTCTTGTTACATTTTAGCCGCGTTGCTACTTTACACGGTTGTAGAAAGTAACGAGTCTAATCGAGACGTTTAATGAGGTGTCGCGTGGAGAATTGGGAATACGCGTACGTGGATGGACTTGGGGTTATCACGATAGGATCGGTTCTACGATCCACGGTCTCAGCCGGTAAAAGATTGGAAACGCTTAATTAGAGTCCGCTCACGGTGCTGGACGTGTCTGCGGAAGGGTGCTTCGGCGGACAGAAAAAAAGAGAGGAAACGAAAACTGACGGGCACTTCAGATCGGGGAAATATTTTCTTTGAATCTCGTCTTGTCTCGCCGAACGATGGTGGCGCGCCGGTAAATAAATAGGAGCGTTATTATTCATAGAATTCTAAATTGCTTCGACGATATTTTGCTGGTTTGCATTTTGCCGGGCTGTCTTAATTGATAACGGAAGACGACCAGACAAATTTTGTCAAGAGAAGGTGACAAAGAGGTTAGCAATTTATTCTGTGAAAACCAACACAGTCCAAAAATAGATGTAAGATTTATTTAGCTTTAAATGAGAAAAAATAGTATGGTATATATATCCGCGTGGCTAATTAACCCTTTGACGAGTATACTTGATAGTCTTTTTTAACTATTGAGGCAATTCTTACAATTTCTTTGTATTGTTATCGTCGTTTGTCACTAATCACGTACACGCACCTCCCCTAAGCATTAAATTATAAAATGTCCCAAATTTTGGCCTATAATAACGCCGCAAAATAGATTGCTACCGCCATACATCCGGACTTCCCGAAATGTACTGTTACCGAACAACTTACCGCGAATCCCAACTTGACAAACTGCACCTGACAACACTCGTCAAACATCTCTCCGGTCGCATCGACTGTTTTTCGCCCAGAAACACGCCCGGTGGTATTTCCACGAAAGAAAGCGCCGGGAATAATAGACAGAGAAGGCAGAGGCGCGGGGGGTAAATGTTTGCGGATACCAGAGGGATCCCGATGCTTATCCCGTCCGCCTTTGGCGCGAAGAGGCGCCTGTTTGAGAATTAGGGCGACGATGCAGGACACGTCGAGCAATTGCAGTGTCGAGCTAGCTGATTCGAATGTACGGCGTACTCAGATAAATCCCAGTGGGATCCAGCGCGCGCCGTCTCTATGGTGCCGCACAAGGGGATCTTGCGTGGCTTGTGTGTACGTGTCCACACTGACGTGCGCGTGTTGGTGAAAGTAGGCGAGCGAAGAGAAACGGGGAAGTATGACGACGATGACAGCGATATTTATCTAATGCTGGGCGAGAGCCGAGCGCCTTTAGGGTTAGTAAAGTCCTCGTATTTACCGAAAATATTCCGCAACGGCGCTAGGGACGATAAAGAACGAAGCGTTACTTTACAGCGCTGAAACAAAAAGGATCGCGGCCGCGGTTGGGTCGCTAAGAGAAAATGGGGATATTTGTAGGCGCGGAAGGTTGAGCGATCGGCAGAAAGTCTCTAATAAAATGCCGCGCGGGCTGTGTGGGTAACGCGAAACGTTGCGGTGTCAAGTTTTATCAGCTATTGATCAAGCGCAAGTGGCCGTAGCGGCGCGTCTTGCACAATGCGTCGCTGAGGGCTTTGACGAAAAATGTTAGATGTGTGCGAACGCGGAAAATTGAGTGATCGATAAAATGTCTAGTAAAATTCTGTTTGCGCGGTACTGGCGACGTGAAACCTATCCCATCAAGTTTCATCGCTTATTGATCAAGCAGAAGTAGTCACTTATGTCGGCGCGCGTTTTATATTGCATCGGAGGGCTTTGGCAAAAAATGTCGGATACGTGTAAACGCGGAGGTTGCGCGATCGACCAAATGCCTCTAACAAAATTTTGCTACGTTATATTAACAGCGTGAAATCTTTCGACCATCAGTGTGTGTCACTTAGTGATTAGGCAGCACTCATTCGGCTGGCATTTTATAACGCATCAACTTCAACAAAATAATATGAAATATTTACAAACGCCGAAAGTAACCCAATCATCAAAATACTGCGAAAAATACTCAGAAAATTCTGCTCCCTCAATACCATCAGCGCGACATTTTTCGGTCCACAACCCCCTACACTGCTGATCAACCGCTCACACATCTGAACGCACCGCAAAAGTATGCAGCCGCCCGACGCAATTCTCGCATCGACAGCGCGCCCCCGCATGAAATTTTAATCCCGCTGCCCGATCACGAGCGTTTCCTCCATCGGGCGCATTTATTTCTGCTCTCCGTCCGGAGGAGACCGCGGATATCCTTTTCTCCAGTGGCTCCGATCAGGATAAGGAGCTTCGGTTTTCCGCAACATTTACATTCGATTAGACTCTACCTCCTTTCGTCCCCCTCGTCCTGTAAATCCTCCGCTGCCTCGTCTCTGTTTCGTCTCCTCGCTCTCTCCCACCAGCGCGCCAGACGACTCCTCGAAAAGCTCAGCCGTGCACCAGACGACTTGCTTACTCGGGAAACGCTACCCGCCCGGCCCCCTTATTGCGGTCTCTCGATTGGAAACGAAATGGAAGATATTGGAATCCAAGATCCTCCGCCTCCTAATCCTCCCGGCCCCGCGCGCCGCCGCTCCGTCGAAAGGGAAAAATGCAAATCGACTGCGCGAAACGTATTGCCCCGCGATTCCTGTCGCCCCCGACCCTCCTCCTCAACCTTTCCGCTCTCTTAGTCTCCCGCCTTAAACGGGAATGCGCGATGACGTCGACCGAGAACGACTCGCCTACGTCGATGTAAAGACGGAACTATCTGCGTGAACGCGCACGTCGCGGAACCTTTGAGGGACGATATTACGGACATGGGAAATGTTTGATGTGACGTGCGTACTCCTGTGCGGTCTATGTCTTTGGGGCATGGGGTCGCGAGGTGGAAAAGATTCGTGCTGCGTTGAGTTGGGGACAGGTCGGATGCAGGAGGGTTGTTGTATGTGGAGCAATGGGGAACAACCGATCGAAACGGTAATTAGTTGGGAGAGGTGACGTAAACGAAGTTAAACTAGTGAAGACAGAAGGCGTGTGCGGAAATTTGTGTAATGATTATTGCGGCTGGACGCAGTGTTGCGGAGTAAGATTGTAGCAGGCTTAATAAATAAAGTAGTAGTCTATGGCAGACTTAGTAAATAACGTAGTCGCCTACAGCAATCTTAGTATGAATAATGATAATGAATAATAATGAATCTTAGTATCAAATTTGAATACACGGTCGCCTTATGTAGGAAATGAAAAAGAATGATTGAGGTTCTACATTCGATCACACAATGTTTTGGCACGGCATTCCTATTACGACTAGTCTCCGCTTCGGCAACCGTCGTCCCTGATATCGAGATCAGACAATAGGGTTTTAAGCTTATCTTTTGGCCTGGTAAGGCCTGGTGCGTTTTCACCATCGAATGAAGCCGACGTTTGGTTGCCGATACATAATTCCTTAGAGCATTTGGAAAGGTTTAACATTTTCAAACATCTACCGAAAACTGAAGGTTCCTTGGGCCCGCTACTTTGTACTAGCACCTCTTCAACATCACTTCGCACCCAGTCAGTCCCAAAAACACTCCTACATTACCCAACTCGGTTATCAGAAGGACCTCTGGCACCGAAACGCTTAAATAACTCGGCCGCCTGACTGCGCACGTAGGAGCTCACGGCGAGACTTCGTCAAATTCTTCGGCACAACATCGCGCAGCGTCGGCACAATGTCGCCGATCCGCGCTAAGCCTCTTTCGCGGCGATACGCGGCAAGGAAAATTGGAAAATGGCGGCCGCGCAGCCCCGATACCTCATCGAGGAGCCCGTGGGATTCGCGCCCGGGGAATTAACCCACTTTCCGTTCCTTCTGTACGCCGACATTCTCTCCCGGCATTCGGGCGGCTAAATTTCCGCCCGGCCAGCAGGGAGCCGGCATTCGGCTTTCGTGAAACGACTAATCCTCGTAGCCTGCAAGTTCATCGGACGCCAGCGCGCAGGGAGTCGTAACTTCGCTTGGTCAGTTGGCTTCGCCGCGGAAGCTGGATTAAACTCGAGTTTGCGCATGAATTGTGCCGCGCGAAGTGCAAAGGCGCGCGGCGATATTGATAAAATTACAACGGGCGGACCGGCTGCGAATTCGGTCGCGGAGGATCGCGGGGGCTAATGAGAGGCGGCCGAGTGGATTGCGAAGCGATCGGCGGGAGACGGCGGAGTTTAATTAGAAGAGGGGGGATGGAAGTCGCTTTCGGCAAGAACGGATGTGTCCTGTTAGCGATTAATTGGTCGCGGTTTCGGGATTGAACCGTCCGCAAGTTCGGCAAACTGTGTGTGTGTGTTTTCCGAGTTACGGGAATCTGGAGGTCGGCGATTAACGAGGGCTCGGTAACAAAAGTCACGATAATTGGCGGGGCGACGGAACTGAGCGTGGCTGATCCGTGTTGTTCCACGAATTTACATGCGTTCTGTTGTTGTTTCGTTTGATGTGCGCGCCCGGGGTTTCCGTTTGGTGACTCTTCGATTTGTGTCAGGGAAGATAACATTTCGAACGCGGACACTGTACAGAGGATGGTCTGTCGCTTAAAAACGCAAACCGCAACGGAGAAATCGAGATCGTTCCTAAAGCAAGATAAAAATACACCAAAAAATAACGAAAAATAAGCTGAAAATACGTGAAAATAGGCGAAAAATGTCAAATTTTTTTTTTGTTTCGGACCGATACCATTCGATAGAGGGTATTTTGCCCTGAAGATAGACCACTTTCCGCGCGCTGAACTCTTCATAGTTTCCGAGATATGACGATTTTAAGAAAGTGCAAAAAATTTTTTTTCAAAATTGCTGATCGCGATTAGTCCCACGTGAAAGTACGTCCAAAGAGCTTTAAGAAAACCTATATTACTTATAGGTTTCCACCGCTAGTTTAAATGGGACAGGCCCTTGAAGAAATCGAGAAAATCTTAAGGTATTTTTGCCATTTTGCCCATTTTTGCCCTTGCCATTTTTACGAAAAAATGATGGGTCACCGATTTGATTGTTCTTCTAATATATCAAAGGGGGTGCAAAATGACTCAGAAAATGCAAGGCGCACCCCGAAATTCGCAATAGTTCCGGAGATATAGCCAATAATGTGCAGAAAAATCGTGAAAAACGAGCCTGAAAATGGGGTCAAAAATTAAATCTCTACCGATCGACTTGTAATTGTGCCAGATGAAAGGGGGTACAAAGAGACTTGGAAAAATTGCAACCGCGCTGAAAAATTCGAAATAGTTTCCGAGATACGACAAAAAAACAGATTAAAATATCGTGGAAAATGATTTCTAATGTACGGTTAGAAAAGAAATGTTTTCCCATCGATTCGATCCTTTCGACACTCCAGCAGGGTGCAAACAGATTCCAAAAAATGCAAACCAATGGTCAAAATTTGGAACGGTTTTCGGGATGTGCCCTACAATAGACGAAAAACTACCGTGCAATACTCATACAACGATTATAAATAAGCAAACGGCAAGCAAACGACTGTGCTCGGTAGCACTTTTCGCCGACCCCGTTACCCGCCTCGTCAACACCGAACTGTCATCAGAAAGAAGCTCCCGATCGTTCGGTGGCCGAATTAAATCGGAGTGCTCACATGAAATATACATTGCGCACACGTTCGCGCGCTCACCGACGCGGAGCGCGAAACAAACGCGTCCTGGAAGCGTTTTCTCCGGCGCTTCGCGAACAATGAGTCCGGCAGAGGTAATGAAACACCCTTCTCGCGGCGAGGACTTCCGGAACGAAAACGGCATTACATTTCCGCGCGGATGGCAAAGGAGACGCAGGAAACGGACGACTCGCGCTGCTCTCTTTTCCTGCCGAGGAGCCTTCGCTTTTTTCTGCGGATTTACCGCGCGGAAGGAAGCAAAGTGGGAGCGTCAAGAGTCGGGGCCGCTTTTGGCCAGAGTTATGCGACGTGGCCCGGTCAAATTATTCGACCGCGCCCTTTTCCGCGACGTCCGCGTTGTTACCGGCTAGTGGACACTCTTTATACAGTTGTAAGGCGGCACGACAGTTTTTAAATATGGCAAGATACATGTTTCATTGTTCGATTAACTCTTACGGTACTTGAAACGTCGCGCAGCTTTAGGTGAGAACATAGTAGGCGCTGGTAAGAAAGTTATAAAAGGAACACGCGGAACAATTTCAGACATTTTATAAATGTTTCAATACGAATTGTTCTGTTCTTCAATCGAGAAGCCGTGCGATACTGAAAATGTTGCGCAACGTTAGCTCAGAACGCAGTAGACACAGAGAAGCTTCCTTGTGCGAAGTCCAGTTATCAGTTCATTGAAAATGGAGCACATATTTCCTATGCCCGAGTTCGAAATACAACTTTACGTGTATAAGAAAAGAACTATTTGATATAACCGTCGGAAAAAGAATTAAAACATGATATTCAAGGCAAAGAGAAAAGACAAGGATATCTGTTGCAAAATTTTGCGAAGTGTGTCACCAAATAAATGTTGTAAAAAGTCACTGCATACTTCAAGCGTTCTGTTCACCAGCTTCATTTACGCTTAAGATATTTTAATGTCACATACCGCCCTTAACTTTTTAATAAAATACGTAATGTTGTAATTAAAACAGTCTTAATTAAAATTGTAAAACGAATTCGTTACTGCGTGCTTGCGTGAAATATTCTTAATCGGTAGCAATGATTATTTTATAAATGCAGTTATTGTTTGAATAGTGGTGCGATTCTTTGGTCTTCAACACCTGCACATTATTTACATTTTGCATAATTCAATCAAACGCTGTACTATTTCATAGCATCGCCGTTCTAACCCAGCAAAATACGCATGGCAGTCAAAATGTTAATAATGTCTCTTGAGAACATTGATAAAATTACCGAACCTCTTCGCTATCAACTCTCTCAGTGGCACCCGTTATTATACTATTGCGTCTGTATCGAAAAACTTCTGATGTCATTTTTGGCCTCTCCGCCGATAGCGCGGAAAGGCAAGTAAGTTTCGTTTCGACACGCAGCAAGGCAAGATAAGGAATGGTGTACGTGGTAGTTTGACGTGCGAACGGCGCAGCTCCACCTACCCTTTTCTGGAGAAGACTGACGAAAAAGCGCCCGGAGGTAGTCAGCAGGTGCAATTAGATGCTGCAATAAGATAGCCATTAATAGCCACCGCGACGTCGCGTAATTATAGTGATCGTACTCGAGCCGAGTCATAACCGGGTACCCAGTTTCGTCGAAAACTTCGTCCGAAGACGCGCGCGCCCGTGTCCGAGCGCGTCCACCGCCATTGTTTAAAAAAATTCACAACTTCCTCCAGCTCGCCGGTTTTCGACGAAGCGCCTTTACGCGAAATCGCGGGACAACGATAATGAGAGTTGCGGTCGGTGGCGTGAGTGAATCTCAATACTTCGAAGTGCCACTCGAAACGTGAGAATTTATGTATGCATGCGTACTGAGTCTTTCATCACTATTATGATTATTAACACGTTGACTGTCGAGAGTATTTTACTATATTAGAACGGCGACGCTATGAAATACTGTAGCGTTTAACTAAATTATGCAAAATGTAAATAATGTGCAGGTATTGGAGGCCAAAGGATCATATCACTATTCTAACAACAACTGCATTCATAAAATAATAATTGCTATTCATTGCGAATATTTTGAATCTTCAGTGAAATATTTTGCGGTGATCACGGGTGACCATCATGGCAGTCAAAGTGTTAAATTAAGTTTGAAAGGTTCTAGTTAGAGGAATAGGGACACTAATGAAAGTGGATCATGTCGCATTCAATTTTAAGTTCAAGTTAAATTTTTCATGCAAGTTCAAGTTCGTAAGTTTCTGCTTGTAAACGTCGGGTGCACAGTAATTTGGCAGAGTCGATGATCGTTCAGATTAATTACCGTCAGAAAAATTGGTGAATACTACATTTTGCAGCAGAAACCGACCACGTCGCAATTACTGAACACAAAAATTTGCTCCAACGCAGAGTGTATCTCTTCCAATAATTCCGTTGATTTCGTTATATTGTTATACTAATTGAAGCCTGCAAGGTTCCAGTTCAGGAGACAAAGCCACTAATTAAAGTGAATAATTTATTACTCAATTTCAAAGGCCGCACGCGCATTCCTCCTAACACAATTCGTACGCACATTAATTTCGTATGCAGGGTCGATGATCGTTCATATTGGCTACTGCCAGAAAAAACTGGTGGATACCATCAAAAATCGGAAACGTAACAATAATTAGATCTACGTGACAACTACCTCCGATGTAAAATGTATTTCTTTCAGTAATTTCGATAATTTTGTCATATGGTTATATTAACTAAGCCCTGCAAAGTTCTAATTAATGTAATAAAGCTACCATTTAAAGTGAAGAATCTTTTATTTAATTTGAGAGGCTGCTCGTAGGTTCCTATTAACAAAAGTCTCCTTTACATTAATTTGGCAGAGTCGATGATTACTCGCATTGATTACTGACAGAAAAAAATGGTGGATACTGTACTTGTATGAGACCGGACACGCCGTAATTAACGGACACGATAATTTGCTCCAACGCAAAGAGTATCGCTTTCATTAATTTCGATAATTTCATCACATGGTTATATTAACTAAAGCCTGCAAGATTCAAGTTAAAGTAACAAAGTTACTAATTAAAGCGAATAATTCCTAATTGAATTTGAAAGGCTGCCCGTATGTTCTTTCTAACAAACGTCGTCTGCACCTTATTTTGGCGTACAAAGTCGACGATTGTTCACATTAATTATTCACTGGAAAAATGGATGAACACGAAATTCGCACGAGAAACCAGACAAGTCACAATTACTAAACATGACAATTTGCTCCGCTGCAAAATGTATCTCTTTCAATAATTCCGACAATTTCGTATATATATATATATTTATATAAACTAAAGCCTGACAGGTTCTAGTTAAAGTAACAACGTCACTAATTAAAGTGACGCATTTTTCATTCAATTCCTAAGGCAGCCCATATATTCTTTCTAACAAAAGCGACCTGCATCTTATTTTGGGGTATAGAGTCGCTGATCCCGCACATTAGCTATTCCCCAGAAACATGGATGAATACGAATTTCGCATGAGAAACCAGACACGTCGCAATTACTGGACACAACAATTTGCTTCTATGCAAAATGTATCGACAACCGTCAATCCCGTTGTTCCAATCAGCGTCAAGCCCGGTCGTCGTACATCAAATTCCTCGATGACAGTGAATAATAACAGGGAAACGTGAGAGGTCCTTCCGCTCAAAGATCCATCGTCGCGTCGCGCCGTTCCATCGAAAAACGCGTCCGTGCGAAGCTTGCGCCGGTAAAATATCCGGAACTCGAATCTCCGCCGCCCGTCCTTTTTTTTCGCCTTCCGTCAGGAGGCCGGAACCGGGCAGTGATGGAAATCACGACGTCCTTCGCGTTCGGCCCGAAAAACGCTTCGATTATTCGTGCCACCGAAAAGCGCCCGTGCATTTTTCACCGGGCGCGAGGGGCGTGCACAATTTTTTTCCCCGCGACACGGCCTCTTCGGCGAAGAACGCGGGTTATCGCCGGGCGCACGGCAATGAACGGGGAAGCGACGGGGAGAGAGGCCGTATTATTTATCGTTTGCGCGAAATTCGTTTTCAGCCTGAAAGGTCTTCCCGAACGCCGTGCAGCCGGTTTATTGAATTTCCCGTCGCGCATTCCGCGAAACCAAAGCGGGGGAAGAACGAGCGCGCAGACGTCCTTTCGCAACTGATTATTAGACATTCCGCGACGTCGCCTACCCCGAATCAGACCATTCGGGGTCCGGCAGGCGGACTGGGGATTCCAGGCGTCGAAGAATCCGACGGACTCCAAGTGAAAATGATGGAAAACCGTCTGCGGCGGAGGAATCCGTCGCGGCGCGTCGTTGATTTATCGACTTCGGACGAATCGACGTCTTATTGTACGATCTTCAATTCTTTTGTCACATGCGTCGCATTTCATTGGCATTTTCGTCAATAAGATGTATTCATTTGACGCACTGTGAGTTGTTTCGAATTCCACCGGTCAATCCGTAGACCTCAAATGAAAATTATGGAAAATTTTCTCTAAAATGCGTCGCAGCTTTTTAGCTATGATTCAATTTGACGCACTTTCGACAATAGAGCCCAATCCTTTTGCGCAAATATGTAGTATCAATCCTAGTATAGCGTATGATAATATGAAAGCATGAAAAGACAACTCTGCGAGTTGTTAATCATGCTAAGAATTCCACCTGTCGAAAGAATCCGTGGACCTCAAATGAAAATTATGGAAAATTTTCTGTAAAATGCGTCGCAGCTTTTTAGCTATGATTTAATTTGACGCACTTTTGCTAATAGCGCACATTTCTCTCTCCGAATATTTTACTTCAATCCGTAAGTGGCGAACGGTAGAGTTTTTACCAGTTTTTAAACGTGCTAAGGATTCCACCTGTCAAATAATTCGACCGGCTCCAAGTGAAACTGATGGAAAACCGTTCGTGGTACGTCGTTAATTTATCGATTTCGAGCGAGCCGACGTCTTATTGTACGGTGTTTAATTCCTCTCAGAGCTGCTTAGCAGTTTTATGCCACGATTTAATTTGACGAACTTCCGCCGGCAGCGCGCAACTTTCATTCCCGCGAATGTTTTGCGCCAATCTCCAAATGGCGAACGGCAGACTTTTACGAGTGGTTAATCATGCCAAGAATTCTAACTGTCGAAGAACGAGCAAGATTAACCCGCGCCGATGGAATACAAGGGAAAATGCTAGAAAATCGCCCGCGGCGAAGGAATTCGTCGCGATTTGTCGGCTTTGACCGAATTAACGTCTTTGTGCGACGTTTAATTCCTCTCCGCGCCGCCGCCCTCATCTACTCCGCGATTTAATTCTAAAAAAAACTCCCGTTGATAGCGCGCAACTTTCATTCCCGCGAATATTTCGCCTCAATCTTTAAATCGCGCGAGGCAGAACTTTCCGGATAGCTATTATAAATTATTGGGGTATGAAGGATTGCGATGCTGAAAGGATTATAAGAACTCGTTAATCGGTAACAACTTCTCGATGCTCCATCAATTTCCCGTTTCAGGAGTCCAGCCGGTCGAAGTAATCTCACTTATATATGCGCATGAACGCGCGCCGTTTAATCCGATTACGTTTAAACTTGTCACGCGTTTGCAAAAACAACTCCGCTGATCAGACGTAGTTCTTTACGCGCAATACGTTGAAACGCGCGTGTCAAGTATGTACCGACTTAATCGCACGTAGCGCTAATGATCGGATCGTATACACGTTCGTCGCTCACTGCTGCGTGTCCCACAGAATCGCTAATTAACATCCTTTATCCATTTCCTCCAGATCGTCGACGTTCTCATTCATCATTCCTCGTCGACGCGCAAATCGTCTGCGAAACATTTGATCGGCCTACTCATCAGACTGTTAACTTTCCGAGAACGTTGTTAGAGTGTAATATTAGGTGATGTGTTTAATTTCGACGTTATTGTAATTTAGTTAAATTGAGTTATAGTGATAAAGTTTGTAATATTCATTTTCAAATACACGGAGCCTTTATATTCCTTAATCGTTTAAGTATGTTGCAGCTTGTTCATTAATAATAATATCATTAATATAATTAACAGCGCATGTCATTAACAACATGAAGAGAGTTCTAGGAATAACAGTTGAAGTAAATCCCAATTTTCAAGCAGGAAGGGCTATTTCCGCATTATTCACAAACCAATAAGGGCTTTAGATATCAATATGCGCTATCACGTCGGCACGCATAGAATTCCATGCATGGTCTCACGCAACAATTTCACACGTCTAACATTGACGTACCGCATTCCGTTGAATGCCGTTTTTATTGGCTATTTGGTTTATCTATCAATAAATATGTATTAGGTCTACCGGAGTGTTCTGTCCGATAATTTCATCTTAAGTAAATCATTGTACGCCTACATAAGTGCTCTTCTAAATGTACGGAAACAATGGTTTCATCACGTAAGTATAACGCAGTGAGAATTGATTATTTTGTTTTCATTAAAAAACGGACCAAACTTTCTGTAGACCTAATATATATATATATATATATATATATATATGTGAGGACGAGTGCATGCATGTGTACTAGAATGAATACGTGTGCAACTTGCAGCGCAATTACGTGCATGTGTATTTAGATAAGGAAATCAGGACGAATTGACAAAGAATAAGCGAGAGGACAGGCGAACGTGAAACGCCAAAACGAAAACACATAGACGTAAAGACATAAAGACATAAAGATGAAAGTTTAAGAACTAAGACTAAAGTGTTCCATTTGCCCTGTCTCTAGTTTCACCTCTCTAAATCCTACATGTATAATATCTATAATAAACGAACCAGAGATCGAATAAAAAGGGCTTCAGCTTACAGCACACCACGATACAGCCGTTGTTCCCAACATACGTAGAAACGCACACGTCACAACCGTGCGTACTTAAATGTGACATACGCGCTATCACGTCGGCACGCATAGAATCCCACGCACGGTCTTATGCGACAATTTCACATGTCTAGCATCGACATACCGCATTCCGTGGAATGTCGATTTAACGTGAATGCTCCGTCCGCGTCGCACAGACGACTGCGCCGGCGGATTTCGATACGATCTCGGATGAAGATGTCTCGCATATTCCTGAAATCATCGTCTTTCCGGGAGGCTCGAAGTCACGCTCCTTAGACGGAACAGAACAATCGCTAGGTCCCGATAAACTATCTAGGCAAGTGATCATTAGGGGCCGTTGCCGGACTTTTATTCGCACTTTGCTCACGCCGACCGCCGCAATCATCCTGACGATATCCTATAATTTAATACCGGTAAGGCGCACGCGCTCGATAATTCATTCCGTCGGGCCTCTTATCGATTCGATAGGCAACGGGGAGTCGTTACCGATACACTTATCTCGATCGCGTCCAACAGATTCGCGTTCCGGCATCTTGCGGAATTTAATATCGGGTCGACGTAAATATTGCGCGGATTCGGCGTTTTTATTTTATCCGCGAGATATTCAGCGTTCGCGGCGCTGCGGGGACGGACGCGCGGATAACGGAACGTATTTGTCGTGATGTCGGATTCAACGAGGATACCGAGAACGATCTGTGCAGCGTCGACGTAAATTCATATTTCCCGAGGTTGCAGATAAAGGAGCTGAAAGTTGTAGTTATACCGGATACTGCGCAGCTGCTTCAACCTGTTCCGACGACGCTGTGTAAGAGTTTAAAAGAATCCGTGCGTTGCCGTTATTAATACGCGGCGCACTAAATATATTGCTTGCAATTACTTTTTGCTCCTTCTGCTCGCGCCGCGTCAGAGTGTTGGTATTGAAAACGAGCAGTACTGGAAAGGAACAGTCAGGGGACGGCGAAAAAATTAATTGCGCGGGAGGAGTTATTTTCGGGACTGGCGAAGAAATATGTATGTGCTGCAATTATTTTGGTAAGCTGCGTATGACGATGTTGGTTCCCATTATTTTGTATAATCGTTCCTATTATATTAAGGCTTCGAAACACTTATATTTAAACGAAACACTCGGGTCGTGAATCAGTAGCAAATTCGTTTAGTGCGAAACGGTTTACTTTCGGGTGTACATCGGGCGCCTTATTTTCGACTTAGAAAATTCCTCTCGCGCGCCGTGCCACGAGTCGATACACCGAAACTGCCACAAAAGCAACCCCAAAGCATCTCTAGCTGCAGTGGCTACAGTCGAGGGGCGGTCGGTATGTGCCGTCGAAAAATTGCAAATTATTGTGGCTTGCCGGCGCGCCCTCCGGGGAAAGCAACAGAGTAAAGGCGCGCAAGAAGGGGAGCCTCGGAAAATCTAGTTCGTTTTTGTTATCCCGCCGCAGGCTTAAACAGACTTGATGCGGCGAACGACATTTTTCCCGGGGCCGAAAATAAACTTAATTCCGTTGAACCACTGTTCCGAAATCCAATTCTCGTATTTCGGTTCCTTTCGCCCCCGGGCGTAATTTTCCGACATCTTACGTTATAATTAAAAGCCCGAGACGTATTATCGGCCGATCCGGGCGACGCACCGAGAGGTCCGGATTCATGGCGTGTGGCCGGCAAAAAGATTTAATTCAATTCGGAGCAAGAACTGATCTTGATAACCGGACCGAGCTCCTTGTATTTCGAAAGTGAGCCGTCCCGCCTTTATCTTCCTTTTCCTTTATTCCGGCGCGAACTGTTACCGTTCTATTACATTCCCTTCCTTCTCTCGGCCGTTTCCCTCGCCGCCCCTCGGCCGGATTCGAGGAATCTGATAAAGTATCCGCTTCCTTTCCTCCCGCTGCCATTACCCACAGCGGTGAAAGATCATTCCTTCAATTTCGTCAGAGATTTTAGATCCGCTCGGCGCGCAGAGATGAGACAGAAGATTTAATCAACGCTCTGTCCGCCGAGTCGTATAAATCTTCTAATGGACCGGGGAACGACGATCCGAATTTTCGGAACGGACGGCCATCGCCGACATAAACTGTCAAAGTATTTCCGGCTCAGCGCTGATCGGTACAACCCGGCTATAGCGCGATTGCGCCGAAAGTGTTTTGCGATAAGAAGAAAATCGTAGAAATAGAATAGTGGAATGTGAATTTCAGAAGAAACATATAAACAATATGCACCTTTCGATCTTATTGTGAATATTGTTCAGTGGGGTAAGTAAATGAGTAGTTAGAATATTGCGCCTTTACCAGTAATTTTGGATTAACCTCTGAAAAAATTGAAAATCTGATCGTGAGTTATTCACTACGGAATTCTCTGACGACAAAAATTTTCACTGACAAAAAACATGAAAATTTAATCACAAGCACTCATTGCGGAATTCCTTAACACGTTGACTGCTAAGCGTATTTTGCTATATTAGAACCGCGATGCGATAAAATACTGGAGAGTATAAGTAAATCGTGCAAAATAAAGGTAAAGTAGTGTTATTAGAAGCCAAAGTATCGAAGCACCGTTCCATTATCAATTACTTTCACAAGATTGAAAATAGGCTTTATGGCGAATTTTTTGCGTTTTTAGTAAAATCTCTTGCGTCGGTCACCGGTGACCACTACGGCAGTCAAAGTGTTAACGACAAAAATAGAAATCTTATCGAATGTCTGCACGGATAATACGCATCTCCATCACACAGTTGGAAGTATGAAAGTATCTACAAAAAAAAAATCAGGCTCTCAGAGGTTACCACACGAAAACGCCTTCAAGTCGTCTTATTCACCGGCAGCACCATTTGACCGAGAAAAAAGTGAGACTACGTGCGCCATCCGAGCGATCCCAGACCCCACGTCAATCCTGCACTTGACGCGCATATTGTGAATATTCCCCCGCCGTTGCATTCACTCCGAGCGCGCGTCAACTTCATGCTCGCCGAATCCCACGAATTTCCCTCTCGCACATCGATCAATCACCATTTTTTCAGACATCAATTTCACGGCAGCCTAAGTTCACCGCTCCTCTCATCTGGCCGTCTACTCCACCATCTTTCTACGCGAGAGCGAACATAAACGCGGCACAACAAGAGACGGGGCTTCGATCGGCCCGAAGAAAGCCCTTTCGGTGAAGTGAAAGCTTTTTCTCCCCTCGCCGAGCCCGCCGCCCCCGCGAAACCCCGAGCCCCGACGTTTCCACGACCTTCGCCACTCGCCCCTGAAACTTTTCTTCCAGCCCATTCCAGGTGCGTTATCCTCTTTTCTTTACCTGAATCCACGGGTAAAGAACGCATCCCACGCGAGTTGTTTTTTTTCGGCGAACGCGCGCCAACATCAATCTTCTCGTGCTTCTGTAGTGCAAGCACGCACGTACGTGTGTACAGGTCCGCACACGTGTCCTACGTGGACGTGCGTCGGTACGCCACGATCCGACGACGTGTGCGACGCCGAGGGTGGATAAGCGCGCGGATGTGTGCGCGCGTACGTACGTTCGCTTCGTTTTATGTACTTGGCGCACTTAAGCACCTACATAGCCGCGTTTACACAGATCTGCTTTTGTCGGGATAGTGCGCGCGCTAAAACCTCGTCGTGATTTTTAGGAGCGCGCGCACTACGTCTAAAAAGGTTACGCCGAAAGCGACCGCGGATCATTGCCAGGAGCAGATTTTCGACGCGGCGGTTCAGTGTTAGGTGGTGAGGTTGGCTTGACAGTCTGAACGGACGTGCCAGTGTCGCCTCGGTATGAGTGTAATAATAAGGTGTATGTTAACACTTTACCGAACGCTATTGACTGAAGATGCCACTCACTAACGACCGACTCTGTTTTGGATATCGCGCAGGAATTGTGTATGTGCCTATTTGTAAAGCTTTATAACTGAAAAATACTGAATGTGTTGTTGAGAATCCTTTGGTTTCAAAGCAGTGTAATTTTATTGTCATTTAGAATTGTCATAATGTCATCTGATATTTATTTTATGTAATATAACCGTTGACTACTGAAAAGCCGATTAATCGGCTGCCGGTAAATAGCAGTTGGAACCGAAAAGTCGATTAATCGACTAGCGGTCGTTAAAGTGTTAACATGCATAATTGTACGTTATACGTAACATTGTGTTAATATGTATAATAAACACCGGCGTGCCTCTACATTCTGTCAATGCAAGAATAAAATTAAATTAATTCCGGAACCAGTGAGAAGATAATAATAGAAATTCCTGCTGTACCCTTATTAAATTTACTTTTTGTTTTGTGCCTGCTTTATTCATGTTCTTTTTTGCGCATCCTTTCTCCGTGCCTTGAGGTTTCCTATACGAGGATATTTGCTCTTTTGCAAATTTTCTTTACAAGTTTCACCTCATCTCAGTGGACAAACCAATTTAAAAACTTTGACCAGGTAACACAGTTCAGTAGTTACCAGTGCATTGAGCTTACACATTATGCCAACGTCAGAATAAAAAGTTATCCGCCTATCTTTATATACATTAAATTCCGCCCAGTACCAGTGTGAACACAATACTAGAAATTCCACTTGCACCTTTACTAAATTTATTTTATTTTATTTCGCGGTCTTCATTCATTTTCTATTTTCCGCAATATTTTACAAGTTCTTTTTAGTGAAGCCCGGCATTTTAGTGAACAGACCAATCTAATAACTTTATACACGCAAGACAGTACAGTAGTTACCTAGTAGACAGTACTTAGTAGTAGTGTATTATGCGTCCACATTCTGTCAACGGGACAATAAAAAGTTGCCCACCTATCATTAAGCACCCTAAATTCCATCCGGCACCGGTGAGAACGGCACAATAGAAGCTCCTCGTTACGGCGTAACATTACGCACATCGCGTGCGTTCTCAATGCTGCATCTGCGTTCCTGCGCATCAAGGATCCAGCGATCCGCGAGCACACGCACGTGCATCAACTCACGGCCGGCACCCTTCAAAAGCAAAAAGGACCTTATCGACGTCCCAGCCACATCCACCGAACGGAAAACATTGTAAGCTCGCTTAAAGCCGCGAAAATTTATCGCCGATATATTTTCGCACTGCAACAGTCCGCGTGCGTAAACCACTTGATCGGTGAGGGTTTACAGGGTCGCCGGCGAGCAGCGCAAGGTACAGCCTGAGAGAGACAGACGTAGGGGTGTCGGTGGATGGCATAGCTTCGTCGGGGGGTAAGAAGGGGAAACACCCAGGATATTCTCATGGCCGGAATCTCAAGTATAAAGCCGGTGTGTATATATAGCCGCGCTTCTACGTATGTGTATACATATGGGGAGCCACGCCAGTGGGCACCTTAAGGCGCTTTCTCGCGATGTTTTACGACCGGCCGTGTGTCATTGCTACCGTCCGCTTTTCGTACCCCTAACGTACATAGAGCACCTACGTCTTACGCCTGATATCCCGTCCCTGCCGCTAGCAACATTCAGCGACCGTGTCTCGTGACCTCGTCGGGGCTTAGGGGAGTGAAAGAAGAGGAACGATTAAAGGTTTAGAAAATGCGAGGGACCCTGCCATGATGCTTTCGAATGAGACGCGAAACGCTTGTAATCTGGATGACGCTTGCAGCGTGATGTTGCTGGTGCGACTTCTGTGTGTTTGTGTTTAATGCAGATATGTTAGTTTAGAAATGATCAAAGAACAAATTATTTTAAGTGATGCAGACATGGCTGCTATTATAAAGTGGTGTGTGATGCGTTTACTGAATATTAGAAGATAGGCAATTTATGTAAGGATTTTAGTTTCATCTATTCTAGCAATGATATTCTTCTGTAGTATTTCCCAAAGTTTGTAACAAGTGCTACATTCACGTTGCCCGTCATTGCCAAAAACGATCGACAATGTATTTTTTGTAACATAAAATATCGTCGAGAGAAGGCGGCGGACACATTTCGGAAATATAGTCAGACACCGGCAGAATATGAACGCTCCGAAAACAAAACGCGATCATGTGTTTTTGGATGAACGCGTGTAGCGTGTTATGAATTCTTAATAGAAATTCGGATCCATCGGGGAAACGCGTATTCAATAGATCTAAATGTAAAATTTGACCTTAATCCAGGGGTCTAATCTAGGAGCACGTTTCCCGGGAGCCGCAAAATGATTAGGATTAGCCGTAACATCGTTAAGCAACAATCGTCCTATCTCCCAATCTACGTTGCTGCAATTGGTACAGTGCGTCCTTCCGGCGCGATTCCTGCAGCGAGGAGCTGCCGAACGAGTAATCTAATCGATATGCTCCGTAATTAATTTTGCCCTGCGCTGATAGAACGCCGTGTCACCTACGAAATGAGATTTTCCATGATTTCCTCGATTCTCACTACTTCCGAGAACCCGTGAGCCACGACAACCGACTAAAAACAAAAGTAATGCTGAATGCCAAGAAACGTTCAGTCGAATTCCGATAGCGTCAAACCTGTTTATATGTGTGTGTTGTCTAATAATTTCATTACACGTCATAATTTTCTTACATATACTCGCGTTTTATCGATTATCCTAATTTGTCTCTGTATGTGCCTTGTTCATGTTACGATGTATTAGCAATTGTAAAGCGATTAACGAAACTTCGTTTATGCGCGTGTATGTGGGTGTGTGTCTGTATAAAGCGTCTAATCGTTACACTGAACATCATAATTTTCTTCCCTATAGTCGTGTTATCGATTATTCTGTTTTCGCTCTGTATACGCCCTGTTCACATTACGATATATTCGATTTAATACGTGCATTAATCCGAATTTATTTGCGCCGTAATTACATAACTCTAACGAAACCCTGCAAAGCCACTGCATTAACTGATAACCGAAAGCAAGACTTGTTTATGTTGGGTCTATACAGACGTCTAATCATTACACTGCATGTCATAATTTTCTCCCCTATATCTTTCATATTTTGTTTTCTTATACATTGGCTGGTTGCATGTACTCTTTATCAACATGACAACATATTCGATTTAATAAGTGCATCAATCCGGATTCATTCGCGTTGCCACTACATAACTTCGACAAAACCGTGTAAAGCAGCTGCATTAACCGGTACCCGGAAGCAAGACTTGTTTGTGTTGTGTATTACATTCCGCGTCATATTTTCTTCCCTGCATATAATTTCTCTATACACATATTCTTTATACCCTATACATATACTTCCATATATATGTTTCCTCCCGGCGTGCATCTTGTTTACATTACATTTTCGATTTAATAAGGGCATCGATCCGCATTTATTCGCGTCGCCACTGCATAACTCCAACGTCTGCTTGTAAAGCAGCTCCGTTAACCGACACCCGCAAGCAAGGGCGAAAAAGGCGTACGTCGCAGGCTCCGCAAATTTACGCAGCGCGTGTGTTTCCGTTTATTCGCATAATTGCAGCTCGTAAGGTTCCGCCTCGTGTCGTTCCCCGCGTCGAGCATGCTGCGCGTTCCGCCGTTAGACTCTCATGTCTCCCGCACACGGCGGAAGCCCCCATCCGATGCACTTTACGTTTGCTCACGGGCACGGCGGCGAATGAAATGCAAAGCGTCGATGCTGAAAGTTTCCGGCCTGCCGGTCCGTCGATAATGCCCAAGGAAATATTGCGTCAGCGAGGAGACGGGAAATTTCTCGGGCGTCTGAGTTCCCGCCAGCGAACAGGCGGGAGACTCACCGGCAAGCCTCTGAGTGCGGCTGCAAACATCGCCGGACGTTCGTCGGGGCTGGAGGCGAAAGAAAATTCAGCGGAAAATTCGCGGACGTCCGGACGGCTCCGCCATTGTTCAAAGTTGCCGGCGCAAACATTACAATGCAGTCGGACTGTCGGCGCGGCTAAAGCGTCACGCACAAAAGTCCCCCCTAAGCGCCTTTAATCTCTCCCCGACTGGAGCGCGGCGACACACGTAACGCGGGTTTATTCGCGATAAAAATGTATTAGAGAATCTTATATTCAGGGCCTGACCCGCGTCGGCGGAAGATAAAGCCGAGCACGATGCCTCGCGGTACGTGCCCGATCTGCATACCGTGTGGAATATTCCGCGTCTCGCACCCTTCCGACGTCGCCACCTTCGGGGCCGCCCTTTGCCAGTTTCCGAAGTCGACCCGATCGGCCACGATTTCCTCTCGGAATTCGCACTCCCTGCCGCGACAGGATTGCCGGGCGCTTAACCTCCGAGGATATATCCGCAGCGCCGTGATTGGTCGCGGCGAAATCGTCGTAGATTTGTCGTAGGTGCGAGATTGGAGCCGGTCGATGAAATTGGATAGTAAAACGTACCTCTGCCGCGGATCTGCCAAGTGTCTACTACGGGACGTACTGTGTCCGGCTTTGAGGGTCGCAGGACACTCGCGCGCTACCCCTTTTTCGAACTCGCCGCGGCCCCTTCTTGCGCTCCGAATTTTTACTTTTGCGCTGATTCGACCCGCCGGAATATCGCCGCGTGGCCGCATAAAATATGTGCACCGTATCTCGGGCCGGTCCTCTCACGAAAATTACGGTTCGGCAAATTTATGGCCGGCCATTATTCAGGGATGCTCGGTAATTCGCGACGCGTGCGGACAAGCTTGATTTTTCGTCAAGAGATAAGTTCAAATTGTCGAATGACACTTTTCGTATAAAGCGTCGCTTCTGGGGATTGTAACTTTAGCGAATGGCTAGGCGGCTGTTGGGTAAATTGTGTGTAAGTATACATATATACCTATGTGTTTGCGTACCTATATATTTTTTACAACACGTGTCGCTTTTCGGGAAATTGACTTTAGAGATTGGTTAAGCAGCTGTTCAGCGAATTCTGTAGCATCGTCGCTGACAACGAGAACAAATGTGCAAATACGTGCATCTACGTACCTATATAGCTGTATATATTATAACACAAAGTGAACTGTACGCAGACCCAGCTAATGATGCTAAAACGTACTCAACTGATTTTTAATTCAATTTCCCGAAAAACCGAGAATCATACTCGCAGCTTTTATTCCGCGGCTTTAACGTATTCATGGAAAAACCAACCCTCTTTCCGCTATCCCACGAATCACAAACTACTGTGGATTGTGTTTGTGAGCTTGTCTGAATGTTAATGATGAAACAGAGAGAGAATGGCCAGTGAAACGTTACATACGATCTTCAGTTATTGATATCGCGGTATCATGGGTAACAGTTTGTTTGGTAGATGTATTACGTATGAGAGAGTGTGAATATATGGATGTACTATATGAGATATATAGTATGAGTTCCATTGTTAATAGTTAGCACGTTCCGACGAAAACGACGTAAATTGTAAATTGTACAAATATATATAAAAGATATATTACAAACTTTGACCTCAATTTCAAAAAACAATACCAGCGTGCTGCTACTTCTGGAAAATTACGTGTCCAATATTTTCTGCACAGAGATTCTAGTCTGAACAAAACGGATGACCCACAGATTCGGTCCTTCCCTCGTAAGGGTTGAAACGACTACAAGTGCGCCAAGTTCCGTAAAACATAAAACCTGCAGCATCCGCTATCCATATTCACCGATACGCACCTATGAGATCAAGAATCCAAATATTACAAATTTTTACCTCCCTTTAAAAAACAATGCCGGAGTATTGCTAGTTCTGGAAAAATACATGTCCAATATTTTCTGCCACTCAAATTCTTGTCTGAACAAAACGGGTGACCCACAGATTCCGTCCTTCCCTCGTAAGGATTGAAACGACTACATATGCACGAAGTTCCGTAAAACATAAAACCTGCAGCATCCGCTCTGCATATTCACCGATACGCACCCATGAGATCAAGAATCCGTATATTACAAATTTTTACCTCCCTTTAAAAAACAATGCCGGAGTATTGCTAGTTCTGGAAAAATACATGTCCAATATTTTCTGCCACGTAAATTGTTGTGTGAACAAAACGGGTGACCCACAGATTCAGTTCGTCCAGCATAAGGGTTAAAACGACCACGAAAGCAGCAAGTTCCGTAAAACACAAAACACCGTTCATCCGCCCTCCATATTCATCGCATACGCACACGCAGGATCCAGGATCACGATATACCAGTAAACCGGGATCGATCGCCGAACAATCTGATCTTGAGCCTCTCCGAAGTCGAAGCGCAGGGGTCTGGCCCCGATACGCCTCCCACCTCCCCCAGGAGGTATCTCTAGGTGCAATTGGAAGGCCGATTACCCAGGGATTACTGCAATTGCGAGCGAACCGCTCGCCTACACTTCCGGGGGCATTGATATTCAACTAGGAGCACGCCACGGTAATTTCCCGTGGCCTCGGTTATCCCTCGGCCGTCTCCTTGCGTCCGACGTACCTCCAGCGTAGGAGTAGTCCTCAGACGCGGCGCCCCGAAGTCGATAATGCTCAAGGAAGAAGCCCCCAAGTGCATTCCCCAACCCACCGTCCTGGTGACGGGAAGTGCCGCCGGCTTTGCGTTTCTTTTCTGCGCGAACACGGATATTAGGTGCGTGGAATGTAAGTCTGCGCGGTGCCTCGACTGCCAAGCTCGGAAGTTACGGGATGCACGGCTGACTGAGGCAGTCGCGAGGCATGTTACTGAATATCTTCGGTTGATTCTTCGCGGGGCTTCACAATTCTTACGAATGACAATTTCGAAAAGTGGGACTCCGGATCTGTGCCTGTTACGCAAGTACGTTCTTTTGTAAGTACAAGAGACTTCCGCATAACGGAAGTTCCTGTAATGCGCTAAAGATATTACGGTTTTATTCTTATATAAGTCGCGTACAACGCGTTATGTGATAACATGCGCGATTTCACTGTTTGCTGTAGTCGAGCACAGCATAGCTTGTTATTTCCCCATTGCTCATTTTCCATTTCCATTGCTTTATAATTTTTGCGAGTGACAATTTCGGGATGTAAGATTCTCTTTGAATCCACGGTTGCTTTCTAAGTATGTTAATTTCTAAGTAAAATAGACTCTCGTATAATGCAAGTTCATGTAACGCGTTGAAGATGTTGTGACTATTTTTATATAAAATTTTTGCGGTGCTCTGCCATGTAAAACGCAAGTTCCTAAAAACTGCTGAAGACATTACGAATTTTCTTATTCAACAACCCCCTACATAATAATATGCGAGACCACCGTTTACTCTAGTCAAGCATAGTAATTTCATACAACGCGTAACATATTAATCACGTTAAACTGCATCCCATTGTACGTAAATTTCTGGATCTGTTCCTCTTTAGTCCCACGGCTCTCCGATCATTTCTATGTCTGCACCATTTGCATTCACAGGCGAATACGTTAGTTTCCAAGTTCGCGACTCCGAATTCGCAACTGAACGCGCGAATGCTTTACTCTTATCACCGTCCACCAAAATAGAATTTAGCCAGTCAGTCACTTGGCCACCGCGCAAATTCACGGTTCCCCGTTACTAGGAGCCTTAGGCGGTTTCACGGGACTCCGATCAGGATTTACGAAGATAGCTGATGACCCTGTGTCGATCTGTGTTCGATGTGGGGATCTCATGTCCTAAGTGCTCGGTAACGCAAAGTGCCGAGGGACTAGAAACCGTCTATGGACAGAGGTCACGGAAGCTCATTATCGGACGGCGAAGAGCCTCGTTCGCGAATACCAAATAGCCGGCGCATGAATTTTCAAATTCCTAATTCATTACCGCGCGCTCAATTACTACCTTCATCTCCGGCAGATCATTCTGACAGAAGAAAATAAAAAAGCCAGAAGATTACTCTTGGTTTCCGGGTTCGAAGCGTATCGGAGGTTTTTCGTGTGTCAGCATTTTGCTTGTTCGATGCACTGCCCCTAGACGCTGCGGGTCCCTTTGGACCCCAGTACGAGAATGGCGGACCCGGGGCACTCGAGTTAAAAACCTACAGTCAGTGTGCGGAAGGGCGTTGTACACTCGAAGTGAGGAAAGCCTCTGGAGTAAGGAGTGAAAATACTGGTGTGTGATGGCAAGCAGACTAGGGTGTAAACAAGCGATTCCTACGAGTGAGTGTGCTCTGTTTGTGTAGCACAGTCACCATCTACTGTGTCGAATGTTGGAACGCACAGTATGATGTAAATGGTATGTCTTGCCACACCCAACAGAAGAGATTTTTTAAATGTACGCTACAGAATATATAATGACGATAGAACAGGGCTGATCACATATTTGAAGCACTCAGTGCTTTTGAAACACGAACTAGACGTCTCAGAGTACAGACATGCGAGACTTTTTGAACGTCGCGCTACGGTGGACGTAATGATAATACCCTGCACATTTGAGGCACTTAGTGCCGTTGATACACGAACAGTAATCTGCACGCAGGTGTAGCAATCAGTCAAAGGGGCAGCAGACTTCAAAATTCCTTGAATGTCACGCTACAGTGTACATTGAAGAATCGACATGTCACTGAGGTTTACAGTCGGCTCCTGTCATTCTACAAATCCTCTCCAAAAACTATTTTCTGGATGTTGTGGCGGTCACAACAGCCTGGCCTTTCCGAGTTTCTCGACGTGAGTGGATGAGGTTTCTTGTTCTCTGGTCGAGCAATGATAGCTTTGCTCCGGGGAGATGCTGTGGACTCACTACGACCGAACAATCTGTCCGTTTAAGCATTGCTAACTAACGTTGGTAATGGTAAATGATGAGCAAGCTTCGGTTTGTGACGATTCTCGGGCACCGAAGGATTTTTGTAAGGCATCGCCCGAGGCATTATTGCAAAATTTAACGCATTCTCAATGGTAACATTTAATGGTATACTAGATGTTCGATGCACTGCAACCACGACAGTTGCAAGATTCGATGGTGTGTTGTGATTTAATACTGGTGCAATTAAGATTTAATGTCATTGGTGTGACTGCAAGAAGTTGAAGGGTAGAATTGATATAACATAACAGTATTTCTGTAGTTCCACAAATTCGGTTTAAATGCACTCGACGCTTTTCTAAAACTCATCTCAGTGAATACTTTTCCGACCCTATATAGGGACAGATATTGCCACCGGACCTGGGGGGAACAAAATAAAAGCGCGCACAGCTGTTCAGAAGTGTAAGGAGACTGTATGGTATTTATTCGTACTAACACACAATTCACCGTTTCTATTGCCGGGCACTTTCTCAATTTTCTTTCCGTGACGGACTGCTGTTTTACCCACGTGCTACTGTTCTACCAGGTTCCGATCTTCAAATCTTTCCTTCGCATAGCAACAGCACCGAGCACCTAACATTATCTGTCTGTCTGATTGTCTAATACAGGATTTAGAAAACTAACGGTAGCAATGTCCCTTTTGGATATAGACATTACCAACATTGCGATCAGCTTCGACAAAGCTAACACTAATACTGAAGTGGCATAATGCAAGGATCTCCCATAAAAGGGCCAAAATAAAAAAGATTACCGGTGTAACGACACACAGCGATATAAAGGGTATGCAAAGGGGATTCGTAAGAAATGACACTTCAACATCAGCGTTGCCTTACCATCCAGATGAAGCTGACTGCAATATCGGCGAAATGTCAGTATGCCAAAAGCCAATTATACACTTCTAATTCGACAACCAAGAATAATCCCGCCTGTAAATGACCGTGGAGGGTGCAAACATTGCCAACATTGCAATTAGCTGCAACATGAGTAAAATTGATACTGAACCAGCATCTTCTAAGGATTCTCAACGAAAGTGACCAAGTAAAAACGATGGCTGATTCATGAGAAGTGACGCTGCAACGCCAGTGTTACTTTCCCACCCAGATGAAGTTGACTGTAATATCGACGAAACGTCTGTATGTCAAAACCCAATTATATGCTTCTAACTTGACAACCAACAGTAATCCCGTCCTTAAATTATCGTGACTTAACATTTCCACCGAAAGGATCCCCGACCCGCGAAAAGCGTCGTAACAGTTTTTCCGCGTAATTATACTTGCCAATAGCCGGCACGCGGAACTAATTTCAAGCACGACGCTGAACGGTCTGAAAGTGGAAATACAGGTACGCGCGAGGCAAGTCCCACCTATCCTGCGTACTTGTTAACGCCATCAGAGTTGAAGATCGTACGTGGAATGAGCAGAACGCGGGTAAGGACACGTTCGCATACCGATTCTCATTGTTAGTCATTGTTAGTCTACACGGCGCACATTGCAGCCCGATACAACGGGGCAGCGACGTACGTGAGGGCATAGAACGAGCGTTGCCAAGCTAATTCCCACCGGCGTAGTCCGGCTACTTGGACTTCCACTGATGAACCTTCGCCACCACTTCTCGTTTTCTTGCGAAACCGAGAAACGAATTCCACTCGTCTGATCGATGCTTGATATTCCGCGCACGCTTTGTTCTCTCGACACTGCGTCCGGCGTCGCAGTTACATGCGCGCATCTTTGCGTCTCGATGTTCATAGTAGCGCGGCTCAAAATATATGCGACCGGTTAGAAGTACATGATGTAGCAAACGGGAGAGAATGAACAATAAATGAAAACGATGGCTAGGTATACTGGCTTGAGGTTTTATATTCGATCACACAATGTTTCGGCACGGCGTTCCTACTTCGACTGACTCTACCTCGGAAATCGTCGTCCTTATTATTGAAATGAATCAATAGGGTTTTAGGGTCGCGTGTGTTTTGATGATCGAGTGAGGCTGACATTCGGGTGTTGACACCCAAACTCTTATAATTATTAGAATACGGTTGTTTATGATTAAGGGTATTGGCGCGGAACTTCGCGAATTTGAAACGTCCAGTTTCTTACATTTTCCCAATTTTACTGAGACACATCTGTCAAGAGGATTGCATGAGAAAAATTGAGCGCACAAAATTTGTGTCAAATCGTTTATCTGTTGAACCCATATTCAATCTTAAAAATAGTATTGGCGTGGCTTCGTTCATTGGTTTTTCATCGTGGTTTTTGTTAAAAACGTCGACATATTGGGAGGTATTTGAGTGACCTCCGTAGATTATTAATCTATGTCCAAGAACTACCACGGCAGTTTTTTCTTTCGTTCAAAGTATTTTTTTTGTATAGGAGAAAAATGTATATACTATTTTTGTTCTACTATTCTTTCTGTATAAGAGAAAAGTACTTCAACATAAACTAATACTCCTGAAGCTACCAATCTAGACACCAATTTTATAGAAAAATCCACAATAAAGGGCCACCGAACCAAAAGACGCCAATAATATTTCTTAATACAAATCGTCTATGCCACTCATTACAAACATCGCCGAAATATACTTTTCTTCTATGTGAATTATATTTCTTTCTTCCACACCCTGACTTCTGTACATAAGAAACACATTTATTCAATTTAAATCACATTTTCTTCAACCCCACTATTTTCTCTCCGTAGAAAACACTATATTCCCATGAGAGTACTCCAACACAGCATTCCACCCCTAAAGAGGCTCCCGCGAATCCCGAAACATGTAAATTCTTTTAAGACAGCCCACGAAGCTGTTGCACCGAAACGCGCCAATGACGCTTCTTGATACAAATCGTCTCCGACATTCATCGTTCACCGACTTGTGACTTCTTTCACACGGGCCGCGAATTGCTCACTCGAAACGGGAGCGCCGCGGACTTACGTAACTGAGAATTTCGTCCTTTAGCGCAGCGTCCATTCTTCGAGCGGCAATTTTTGTCGCGCGATCTCGAGTCCTTCGTGATCCCTGCGCAACAACGGCGTTCTTACGTACGTGTACGGGCGTATGCCTGAGGGAACTGTATACGGGCGGGTTTACGAGAGACGGCTTTGTCGTGGCAGAAGATAATCCGCGCATTGTCGTGCCGGTTGACGTCCGGTATCCGCTCGAAGCCAGACCCGGCGTCGTTATTGTCGTGACGGGCTTTTGTCGCCGCGCGGCGGCCGATTTTGAGCCGGTTAAAACGTCGAATCGCCGCGAGAAAGTAGCCACCGCTCCGGCGCCGCTTAATAATCGCGGGTGTCAAGCGTCGTCGATAGTCGGTGGCGCGTAATTGTGCGACACAATCGCCGGTATTAATTGACATGGCCGACTTTCGAAACCGCTGCGGCGCCACGCGTGTCTGCTGCGTCATAAATGCATGAACGCGGATCGGCAAATTTCTAACCGTTGCATCCCTTCGCGTGAAACTGACTTGTGTAGTTAAGTTAACCCTTTCGCTACTATGGGCGACTGTACTATACTCGCCCTATAGTCTACTCGCCGTATGAGCCGTTTATTTTGAAAGTGGCCTAACTCCATTTATCTTCAAATCGAGATAAATAACATTTACTGATAAATAACATAAATTTGTACATGTAACCATGGCATAAAGTCAAATTGTGGAAAAGACTGCCGTAGCTTTTTTTGGTAGAGAAGCATTGTTGCCTGTGTCTATTCTCAATCAGCCGGTTCGTCATAACTGTGGTTTTAAAAAAATAATCGTGACTTCGATGGGTGGTATACGACGTTTAGGGTTAACATATTTGAAGCTTACGAATTCTTAACTTCTACGGATATTTTTGAAGGTACACGTGAAAGAATGCAAAACCGTTCTAGCCTTTCGCGTAAAGTTAACTTGTGCAATTAAGTTATGACGATTTCAAAAAAACGTCGATGAGGGATGTATGACGTTTTATTGGGTTTAAATGTGTGAAGCTGGCGGACACTTTACTGTCTACAGATATTTTCCGGAGACAAATGTAAAAACGGTTTTTATATCAGTTTTATATAAGTGGATGTCACTGTGACTGTAAAGCAGGATTAAGTCACAACGTCATAATCAAGAGATCGTTCTAAAAGATGAAACTAGTGCAACGTTGGTAAGGTCTTGGTATAACTTAAATGTGCTTTCTGTGGCGGCTTAAGTGGAACTGTCCCGGGTCTTCTCGTTGGCGACTAAATACCAAGTTTGTGTGGTTCTGTCAAGGGCTGTAGAGGGATTGTTTCAAACCTCTTTGCCCAACATCCATGATTACGAATGTCATCATTTACTAATTATTTCTCCAAATTACTACGTCAAACGTGAGTGTGATCTTGCGTGAAAATATATAGACACTATATATATGTGTGTAGAATTTCGCTTCACTTCATTTAGTTCAACGTTGGGAATATTCAACAAGACTTCTGGTATATTCTAAGATAAAAATGCAACGCAAAATTGAATACGTTGATGCAAGATTTCACCCACTTTCGAAACACACCCAAAACTTGTCCTCCAAACAAAACACCATATAATTTCTACCTCGCGAATCACTTACATATTATTGGACCGGGTGAAACTTTTTGTTTGCTAATCGGTTCGCGTCCCTTTCGCGTTTCTTCTCTACTTGGTTCCTTCTTTCGCAGCGTCTCTCCGTTCGCGTTCCGTAAATCTCGGCATTCTCTAGGCAAAATGATTAAGGCCGCGTTGGGGACTCTCTTTGAACTGCTGGAACAGGCGCGTCAGAGGACGCGGCGACCTTTGCAGTCGTCGTCGGCGGCAGGGAATTCCAATCTAGCGTGAAATTTCCCCGGGACAGCCAGAGTTTCCGCCCCCGCCAGCGTCAAAGGACGTTTCTCCTATTTCCAACCGCGCGCGTTCGCGTGCTCCCCGCGAATTTTACTCCTTGAGAGTGCCTGCTCTCTTCCACCTGCCGCAGCTTCGCGGAACTCACAAACGAAGCTCGACGAAACCTTCGCGTACGTGTGTTTCCTCGCGAAACGTCATTGTCGAAGGTGATCAACATTTATACACGTGAATTATTGACCGAAACATTAATATTTCGAAGAAACCGATGCTCCCGTATAATAGAATAATAATGTGGGTGGTGTCGGAAGAATGTTTTAATATAATATATTCCACGTAAACGGGCCGGATTTGCGATCATCGAAGGAAAATGCAAATTTATGCGAAAATAATTGTGCGCGGCTTCCTAAGCCTGTACATGAAATATGCAAGAGAAAATACAGACGCAGAAAGACGCTGTAACGGATTTCAGATATCTTCAACGCGCGATCGGATATTCCGCAATTCGGATGAATTTCATATTCGACAGTAATTAACGATGTATCGTCTATACACAATTGTAAGAGTAGACGAAACTCCACGTTCTGAGGAGTCTGTCGATTTTTCCAGCAAAATAACGTTGGGATCTATTACAGGAATTGTGTTTACGTGACCTGTCCCATTTTTCAATCTCCACTTTGTATAAAAACAATTTTACACACACCGCAGATCTTCAATCCCCCGTACATGATATATGCAAAAAAATACAGGCATTACCCCGCGGCCGCATAAAGTCACCGGCTAATACATTCGTCAATGGAACAATATTATGATTCATTATAAAAATTGTATTTACCGACCTGACCCATTTTCTAATTCCTACACAGAAGTCCATATTTCCAGTTCATTATTAACCCTTAACGGTCGTAAGTCACCTCTCACGTGACAACAGTACTTTATCGCTGCGGTCGTACGTCACGTGGGAGGTGACAACGGGTGAAACAGTCAAAATTCGCGTTCTATGAAATGCGGGCGCGATTGACTTGTGAATTAAGTCTTATATTCTGTATAAAGCTGATTGTAAGCATAACAACAGTAAATAAATGTCTCATATAAAATTTATTCGGGAATTAGTTATGTCCCTAATTGAGAATTTCCGTGAAGGTAAGACTCTGCGATATCAAACGCCATCAACACCAGACAATGAGGATAGATTAGATGGAAAACTACATATATTGCAACCTAATGCTGAAGGAAAACGTAACGATTGCTTAGTATGTTCTAATCGTAAATTGCCTGGAAGAAGGAAAACAACAGTATACTTCTGTGAAACGTGCAACAGAAAACCATTTCTTCATATTGGAGATTGTTTAAAAAAGATCATACGTTAAATACTGATAAACAATTATTTTAAACTCATATATTTGTAATATACCTTCAAAAAAGAAGTAATTTATAATAAAAATGTTATTCTTATAATACTGAAGATTTTTCGCATATTTACTGAAACCAGCTACAACCTAGTGAGAATCACGTACGAAAAGCTAGCGACCGATAAGGGCTAATCTTCCATCCCTATAGACGAAATATGCCAATTAACACAGACAAAAATCACACCGCACCCGCATAAAGTCCCAAGTCAATACATCCTCCAACCCAATAATATTGTGCTCCATTCCAAAAATCCCAACCCTTAACTCCCCGCCCTGCCAAAATTACATACACGCATTAAGTCGTGACCGCACAAAGTCGTGACGTCCGTGCTGCGAAATCCGCCTTTTCTGGTCGATTATTCCGCGATATTCGACTTTCATCCCCGAAATAGCTCGTCCCTTTCAGACATCCACGCGGCTTCATATCCTCTTTATTCCACCGGCAACGTTCGCCCTATCTCGTGAGGCATTTTTCCGAGGACGCAAGGATTCGCGCCTTTGCGCGTAGAGCGTTCGGCACGTGTGTGGGGGTAAATATTAAGCTGCCGACGTTCGATCGCATTTCAGATTAGGCGGTTTCGCGCGCACCGCCGGGGGAGGCAGGCTTGAATTCCGCGCGGGATTGAATGGGATCCCAATCGGGCTACGTCGGGCGGGTTGCGCAGGGGCCCCGCTATATTCCGCCTTTTCCGTCGGCGGTTAATCCGATTACGCGGAAAAATGTCGATACACCCCGATACCGTCGTCCGCGCGAAACACGCAACGTGTCGAAACACGCTCGGAATACGTGGGGCGGAGACTTTTTGCGCGGCCGGATATCCGCGCGCGCTCAAAATGTCCGCTGGCTTTTTAGCCGATATTTACAGTCGCGGAAACGCGTGTAAGTTAGCAGCTGCGCGGCTCGCTCGTTTTTTTTGGCCGCGGCGCACGTCCGTGTCGTCCGTATTTACTTGCGGTATCGGGGGAGAAAGTTCGCCCGCCGCATGCGGAGAACTGCGAAGGTTTCCCTCCGGCGCACCGAAGGCAGAATATTTTCGGTGGCGTCCGCGTCCATTAATTGCCCTGGCGTGTACGCGATAAAAGTTAAATTACAGCGATTTTGCAAAGGCAGGAGTGCGCTGGGTATTTTCGCGAAAATGCCGGAGGGTCGTTTAATCGATTTAATGTAACGATTTCGACGCGCTCAGTCAGACGCGCGAGAGGGTAAACAGTGGGATGCTGGCTAATGTGGAACGGTGTGTTGTTTTCGAGCTTGCTATCAATCGTGAGTAACGAGAAAAAAGCGCGTTTTCGGTTGAAAGTTGAAATTCGCTTGAAAATTTTTGTTTGCGGAACCCTGTACATGTTTCAGGGCATCCAGACCGTAAGAAGTCTGTGGGGTTCTTGAATTCTTGTGATATCTATATTCAAATAACACGCATACGTATCGGTAACAACATATTCTACCGTGAGAATTTTTATTGAGAGTTTTTATTGAGAATTTTTATTCGACAATTTTTATTTGAGAATTTTTATCTGAGAATTTTAATTCGTGGAACTGTCTACAACGGTGAAATATGTTGTCCTGAATTTACTCTGAAATCTTGCTGTATTAAAATCGTACACCCACACACACCATTAACAACATATTTCATTATGAGAATTTTCTAAATGCTTACTTGAGCATTTTTATTCCTAGAATTCGCTATAATTTTCGGGGCATCCAGTGTCTCCCCATCAAGAATCTACAAGGGTGAATTGTGTTGTTCCTGATTTCGTCTGAAATCTTGCTGTACTAAAGTAGCATACTCAAATATTCCACCACTAACACGGTTTACCGTGAGAATTGTTAGCATTTTTATTGAGAAATTTTGTTTCGGAACTTTTTATTCTTAGAACCCTCTACATGTTTCGGGGCATTCAGTTTGTACGACGTTTTATTGGGTAAAAATTGGGACATTCGATAGATGTGAAAATGGCTTTTACACAAATATGTTATAAATATAGCATTTTAGCCAAATAAATTCGGCCATGTCCCCAGTTAGGAATGCTGAGATTTTGCAAAAATATATTTTTCGATATATTCGCGAAATATGCCGGAGGGTCGTTTAATCGAATTATCGCGACGATCTGTACGCTCCGTGCGAGACGCGCGAACGAGTAAATAGTCTAATCCCGTGTAATTCCGGGCTCAAGCCCGTTTAAGACGTTAAAAATAGCGCCGCGAGCCTTGGGGAAACCTCTTTAATCGCTACTCTGATAATCGCACCACTAGACCGTGTCGACTATCGAGTGCTGATAAGGTGACGATAAACTAAACCACCTAGAACACGGTTTATCGGGAAGATGCACGGCTTCTAATGTCCGTGATCTGTGATAGGTCGTCTGTTGCTGATAACGAAACATTGGCCGGTAATAGATCTCGTTGGGTATCAACACAAACAACTATACTTTTGAACTAACTCTTCCTTAACCCTTTATGGGGTGAAGTTTCCTAAATGTGTTTACTTGGGCTTTCAAATTATTTCTTAACTCTGGGTAATTAAACCTTCTTCGTAAAATATAATACAACGCTTAAATTGTGTTATTTCCCTTGAAATAAATAAAAGGAATATAAAAATGCACATATTTTAAACGTGAAAAAAATATAGTTGCTAATACACAACAGCAAAATAGCGGTGAATAAAATTGTGTTACTCCTCTTAAAGTTTTGTTACTTCCTTTAAAGTAAATAAAGAGAATGTGAAAACACACATGTTTTTAATTCATAACCTGAGTCAACTGATAAATTACGGAGTAACAGTGACTTAAATTTAATTGGCTATGATAAAATGTGTTAAGCGTTAAAAGAAATGTAGCTAATAAAACGCACCGACAAAATAGAGGCGTATCGAACTGTCAGCGTTGCAAGAGCGGTCACAAAATAACGGGAAACAGAAAACAATAGGAAAACCAAAAAGAAGTAGCAAAAAATTAAGGACAAACCCTGAAAAATGCACTTCGCACTACGCAGGAGTCTGTCCGCGTGCTCATCGGCGTCCGCGAAATACACGGCGATCAGCTGAAATAATCGGCAGAAATCAATTTCAGCCCCAGAAGCTTTCGATTTCGATTTTCGAACGTTTTCGTTCGGCAGCGAAACTCTCCGTGCGTCCGCGTAGCGGCAGCAAAAAATGCTACAATATGTACCGTACGGGCATGTGCGAATTGCGAGACGGCGCTGAAAAGCGGCACTTCAGCTAAATTCGATCAGACCGTGCAATTCGATGCAGTTCTTTCGCGCCTCGAGCGATTCATACGAACGGAATAAATCCGGCATGATACCGGATTTACGAAAGATCGACTCTCACCTCGTCATTGTGAACTTAATCTGGCTTAACCGTCAATCGCGATATCGCGTCGCGCACGCTTTTTTTTCCCGCGGCGAGTGCGTTTCCCGAAAAATCGCCGGACGCGCTCGTTCATCGCCGCGCGCTTTACGTGACGAGCGGAAAACTGGAAAACTCGTTTGACAGTTATCAAAGCTCGGAGCTGTTAAGCGAATTGCCGCGCGTATGAGCGCGTTAGATGAAAATAGTGGCGCGCAGAACCGACCGGCCGTGCTCTCGTATGTTTACCATTTGCACGGCTATACGCGGGGCGATTGTGTTAATGTTTATGCACCGATATTCCGCCTGTCGATATCAGCGGGTAAGCATACACGCCGAAAGTTCGGAGTCGATGGTGTCAGATTGCGACGGTTCCTGTCCTGAGTCGTAAACTTTTCAATCTGCATGTAATATGCTGTAACGACTTATTGAGTAAACACAAATGAAAATTGTCCGCCGACACGCTTTGCAGCGATATGACCGAAAACGAAGCTGTATCAAACTTTTTTACGCTATGGACTTAGACACGCGTGTCGATGTAATATTTTCGATGTAATAAAAATTATTAATAATTAATGTCCCAAGAATTAAATATACCCTGTCAATAAATTTGGTCAAATAATTCAGCAATACTTCAACCCCAGAAACAGATAATACAAAGTTGTATATATAATCAAATATTTCATGTGAAGTGAAGAACTTTATATTTATTATATAATATCCTACATGGCTGATTTAAGAGTTTGAAGTATTGCAGAATTCTTTTAACAAATGTATTTCTTGCGTACATTTTATGCTTAGGACATTAATTATGAATCATTTTATTTTTGTTACCCTATTTCATTAATAAAAAGAATATAAATAATGACTAGAAGGTTAATATTTAAATACCACCTAACGGCATATCACTCTGCATACAACCTCAACACCGAAACCAATTCCAAACCATCGACCCAAGGCCCCGTTCCGTCCAAGTCTCCACTATTCACAGTCGTCCAAATCAATAAAATAACACACGAAATCCGATCGATCGATCATCTCCGACACCGCCCGCATCCCATCAATCTATATCCGTGGCACATTACAGTCGAATTCTTCATTAATTCCCACCTTAAACAAACTTACACTTCAACCGCCACGCTACCTTCAGCCGAAGGTTGTCTCGATCGACCGAAGGTAATCTCGGTCATCTCGAAAAAGTCACAACCTCCTGACCTCAATCTCGCTCCGTACGCGACAAGCTTATCGACGGCACTGAGCCGCGTTCGGGAACAAAGCGACAAACAGGAAATAATCGAGAGGCATGAAATTCCCCGGCCGAATCGATACCCGGTTGCAGAAACTTGACGCGCGAGCGAGAAAGACGAGGATCGTTCGCGCGAACGCGGCTCGGCCAATTTGCCTCGGCGAAATTTCGTGCCGATGCTTCGTCGCGAATTAAGGGTAACGATTTCAGTGCCCGTTTCAGTGCCGTCACGTGCCTTGCGAAACTTTAAGGCCCCGATGCGCGGAGGAAGCACCGAGAATGCGAGCTTTATTGGTGAGAGGCACGCGACCGTGTGAGAGGTGGAGGAGAAAGGAAAAAATAAGCGCGGAACGCGCGTCGATCGATAGATCCCTTCTGCGAATTGTTTGACGGAAGCGTTCGACGCGTTAGGACTGCATCTTGGTCTGAGGACTGAGGTTACTCTGCTGCTGGAGGCACGATCGGAAATTTTGTTAGAGAAGTATCACGGTGCGAGGAATTTTAACCCCTTGCCGTATCATTTAACTCGAAAAAATTCGGACTCAAGCAATGCGCAGAAATATTCGCGAAAAGTATTGTCGAAACGGTGCGTTTGTTTACTTCATGCGATGGTGCTCGTGTAGAATTCAAATGAACATGAACCAAAATCGAAAGAATTCAAGATCATTCTGTGCTACTTGCGAAAAAATGCGCGGTGGTAAGCATACAGTCGGAAGTGACGTGCGCAGTTGGCTACGTGTTAAGATCAATTATACGGACTTATGTCTGCAAGGCCCCAAAAATGAGCCGGCGAAAGTTCAATACACTTCAGTCAAGTTCAGTCAATTTCAATCAGTCAGTCGACAATTGATGTCCAAAGTCATGGATGTCCGTGATTGCATACTTCGAATAAAAGTCCTCAGCACTTTCTTTTAACACGTTGACTGCCACGGTGGTCAAAAAAATTCTCAATGAAGCCTATTTGCAATCTTGCAAAAGCAATTGATTATGGAACGGTGCTTCAATATTTGAGCTTCTAACAACTCTGTGTTACCTTCATTTTGCACTATTTAATCATACTCTGCAGTATTTCATCGTATCACGGTTCTAACATAACAAAATACGCTTGGCAGTCAAAGTGCTAAAACTCACGTTTCCATCCACGCCCGTAATACAAGCACCAGTCCAGACCGTTGTTAACGAAAAATTTGTTTCGCCGCTAAAGGCTTCCATTGTGTCTGCCTTGTGAAACGGTTGCGGCCGGTATGCGCGGTATGCGGGACTGGAGATACGCGCGAGGAAAAGAGTTGCCTTACGTGCGCGACAGTAAATGACGCCGCGGTGAGTGTGTCGTAAAGAAAGCTGTGGATGTCTGGCGTCCCGCAGAAATTAAAAGTTAAACGCGACGCAGGCGTAGTTTCGCGACAGGTCGCATGCGTGCGCGCAAAGTACCGTTCAGCAATGACACGAAGCGTGGGCTTGGCTTGATCGAAAGACGTTTCCGGGAGAAGCGCGGCTGTCAAGTAATAAAATACGTAGTGCCTTCTCACCTCAAATTAATGAAGCACTAACTTGATAGCTTGAGTGGGATAGAGTGAATTTGAGTTGTGATTTTGTTGTCAAAGTGTTGATTTTTAAATTAATAACGGTAACGGAGATGAGAGAATCTTGCATTTGCGCCGGTACAGAGTTTTTAGTGATGATGATCGAAGTAATTTTTGGAGGAATGGCCTTTACATGCTGGCCCTGTACACGTTGACTGCCAAGCGCATTTTACTATATTAGAACAACCATGCTATGAAATAATACAGCGTTCGACTGAATTATGCAAAATGTAAGTAATATGCAGGTATTGGAGATCAAAGGATCACATCACTATTCTAATAACAACTGCATTTATAAAATAAAAATTGCTACCCATTGCGAATATTTTGGATCTTCAGTAAAATTTCTTGCGTCGGTCACCGGTGACCATCATGGCAGTCAAAGTGTTAAGGCTTCTCAAAAGTGAGTGTGGCAGGGTTGCCAGTGGAAACAGAGGAGAAAGTGGTGGTGCCCTGAAGATAAAAAAAAACCCCTTCTAGAAGGGAGACATTGCCATGCTTGTCCACAGTGCCAGGTAGATTGACTCATCGAATTTTGAGGCCTCGGATGCCACATGACTACTACTTTTGGATTCTAGCTGACCCCTTATACACGAAAGCCTTAAAGAACTACCTGAGACTAGAGACAAAGTCATTATAAGACGGCGCTCGCATATAGGGGTACAACTGCAACCGCATGTATTGCTAACGGAACACGAAACGTGACTCATTGAAACAGCGCAGATACAAATGCCTTACCCTTTACACGACTATCTCTCCACTTCGATTTAATTGCTAAGAACAGTGTCCTTTCTACGGCAGTCCTTGGCGCGGTAGATTATTACTTCGGTGACCAGAAACAACATTAACCTCATTGATTGTCACGCCGTAACAAAGTAGCATGGCACCCGCAAAACAACGTGATAGCGACACACCGCGCTGCACGACACGTACACATTATCAGTCTCCCGTAATCTTATCAAAGTCATCAGTTGATAGGTTAACACATTCCGTCCTCTAAATTCCGACCTAATTAAGCATCCGGCGTTATTACATCACAGGATATCATATCTTGTATCACCCGAAATCTTCCGCTCAGTAGCTGGAGCCCCTAATAGAATCGCAGTGCGTATCTTATAACGAGGCGTCATTCAGTGAGTCGGACTGCCGTTTTTTCGAGCTCATCAAGATATCCCCGAGACGCCTGTCTCTTCTATCCTTCCTCATCCCTTTCAGTCTCCTCTGAGCACACACAGCGCGTGTATTCTCATGAAAGCATGCGCTGTTAAATAGGTCTAGAGATAGAGTCTCGCAGTAACGAGACTTTGGAGAGTCTTTCGTATTAAAAGACGCATCTCACCGGAGCTACGGCGACGTCAGACGGTGAAAAGCTGAGAGGCACGCGGCACGACGCCGAGAGGACGAAGGTAGGGCAGCATATTTACCGTGCATCAAAGAGAGACGACCCGGAGAAGGGTCGTAATGAAATTGCCCGATGGAATCCGGGGGCTACCTGTTTGCACAGCTAATTTCTTGATTTTTATTAGCCCGATTGCGGCGCAGAATGGGAATTTTAACTGTCTTGCGGACTTTCTATTATTTGCACAGCCTCGGAGCCGGCGAAAGCCTGAAACTGACCCTCAAGCAACTTTTCCACGGCAATCAATACTTTTGGAGGGTAAATACTGCTTAGTCGTACGTGGATTCGCAGGAATATTTGTGATTACGTTTCATGTTTAAGGATTTCGGCAAAATAGACTGCGATACTTCATATAACAAATACTTGATCAGACTTAGGTTTACTCTCCGAATTCTCTATGACTTGAAACTTTCTATTATTTAGATAGCGTCAAACCGGACGAAAGCCTGAAATATTTGTGACGTTGACTGATGTTTAAGGAAATCGGTAAAATCACGTACGACACTTTATACGTAACAAAGAGTTATAAACGTGTACAACTGTTTTTGAATCCGACATAACAAAATACGTGTGACCGTGCTTTAACATAACAAACAGTCACATCAATATTCATACCAAAACACCACTTCCCGCACAACTGGCAACTGACTACGAAAATAAATATACCGGCAATGACATGCGCATCCCAAAGACACGCAATCGTAGTTCGATCGCACGTATATTTCACCGTAAATTTCCATTGTACAAAATCGCATCGACATAAACGCAACGACGCACGATTTTGTGCGTTCGAAATTCTCTTTTGATCGCCGCGGGCGGCGGATAAATAATGCGAAAATCGTCGACCTGTCGAGCCAAGCGGATGGACGAGGCGTAGACACGCGCGTGCGGACATGTGAAACGAATAAACCAGCGAAGAGACAAAACTCGCGAGCGTAAAACCGCCTGCGAGCGCGTATTAAATCCCGGTGCTTAAATTCTCGCGGCTGCTGGATCATTTAAATCTCTCTCTTTAACTGGCTGAAATACCCCGCACATTCTGAGCCTGCGGAGAATTATGCCAGGCGCGTTCTGGCGGGAAATTCGTTCCACGTGCGCGGAGAGTGACGCACGCGACCAATTTTCCACGAAAAGGGCGGCTGATTTAATTATTCGGGCGTTGGCACGGAAAATCCTCACAACTTTGCCGCTCGATGAGTCTAGCCTGGAATCTTGAAAACATGATTATGCACACGGATAGGCACAACCTTGAATTTTTTGGGGGGTAGTCCTCCTTTTCAGTTGAACTAGTACTGCGGACAACGATGAAATTCTTTGTTGTCGTATATATATTAACACGTTGACTGCCGTGCGTATTTTGCCGTATTAGAACGGCGATGCTATGTGTAGAAATGAAATATTTTTACAGCGTATGACTGATTTTATTATGCATTTAAATGTAAACTTGTAATGTGCAAGTATTGGAGACCAAAGGATTGCGTCACTATTCTAACAACAACTGCATTTATAAAATAATTATTGCTACCCATTACGAATATTTTGGATCTTCAATAAAATCTCTTGCGCCCCTTAGTTGTAAGACTCGATGATTAAGCCGACATTTTACGTTGACACACGATTTTCCGCCATGTACATTGATTTCCTAAAGCCCTTTCGAAGAGCGCCTAATAAGATCCGCCAGCGGTAAGTGTCACCTAAGTAGCTTCGAGTGCGATTGGCCGTGAAAAGAGTCCCGGAGCGGTTTCAAAGGAACTGAAGAAGAAGGCGACTGGAGGGCGAGAAAAAATCTGTCGGTGGAAAAAAATGGGACTCTGCAACCCGTGGGCGGGCAGAATAACGGTGAGATGGGAGGGGAGAGAAGCAGGTCGGCCGGCAGAAGCAGGAACCCGCTCGGAATTTATCTTTCAAGGAGATTGAAAGAAAGAAACGTCAAAGGGAAAACTTAATGGAAATCGTCTGAGGCTGAAAGGAAACGTCCGCGTTCTCTAGTCGTCGTCCCTTGTTCGAGTTCTCCGTTCTACGCTCCATCAACCCTTCCATTTTTTCATCTTTGACACATTCCTTTCGTAAAAAAAACGGTTGCGTGTGTCTTACGGATTTTCGACATTCTGAATATAATATTAAGTTACTATGGGTGGAAACAGGTACCGATAGATACTTCAAACGCTGTTAATGAATTATTTATATGCATGCAGGAATGTAGGCAATGTTAAATTTTGGCTGATACCGGTTTCTGATAGTCAAAACGAAATTAAATTAATTAAAAGATTGGGATGGCAGCTGTTACAAACAATTTTTCATCTGTCACTCCTTCCTTGTAATGTCGAAAGGGCGGATAACATTTTTTTCACTTCCAACCTTTTAATTGATTTTATTTCGTTTTAATTATCAGTGGTCCGTATTCGCCAACAATAAAAATTTGTCTATGCTTGATTCAACGGTTGATATAAGACTAATGTGCATGCAGAATATACACATAAATATTTTGCCCGCGAATCCGAAAGATCATTGACCCTACGCAAGGTAATAACACCGATTCCGCGGTCTGATATTGAGAGATAGACGCAACGAATGCCACGTCTATCTGACGAGACTAAATACACAATGGTTTCGCATTTACGTCTATTACACGTTACTCAGTTTCCTGAAGACGACCAAAAAAAAAGCTTCAAACGTCGAAATATTAAATAAGAAATTTCCTTAGCCGGAACTCACGAGGAAATATTGCAACAACGTAGACCAAGTACGACACAGCACCGTGATAATCAACGAAAACTTACGTTCATTGACCTGTACCGCATACGCACACTACCCCGTAAAGAAGTGACTTTGTCCACCATCTCCCAAGCACCTCACCCCCCAAGTGCCCATCGTACTAGTTCCCCAAACCTCGCACTCTTCCCGCATCCTCCCGATTCTCCCAACGCTCACCATGAAAAATCATCAATCAATCCCCTCATTCACAGCAGCACGCGCGTAAGAACCCAACCACCATCCGCGTCAGCGCTATCACGCGTCAATAGCTAAGCCCGACCCGATAACACTATGATCCCACCGGCTGCGCAAGGTCTTCAAACACGGAACGCAAAACTAGGGATCCACGCGACGCAGTCATGTTCCCGATTAGTCCTCTGATAAATTGCAGCCGAGCATATGTGCGTATCTGGAGATAGCGGGAGCGAGATCGCTAACTACGTTAGTACGGTTTGCGCGGCGCGGGGCGCGTGTCAGCGGCATGATTTGAGGCTGCCGACTGTCCGCGCGGGCTATCATCTCTTGGCTCGCGCCTTGGGCAAGTCACATAACGAGCGCGTCGTCAGATAACACGGACTATAGGCCACGAGGAAGGCAGAAAAACATCGAGCGTGACTGGCGATCGGGCGCCTCATTCAGATTCAGTTCGAGGGTGACGAGCGACTGGTGCGAGACGCGGAAAGTGTCGCGCGATGACGACGGTCTTCAAAGAAGATATGGGGAACAAAGAAGTGTCGCAGATGAAGCTGCACGCGCGGCAGACCGTCACGGCGATGGGTGCGTTGTTTTCGGTGCTGGCGGCGGGTTCGACGAATGGTTACAGTGCCGTGCTGCTGCCACAGCTGACGTCCTACGCTCCGGTAAATGGGTCGGAAGATGCTGGCGGCGACGAGATAAGAGTGACTTCGATCGACGAGGAGTCGTGGATCGCGGCGGCGGCTGTGCTGCCCATGGCACCCGGATGCATGGTGGCTGGGGCGCTCATGGAGAAATTTGGAAGGC
Source organism: Cryptocheilus praepositus (assembly GCA_033815515.1). NCBI lineage: Eukaryota > Metazoa > Arthropoda > Insecta > Hymenoptera > Pompilidae > Cryptocheilus > Cryptocheilus praepositus. Next base: position 3,209,213 of record JAWWQZ010000227.1, read on the forward strand.
GGATGACGAGTCTCGGTAGGTTCGCGAAGGTTCAGGCGGGTCGCGGATACGTTATACGAGGAAATACGAAATTACGCGTAGGGGACGTCGACGGACGCATATGCAACACGACAGTTTATTACACCTTTTCAGATGCAATTGTTAGTGGTTGATATAGTTTACGCTAACGCAACCGCTGGCATATACTGTGCAGAGTATTCTTGATAAACCGAACTCACGTATACGTGGTGCCGGTAGTTAAATACGCAGCAGCAAAGTCGCATCTATGTGACAGTGACATTTCGGTGAACGATACCCAAATGCCATCACATCGATCTTCCAGCATGCGCTGTCGCAGATGTGTTATTCGAGGAAAAATGATATTACGCGTAGGTGTCAAAGACTGTCAAAATGTTGAATATTCAACGCTGGTGTCTGTTGCAGTTTTTCAACCGCAATTCTTAAATGTTGATTCATTTAACGCTAATGCAATTGTCAGCATAGTATTGCGTAAGGATTATTTTTGATAATGCGAAGTCACGTCTACGTGATGTCGGTGGTTAAGCTCTGAGCAAGTCGCGACGACATAACAGTGGACGTCAAAGTGTTGACCAATTGCACCCGACTGTCTCCGCGGAGGAGTGTGTTCTTGATACGCGCACGCACAAGGATGTCGATCGAGAGTGACTGAACGAAAATTAATTTGTCACGTGGCGATAAGGCGGGACGCAAAAAGACAAAGATACCAGTAAACAGAAGATTTAATCCGGTACACTCGAGTGTGTCCGGTCTGAGGGGCATTATGAGATTGAATGTCATTGCTAAGGAAATTGTATGCAAACACAAAACACGTCTGTACATTTCGTTTCCGTAAGAGTTTTCGTAGAGTAGAAGTAATTAAAAAATTAAAAAAGCCTGTCCTATTTAAAATTAATAGGATTTTTCCCACAAATTACATATTATTTGTGCGCGAGAAAATAAGCGGGAGTGTATTTTATGTTCGAAGTGCCAAATTTAGAATGATAAAAAACTTATCATGCGACACTTGTTCACCCAAACCCGCAATGCATATGACTTGCAAATTCTACACTCTTTTGGACTTTACCATTTGAAACAACATACAGAATTTGGCAATAATAAGCCTGATAAGAAAATTTGGAAATATATTCATATAATTCCATTAATGAATGACAGCGAAAGATGCTATAGAATACTAGTAATAATTTCTGTAATTTGGCTCGTGAAATCCGAAACCCGACCATATTTGAACTGCATATCTAGTGTTAATAAAAAGCTTCAAATTAATTCATTAATCTCATCTGTACTGATTTACATAGCACGCTTACGCGAATTATCCAAATCGCCCCCTTACCCATCCATTTCGAAATATCAACATGTAATACCTCCCTCCAAATGCTTTCGGACAGATTGCCCACACATTCGTCACTCTAATTCCACGGCCTACACTTAACATACACGGTCCGCATCAAAATACCAGAAAAATTATTTTTCCCATATTTGCCAAAAGGAACGATATATAGCCTGTATCAAAATACAAATCCCGGTGCGCTTTTTGCTTGTCCCTTGTTTCTGTCGGACTGGCTGATAGTCCTAAGATACACCGAAAATAAATTTTCCCACATCTGCTTAAACGGTCCCTACATCACCTACACACACTTTTTTGCAAGGTACCTGTCCCTCGTTCGTGGCAGACTAGCTAATGCCCCTGAGATACACGAAAAATAATTTTTCCCAAATGTGCTCAAATGGTCTCTATATCTGTTATCTCGTAATATACTAATATGGTAAAAATCCACCCGTTTCTTTGCTAGGTACGTGTCCCCTGTTCCTGGCTGGCTGGCTAATAGTCGCACTAGCACGCGACGTGAAGACGATCATCATCGGCAGATTCATCTGCGGCACCTGCGTCGGCATCTTTGCGCCTCTCGCGCCAGTCTACATCAGCGAAACCAGTGATCCCACGATGCGCGGCATTTTGGTCAGCGCGACGTGCGTCACCCTATCATTTGGCATCCTCATGTCTCACGCGGCCGGAACCTGGTTACACTGGCGACTGGCAGCGTACATCTGTGCATCCACGCCTCTGGTCTGCTTCATCCTCTTCCTCATCGGCAAGGAGAGTCCCACCTGGCTGCTGGCGAAGAAGCGAGTCGAAGAGGCGCGAGCAAACTGGCTCTACCTTCGTGGCACCCAAGCCGACTATGAGCTCGTCATGTTGGACGCGCCAAACAACGTCGACGCCGAGCGTCAGAAAGAACCAAGTGCGTCGAAGTGGAGGATCTTCTGGACGCCACAATTTCTCAAACCGTTCGGCATCGTGTGCCTGGTCTTCATCACTTCGCAGCTAACCGGGGTCAACACGATCATTTTCTATTCCGTGCAAATGCTGGCCGACGTCTCAGGCCCGGACAACGCTTATTTGGCGTCATTGGTGATCGACGTCGTTCGTCTGGTCTCAAGTATTGTGTCATGCGTGCTCGTGAAGAAATGTGCGCGAAGAACGTTGAGCCTACTTTCGGGCACTGGGACGGCGGTGACTCTGTTTTTCTTGAGCGGCTGCTTGCTATTCGAAATCGGACTACCGTGGACACCGGCGATCGCTTTAGTTCTGTACACCATCGTGGTCTACCTCGGCATGGTCCCGCTGCCGTGGGTACTTTGCGGGGAGCTATTCTCCAGGGAATGCAGGGGACTCGGGTCAGGCGTGACATCCGGTATTTTTTTCATGTGCTTTTTCGGTGTCGTGAAAACCGGACTGACGATGATCGAGAATCTGCACGCGTATGGGACGTTTTTGGTGTACGGATCGATAACGATCATAGGCACGATTATTATCCACGTAGTTCTGCCGGAGACGAAAGACAGGACGCTCGACGACATCGAGAGGTTCTTCGTCAAGAAGCCGCCGCAAGTTGTGACCGAGAAGCCCGACGCGAAGACGGAAAGGCTGCTGCCGCAAGAGCTCGCGCCGACGTAACCGTGAAGAGAAATAATTAACGTCGACGGAAGTGCGTCTGTGCCGATGGAAACTGTGTCAATTCGCGATCAAACGGGATACGACAATTCGGGCAGCATGCGTACTTCTATCGTGGCAATTTGCGATCAAATGCGATACGTTGACGGAGTCTCGCGCGCGCGCGGATACGTGAAGCCTGCATACTGTTAACCCGCCTCGATTTGCGAGCGAAATATGTAGCGGGAAGAAAGCGGCGGCGCGTGGCGCTGATTGAAAAATGGCCGGCGTGCGTGCCGTTGCGCGGCGAGAGCGTACTTTCCGCTAGATATTTATAAACTCGTTTATGCGGGGCGCGATAAACCGCGACATCTATAAAATTAATTAATGCGGCTAAATGATGACGGTGAAAAAGGGACGAAATTGCGGGCGGGACGATAAAAGCTTTAACGAGCGGCCACTCGGAACGTCACATGTTTATTGCCGCCGGCCACTTACCCCCTCGATGAAAATTGCCTATACGTCTCTGCGTACGGTGTGCTCGCGTGACCCTTTATGAGCGCGGCGAAAAAATCGCGAGAAAGGGTCGCGGGCCGTTGCGAGCGAAATTATTCAGCGCCGTGGCGCTCTTCGTTATCAGACAACTGGGAATAATTGCGATGAGCCGCGGGGCAGCTTAAGATGCCGCGATAAGGCGGTAATGAACGGCATTATTGGAATGCGATCGAACTGCGTGCTTATCGGCTGTTGGCAAACTGTAGGTTTACAAGTGAAATTGACGGTGGTCAGATGATTAACAGGTCGGATCACGATATCACAACGCGGGATTCATGGCCAGTGACGCCTAATAGACATAGCGAGTGTTTACGGCAAATATTAATCCTGCCGTCGATTTCCGCGTCACGTGTTATCATTGTAATTTTCGCAATTTTCATGGGTTCAATTAAATTGTTGACGCTGCGCGGGGCGTCGGAAGAGAAGAGGAAATATTATTCCCCTGTTTGTACTCTAAATATACTGTTTCACCGCGGCAAAATGTACGGTATCGGATGAACGGACGCAAATGAAAAGCAAGACGACGAAATGAGTGCGTGATAATGGGGGGTATATGAAAAATATTGATGGTGCGTTTATAAAAATTATTTTTTACGGTGATTGATGGCGGTGAAAATGTGCAAAAGTGCCTTCGACAGTCGTAGCTCGAGAGTCGTCGAAAAGAACAACTTAGTGAAAATGTATGGAATAGTGTGGAAACTCTGCTAACTTAGTATTACGTCGTATAGTAAATTTGTCGGCGTATAACATGTTACGTCAATATGCCTACACCTTTGTATTACGTCGATATGACTTAAAGCATTTTACCAGCGTATACCCACACGTCGAACGCACTGTAATACCTAACACCTCGTTGACCCGCGCTAATAAATGATACATTGCATTCGAATCCAATTCTCTTCTACCGATACTCCATTCCGAAAGAACCGTCGATCATTGCCGACGAAAATGGAACGTAATTCCAGTTTTCAATTTCATCCTTTTGCCTTCTGCCCGCCGGCTCCCACTTTTTCCCCAACGCATCTCCACGGATGTTCCGCGAGCATGCGAACGCGTCATTACGGCCACACGCCTTTCTCTTTCCGAGAAATTTTTCCACCTTGAGAAAATTCGCAGGAAACCGACAGGACGAGGTAGTCTAAGGACGAAACACAAAGACTGGCGGATTCTCGGTAGCCGCAGGCGGAAAGTCGGCGATACCAGTCGCGTGATTTATGGCGATAAGGACAATCTCGGTCCAATTTCCCACGCGGGACGTGCTCCAACTGGATATAATCTTCATGAATGCATAATGACTCGATGTGTGTCGTCCCGGCCCTTCCTCTTTCCACGGCCGATTCCGATCTTTCGCTTCCTCGCACGCCCATTCAAGAGCGTCCACGTAATGGGAGCGAATAAAAACAGACTGCCCCTTCGCCGGTTATAATAGAGCGCCATTGTCGTTTTTGTCCGGGACGGATAGGCCAAAACGTGAATCGGACTTTTTTCGACAGCGTCGTTAGGGGCGCGCGCTGATATGTAAGCGTGGAAAAATTGATTCTTCCCACGCCTCAAGTGGGAACGGCCGAGATTGGGACTGCGGTTACTTGGAATTTCGACATTTCGATATTTCGGCGGTGCGAAGAAGTGCTGCATGTGTGGCACGAAATTATCAGGCGGATGCACCGAAAAAAATTATGCGATTCGCGAAGTTGGTTAATGTCGTACGATGCGCGAAGTGGTGTTGGCTAATTTCAGGCAATGTGTGAAAAGATAGTGCTTGATTGCAGACAGTGTGTGAGGCGATGTTGCTTTGTTCCATACAATGTGTGGAATTGTATTGCTTAATTCCATATAACGCGTGAGATTATGTTATTTGATATCATACAGTGTATAAAATGATATTACTTAATATCATACAATCTATGAACTGACGTAATTTCATACAACCTATCAAACGACGTTTAATCCCATAGAATGTGCAACGATATTGCCTAATTCCTTACAACCTGCAAAATGATGCTTAATTCCATACAGTGTTTGATATGACATCGCTTAAGTTCATACAAGACGCCCAATTTAACGCTGCATCTATTTCCTCTGCGTCCCAAAACCATCGACGTGCATACATCTCTCCTCGCACGCATACATCCGCGAATCCCTTTGATCGCTCACTTCAGTTTGACTGAAGCCTCTCGCGTCTACGCTCGCCACACGTATGACAACAGTCTGTATTCATCCACACGCTCCTCCTCAAATCAGGACGGTTAAATCTCTCTCCTACCCTTCCAGCAAATTCCCCAGAATCTCACATACTCGCTCGCTTCCAAGCGCAGCAGCCATGCACACGCAAAGAAATTCGTTTATCCGGCAAACGCCCGCGGAACATCGAGGCGAAGGCGGCAAAAGAAACGAGACGGCTTCGTCGGCGACGACGGTGTCCGCCTCGGGGAAAAGTGCGGGGGTGTGATTTAGGCGGTAAATTTACCGACAAAATGAAAATGTAACGTCGTAACTTTGTCCAGGCTTCCCGCCGCTCTACCATTGCTATGCATAGCCACGACTAGGTCCGCCGGGTGTACGTAGTTCATAAACATTCCTCGGGGTGGTTCTCATCATCCCACGACACTCTCATCCTGTTTGCAAGCCGCGAATGACGTCTTCTTTCACGTACCAGACTCCCCCATTTGGGACCCTTCATTTGCCCGGCCGGCGCCGTCCTCGTCGCCGAGCAAATTTATTACGTCGCTCCGTCAATCCGCTTTGCCCTTCGCGGATTAAAAGCGTCACGTACGCGTTTTCCCGCCAGCGCCGTCGCCCGAGTACTTTGACGCCGGATTTTCGAGTGCCCGCGTAATTTTTTTCGCCGCCCCCTCATAATGCGTCGTCCGCCGTCCCGCGCTTGCAATAACATCGGACATATTGCAGCGACTCGGCCCGGGCCAAATGACAAAATGATTGTTTTACGAGCGCCGCCCCTTCGGATCGTCGGCGAAATTACGGGCTATGAGAAAAACATTTTCTCGTTCTGCCGGTACATAATGCGGCAGGAAGACTATAACTCTAGGGGCACCCCGTTCGGTAATCGGTTAAGGATCGTTCTGCGTTCGAAATGAACTGTTCGCGTAGAAGCTTCCGCGAACGTTGATGTGTCTGCCGAAAATCTCTACTATATGGACTACGGGGTCTCGAAAGTTCGGGCCGATTTGTTTCACGAATAATATAGGTGCCATATCGTTCGACAACTTTCTTCCATCGGTCACGCAAGCTGCTATTTCATCTTTGTCTAACTTCTGAGATTTTTTGGCGAAAGACTTTGCAATATGACTTTTTGTGTCGACTTTGCAATATGACTTTTTGTGTCGAGTTTTTTCCATATTCAAGATTGAAATTACCAGTTTTAAATCTAGGAAACCACTGCCACACAGGTACAGCACAAACTCGCTGGTGAAAGAAAAGCATCAAATACCTATAATACCCTCCGTGCCCTTCCATATTTAAGAGTATACAAATCGGCCAACAATCAATAGTCCTAACCAAACTTTTTTCTAGAGATGCCCGGACGACCATATTTTAGAATACATACACATGTAATTTCTTTCCAATCATTGTGATATATTCGGACCCGCCCCAATTCTACCTAACGAAAATCGGCACGAACTTCCCGGACAAGCGAATAAATTGCCTGCGCATCGATTGCGCTTGAAGATAGATATTCGTAGCCGCATGTCGCAGAAACGTTCGAACGGCTTAATCACCGAGTCGCGTTTAACGAATGTCAATGCCGTTCGCTCGCGACAGGGCTCGGTCGTTTTATCGTCGCGCGGGGCAGGATAGGAGCATAAAAACGCGCGTCTCCTCGCGACACGACAGAACCTTCCCCCGCCAGCCCTTCTTTGGCCGGTCTTGTAACATGTCGTCCGGCGCGCGTCACGCCCGGCCAATGGTATATCGACGTTTCTGAAAATAAATTACGCCGCGATATAATGTCGATGCGAGACGAGGAATCGATATCGGGCGCACGTGCAGCTTCCATTCAATATCGGCTTAGCGTTATCTTCCGGCGCGCATATATACGTGCGTGCCCACGAGATGGACTCGGCCAGTCCGTATATTAAAACTATCAAATATTTACCGAGGCAGACGCGGGAAAATGGGGAATAAATTGATCCGCGCTCCCGAGCGAGACGCACTCGTCGAGGTGGACCGCGGAACGACTTATTGATATACCGGTTCTGCCGCACGTTAATGATCCGCTCGTTTAGTCGGACGCCAAAAAGGACGAGAAGGTTGCCCGGCGCAAGGTGCGCAGCTTCTTGCCGCTGCTCCGCACAGCTTTCTGTCGCGGCATTCTCGCAGGGAGGCAAAAAGAACGACCGACCCCGCGATCCTACCAGGATTCGAAACTGGAATCCTCCGATCCGAAGTCAGACGCGTTATCCGTTGCGCCACAGGACCATTAAAACCATTTTTTGGCGTCGCCCGTTTTTCCGCTTGCATCACGTGAAACGCACGTGGGAGAAGGCAGGTGCGTCAAGGCGAGCGGGCCCGCCGATTCCTCAATCCGCAGCGGCCGCAATTACGCACGGACGCGAGTGCTCTTGCATGCGTTGCCATTCTTACGCCGACAAAACATTGTGTCAAAATTACGGGGCGCGGCGAACGATGCTGCACCGTATTGATACATATTCCGGAATGATAGGGTGCCATTGTGTTACCGTACACAGTCAAGCGATACGTACAATCTTGCTGTACAGAATCCGCTACCAGGCGGTGGTTCGTAAAAGAAAGAAAAAAAAAATGTGAGTAAAAACATTTTCTTCCCCTTGTAGAAGTCGTTAGGTTGAAATAAGTGACTTTTGAATTCTACTCGTAAGATGCTCAATTCAGGTACTAATTCGTCAAGAGAACACCCTAAACGATGGTCCTGGGCTAAGTGCCAGGCAGTTGGTCGGTCTTCTGGCCAAAGGCATTGTTGTCTACGAATTTCGTGGCCAGGTTCTGTGGCATAACATGTGTATTTTTTAATACGTTGACTGCCACGGTGGTCACCGGTGACCGGCGCAAAAGATTTTACTATTAATGCAAAAAATTCATAATGAAGCCTATTTGCAATCTTGTAAAAGCAATTGATATTGGAACAGTGCTTCAATACTTTGGCTTCTATCAATTTTGTATTACTTTCGTTTTGCACGATTTAATCATATTCTGCGGTATTTCATTGCATTGCGATTCTAACATAGCAAAATACGCTTGGCAGTCAACATTTTAAGCAGTGCAACACCGGGTTGCCTTTGTCTTTGGAAATCCAATGACATCTGTGGCATGGATTGTCTTTGAGTAGAAGTGGCAACGTGTAATGCAATGTTACATTTAGGTGGAGTACGACTAACATCTGCCGTATTGAAAAAATTACTATAATGTTTTGTTGCAAATTGAAGTAAACGACAATATTCGATTAATACAGAAATTCAACAACTACCGCATTCTTTAGTAACGTTTCCAACTAATCCGGTATGGTCTAGTGGCTAGGATACCTGGCTTTCACCCAGGAGGCTCGGGTTCGATTCCCGGTACCGGAATTAACTTTTTTGCAATACTCATTTGCAACAACACGAAAAACATTATGCAATATCTGAATGTCTTTCGCATTATTTTTATTTTCTTAATTTCATCCGATTCTACAATTGGTTAACATCCCTCATCGTTTGCAAATCAAATTTTTAAGAGAAAGTCTTCGAGTGCAGGCGGTGCAATTGACTTGACATTACGAATATTTGTGACGATATATGGGAACAGGGTCACAGGCTTTATCATTATTTATAACTGTCTCTAATTTATGATAGGATTCCTGGGAGAAAAAGGTCCGTGACGGAGAAAATGTCAAGCTCACCAAGCCTCGTGCATACGAATGGCTGGACCTATCAAGTTGTGTATAAATAGAAATACGTCAGTCGAGCAACCCGACTGTACTGTTTAAAAAAATACAGATGTCCCAAATCATCTGATTACGGAGTGGAAAGGTAGCAACGACATTACAAATAAGTAAAGCACATCAACGCCGTATATGGATCCCAAATTACAATTTCTAATCACGTATATTTGCGAGACGCGAGATTGAAATATACCTTGGCGTATTAAACAATCACATTAAACGATCGTGTTTGCGCGGCGCCTTATCAATCCCCCGCATTCGGTATTTAACGTCTTATCAGATTTCTGCATCCAGCACGACGAAGCCACGGATAAATAAACGAATTATGTCGCTACGCCTTTCTCCTCGCAGTTGACAGGAAACTTTTTCCCATTAACAAAATACCTCCCATTCCTCTTCTACGATCCCCGTTCGACCGTTTTATTTTTTTTCGTCACAGCCTTGTCCCTTTGCCGCAGGCCGTTCCGTCTCAAAACAGTTCCATTAAGTTTTCCCCAAACAAGCCTGGCCAAGTCGAACTACGAAAAGTTACTCAATTAGACCTCTAGGTCGTTTTCGAAACTTTCTTCCTTCGTCTTCTCTCTATTTTTCCCCGCCTTCTTTCCGCTACTCGACCGAAACTCAAATTCCTTCCCGTTGTTGCACTTCACCGCCGACGAAGGAGGACGAGGTCGAGGCTTGGAATGAGGATAAAGACGAGGACAAGGACGAGCCACGCTACTTTTCGCGAAACTTTTCGAAGCCGCTCATGACTGCGGATATACTCGCTCTCGACATTCACAGCACGTTATCAGCCGCGAAAGTGGGGCAGAATGTGAACAAAAACGCGAGAATACTATGCGAATTTCAAATTTCCCTGGATTCTCCGCGGTTTCATATGAAAGAACGGAAGGACGTACCCGTAAAAAAATGATAAAAAGTAAAAAAAAAATCTGGCCCATGAGGGGATCGAACCCGCGACCTTCGCGTTATTAGCACGACGCTCTAACCAACTGAGCTAATGGGCCGAGTTGCTTTTCCCTTGCATTCAACTGAACACGTCTGACTCTAAAGCGCTTGTACTACTGCCTAAAACTTTTTAAGTGCGTAAGACACACTACTGATTGCAGTATATACCCGTCTGGCGTCTCTTCACTGAGCAACCCACCCTGTTATCGAACCGTCGTCTTGCTTCTGACACAATACGTCACGCCGCCCCTCTCGATCAACCTAGACTGTATTCCCACCGTTTCCTCATTTCCTCAAGACGATTAACAAACTACCGATAGACGCCGTGCGCGTCCACCAATCTCGCCCGCTCCTCCGATAAACCCAGACCGCATTCCGACGAAAGCGCTCCATGCAAGGCCCGAAAAAACGTTCCAACGATCCCGTGTCCACAAAAAACGCCGTTTCCACGGAGCGCGCGGATTAATTCCGAGATTGTCGTGCGCAGGCCGCGCATCTGGCGTCTCCCTCTAACGACGCCTCTATCCGGCTGCGGCAGAATTTACGAAGTGGCGGAAGTGTGTCTAAAAACCTCAATAGCTCGCTGCCTCGCTAGTCCGTAATAACGTTCGTCGGCCGTCTCACTTTCTCGCGGACGCACACGCTGCGAGAGAGGCGCGCTTCGTGAAAAATATCGCCATCGAGGAGGAGTGAGTCTACGGGCCGCCGTAAACTATTAAGCTGTTGCAGGTGTCCCGTACGACCTTACACGGCGTCAGCGAACTTTTCTTTCTGCCCGTACCTGCGCCGGCAATCTGCTACCGGATATCGTCGAGGCCCCCGCCAAGACCGGGGCAATATGTATGGAGCTTAAAGGTTACTGCGGTCGGACCTCCGGCCAAAGGAGAATACGCCGTGCGCTGGCGAGTGCGGAGTCGACCAATTACCGGTGCCGCGATACTTTATGCGCGCACACGGCGAATCCCGAATTATTCTGGGAGCGCGACTCAACCAGGCGGGCCAGGCAGATGCGGGTCAAAGCTTTCGGTGTTGAGCTTTTTCGGCAGTGGACGTTGACGTTTTGGAAAATTAACTTGCGATTTGATGGGTGAAGGTGGGAGGATGTCGATGTTGGGGGTGTAGTTCTTTATGATCTTTAGCGGTGACAATACTGGTATTAGATGAGGTGTGGATTGCAAAGTTTAGCCCGAGGAACGATCTACTGTTAACACATTAACAGTCGACGACCGAAGAGTCATTTAACCACTTGCGGTATAAAGACATGCCACGCACATCGAGATGCTTTTATTCCAAATCCGCCAGCGACATGTATACCATGTCGATAGGCATTTGTCGCAGAAGCAAAAACGACGCGTCTTTTACATAGACGCTGCTACTACATCAATAGCTGCTACTAGGCTTTATGACGAATTTTTTGCATTTATAGTAAAATCTTTTGCGCCGGCGGTCAATAGTTAAAATCTTTTGTGCGGCATCAAGGTAACGCCTTACCGCATGTTATATTGTAGAACGCGGCAGCCCAAAATTAAATCGTAGCGCAAGTGGTTAAAGCCGGCAACTTATCGGCCACTTGTTTCTGAAAGTGATTCCGGCGTCAAGTGATAGACTCAGAAACCCGCGTTTTCGCGGGGTCGGCTGTCAATGTGTTAGCATATGCAACGAAATGTCAATCCGAACGCGTCGATCTTAGTGTGAATCATTCCCAGCGGAATATAATATGTCGAAGTGGAAAAGGGTGGAGAATAGGCTCAGAATGAGAAGAATCGTAACTTATAAACGGTAGAGATTAAGGACATGGCAGAAATTAAACAGAATTAAAGATTCAATTGGAGAACTTTGAAAGAAAAGGGAGAAAACTACTATAAAAAGATTGAAACTAATGAAAGAAAAAGATTACGCAATCAGTGGTAATCGATATTAGTGGAGACATTTTTCATTTCATCACAATCGACAGCATGTCCATCAACTTCCAGTTGGGCGAATAGACTGTTCGAACTTTGGTGTTTTTTTATTTTATTTTAGGCCATCTATTCTCGATGCAAGAGGCCAGTCTTAAATATTCCTATTAATTGAGCAGTGTAATGTTGGGTTGCCTGGCTAATTGGTGTTCAGGCACTCATCAGTTACGTAAGGTGATCAACAGCCTTTGATCGTTGTTACCACATATTTTCCTTGGTAAATCAAGCTACCGACAAGAACGCGTAAAAAAAATAGTAGAAACAGAAGTATTCGAAAACTTCTTCCACTACCTCAGCTAGCTAATACATGGGGTTCGGATTCTTTTGGATTTAACGGAAAAGAACCGCCAATTTGTTATTTGGCGAGCTAATTTTTAATGCCAAATTTGGCATGGTTCACTGTAACGAAAGTGGGACGAGATGTCGACGTAAATGGTTGACACGTAACGAACGACATTCTGTAAAGAGCACCATATAAGTCATATGGAAGTTCGTTATTACCTTTAAGCGTATTCCGTCGACATCGTTTACTACATCCCCAGTTACCCAAGCAGTTGTTAACTCACCTGAAACAAAAGAAAAACAAACTCATTAGTATAGTGGAATGATAAAACGCCGTTTTATTACTGAAACGATGTGGGGAAACTTCGATATCGCTAACGTATTAACGCAGACTCATAATACTATTTGTGAGAGATTAGCCTCTATATTGAGGATGTTGGTATATTTTTCGGTGGTCTTCGGGCAATGAACTTTGTCTAACGTCTATTAGACAGAACTAAATACACAACAGTCCCGCATTCCTGCCTAATATCAATGTAGAAAGTCTATTCCTTTGATAACGGTATCAATCCAGTGTGAAAACGTCAGGTTATAGTTTCAAACCCATTATTTGTCCGGATACACGAAAATAATCGAAACATCACACCCCCGAATAATTGCACTGACACTCAGATAAATTACTTTGCAGGTTGTAGAAAACACATATAATACCATAAGAAAGTAGTAGCCGTAGTAAGATCCGATTAAATTGCAAAAGATTGCAATTGTGAAAGTTTAAAAAAATTCACAATGTTTAAACGTCGCGAACGAAATTTCATTAAGCCCGGAAAAAATAAGAAGATCGCATAATATTATATTACAACTTTGCATCGTCTGTTTCTTCTACCACAGCAACCAACCATTCTCGGCTGCGCGATTAGCACCCACCGCAAAGCATACGCTGCGCAGATTCTACATTTATCCACAAACGTTGGAAGACAAATTCGGAGAAGGTCGAGCGGAATCGAAAGGCCGTACAGGTAGAGTCAAGAGTTAACCGATCGAAGCTCCTTCCTCGAAGCGTGTCGGACATGATTCAGCAAACGCAAGAAAGTTAGTCATTACTACATTCACGCCAACATTCTCCTCGTCCATCGGCGTCCCATAATTTTCCCCCCGCACCCAGCGTTCACTTATCGCGTCCATTCCTCTCTAATTAAGGCAGGCGGACGCTGTTATTGCCTCCTTATTAAGGGGATAATCGCGTTCGCATCGCGATCGGCCGTTCGGCTCGATCAATTATCGCCGGCCGACAAAGGCTTCCTCTAAAGACACCGCACGAGCACGATGGAAAAATTCACGGCCGCGTCCCCGAGTCGTCAAAAGACCGCGTCATTCCGTCAGGAAACGGTTGATGGATAACAGAAAACGAGCTGCGTTCGTTTGCCCGTCGTTTCTGCGTGAAATAGTCAATATTGAAATAAATATTAAATATATGCACCGGCTATTAACATATATATTAAACATATATTCGGGGAAATGTAAAAAAGTAACCGGAGAGCGATCGGCATTCGTGCTAGTGAAGGTAGATAATTTTTTTTTGGTCTCAACAGAAGGTATCAGCGGATGTAAACGGAGGCTCCCATGTTAAAATATAAAATTATATAAATTTATATTGTGTGTTTAACTTAATCAGCCCGCTTGCTTTTTGACATACTTTTATAGGGAATATTAAAAAAAAATTAAACATATTGACTGAATATTATACCGTACATACGGTTTATTCTGGGTGAAATTAAATTACCGTTTTTATTTTAAGAAATACTCCTAAGTGAAGTAGGGCAGGCGTGTTTCCTTGCGACTGCAGATTAAGACGTATGTACGATTTATCTCGCACTAGGTCAAATAACCCGGTGCGCGCAATGCGTTTTCCGCGGCGCAAACTGATAAATCAGCGTGCACCGTGCTGTTTCTCAGGTCGCGAGTTGATCGAAATTTCCGGAGCATTGAGCTGGCCACCGTTAGCTGCCACCCAAGTAGCCAGCATTCGTCGGTGATTGTTCGGCGTCCCCTCTTTGCTCTCTCTTTCCCGTCTGTTTGGCCGTTCGCCTTCCTGGCGATCCCGATCGCCGTGCGACGGACCATGTACGAATTGCGACGGCCGAGAGGCCAGGAACCGCCGTTAATTATCCCATTCCTGGCTCCCCATCGCTGCCTCCCCGAGACTTGCCGTTTTCTCGGCCCAGACAATTACGCCAAGTCCGCGAGTACACGCAATGTTGCGATACGTTTCCGAAAAACCTCGATGGTCCGTTCGACTTTAATGTGTATAGACTTAATTGTGCTGATGGGCGTATGTTGAGGAGCGATGCATGACAAAAACGAAAAAGGAATACAGCGCGATGTTTGAAGAGTTAAAGTTGGCTCTGTGGCGGGCACACAGAAATTGGAAAATACTGTATTTTGTTAGAGACCTGGCGCTAGATAGACGAGTGTACGCAAAGTTGTAATACGTTTCTGAAAAACCTCGATGCTCCGTTCGAGTTTAATGTGCATAGACTTAATTGTGCTGATAGGCGTAGATTGAGGAGCGATGCATGACAAAAACGGAAAGGGAATACAGCGCGATGTTTGAACAGTTAAAGTTGGCTGTATGGCGAGCACGCAGAAATACGAAAATACTGTCTTTTATCACAGACCCGACGAGAAATCTGCGAGTGCATGCAATGTTGCTCTACGTTTTCAAAAAAATAGAATATCCTGGTTCGACACGGGGGTTTAACACTGGATTTGTAAAACAGCAAACGTATTAAAAAAAAAACAATGAATTTGTGACACTTAAACTGGATGTTTTTTTGCGGAACAACGCCTACGATCTGTAATTACTTTAAAATAAAAAAAAATTAAATATATCGCGTGCAGAATATAGCTGCATATGTACAACTACGTTTTTAAGTAGAACAAGAAAATAGTTTTCAAAAAGTTTTCAAACAATAAAGATCGGCTACAATGCGATATTTCGACAGTTAAATTTTGCCGTGGCGCGGACTCAAGAAATATAAAAATACTGTCTTTTATTATACAATCTTCACTTCAAGACGCTTAATCCGTACTTGCCACCCACCGACACATTTGCGACAATCTATATACATGAAGGCGCGATGCACGACGTAACGAGCGCAACACCGCAGTGTTTAGATACCTAAATTTGGCTGGCGCGTGAGCTCATGTAATTACAAGACGGCGTTTTCTTATCACAGGCGATTCTAAATCCGCGAGTACACGCAACGTTGCTCTCTGTTTACGGGGAGTGCGCCAGACACAATTGCCCCGACGTTCGTGTTTAAAACGTGCAGACGCAATTGTGTTAATGGGCGTGTGTCGAAGAGCGTTCCACGACAAAAACGAAGACCGCCTGCACTGCGGCGTTTAGAGAGGTGAATTTCGCCGTGGCGCGGACTCGAGAAATCGGACGGCGAAAGTATAGCTCTCTGGCCGAAGGGCGCAAAAGCCGGGTCTCGCGGAGTCTCCCAGGCGCGCTGTCGCGTGTTCCGAAACTGTAACTCACCCGGCAGCCGAAAGTGCATTACGTGCACCTAAATCCACGTTCGATCGACGGCCGGCGGGGCCGTTAATAAATATCGATGAGCGCTTATTATCATTCCCATCACAACACGTACCAAACGGCATTATTTAATGGCGCGCCGGCAGGGCCGAAAGAAATTACGTCGACCGTGAATTACGACGGTACTTTACCTAACCGCGCGATCCCCGTAATGCAAGAAACGTAACTCATCGAGACGGGCGCGCCGGCAAAAAGGCGGGCAGATAAAATAACGATGACACAACGATGTCAAAATATGCGAGATCGCGTGTGTCACAACGTCGGCCCATGTGTCACTGTTACGCCACGCGGACGCGGGATAAGATAGCGTTTAGCTTTCGACAGACGCTCCTTGCGTCACGGCAATCCGGTCAAATGTCAAGTCACTGCTCCCAACGAAATTCCTTCTGCGTCCTCCTTCCTACGTTCCGTTCTGACTCGCTGCGCGCCGTTCCTTATTTATGCGCGCATTTTAATAATGAGCCAACGTTCATGCGAGCCCACGAGGCTGCGGGCAGGAACTTGCGCTCGGAGGTGTCTCGGTAAGCGAACGATGCGAATGCTCACGGTCTGTCGAGAGGCAAGCGAGTAGGAAGAGCATGGCTCGCGTGCGCGGCGGGCGTAATTCAAAAAAATCCTGCGCATCACGTGATCCTAAATCTACGCTCGATTACGCCTTATTACAGGCAAACACGACCGCGGAACGACGCCGCGGGAGAGACGACGTTTCGTGACGTTGAAGATTCCCATTCGACGTGGCCGACACCGACGCGACGATTACGGATTCTTAGGGGACGATTACGGGAAGTAATTAGCGTGGTAACCGCGTGGGTGGCCGGTTCTGACTGTCATATGGAATAAGCGACACCGACGCGACGATTTAGAATTCTTAAGGGACGATTATGGGTAGTAATTAGCGTTAAATACGTGTGTGACAGCTTCTGAGTATAGGAAGAAGAGATTATGATGTGGAATAACCAACACTGACGCGTCGATTCAAGATTCTTAAGAGACGATCACGGCAAATAATTAGTCGGATCAATATGCGTGTGATCGTTTCGGAATGTAATGAGAAAAAATTATAATACGAAATAAAAGAACGCCCAGCAATTTTTAATTTAAAATATCTGTATGGAAAGCTTAATTATTAGATAAGTGAAAATATTTCGGTGCATGTCCGACAAAAGTGTTGCAAAAAAAAACGGTTCTTAGTACTCTATGCGTCGTCCTCTACCACTTTTCTCTATCATCAAATGGAAACAAAGTATAACTCGTCCCAATTGTCAGAATCCCCCCGTATATAGTATACGAGTTAACGTTTGCGTCATAACGGTGCATCAAAATATATCTTCACGTGCATATCGCTACGTTACATATGTATTCACATGTCCATACGTATCCATTTATATATATATACAGTATACGTGTCTATTGTACTGTATAGTATACAAAGCAACTCTTGCATCATATCCGTTCGTCGAAATACTTGTTCACATGGCCATCACGAGATTCTTGCACCCAGCAAGTGAACGCACCGATTAAAATTGACCCCGCGCAGCGCAGGTTAGACTGTCCCCACGTTTCTCGTGCCGCACCAGCTCTTTCCGCGCAGAGACGCGTAGGGAGGCAGGTGGAAAGAGAAACCGCCGCTAAGCAGATAAATCTGCGGACTGTAATGGATCGAGCGGCAGGAGGACGGATAATTATAGTAATCAAAGCCGGGCTAGGACAGGCAGGTTAAAGAATCGTCCGCCTGCATTCCCTGCCGCGCACCGTCCTTCCTCCGTCAATAATTGCCGACAGACGAACGGACGTGACGGCGTTTCGCCACGTTCGCGAAAAATATCGACGACTGCGTAATGCAATTCGATGCACATTTATCGACTTCCGTCAACGTGCGCACCAAGACGTTTCGTCGCGTATTAAAAGTAATTTATATAATTACGCGACGACGACGACTGGTTCTAGCGACAGAGGGATACGAGATTCCTGACCTTGTTTACTCAACGACGGGTATATACAGTGAATCGCAAAAGTGTTCGTACACCCGGTAATTTGTAATTATTGGACATTACAAAGGGGATGAGAGTTCCGCGCTGTTACAGAATCGTCTATGGTTTCAAAACGATACGTTACCGTTAAAGCGTATAATTCGGTTACTTCATAAAATAACTGGGTATTTCATGAATTACCTGATTGAATCAATTAAAGGGTGTAATAGATTAATAATTTCACACTTTACCGCGTTGTTTTACAAATTAACTAATGATGAATAGTGAAATTCCCTCGGAAAGTACATTTTATACTACAGATACATTAGTGTTAAAAATTGGTAATAAAAACGAATTGGTATTGCATTCATATCTTCTTGGTCCCCTTTCGCATTTATCACGGCCTGCAATTTTCTTAGCATCGATAATATTAATGACTCAGTAATATTTCGCGTAATTTCTTCCCACACAATTTGCAAACAAGTTTTTAAGTAATTTAGCCCAATTCGTGTGCAACGTGTTTCTTTAATTTCGATGCACTGATTTTGGGGCTTTCTTCTATTTTTCTGATTATAGAACGAGTATTACGGCGGTTAAATATTCTTAGACGTTCAGGTCTGGGCTTTTGACGTTGCGCCGCTCGAATTGAAGTTTTGTATAATTGATCCTACGGCTTATGTATTCCAGCAATTTTTACGTGTCATTCACGTTCATGCCTTAATTTAACTAACAAACTTCATACGTCCAGTAGAATTTCCTTTCTTGGCAGCCTGTTTGTGAAACATTGGCGAAGCACTTGTCACACATTCTTTCTAACCTTGTTTGAAGTGAAGCTAACGCCGCGAAACCGACATCCCACATTCGTATGACATAACGTAACATTTTTCTAGAATAGCTGAGCAGTACGTAAACTTTCGTGATTTTCATATCTATGTCGTTTTTTCAATTTCTCCATAAAATACGTGAATATACCAAGCAAAGTCAACGTCATAACGTGTCGTTGTGAGAACATAAACGATTCTGTAACAGCGCGGAACTTTCATTTCTTTCGGCAAGTTAAATATTTACGATTTGATGGGTGCATGAGGACTTTAGTGACTGACTGTACGCTTCATGCCGCGTAGACTGCTCTTGATGATACGGCAACTATTGCGCGAGTCACGACGATCGATATTATTGTTGACACGGCGTGTCGCGTCACAGATCAAACTCGCTGTCAAACGACCAGGCAAGCTGAGCAGCGACAATTTTCCCCGTGCCATCACGGATAACGAGAGGAACGAAGTGATACGAAACCGGTTCCGAGCGAGCGTTAGACCGGCCATTTTATTTAATTATGCGAACGGGGGGAGGGAAAAAAATAAAAGGGCAGAATCGCAACTCGGGGCTCTTGCGTGACAGGGTCGGCTACCAACCGTGCTTTTGTAACGTGCGTTGACTCTTGGCGCAGTACAAAAAGAGGGTAGAATTACGCGCGTTACAAGTGAAACATCAAAGATACGCGAATAGGAAATCTGTGGGGTGAAAGAGTATTTGAAACAGTCGTAGTTATGCGGGGGAAACCTTTGTTTGCTAGCGACCATGACTTCAGCGGAATTTTAGAAAACAAGTAATGGGTTTATGATATGTAAAATATGATACGTAAATTCGAGATTCGTGTTTGTCTAAACATCTACGAAACACTGCGTCAATATTTGCCTATTTCATTATTCTCGTCACTATCTTAAAATTATGGTACTTCAATAATATAATTGAACAATAAAACAAAAAAAAGTTGACCTCGATAAAGTGTTATGATGTTCGAGTTTCATATCTTTGTTATCAAAAGAATAAAGTTTAAGATTTTTACATTTACTCTGTTTCAAAAAAAATATCCTAACATTGATAGACTGTGATTAAATTGAATATATGTTAAAGTATAATTTCATATTTGTTGTTATAGTTATTGGTCTGAATTATTTGACTGGCCCTGTACAATGAAATAAGCGTTGCACTTTTCGTTGCGCTTCTATGACTCACCGTGTTAATTTACCCTTCCGTGAATTAAAAAGTTTCACTTCACTACTTCTGCAGTTCACCAATATGTACGTTCTGTACTGCTTACTTCACGCTTCAACCGAATCTAAATAAACACCTGAGCTGGCATCAACCGAATATACACATACATACGAACATGTAAGAAAAGGGATTCCCTAACAACACCCCTCTACAGCAAGAATTATAAAATAAGCCGAAAATTAGGCAAAATGAATACATTTACAAATATTACAACCTCATGTGGCGGAAACCCATATGGTTTCCAAACATGTCGACTTAACAAATAAATCCTACATTCCCACCATAAAGGGGCGTATTATTTCGAAAACGTGTACGTTATCTCAACGAAAAGTTCTCGTAATACGTCGAATTATTAGGTGGCGCAACAATTGGCGCCCGTCGAGTGTTTTTCAGTCGAACGCCTCATTCTGAGTCGCGCGAAATTTATCGTGACACGTTGTTAGGGTGGGGGCTCAGGCAGAAGGGGGTGTTTCGAAGCAGATCCCGCGATCCTCCCTCCTCGTGTACGATTAAGCCTATTTGATATGCCGCGACACTCAAAACTCGTACATCACACTTAATCGTTGAATATGGAACAGTCAGTCCCGGCAGCCGCACATCCAGCATGCATATTTAGACCGCAATTATGGCCCTTAACTATCCCCGGCACGCACGCCCGTACAAATTTCCTACTACGCCGTAGGGCATCGCCTTAGCCCCTTCTTTCGACTTTCTTTTTCCCGGCAACTCCCGCCCTTCCGCTCGCCATCTTAAGACAGTCTTGAAGGTTCGCCGCGGAAAGGAAGCGTTTCGGCTTCCTATGAAATTATGTTCGTTATAGCCTATTATACGCTCGTTAACGGTGTTTGACCACCGACATCGAGGCCTATCGACAAAAAAACTCTTAAAAGGTTGTCAGAAAACATTTCACGCAGTGATTCGAAAAAAAAAAATATTTTTTATGGAGGAAGAATCTGATTAGTTAAGTGGGTAAATTGGTGTGGTTTCTGAGGTGGGGATTTATAGGGGTTAACTTCCGCAAAAATGCATGAAAAATAAAAGTGATTTTCAACTTTTTTTTCTGTTTAAAAGAAAGGGCTTTGGCTTCCTGTGAAATTATGTTCGTTATAGCCTATTAAACGCTCGTTATCGGTGCTTGACCACTGACATCCAGGCCTATAAAAAAATCTCTTAAAATGTCATCACATTCGGAATAGTGAGTTCCGAAAATAAAAAAATTATATTCTATACAGAAAGAATCTGATTAGTTAATGGTGTGGACCCTGTGTGGTTTCGGATGTGGTGTTTTTCCGCAAAAATTAATGAAAAGTATTGGTCACTTTCAACTTTCCTTTCGTCTAAACTCCCACCCTCCCACGCGCCAATCCAATTCAGTAGCGAAAAAGGGCATTCCAGTTTCCAATAACGTCATATTCACTGTCGCCACTTATACGCTCATTAACAGTCATCGACCACCGACATCGGGACTCACCCAAACTGTCTGAAAACGTCTCACCCCACTGCCCTCACGGAAGCAAAAAATAACAACTGCCAAATTATCTCCCCGCACCAGCGCAATCTGAATAGTCGCTGATGGCGAGAATTGGACACGGTTCCTGACGTGGGAGTTTTTCGTTCGGGCCGAAGTTCCGCAAAACCGTGGCAGGAAGAAGTCTGCGCAGCGACGAAATCACGGCAACAATGAGTCGTACATCCTCCCACGCGGCGCGCCTCAACGATCATGCATCATCCCTGATGAAAGGGACGTTACGTCGGAGGCTGCGCATCTTCAACGTGCGCACTTTGCAAACATCGCCCGGCGCGCCCACGAATATTCTTGAAACGTGTTGATGTCGTGCGTTTCGAGTATCGTGGCACTGCGCGATGACTGCCTGAAA
This sequence comes from Cryptocheilus praepositus, assembly GCA_033815515.1. NCBI lineage: Eukaryota > Metazoa > Arthropoda > Insecta > Hymenoptera > Pompilidae > Cryptocheilus > Cryptocheilus praepositus. The sequence continues at coordinate 3,231,332 of JAWWQZ010000227.1, forward strand.
CGCGAAATGGCGAGTGGCGGGCATCGGCGTATGAAGAGTGAAATGGGGCGAAGGAAAGCACGGAGTGGGGAAGGTATAGGGCAGAGAAGAATGTCCCGTCTCTGTGTCACTGTACCCAATAACACACGGGTAATCACGATTTAATGGCTCAATAACGTCTGCCACCGCGCGCCGCTGCCACATACGGACCCAACGCAACGATTTATCGACCCCGCCAGTCAATAAATTCGGCTTTTGAGTTGTATACGGGCCTGACCGGACCCGTTCTCCACCCGATAAGCGCGGCTCTTTAAATCTTGTAACGCCGACGTCGCTGATCGCGAAATTGTAAGACGCGGCTTTCGACGGGAGACGTAAATTTTGTGCAGTCATATGCTCGCATGGCGATAGAACGATGGTATTGTGAGAGTATCGGTGATGCGGTGTAAACAAGTTTATGGATTATTATAATGTTAACGCTTGTTTGAAATAAATCTTGAATCACCGATGTCGATAATTGGGCAGTGTGAGGCAGTTTATGTATTTCAATCATTGTAGCGTTACGTCGTAACGAATTTTGGACACTGATATTGTTGATCGCGAAAATGTAAGAAGCGACTTTCGACGAGAAGCGTAAATTCTGCGCAGTCATATGCTCGCATGGCGATAGAACGATGGTATTGTGAGAGTATCGATGATGCGGTGTAAACAAGTTTATGGATTATTATAATGTTAACGCTTGTTTGAAATAAATCTTGAATCACCGATGTCGATAATCGGGCAGTGTGAGGCAGTTTATGTATTTCAATCATTGTAGCGTTACGTCGTGACGAATCTTGGACACTGATGTTGTATAAATTCTGTGCACTTCCATTCTTGTATGTTGTTGGAATGGAAGCCCTACTGTATGAATATATATGATACGATGTAAACAGTTGATGTATTTCTAATTGAGACCAAATAACCACATAAATCCTCTTCCAAAAAACTGCTACATAGATCTGCCCAGAAGACTAAAAAATTCCTAACACCCCACATACGCTTTTATAAGTAGTAGTAGCGACAGAAGTAGCGACATAACCACATATCTCAAAGTGAAAATCGGTAACCCTATCAACCTCCATACGTCATTACATTAATTGCTACAAAAGATATAGAGAATTGTAATACGGTAATTAAAAACACACATAACTGCAATTAAAAAAAAAATACTGCGGACATGACCGTCCTGCTGCTCGCACAGCTAACATCTAACTACCGAAATACGTACTCACGTCATAACAAATCCCTTTTTAATTGGCCGATCAATCACACGCCTGACTATATTTACACCTTACCCGCGCCAAACTCGAACATCAGGCAACGTCAGTTAAGTTCCTCTTTGAAACACACTCGATCGATATTCCGTTTGACAGCCGAGGTTTCTCGAACCGCAAAGTCACAACGCAATTTTTGCCCACCCCGGCTGATATCGTTCCGCAACAGTTTCGTTATCCGACGACACGGGTCCGCAACAATTTCGCAGCTCGTAATTACGGTCCGTGACGGCGAAGCTTTGTCTGTCCCCTGATATCACGTCAGCGCGTTTAATCCCGTATCGCTGTGACCACTCATAATCATTCGTCAATAATTTCAGCGTGGCCTGGCCCTATCGGCTGTCAATAGAGTCGACTTTGTGATATAAACGCACGCGATGCCGGCCAAACTCGTACGTCGCCTTCAGCGATGTGCATTGTTTGTCGTTCCACTGGATTTCCAGCAGCTGATACGCAGATTTAATTCGCTGCCCCGATCAAGATGGCTATTTTGTTATAATTATGCCCACGCTGTGCACGGCCAAAGTGTGACAAATGTGTACTAGGCGTCAATGACGTTTGATATGTTACTTCAATAGCAACGGCTAATCTTGCGGAACTGGCTTAGTGCGCGATTATTATGAGTTACGTTTGGTCGATGCTTCACCGGGTGATGGCAATAGGTAAATGACGAATGTCTATGGTACGGGCATCGAAAGTGAAGCGACGCATTGTATACATTCTTGCGGACAAAGGATTATTATCAGAGTTGGAATTGAAGGTGCGATATCTCGCAATATCCAATTTCTTTTTTACTGGGCATGGGTGATATAGGTATTGGGTAAAAACAGTTTCGAGCGACTAAAGAAAAATTGCTTACGCGAACTGGTTTTTTTGCGTCTGGTTATGGATTTTTCGGATAGCAATAAATATGGAATTAGTTTTCTGTACGAATGAATGTCGCGACGCAATGTATATACGGTGAACATAAAGACAGACGTTTATCAAAATGGATAGAGGCTACAGTCCATTGTCATGAAGAATAGAAGGTGTAAATTCTATACACTCACATTCTTCTGCGTTGTTAGGACAATGTTGTACAATGAATCTGAAAACACCGATATCATCGATCGTGAAAATATAAGAAGGGACTTTGATGGATAGGTGTAAATTTCTTTACATTCAATCCGATTTCTATGGGGGCATGACTAACACAGAAAGTGATAAAGAAAACTTTGAAGTAACTAAACAAAATATTCCTTGCGCAGCCTATTTCTTTTGCCTTTCATCACGAATCTTTCGTGCAGCACTAACTATGCTATTAGTTTCACCTGCAAATGAACATTGCAGCGAAACACGTACACGCCGAACCTAAACTCGTTCATCACGCGGTTCTCATAATTACCACCCAAACCCCTCCCCAATTCACTTCCGCGACCCACGCAAAGAACTCCCGAAGTCATTCATCCGGACAAATACTCGCGCGCCTTTTCGCATTTCTTCGTTTTCGTCGCCAGGCCCGTAAAGTCGCCGGCCGGAAAATCCCGTGCCGCCATTAGGCCCGTCCGCATTAGCATCGCAAAAGGCCCGTGCCAGAGCGCGCGTGTCCTTTCCTCGTAAAGTGCGCCGCACGGGAAGTGTCTCAATCAGAAGGAGCCGTCTGGCGCGTCAGTTCGCGAGGGCCTTCCTTTTTCCACGCTCGTCTTCGAACTGCTGCGGAACTTCCCGCCGCTCGTGGAGGTCTCTCCTTACTATGCAAACGTTTCACGAGCGGCTCCCGTCGTAAACTCTAAACTCTATAAGCCGGGCACAACAGCAGCGGGAGCGAGCTGGAGGGTCGGAGGTACAGAAGTACGACCTCTCGTCTCCTTTTCGTCTCGGCGGAGTAAATTATGGAAAGCCGTGAAAGGCGGCGGAGCCGGCGCGAAGATCGACACAATGAACGGCGAACGAGGCATCGATCTCTAGGCCGCGTTGCCGTCGAACGTTTCGGAGGAACCGAGCGTAGGAAGTCTGATGAAAGGTGCGTTGCGCTATGCGGGGCGATACGTCGGAAGGTGCACAGATTTACGCGACGTGGCTGTTAGATGTTTGGAGTAAGAGCTGGTGGAAGGGTAAGAAACGCGTTATTTGCCGTGGTTTAGTAGAAATTTTGCGCGGCGTAGCTAATGTGATTGAAAACGATGGATGTTTTGCTGGTAATACAACAAACATCTCTTGTGTTTTGTAACTTTCATTATTTAAAGTAATCAATTGCAACGCTTGAAATATTTGTAAATTCGACAACATTTTCATTGATAGTGTTTTTCGGGGAATTTGTTATGTATCTTTTTTTTGACTAACTCTTCATACGGTGCTAATATACGCTGGAATATTTCACTAAATCTTGTCGAAACTTTAAGACTCATTGAATGTTTGTATCAATATTCATAATGGCACTTTCCAATTTTTTAACTAATTTTGGAGCTATACAAAGATTTTTCGCAGTGACAGAATTTGTTTCTTCATAGTCACTGCTACGTTCATCATTAGATAGGGTTTGAGCTACTATATGATTTAAGTCAATATCGGTTAATTCGCGATCTATTAATGAATCATTGATCATTTTTAAATATTATGACGATTCAACTAACAATTGTGTCACTCTGATATACAACAAATTTCATGAAACATTATATATGATTTACTTTACATGCCTCAGAATATTGTCCATAAAAAATACCTGAACCCAAAGAATTTAAAAGGAATCGTAAAAATCAGAATAGCCGTGCGAGTGCACAAAGGAATTTAGACCGGCGCTATTTAGCGCGAGGCCAGAATATATGATCGGGTGTCCGAGAAGATGCTTGGAAGACAGAGTGAGCGGACTATGCGATAGTGTTGGGAAGAATTTTATTTCGATAATGGATAGACGATGGCAGACGATGGAGTGTTATTCAAATAAAAATTTAACGGAGAATGGTTTCATTATGTGCCGAGATCATAACGGATGAGTGATTGATGCGTCGTTATCAGTGACTTCCACATGTTGAAATGGGATAAGACAAGTACCGGAGACAAAAAATGTTGAGGAGTCGGGCCACAGAGTAGGCAATACGATGCATTCTGATTAAAAGTCAGTCGTTGATCGCATTGTTATTCGGATTACTGATAATTATTATCTGAACCATCTAGTCAAACAGCGCGAGTTATTTTGCATAATTACATTGTGTAAAAATGTATTCGAAACAATTCAAGTACTGTATATTGTGACAAGTGGTTGCGAGCGCTACGTATTAAATTAACCCCGTAATTGTTAAATATTAAAACGATTTTTCTGAAAATTTTTTCCCTAATCTGAACTCTGTCGATCTATTATACAAGATGTAACTAAGACATAATTGCAATTCCTCAATTATGCCAAATTAAATAATGCAAGAAAGTTATTTGTTACAGTACGCACATGCTTATCTCATACATTGATAATTGTGATTGCATTGGGTGGGAGATCGAAATGCGTTCGATAGCTCTCAGCGAACAAGTCCATACCAACCAAAGTGTTTAAGCTCAGTAGTCAGCTATTGCATTACTCAAAGCATAACGACATAGCTCCTATGTAAGAGATTTGACAACTTGACGACGTTCGATCCTCGGTACTGCTGCTATGACAAACAAAAGCTTGAAGACCGAAAGCTGACATAGCAGCAGCACGATGTCAAAATATCGATGCAAACGGAAGGTAAACCATAAAGAAACTTCTCGGCACAGACTTTGTAACTGTAAATGAACACCAAGATCGAAACTAAACACATCTTCGTATACCAATAAAAGCAAAGATTCTTCCCTACAAGTCCTGTCTAGCAATAAACCAACCATACATCTTACTAACAAAACTCCGCGACACTCATCCCAACCACTCTCTCCCGATCTCAGGCCACTAGCCATCCAAAAACAACAACTCGCCCGCCAACCCCATAAACAAAGAGTTACGGGTACATTCCGCCGAGAAGCAAGACTTCGCATCAGCCGCCGCAACGAAACTGCCACTCTATCCGATTACCGGCGCGCGATTTCTCTCGCACATTTTTCCCGAGTCGCGCCGAGGGCAGCGTCGACTTTATCGAGTGTCCCCCATAGACGGTAACGTCGCGTCGCCGTCGACGAGATCGCCGCCGATGCATCTTGCGCGCCGCAAACGGAAGGGATATCGCGCGCATAAATCAGCGGGATCCGCATGCCGGTGCGTCGCCGGAGAATCCGCCGCGGCTGAGCAAAATGGCGGCGGTCAGAAGTGGCCCTTGTTCTTTCCTCTTGACTTCAGCCAACGAACGGTGCGCGCGTTTCGAGGCGCACTGCACTCGCATTTCATCGGTCCACCTGCGGCGGACTTCCGGCACGCTGACGCACTTCACAGGACTCGAGAGAAGTCCTTCGCGGACGAGTAATGGCGAGGACCCTTCACTTCCCCGCGCAGGCCCGCGCTTTCGAGAGCCGAGATTATTGCGGCCGGCTCGATTTATGTTATGTTGCGCGCGAGCGTTGGCAAATCCTCGAGACGCAATGGTAAGCGGCGGGACTTGGAAAAAACGACGTCACGTCGGATGGGGCTGAATTCGAGAGTGAAGATGCGGCGCGAACAAAAGGTGTTGCGGTGGACAGAAACGGGAAACAAATTCCGGAAGTTTGTTTGAGTGGTTATTAACACGTTGACTGCCAAGCGTATTTTGCTACGTTGGAACAACGATGCTATGAAATATTACAGCGTTTCACTGAAGCATGCAAAATGTAAATAATATGCAGGTATTGGAGACCAAAGGATCGCATCACTATTCTAACAATAACTGCATTTGTAAGATAATTCTTGCTATCCATTGCGAATATTTTAGATCGTCAGTAAAATTTCTTGCGCTGGTCAGCGGTGACCATCACGGCAGTCAAAGTGTTAATTTGTTGGGTAACACATAATTTTTGTCTAGTGCTTTCGAACGCGTTCCTTGATGTAATCTATTGAACTGATGTTTCGCGGGTAACTGTTCTGAAACGTGCATTTCTCAGCTCCGCGGAACTACACCCCATAATTTGCTGTCGTGGAAATTTGCACATAAAAATAATATTGAAAATCGCCGAACACGTCTTATGTACATCAGCTGACAAATTATGAATGCGAGCGCGATCGTTTGCATTGCACCTGAATACTTTATCTTTAATAGCAGTAGTACTATCTAGCCAGTCTGACACAACGCAGACAAATGTCTCAAACGTTACACAGCAATACCCCGACATTTCGCAGTTCGTAGCAAACTCGCTGCATAATGAGACGAAGGGCTAAAGAAATCTCTTTTCACCGTTGAACGCCGAATTATTTTTACAACATCGCTGCATTCCTGCGCAGCGGGTGGCGCTGGCCGAAAATAAACGGAAAGCCAGCTAGACCACAACCGGCTAGACGAGTGCGAACCTCGCACCGTTCGGGATCGACGGCAGTATTTTTAGTGACCAAAAAGCAACGTCCGCGATGGCAAAACGTCAGCCACCACTGCCGCGCACCCCTACCATTGGCCTGCACTCTTTTTGCCACGCTCTCCTTTGGAAGTCGGGGACCGGAAAAAAAACTGGGCTATACGTATCCAACTAAGGTCCCGCAGCGAACGAATAAATCCGTTCGCGGGAGGTCCTACCGCCTTCCACCCCGATCGTCTCACCTTCAGCGCGTTACCGTGGCCGAAAATTTATGAAGTCGATCCTTTAGGCGTGTGCCTTCCGCCTGGGAATTTGTTAGGAGGGCTCAGTCCGAGTAATGAGCGTATAGCTTGTCTAAGCAACTGACCGTTTTAGGGGCAGTGACGGAGAAGCTCCGATGCCGAGAGATCAGTACCCTCTCCACATGCATATTCTGGTGTTTACAGAATTTATGTAAAAATATTTTTCCTTTAAGGAAGACACATTTCCCATTGAAACGGTGGAAAAGTTATCATTTGATCAGTGCCCTCTCCACACGCGTATTCCAATGTTTCCAGAATCTATTCTAGGTTACTTCCCCTTTAAAAGAAGGCAGGTTTGTAGTTGAAACTCACGACCCTATGTTACAAGATTTTGTTAAAATAACTTAAATCTCCGCCCTCAATACAACACAAAACAGCCACTACGTCAAGAACTCCAAGACAAGAATGTCCTGCCGCCAAATTTGATCTACACCCCTCGATCTTGCACACCGCGAAAGTCGGGCGTACCAAATCCTATCTGCGATAAAACTTTCCAACGCTTCAACCTGTTCACCTGATGCTTATATAGCGGTTGCCCCTCGCGGACTCTTTATTTCAAAGAGCCAAAGAGTAAAAGAGTAAAGAAGAGTAAGAGCCCAAACAAGAAAACACGCGCGCGCATAGTGTTCTGCTCACTCCGCATTGGACCTTCTTCCTGAGTGGTCCCCAAAACGGCCAGGGTCCACGTTTGCTTAGACAAGCTATGCGCGCGGGGAGAAGAGAGGTGCGCTTATAAATATCGTCATCGCAGAGGCGCCGGACGCCGTATTTTTCAGTCCTTATTCGTCGTCGCGGCAGTCATTCGGCGAGCATATTGGTACACACGGCAGTCCGGTGCCGTGGCTACTTTTTTCTCCCAGCTCAGTCTGGCCGGGGCAATATGCGACCGCTGGTCGCCCCGCAACCGACCTAATGGCCTGTGAGCTGCGGTACCGGCTCTTTAACCCCTTAACTGGCTTTTCCTGCACGCTGCTGCAAACTACGCTCTGCTTTTTATCTAACGTCCCGCGACGCAAGTGATTACCAAATGTCCGCTATTTTACTTCGGATCGTTATCAACGATTTTCGCGGTTCAGTTTAGCTGCTGCGGGAAGCTGGTTTAATGCGAATGTGCGGCGCGCGGGAGTGATAAACGAAGTTGTAAAATGCAACACTGTTGCTGTGACTGCGGAGTGTGATTTTGAGAATGGGGCAAGCGGTTGGGACAGAGAAAAGACGGAAGATCGTCTGCGATGGTTGCTGCGTAATGGGCAAAGCAAACATTTACTTCTGTGGGTCTTGTCACAGTAGCATGAGCATTATGTGCACTATTGGTAGAAGGTGCTTTCTTTGTAGGCGAGACAGACTGTTTTAGAATTCAGTCAGTTGTGGAGCAGTAGCGTAGATGAAGATGCCTCATACAAGGCATGAAACAAATCATGCCCTACACATTAGAAGTAACTGACACTATCGTCTAAACAAAAAGCTCTGTCCCTACGGACCGATGTAGCGTTTCACGTTGTGGCGTAAAGGCACGTCGCGGCCAAATCATACATATAGGTTGTCTTGGGCCTGCCGGTGGTAATTTTCCACCGGATACCATCCCTTTCCATCGAACCTCCTATTCTTTACCTATCGGTGGAATATTACATAGTATTCTCCGAGACCCCCAACGTTAAACTTAGGTATATTAAAGATCCGTGAAAAGTGTAAACCAGTGTAAATACAGTTCCTTACAAAACAGATCCGGCATTACCGATCTTTATATCCAGAACACTTCAAAACGTGTTAACACGTGCGGCCCTACCACTCGCACAATTCCGACCGCGAGAGTCTCAAACGCAAAACCCTTCAGTGACGAAAGTTCGTTTCGCCCGAAGCCGTCCAGCCTCGAAGCGCAATAAAGCGCGGCGCGCGTTTAATCGCGGGCCACGAATTACGAGCGGCCGTTGACGGAGCTATTCCCGATAGGCGCGCGCGTAATATTTCTTCGCGGGTCGCGCCAGTTTCGTTGTCGCGGCTCCGGGTGATTCGGGATTTAAATAATTCATACGGCATAATTCTTATGGGAGCCGACACGATCGGTTCCCACGGCGCGGCGATCGATAAACATCGGAAGGACCGCAAACGGTGCGCCGCGCTCGCAATAAATCACTTTATTTCGGTGACCGGCGAAAATGAAGCGGTCACGAACAAATGTTCGCACACCGCCGGCCGCCATCGAAACCCAGCGCGCCGGTGACGCGACACACTATCTGCAAGCCTGAAATTGCGTGTAAACGAGGTCGAATTAATTCGCCCCCGGCGCGGTCGAGGTTTTACCGAAAACCCCCGCGCGAAAGTCATTTCGCTCGAAGAGGTGGCGGCGGACACGAAAAACAGAAATTAGTTCGATTCGCGCGGAACGAGGGGTGGAATTGCTTTTCGCAACTTTTGTCTTTGCTCGGCTGAGCGCGCAGAGATGAGTAAAGTGTTTCGTCGACTGACTGTAGGCTTTATAATTGCATAATAGGCAGCATAAGGGTAATTTGGTAATAACGTTTGCATTAATACACTGTTTATAGAATCTCTCGTTAATTTACTTTCTAAAATGCTTCCTTTACGAGATCATACCTATACGCAGTCCGTTACGAAAAAATATTCATTAACTGGCTGTAAGTTTTATGGTGGCGCAGTGGGTAGTATAAGATAATCTAGTGATAACATTTGTGTCAATGTCAAATGTTATGGAAAAATATTCGTTAATTGGCCGCAAATTTTATGATGGCGGAATAGATAGTATGAGAGTTAATTTGATGATCTACTACTGATTCTACTTGCAGAATCTGTTTCCGATTTACTTCATGCGCTGACTTCTTTATGCAACCATATCCATACGTTTTCCATTACGGACTGCAGTTTTGATCTCTTTCTGCCGCTATGCCACCTTCCGAAATTCAGATTTTTGCTTTGCACAGCAACATGGTCCGTTTATTTTGTTCTCTTGTAGGTACCCCAAACTTTTACTTCTATGAACCTTATCGCTGCAGTGATATATACACTCTTTATACCCAGTTCTATTCGACGCTCTTTTCTGTTAGCCTCGACCGTTTTCAAATGCAGGCAGTTCTGCAACCGCAGCTTAGCTGAAGACACGGTTAAATTATTTTAAATAAACTGTTGTTGGTAAATTACAAAAGAGAAATATCTGTGTCCGAAACACAAGCGCACAGAATTGCGACAGCAACAGTCGGTGCGTCATATGGCGTATACACTGAAATCGAATTCGACCAGCATGGGACGGAAAAGAGGTAACGACGAAATCAGAATCGAGGCAATCGTGACACTTAACAATCAGCGTACCAATGCTATGACAAAAAAGAAACTTAAATTATTGCATTTTTAACATTTTTTGGTTGAAAATGTTCGTAATGTTTTGAGAATATTATTGTCATTAAAATGAGATCAAACGTGATATAATTCCGTCCACATTTAAGTTGACCAATTTATTTGAGCCGTTTATTTTGAAAGTGGCCTAACTCCGTTTTTCAATATTTTCCGGTTACCATAGTTACACATACAAATTCATGTTATTTATCAGTAAATGTTATTTATCTCAATTTGAAGATAAATAGAGTTAGGCCACTTTCAAAATAAACGGCTCAAGTATTAAACAGGTTGATGTCGTCCAACATATCGTTTGACGTCACTTTAACAAGAAACATATCACCAATATATTACGAAGGTGTTCAAATAAGAGAAAAAATGCAATTAAAGAATCAACATTATTACATTACGACCCGTCAAGCCCTGAAATCACGTGAAACGAGCAGCGTCTTGTTTCACATAACGTTTCGCATCACATATCGCGACGGATACTGTGCAGAACGAACTAGCAGAGACAATATGAGAGACCTTACTCTACAAACAACCGGCCACAACGCACGCGCGCAAAATCTCGCTGTGACAGAATCATCGAAATCTCACGTACGGTCAAGTTCATTTCTTTCCAACGCCCGCTTATCGAATCTCACGATCCTGGCTTATAAAGCGGGGGTCACTGAGGCATGTAGCAACACGCGCCTTGTGATTTCGTGGCGCAACGTTGGGCGACATTAGGCGAGCTGTCGCGCAGATAGTATCCCGCCGATCGGTATGCCAGCCGTCGTAAATAATAACGGACGCTTTTATTGGCAATAATATTTTACGTCCGATCGGACCTATGCGGTGGGCCAGACGACGGTCCTGAGAGGCGACGGCCACGATTTCTAGAGGCTGACTCTGCGGGACGCTGGTCCGAATGGCCGGCGTGGAAAGAGAAACACGAGAGAAGCGAGTGGGGGAGAGCAGAAAACGAAGAGCCCGCGAGTGTCCACTCGCCGCGATCGAACGCTGTGAATATCGAGTGATTTGTATTACTCCTTCAGACCGTACGGAATAGCCCAGCGACGCGGGCCAACGATTTTCGTTGAGTGAACGAAATTGACGATGAAAACGTCCGCGCGTCCCACTTCTATTCTCCGCATTTTCATTACGCCGCGAGCCGACGCCGTGAAATTCTCATTAAACGCATCCCGTCCCCTCGCGACATTCTGCAGGGTCGGCACGCGCATAATTCACTATTACCAATTACTAAATACAAGTACGCGATGTTCGTAAAACGCGGTCGTTTATCTTAGAACTCCTCCTTCGACCGCGTCTCGTTAGTCGATCATTTTTACGCCGGCCTGTATTTATTTGAAAGGTTTACGGACGCTGGCATCCGAGAAAAACGTCTTGCAGATGCGCTCAGAGGGGGATATCCGTAAAGTGCGTCTTTGTGACGCGACAATAAACGTGTTAACTAATGTCACCGTTTATTCCGTTCTGAACGGGACCAGCCCGTTTTTAGGTAGCGTGTTGTCCTCAAGCACAGGTTTGGAACGCAAAAATGTCCAGGTTTGAGAAAGAGAGTGGAACCACGGTAACAAATTGAGAAGGGGCAAAAAATGAGAAAAAACGACGGAGCAGCTAGTAGGATGTATTGATTGATAAGAAGTATTTAGAATTACTTAATATAAGTTACTGTATGTAACTAATTTCTGTGTAAAAAGTGACTGAATGGAAGAATTTCACACCAAACATTTGAGTCACATGAACATTCGAATAATTATTGAAAATATTCGATGTTTTCCCGGCACTAATACACCCGTGGGAAACGTCTTTCCTATTAAGAATAAATTATGGACGAGCGAAAAATCACACTTGCAAGTTGCAGTTCTTAAAGCAACACTGATTACCAAAGTGGATTCTAAGAATTTCTACCGGGAATTTTATTCTTATTTGAAGCCAACGCCATCTGAACGAAAGTAAATTTGTTCTTCAGAAAAATATAAGATCACATGAATTATTTATTTTCACATGCCCGTTCCAGTTCTTTCCGTTAATAAATGAAAAGTATGAAGAATGTGCCTTCTTGGAGAAAGATTATTCGTGAAGAGTGTTTTCTTGAAAATATATACCATTACCTACATTTAATAGATGTTCAGTGTGTGGAAGAATAAAATAAATGGTGACGATAGTGTTAACCCGGAATAACTTCCGCTTTCTATTCTCAAACGAGTGGCACGTTCGACCTTATACGTTATTAATCGGTTCGTTAGCGTCAGATTCACGGGACAATTTCATTGCCCGGCTATCAAATCGGTCACGGTTGTTTGCCGGTTCGTTGCTCCGTCGCGCAATACTTTGTCGTTTCATAACCTGCGCTAAACGCTAGTCGACGCCGGAGTCGATAGCCCGTGAAAAGTATTCGAAATCTCTATCGGGATGAATGAGCGATTCGTAGATTGATTCGTGCCGCTCGGCAACAAAATTCATTAATCGCAGCGATGGCACAGGGGGTGTGAACTTTTTATCATTTGCCATTGACGGCACGGTATTTTTCAATTTCCAAGGGAAAGTGCACATGGGTATAACATGTCGGAGACCATGCGCATTGTAAGAATTGTTGTAAAAGACGATACACAATCGCAAGCGCGCGGATCGATTTTCGAAGCAATCAGTCAGTGTGGACAGCATGGAATAGCAGTGGGCATTGTGTCAGCGTAGAATGCCTATACAATCGTAACCAGAATAGTCTATCGATGTAGAAACAAACTATAACAGTATAGACAGAGCATAATAGTGCAGAATGCTCCGGAATACTCTGAAACAGCATAGACCGTATTGAGCACAATTGTAGCTATAGCTTCATTTACGCTATTCAATGAATTTTTATCCGGTTAAGACGTCCCAGGTAATACGCGAATGTTATATGCTTTAAGCTATTTACTTATTTTAGTTGACAAGTTTAATTGGTTAATTTCTGTACATGTTTCGCGTCTTACGAATGCTTCTTTAGAATTTCAAATAAATATAGTTGCAATACCGTATTGCAATATATTATACATCTTGGAAACAAACGCTAAATTTGCTAATTGTTTAGTCGACATTTAGTGCTAGTTTCAATAATTTGTAACGTTGCAACAATATGTATAGAAGTTCCAAAAAAAGCGTCCGCGTGACGCAAAACATGTGGAGAGCTTGAACGATTAAACCTGTCAACCAAAGGAAGGCTAATTTTATACACATAATTAAAATACGGTTGACCCATCAACAATTTCCTGAAAGTATATAGTGCTTCCAAACCTACAGCATACTATTGCCCCATCGTATGCTTATGCATTTATTTGCACGTATTGAGTCGCCCATCACTACCGTATCGTATTCCACATATTAACACATGAAACTATGTAATGCTTCGACACTTACAACATACTATTGCAATATCATCGTACGTTGACGTATTCATCTGCAGGCATTCAATTACCTATCACCACAAAAGGCCAGCCGAATTTGATTTGTACATAAACATACTAAAGCAAATATAGTATTGCTTGCACATCTGCAGCATACTACTACAACATCGTGTGTTGTAGGCATTCATTTGCACGCATTGAGTCAACCATCGCTACCGTATCGTATTCCGCACATAAACACACCGAAAACATATATTGCTTGCACACCTGCAGCATACTATTACACCATCGTATGTTTATGCATTCATTTGCACGCATTGAGTCGCCCATCACTACCGTATCGTATTCCGCACATAAACACCCTGGAACTATATAACGTCTCCACACCCATGACATACTATTGCACCATCGTATGTTAATGCAATAATTTGCACACATTCCATTACCCATCTCTACCAAAGGTCAGCCGAATTTTATTCCACCCATAAACATACTCAAAGTAAGTAATGCTGCTACTTCCACAACTTACTCTTTCATCATCGTACCTTTATGCGTTAATTTTCACGCACTCGGTTACCTTCACTACCGAAGGCCAGCCAAATTTGATTCTGCACAATTGTCTGATACATCGTCGACACAGTGGCGCCGGAAGTCGAGGGCCGAGGATTGAGGAGGATGTATCGATTGCGACCCACGCGTCGAAGGCGGGGCCAAAAGCGGCACTGTGCCGTTCTCGTAACGCCATTAAACTTTTACGATTTAAGTTTCCGCAGACGGGAGTGGGACACGAGCGAAAACGCGATCGGGATGGATAGACAGGCAGAGAGAGGAAGAGAGAGGAAGAGAGTAAGCGAATGAGCGAAGAGGAGCGCGGTAAGCTCGTGTCGTGCTCTGCTGCAAGCACAATACATCGCTGCCGCGATGAATAAAAAGTATTGCTCGTGGCAGACGTCCGATCGCGGACCTGAACGAAGCTTCGCCGAAGTACGAGGTCACGCGTGTGACTTTACTTAAGACGAGTGTGTAGGATTTCTGACTCGAACTTTTCCCTTGCTCGACGTAATGGATGCGTGCTTTTAGACTTTGACGCGTTCATTGCCGCGATGGTCATACGTGGCCGCAGATTGTTCCTCTTATGGTACTTCAAATGTTTATAACTGGAAGTTCAATGAACATGGATATTGATTCAATGAACATGGATTTGCAATAGTTCTGGAGTTATAGGCAAAAATAAGGAGAAAAAAATAAGGAAAATAAGCTGAAAAATCGCGAAAATAAGCGAAAAATGTCAAATTTTTTTTTTGTTTCAGACTGATACCATTCGATAGAGGCTATTTTGCCCTGAAGATAGACCACTTTCCGCGCGCTGAACTCTTCATAGTTTCCGAGATACGATGATTTTAAGAAAGCGCAAAAAAAATTTTTTCAAAATTTCAGATCGCGATTAGTCCCACGTCAAAGTACGTCCAAAGAGCTTTAAGAAAACCTATATTACTTATAGGTTTCGATCACTAGTTTAGACGGGACAGGTCCTTGAAGAAATCGAGAAAATCTTAAGGTATACCCCTTGCCATTTTTGCGAAAAAATGATGGGTCACCGATTTTATTGCCCTTTTAACATATCAAAGGGGGTTGAAAATAACTCGGAAAAATGCAAGGCGCACCTCAAAATTCGCAATAGTTTCGGAGATATGGCCAGAAATAGATCATAAAATCCTAAAAAATTACCTGTAAAACAGGGTAAAAGTAGTCAATTTTGATGAATCGTCTAGGCCCCATGTTCCCAATAACTGGATGTTCAATGAACATGGATACTCTATGAATTTTGATTAAATTATCACACCAGGTGCTTATCCTCCTTTCCTTGCATCTCATATTGGAATGATATTGTTTGAGGTATTCACCATATTGCACAAGCGTCGTAAATAGCCGTGACGGAAATAAATATCCCAAATAGTTACCAAGTGTCACCGAGTGCCAAGCAAGACAGACGCCCCACGGGTAACAATGTTACCTCAGACAACCATATTTATTATTGGAATGTATCGATTTTACTGGTATTTCGACTCGCAATAAACTCGACGTTTTACGGAAGAGTATATCTATTTTTCGTTTAAATAATGGCTGGATATGTTTTAATCCAAATAATATTTTAAACCCAACTAACAGTTCAAGATATTTGGCATATGTCCTAAATGAGTTGTGTGCTGAACAAGGTATCGTAATATACTGAATTTGAAATGCTGCTATATGGAAAGGGCTTTGTGTCATATTTTGGGCTATGTTTTTATGGCAGTGGATAAAAAATACTGAGAAAGAAATAATATTGTGCTGGTCGCAATATTTTTACGTGTACCTAACAATTATTATTTCCCATTATTGCCTTAGAATAATGAAAATACTTTTGTGGCATCCTAAGCAAAGCATGCTTTCAGACAAAGCAACCTGCGTAGCCAATTCATTGGCAAGTAATACAAGCGGTTTAATCGATAACGCGCCGCTAAGTGCTGCGTATTTAAACGGTCGGCGACGTAAAGAATAAATGCGAATGCGGTGTTCCGGTGTTTGCGAACCATGTTCTTTGGCTCAATCGGTACGAGCGGCAGTTTATAATCTGTTTATCGAAGACGGGAACTTAACTGTTTGCTCGGGCTTAGGTAAGACCAAACTGACCGCAGAGTCTCTAATTGTAAGCGGTGCGGTCGAATCGATCGAATCCGTCCGGCACTGAGTCTGTTGACCGTCGTCCGCCAATTATAATGCGCGACG
Organism: Cryptocheilus praepositus; assembly: GCA_033815515.1. Lineage (NCBI taxonomy): Eukaryota > Metazoa > Arthropoda > Insecta > Hymenoptera > Pompilidae > Cryptocheilus > Cryptocheilus praepositus. The sequence goes on from JAWWQZ010000227.1 coordinate 3,247,853, forward strand.
CAGTGAAATTGAGCGAGCACGCTGTTTCCGCGGAACGAAGTGGCCCCCCACCACGTTTTTCCGCAGCTTTGCCGCAAAGCGGAACGCACGATCGTCGAACTGGGAGCCGGTAAATTTCACTCGTAATTTTTGCCTTTCATCCATGCGCGCATTCGGATCCGCGGAAATGAAGTTCGACACGAAAGACAGCGCCCCATTATCAGCGCAAAACTATTAACGAGCCCTCTGCTATTCACGCGAACTTTCCGCCCGCCATTCGCTCTGATTATGCCCGGTTAATTATCGTGTTTGCGTGTGCGGGAAATGCAGCGGCGCCAGGGGTCCATTGGTCCGAGCGGACAAAAGACGGGAGTCATCGGCGGGAAATGGCGGTGCGCGCAGCGGATATAATCGGCGAGTCATAATTACGGGATCGCGCCACGGAACGCGCGCTTTTTTTACGGGGCGCGCGGAATTTCAGAGCCACGCGAACGCGGCATTAGGAGAAATCAATGAGCACCGGGCAATGGAGATTTTTGTTTTCTTGATACTCGCGTTTTTTCTTGTCTGACGTATCATGTGGCTGATGCTCCGAATCGCGAAAGCGCAGATGAGATACAGGTCAGAACCTTTCAGAAATGTATGTCTTCTGAACGTAATATGTACGACATAGTTCTCTGAGACTGATATAAATTGTAAAATTGCAGAAAGGAATCTTTTACATTTTCGCGGTATGATCGAACATAGCGGAAAAATGTCAAATATTTTTGTCTTTTGGACCGATTATATTTGATAGAAAGTAATTTGTCATGAAGAAAACACGAGAAGAAATAGGGTTTTTTTACGAACACAAAGTGAAAGTCATTTGTTTGACATGCTTCTACAGATGTAACGAAAGAGGATCGAAAGCGGCTCTGCAAAATGCAAACTGCATTAAAAAATACGCAATAATTCCCAAGTTATGAAGAAAACCATATGGAAGTATTGAGAAAAATCGGCCTAAAATAGGTAAAAAATGGCGAAAAATGTCAAATTTTTTTTCTGTTTCGGACCGATACCGTTCGATAGAGGGTAATTTGCCCTGAAGATAGACCACTTTCCGAGCGCTGAACTTTTCATAGTTTCCGAGATACGACGATTTTAAGAAAGCGCAAGAATTTTTTTTTCAAAATTTTTAATCGCGATTAGTCCCACGTGAAAGTACGTCCAAAGACCTTTAAGAAACCCTATATTACTTATAGGTTTCAACCGCTAGTTTAAACGGGGCAGGTCCTTGAAGAAATCGAGAAAATCTTAAGGTGTACCCCTTGCCATTTTTGCGAAAAAATGATGGGCCCTTTTAACATATCAAAGGGGGTTGAAAATAACTCGGAAAAATGCAAGGCGCACCCCGAAATTCGCAATAGTTTCGGAGATATGGCCAAAAATAGATCATAAAATCCTAAAGAATTACTTGCAAACAGGGTAAAAGTAGTCAATTTTGACGAATCGTCTAGGCCCCATTGCTACCTATAGAGAATGCAAATGGACTCCTAAAAACAGAAACCGCGGGTCAAAATTCTCAGTAATGTCGAAGAAACGACTAAAAATAGAGGAGAAAGAAGCAATGGCAACGTGTTTCTCACGTCTCCGACCGATCGAATAAAAGTCACATTCGACAAGTCTACTCTACGCGTCACTTGCAGCAGAGGCGAAGAACCTGCTGTTCAGCCTTTAACCACCGCGCCGTCAACTTTCGCCCGAAGTGGCCGACGACTTTGGACCTCATCCGCCGCCGCGTTTACTCTAACGAGGAACGAGTAAGAGAAAAGTACACGCCGGCGTGGCCGAGAAGCCACTTTGCCCAAAGGAATATTGGGATTTTTTTTTCACGAAGTTCCGTGCGGCTCTTATTTTCGCCCCCGCGGCGGGGGCAAAAAATCTCGCGGTTAAACTTTCAAGAGTGCCGGGGCGCAGGGCGTGTGTCAGCGAGAAAGGTTGAAGAAAGGGGGCCGGCGCGGGGCGAAAGTTTCGTTTGGACGCACTCGACGGAAGTTACTCCGGAGTCAGCCGTCCGAGACTTCTTCATTATTGCGCTTTTAATGAACCTTAAAATATTCTCCGGTGCCCCGCGATAGCGGCGATCCCGGCGGAAGAGGCTAAGTGGCGAGGAATTCAAGTCGGCGAAGGAAAGAGTCTCGAGGCGGAATCGAAAGCGTCGACGATAAAGGGTCGGCTGATATTGCCTCCCGTCCGTTTCGCTCGCAAGTGCGTTCGCGAGGGCGCGGCGTTCAGCAGGCGCTGGAAATTGTAATGCACCTAAATACTCAATTACCGCCGCCCAACGCTGAGGAAACTCACTCAATGTTCTAATTGCGCGAACTTCTCCGACCCATTTCGACTGGCGTGCAGCTCACGCCCGACGAGTTTAGAAACGATATTGCGGCTGATATCGCTGATCGCACGATAATGCAGCCCCGCGCCGCGGCTCATTGGCGCAAAGTGGATCGCTACGAAAACTACCCCTAGAGACGGTTGCGCGTAAGTATGCCGGTAGTTGCGCTTCTGTTGCCGCTGGACCCTCGCGCATTCAGCGGGCCTCCGGGCGGGCGAAAATGATTAGCGGCGACAGTGCCCAGTTGCGTTAATTGGCAGAGATTATTGATTTTCGGGGCGAATCTGAGGTCCACGAATTCCGATGCTCTTCCACTGGGTGTCAACGGGTCCTGTGGCGCAACGGATAACGCGTCTGACTACGGATCAGAAGATTCCAGGTTCGAATCCTGGCAGGATCGGTGGTTTTCTTTTTTGCTTTTGCTACAAGCGCTTAACAGACACTGCAAAATACGTTCACGCAAACGTGTATACCATACAAATTTTTGCTGCAAAACTTTTTTGCATCACTACATAAAAATAAGATGCTGGCTTTGGATGTAAGTCGAATCTGACGAACCCAAATCAAGAAGAAAATTTAAAAAAAATATGCTGGCCCATGGGGGGATCGAACCCGCGACCTTCGCGTTATTAGCACGACGCTCTAACCAACTGAGCTAATGGGCCTTGTTGTTCCCGGCTTTCTAAAACGGCGAACTCGACGCGTCTAATACAATACGTTACTTTCTGTAAAAACTTACTTTTACCAACAAATAAACAAAAAAACATCCTGTTTCATATCGATCCGCTATATGTATTCCTCGGTAATGCCTACTGCATCAAAAACGCATTAAAAATGCAAAAAAAAACATGGCCCATGAGGGGATCGAACCCGCGACCTTCGCGTTATTAGCACGACGCTCTAACCAACTGAGCTAATGGGCCTTGTTGTTCCCGGCTTTCTAAAACGGCGAACTCGACGTGTCTAATACAATACGTTACTTTCTGTAAAAACTTATTTTTACCAACAAATAAACAAAAAAACATCCTGTTTCATATCGATCCGCTATATGTATTCCTCGGTAATGCCTACTGCATCAAAAAATGCATTAAAAATGCAAAAAAAATATGGCCCATGGGGGGATCGAACCCACGACCTTCGCGTTATTAGCACGACGCTCTAACCAACTGAGCTAATGGGCCGCTGTGACTACTGGTCGGCACGGGAAACTTAGACGGTGGAATCTGTTTTCCGCGGAATTGGAAAAACGCGTAATAAAAAATATGCTGGCCCATGAGGGGATCGAACCCGCGACCTTCGCGTTATTAGCACGACGCTCTAACCAACTGAGCTAATGGGCCGCTGTGACTACCTTTTCGTATACAAAATTTAAAAGAAGGAATCTGTTTTTCCGCGGAATTGTGAAAACGGGTAAAAAAATATACTGGCCCATGAGGGGATCGAACCCGCGACCTTCGCGTTATTAGCACGACGCTCTAACCAACTGAGCTAATGGGCCGAGTTGCTCTGGATTTTCTAAAACGTCAAACTCCACGTGCTCGCTGCGAAACGTCATTTTCTATAAAACCTTATTTTCACCAACAAATAAACAAAAAAACAAACTTTTACACATTGGCTTGCGATATGTGTTCCTTGGTAATGTCGACTGCATCAAAAAACGCATTGAAAATGCAAAAAAAAACATGGCCCATGAGGGGATCGAACCCGCGACCTTCGCGTTATTAGCACGACGCTCTAACCAACTGAGCTAATGGGCCGCTGTGACTACTGGCTGGCACGAGAAACTTACAAGGTGGAATCTGTTTTCCGCGGAATTGGAAAAATGCATAAAAAAAATATGCTGGCCCATGAGGGGATCGAACCCGCGACCTTCGCGTTATTAGCACGACGCTCTAACCAACTGAGCTAATGGGCCGATGTTGCGATCGGTTTTCTGAAAGTGCAAGCGAATGCAGAATCGAGTGTTAACAGAACTTAAGAATTAGTAATAAGCACGTGCTGTTAAAAAGAAAATGCAAAAGTACTCGTAAAATTTTTGCGCATATAACTTTAAGAGGATGTGCATGTGCGCGGAATAATGCAGGTTTGATAATCGACAGGAATGCATCAAAACCGTTGGTCCCTACGTCAGAAAAAATAGCACCAGAAAGATAAAGGAAAAATACCTTCGTAAATATCACAGGAAAACTATAAAAGTGGCGAACGATTCACTGGGATGGTTGTACAGCCCAGTGCAATAGGTATAAAATATGTGTAGCCTGGGGATATTTTTCCCTTAAAATGTAAATGCCGCCGTTTAAATAAGGAAAATAAACAAGAAAAGATCCTAATGCAACGTCCAGCTTTGATCCTTTACCATTATCACCAAATCATGATGCAAGCAAATTAAATTCCTTGTAAGCGATCGGAAAGCAACCCGTTCGCTATGTGTAGGAAATCTAAATTGTAATTCTAAGGGTTTGGGACGGGATCTCTTCACATTAGCCCTACTGATGAATCTGTAGGCAGATCCGAGATGTAACATCACAACCCTTTCGGAGTTGTCAATTTGAAGGGTTTCGGATACGACAAGTAAACCTGCAGCAGCTACTACTATTATTTTCTAGCAACTTTTGCTGAGGTTGTTTAATGGAAGGACACGAATTCTATGTTTCAGATTCTGCATATCGCATACCTACGCATTGTTTCATATAATCTCCTATACCTACATATTTCTCCGTAACTAAGACCTTAGAACAGCATGCAAAATAATTGGTCCATAACAGAGACCAATCAACAACGTTATTATCATTTATTATTATCGCGAGGCTCTAATCAACCGAACGATTGTGCCATGTTGCAAACCAAAAGATCCAAGAATTCCACGCAAAAAAAATTGGCCCATGAGGGGATCGAACCCGCGACCTTCGCGTTATTAGCACGACGCTCTAACCAACTGAGCTAATGGGCCTCTGCGACAGGTCGCCTTCCGAGCAAAATTTCCCAGAATTCACCCAAATGCACCCCACAACGCCTATTCTTGCACCCCCATACCTGCACCTAACGCGACGCAACGAAATAAAAACGTAACGCCCGCGCGGAACAGAATGTCCCGGTCATAAAGTACGGTGTAAATGAATTCATAACAAGTTCTTTAAGCTAACGCGGCAGGCGTAACGAATCGGCAAAGCCCGAAGCGCCGTGAGGTGCATTTAAGCCTCCCCCGTGAAGACTCGGCCTCAACTGTCCACGGGACGGAATTTTATGGGCGATTTCGTGCGCACCCTTCGTTCCGGTGTCGCGAGGGGCCGCCGAGGGCGGTCGTCGTTCGCTTTCGCGCTACGAAAAAATATGCATTCGGCCCTGCCGGCCCGAACGCCCCGTAAATCTTCGGCTTTACGTTACGATCGTGAAAATACGCCGCCAAGAAGAGAGAGAGACTGGCGATGCGCCAGCGCACGGACGGACGCGGAGCTTTTCATGCGTGGACGGGAACACGACAGGCCCCTTCTTCTTCTGGGCGCCCCTCCCTGCGCTGAGCAAATAACGGCGGACGATGCTCGAGTTTTACGAAACATTTCCGCGCCTCGGGAAGCACGCTTTTTCGCGTAGATGCGCTGGGGAACGCGGACTTCGAGGCGGGAGGTTTGCTTCGGGGAGTTATCGCATTTGTACGCAGCGGCCTTCGTAACTTGGCTAGCAAGAAGTATCATTGTGTGTTTGCGCAGTTTTGTATGGGTATATGGAACGTGAACGGCAAGATGCATTGGTTTACTATTGTGTATTGTATATGGCACATTATCGGAACGGCGTTGGGAAATTATGTGTGGACTTTTTGGAGAAGACCGCCATCGAAATATTTACGGTCGACCTGTAGCTGGCGTATGCACGCGCTAAAGTACTTTGTTCTACTCGAATCAACGTCATATTTCACGCATCATATATAAAACGTTATCAAAACAGTGTTATGAAATTTAATATAGATATTTTATAAAATGCAGCCGTCAAAATATTTACCCTCGACTTCCGATATGCGTACACACGTCTTAACGTACTTTGTTCCCCTCGAATCAACGTCACATTTAGCTCATCGTATCCAAAACGTTATAAGAACAGCATTATCAAACTTGATATGGATTGCTGGTAGAATCAACATAATGACGGCTTGATTTACTATCGTGCATCGTATATATAGCCCATTATCAGAAAGGCGTTATGCAATTTAATATGAATCTTTTACCAACCGCAGCCGTCAAAATATTTACCCTCGACTTCCCACATGCGTACGTACGTGCTAATGTACTTCGTCCCACTAGAATCAACGTTATGACATCTTGATTTACACCCACGCATCGTGCGCAAAACGTCCCTGTATTTTGTGAATGGCTCGACACAGCCTCGAAATCTGTCTATCAGCGCACGTTGGCACCGAGCCGCTGGCTGAGCGCATTGGCTCGTTACGTCTGACCATTACCGATCGCATCCACTGCCGGCGATTTAAAGCGCTCGCGCTTCGAGCGTAATCCACAAAGAGTCGCCACTTTCTATCGAGGCGAACCGTAAGAACGGCGAGTGTCCATTTGTTTTCCGTGCGCCCTAATGATCGTTAAGAGCCAATAAATATCTCCTCGCGGACCCTCGTGCGCCCGTTTCGCAAAGGCCGCCCTTTCTCTCCATTCGCCTACTTCTTTTTCTCGTCGACTGTCGTTCGCGCATGCACGCCGCGATAAAACATTTTCTAGTTTATATGCAAATACCGCGCGCGGCATGAGTGCCTCTCGTCTCCGTGGCTCTCTTACTTTTTCATTCACAAGGAGCGAATACTCGAGCACGGTTCGACGTAAGGACAACATCCTCGCGCCTCAGCGTTCACCCTTTTTATTCCCCCTTTCGCGCGGATCAAATCTCGGCGTTCGAGGAACGTTTCTGTCGACGCGCGGGGACACAGTAGGAAACGGAGATAGGTTGACAGGGAGGCAAAAGGAAAAAAGCGAGGGGCCGGGGGACAGGGACGAAGGTAGGCTCGTTAAGGAGCCAACGGACGAATAATGGCGAGGATGCGCCGGCGAAGATAAACGTCCGTGCGCGATAAAACGCTAAAAGAATCGCGGTAAATATTTTTAATTTACTGCGAGTGCGCGTTTCGTCCAATGTGGGAGTGTTGCGGGCAGTGGCGGCTCGTGGTTTCAAATCGGGGGGTGCTGAACTTTCGAAGCATATACGCGCACTGTAGGTGAAATGTATACGTGTTTGGCTGAAGTATCGGCGTTGTAGTGAAAATGTACAAAAATGAAACATGAAACGAGTATTGATCATTAACAATAGAATTGTATATAGTGGTATAATTTAGAATGACCCAAAAACAAAATCCACTCCGCTCATTTCGGGCGAAGCTCAATGACTTTTCTGTCGGCGTTCGTGTGACAGTTGGAGAATTTATTTCTATTGAAATTATCGCGAGTGCATTTAATCAGTCCCGATTCATAGTGCTCCTCAGAAATATTTTTATTCTCTCTGATGTGAAAAGCGGCGTTTCAGCACTGATGCAGTCACAAGAATTGTCAAGAGAATTTTTATCAGTCACAGTTTATAGACGAATTAAGAACGACAAGCAAATGTAAACAAATTCATAGACTCTCTTCGTAAATTAACAGAGAAAAATTGGGGGTGCTGCAGTTTCGCAGTGTCTACGCACGAGCCGCCTCTGGTTTCGGGGTTCCGTCTCGTTTCTCTGCTGACCCGTCGCTCCTTCTCCCCATGCAGAGCACTCGACCCGCGAAGAAAGTGGCGCGTGCTCGTTACGCGTCGACGGAATAATCGTAAATACGCTCGAGCTGGGGATAAAAATCAATTCGTGGATAATAAAGGGCCTCCGACCATCCGCCTTTCTCGCTTGTATTCTCTTGCCGTCCGGCGTCTATGCGGACTTTTTTGTCCCCGGCACTGTCTCCCGTATATCGCATTTGTAAACTGCCGGCAATATCCACGGCAATACGGGAACATTAGCGAATACCGTAAATTTTTGTTGAACTTGCGAGACGCGCGCGTTCAATGTATTAAAGCGTGCCATAGCTTATCCTTGCTGGGGGAGAGCAGGGGACGGAATAAAAAATACTGTCGAGAGCGAGAACGCATTTGACGTGTTGACTGTCACGTCCGGTTTCATGTGAATTTCGACAAAGATTGCAGTAACAATGTTAATCTGCAACTTTTTCGAAGTTGATACGATTATTTTTCGGGGAGGTCGGACTCTTCGAAGGTGTTATGTTACGGACCTAGTTCAATGGCGACCTACTGACCTGCGTAAATCCAGGATTTTAGCTAGCCGGACTACCGATTCAATTTGTGCATTCATCTTAAAGCGCACAACAGTGTATTGGACATAAAAGCCATTTTTTTTCACACTTCGAGAACTCGAAAGGGGATAGGTCGCACCAAGAGTCAACATTCTGCATTTTACAAAATCGATGTGATGCCGACTACAGAAAAGAATCAAGAGTGCTGCCAAAAATTCACAAGAGTGTTAAAAGTCACAAGTGCTGCTTAGTTCATGGACTGCTAGCAATTTGTTCCATTTTACTGACACTGGGCAATCACAGATATCTCGCGTGTTCTACAAAATAAATCGTTTCCAAAAACGCACCATTACCACTACTACCCTCATTCTTCCCGACGTCTCCACTAATCACCCTTTCACTCCCGTTCAATCCTCCATTTACCCCAGGTCGTATAAAAGGGGGTTGAACATGAAATTCATTTTGTAACACTTTCGTAACTCAATAGGGCACACTCACATCAACATCCAATAAACTGCAATTTGCAAAACGAATTGGATACTAATTACCGAATGCTACAAAATAAGTATTGATACTAAAAGTCAGAAATGCTGCCTAGTTTCTGGACTGCTAGCAACCTGTTCCAATTTAAATACCCTGCCCAATCATAGATACCTCGCATGTTCCGTAAAACAAACCGTTTTCAAACGTACACCCTTTCGACCCTCGCGCATTCTTGCCGACGTCTCCACTAATCACCCTTTCACCTCCGTTCAGTCCCTGATGCCACTTGCCCCCCGTCTCTCCACTCTGAGCCGTCTGACGTCAGCACCGGTCCCGCAGAAGCCCGCAACAAATTTCTTTCCGCGGGGCAACAACGGGCGGAAGTAATTGCCGCCGAAGCGGCGAAACTTTTACCGTCCGACAGTAAAGAAACGGCCGAAAGGAGCGGCGCGTATAATCGTAAACGTCGAACGAGGGTAGTGCGCGCAGCCCTCGTTCCGGTGAATTCGGAAGCGCGCGGAGACGCGTCCCTGTTTTCAAGATCGTTTAGAAACCACTTGCTCTTTATGGCTCGATAGCGCGCCGAGTCTGAAGTTCGCGCGGCGAAACGGCTAGGGCGACATCGTCGCCGAGCGGAAAATGGCGCAGTCTTTACGGTGTTACGTGTTTCCGGATAATGGAGGGCGGGTCGTGGAGTCCTCGCGCTTCGGGGCATTATCAGTTGCGTGGTTATAATAAGAAGGCGCCATTATCCGCTTACGCGACCGCCGAAGTGGAGGCGCGCGAGCTACTTGTTACTCCGCGCCCGGCTCCTGTTGCCTGCTTATGGCAACTACGGCCCACTTTCGGTTTACACCGTAGACGCCGTTACTGGAACGGCGAGACGTTAGCCGGAGAAGACACCGGGCCAAGCGCCGAATTAATTCGGCCACGTTGTTACGCGCGGCGCCTCAAAGGGGCTGTCTTTTGGGGCCGTAAATTTAGACGGCGGCGATGGAAATTTATCTGGCCGCGGACCGACGGACGACGCTTGGAAAAGAGCGATGTCAAGCTGACTGGGTAAGGATTCGCTGTGGCGACCGTGCCACGGAAGAAGACGGTGTGAGCCTAGAGAACCGCGGAAGGAGAGTTGACGGAACGCAGCCATAAATTAAGCCGGAAGGGGATGCTTTGAAATTGTCTCGATTTTCGGGCTACCGAAGATACAGTAAGTAGACTCTTAGCGTCAAAATTGTCTTGCTCGAACTCCGGAAGTCTATGGATACCTTCGGAGACATTGACGTTGAGTGAAACAGATGTGTTCCATTGATCAGAATACTGTTCGTACGATTTTAAACCGTAGAAGTGAAATAACATAAATAGCCACAGATTAAATCTTGTCTTCATCTTGCATTTTTGGACTACCGTAATACTCTAAACAGACTCGCAACGATCAAATTGCCGTTTTCGCACATCAGCCGTCTACGTGTACGGCGCCGAACGAAAAAAGCGGTGAAAAATGTCCTGAACCCGATACGAAGGGCTTGGACAGCGCAGCATTTTTTCTCGGCCAGCATAAACGTCATAGGAACGCTCTTGAGACGGAAGTATCGAACAGAATGCTGGACAGGGCGACCAGCGACAGATCGAGACTCTCGTAATTGGCCCTTTTCTTGCTCTCCACCCTTTCCCCTCCACCACGCCTTCTACTTCTGGCCGAGCCTTTCTCCGGCGCTTCGTGCGGCTCTCGGCAAAGTCGTTAATCTTTCAGCAAGATATACTACCGGCATACGATGAAGCGCTGTTAGCGCGAGAAATACGAAATTGACACGAGTATCCGAGCACTGATCGTTTCGTAACGTCGGCGCGGCTTGACAGAAAATGAGGGGAGGGAGAAAGTCATGATGTGAGAGACGTGCAACTCGCGATATCGAGTCGCTGATCCAGCATCGCATTCTCGCTAATAGAACTGCGCCGTATAATGTCCATATTGGATATGGTGTAGATTCTCGGATTTCAGTCTGTGCGATGCCTGTGCTCTGATACAAGCTGTGAACGCAGATATCTACACCGTCGCTCATAATTAGTCGAGCAGTACCATGTGCGAGATGTAGTTCAAAATTACAAGGAGCTGTAATTAACGTTAATGGTTAAGTAGTAATGTTATGCACTAATTAACGTTACAGACGTTGCTGCGATATTAGTGCATATTATAAATTTAATAAATAAGTGTATTTGTTTACTTTTTCCGTTATGATTTTGTGAATATTGCCAGATGTTTTAGTATAAAAAAAGCGTCACCGTCTGGTATATAAATGTAATGCAATAGATATGTGTGACCATTTTGAAATTTAAAAATCTCTTTGTATTTAAACATTTATGTAAAACTAACAAAACTCGGCGTTTTAACGCGTATTGTATGTCATCCGCAGGAGGAACTCCATTAAAAAAAATGTTATTAGAAGGAATATTTTTTCTAATTTTTAAATTCATTGCGCAGCGTGTCTTTGCACCCAACATGTGTCGATGCATCGAGTGTTTTTTGAAATATAGAGGAATAATTTTTTAAATGTAAAGAAATGTTTTACACAGTCACAGCATATCTGCCATAATAAACGCAATAATCGCCCATGTCCCTTATATCTCCTACCATTCAAAATTAAAATATTTTTTTCATTTCTCCACACATCTCTTCAGATATATGTGTCGAAGTGTCGACTCTTCTTTACATATAAAGATCTGTTTAGTAATATGTACCCACAGTATGTATACTCTGTCATAATAAATACAATAATCGCCCATCTCCCTTGTATCTTCTACCATTAAACGCGAACCCCGTTCCAAGGCGGCACACCAAACTTTCGAAGAATCTTTCCCGTCGCGCGCATGGTAAACCGCGAGATACGAAGTCGGAAGTCTCGGTTGAAGTGGCTGTCGGTGGCTCGATTAAATCGGGGAATCGAGAGTCGAAATCGAAGGCGAGAGACGGATCGCGAGACGCCGGTAATTGGCCCTCTTGCCTTCTCTCCGCTCTCGTCTTGGGCTTTGCGTGGTTCTCTTACCTCCGCGAGTCGTTAATCTTTCCTCTTTCATCCCCCTCCGGCCCCTGCCGGCCTCTCGAATGCACTTGATCATTGCACGCCTCGCTACGTCTTCGTTTACGTCGAAACGGATCGAGCACCGACAATTTCCCGCTTCCAGTTACTTGCTGCCATTTCCGCGACGGCCAATCGCTCTCATCTTATTATTTATTGCAAGGCTGCGCGGCCGATCGGCTCTCGCGTGTGATCGCGGACGCATGTGCGAATGTAGTCTTGCGATTCTTGCTGTATGTGGAAACTGCGTTTGTCGAAAGCAAAAGTTCTAAGGGAATTATTATTGATAACGTCAATCGCGCCCCTGTTATTTATTGCAAGCATGCGTGGTCGATCGCGTCTCGCGTGTGATTGCAGAGTAATGATTGCTTTTGTTATATGTGGAAAGAAAAGTTCTTCCTGAATAATTATTAACAACGCCTACCTAACGTAATTATGCTTTAGTTTGGTTCGCGTTGGTTAGCAGTCATTTTAAAAAGACGTGTTAACTTCCGTTTGTATGATATAGAACAATCGCTATGTCCAGTACGTTCTGTATATGAGCTTAATTATTGCGACATCAATATGGTGGCTATATTTATCTTTATCGAATATATGCATGTGACCCGTTTAATCCTCCCGATGCTACGAGTGACTATAGGCGTCATCGAGCGTTTGCTGTGTGCTACCGGTGACTACAATCACCCGTCAAAAATTAAAGAGTTTCACCAGAATAATCGACGGTACCCTGTTTCATTGTTTCAGCAACTTCTCATACCGGCAATACGAAAATTTATAATAGAAAATTCCGGCTTATTATCTTAATTTTTAACACATACGGAGTGTTCAGTTGAAACATGTATGGGCGGCTCTGTTCACCATTGTATCTCTACATGTGCGCCTTTCTAAACGTACTGAAACACCGGTTTCAACATCTCAGTATTACGTGCTGAAAATGTAACATTTTCTTTTTATTCCAAAACGAACAGATATTCCCCTAGTAGACCTAACAGCAAATGTTACGCTCCGTTCGCACGAAAATGTACGTTTACATTTCGACTAAAATTACATTTTAATAAAATCCGACGTATCCAAAGGCGTAAGCAATTACAGAATTTTTCCAAATTGTGCGTTTCAACGTTCGCGCGTATTTTCCCCGGATATTCAGATACAGAAAGAGCGATCGTCGTGAGACACTTAATCGCATTGTCCCTTCCACCTTAAAAAGTTAAAGGAACGGGGGGAGTTCGTGTGATCTTATCTTTCGGGCAAGCTTCGCTAATTAAAGTGGCCCGAATGTGCTACCTTTGCGCCTGCCTTGCGTCCGAGGACCGCGGAGGATACCGAAGAAACAGAGAACGCGGAGGATACACTACGAGGAGAAAAAAAAAATGTCTGCCGCGGATAATTAGGATGTTTAATGAGCCGTTATCGCACAGTACCCGCTCGCGTTATCCGACGTCGCTGCATTCTCCGTCCCTCCGACCCACTCTTGTTCTTCCTCGCGCACTGCATCGAAACATCGACGACGTACGACTTCATTTATATCAAGGCGAAAACGAACAAATGGCGTTTTTAATTGAAAACTAATGGAATCCCCGTTTTAGATTCGAAATATCGGCTCTCGCTATTACGTATCCCGGGAACACACGAACAAAGGCTGAAGGCAATTATAAAAATTTCGGCATCGACGATAAATCCGACGGAATCCCTCGGATCCTTCAAATTGTCAATTACAGACGCGGCCGGCATTTTCAATTTGCCAGCCGCTAATAACTCGACGTACCCGCGAATTCATTTTCGTACTGCGCGTAAGACCGCGAGTGCAACATACGCACGTAACGCAACTGGAACGAACGCACTCCGACTTCACACATCGCGATTTTTCATCAGTCTCGTCCTGTATTGCCGTTAACACTTTGACTGCCGCGTATTTTACTCAACAATATCGAAATGCCGCGGCGACGATCTTCCAACATGTGCTATCGCAGATTTATTATTCCAGGCAAATCGAAATTACGCGTACATGACAGCGGTGTATTACAGTTTTTCAGATGCGATTGTTAGTAGTCGATTCATTTAACGCTTTCGCAACCACCGGAATATACTGTTGCATGCGGACTATTCTTAGATGAAGTCACGTCTACGTATTGTTAACGGTTAATTACAGATCAGCAAAGTCGTATCTACGTAACATCGACCGTCATGGTGGTGAATGCTCAACACTCGCATCTATTACAGTTTTTCAGATGCGACTGTAAGTCTTCAATTAATTTAACTCTTTCGCAACTACCGGCATATACTATCGCATACAGCCTATTCTCAATAAAGCAAAGTCACGTCTACGTATTGTCAAAGGCTAACTGGCGATCAGCCAAGTCGCATCTACGTGACAGCGGCCGTCAATCCTTCCAACACGCAATTCTTTCTACGCATCCCACCGAGCCTCCAATAACTGCGACGTCTAGAATAGATTCACGGCGACATTAGTGTTTTAATTCCGGGCATTAGCGAGGCAAGCAAGTTCATACGCGCTCGCACGCCCGATCCTTTTATCTGCGGCAACAAAAGCGTCATAACAATAACGCTAACTCTTACGCCCTCTTGTTATACTGCGACCCCTCTCTCGCTGGCTGTCTTTCTCTGACTCTTTCACCCTCCCGCTATCTCATCCTAGAACCACTTTGAATCTCCCAGAACGAATACACGTAACGCCGTTATCGTGCGGCTCTGCTCTAAGGACAAAGGCACGGCTGTGTGTCGCGTTCGTTGGATATTTCATGGTGGAACGCCCGTTCGCAGAAGTGGAGACTATCGTGTCCGTATGCGGACAGTGGAGCTGCGCAGTTGGAGATCGAGTCTCTTGTTTCCGGAAACTGTTACAGCGAGCTATATTCTTATTGCGCATCGATGAGGCTACGGGACAGGCAGACGTCCAATTGTTTGAGTCTATGCGCGTCTGGTACTGATGAAGTCTTCGGAAAAAAAGAAGTGCAAGTGCTGATATGAGTGGAGAATTTGGTATAAGAGAGTCTGTTGCTTTGACGCGTTAGGGAAATGGGTGATTACTTATACAGGTTATTCTGAATTAACCGTTTGAGTGACGCATTGCACAAATTTTATGTCGAAAATTGCTACGGTTTAATCGCGATACGCAAGTGGCTATGTACAATCAATTTTACTGATACATTTTGTTCGCGTAGTTATTTTCGCGTGAAACATGAATAATGTTTTGTCTCTTATTGCCATTATATGCAGTGACATTTGTTCAATAAACGCGAGCGGTAATGCATCGCTTGGTATTTTCTGTCGTAAGGTAACCTTAGTAGCACAAAATGTTGGATACGTGTGTCTAATATTTATTTTATGTTACGGAAAAATATCTTTTTCAAAGTTTAAAATAGATATGGATCCAATACTGGGAATAAAATATTCTCTTCTGACTGTGAAATAGATATTCATTTTATATTAGAGAACTACATTTTTGTTTCGAAATGCACGCGTATAGAAAATGAACATTTTCACGACGTTAACCATACCATACCATAAAAAAGATAAGAGGGTGCGCGTTTGTCCTCAAATTTGTAAGGTTGTTCGAATATTATTTAAATATAAAATCCATTTTTTACATACATTGATTTTCACATTTCCCCGAATATTTAGTTGATGTCATCCCACATTTTCCGCCCACGTGTACAATATTCACATCCAACACTTGTCCAATTTTAAAAAATGTGGTTTAAGAAACATCTTTCCAATATTCAAAAAAAAAAAACATTTTACCGAATCTTTTGCGCTACCAAAGAATCCATAACGAATAGACAAGAGACCCGAGTGACGGGATCTCGATTATGCGATACTCGGCCTGAATTATTAAAGACCCCCAAAATTTTCGGCGCTCCATCCGCGTTCAGAATAGACCTCCACATTGATCGGCCGCGGCCACGTATAGCGAATGAAAGAGTTCAACCGCCTCTTCACAATTTCATCGCCGGTCGTTCGCCGTGCAATAACGCTTGCCGGCGGCGGAGATTTTTACCAGGTATTTACACATTTCGCCAGTTACCCGCGAGGCAGCCTCTCGTTATGGAGATCGTCGGATTCGAACGAGCGTCTAGAGCAAGCGTGGCGTCTTTCGTAATTATCCCCGAAGACTAGAAAGGAAGAGCGTATCCGTAACGTCTACGTGCTATACGCTACCGGAAATTATGCAGTCCGACCATGCATGGAAATTGCTTCTCGCCAGTTGATACACACCACACGCGGCCTCTCGCTTTCTCCGGTCTCTTTCGCACTCGGCGATCGCGGAATTCCCATTCGCACGTGTCTATCTGGATCGAGATGAACGCGTGTAATGAACTTCGTTTAACCGGCTCAGACGTAACACGCGCTTGTAATATCGTGCGACGTCAATCGTTAGGCACACGGCGAATAAAGCGGCGTGACTGGTATTAACCAGTTGGCTGTTGCTACCTCTGTGAAAAATATGCGCCTGAAACGTGTCGCAAAACGTACGCGATGACGAGTATGCTGGTCAAACACAGAGTATGCGCGGCTGTTATGATACATAATTAAGTTGAAACGAAACAACGGTTTGTTTGTTAGTTTTACTGCCGGGGTTTCTGACGATTGTCGCAAGATGTCGAATGTGTGAAAGAGATTGATTTGGGATAAGGTCGATTGTTAACACTTTGACTGCCATGATGGTCACCGGTGACCGACGCAAGAAATTTGATTGAAGATCCAAAATATTCGCAATGGGTAGCAATTTTTATTTTATAAATGCAGTTGTTATTAGAATAGTGATATGATCCTTTATCGGATTAAAAAAAATGACTTGCAGCATCCTGTCACTTATCCGACACCAGTGGTACTACTCCTATAAAATGCGAACGAATTTGGTTCCAAGTACCAACAATTTCATGTACTTAACCACTTGCGCTACGATTTAATTTTCGGCTGCCGCGCTCTACAATATAACATGCCGGCGCAAAAGATTTTACTATAAATGCAAAAAATTCGCCATAAAGCCTAGTAGCAGCTATTGATGTAGTAGCAGCGTCTATGTAAAAGACACATCGTTTTTGCTTCTGCGACGACCGTGGCACGTCTTTATGGCGCAAGTGGTTAAAGTGACGCCGCTATAATCATTTACGTATACCCGCAATTCCGGATTCATACTAATACTTGAGTCGTCAAAGAGAGTGTTGAAACGAGCGAATGAACCCGATCGTCGAGCGACTCTATAAATAGCGCCGCGCGTTATCGAGCTGCCACGAAGGACCGGTTGGAAAAATATCCGGCCAGCAGGGACAGTCGACTGGTGAAATTCGTGAGTCATTTCCCGAAGCGTAAGGTAATCTAATCACGAGCGTGCCGGTATAATTCATTCGCTTGCTGGACCGATACACGTGCGTGGAATACGTGCCGTCATATGACCGCGTCTATAATGAACGCTTATGCAGGACTACGCGTGTGTAATTAACTTTGTTTAACGATCCCCAGACCGTTTCCAGCATCGAGAGACGTCGATCGGCGCCGCACTTACGATTAGCACAAAGAACTTTCTTGTTAGTCGCGCGGCACGGCGAGCGGGAAAGGCGCAGTAATAAATTCCAAAGCTACCGAATAGATAACAGCGTCCAGTCTACGGGCGCGCGCCTGGAAAATCACGGGACACGGACCTAAAACTGCAATGCGTACTCGCGCAACAGCGTAGAAATTGAAAAAGCTTTCTTTTGGATGCGATTAATTTCAATCTTATTGTAATTTACCTAATTAATTAATATTATATGATGTGCTTATTTGGAGCTTAATAGGTTTTACTTGGAAAATTAAGGAATAAACTAGGCCGTGTTATACTTGAAAATGCTTGATTTCTGAATTATTTAAGAAAAGTAGTGGAATCAGACGTTTAATTCAACAACAAATATACTTTCTGAATTTGAGGCTTCCGCGGCCGTAATTGCGCAAAATGTTGGCTTCCGGACGCGTTTTCTCTGCAGGTTGCCAACAATGCATAAATACTACCATCTGCAACATCAGGACAGGGTTGCTCCAATATTGATTGATTTAGCCAATCGTAAAGTTTTAATTGACCGACCGATTAGTTAAAAACCCGGGATACTAAGGTGCTAAATTTGGTTGACACATCCACCACCTTCATATTATTTGTGTGCCTCATCATTTTAAGGGACTCACGATGTTTTCTCACATAAGATGGAGTATCCATCTACGAAATATTACAATACTATCCACCCTGGAACAGTACAGCGAAAGGGATTTTAGTAGATATTACTGCAAAGTGTTCCACACGACCCAAAACAATCGGGATACGCATAAATGCATTTTCTCTCCTCCCCCAAAAAGGGACGACGTATCCAGTCTCCATCTTGAATTCGCTCAAGGCCTATTTTGTGCTACATTCGAAATTGGTGCATCTTTGACGTACCCCAACTCGTGTACTTATCCACCTCCCGGTTTCGCCAACGTCTACTTTTCCGCATCGAAATTACTTGACGCACGAAGTCGGATTACATGTAGACAGATATTCGCGCGACGGCCTCTGAGAGACGCAGTTTAATATGAAGCCGAGTACGCGCAGTTCGACGCGCTATTACCGGGTAGAAATTTGCCTGCGAAAGTTTACGGGCGCAGGAACGAAACTAAAGCCGGGACTGTTTAGAACGCTCATCCGCGATTAATCTATGGCGAGCGGGTTTCGAAAGGCCATAGGAACGCGCATACCTCGACTAATCCAGAGAACGTCCGTAGTTGTTCTCGGGCGTATGCAAGTAATTAAGATCGTTTAACGCCTGCCTCGCACAGAGCCGTCTGTTGCTGTGCCGATCGGAGATTCAAGATTAAGACGGGACACAGAGGCGCGATTCAAGAAGTTATTAATACGGGAGCTCTCGTGTCGTGTCTGAAAAGCTCAACTGATCCGTGCTGCGCGAAATTGGAACGCGTTTACCAGCCAATACTAATTTCCTGCGTGCTGCTTCAATAATACGCCAGATACACGAGGCACGCGTGTCGAATTGCGCTGCCAGCGCGCGAAGTTTGGAACACTGGGGGACCGGAAATGCAAACTAGGACTGAAGACAAAGCACAAGTTTGGAGAAACGCGTGTTAGTGTGCGGGGAGAATGACACGGTGCGAGGCGGGAGTGAAAGTCAATTGAATGCGTAAGCACAGCTCTTTGATATCGCATTGTCTTTTCAGGCGAGGAATGGTAAGACGTTCATTGAAATATGTAGACAAAACTTCGTTGGATCATTTTCTCTGCATACACCAGTGTCCCCGAAGATATAGAAAAAATGATCCATTCTTTTCTCATTACTTCTAGTGCGAATTACAAAGATGAAAAAAACATCACTTAACCTTTTGACTGCTATAGATATATATATGCGTCCAGCGAAATCTATCGGTGTTGACTACATGCGCATATATGCGTTTCCCAATCGTTTCGGCAGCCACAATTATCAACGTACGAGATAAATACAGATGCGTTCTTTATCAAATAATTTTTTTGCATTATTTAATTTGGCGTATATGAAGAATTACCATTATAACTCAGTTGCCCCTCACATAATCAATCAATAGAGTTCAAACAATCGAAAAGTATCTCGTCCTCAGCGAGCGCTTCAACCGGGAGTATTCAGCTGTCAAAGGGTTAATGTATTGTCTATTCCTTCCGTTTACACGTGATCTCATTGTCCCTTCGCGTTTCAAACTATTGCTGCCCCATCTTTGATAAGTCACAACTGAACACACACGCACGAGTTATCGTTATTCTTATCGTCGCCCAATGTCTATTCGGTAATCGTTGCTCGATTATTTTTCTAATAACGAAGTTTGCTTCATTGCCCGCAGCACTTTGACAGCCCGGTTGCCCTAGAACCCCCTGTACTTTGGTAGTTCGAACTCTCGCGGTAACGTTTAACGCGAGACAGTGATCGGAGGCTTAGAGGATGGGAAGCGAGGAGGTGGAGAAGATATTCGTTGGGGCCCACGGGCAATAAGCTGATAATCTCCAGGAGGAGAAATACCCTCCTCGGAGCCGGACGTCACATTACTTTGATATAATGCGGCATTACAGCTTTACGCCCTCCTTCGACCACCGAAGCTCTAAACCGGCCACCATGCATCGAAGTACTTAGTGTTAACTCTTTGACGCACAGAATTTTAAGACAAAAAAATACTCCTGTTGCATGGAAATGGTACTTCGCGCGAACGGCCTACATGAGTTATGAACAAAAACTGACTAAATTGATATTAGCAAAAATATTTCGTTCTTTTCAAGAGAACACGGGCACAGTGATGAAACGGTACTGTAATAATTTAGTCGGAATAGTTTTTCAATTTTTTCTTCACCTTCTTTAATGTAGTAAACCGGCCACCATGCATCGAAGTACTTAGTGTTAACTCTTTGAGGCACAGAATTTTAAGACAACAAATATTCTAAGTGCATGGAAATGGCATTTTAATATAGGTGAGGCATATCTGTCGGGCAAAAAAATATTTTTGAAGAGTAATGATTTTGCTGAGAACCGCGATTGCATATGTAAATAACGTACATTTTAACAAAACTGTGGAATGTCACATATTTCGCGTGGGATGTTCTTGTAAATTGTTATGCAGATTCTTTGACATGCATGTTTGTGCGCAAAGGGGAAAAGTAACGTTGACATAACAGGGAAATTGACATGAATTTCTACCGTGTCACTCGGCTACAGATATTTCTGAGAATTTCTCAATATTTCTCGTGCAGAGAGCAATGAAAATATTCACGAAAACCGATATGTCGACGCCGATTTTGTTGAGTACCACAACGCTTTGCTATCATATTCGCTTACGTATTTTACGAAGTCCACTGACCGACGTTAATTTATTAACAAAATCTTCAAGCAATTATAAACACAGGAAGTATTTCTCCCGTAAATTTTCCTTGCAGATCCTTAAACTCGCGTGTCCTTTGTTAAAAGAGAGCAGGCTTGACGTTACACAGAAATTTGCGGAGTTTCCCACGGCGTAACTCGACTAGACGTATCCGCGCGAATTTCTAGCAAGAGGGTTCCAGTTTCGAAATTAGTTAGTTAGTTACTACGGTTGCCCGTGGCCAAGTCCCGCTACAGAGCATCAGTGTGTAGAAATAGATACAGGGATTCAGGGGATGCAGGGATACAAGGTGGCACGAAATGGTAAGCCTCCCCATTTCGCATCTCGAGTTACCGCGCAACTCATGTGCAGACGAGTGGGCAAATATGGTGGCATAGGCTAACCCATTCTAGAAAAGTCGACGTATTTACTCAGCGAAGCAAACCTAATAAAGCGTCTTGAATTCGTCAAATCATGGACCACGTATCTGGTCACTTTGATGGTTTCGCAGAACGTACTGATGCTCTGACAAAATACACGAATAAATATATACCAGTCTATTCCATAAAAGCCAACGTATTTACCCTACAAATGAATCTAATAAAACGTCTTCACCTTATTAACACTTTGACTGCCATGCGTATTTTGCTATAGTAGGACCGCGATGCGATATAATTCTGCAGAATATGATTAAATCGTGCAAAATGAAGATAACGCAGAGTTACTAGAAGGCACCGTGAAACACCGTTCCAATATCAATGGCTTTTACAAGATTGCAAATAGGCTTCATGGCGAATTTTTTTGCATTTATAGTACAATCTTTTGCGCCGGACAAAACGCAAAGTGACCGTAGATCAGCCTATTCTATGGAACTCAACGTATTTGCACAACAAACTAATCTAATAAAACGCTTCCGATTTATTAAATCGCCGGCCACGCACCGTCACTTCGCAGGCCTCGCAGAACATATTAATTCACGAAGAAAAAAGACACTGGCACAGAGCCCAGTCAGAGCAGCCCGCGCACGAAGAAAAGAAGCAACGAACGCGCGAGCGGAAAGTGAGAACGTGTCAGAAATGAAAAGCGACGCAACAGTGTGTATAAAAATTCATGCGCAATCAGGACCGCAAAGCTTCCGGATCAAGGGGCGTACGATGGGGCGCAAAGGAAAAAGGTGGAGCCTCGCATGGCCAGAAGGGAGAAGGCTGCCGCGGAGGGCCGTCAGATAAGCTAACAAATGTCCCCAATGAATAATAATAAGTGGCCCGGCCCAATTTGTATTGCATTTACATTGGGCGACGTCCCTGGACGTAATTTATATGCCTGCCTTAACCACCGCCGTTTCGTTTCGTTCGTTCCGTTTCGTCTGCCGTCCCGCGCCGGTTTCTTCGTCCGACTGCGCTGCTGCGATAAGATCAAATTAAGCCTGTTTTCTGAGAGGCCTCAGTCTTTTCGCGGCCGCTGTAATGCGCGTCTGATACGTGCCCGGGCAACTCGAGGCACGGCATGAAATTAAGCGAGGCCTTTTATTCGACGATCGGCGAGCGCGAGCGCCGCGAGGCAAATTGAAATTTCGGACGTTTCCAGTCAAACTTGTCCGAGGTTAAGCGGGATGTCTACATTGACCGATTGCGCGGCGTACGTGTTGCAGACTGCCGGCCGAAAGAATTGGACCGGAGCGAGGATTGTTTTTCAAACCACTTTCGTTTGTCGACGAACTCGTGGTTTGCGATGGTATTACAGTTTTGTAGTAGCGCAATTTTCTAAATGAATTTCTATGTCTGATATTTTCATTTTACGCGTCGTATTATTTTATTTACGAGATTACAGAGAATAAATTTTCATGATTATATTGACCGAAACACAGATTTGAACGGTTTAGATCAAATCCAACACAATCATCCCTGATCAAAATATTCAAATTAGGTACATACGGTTCCGAAACTTCAAATATCGCACATTAGTTAAAACAATAAACACCTTTTTAATTTCGTTTTATTATCTGTGACCGGTATTCACCAACAATAAAACATTGCTTACAATAAACGTTCACATATTGTAGATAATCGTTCGAACTCGTGTTTAATGACGCCGACGGTAAATGCATTCAATTTACACCTGTTGTACTTTCCTATGTTATCTGCTGCTACGACATCCGTATCTATAACACCGTAGTAATGAATTCGCGGAAATTGAATACATTGCATCGATCACGCTTTATACCCGTTCTGTCATCACTTGACGTCCACGCATCCGTCCTCTTGTAATGTTCCAGCGAGCTGCCCGCGGCAAGAAGCAATTACAACGGCATAGAGCGGGAATTAGTTTAACAAACGGAATCTATTAATTTGCCGGGGAATAATGGTTTCCCAAATTGCCGAATATCGCAACGCGCTCGACTACACGTCGACTGCGAGTCATTTTCCATTGGAGCAAATTTGTACCGGCGGAATTATTCTATTGACTCGGTGAAACTATTCCGCGATCTATAATGTAACAGATATGTCTTGTGTGCGTTTCGGTCCGCGCGCGTGATAGTAATTCCACGATGCCAGGTAGACGCGAATCACGCGGGGTAAATTAATATGTTAATTAATTAATCGTTGCGGGGAAATATTAAACGCTTGCGTGTGCGCGCCGACGCGATTTCGTTATAAAGGGAAATGCACATCGATGCGTTATTCGCGCTGCAGTAATTAAAAATGCCGGCGCACCGCTAAACAGTGAACTTTCTCACGCTAAAGATTTATCGATAATCGGCGAACGGCGCAAAAGTTGGGCAACATCGAGAGAAAATGAAGAACGCCTTAAAAGTCTCTCGACCTATTACTCTGTATACATGTATATATATTATCACTATCGTACGTATATTTATTATTACGTCGCATATCTCTTCGCAAAATTGTCGATCACTTTATATTACACGCACGTCCAACATTGGAAAGTACTGCGAAACTTCTGTAATCTGCGAAATCGAGAAACGAACGAAATAATCGGCGTAAAATTGGATTGCCGTTTGCTCGAAGTCAATATTTCCGTCGGACAGAGAAATTGCGTGAGCTCCACAGCGAGTAAAAAGAAGTCTGAGGCATTTATGCCAAACGCACACTAGCTAGTTGTGTCACATATTCCCTCAAAGAAGGGTCGATCAACTTGTATCACATTCGCGTTTAATTTCGGTAAGAAACAGCGAAATTTCTGCGGTTCGTGGCGTTGGAAAACGAAAGAAATGATCGGCGAGAAGTTAGACGGACGTTTACCCGAGGTGGATATATTTATTCGGAGCTTTACGCGAGGTTGCCGGGAGAGTGTTGGTAGACAGAGAAGGATAGAGACGATCCAGTTCGAGAAGTAATCCCGGCGCGAGAGGCAAGAGAGATCGCGGAAACTCTGTAAATTACCCCCGGATATTTATTTCCCCGTTGCGAGTTCGAGACCCGCGGCGACCAAGGAATCGTGATGAATAATCGAGATTTGCTACTAGCGTCGTAATTAGGCGAAATCCATTCACTCGAAAAATCCGTTCACTCGCACTGAATGAGCTCAGTTAAAAATTGCTTGCGAAGCGGCGCTAGTCAACGAACTTGTCAACTTTTAATTACCAACTGTAATTGCCCGCAATTCTGAATTCCACATATTGACCCTACGTAGCCGTGAGTTTCCGCTGACATCGGAGACATTGCGTAAGTGACGCGCCGTTGGGGACACGAAATGCGACTTGGACTAATTAAAATAAATTACGACGTCCCTTAAGACCCTGCCTAAAAGCAGACAGAAAATCCAGCCCGATTAGTACATATAAAATAGGCAGGAAATCCTGCCGGAACTGTGGACTAAACATAAATCAGAGGATATCTTCCGGCGGAAGCATGCGAAAAATCCATAGTATAAGAGGACTCTAAACACAATTTCGCATACCACGTAACATAAAAGCACGCGTACAACCGAATTAAGTTAAACTTATTTGACAATAAGCTCCACGAGCCACAAGGCAGGTAAAGCTCCTACAGCTTAAAATAATTAAACAGCCACACAATCGATTAACATGAACGCGGAAGGTTGTATTTGCAATGAAGTAAATCCAATAAGACGTCCCTTACCAGAAATTACCGCGATCGATCTGTTCGCCCATCGATTCATCGTCTTCGATTTACAATTATCAACGCGCCCCGGCAAAAACTACTCTCGCAGCTACGAAATCTGTAAACACAATTTCGCATACTACGCAACATAAAAGCACGCGTACAACCGAATTAAGTTAAACTTATTTGACAATAAGTTCCACGATCCACAAGGCAGGTAAAGCTCCTACAGCTTAAAATAATTAAACAGCCACACAATCGATTAACATGAACGCGGAAGGTTGTATTTGCAATGAAGTAAATCCAATAAGACGTCCCTTACCAGAAATTACCGCGATCGATCTGTTCGCCTATCGATTCATCGTCTTCGATTTACAATTATCAACGCGCCCCGGCAAAAACTACTCTCGCAGCTACGGAATCTGTACTATGCAAGAGGCAGAAAGTATTCCGTCGAGCGCTATTTAATCTCGCGCGCGCAGTACAATTTATCGGAGCTTAACGAGAATGCATTTTTGTTTCGTTCCCGGCGTGGGCGTCGGCACTGGATTGAGAAAGAATGGAAAGAGGTGATCGCGCTGGCGGGAGACGAGAGGAGGTGGGAAGGAGAGAATATCAATGACTGCAATCGAAGTGTATGCGCGGAGAGTTCAATCGCGTCGCGTTTGGTCGGTAAGCGGCAGAGAGAGGGAGAGAGAAAGAGAGAGAGAATGAAAAGGGGCAAGCGAGAAGTGAAGCGAGAGAAAGCGAAAGAGGCGGAAATAAATGCGAACGCCACCCTCGCGGGAATCGGCTTGCTCCGGGGCACGTTTCATGTAAACACGCTTTTTCTCGTTCGCGAGCGAAAGTAGGCGACCGCGCGACCCACAACGTTTTCACCCTTTCGCGGTGAATTTTAACGGCGACACAAGGGGTGCTTTAAAAAATACACAGAATTGTAGCAGAATATTACAATTTTCAACAGTGGGTAATGAGATAAAAGCCCTTTTGGTTGATAATGGAAATCGATTGAGAACTTTCATTTGAACACTTCTACATGTTGCGCAGAGAGCCCCCTCATCTGGCGTCTGTAATAACATGGTGTACGTTAATGTAACGTTGTGCGTATATAATACATTCTTCTGAATCAGCATGCTGAATTTTACGCTGAGTCAGAAGCATTTATTAATACGTCTCTACATGTTTCGGGGCAGCCAATGTCGCCTCATCAAGGGTCTAGTAATAAGGTGTGTGTTAATGTAATGTTATGTGAAGGTGCATTTTTCTGAATTTTGTGCTGAGTCAGAAACATTTATTAATACGTCTCTACATGTTTCGAAGCAGCCATTGTCCCCTCATCAGGAGTCTAATAATAAAGTGTGTCAATGCAACGTTACGTGTAGGTGTATTTCTCATTACATTTCTTTATTTAAAGTGATTTATTAATATTAATTTATTAGATAAATATATATTATTCATTCATATTAACACCATTTAACTTATTTATCTTTCATTACGTTCATGTGCTTTGGACCTTCACCCACAAGACATCCTTTATCTCATTACCCACTATCATCGATAACGTCGAAATCCTAGTCGTCAAACCCCATCCTCCGCCACGAGATCGCATATGTCGTTTCTCCGCCTTGCGAACCCAAACCGTACTTTCACGGTTGCACATTGCGAAAAGCACGATTGACCGAAGGCAGCGCAGGCGCGGCGCTCGTTTGAGTCGCTGTTTAATTATAATCATACACGCTCGCGACAAGGCCCCAGCACCTACGTCCGACTAATTAGAATCCTACCGGTGGGTCCTGCGACGCGGGCAACAAGAGAAAGGAATTCTTTTGTCTCACGAACGACCAGAGGTCCACCGACGCGTGTCTCCTTCCTACTCGCGGCGCGGATTACGGGATGGAGATTACATGTACGACAGAGAGCGTGAAGCCGTGTCCGAGGGCGTGGGACAAGGAAAGTGAAGGTGTCGGGGCAGGAACGTGCGAGCGAGCGAGCGAATAAAGAGGAGCTGAACGAGCGGGTGGACGGGAGAAAAAAGGGAAAGAGAAAGACGGGCATAGGCCCGTTAAGAGATACGCCTCGTATCCTTCTACGGCACAGGATGTACGGGCCCAAGGATTTACGAGCAATAAAGTAGCAATAACGATGCCTACATCGGTGTCGCGCGAAGTGTGTTGCATTGTGCTCAGCGACATCCACGAGAGAATACGTCGGGTTCTGCGAATATGCGTGCCCTTCTCTTTCCCATGCGCACCGGCCGACGTCCTGTCTCTGTCTGTTGAGTATCCCGCCACCCTGGCACATTTATCCTGTGCCGGCGTCGTCCTGCTCGCACACTTCTACTTCTCCCGCTACCTCCCACTACACTCGCGCCGGACAATGTGCTTTATGCAGCGGGAGACACGAAAAGGTCCGTACAGGTGTTTATACGCGAGTTTACGTCCTCCCCTTTACGAGGATTACGAAAATCGAGGGGCGACCAATCGGTATTCGTTCGGCCGACAAAGTTTTCTTTCGAGGCGTCCGTCGGATCGAGGCTTTTATGCGTCCAAGTACTTTACGCGTCATTTCGTGCAGCCGGGGAAAGAGGTTCGGCTGGAAGGTGTTCAGAGTTAATGACGCGAGTGTCTCGGCGCGAGGGCGTAGCACCGGCAATTTTGCGAGTCGGACAAATGGCTGAACGATTCGGCGTTCTTTCCGAATTATAGACGTTTATGTATACTGACTATTCTTCGAAATGTTTTGACTGCTTCCTGGCATTGCTTGGATGTAACGCTTATCTCATGTGCCATATGCAATTCCAGGAAGCAGATTACTTTTCTTCAAATAAATTGCATTTATTATTTATTTGTGTGTAAGTAACCCTTCTTATCTGATGTTCATTGCTCTTTTTCAAGTAAAACGCGAAATCGATTCGATCGAATCGTGTTCCTAGAGATAATAGCGCGTATGGGAATTCGCGGATATTTTTGAAAATGTGAGAAGAAGAGTCTATGATGCAATGTCTGGAAGCCTGTATTCAAACCGAAGTTGGTCACTTTGAAAAGTTTTCACGTAAATTATTAAATAATAACGGCAATGATTACATAAAAATGGCTACTATATTTACTTTCCTTGAGTATATGCAGCTTAATACTTTCAACACTACTAGTGACTAATGCCGTCTTCGAGCGCTTTATCTGTACTACTGATGACGATATTCACCCGTCAAAATGAAAGATTTTCTCTACGACAACCGACGTTACTTTGTTTCATCGTTTCAGCAACTGCTCATATCGCCAACCCGAATATTCATAACAGTATCAACGCCAAAATATTCGGTCTACCGAAAAGTTCTGTCTGATAATATCATCTTAAATTTCAACACATCGAACATGTTCATTTTAAAAATATACGATTGCCTCTGCTTACCGTTGCATTTCTACATGTGCCCTTCTAAACGTACTAAAACAATGGTTTTGACGTCTCACTGCTATATACTGGAAATATATTATTTTGTCTTATTTCAAAAACGGACTGAACTTTCCGGCAAACCTAATATGTAAATTCATGGGACGGGGTAGTCGATTTTATCGACGTTTCGCGATTCTCCGCTGACCGTGCCGTGAAAGGCTTTGGGTCAAGGAGTCCCAGAACGCTAATGTCGCGTAGACATCATGGTAGTTCGTCGTTCATGACGACTCGCACGCGACTTTATGACTCGTCGTAAACCAGCCCCTGAGACTGCGAGTCTCTTTCGCATCCTCAATAAAGGTGACTGCGGCTAATACAATGGCTCATGGGGTGGGCGTGTAGATGTAACGTTGGGAGTCAGACAGACTTAAGGCACTATTTTCACGTGTTGGGACAGATATTAACCCGAGTCCAGGTGTTAACGACTTCAGACAATCGTTAAAGAAAGAATGACGGGGCAAAGTGTCGGAAGATAAATTCATGCAGAATATCAGATTCATTGAGGGAGTTACTGAGAGATCGGCGAGCTGTAAACTGCGCGGGTTAATTGTAAAAAGGAAATCCTGTCGCGGAGATGGGATGTTTCTCAATATCAATGTGTTGAGATGCAGCGGAATATTTGCTTTTACTAAGATTACTCCTGAAGTTAAATGTGCACTCACCAGAAATACTGCATTCACGTACGCTTTGCCCGCTATTCCGAGTTCGGCCATTACAATCTAGCGTCGTGGAATCGGACTCACCTGAAACGGAAAGTAAGACAACATTTAGTATGCGGAAGAAGAAAAAGCTTCGTGATAACAATCGAGCGAAACTCATCGCTCTCTCGTGGGTACGCACAATTTTAAAGCGTGTATTTATAATATGTTTCCTCAAACTCAGAATTATTTCATAGAAACAAAAGGAAGAATGAGAGTGCAAAACAGTGTTTTGACGTAACATCGCAGTATTTTTTATGATCTGGCATCATTCGCTATATCAGTAGTTGGGAACACTTTTAGACTCTGCTGTGAAATCCAAAACTTATGTGTCTCTTGCAAACACAAATGTCAAATTTTCTTCCTCCCATTACTCTGTCGCATAGTCCATTAACTTTTCAAAGGAACGGAACTACTGTGTTCCTCACTAAGAATTTACTTAAAACGTTTTTCTCACTCAAGGCAGATCTACGTCATGTTCAGTGCAAACAATAACCAGGAAGTTAGCGAAACAAATTTTCGCTTGCGACTATTCTTTGCGTCACGTTTCTCTGTTAATAACAGCACAAATATTATTGTAAATCCCTAACTACGCATATTCAGAAATTATTAAGTTTTAAGTAAAGTTAGTACAGGAAAGAAAAAATATATTCATACTACAAACAACCTGTTCTAATCTGTTAGCTAGCGTAACCCATGAAATATAATTATTCGTTATATTTAATGCATAAAGTCACAACTACTTAACCCAACTTGTTTAATGCCACGCAATCAAAATTTTTTGCCAAAAAAGGCTTTGTGAAATATGTTGGGTTACAATAATAAAGTTCCATAGTCAGAGTTTTCAACCAAAAAAAGCTTTCTATTCCTTAATCATTCACGTAAATTGGGCGAAACTTGTGTCGTATCGCAGGCACGAGCCGTCGGAACGGTTTAACGTCTCACTCGTCCCGTCTAATGGCTCCAGTTGGAATAGTTTCAGAAAAATGGCCGCGGCCGCTGAACTTAAATAAACGCCAGCGTCGGTAGAGAGCAAGCGACGGCGCAAGAGAAGAAGAAAGAAAGAGAAGGAGCCGCAAGAGACTGCACGCCTGCTACTCGGCCCGGATAAAACGATTTAGTGGCACCCCGCGAGCGGATAACGCCCGCCATTTGTACGTAATTCCAGTTTGCTTTCTCCTCACTGCCACGCCGCCTTTTTTCTATCCTCCGTCGACATTACTCCCGCACGACGTCGTGACTTTTCGCAATGCGCACGCAATTAATTTGCCTAACATTCGCAGCACGAATGCCCACCCACGAACATTTTTTCACCACCGATGGTGCGTACCTACAAACATCTTCTTATTACCCGATAAATTTTGCTTTTTCGGCGAGAATTTTTTTAACACCGCCAAATTTTGCCTGTTTGCGAGAATTCTTTTGATTTCCGGCAAATTTTGACCGTTCGCGAGAATTTTTTGCCCGCCCGTAAACATTATTGGAGCACTGACAAATTTGGACCACCGACAGTCATTTTTTGATCATTAACAAGTTTTACCCATCCACTAATATTTTCTTACCGCTGACAAATTTTGTCCGCCTGCAAACACTTTTTGACCACCGACAAATTTTACCCACCGACGAACATTTTCTGACCACCGACAAGTGTTGCCCATCCGCAAGCATTTTTTGACCGTCGACGCGCCGGGATCTATCGCCGTCAGTTTCCGCTGCCGCGCGCAGTTTCTAATAACTTCGAAAATTCGGGCGCGCACCAAGTCAAACAAAGGCGGAATCTCGTTAGCCGGCATACATGTTGCACCAGCCGTAAATTCCAGATTAATCCCGGCCTGATGCCCGCTCCGAGGACTTTCAATATTGGCCCGGCGAAATTTCCGCCAACAGAGTTTCCGTGCGGCCCCGAGCGGTGAGGGCCAGGCTAATGTCGCGAATATTCGCGGAGGAGGACGTTTCGTCGTCGGCGGGCGCCATCGAGGTGTTAAGCCGATATCTTCATCGCGGCGACACGCAAATGAGAGGCGAAAGACGGTCCCTCCCGGTGTCGGGCGGGTGGCAGGGGTCGGAAACGGCGAGATTCGCACGATCGCGCGGATAATGCGCGAAGGGTACAATGCCGGTGTCATCCGCATTCCTCGTTTGTCAAGCGCACGTAGGGTCGAGATTAAGGGAATCTCTCTCTGTCCCGTCTCCACGCGCGCTTCATCCCTGTTGTATCTCGTCCCGCGCCGTCTTTCTCTTACTGGCTTATATTGGGTGGCCCGAAATAAACCGAACGGGCAACGGTAAAAATATTGCAAACATGTGAACGGCACACCCTGAAACTGACATCGCGTTCACGTCGATCGGAGAAGGAGCTAAACTTACGCGTGTGAAGGAAACAAAATGTAAGACAACGTAAATGCAATATAAAGAAATGTATAAGGTGAAAGATAAAAGAACTTTGCACCTCGAGTATTCATTATTTGGCTGGTTCGATTTCATTTTAATTGTGATGAGACAAGTATACGGGAACATATAGCTATGTACTCGAAACGGTTATTCAAAGAAATGGTATACGTTCAAAGAGAGCGTTCGCTGAATTATTAAGCTGACAACCGAAACTTCTACTGCCGACAGCACAATGACGTCAATCGCCAATGTAACGAAATGCGAAATATAAAAAGACATGCGAGAACCTCCGAGCTTTCAATATAAATGCTGGCCATTTCCTACACTAAATACACAATATTCACAAGACAGGGCGAGTCACGACCAAATTAACTTAACCCCCGTGCGAAAAAGCACCGATCACATTTACTTGTCATAAGTTTCATACTCTGATATGAAATATATTTTCGAAGAGAAGCTCCCGAAGCGGCACCCATACGTAGTGTTTTTAAATAAAATGCTTTTCAACCGCAAGAAGGCATACTCCCATCATCGTTGTCTATACGACACTTGACCCTCATCCACATTGTACTTTGTTAGGTTCTGTTCAGCTTGGCTCACCCTATACCTCTGTACGCCGACACGATCTCGTCTTCTCTATCTTCTCGGCTATCCTCTTCTGTAGTCGCCAGTTGGCACCTCGGTGCCCCACACTCTGTCTCTCTTTCTCTCAAACGCATTTGGCGTAGATACAACGGTGACGGTTACAAACGATACCGTCGTTCCAAGGGGTTACAATGGATTTAAGTCACGTTCGTTCCACTTAATCCACGAACATTCTTTCCTTCGCCCTTGTACGTCGTCGTTCTTACGCTTTTTCTGGCGTGCCGCATGCCGCCTACTCGCTACGTCTCTCTCGCCGGGATCTCGAATTCCGAGATTCGCGACGACGTGGGCATAATTATAACGACACACCGTCGTTCCGCGAATCGGATGGTTTTATCTTGGGAACGCTATGCAGTGTGCATTCGAGCACTGACGATCGTGTGCAAGCTAGTGTACGAGCTGGTGTATTAACGCGTGTTGAATACGACATGAAATGAAAGTAAGTAATTTTAAGGACTAGCTGAAACTATTTTACGTATAGTGGCAGAGTTTCGAACTTAAAAATGTAGACTGTGAAGATGTAGGATGTCAGAGTTTGGCGGACAAACGTTGTCAGCGTATACTATGGATGAGAATGAGAACGAAATGTTATTATATATGAAAGTCGACGAATAATGGTTTACTAGAAAGTTACAATGTAAATTGCAAAATGGCAGGAAATTTCTACCGGTACTTTTTTACGATGACTCGAGTATTTCTAGCAGTCACATCATACACGAAATGAATGTGCATGTATTCTTGGGTTGAACCTACTTTGGCATTTCGGTTAGTGGTGTTTGGCAACAGAAGTGGCAGTAAACCGATACCGATGACATATCATTGGAACAATGCAAGAGAGTAAATATTACACGCAAATAAGGTAAACGTATTTAACTGGGGAACTGATAGTAAACGTTCGGCCGACGGCATTTTGAGCCGAATTAGGTAATTTTGCAATTTATCTTGTAATTTTGTAATAAAGCCTTATTCGTTGACATAAAACATATTTTCCTCTCATTTTCACGCCTCAAAAAAGCCCTACACCCACTGCAGGAATTAATTGCGATAGCTGACTGATTAACCAAATTTCCAAAAAATGATCCTGCAATTTTTCCGATGCCGAATCTTTTACGAATAATGGCGCACAGTTTCTATTCGAATGTTTCACTTAATTTTTACTAAACAATTGGCGACCGATGTTTTCCATTTTCTAAATGCAGAGTCCAATAGGATTCGAGAAATGATCAGACATGGACTATATACAGCCGAACGTGAGTATTTAGTTCGTTTCAAGAAAATTATCCGGTCGCTTTTCGGATTACAAATTTTTAACGGATAACGTCGCGCTGTACAACAGAACGGTTCAACTCGGTGTCCGCTCCGTCGCAATATATTCGAGCCGATAAATAGGGGATACGTTTAGGTAGCTAAACACACAAGTTTCTAGTTGTTCAAGCGCTTAAC
The DNA here is from genome assembly GCA_033815515.1 of Cryptocheilus praepositus. Classification (NCBI taxonomy): domain Eukaryota; kingdom Metazoa; phylum Arthropoda; class Insecta; order Hymenoptera; family Pompilidae; genus Cryptocheilus; species Cryptocheilus praepositus. The sequence continues at coordinate 3,281,606 of JAWWQZ010000227.1, forward strand.
TGCAATATGGCTTTCACGTGTCCCGGCGCTCGCATTGAAATATCTGTGGACACGGCAAACACAGAATCGGTGCACCGCATAAATTATACGTCAGACAATATATTATTTTCCGTGCGCGCAAATAGGGAATATTGACGGTTAACGATGCAATTGTCGCGACCGACGGAGCATTCACAACAAAAACCGGTATAAATGCATCGAAGATGTCCAGGGCGCCGAAGGTGCTCGTCGAACTCGTATGACGCACGACGTTCTCGAACGTACAATTTCTTGTGGATTCCACGCACGCCGGTGATTCGCCGGCGAACGACACAGACAACAGATTTAAAAAAAAAACTACTAAAAACTTTCATGAGAATTCTATACAATCACTGGAGTCAAGAGATTAAATTCCGTAGCTCGACGGAGAGAACCGCGTAACCTGAGAAACATAAAGATTGGACCCGCAATGAGGGGTTGAACTGCATAATCGTCTACGTCTCATTTTGAAGTCTTACGCATCATTGACCTATTACACACAGACGACTTATCCATCGTTCATAGCAGTAGCGAAAAGAGCCCGTCAGCGAGAAGATTCTGTCCCATCACTGGAACCTTACGAAAACGTAAATACGCAAGGGGGTTCAGACGAGTGCGCAAAAAGAAGAGCGACCGCACGGATACGGAGTCAATATACCGCGCGTATGCTGCGGAATACACGATTTGATTATTGACGTGACCGGTCACAACCGACGGCTGCACACCCACGCATCCTCAATATATACAATATACATGTGCGAGTATATGTGCCACCCCTTCTCCTCGCGCACGCGGTACACACTTCGTGTTTGCTGTTAAATAAAGCCTTTGGCCTCGCTCGAACGAAGCTAACGATGAACGTTTGCCGTGCAAATACCGCGCTCACTGCCATTAGCCGCACGGGACCCCAGAAAGGATATTACAAAGTTAAGAGTTAAAAGTTGACGATCGTTCCATTTCGCGCTGGTGTAAGCGCGAAGCACGCGCTGCACGTCGGGCCACGACGAATTTTACGTAATTACCGAAAGCCTCGAGCGTGACTTTTGCACGTAACTAACGGTGCGACTTTCGCAGCCGCAACATTTTTCGCGTCTGCTGAAACCGGACGGACTACGTAACATCTGCCAAGTGGCCGCAGAGATGCAAGGAAAATAATTTCGAGATTTTCTGGGTCTCAAATCGTCACTTAGGACTGCCGTAATGGGATGTAGGTAAAGATTGTATGCGGTGCGCACTGGTCGGACGCTCTTTTGAAAGCAACGGCTCGAGGAAGATCCGACGTCGCGATATGCTTGACCGCGTTTAAAATACCGCGGACTCTTCATTTTTATTATTCCAATCCACTTTGAATGCCGCGGTCGTCGGGGTCAACGGCGAGGAAAACGTTCAACCGGAAGTTGCTTCGGTTTTTTCTCGGGCCACTAGCGGACCGAAGAAGTGCTTTCGCGGTGGCAGCCTGTGCAACGCTGTGAACCATGAATATTTCCGGCGTTTGTGGTAAGATGCGACATTTATGTACAGGTAACGCAGTACATTTTCGTTGAGATTGCTGAAGTGGCGGAAATGGAAGAATGGAGAATTTTTAAGATCTGATATATCTGCCGGTTTGATCGTTCATAATGCAACGGTACCCATATCAGCAGTCGTGGCCGAGTGGTTAAGGCGTCTGACTAGAAATCAGATTCCCTCTGGGAGCGTAGGTTCGAGTCCTACCGACTGCGAGAGAATGTTGCTTTATTTTTGGACTTTTTCATCAGTAATAACAACAACAATATCACACCGAATATAGAGCAGCCCATAAGTATCAATTTTCACCAAACACAGTCATTTGTTAAGATAACAGCACCTAACGGTAAGAGATAACTGTGTTACCATTTCATTTTACGATACCGCGAACAGTCGCAGCCAATCGATGGAAACGACGAGCGCGAAACGATTAAAAAGTGACGAAGGATACGAAATTTGCCAATGCGCCCGAAATTATCTTATCGCGCTCCCGGGGACAAACAATTCGATCTGCGTTAATCACGCTGGCCGGATTTAGCCAGTTAGCTCTCTCGCATTTTTTTCCAGCAAAACGTGGCGCTTTATCTCTGTGCAGTTATTTCAGTAACGAATTCGACCGAAGAACGAACGAGAAACGGATAAACAGGGAGAGAGACGAAGAGAAGATTATACAAGAGAGGTGCGCCCGATGGTATTTTTGAATTGTATTGCGCTTTTTACACGCCACGTGCCTGTTTGCGGAAATAAAAGACATAAGAGGCACAGACCCATTTTACGCCTACTCGGTATTTACTGATATCAATTATCGGGTGCGCCAAGCTAAGATCAAAAAAGTCCCATTTATAACCAATATTCTCCTCAATTAAGTTCCCCCGCATGATATGACGAAAACTCTCAATATCAAATTCTAAAATAACAGGAACTAGAATGCTTTTTTCGGTCTGCTAAACGAAGTATAAAAACTACCCTTCACATAAAAATGATTGAAATGTAAAGAATAGAGACAGTTAGTAACTTGAAACTGAACGAAAGTATTTTTCAAGATTAAACAACTTTTATATATGTCAATTATATTTAATTTTAGTATATTTTGCGGCCACTCAGAAAGCCTCCAAACCCATTGCCCCTTGCACGAAGTACAAGGGGTGAACGATCATCGATGACTGAGTTGTTGAAACGAAGTCAACAACTCGAGTCGTTCTCACGCTCAGGGAATGAGGCTGTACCTCTTCATCGTGGTTGCATCATCTCTACTGTTGGAAACAGTGAGAAAGGAGGAATACTACAGAAAATATCCTGATAAGTATAGTCCTAACTTTCACTGCCGAGGAAGCTGCTGTTATGTTACACTGGGTGACATTTCACGTTTGAGTATGATGGTAGTCGGTCGGGCCATCTGTGGCCGATGCTTGAAACTAGATTTTATGCTGCAGAGCTGTACGATCGAACCGGATTATTTATAATTCTGGCCCACACGATGATGACGCATGTCGTTCGCAGAAAACGACCGACATAGATAGGCTGCGCGCTTCTTTGTATCACTATGATTGTCCGGTTGAACAGTCATCGAAACGTGTGTCACCACGCGCTTGAAATATATATGTACATGTCGCGTGAAGTGACGAAAAATGAACGATGTCAGTTGGAAAGCTATTTTAAAATAATCTACATACATAAGCGCATTACTTCGGCGCGAACGTGGCAATATATAAAACATACTAATTATTTAGAATTAACGTAGGGAGCGGAAATTTTCATTCCCCAAAGAGAACGTGTGTAGTCCCCTGTGTGAAGAAGACTAATGCATAACCCGGAAAAACGTAACAGTTGACAGTAGATTGCAACTCTGTATGGCAGTGTGATGCACGCAATTAGGCGGTCCGGATTATCGTACTGTACAACGAAGTGGGCACAACAATATGCTGATATATTAGCATATGCCAGAAGAGCATAGAATATTACCAACATAATCGATATAGTGTATTAAATCAATCCTTTTAGATGTAAAACACTCGTCTATTTTTTACCGAATTAATGTCGTGTTTTTTAACATATCGCCCCGCATATAAGACCTTGCGGCAGTGTCCGTAATGACAACCGCGTATGATAGTGTAGTGCAAGGAATCAGGCAGTTTAGATTACTGTATTGCACAGTGATATAGACACAACCGCGTACTGATATAAACAGCATACGCCAGAAAAGCGTAGAATATCCCAAGCTAATCAATATATTTCGTTAAATCAATACGTTTGCACGCAGAACACACGTCTATTTTCACCGGCTTAATGTCGTTCTTCTCGCACATCGCAGCGCATACACTTCTGACGTTAGTACCCGTAATGACAACCGCGCTGTCTTCCCTGCTCATTTCTCATCATTCCCAACCGTCCAAATTAACAGGGTCATCGTCGTGGCTTTCGCGCGCAATTTTGGCGCCGGTTCTCGGGGCAGAGAGCATTCTCGGCGAGAGCTTTTATTCCCGCGCGTGCATTCTCGTAGGTGTGCGCGCGCGTTGGTACACGCGAGTACGTTCGCCCAGCTTCCCGTGTGCAGTGCCCTACGGCGACACGCCAAGGCGACGGTAAACAATGTGAGCATACATTACTTACGCCCGCCCATATTCGCGCATTGTGCTCAGACGTGCTCCGTGCCGTCCGCACCTCGCGACTCTCAGTCTTCCTGCGTACTCTTGTTTTTCCCTTTCGACCCGTCCCACCCTCGCGCTCTTGTTCTTTCGCTCTCCCGAGATATGCCCCGGGAGCACGCTTCCCTCGGCGATGTATATTTTGCGAGATCTCGGTAGTTTGTTTACGGCGATACCGATGGCTCACGGTGATTTTTCTACCGGGAGTTAACGCGACGCGCCGTTTGGTACTGATGTGCGGAGAGCAAAGGTTTCTGGTAGGGAGGTAGTATGAAACAGTGGATGATGAGACAAAGGCTCTGTTTTGGTTGAAAAATGAAAACTGATTGGGAGCTCGAATGATTTTGACACGGTTATGCGAAAAATTAATGGAAATTGTGTAGTGAAAAGATAGGAAAACGGTTGGCAACCGAACATCTGTGTCCTCACATCTACTGAATCAAAAAAGTACAGTCATACGATAATATTATTAGCACATACGTTGTTAGGAAAAATTGAACCAATTTTCATTTTTCAACCAAAAAACGGCTTTTATCTGATTATCCATTATGTCAATAGCACACCGCTTAATAGTGTAAAGCGTCATGGGACGAATTAAAATTAGTAGAGTGAGATGAGTTCTTCACTCTTTATATTCTGTCCCTCTCAGTCGACTTACGACGTCTTCACTTATGCAGCGCAACGTCGGATCCGCTGATTACGATAAAGCATCGGCACGGGCACTTTTTCCAGCCAGGCCTCGTTATTACGCGATCGCGTTGTTTTCTTTGCCCGCAGCCGTTTTTTCTCCTTTTCCGACGGCGGCGGGTGCCCGCGCGCGTATCAAATTTAAAAGTAATCAGTCCCATAATCGTCCGGCATATTTACGTTTTACGAGAGATCGCCGGCACACACCTCCCCCTCCGCTTCTTCTTCTCGGAACGGGGAAGCGCACGAAGAAAGAGAGATATTGTGTCGGATCGCTATGTCGACGACGATTTCCTGACGTTTTTTCGTGAACGAAGGCATAATGGCGATGAGTAGTCGAGAATACGCCGATAGCCAATTTCTTGGTTACCCGATATATAATATACTCGAGAGATACTCACCGGGGGCCGTTCGACCGAGTAATCTCGTTTTTATCGGGTCTCACAAAATCCTCCAATTAGCTCGCATAACATTACCGTAATTACAGTACCTACCCATCAACGTTCGGCTTCATCGATAGGCTTTAATACATCGTCGAAATATCCAGATCCCTCAGACCAACTCCCGTCCCCCGCACCCCGAATCTCCTCCGTGCACGGCTCCGTTTTCGCAAAGGATCTCGCACGCACTCACTTACACACCCCGGAATTGATTAGTTCCTCGCGCTGCTTTGAGCGTAAGGGCAGATTAAGATCGCGCCGTAAATTTGAAGTACGTCAAGAGTTCGCCCGATACGCGCAAACAACCTTCCCGGTTGCGCGATCGAGTCGAAAGGTACGAAATTTCGGGGTTCAATTTTTCACGCATCCCTGCAGCGCCTACGCCGACGATGGAACGCGTTCATACGATATGCGGATCATAAATTTAGTAACAGCACCGGCGACAAATTATCCGCTCTTGACATGCGAAACGTAGCGAAAATGAATTCAGCGGGCGATCGAATTTTTGACACTACGTTTCGACCGCGCGCGCGCATGACGATAAATTTGATGTTTCAAATGGAAGTCGGTGGGTGGAATTTTGAGGCGCAGACAGTCGGGCAAACGACAGGTCGCGTAAGGTATGCCAACGTTAGGGGTTGCTGTGCAAAGGGTTGACGTCAGAAGAAAGTGGACCAGACGCCATCTGTATCGCTCTAACGCGATAGTCGACGCCCGGGTAATAAGAGACGGACCCAGAAGTTTCTGCGATGGTATAATTAACTCAACGAAGTCGCCGGTCGACACCTCCGGATGGGGGTAACTTTGGGAGTTGACGAGGTCGTTTACAGCCACCGACGCTGTCCGCGGTCCTACGCTCACACATTCAAATCCGTCCCGTGCCGTGACTGCAAAAACAAGCGTGTCAGGCGCTCTGTGCGCATCAGACGAAACTTTACCCCCAATAAATCGGCAGTGTACCATTGCAAAGCGACGCAAAAATTATGGGACCAATTTGTTGCAGGCATGTCATGGAAACGTCCACACTGACGGGCCAAGTTATGCACGGTGACGCTCTCGTATTTAAACAATTGACGTTTTCCGCGTAGCGCGACACGCGAGTGTACACGGTAGTGACGCATTTTATACGCATTTCAATTTACACCAACGGTTTACGCTGGACATAGGCGCCGAGTGAATAACGCTTAAACTGTCGGAAAATTCTTTTTTTCGTCACCCCGTCGACGTTAAAGTGGGTTAAAGGTAATCCCCGACGATGTGGCCCGGACTTTTATGGACTCCAGTTGCCGGTAAATAAAACATGCTCGACGCTCGCAGTCGGACGTACCCGAATGCCAGCTGTTAGTAAGATTTAAGAACGCTCATGAATAATGAATGTGTACGCGGGCCATTTCTCATTTTCCCTGAATATTTTCCGCGGCGCGCATGGAATTCCGCTCTTTCGAAATATCGAGTACGACATGTCGTACTGGTCGGTCGCTGAACGCCACGCGGCGGCAGTAAATAATATCCACGGCGCGTCATATAGCCATCGGCGATAAATCACGCGTGCGGGCCATGACGGGAAATTGAACTTTCGAGAATACTTATGCCCCCGTGATTATTCATGTCGATAGCGGCTATCGGATCAAAGATTGAGGCCAGGCGAAATTAAATAAAGAAGAACATCCTACCGAGATCCCATAGTACCCGTGACGAATTGTGATTCGTCAATTAAAATCGTTTGCGTCCCAGGCGTCATTGGAAAAATTTGACTCCCGTCGAAAAATGCTAGCCAATGGAACAACACATGTATGTATCGAATTAATGTAACTGAAAACAGTGGCACTTAGTGGTAGAACGCACGGTTCGTATGGTTTACATAAGAAAAGAAACTATGCGAAAAATTTCTGTGGGTAAAATTGTATGCGTATCGTGGATTGTGCATCACTGTGAAATATAGTGGCACTCTTTGACATGAAATTGGGTCAGTTGTAGGGCAATGAGAGGCGGCGTCGACTTTATCAATGTCCCGCCGTGCAAGTGAAGAAGCGAATGGCCGAGCGCGGCTACTGCCGAACGTTGGCGAAGGCCGCGCCCCGTGGGGTAGCAATAAATAAACGGCCGCGGCGAGATCGGCGAAAGTGGATTTGAGGATGGCGATGCTCGACGGCCGACCGGCAACACCGTCGAAAAGGCAATCTTGCGCCTGCCGTTCTCTTGGCGGAGAAGCAGCAGCGGGCAAGATGCCATCTTCTTGCACACGCACTGGCGAGGAGGCAGCGTCGAGGCTAAAAGGAGGGTAAAAGGAGGCGACCGGTCGTCCAGCGTTTATCTAGTATCAAGCAATGCCCGTCTCAGAACGCCTCCGGCCGAGCTCCGCTCGCTCGCTGCCGTACGATCCCATCGAGAAAGAGCGCGCGGCGTATTAAAAGTAAAATAAAATTATTGGAAAGCGGCGGAATTCGGCTGTTCGGTTCCAGCCGGTAGATATAAACGGGCGCGTTCATCAAGACTGCCTGCCTGCGCCGCGGCTCGCCTGTTTTCCTGCCAGACAACCTTCCCCTCCCGCCACGTTCACGGATGGCAAGCCTCTGATAACATTATGCTCTCCTGAGAACTCCTCGTCTTCCACGTCTTCTACGTCTCACGCGTCCTTTACCTCTTCACTATCCGTCTGCCTTCGTCCTTCGTGCTGCGTCTCTCTCCGCTGGCCCTCCCAGCGTCGCAACCCTCTTCGCTTGTCCGGGCCATTATCGTGACACTGCTAGAAAGAGCGCCAATTATCCCGGTGGACTCCGCGCGGATATACGCTTTTTTGATTGTCGGCGGCGAAAAAAGAGAAACGCGACGCTGGCGACCGGCGAAATTCTCTATCCACCCTGCTGCCCTCGCGTAATTTCGTAGCTGCGCCAGGAATGCATGATGAGATGTAATGCTTCGCACTGCCCTCGAAATGGCTGGCGCGCTTGGTTTATTGAAGTCGCGATAATGTGTTCTCCGCCTTCATTGTGAAGTCAGGCACAATAATGTAGCACCGACTTGTCCTTTGTCGTGGGTACTTGCCCTTCGTTATTCTCTTGATAATTGAATCACCTGTCTCTAATCATTTACGCGGCTCCCTTGGAAATGCATTTGCGACGACGCTTGAATCGGTGTTCTTGAAAGGTGGAGCAAGTTTGGGACGAAGTTTGGCGGCAGATAGTGCTATCGGTATCTCGAGGTGATAAAGCTTGGTGATGTCAAGAGGATACGACAACGCGGGACCACCCTTTCAGTTGGGCAGAATCAAGATCAACTTCAAAGAGCCCCTCTTTGGCTTGCTACGCGAAGAATGACGCCCAGGACGACGGTTCGGCCGTAATGGAGTCACGTATTTTCCGCAGCGCACTGGAGAATTATTCATTCGCGGCAGGCAAGACGCTGGCACATTGTCCGAGGCAGGAAATAAGTCGAGCAATTATAGGTCCGCGGGGACAGCCGCGCTCGCGAAACTACCGAAGTGATATTAAAAGTATGAAAGTGGCCGGCGAACTGACTAGCCGTTAGAATGTGAAAAAAAAGCAAACGACGAGCGTAAGAATTTTCGATGATAGCGCACTAAGAGGTGACAAAGATCAACGCCAGCCATCTGGCGATGACCCCTTTCGTTGACCAGAGTTAAAATCGTTCTTAAAAGGATTCTGTCCTATCCCATCTTCGCCCTCTGCCTTCCCCATCTTTTCTCACGGAGAAACACGCTGTCCCTTCTGGACGAGATAACAGATACACGATGCTTCAACTGCTTCAGCGTAATGGAACCACGTTTCCATTCGACAGATAAGAATTATTAGCTCGCGACCTCGCGCGTTACTTATCCCGGCAACTCACAAAAAGGCCCCAATACGTCGGAGTTCGAATAATATTTCCGGAATACCGCAAAATTTCCCCTGTCGAACATAAACGCGTATACGCGGCGTCAAATACAGAATACGCGTGGCTGTTATAATATAGAATTAGGTTGCAATGAAATTGCTGTTTATATTTTATTACTGACAGTATTTTGGGTAACTGGCCTAAAGCGATGAATATGTGAAAGTGACGTGTTTGAGATAAACTTATTTTGTTAAAGTTTGTTAAAGAGTCTAATAAAAAATTAGTGCCCCGAACACGCACGTGGAACAATTATCCTAACCGATAAATCTAATAAAATCCCTACCCATCATACAGTTTTTCATAATAATTATTTAATTTTGTTATTTCTTCGTTTCATTTCATCTTGCCTTCCAAATATTCCAAGCATCCCTAAATTTACGAATATACTTTCGTTTTCACGAAAATTACAATATGAAAATAATTTGCAACTACTTTTTACGCATGATGCGTATACTCATCAAAAACATCTAACTTTTGCAATCCACTTAGATGGCATTTACGCAATAAAACGGTACGGGGCGCTAGCACAAAACATTTTTTATCAATACCCCGAGAGGAGGAAAATCGAAGCGCGCAGGAGTTGTGGACGTATAGGTAAGGTCCTTGGCAAGAGGACCCGTCCTTCGCTATCTCCGTCGGATGAAAGCCGCTATCGTATAGCCCGTACGAGATAACCGCACGAAGGAGTATGCCTTAACGCTGCTTTGGCGTAATGGAGCCACGTTTTCTCCGGGCGCTGGGAATTATTTACTCACGGCGAGAATGCGGTACCCTTACCCTCCTCTTCCTTCCCTTTTACTCTGCTCCTATACACTGTAGTCGCTGCCTCCGTGTGTAAGAGCAGCCCGAGGTCTCACCTACCGACAACGTGGTGTAATCCACGTCGAGATTCAACGTCCGAAAGAGGGGCCCTCGAGCGATCCTCGTCCGTCCTTTCCTCTCTTCACTTTCTCGTCTCTTTCTCTGTCTCCCTCTGTTCCCTCTCGCTCGCTCCCCCAGCCCGAAGATATCATTACGCAGATAAAACCGCATTGCTGAAAGGCTCCCGAGAGCTAATCGACTCCTTTGCCAGGATTATACCTCCCTCGAAAGACGCGCTTCGTCGAAATTTCGCTCCTTCTCGCTTCTACCAGCCTCGTCGCACTTCTTTGCTCCCGAACGCGCCAATCGAAGCAGGCCCGATAATCCGTTCGCCCGCGAATTCTAGATTAACGGACGTCGCCGTGTTGGTGCGTGCGTCGCGAGTGTTCATAATCAAATGATGGATCCCGGCGTGTGTCGGTATGTTCAAAATTTACGCTCGCCGAACTTCTGGCGCAATGCGTTACATCGTAATGAGTCTGGTGCGCGAAGTTCGCCGTGGCTCGTTCATCGACGAGTGCACTCGCAAATTGTCCTCCACTAAGCTCGGCGGAACTTTTAATTAATGTGCCGGGGTTTGCCGGTGGCTCGATAATGACACGACGAGCGGCCGATTATTTGGAATTTCGACGTTCTCGCGAATGTCGCGATAAAGCTGAAGCCGTTCGCCGTCGCTGGAACAACAAATCGAGCTCTATCGACCGACGACGTCGGCGTGTATTTTCAACCTTTTTTTCCCGAGCACGCGATCTCGAGTAGGTTCAGGCATAATACCCACCCTTCGCAACTGCGTTATTTCGCGGTCTTATACATAACGTCGCTCCATGCGCATTTCGAAGTACGCGAAGCCGTGGAACCCGCCGACCGCTCTCAGGCCTTGACTCCACACATCCGCGCATCCTCTCGCGCCCGGTTCACGGTTGGCGGGTAAAAAGCGACGTCTGTAAAATTTCGCGAAAACGGCGTATAATCGCGCACGAGGAGGATTCCATGCGCGGGATATGATGGGCAAGGAGAAAGGTCCTGTCGACCAGGTGCGGTCCGTCGTCGTCCTCGCTCGGTGGTTTCTGATTTTGTCCCGCAAGAACGCTAATAGCCTGACGCGTGACCGGCTCAGGTGGTCGGGAGGAAGAGAATCGAGAGGCGAGTTCTCGCTCCTCGCTTGCGGTCCGGTTTAGCACAGGTAACCGTAACTCCCTATTTACATACCGGTACCCGCGCGCAGAGTGCATGAATAAATATGTCGGGGCCCGAGTGACTTAAGCAGTCTAACGCGAGTCTAAAGTCTAAAGCAGTCTAAAGCGAGTCCTGCAACTCGTGCGGCAGACTGATCCGACCTAAACTGCGATCCCGGATTCATCTGGCGAGACCTTCACTCTGAAATCCGACGTTTTACGGTACCGCGTTGTGCGCCGCGTGACAAATTAAGATTAGCTCGTGCGCGGCGACGAAAAGATTGCGTTCGCGTATTTCGACGCATTGACAGTCGATGCGCCGGGGCGTCGATGCGAAATAAATGATCCGAAGCGATCCGGGGTTGAGGAAGTACGCGAGAAAAGCGATGTCCTCGCGGTCGGACGCGGTTAATTACGGTGGCATGTACGGTCTCGCGCGATATCGTAACCTTTCCTCGTCGAACAAGCGGATTAAGAGCCGCGTGGACGAAGTGCCGGACTGGCAGCGCAGTCGGGATGGCCGGGCTATGAGCGTAACAGGGTCTGGGAACCGGTTCCCGGAATACATTATACAGTAAACACGTAACGTATCGATAGTGAGTCTTCTTGGCGAGATATAAGCGAAGCCGTCCGACCTCACGTTTGATACGTTCATTATAACGGACTGGCCAGACCTGGCTGAAAAAGACCCTCGGACGCCCGATGAAAATTCATAAGCTTTTACAGTTAGCACCTAATTAGGTCGTACACCGTCGGCAGGCGTTAATAGTCTACCACGCTGCCGGTGTCGTCCGCCGACGTCCGACGAATTAAGATGAAATATTCGTGAAGTTACTTTCCACGCCCGCCCGCCGTAGGAATCTCATTTGGACGGGGTTAAACAGCGATTATCCGCCTGCGCTCGCCGCCACCCGGACGCGCTAATTGCTGTTTGACTTGTCGGCTCCTTAAATCAAACGGGGAAGAGGCTGTTCTGATAGTCCTAAATCCGGGCGACTTTGGCTGCCGAGTTTCGAGTGCCTTTTAGTGGACGCGATATGATATTACCGTTGCGCGTTGAACTGCATGAATATGACGTAAACAGGTTTTCTTTAAATTCGGTATGTTCGACATCTTTTCGACAGTGACGTGAAGCATAACTGTCGTCGAGCGCGTAGTAACACGGGGTACAAGATAAAGGTTGCCATGTCTGAAACTCGGTCATGTCACGAATAATCTGCTACACGCGACCGTAGAATCGGCTAAATGTGGAACCATAAAACAGACGAGCCGCTACGCGTGTTTGGTGATACGATATTACCGTTGTACGTTGGCCCGTATGAATATGCCGCGAACAGTTTTTTAAATTCAGCATGTACGGCACCTTTCCGACAATGACACAAGGCACAATTGCCGTCAAGAGCATAGTAACGGGAGCACAAGATAAAAATTGCCATCTCTGAAGCTCAGACTTGTCACGAATAATCTTCTACACGCGACCGTAGGATCGGCTAAACGTGGTACCATCAAACGAACGACTCGCCACGCACCTTTGGTGCTTTAACAGACTGACGGATTTAACTGTCTTCCTTTTCACCTTTTCTCTTTTCTCGCTCATTGCGCTCCCGCTTTTTCTCGCACTTCTCTCATTCCCATTTCCACTTTCATCCTGCACAATGGAAACAATTACGTCCCTTTAACGGCCTCCCAGCCGTGGAGCGTTTCAACTATTTTCAACGCCTTTCATCGACACCGCGTTCCTGCGATTTTCAAACTGCCTCCGTTTCGATTCTCCGCCCTCCTTTCGCTACTACTATGTATCCCGACCTGACGCACGCTTGCTTGTCGAATGCACCTAAAATTCAGGCGAGGGAAAAGTTCGCCCTCGCCTCTGCTCGACCTCCGCCACTCATCTTTGAAATAACGTTTCACTTCGGCGTTATTATTCCGCAGGGAGCGCACGTTGCCCGACAATGTTTGCATTTTCCCCGACGCCGTGTTTCTTCGTCCCATTCCTCGTAAATGAAGAAATGCACTGCGCACTCGCGTCGGCAAGATTTGAAACAATTTTGGCCGGAGGACGTTTCAATTAAAACAAGCACTTTTTTCCTCGCTCATTCATTCAGCGATGACGAACGTTCGATTCTACTTATGCTTTTCTTTCGTTCGCGTTGCTTTTGTCCGGAAATTTAAAGAGCGCGCCGCTGTCCATTTACAGTCAGTACATCGCTTTATCCGGGCACAAATAAATAGAGGAAGAACGAAGATTGTTTATCCAAGAAGAATACCACGCACCGTCCTCCGAACGATTTGCATGATACAACTGACGCTTGCTTTTTCTTCCGATTCCTGCGTCCAGCCCCTCCGATAGATAAACATCCGAGGACTGAACCTCTTCTGAAGGTCCATCTGTTAGCTACGAACATCTGTCGTGCCTGCTACTTTCACGGACTTTATTATTCTATTGTCTAACCAACCGCTAAGAAGCCAAAAACACAAATACAGCCCCCCGATTTATCTAGCAGGATGACAAAGCTGCAGAAATACCACCAATAAAAAATGTCTAAACTTTCCCTAGAAACGTTACTGGTCCATGACCACGCGTCGTTCTCCCGAATCCACAGATCCCAGAGTATTCACCCCGATAGCAGTTCGGTTCGTCCATTTAATTCGAGTAAATTCAGCGACTCGAGAATACTGATGACAGCGGAATGGGAAGGGCCAGTGTTGGCATAAGGGGAGAGCGAGGATGAGAAATACGGAGAACGTCGGACGAGGAGGTTCGTGTATAAGCAAGTGAGTTAGCAAGATTCAACGTAGTCGGCAGCTCCCGATGTTTGTCTTCTCCGCGGTCCCAGGCCAGTGTTTGCATTGGTTCCGCACCTCTGGCCACACGATGACTGACTGAAATGATTCCGTCGGCGAGGCTTTCGAGTGCCACTCTGCCCCGAGAGCTCAACTGCGCCAGAGTGCTACAGTGAATGCGCAAGAAGGATCCCTGCTCGTTTATTAGAGAGGAATGACCATACGAGTGAGGTATGACCACCGAGTGTTTCGCGAGATTTCCCGCAAACGACTCACCGTTGGGCTCTACCGCACATTACGTTCCAATAAAAATTAAGCATTGGGCGCGAAAGCTCTGACTCGCCTTGCGAGTGCGCGGATTGAAAAGTTGAAGCGCGAAAATAAATTCACCCGGGTAGCCTGACAATCGAAACACATAGCGCGTTTTCGCGAAATATCAAATGTCCATTGCAGGCGCTTCGGAATTCAAGAACAATTTTGACACGGACTTCAGCAAGGTAATGGCACGGAGGGCGCGAGAAAATCCGTAACTGAATCGACTGGCGCCGGGCAGAAGCAATATTTCCAGTCGTCCACCTGGAATTTTCGCGCTGGCACTTTCCTCCGCGCGAGAACGCTGTCCATCGACGAAGGCGGAACGACGAATCAGCGTGCACTCGAGAAGTACCTCCAAGTTAAATATTATGTTTGCCGAAGGAAGATGACGTTTCACGACCCGTGGACGGGACGGCCAGAGGGTGGCAGGTAAGAAGGTCGGCAGAAGGCGTACGACGAAAAAGAACGACGACGCGGCAAACTGCGACAAGGAGAAACACGGGGAACGCGAGAAATATAATAAAAACGCAGTGCGGAACCAGATCAAAGAAAATCTACCGAAATAACGCATCGACGAGGAGAAATGGGAAAGAGAATCGCAAGGGCAGACGTAGGTAGAGAAGAAACGTGCCAATCGTGCAACGGCAATATCGAGTCTCTCGAAATGTCTTACAGTTGAGCCAAGACAGCCAAGACAGGCAAGACAGCCGACAGCAGTCGACGAAATGCTCACGGAGAGACACGTAGAACGCAGCACGATTTTTATCGTCCCCGCTACACACTGCCGCCTCCCATCTCCGCTGCCATTTCTTCGGCGCAACTCCTACCTCGAAGTCTCCGCACACTTCTGCTCGGCAAATAGAAATCAGGCGACGCGGAATAGTCGGTGCACAAACGCATCCTGATGAGCCCTTTTTCGCGACACGGTCCACGAATTCGTTCAACTTCCCAACTGCCCCCCCGGCCTCTTCACCCGTCCGCGCTCTGTGTATATTTATTTTTTCTGACGCAAGGCGCCCTCACCGACGTCTCACAGCTGCGCGGGGTCGGCGAATTTAACGAACGCGGTAAAGTTGTAAGTAAACAGCGCTCAAAGCTACGGGCACGAACTTAACTGATCGTAACGATAAGTTCTTCCGCATGAAGCGGTAAATTAATAGGTGTTTGCGCGGCGAACTTCCGGCTCTATGCTGCGTCGGGTTCAATTTTGCGCGACGTCGAAGTTCCGTTTTTTTATATGGAGAGTTGCAACTTTCGCGTTTACGAGCCGCGGCCAAACAATGTCGCCGAGCAATTCCGTTTCGATGTAACGCCGACGCGAGAAGCTAACGTCATAATGGGAGTGGAACAATGAGAAACTGCCGCTGTAACAAGTCGGCAAGAGAGAAACTGGTACGATCTCGTATTGCGTGAGCATAAGCCGTTCTGATGAGCGCCTCTCGCCATACAACCGACGAATTCGCTCAGATTTTCAACTGCTCATTTCCTACCCACTGTTTCCCCATATTCCGCAACCGTGCGCCTCGCAGTTTAGACGCCGGGAAACGTCTGAAGACGACAAATTGTCGAGCATTCGAAGTTAATCCACTTCGCCGTGCATCTCGTCAAGTTCGTTTGATCTTGTTGAATTTTTAAAGTACGAAAACCCACCGACGTCGCCGCCGAGAAATTCCGTAATACGCTCATGCAAGTTGCACGGCGAAAATTCGATAACGCAATAAGTTTCAAATGATCGCGGACTCGCCGTCGGGACGAGGCTATAGTTAGGAATCAACACGCGCTTCAGCCAGTTCATTTGCTGGGAAGTGAATATTAAAATTTATCCGAGGAATTTTGAACCTGATTACGGCTTGATCTGCTATTTCGCAATCCTACAATCCCTTCGATGGCATTATGCAAATCTCCATTATTTCCATGACTTAAAATTGGGGTCGGTGGGGCATGAATGCGCGTATTGTTATACCAGAATGCAACGTAAGTGTATATAATGCATTAGCTCTGCGCACTACGAGCTTTCAATATGTGCTTTCGGTTTATGTTTAATAGAATGCGAATTGTGCGGGCGCATGATAAAGTGGAGCTATACTATTAATTAAATATATGGAATATTTAATCTCCCTCCTGTGCATTATAAAGCAACCGAAATAAGGTTAAAAGCACTGTGAATTATGTACGACGCCAAATGAAATTACATCGAACTCGCGATGCGTTCGGGCTGCGCACGAAAATGGAAATGATTTCGTTCGTCGAAAAGGCCCGCGCCTTTGCGCGCCAAACTTTTGAACAATTTTGACGGGAGAAACATAAATTTTTGGGCGCAGCGCGGTATCGCGCGGGCTTTAACTGAAGCACGCCCTTCTCCAATTTCGAAAGTTTCGCCTGCCTTTCGGAGGACCGCCCCCGCGGCGATGTAATTATAATTTGCATACCTCCGGAATACTCTCTCCGCGGAGGCTGCAACAACGGCACGAAATCGTGACGAACATCAGAATAGACCTTGTAAAACGGAGGAGCAGCACGACTAAAAAGCACGCGGAACCTGAAGTACCGAAAGACGAAAAACATAACCCGATAAAACTGCACTCGTCTAATTCGACCTTCTTAATACTTAGCCAACTACGCGCGCCACATCTAAATGTATGTTTTTTAACGGCGTGTCGTTTGCAAATAACACGGAATGATCTTCCCTATATGAAAGGGACGAAGAGCATATAAAAATAATTTTCACCGATAAATTATATTTGGTGGTAATGGTCCCGTATCGCGTGTAATTAAATATAAATAAAATACGCATACGTCACAAATGCAGTGTTTTAACACTCAGACGCTGAAAACCCACGATTTTTATCAAACAAAATCATAAAGGATTCCTTGTAATTTATGCAAACGGTAAAACTAAAGATAAATTACGTAACTTGAAGATGAAATTAAAAAAAAATAAAAAATCTATATCTTAATATTTTTTTAAGTTGGAAGATACAACTTTTAAATACTGGCTAAATAGCAAAAATAAAAGTCAATCAATTAAATCGTAACGCGTTGCTAACATAAAAAATGATTTTAACACATAAATTCTATTTGGTGCTAATGATCCCGTGTTGCATGTAACTTATAACAAAACATGAAATTGAAACTAAAGAAAACAGTTAAACAATACTTATAATTCATGCAACTTAAAATGAAGGTAAATTCCGTACATCAAAAATTTACGAAAGCCGAAAAGATGTTTATTGCATCCCAACCAACTCCGATTTAATATTAACTAAATAACAAGTGCAAAGGTACACAGAATAAAAGGAAACGCGTTGCTAAGGGAAGACTGAGTTGGCTAAGTGTCAAGAAAACTGCCCTAAGTTCAGAATTTTACACGTTCCCCTCCAGCGTCGTCCGACTAGTTCGCGTAAATATGTCGGCAAAAAATATCGACCCCCGTCATTGCTCCAGTATTATTTTCTCCCCTTCCCCGAGTCTATTTCCAGCGAACAAGGCGCGGCCGACTTCCTTCGCAGGCCGATGCAGTACGTTAAAAAAGTTTCACCGTTTTTCAGGATTACGCGCGACCGACGCCGGACGTCCTCGACGTCCTCGACGTCGCCGTCGTCGGCGTCTGTGCAGGCGCACCTGCGATGCGAGAAGCGGAACGCCTGGAAACTTCTGGAGCTTCATTGTCATCGCGTCTGGGCCGGATTAGCGTGGAAAATATATTATTTTGCTAGCGCGGCTAAAGGGCTTAACTTCGTTCGTCTTTTCTAGAACACCGAGGAAGTGTCGTTGGAAGAAGAGGACTATGCAGCGGCGGGTTTACTCGCTCCGACGCGGCATGACAAAGCGAATATCGCAAGACGTGCAATCCTTTCGCGAAATTGACGGCGCGGGCGAAAAAACCGTCGGCGCAACTGAGATTCTATGCGCGTGCACAAAGTTTGCTCGTTCGCGTGAATTGGCTGGACGTCGCCGAGGCTTTGGTAAATGTTCGAAAAATGAAGCAAATTAGACGAACGCGTGAAATATAGTAATATCTCCGTAAATGGCAAACGCGTTCTATCTGTTCAATCAGACTGGGTGTTCCTGCGTTCATGTAAATCTTATATTCGTGCTGCTATTATAATCGCAGTCAGTCAAGCGTGCGACGCGGTGTTTTTGTGGTGAGGTCATAGCTGTACGGGTCCGGGTACGGGAATTTTAATGCAAACTCAAACTTTTTGGTTGATGTGAATAATTTTTAACATAATATATTATGCTAAATATTAACATAATATAATAATGTAACTATTTCGATGTAGTTTCTTCATTTCAAAATTGTGATAACATTTTGGTGAGATTTGCCAATTAAACTGAAACCAATTGTGGTATAATCCGGATCACATTTTCATGTATATATTATTACAATTGCTTAAATATGGTCCCTGCCTTTAACATTGTCCCTCATCCACAGTGTTCCCATTGTCGATTTATCGAAGCATAGCTTATGCATTTGACGGACTATATGTATAAATATTTCATATATTTCTGCAGTAATCTACTTTCGTAATCCATTCAAAGGGACATTGAAACAAATAAATTACTCAACAAGAAGTCCAAAGTAAATGTGGTCCGGATTCTATCACGCTTGGCCTCATTTTAATCGCAACAGCATCAACAATACGTTATAAACATTATCATATGAAAAAGGTTAAATATACAAGACAGTCTCCCTATCGCCACGTTACCCCGTTTTGATTCCGTCCAGAGGGACAGTGCATGAATGATTACTATACGTTTCGCGATCGGCACCGGTGCAAACGGCAGCAGTTACGAAGAACAAATGAAAGTAGCGACATCTGGACAGCGAATGCGACCTGCTGGAATTGTTGTGTCGATTAAACGCGGCGGACTTGATGAATATTAAAGTATCCATTTCGGTGTTCAAATTCCGTTATTGCGCGACGCGTGATTAGCGCTCACCGCTGTCTCATAACGAATTCAAACACGCGCCGCGGTCCTTTGTCAGGCGTTCGTCGGCGGGCGACGCTCCTCCGTAAAATATTCATCGGTTGAGCGCGGCATCCCGGCGTCGTGCCGCGCTCGCGGCCGTTTAAAATTAATTAGCGCGATCGGGGTGTCATTAATTAGCGGCGGCATCGCGTGCAGCTGCGCCGCCGATCTGTAATCCACGCCTTCACGACGAAATATCGACAGGGAACCGTCGAACTGTGTCGGTGCGCCCGAGCGAACTCGCGAAAAACGACTGGAAACAACGGAAGTTTCGTCGTGGGCACGTCGCTAATTCGAACCGTCGGTAAAATTGCCTCATCGCATCCGGGAAATTAATTTAGATTGGACGGAGTTGAGCGCGGCGCGGCGAACGTCGAAAGTCAAACGTGGACCGGTCGAATTTCTGCGCAAAACACGAAATATTGATAATACTGTAGAATGTAGAGTTGAGAGAATGTAGAGATGAAGTGTCGTTTTTATATAGCCTCTCCCGTTGTCTCAAAGCACAGCTGCGGGACGCCAAAATATTCTGTTTTTCGAAAGAGAGAAACTGACGGTAACAGTTTAAGAAATGGTCCGAAAAATAAAAAAAAATCCGACGGGAGTGTCTAGTAGGATGCATTGATTTAAAATAGACTCACTAATCTACCAAACCAAAGATACAGAAGTATTCGATGAGTATTTATTTATCTGTAACTATGTTATACCGGAAAAAGTGATTAAATGAAATACTGGGAATATTTCAATCGAAAGTCGTTGGGTGGAATTGTTCAAATACTTTCATATTAATATTTCCAATCATAAGATTTTCGTATAACTATTGAATATGTTTTATGTCTTTCCTCGTTCAAATATGTTATGGACTTATTTACCAATTACCAAAGTAATTTCTCTCTACTCCTATCTCTATTTCTCTCCAACTCCTACACAGAATTTCATTTTTATTTGAAAGCACCACCAAATATACTAAAGCAATTTTGTTCTCCAGAAAAATATAAAGAAAACTAATCAATCCCGCAAGATCAATTTAATGCGCGATATGTGGCGAAATGTTACGTTTAGCATTCAATGAATTATTCGACCCGACCAAATGAGATTTGATCCACGAAGCACGTTATGCTTTTTTGCTACGACAGAATGTGTGTACAAATTCGAACGGAAGGAAACGCGAGTCAATTTTATAGCACAAATATAAAGGTTGGCATCGGTGATAATGAGCGGTTATTAGCAGAAGTTAATTCGGCTTCTCGTATTTCGCATAGCGAACAGCCGTACACGCGACTATAAACCCGTAATTAATCGCAAAGGGGACGTATTTTACTCCTGTTCGAGCGAATCTCGGCATAGCGCGATGATCGCTTCTTAATGAGATAACTGGAGCACTTAGCGGGAATTATACGGCATACACTACACCGTAGTTTTAATTACAAACTCATTAACGAGACGTGTCACCGGCGGTACAATCGTGGCATCGATCCATTTTAACCGCTCCTTTTATTCGTAGCTCACTTACTTCGATCCGAACTTAATTTTCCTATAATCCTAAATCATTCCTAAACAATCCTAACCACTAACATACAGATATCAGTTATATATAGCTGATAATATAAGATCTGAGAGCTATGATCTCCTAATGTCTACACTACACTATAATTATAGCAAAATAAATAATGATGTGAACAACCGCGTTTCACATACTTCTTATATTTAAATTATTATAATTGTTATAACACTACTGATTGTTTCCTGACTCTTGATCCCTTTCATATATTAAATTTAATAGTAAATCTAAGACATTAATTTCGCCTGCAACAACGATAAGCTATGCAAAGGACAGGGACAGAACAAATTCTAGACCAAAGGAAAAAACACGAGTTATCACAAAGGATTGTGAAACAAGCTAACCAAGAACATTCACAACTCAGAATAATAAATTATAACTGTTTTGCTACCTTTGTTATTTCAAGACTGCCTGTTGCAACCGAGCCGAATTTCATTTTACGAAACCTACGTTTCCCTACACTATCAAGTTTCTCTGTTGACTTTCTGATGTAAAAACTAATTGCGGACAAGAATGTATAAAATAGAAAATGTGCATGTATCTAACGGTAAACGTCAAAATAAGTTTGGAGTATGACCAGTCAAAGTACTCCTTTCATATGGTGACATACATAATATACACAAATACAGGAAATCAGATAAAAATAAAATGATGCAGGTTACCTGTAGAAAATTTCGTTCAATGAAGAGACAGCAGGATGAATAAGAAGTAGGATGATAGTAGGATGATAATAGGACTGGACAACGGCACTGGTTTGGTAATGCCGGACAGGAGCAGTGTTTTGCCACTTACTTGACATTCCTGTTTACACAAACAATTATTTTTGTAGTATCTCTGAAAGATGAGATACAGCAAAAATTAAGCCTAACGCTTGAAATGTTACTCTATCGCAGCCTAAATAATTCTGTCCAACATAATCTAATGTAACCAACATCTTTATGCGTACTGATTTCTTAGTATAACTTTACTTTTCTGTCAGTATGAGTCTGATATACTTTAGAGCAGTATGCGAGATAACAAACGAACTAATGAATTGAAATGTGGAACAAAAAAAAATATGAATGAGCAATAATGAAAGTTTACCTATGAAAATTGAGGTCTGACGTTTCATAGGTTAACCGCAAGGATGATGATGATGAAAGTGACATGTTGGAAGGATCTTCACCCATTTTTCAGGTTGGCGCTGGGTTCAGGAGCATGAGATGGAATGTTGTGGTGTAGGCTAGAGTCAGAATTGTTGGAGAAAACCAGGTATATTCTCAGCGAACGATATGCTATTCGCTGATAAAGAACAAAAGATGCGTATGGTGTTTATTTTATTGAAACGTTAAATAATGAATCCTGGTGATATTACCAGCACCGCGTGACACGTATCCATGAACCAGCACAATAATGGCTATAGAAAAGGCACATAATAAAGAAAAACAATTAAAAACCAACAAAATAACAGACGTTCTCATTGTGATGGGGTCCTTGTTGCTGGGCAGTACATGGATAACACGTATTCATGAACCAGCACTGTAATGGCTATAGAAAAGGTACATAAAGAAAAACATTTGAAAACCAACAAAATAACAGACATTCTCATTGTGATGGGGTCCTCGTTGCTGGGCAGTACCAAACTTGTTGCAGAACAGCATCCTTGTTGTAGCGTAGTCATTTGTGTGCATAAACGCACACACTGCTGCACATCGCCATACTCCTTCCAGGACGATAGGACATACGTTACAGGACACTGTGCTCGCCGGACTAACAGCATCATTTCACTTGAAAACCGGGACTCCTATACAGTACCTCACCAAAATGCTACGTAGCAAACACAAATAAAAGCTCAAAGATTTGACCCACTTACCAGGGCACAAAAATGAGCACACAATGTAAACGTGAAGCATTGCATATAGACACAGTAAAATGGCACATATCAAGAGCAAACACACACAACAAAATAACACAAAAATTCAAGTAGGAGCTCAATCGAGCAATATATGGACCAAAAATACACAATTACCAAAGAACCTGGCGTAGCGTCGTTGTCCTTGAGCTCCACAAAATCGTTGAAATCCAGCATATTCCGATGAATCCGTCCAACTGCCCCAAACTGCTCCACTGCACGTCCACAGCTCGTCGAGTAGTCAAATCCACAAGGATAGGGACATATATAATAATGAATGTCTTACCAAATTATACTACCATGACGAATTGGGTCACTTATGTGCGAGGGTGGTGTTCCCGTAATGGCGGCCAAACGCGGCAAGTGCAGCACGACACTGGGCGATCGATTGTCGGATCGATGACGTGTAGAAAGACCTCCCCGGGACCGCAGCACAGTAAAATTCGATGCTTCTTACGTTTCCGCGGCGATGAGATGCAAATTCAGACGTGGGGCGAACCTCGGTGCGGTTGCGGGTGCAGGAAAAGTGAGGAGCGACGTGGAGCGTGGTGATGGCGGCCATGGCGTCCGGGGAAAGGAGGGAACAAATGGCGGTCGTCATGAAGAAGGAACAGAAACGCCGCCTCGCGGGATTCGGAATAACCTCTGCCACTGCGCACACACAGATAGTCCAACACGTACTGAGTGAGAGATTGTGTATAGAGGAATTCGAAGCCGCTCGAATATTACAAGTAATGTAAACACATTGCCAGTCGGCGATCTAAAAGGACATTTAAAGCCTGAGCGCCGGCAACGCATCGGCCACTTGTTTTGCTTTTTCTGAAAGTGATTCCGGCGTCAAGTGATACACTCAGAAACCCGCGTTTTCGCGGGGCCGGCTGCCAATGTGTTAAATGAATGGAAATAAATACAGCAATGTGAGACAAAATCGAGCGGACTTTACGATACAAGTAAAAATGTTTCTTACGAACAGGTGCCGGTTCGTGATTCTGAAGAAGTGTGCGGCGCGAGGTTTGGTCAACAGGGGTTCTTTTCTTCAGTACCTCTACGTCAACATTCTCCGTACGTTTCCGCAACGATGAGATGCAAATTCAGACGTGTGGCGATGCTCGGTGCGGCTGCAGGTCCAGGAAAAGTGAGGAGCGACGTGGAGTGTGATGATGGCAGCCATGGCGTCCGGGGAAAGGAGGGAACAATTGGCGATCGCGATGAAGAAGGAACACAAGCGCCGCTTGGTGGGATTTGAAATAACCTCTGCCACTGCACGCGCACAGGTAGTCGGCACGTACAAGTGACTGCGCATGGACGAGTTCGAAACCGCTTGAGTATTTTAAGGTAAATTAAATTAATGGAAATAAATAATGGCATGTGAAACAAAATCGAGATGGTTTTACGATACAAGTAGAAATGTTTCTTACAGACAGTCGCCGGTTACGTGGTTCTGAAGAAGTGTACGGCGCGAGGTTTAGTCAACAGGGGTTCTTTTCTTCAGTACCTGCACGTCAACATTTTCCGTACGTTCCGAGAGATTATGGTAAATGCCGTGTGGGGCGAAGCTCGATGCGGCTGCAGGTGCAGGTGCAGGAAAAGTGAGGAGCGACGTGGAGTGTGATGATGGCAGCCATGGCGTCCGGGGAAAGGAGGGAACAATTGCCGGTCGCGATGAAGAAGGAACACAAACGCCGCCTGGCAGAATTTGAAATAAGCTCTGCCACTGCGCGCGCACAGGTAGTCGACGCATACAAGTGAGTGCGCATGGACGAGTTCGAAGCCGCTTGAGTATTTTAAGGTAAATTAAATGAATGGAAATAAATAATGGCATGTGAGACAAACTCGAAATGGTTTTACGATACAAGTAGAAATGTTTCTTACAGACAGTCGCCGGTTACGTGGTTCTGAAGAAGTGTACGGCGCGAGGTTTGGCCAACAGGAGTTCTAACCTTCGGTACCTGCACGTCAACATTTTCCGTACGTTTCGAGAGATTCAGGTAAGTGCTCTGTGGGGCGAAGCTCGGTGAGATGCAAGTTCAGACGTGGAACGAAACTCGGTGCGGCTGCAGGTGCAGGAAAAGTGACGACGACGTGGAGCATGGTTATGGCGGCCATGGAGTCCGGGGAAAAGAGGGAAAAATCGGTGGTCGCGATGAAGAAGGAACACAAGCGCCACTTGGTGGGATTTGAAATGAGCTTGCCACTGCGCGCGCACTGGTAGTCGACATACAAGTAGTGAGTGCGCATGGACGAGTTTGAAGCCGCTTGAGTATTTCAAGGTAAATTAAATTAATGAAAATAAATGTAAGCATGTGAGACAAAATTGAGTGATTTTTCGATACAAGTAGAAATGTTTCTCACGAACAGCTGCTGGTTACGTGATTCTGAAGAAGTGTGCGGTGCGAGGTTTGGTCAACAGGAGTTCTAACCTTCAGTACCTGAACGTCAACTTTTGCCGTACGTTTCGAGAAAATAAGGTAAGTGCCCTGTGAGGGGAATTTGATAAAAGCGTAGCTTGTAATGTAGACACAGCAGAAAATTGTAGATTAATTAAATTAGAGATGCATACAGCATCCCTTCACTTCAATTACAAAAGAAAGCAAAAAAGTTAACAGAGGTTATGTTCGCGCCAATGCAAAATAAAAATGCCGAGTTAATATGAGACATCACTCCGTATCGAAATTTATTGTCGCCACGGTCGGCGACATGCCGATTAGCGTTCACTTAATCAGACAAAGACAATGATTTTCACTGTCTACCACATTGTCACTGGCTGTCCGTGTAATTGAACGCGAAAGCCAGAGATCGGTAATAGCCGCGCGCAAATATACTCTATCTTCCGCGACTCCTCGCCTCTCCCCCCAGGCGTAATATCTTACGGCATCGCCGTAAAAACTTTCTGCCACAATTACAAGCGACGTTCTGCGTCAAAGCGTCCGCTCGCCTCTTCTCGCCCTCCTCGCCTGTGTACTTCGACGTCCACCTTGCCGTTTCCGGCCACGTCCAACCTCCCCCACTTTTGCGTTCCTTCCTCCTTTTAGCCCCACGCCACTCGCCGCACCGAAACTCCGCTGCCGTGCTTCGTCTCAGCAACACGTTTCTTGACAGAAAGTTAATAAAGTTTTCCAACTCGCATAAATCAACGACCTTCTTTAACCTCCGGCTTTACAGGGTGGCGGCTACGTACCACCGGTGTGCCACCGGCGCGGCAATAAAAGCAACAAACTTTAATGCGTTTCGATAAATTCCTCTCGCTACATTCCCTCTCTTCTTCCTTAACCTCCGCACGGTTTCTGCGCTCTTGGCTCCGCGTTTTTCTTCAGACCCTTTTTACGTTCAACCGCGCTTACCTGCGGTCTGCGCCAACGCGCGTTTAATTGCCAAACTGACCTCCAGTGCGCGGGACTTTGATAGCTCGCGTATTTTCTGCGGGGTGCTTGATGAATCTTGACTGTGTCATGGCGTGCGGAGGAGTGAATTCTCCAGCGATGGCGATAGTAAGGAAACTAGATCGTACGGCAAACGGTAGGATTCTGGAACGGTTGCGTCATTATGGTTATCGTTACTTTGTATAGGTGTACAAGGTAAGAAGATATCTTCCCAGAGGAATTTGCGAACATTCTGTAGTACTTCTAGAATGGACGCTCATAGGTGTGGGAACATGTAGAGCTTCTAAAGGGTTAAATAAAATCATTGCACCAGAACAGCCACAAAAATTATTGACACTATCAAAAATGGTCGAATTTATCTTCAAGTTAAATCGAGTTACGCATTTCCTTTGTTTTTTGGGGTCGTTAGCAAACTGACCTCTACTGCGTGAGACTTTGATAGCTCCCGTATTTTATTTGGTGTGCTTGATGGTCCTTGACTATGTCGCGTTGCGTGCCGGAATGAATTAACTCGTCGCGTTATAGATCGCAAGAATACTAAATCGAATGGCAAACGGTCGGTTTCCGTAAGTGTCAACGTCATTACGGCTGTCGTCATTACACATTATCCCTCTTTGTTAGACGGCAACTGCGGGGAGGAAATATTGTGGCTGGCTCTTCCGTAGTCGTTATCGCGAGCGCGATGTCTTTTTAACCTACAGCGCATTCTGGGAGGCAATCTTTCTTCGGTAACACCCGACAATGATGGAAGAGATCCCGCAGCGGCGTCTGTTAATCTTAATTTTTGTAGTTTGTCTCCCTTGGGCAGGTTATCCGGCGGAAGACGGTCTCGCTACGTTAGAGGGTCGAAGCCTATGGGCTTCTAACGAAGAAATGTTACCCCGTTGCCGAAATACGGATGCCCGATATTGGTCACGGTCAGAAAGCGTTTAACCCACCAATACGTCCGTTTCCCGATGGAAATTTAGTTGAAAGCCGTAATATGTACTGGAATATTTAAGGATGCTCGTACAATGCGCTGTCCGTGCACAAAATTCGTACTATCCTCATGTGTCTATATTTGTAGTACCTATCTTCGTGTAGGAAGCGTGCATGATTCAGTAGGAATAGACGGAAGGGCTGATCTGTTCATTGTGAATTATCGATATAGTAGTCCGATGATGTTTTAGATCGGGACTGTTATATTCAAACAGTATCATTTTTGTGGCACTATTCGGAGTTTCATAAATAATTCTTGATCCCTCTTATTATATTAAAAGTACTGATAAACTTGGGCCATTTTATTTAACTTTTCAAAAGCAATTCTCTGTCCAGAGGAAGAAATACGGCAGTTTCGTTTTTTTTATGTCTCTTCCGGAATCATTCCCTGTCCAAAATAAAAAACACGGAATTTCTTATTTGTTTAGTTTCCTTTTACAAAACAATTTTCTGTCCAAAAAGAAAAAACACGAGTTATCACAAGGAATCGTCAAACAGGTTAACCAAGAATTCCCACAATCCAGAATAATAAATTATTACAGGTTTTGCTAACTTTGTTATTAGAAGACTGCCCGTTGTAATTTAAAAGCGTGTATTTAGGGACGCTGGCTCCACACGCCGTTCGTGTATAAATTTAGTACGTATCTTCACGTAGGAACGCTTGTGATAAAGTGATGATAGGCGGAAGGGCTAGTTTCTTCATTGTGAATCATCAAACGGTAACCGTTCGAATTGACGTGAACGAAAACGCCAGAGCATCTATCGGACGTAGATAAACTCGTGCAGATTGATCGATCGACCCTTTCTCGGTGATCTACTTCACTCGAACTTCAACTCACGAGTATCTGACTTTACACGGAAAAATACCTGTCGCGAGAGCGTGTGCTTGCACATTCTTCCGCGACTTCGGCGAAGCCGAAACTTGCGACAAACTGTTGTTGAAAAGAAGGAGATCGGCAGATAAATTTCCTACCTAAATGTCAAACGGAAACTTCGTCAATGTCATCGAATAAACGTAATCCGTAGTTAACGAATTAGTAATATAGAAAGACCAACGTTCGTAGTTAACCCTTTGACTGCTGAATACTTCCGGCCGAAGCACTCGCTGAGGACGAAATACTTTTCGCTAGAGCAAATTTTATTGATTGATTATATAAGGCGCAACTAAGTTCTACTGGTAACTTTTCATTTGCGCGAAATTAAATAATGCAAGAAAATTATTTGATAAGAAACGCATCCGTACTCTTCTTGTACATTGATAATTGTGGCGGCAATAGCTAAGAATTTGGAACGATTGGGAAACGCATATATGCGCCCATAGTCTACATCGATAGATTTCGGCGAACGCATATATGCGTCTATAGCAGTCAAAGGGTTAGCGAATGACAACGAAAAGGTGACGAGGGTGTAGACAGAAGAAGATGAAGGGACACAACCGACGAGTTTGTATAAAAATACGGGAAAAGACTTTCTCGGGCAAGGCTGCAAGTTAATCAGAGCATTTCTTTATGCCTGCCGGCGCACTAGTCACGAATGTTCCCCGTTTGCGCGAATTAACTTAAAGGTAACGCAGAACTTTCGGAGTTACGTGCGCGCACTGTGTATTTTCCGCGGATCGAGATGCAGCGCTAATTTTCCACCTTTGAATTTTGCTAATTTCCAAATTCGCAATGTACACAGCCCGAGACTCCGCGCGTCTACCTGGGTACTTTTTCGTCTCGAAATTACCGGAATACTGTCCCTTCGAAGTTTGCATCCTCGAGATGCGCGCACGCCGGAACTTTGTGCTCGCTACATTGCAGATTTGAAAGTTTCTAATTTACCAATACGTCAGGCCAACGTCAAAACTCTTGACCTCTCGCGTTTGAGCCCGTAATTATAAGCCTTGAAATATGTAGAGCATAGAATTAAATCAAATCACGCAACCAGAACAGGCACAAAAATTATTAACATTATCAGAAAACGGAATAATGAGTAAAAAGCCCTTTTCGGTTAAAAATTGAATTTCACTTCGGAATATGTTTTCATGCAACTTTCTACTTTGGGTACTCCGAAATGTGTAAAATTTTACGAATAAAAATTCTCATGTTAATTCAAATTTGCAAGCAAAGGAAGATTTTTCACTCATTATTCACGAGTTGTAATAGGGTTGAAAACAACGTACCATTTAACGTTATCAAGGAAGGTTAAATTTGCGATCAATTTAGATCCAATTACACATTATCCCCCTTTATTAGACGAAAACTGTGGGGAATAAATATTATGGCTGGATTGTTCGCGGTAGTTATCCAATTCACCTCTACTGTGTAGCACATTGATAGTTCGCGTATTTTCTCTGTCGCAATTAACACTAAACGTACCAAGCGGGGTCAAATGACCCCTTTCAAAATTTACTTGAAAATCGTAGATTAATTTTTATTTCTTTCGCTCATTTGACTTTCTGTAAATTCGCATATCATCTGATTATTCAATTTCTCGCTTTAATAAATTAGGAATTTCTTTCTGAAAATCAACGTTTATTTCATAATGGGTCAAATGACCCATCATGGTACGAATACGTAGGTGTAAAGCACCGATATGTTTAGTGTTAACGATTATTGACTGTGTCACGGTGCGTGCAGTTTCGAATTTTATCGCGTCATTGATCCAGACACAGCGCTAAGTTTCCAGCTTTGAATTTCCTTACGTTCCAAATTCGCAACACAGCTCTGGACTGCACGTCTTGCCTACTTCTTCTTTCTCGAAATTAACCAAATGCTGTCTCGCCGAAGTTTGCATCCTCGAGATGCGCGGGCGCCGGAACTTTGCACTCGCTACATTGCAGATTTGAAAGTTTCTAATTTACCAATATGTCAGGCGGACGTCGGAACTCTTGACCCCTCGTGTCAGGGTCCGTGCCACTTACTTTCCGCCGGAGGTGAAATCCGTTTGCCTCGCGGAACTATCGGAAGTCGCGAGCGAAAAGTTTTCGGCCAAGAGTTCGCTGGCGAGAACTCCAACTTTGCCTACTCTCCCGCCGCGGATAACAAGTGCCACTGTCACGCTGCATTATTTAATCACGGTGCGAGAAAGACAAAACATAGTACTCGGCTAACGCCTCTTTTGTCCCGTCTTTCGGCCACTTTCCGTCGCTCGCAGCAACTTTCGCGAAACACGCGTGCGCTTTGTAAGAAATTTTTTTCGACAGCCTACATTTTCCACCCCTCCATTCGTCAGATTTTCGCGTTACGATGTGCCGCGTCGTACTGCAGACGATGGAGTCGCTTTATAAACTAAGTGAAGCAATTAGCGACAGCGGCGAAAGGCAAACGTTTACGTGTATGGGACATCAAAGGTATGGGTCAGTTCGGAAATGGCCAACGGAGCGGCCTCGCGTCGTTTCGTCGATAAAACAAACAACCGAGAGACGAGCGGAGATGAGAATCGCGGAAAAAAATAGTGCCTCGCCGAGAGGGAAACGCATCGGCCCCGAATAGACAGCTGGATCGACGGCGAGGCAAATGGCTTTATTATTCTCTGGGACAAGGGTAAAAGGCGGGGGTGGCATCCCCACGGGCGTTTAATACCGAGAATTATTACGGTCGATTAAGCCGTCGATTATACGCTTGAGAAAGCGCTCGCTCGCGACGTGGAATAATAATAAAAAAAGAGCGAGAAGAAACGAGATTCGCCGGGGACTGGGGGAGCGAGAGAGGCGCAACCGGAAATCAATTAAGTTCCGAATAAAATTATGAAGGATAACGGCTCATCCGATAAACCCGACGTTTCCGTGTTTTTCGTCGAGCCGAGCGGAAAAAAAACGAAGGGAGAAGGGATCGAGACTTCGTTACGGGCGAGGATTTGTCGAGAACAAATTTTCCCATGAATGTAACTGAATATCGAGCTGGTCGGTGGGCATTTGAATTCGTCGATTCCGTCGGCGGGTTCGCGAGGAGTTGTGAAATATGGAAGAGGCGTAAATACCGGCGCGAAGACCGCTTGTCATTCTCGCATCATAATTAATGGACAGCCGGGAAGGGGTCTTTCCGAAAGTAAGACACGTCGTTTAAAGTTCCGCGAGTTTGCCGGTCCATTCGTTGCGCGCGTCTGTGAAGTTGGATCGTAAAACGGTGCACCACTGAATGTATAACGAGCCCGATCGGAACTTCGATTATACGCTACGATAAATAAATTCATTCGCCAGGCGAGCAAACCAACAAGAAGTGCGCGTTATTACGGATTCCTTCGCGAATTCATAGAAACGTAATTCCCGCCGTGGAATACCGATCGGACATTTAATTACGCAATATTTGTATTATATGTACGCTACGGCTGCCGGTAGTAATGAAACTTTCCGTTTGCACCGGAATATTACGTTACATCCGACCGCTAGTTGGTACCTGGAGCCAGGAAACGACGACGTAGCCTCGAGGAATATTTTGCACCGCCGAATGCAGATCTTACCGGTGCATAGCTACTCTCGATAATTGGCTCGACGAAGCGCCGCTAACGAGTCCAACCGTGTATCGGTTCGATCAATTGCCGAATTCAACGGAAGATCTATTAAAACGTGCCCGGGGCACGCGAAGATGAACGTGCGACGGTAACTTTTCGACGAACGGATAGCAAATGACAGGCTGAGACGACAATTAGTTCTGGAGCACTGAGATTGAAAGAAAATGCAATTTGAAATCAGCGGGCAAATGGTATTAACGACTATTGAAAAGCCAGAATTAAACCTTTAACTAATATGGACGCATGTGTGCATACACTATAAGACTATCGTTGTGGACTCTTGGTATATATATGTGTTTGTTGTTTTTTCCGATCGCGTGTTGTAGACATGATTATCCATGTATGAGATGCTAAGGCAACACAAAATGACAGGGTAAGACGATGAATAGTCCTGAAGCACTGAAAGTGAATAAAAATGCAAGTCGATATGTGCGCATGTATGCGTAGTTCCATTTTCGCGATTTCGCATTGCAGTCATATTCATCAATACATAAGACGAATACACGTGCGTTCTTTAGCAAATAACTTTCTTGCATTATTTCATTTGACGTAAATCAAGGATTATAATAATTACTTAATTGCGAAAAAGTATTCAGTAGTCAAACGGTTAACTTTGCCGACATTTGAGCACGGCTCGCAGTATAGAATAGAAGACCGCACCTTTCCGCGACATGCATTACTCCCACATTATCACACCTCTTTTCTTCAGCCTCTCACACCCCACAGCACGCATTCACTAGCTATTAAAGGGCGGGCGCATTTATTTGAGACAGACACCAGAAATTCTCCGTTAATTCCTGCCACGCCCTGTTTGACACGTTCAATGCCCCAATCGAATCGTCTGGTTCCTATCGAGACTAGGAGTCACCGCAAGAAGGAAGGAAAAGAGAAATGGCCGAGGAAAGCGACGAAGGTCGCTGAAAAGGTGGCTCGTGTATCTTCGAAAATAGGTGTCGAACCCTGCTGCCGGCGCGACTGACGTTAATTAAAAGCGTCCCACCGTTCTCATCCCCTTCTTCCACGGACAAGGAAGACGCTGCGATGGGGTCTCGATCTCGAAACCTCGTAATCGAACCGCCGCCTCCGAAAGGACGGCGAGTCGAACGTGTCTCCGAAGGCGGGTCCAATGATTAATTGGAATTTTTTGTCGCCCGACGAACGACGGAAAATTTCACCCTTTCGCTCAAGGCTCCGATTCTTACGACGCGCACAAAATCCCGCCGTCCAACTCTCGTCGCCGACGTCGCCAGACGAAGTGGCACATCATTCTCGATCCGTTGACACGTTAAACGCGGAGTCGATTTTAGTTGGCTGTCCCTTTAGCCGGAGGGTAGATATAGAAAGTGTATAAACATTTATGGGTAAGCAAGAGGCAGTGAGCGGAGAACATCTGTTTTGCGTAAGACGTCCCAATGAAATACATTAACACTTTGACTGCCGTGATGGTCACCGGTGACGGGCGCAAGAGATTTTACTGAAGATCCAAAACATTTGCAATGGGTCACCGATTTTCCTGCCCTTGTAACATATCAAAGGGGGTTGAAAATAACTCGGAAAAATGCAAGGCGCACCCCGAAATTCGCAATAGTTTCGGAGATATGGCCAAAAATAGATAGACGACGAACCAAAAATGCATTTAAAACAGTCACAAATAAGCAAACCAGCGTCTGGACCAAAATCACACATCATTCGCTGTATGGATCTGAGTAAAGCAAAAGAAATAAGATACAATGTGTACCATCCCATTAGATTCTGAATTTTTCAAAACAATAATGATTATTAGCGGATTTAACATGAATTCTCATCATTGAAACGGCTTAAACAAAAATTGTTCCGCTCACCGTCTCCTGTTTATACACAGCCGCGTCTCCCGTAGTTACACGTCACCTAAAAGTCAAATAAAATCGGTGCCGCGCGTAACGTGTTCAGCCTCCGCAATCTCTTACCCGCGACATTCGTAACGACGCACAATCGGCTGTTCACAGGTGCGGCGCGCCGGAGAGCCATTCCGATTTCGGTTCATTTCACAGACGACGGCGATAAAGAGCGCGCGGCCGGGTGCGAAGAGTAAGAGGCGCGCGACGCGGAAGTTCGGACGTGGAAACGGCGGAGGTGTGACTATAACGAAGCGCCTGCTTTACGAAGCGTGAATAAGCACGGGGGGACACGGCGTTCTTCCCATAAATACGCCGTTAAACACCGCTCCCACGGCCATTACCGATGCTCGAAGATTTCGCAGTCGGACGCTCGGCCGTCGACTTCCGCAAAAGCGCACGAGCGCCGATCGACCTTAACAGCAGGGGTACGGCGTGACAATTAATGACACTAATATTGTTCGCAATTGCCCAGGCAAAGGACATTTTTGTTCGCAAAAAATTTCCGAGGGTGGTGGCTTTAGCCGTACCATCTAATCACCCCTATGGTGTTTGCCCACCACCCTGGGAAGTCACAACTCCACGGACCTAGTTGGTACACCGGTTCTACCGAGCCTACAGGGGCGACCATTGGTTTATAATAACTTCCTCCCCTATTTTTTCCTCCTGCCACGAAGGTCCCACCAGAGACCTTGCGTTCGGAATTCCACGGGGGCTATGACCGCGCCCATGTCATAGCCGTTGGGCACGGCACTCGTTAGGAACTGCAATCGTGGTGGCATGGTGAGCCCTATCGCTCGGGTTAGCGCTTCGGCGGGGCTCTTGTAACAGGGCATTGTACTGTTCCGGCGCTGTCCTGGATAGACAGTAGAGGCTGGAAAGTGCCTCTCGCCCCGAACCAGTAGGGCAAGGGACCTGCACCCTGAGCAAACTGGTAGCAAGTCGATTCGCACTATGCGTTGGGCTGGTGCGCTTATTGGGCGTATCCCAGTGCCTCGCCCAAGAGGGCTGTCCTGGCGATTTAGGGGAACCCACAGGTGCAGCAACGTAAAGGACGTACAGTAAATCCTAAAAGACATTAACTGTTCGCAGAAAATAAATCAAGCTAGAAAGTCGTGTAAAGGGCATTACAACTGTGTCCGCAGTCTTCTCAATCAGTCACATGTTTTGTGTCGCGTTAACAAGACATGGGAACACAGTTGTATCTTATGTTCGAGTGTCGTCTTTTAGAGAGGTTTTCATTAGGCTTAGGTCGTTGTTTTATGTCTTTTGCATACAAGGGGTCAGAAAAATTCTGAAAGTTGCAGACACGTGGCGCCTATCGGAGGTTCTAAGTGTTGATGAGTCAATCTATTTACTACTTTAGATAGGGATGGTGATGACTTCGGCGTAGAAGAGCTAGATATGTCGGTCTTGAGGAAGCGACCACCACCTCCAGCGATTCCACTGACAACTCTAAGTCACTTTCTAGTAGCTACTTTCTACAGTATATACTAGCTTTACGGAACACGTCATTTTCACGCATTTCGATTTTCTTAACAAAAATGGTACAATCTGTTTGCATTTCTTTCTTATTATTTATGCTGACATCCATCCATTTGACGAAACTAATATATATCCAGATTAATATCATTCTGAGTCTTTTAATCTCGAAATTCTTTGTGTAGTATGTCTATCTGTATGGATGCACATAATTTGAATGCTCTGGTAAATTGAGAATTGACCCTAGTAAATCGTGTTCACACATAAAAGCATTACTCCAGAAATAAATGTCAATACAATTAAGGACTTCTTACAAACTAATCGACAAAAGTAACTACACACAATGTAGCAGCGATACCGTAAAACCAATATCTCAAATCGGCAGTGATTGGCACGGCGCACCTGCTTCTATTTTTACCTCCGTATTGACGTTGGAAACTCGTAATGCCGAAAAGCGATAAGTATCAGAAAGAAAAACGGATCTCAGTATTTTAGTTGCCCTTACGCCATGAAAACATCTCAGTAGTTCCATTTTTTTTACGTCCCATGCATTGAAGAAGAAAGTACAGAACAGTGGTCTGTTTAAGAAAACATTGGGTTTTGTTTATGTGTCAAATGGACGCGTATCCGTAGAGACGCGTACATAAGAAATGTCCCTAAACCCAGTGTTAACGAGTCGACGTTCGGGGTGCCGTGTAATCGAGTGGGCCCGAAATGAAAAGGGCATCGGAGCGTGTCGCACTTCGACTCCGCGCTTAATCGGCGAATTCGAGGATCCCGCGACTTATTCGTTTCGCAGCTAAAGCCAGTAGCGACGAGTTATCGAGTTATCGACCGCAGTGAATCGCCGTGTCGTGATAAATGGTTTATCCATTGGCGTTTTGCGGGGCGAAATTCAGCGAGTGCCGTTGCCGGCGTAAATTTTCGCCGGGCCGATCGACTTAAAGCAATTAAAGGTAATTAAACGGGTAAATTCCGAGCGAGCGTAAAACGCGAATTCTTTTCTTCCGTTTGGCCGTGGCGAGGGACGGCGGTGGGGGGGATTTAATGAGGAAAGTCGTTTTAGTTGGGAACTTTTTCGCGAAACCTCTTCATTGTCAACTTCGGCGATACGGTAAGGCACTTTTTCCGCATTTTTTTTCCTTTTCGTTCTGCCCGAAGCGCTAACGAAGTTTCGCCGTCTCGGATATCGTTGCCGTTCTTCCTTTTGGGGCGCAGTAAGTTAACGACGATTCGATACCGATAGCGAATAATCGATATTCTTCAATTAATATTCAAAACGGACGGGCTGACGCATATAATACGTCGGCCGCTAAATTTGCGGAAGTCCAGGGCGACAGAGGGAAGGCGACGATTACGATTATTTGCGAGGATATACGGCGCCTGAATATATGTACATAGGCGCATGACGAACGGTGCGGTCTTTAACTTTTTTACGCCGGAACATGAATTACGTTCCGACTACGTGTAGCGCGTTAGGTGTAACGTTCATTTTCAACGCGGTTATTTATGGCCGCTGTGGTGCGGCCGAAAGACCCTTTTCCTCCAAGAGGATCCAACCAGATCGCGTGGGCGAGATGAAACGAAGGAAGTAAAGAGAAAAATGCCGATACTTCGACCGTCAATGAAAAGCAAAGATGCGGAATAAATTCGACAGCTCACCTGTCCACCTCAGTCATCGCCCATAAATATCGTGTCAATGCCAATTTGCGTAAAATAACGGGTGGCGTTGGAAAATGATGTAACACATTTAATTGGCGTATCCGATCATTTGATGTTTGAATTACATTCTTTAAACCAGCATTTTGGCATTGGATGCGAAAAATTCCGTTACTTCGTCCGTTTATGAAAATTAAGGCTGCGAAATAAATTCGACAGCTCACCTGTCTGCCTCAGTCGTCTCTCGTAAATATCGTGTCAATGCCAATTAATGTCAGTCGATTTGTACTATTGAAAAATAATATAGCACGCTTAATTGGCGTATCCGATCAATTGTTACGTTTGAATTATATTGTTTCAAGAAAACAGGGATGATATGATTAATTTCAACTTTATTGAAATTTATTTAAAGAATTAAAGAATTTGGTTGGAAATGCTTTTGTTTTATAGATCTTTATTTATTATTTATCAACATATTTCCATATCCAAAAGTCATTGAGCATTACGGTAATAAAATTCTATAATCGAAAGCACTTTCAACTAAACAAGGGCTTTATGTTTCTTAATTATTTAAATAAATTTAAAGGAACTAGCATATCGACATTAGATACGTGTTCTAACGACACGAATAAATTAAAAACATGCCTAGGAAATGTTTAATCCTTTGATAATGGCACACATTAAGTCCTGACATGTAACTTTCTTTAATCAATATAATTCAATCATATCAATTGACTGGATAACTTAATTAAAGGTGTTCTGTCATTAATAACAACGCTCGGAATAAGATAAATGACACGCTATTGAAGAATCGACTGTTTCCTTGTCCACGAAAGAACACCTGCCGGCAAAATCTGCGTCAGTCAGTAACACTTTCGCCGTCATACCCGAATAAGGAAAAACGACCCATCCACCGGCGTCTTGCGATGAGTCCTGCGCGAGCATTTAATTAAAATCCCCCCAAACTGGAGGCCCTCCCAGCAGTGTCAAGTTTTCATAGCAGCCTGCACGGCGAACGGGACGGGGTCAAACCGGCAAATTTCCGGTATAACGCGAGGCGCGGAAAAATTCGCAAAATCGATGCAGCCGAAATTCACGAACGGCGCGGCGCGCAAACAGCAAACAATAAAGCGCGACACAATAAAATGATAAAAATAAAGCGCTCGCCGTAATTGAATTGCGCGTTCGAGCCGGTCGGCTACGTTTTCGGGGCCGCGCGGGCGAAATAAAATACGGGCGAAAGCGTAACTTAACGGGCCGATTCTCCTGTACGCGCCGGGCGGCTCCTCTTCTGGCGGA
This sequence comes from Cryptocheilus praepositus, assembly GCA_033815515.1. Classification (NCBI taxonomy): domain Eukaryota; kingdom Metazoa; phylum Arthropoda; class Insecta; order Hymenoptera; family Pompilidae; genus Cryptocheilus; species Cryptocheilus praepositus. The sequence continues at coordinate 3,319,523 of JAWWQZ010000227.1, forward strand.
GTGCAATATCGTGTTATCTGTATTTCGCGAAAATCCATTTGGCAGGACGTTAAGCTGACACCGGCTCGCGCGCCAATATAATCGCGGCGACTGGCAGATAAAGAGGGCTTTAATTTAAGTGCCACGAAGGCGCCTACTCGCAGGTCAACGTCCTGTGTCCCTCCGCTCCTGTCTTCCCGCTTTCCTCCGCGCCGCTCATTTTCTCTCCTTTCCTCCCTCTTCCTCCCTTGCCCTCTTTCCTGCCCTCTCGTTCGCCAACGCTGCCCTCTTCTGCGCACACCTCGCGGCGCTCCTTTCCTTCGTCCCGCTTTTCCGAACTTTCGCCAGCACGAGCAGCGCGCAATATGCTTAATGGACCGACACGACGAAGCGGGCGCGTTGCGCTTTCGCATCGTCGCGATTTTTACGCGGCCGAGGCTACACCGGGGCTTACCTAAGCACCCTCCCGCCATTAACTAATTGACACAGCCGCGGCGGCGGGCCGTGAGTGCGCGTGACACCGTCAAAAAGAGTAGACCGCCCGGGGAAGGCAGGACGTCCGCGGATCCCGGCTTCTCGGCCAACGAGATTCCGGGCTTAACCGGGGCGAGCGCCGATCGTTTCCACAAAAATCATCCCGCCGCTGCGCAGGAATTTTGCGCGATCGCAAATGAATATGCAGATCTCCGGCCCCCGCGGCGCTAACGTTTGGCCGGGTCTGAATTTTGCCACGACGGAAATGCGAGCGTGCGCGCCGGCAAGTTTGCGCGCGACGCGACGAACTGGTCGAACGCAGAGCGGATAGGGGATCCGTGCCGGAGTGCCGGAAGCGGCGCGAAATTTGGGTCAGCGGAGACAAACGTTGAGCCCAGGTGATTAATTGCGTTGCCGTCTGGCGTAAAGACGTTTGGCCATGTAAACGCGTGGGCGTCCGCATTGGGGGAATACGTATGAGGATGTAGATCCGCCGGTCTAGGTAAATGTACGATACACGGGGTGGAAGGATCCCGGGCCTGTTTGATCTCGACCGTCCGAGCACGTACGAGACGTCCACGTGGACGAGGATTCGGCGTATTCCGCCAGCCGCGTCGTAACTTTGAATTTCAATTTTCCTCCGACCCACCTCCTACGCCAGACGCTATCCGGGGCGCCGTATCCCCCGGGATGTTTCCACAGAATGCTCCGGAACGTGTACAGGGTGCGCACAAAATCGTCGTATAATAGCCATTTTTTAAATAAATCAAATGCGGGATATGATTCTAGTCAAGGAAAAAGGGGAGATTTGCTAGAAGATCTATTTACTGCGAGACATAGGATTTAGTACAAGTCTATTTACTGAGAGATATAAGATTTAGTAGAAGTCTATTTACCGGAAGGTTTAATAGAAAGGTTGGCTGTAGAGGGTGCAGAAACGTATGGTCTGAGATGAGCGACGTGTTGTGAATGGTGAGTAAAAGGTCAGAAATAGTTTGAGGATGGACGAGACATAGGGATATAGAAATACCGATATCACCCGAAATCGAACGTGTTTTTCACACTAACGGTGATAAAAAGCTACTAAAACGGATTGTTATATCTTGAACGTATGGTTAAAATTAACCAAAAACGATAAATTTGTATGCAATACAAAAACGATAACGGGACTCTATTGCCCCGAAGCTATAGAACAAATAGAAGCATTGGATAATACGTTTATCCCGATCCCTCCGTCTGTGGTTCTGGCTTCAGATATGAAGGAGAAATGGCCCAGTCTATTCTGCCTTGTTGCGATGTGGCATTTGGCAGTTAGACATTGGCTACAGTTCAAATGGCGCGAACGTCATCTTCGATACGAGTCGACCAACTCTTGGAATCCTATCGGCGTTGCCCCGGAGAATGGCGTATGACGTTCAAGGATGTGCGATATCGACCTTCTTGGCAAAATGTGGCATTGACGAGCGAATAAAAATGACGAATTTATAACGCGTACGCCGCGGACGATACGTGCACGACAGGACTAAATTGTAAAACATTCAACCGTCCGATTTTGCTCCACACCCGGCCATCGGACGTTTTAAAATTACAGATCGATTTTTTTACCGACGTAAAGGATCACTTGCGCACGAGACATAAATTCTATTCCACGAAATTTCCCTGAACTCTCATGATCGATGAGCTCGGCACTAAGCTCCACATTTAGATACTGCGAAGATCCGAGTGGGCGAGACCGGCTAGACGAGCGGCTGCAGCTTCTGATAGGCGAAAAAGGTCCGTCGAATCCTCCTTATAGATATTTCACGCGTCGAGATTGATGATTGCCCGCGCTTCCGGCTAATGCCTCCACCCTCGATCTGTTCCGCACCAAGATAGGGGCCCGACCCACCCCCGCACCCCCCTGCGCAACGTCCGGAGGAAGATAGATATTCGTAATTTCCCTGACTGCAAGACAGACCAGTCTTCACGAGTTGACCATCCTTCTCCCTAAACGCCTCAGCGTTCGGCTCAATATTCCGAATCGATTCCGGCCAAAGATGAAACTGCCATCCAAATACGCTTTCTTCGATATATCATACCTTCCGAACGCCACTTCCATTAACAGATTGAACGCCATGTCATGCATGGGTAACGGACAAGTTGCATGTTTGCAAGAAGTCGTGACAGTAATGAAGGTATTTATTGGCAACGACACACATAAGTGTGCATAAGTCAGAAAAAAGTACGCTGTACCAAGGAAGATGTAAAATCACAAGTGTTTTCATGATATGACACGGAGCAGTCATCATTTCTTCTTACCACTGACATTATTGCAAATTTCCAATAACGTTTATCGCACCAACGCTCCAGTTGTATCAGAAAAACCGACGAACCATCAAAAGCCCACATACCAGCGCATAGACATTTTAGATTCGACGGGAAACGGCGCTGGGCGATCAGCGTGTTAAGCGTAGGAAAACAACACGTCCGAGTTTCCGCTGACGTATTTTCATTCGCAAGGCACCGTAAGCGTTGTTGCATCGTACTCGCAAGCCAAAGGCGCTCAATCTCGCGGCATACATCACGTTTCAAAAGACGTCATAACTCCCGACGGCCGCAGTCTTCGCAAAGGCGTCGGGATCGAAAAAGCTCGCGATTTATCAAAATGCGGTGGGACGTCATGTGCACGGGGAACGTCTATTGCGCGCGAGCGTCGGTTGAGGGATGAGATGAAGAGGAAGAGGCGAGAACACTCGCGTTTTGTTTGACGTCAATCCCCGTGCAACGTGATCTGCCGATCCTGGATCGTCGTACATCAGGAGCTTGACGTTGGGTATCGTCGATGGATAATCGGCAGGTGTGAATGTCCTTGTTTGCATGTGTGCGGACAACATGTGTGGGCGGTTATGTTTACGGCGCGGGGATCGACGTCATGTGTGTTTGAGCGTGTTTGAACGTGTTCACCCAAGTGCGACCGTGTTTGGACGTGTAAGTGAACCTGCATGTATAATGTCCGGTTTGCTACGTTGGTCCTACCGCGATCGACCGTTACCACTGCTCAACACTTGCCCCTGAATACGTGTCTACACGACTAAGTACCGAAATGTCTAGATGCGCTAATGCCCGTGCACGTCGTTGTACTTTGCCACGCTGACGACTGACGAAGTTGTCGAGTGCGCAACCCGTCGGGACTGCGTATACACGGCGAAGAACAGCGTTAAAGATTCGGCGATTTGACGGACGTGGGAGGGTATGGAAATTGATGCTTGAGGATATATCATCAAATTGGTGGGGGAAAATATTTTTAATGCTGACGAGTACCGGGCACTGATAAGCAGGATGCATTTAAAACGTCGGAAATTGAGATCTAAACTGGGAACGCTGTATGTAGTAGCGAAAAGTTCAAATAGAACGCATTAAATAAAATTGGTCTTCTTTTTGGAGAGGGCATGAACCTAGTAGTGAAACGTTCGATAAGGTCAAATATAGTTTCGATTTCTAATTTTATCAGTTCATTTTGATTTGTCAGTGACCAATGTGTGCCAAGATTAAAAATATGTCTCCCACATTTGACTAAACGGCCAGTATAGTATTCACATAGAGTGTTAGGTTATTTTTCTAAGTAAAATTGTAAGTAGCATCACGTGCAATAAAGTTGTAACGCAATCACCGTCAACGTTTAAAGTCTTTTCAAATCTGGAAACCGCTCGCCGATTGGTTTAAATTCAGATTTCATATAATGATAATTTGAAGACATTATCAACATGTGATCGTATTTCGGAACTTAGAGCGTTACATTTACTGCTTCCGAATACACTCGATTAATATCGTCAGCTGCAATCTCCACAGCCTTTCTGTTACAGAATTCGTATAGCACGCAACGTATGTTCTTCACTCGCTGATCACTCGCTATTATCAAACCATCGATCACAAAACTGCGAATTCACTTTAATACAATTAAGACACACCCCTAAACACGCTCCACTCAACCCACCAATTTACTTATCTACTGTGAAATTGATCAATGGCAAAAGTTTGCCAGAACATTTGGCATATGTTTCCGATGCCTAATAAGTATTAGACAAGTAAGACACACTCATAGTTTCTGTAGGAGGCAACTTTTTTGGAGACACCAGTGGTCTTGAAACATGTCAAGCATTTTAATACCAAAACTGTAAAATGAAGCAATTTCCAACCATACCCTATTTTAACCCTTCGGCTGTCACGGCGGTGACCGGTGCAAAAGATTTGACTAAAAATGCAAAATATTCACTATGAAACCTATTTGCAATCTTGTAGAAGCAATTGGTATTGGAACGGTGCTTCAATACTTTGGCTTCTAACAACTCTGCGTTACCTTTATTTTGCGCGATTTAATTATACTCTGTCATAGGTACTTCTAACATAGGAAAATACGCGTGGCAGTCAACGTGTTAAAGCGAAAGATTCCACATTCCTTCATTATCGAAATAAATGATGACGATAAGCATCAACGCGGCGGCTAACGTTTACGCGTATGACTCCACAAACGCGCGCTGAAAGGGGTTCCTGCGGTATTGATTTGCGGATAAACAATCGTGAGAGGATTATCCGGTCGATAATGGCCGAAAGGGGCGACGGCGGGGATCGGCGCGATCCATAAACATCGGACTCGTGATAAATCAACTGGCCGTCGCGCCCATGGCTTATCAGTCACGCTATATTCATAGTCGCTGGTTCTGAGCCGGTGGTTCCGACCGGCTCTGTTGTCCGCCGGTACCGCATCCGGTACAACAGAAACCGTCGCAACGATGGACAATGAACAAGAACCTGCCAGTGACCTCTGCGGGTCAGGAACTTTCTACAATTACAGCTGCAGCCACGAGAGTCGGGAACTGGCGCGCCCGATGATCGATATTGAATCTTCGTCTTGGTTCGAGCGTAGCTGATGACATCGCGAGATAGCGACTACAAAAATGACGCGTGCGATTGCGGTTCTGCAAAATTGGGGTTCGGTGCGTTGTGATGAACGCCTTCCGGTGAATCTCGCGCCGTGAAATTTGACATATCGACACGCGGCCGTAAATCTTTTTCTTTCAGATCAATAATGCAAGGATCAATAATGTAATGTTGCTAATAGTGGGGGATAATGTGATAACTATTGTAATTTGGTTGAAAACGGAAATCTATTGAGAACTTTTGTTTGAAAATCTTTAAGTGTTTCGGGGTAGTCACAGTTGCCTGGTCTGGAGTCAGTAGTGATAAGTTTTCAATTGAATAATGAAGGAATATATCAAGCCGTCTGGCGGTTGAAAATATTGACTTTAGAACTTTCATGTATTCCTTCATTATTCAATTGAGGTAGTAGTAAAGTTGAAATTAAACGCATCGTCTACAATAATATGGTGTGTGTTAATTTAATGTCTGGGTGTATTTTTCTGATTTAGCAAACGTGAAATCTTACAGATGTTTGGTTTGTCCGTTTGTAATCTGTAAGTTTTCACAGTAGGTGTATTTTTCTCATTCAGCAAATGTGAAAACTCGCAGATGGTCGGTTGCTACTTTTATAGACTGTAAGTTTTCACATTTGCTAGATCAGAAAAATACACGCACACATACCAGTGCATTAAACCTTACTTTATTATCACGGACTTAAAACACTTTGAAACGTTCGAAAAAAGTTCTCAAAGTTCAGTATACGAGAAACGTAAAATTAAACATAAATTTTAAATATTAATAAAATTTCACATTCTAAATATTAAAGATAATATTACAATATTTTCATAAAAGTTTGGTTTTGCACGAAGTTTCAATGGAGCCATATAACTTCTTTCATTACTTTTAATTTCGATTAATATAAATTAAATAGATTTGATAAAAAATGGTATTTTACAAAAGCGGAAAATGATTAATGACTTTCAAAGCACTAACAAAATATGTTAACTAAAACAAGGCGCCCATCAGAAAAAACCGAAGCCCAATATAATAAACATGCTGGTTAAAGAAGGAAACAAGTACCGCGGAATGAGAATTGCGTGAGTAGAACCGATTAAGAAATGAACGGTGAAAAACTTGTAATATTGCGTGGCGGCGATTATCGACGTTGAGTCGCCGTCGGATTACTTATTTGGCGTTTTCCGACGATCCGCGCAGCGTGGGCCGTTAAATTGCAAAGTGTGCCGAGAATTCGCCGTGCGTTGCAGTGAAATTACAGTCGCGCGGAGTACATTTTTCTCCGGCGACGAGCAGGCGAGCGCCAGAGAAAGAGAGTGGGACGGGAGACGGACTCTCGTGTAACGATAAATTCAGCCGTTGACTCTGCAATTTTTGCGGAGCGCGGGTGTGCATCAATAAAAGGCAGCGCCTCCGAGTAAGTTTGCTCCTTCGATCAATCTTTCGCCCGCGCGACATCGACCGCGGCCAACCTTGCCTATGAGCAAATTTCTATGTCGAAATGACAGAAACCATTCATACGCGTCTCTTTCTTTGCATTTAAAGTGTCCGCAGAGACGCACGTGCGTCTCATTCGTATCGTTTCGTTTGTCTCTCCACGTCCGTCCGTTTCTGTCTACAGGATGGAGCGAAAATGCACTCCGAGTGTATGGAGGTTTTCTCACATCTGCTGAATCTTCCAAAATTGCGTCACGCGCGCGGTTGCCTTTAAAACGAATGCATAAAAATTAAAACGTACTGTTCGCGATCATTTTTAAAACTTTATGTGTCGCTTAGGATAGGATATCGGTCGCAAAACGTTCACTCAGAAAAGCCAATTAATATTCTCCGAGTAAATGAAACTTTAACATTTCCGCCGCACTCCGCAATCTTCACTTTCTGATTCCAGTAGTATAGGTCTACCTATACATGCCAGTGACATTCATTACGTCCCTCTGATCACTTTCGCTTCGCACGACTGTAATTTTAGTGCGACTCACAAATCTGTCATACGGTTATTATATTTATTTCTGGGCTATCGGTGAGAAAACGTTCTCACAGAAAATGGATACCCTTCTAGTAGATAAAACGTTAATATTTCCGCGGCACTCTACAATCCTCACTTTCTGATTCCCCGTACGTAAGTACGTCGTCCCACTCGATCTTTTTCGTCTTTCTCGTACTCTGGGCACCTCTTGAATCGCCTTCACGTGCATTGTCTTACCTCGCTGACCCTCGCGAGGTCATAGATCACGGGCTTCCTGGAGTGGCTCGCTGTATAAATCATCGGCCGCGCTGCTCGGCCTTAGCGAATATATCGCCCGCGTCCGAGGCACTTAATTTATCAACGGACAACGAGCGGCACGCAGCGGAACGCTACCAGCTCGCGGAATATCCGCACGAACCCTATAACCCGATCCTAGAACGTGTTCGCTGTCTTCGCGACCATCCGAGCACGTCCGGGATCGTTATCGGTATTATCGTCCTTATCGGCCGGTCGACGAAGATTTATGCGATGGATCCCGATCAATTTCGCAGGAATTTGTGCAGTTTTTAAACTGTCAACGATGTGCGCGTGGACTGTACACTATATTTTGTGTGTCTTGGAAATAATGGCGAGTTCATGCGGTCATTAGTATACTCATTATATCTGTCCTGGTATATTAACACTTCAACGACCGCTAGACGATTAATCGACTTTTGAGTTCCAACCGGTAGCCGATTAATCGGCTTTTCAGTGGTCAACGGTTATATTAGATAAAATAAATATCAGATGATATTATGACAATTCTAAATGACAATGAAATTACACTGCTTTGAAACCAAAGGATTCTCAACAACACATTCAGTATTTTTCAGTTATAGAGCTTTACAAATAAGCACAGACACAATTCCTGCGCGATATTAAAAACAGAGTCGGTCGTTAGTGAGTGGCATCTTCAGTCAATAGCGGTCGGTTAAGTGTTAATAGCAATGTATTATTAATCGGACGTTATCGCTACTACCGTCTTTATCGGCCGGTCGACAAAGATTTATGCGATAGATCCCAATCAATTTCGAAGAAATTTGTGCAGCTTTTAAACTGTCAACGACACGCGCGGCAATGTACGGTGACCCCCATATTGCAGGACTTAGAAATAGGGGCGCGTTCATACGCTCACTAGTGTACTCACTACTTCTATCGTACTATATTCTTTATTCATTGTAATTCAACTTTGTTGTGATGTCTACATTGTTACTTTTCGCTACCGCTTTCTGTCTTTGTGTACATTCAAAGTACCCGCATCAGTACATACCACTGACACCGAAGCTAATTGCCATCTTCCAACTGGGAAACCAAGGCTAACACCATGCGGTTTTGTTCTGTAAACTTCGAATGGTGGTCAAAATATCAAATATACATATTGTAACCTCCAACAACGATAGACTTCACGATTATGGCTGCATTGTTACCCTTCGATGAAGCTAATTGCCACATTCCGACCCACCGCAACACCGTCCCAACCCGGAAATCCACAGTAACTGCGCTAATTTATATGATAACAGCCGGCCGTAGCGTAGAAAAAGCGGCCGCACGCAAAGTTTGCCCAGAAACCCGAAGCTCAGTTTTCCGAGCGACGCATTAGGTATAACGTACCATCCTTTCATTGTCTTGATCGCCCTCTCCCCGGGCTCATTTACCAGGCTCTCATCAGGATGGCCGCTTTAATTGATAGACAAACACGCCGCTGCCCGTTCCGGATTGAGGGCAAATCGAAGGTCCTCCCCGTGGGGTATCGTATTCTTCCATTTATCGCATCGGCCATAACGAGTTTAAGCGAGGTACCGAAGGAGAGCTCTGAGAAAGGCGAGGCACGTGCCGTCGTCGGAGTATCGTGAAATTGGCATCGATCCCCTTCCGCCGAGGAGGCTCCCCTCTTTAATCTGTACTTCAAAAGAGTTCTGAGCCGTTTCGGAACGCCTCAGGGACATCCGCGAGATTGTGCCGACCGAAAAGGGAACGCGCGGCGGAGGGGGTAAAAAGAACGGGACGACAACGGGAAAACCCATTGTGCGGAGGTGCGGGTAATGCAGTTGGTTTAATTCCAACGGCCGACCAAACAAACCGGGAATTGCTCCGCTACTGTTTCGGAACTGGTGTGAAGCTGCTCGGGGAGTACGGGTACGGCCCCACCGATAACTGGGCCTGTTGGGATTCATGAAATAATATATATGTCAATGTCTTGTGAATATGAGGAAGATGGTGGGGAAGAGATTGTTGCCGGAAGAGTGTTGACAAAATTTGTCGCCTGTGAAGTTCTCTAATCAAAAGCACCTGTGAGTACTTCACCGTGTGCCTAAACGAAATATTTGGATGAATGAAATGCTGGGACTTTTATGGAAGTGGGAAAATAAGAACGATCTGCAAGGCGGTGTGCATAGAGAGGAATGATGCTAACTGAGTGTTAAAGTATTGTGTTACCATTCCAACCTATTTTCACTTATTGCCACACATCATAATTTAGTTGTGTGTCAGCCGTCTTCGAACGAGCGTCATTGCTCCTGCGAAGCGTGTTTTTCAGGGCCTTAAAGTCGCCAAATTTCAAATAGCCCATATTAGTTAAAAAATAGAACAAGAAATAGTCCTTCAAAAGCAGGAAATGCCTAATAGTGACAATTATGCACTTTCAAGATAACAGAGGGTTAAACATTGGTCAACGAACCCTATTTGCGTAGACGTAAAATTATACACAGGAGAAAATGTCAAATACCCCACATCAGTGAAAAATGGATACAATTTGTTTCTCGATCTCCCACCTATCAATTAACAATTATATTAATAACAATAATGTCCTTATTGTATGTCCTTGTTATTAACTTCCTTAATAATCATTTTCCTACATTGAACGTATTTCTGAAATTAGCGTGCTTGCTCCACGCCATGTTTTCAACATCCATCGTTCCTCGTACATCTCAAACCGACGCGTCGACCGAAGTAGGTACGCGAAGGAAAAAGAATAAAAAGGACGACACGACCAGGGAGAAGCCATTGTGCAGAGGTGCGGGTAATGTAGTTGCTTTAATTCCGTCGGCCCACGCCGCCCAAACAATCCGGGAATTGCTTTGCTACCGTCTAAACTGGCGCGAAGCTCTTCGGGGAATACGAGTACGGCCCTGCCGACAACTGGGCGGAGATGTAAAAGCCGGCCAACCGAGACGGAAACCTCGCCGCGATCCGTTTGACTGCGCTGCTTATTCTGCCTCGGCGGACGCCGCAGGGACATGCGAATCTTTGACGGTGGCCGATTTTTAGGGATGCAACGCGGCTAATTACGTGATGCCTTCAAATTAATGTGATTTACAAAGTGTAGACAGATGCAGGACCTTCGGTGGCATGATATTTTGTTGCTGAGTGTTTGTTAGATGTAAATTGTGCGTTAAAGATTTTTTAGCCGTGAGATGGTAATAATTAATATTTTTTAAAGTATGGTGGGTCGGGCGTTTATGTCGAGAGGGTTTCAAATAATGGAATTGTAACATGCGGCGGCCCTACTCGCTGCATCTGATGGTGCCAAATAAAGATACCACAAATGGTACGTCTTTATATAGTTGAAATGTGGGGCTTAAGTGCCAAAGTTTCGGGACCTCACGGATTTACTCAGGTGTATATAATATTCATAACTGTGTTAGCGTGTACAATAATGTATAATAAAATATAGTAGGAATATAACTAAACTGACACAGGTACAGGTGTTATAGGCTCGTGAGAGGGGAACGCGGGAGGTGCCGAAACAGGATGAGTTAACAAATAAAGTCTACATTTCAATCATAAAAAGACGTATCGTTTCAAATACTTTACAAGGGTTGAAAAAGCAGGAAGGAAATAATTAGTTTCGTTATAATGAGCTGGAATAAATATGAAATATGTGCACCCTTCGCTTGAATAATTCATGCCCCGTAAGAGCAATGGTGCTCGTTTGGAGCCGACTCACATGCTATTAAATGATGGTGTGTGGTAATAAATGGAACACGTTAGAACAGTAACAAAACAACTTATATGTGAAATGCAGAAAAACAGAATATATGAACATTATGTGTCGCTACTCAGAATTCACATCCATTTGTTTTCTTCACACATTGCCCTGCAGGTCAATTCAATTTTCCCCCTCTCAAAAGTCTTTCGGTATTCTATTGGTCTGATTTATTTCATGTTTCATTTTTGGTGGATTAACTAGGGGTGTTCTGTGCTCGGACGATTTTTCAGATGAGCATCTTTTGTCAGGATAAATTCGGAACAAAGTGTTCCAGCAACGTTGACCGCAAGGCATTGATATATTGGGTTCGTCAACAATTTTACGTGGTTAACCAAATCACTTCCTATCCAGAAGGATAGAAAATATTGAGAGAACGGAAATACGAAAATACTTAGAAGTTGCCAGAAGACAACAAACGAAACACTGAACACTTGTTCCGCCAAGATTTCGATGAAAATAAAATATATCTCTTAAATTTTTCCATAAAAACCGTACGAACATTTTGGCCAACTCAATATTGGTACTATTTCTTCAATTCTAATATTGCAAATTAGTAGTTCCAGTCCGTTCGTTTTTTTCTAACAATCACCTGAGTTCATGTACTATTTGCAAAAACATCCCTCTAATTGTTCAGAGTCCGTTCTCGCACAGTAGGAAAAATGCCAGCACCTCGACCGCTTCGAGGGAAATCTTCGTGCAATTTTCTAGACGCGCCGAATCGAATTTTTCACGTAACTCCGATAGTGGAATTTCTAGACGGACGAAGTTTACGTCAATCTCTGGAGGCCCGACGAAACAATTGTTAAGGGCCTGTCGGCCACTTTACGTTCGCTTTAATTTCAGCGTTTCCGTGCGCCTTGTACGGGAGCAGAATTGTTTCTGCTGCTCGCCCGTATATCTCCGGAGTTATGAAAGCTGGTAATACCGGCCCTGTGCTCACAGAATCCATCGGAGCGAAACGGTAACTTCCTCCGCGCAACTGCGATGGAATATCTCATCAAGATCGATAACGTTGATAGCACCGGAATATGTTAACATCGATGTATCGATTATGTCTGCCGCGCTAACGCGCTAGTCTCTCTTGGTAGATGGGCTGCCCGGCGAGCGAGGGAAAATGATGGCGACCTTACGTGAGAAAGTATTAATACACAGTAAACTCGTAATTTCATCGCTCGAACCTTATTAGCGCACATGCTCGTACGACTCTCGTCTGCAATTTACGATAATTTAATACAAGCATAGCGTAAACACAATGTATCTTCTTTATACAGATTGCATCCGACAGACCGAGTGCAGGATGGTCAGATGAGAGTGGACCCGAGAGCCGCCATCTTCGCTCCACGCCTCAAAACGTTCTCTTCCTCCAGTCAACTCGAATTTACCTTTCGACGTTTTTCCGTGCGCTTGTGCCCGGGGAAAGTGCGTACACCTTGCTCACCAAGAGATCCATTGCTGGACAACAGTCGCTGTCGATATCGCTCCTGGTCAATCCAACAAATGCATACAACTTGCGCACTCGCATTATTTGCTTCGCATGGCGGAAACCGGACGAATGCCCAGGCAAAGATAAGGTAAGGTCGTTTAACTATATAAGCTATACATTGGTATAAATTATTATGTCTTGTACTATATTATTCCCACCGTTGGTGATATTGCAAATTCGGACGTATGGATCTTTTCACAACATCGTTTTAAACAAATTAATTTGACCGGATATGCTAATTGTATTTGCAATCTCACTGGCACAAATTGTACTTAAAAAAAAAACGGTAAAATCGAATTTTCGCCTTTACAAGATGTTGCCGGTCATCGGTTAACATGGTCGATAGGACGCAAAGATCTTTGAACAACATCCTTTTAAACGGATTAATTTAATCGGCTACGTCCATTGTATTTGCAATTCCATTTATACAATTTATGGATCTAAAAAGAAGCAAAATCGAATTTTCCCCGTACAAAGAATTCGCCCGGACGCGATGCGCCGAACGTAATGTACTTTTAACATCGTTTTAAATAGATTAATTGAACCGTTTATGCCAATTGCATTTGTAATATCGTCGGCACAAATTACACATTTAAAAAAACGATAACATGGTATTTTCGCGATATCAAGAGTTCGCATTGACGCGATGCGCAGGATGTAAGGATCTTTCAGCATAATTTTAACCAGATGAACCTTAACGCATCCGCGAATTGCATTTGCAATATCATTGGCACAAATTATACATTAAAAAAAACGATAATATGGAATTTTCGCGATATGAAGAGTTCGCATTGACGCGATGCGCAGGACGTAAAGATCTTTCAGCATAATTTTAACCAGATGAACCTAAACGCGTACGCGAATTGCATTTGCAATATCATTGGCACAAATTGTACCTTCGAAAAAAGGAAAAAAATGGAATTTGTGCCATATCAAGAGTTCACCCTGACGCGGTGCGCAGGACGTAAGGATCTACTTCCGAGTACGTCCGCGTGCTGCAAACTGGCAGAGCGGAGTGCGCGACAAACTGTTGCCTCCCCCGTAATCATGTTTCGAGTCGGAGACCTTCTGCTGATCGGCTCTGAACAGAATCGCTCGCTCGATTATTCCGGCTGGATACGCGCCCGATACGTGGACCGGATTTCTATGAGAGGGTCGGCGTGAGCAAAGTGGGGCGAACGGGGTGGCTGAGAGGCGAGGGATCCGATCAAAGGAGGGAGGGAGAGAGAAATGTGTATCGCAGAATCGATGGACGAGGATCTCATTGCAGCGACCAGCTTCGGCATTCAGCCGTTTCATCATGGCATTGTGAGAACGATTCAGCGAGAAAGGGAGAAGGGAAACAACCGATGCTCCGCGATAAGCCGATAAATTGGTCTGAGAAAATGCGCCGAGCGCTTGCCAAGCGTTACGCGCGCTCATCGCTCGAGTTTTCGCCTGACGATAAGCGCTGACACTTTGAAGGATGTAATAGAAACGCTTACTGCGTCGCATTATTGGCGACTACGAAATTCAATTAATTGAAAGGTTGAAAGTTGAAAAAAACTCTAATCTCACCTTCACAGTGCCACTTTTATCTTGAAAGATTTAAATTTTCTACATATGCATTGAAAATTTCATAATAGTATGGATGGTCAGAGTTTTCGCGTGACGATAAGCGCCGACACTTTTCAAGATGTAATAGGAACGTTTTCCGCGTCATATTCTGGACAAACACCGGTCACTGATGCGTGAGGTGAAATTAAATTCTCTAAGGAATAAATTATTAGAGGAAAGAAAAGGAAATTCGCATAGGTCGATAAATATCGTTACCTTTTCCTATTGCTAAAATATAATTACGAATAGAGAGAGTTCTAGAATAATCGTTACTTTTTGACAGACGTCAGACTTCTCACTCCGACACTTCCCGACTGTTTTTCCTTTGTTCTACATATGCTTCGAACCTCACCTCCACCCCCTTCTCGAGAAACTTGATGCATATTCTCCCGAATACCGTTCTATACACCATTCTACAACCGGTCTCTAACACACTCTATTAAATAAACAATCAAATAATCTATTACTAACTAGTCTCAAATTGCACTTTCATCGATTACATTACGCTCGCTCGGAAATCTGCAATGCGCGAACTCACCGCCGACGTTCGCCGATAATATCGCGCGCCCGCGATTATATTAGTTCCGCCTAGGCGAATGAAGCGAATATGATTTTCGCAACGAACTCGCCTCGCAGCATGTCGGGAAATTGTTTACAGAGACGGGCGAATATCGAATACCGTCGTCGATCGTGCGCCGTTCCAGCCGACAATAGGTGGGTTATACGCTGTGTGAGAAAGAACCGCGTGCCTGGCTATGTGCACTCGCTGGCACCGTATAAAGATGGATGCAAATCGGAAAGTATGTAAATAGAAGTAAAAGCAGAGAAAACATCTCCCGCTCGACGATCCGCGACGATCGATCAGTCCCTTCTATTCTCATGCAAAGTGGACTTTAGCGAGTGAGATAGGGTGAGCGAAAGTGTGCATGTACTCGGAGGTGGAATCGAGAGGCGGAGAGAAAGACGAGGCTGTGGAAGGAGATAGATGGCTGGCGCATGGAGAAGGAAAAGAGAAGAGCTATCCATTATGCAGGAACATGTGCTTCTAATTTCGCAGCGCGATGAAACGGGCACTGTTTAGCCGAACGATTTTATTGTCCCCGAATTAAATTCCTTCGTCGATCGGCTCGCACGGCATACTGCGAAATCACTCGCGCGACAACGTCGCTCCTCCGGACTGGCGTCACGGGCAACACAAATTTCACGCGAAATTAACCACGGCGACGCGATTATTTATGGAACAACTAGATATTGTCAATTTAAACAAAATCCATTTTTCTTATTTCATTTTAAATAATTTTGTTACATTTATTTTATTATAGTGACAGCTCATTTAATTTCGAAATAATATTTTTTAATTATTGAATTGCTTCTCTGCGATACAAAAGGCAAATTATTGAAATGTTATTTTATTATGTTATGTTTTGATTATTATATAAAATTTTTAGATATTTTCAAATGTATAATCGGTACAAGTCGGCGCAGCCGCACTATAAGATTTTTGGAATTGCTGTTAAGGAATTCTGTAGTGAACGATATACTGTCGAAATCTCGGTTTTGTGTCAGTGAGGGTAATTATATTTGAGTGCAATAGCGGCGATGGCAAGACCGAGTAGAACGCAATTTCTTGTAATACGTTTTGACCCATAATATATTTCGGTTCTTATAAATTTCTATAATGTTGCAAAATTGAATTTTGTAGTAAAAATATATATGGTAGATACTAATTCCTTCTAATACGTTTCGACGAGAATATATTTCGAACGTAATCAACTTCTATAATAGTACAAAATGGAATATTATGGTAGAAGGGAATTGCTTCTAATACGTTTCGGCTTTAATATATTTCGGTCATATAAATTTCCGTAATACTGCAAAATGGAATATTATCGAAAATTACAAGGATCGAAATATACATGATAGAATGCAATTTATTCTAATATATTTCGAATACGGAATTGATAATCATCGAAACGTATTCTCACAACTGCCCCAACGTCAACTCTACCACCCCAAATACAAACCCAACCAACCATACCAACTAAACGTCCACACGCGCGCCAACCTCTCAAACCATCAAACGCCGCAACACTTAACCCAAAAATTCATTCCGCCGCAAAAGCGTATTTCCCCATATGAAAACGGCCTGCTTCCCTCAGAGGCCATCCCCTCATCACATCCCTTCCTCACCGCGCTGATTACGTGGGTCGCGCGTATTTATAGTGCGGAGTGTTTGCATTACGCATACATGAGCGAGCGCGTTGCACGTGAACGTTTCCATTCTCAAGCGTGCGACCGTAGTCGTCGGAGCGTTCGATCGCGTTCCGCTCGGAGAGATCGTCGGTGCGCGCGGTCCTGCATAGCCGGCGAGTTCAATTTATTTCAGCGGATAATGGGCGCGCGGAGAGGAGCCGCGAAGAAAGGATAAATTCTGCCGCACGGGCAAACACAATCCCCCGGCGTACCTTCTTAAAGCAAACTCGCCGCGAGTTTCGCTCGAGTTACTCCCGGCCGCGGGGGAAACTGTCTGACCCCTAACGGTCGATTTCCACTTTCCTGCGGCCCGTTCTCCTGCTTCTCAGACGACGGAGGGCAGACCGCGCGCGAGTGCTTAAAAATCTTCTCCCGGCGTTAGTGGGGGGAAGCTAAATCTCCCACAGTTCCTGAACGGAAATGTCTAAAGGGCAAACGTTCGCTACTGTGCTTAGGCGGCTGGTTTAGAGTGCTTGGAACTTTGCCCCCCTGGAAATCGGCGGCTCGAAGTGATGCGGGGGCAGACAGCGAGTGGGGGAAGACGTGTGGTGGGTCGGGCGTTGATGTCCAGCGGGTTTTAACACTTTGACTGCCATGATGGTCACTGATGACCGACGCAAGAGATTTTACTGAAGATCCAAAATTTTCGCAATGCGTAGCAATTATTATTTTATAAATGCAGTTGTTATTAGAATAGTGATCCGATCCTTTGGTCTCCAATATCTGCACATTATTTACATTTTGCATAATTCAGTCGAACGCTATAGTATTTCATATGTTTATATTCATTCGTTCTAATGTGGTAAAATACGCTTGGCAGTCAACGTGTTAAATAATGGGGTCATTACATGAGGAGATAGCACATAGGCAACATACAAAACTGTATTTACTGAAACTATATTATTATGACGACGAACTAACAAACTCCAGACCAACGGGTCATACAACAGAACTTAAGACCAACAGGTGACGAGTGAATATTTCTGATTCGTCATCAAACATGAGACTATCGTCGTTTTTCAAGGACTTGACATATGTTCGTATTTGTTTTGACGGAGCAAGAAAATATTTAGTAAATTTGAAAAACGTGATATTACACGCGAGCAGTAACCGAATGTAGTACAATCCGTTGGATTTAAATGGACGATTGAATTAAATAACGTAACATATTTCGTCGGCCGTCAGATTTAAAATTACAATTCGACGTGTAGCTGAGCTTGTTTGAAGTGAAGTTGTTTAACGCTAGGTTTACGGACAGTGTCATTTTTATGTATTTCGATTTTTTCTATTCGATATCGACTTTCATCCATTTGATAACACCAATGTATGTTCAAATTAATATCCTTCTGAGCCTTCTAATCTCGACGTTTTTAATGTGCAATAAATATTTAATGCATCAGATTCGCGCGTAAAAGCATTACTTCAGAAATAAGTATTAACGTAACCAAGAAGTTCTTACAAAGTAATCGTCAAAAGTATGTACGCAAAATGCAGCAGAGATGCTGCAACCTCAATATCTTAAATTTCCAGTAGTTGCTACGATGTAGCTGCTTATGTTCTTAACACCATATTCACGTTGGAAATACGTAACGCCGTAAAGCATTAAATATCACAAAAAAGAACGAATCTTAGCATTTCAGTTGCTTTTACGACATGCATATATCTTACAAGTTGCATTTTTTTCTTCGGTCCACACATTGAAAAAGAAAGTGCAGTACAGTCGTCTATTAAAAAAAATTGGTTTCCGCTTAAGTGTCAATTTTACGCATATCCGTAAACATATTTATATAATAAACGTCCGCAAATCATGTTCCCGTACGAATTCCGCAAAAATACGTCGCGCCGGAAGGTTCGGATTCGTAGATTCGTAGAACGGTCGCCAGCACGGGCGTTTGCGCGTACATTAAAACGCCATTACGTCGCAGTAGTACAACAAAGACATGGCCAGGCCGCGCTCATTAATCCTCCGCGCTAAATTCCGCGCGATAGCAGTCGTACGACAAACAGAGCGACGCCTCGAAAAACGGGGGCGCAAAAACGCGAGAGCGCGTGTCTGTCTTTATGGAAGGCGAGACAATTGATTCGCCGACGGACGCGCGCCTGCTAATATCCTTCCGGCGTCGTCTGTTAGCACTGACCGCACCCCTGCGAACCCCTGCGAAGCCGCAGAAAGGGTGCCGGTGGAAGACTGGAGTGGGAACGCCCTCGTTTCAATCAACTTTAACGCGCGCTGGAAACATTAAGCATTGTCGATCACACGACCCACCTTCGACCGTTATCTTTCCTGAATTTGAGTATCCTTTCTTCTTGACGCGTCGTCTATCTTAGGCGTGTCTGAGGATTCCGATGCGAATCGTCGGTCATGTGTCGCGGAGAATGTTTATTGTGATGGACGCCACGTCGTTCACGAGTGGAAGATGGACAGGGATAGTCAAGCAGTTGCAAGGAATGTGAGCATTAAAATACAGATGGACGATCCATACTTGCGCGTATATAAGGTGATAAGACATGCCACGCGTTCCTTGAAACTTTGTAACTTTCTGTGTAAAGGTTCAACTAGTAACCTGCATTAGTAACACGTTGGCTGCCTTGGGGGTCACCGGTGACCGGCGCAAAAGATTTTACTGAAGATCCAAAATATTCGCAATGGGTATATATTATTTTATAAATGCAGTTATTGTTAAAATAGTGATGTGATCCTTTGGTCCTGCAATACCTGCATATGGTGTAAATTTTGCATGATTCAGTCAAACGCTGTAGTATTTTATAGCATCGCCGTTCTAATACAGCAAAATACGCACGGCAGTCAACGTGTTAAGGAATGCATGCATATATGTGTGAATGCAGAAATATAACAAAAGACGAGATAGGTCGGCACTCAGTATTGGCAGTTCTTATGCAGCCACATTTTATTTTTGTAGCGACTCTCATCGAATGAACTTTATTTACTACATCGCATCTCAATCCTATATCGTCTATATCTAAGTCCACTTTTCTCCCCTACCCACCGCGCGTCATTCGACAATCGACCCACTCGCCGGGCGATCACGGCTGCTTTATAAATCACTAAGCGTACACTGTAAACCGAACATCATCGACAAGCGCCTCGCGACACGTTCATTTCCATAAACGCTCAAGCCTCTCCCGTCTCCTTTCACTCTCGCAGCAGACATATAGCGAGGACGGGAGAAGAGAATTCAGCGGTCCTCGGTCCACGATGCATCATTCGCCGTAATGGTTTAAAAGCTTCTGAGGCGTCGCCGTGTGCGGGACCGAGGTGGAATGGAATTGAAGTGAGAGACGGAAGGAGGCAAGACGCGCGGGGAGCGGGTGGAAGGCTTAGTTCGTGGATAAGTGCCGTATTGGCATTTGACTGCCGGCTAGGGGCACGTCTGAGAAATGTACAGCGGTTCTCGAGGAATGGGAAATGGCTTGGCTGGGATGTGCTGCCGGTATGAAGACTCGCGCGGATGGAATGGAACGAGAAAGAGAGGGTTGTCTGAGCCCATTGACGTTCGACGAGCATGTGGCTCAAAGAGCGCGTTTCCGTCACATGCGGACTCTACGTGTTTCGCTCGGAACGCTCGGAACCGTTAATCGGACCTACAAAACACTTTGTGACCAGAGAACGATGTCCAGTGATTGGAAATATGTGCGAGGCAGGTGTAAAAAATATTTTTGCGCGGAGACTGATTTTGGGGTTAGCACGAAAAGTTTGATTCTTTGTCGAAAGTGGGATGGAAGCCGCTTTTTGGTTGAAAATGGAAATCAATTTTGTTTGAACGTCTTTACATGTTTGGGTGCAGCCAATGTTCCAACATTAGGAGTCAATAATAATAAAGCGTGTGTTAACACATTGCGTACGGGTCACGAGAAATCTCGTTTTAATGTTGACCGGTACGTTGCTAAAGTAATGAAGCCTTGCGGCAATTTTAAATGGTATAATTGCGAAATAAATAAATGTTAGAATGTCGAAAAAGTGTACACGTATCAGTCAGTATTAAAAAAAGCTTGTATGTATTGTACTCAACTTTTTAGAACGTTAAAAAATGTGCGAGATCTGGGTGAGCAAGAAAACCGTATGCAGTGTGTTAATAATGTTATGTATTGGTGTAGTTTTTGGTTACAGTAAATGTGAACAATTTCAGGTGTTTCCATAATAAAATTCCGCGTTTCCATTAATATCAGCATGGAATTCAACGTGTCAAATTTAGCGTAACCGAAGAATTACGATCACAGCTTATCACGTCCCGTGAAAAAGCTCAACAGAGCTGAAACCTGCGAAACAGTACTCTGTGCCCAGCTCGCACGACGGCCAAGAGTATTCCGTAGTCTGAGGCGTAAATTTCGTTGCCCCCCGACTTCTCGAGCGTCTCCAGCGAGCAGCATCGCACACCACGCGCAATCACGCTCGCTTCTCTCTCGCCAATCGGCAGATCGCCACGGTTGATGGGACGAGCGGCTACAAAGGGACATTCCTAACTCTTCGACGTTGCATCGCGATTGGCGCAATACAAATGTTTCAAGGCGAAAAACGAGAGGGTCAGTTGCCAAGTCGCGGCTAATGCTTACGTGCAATTTGCAATTTGTATCTCGCAGCCGACTCTCAATGCGGCGCCTTATCTGATCGCGGCCCGGCACGGCGATAGCATGATAACAGGTGGGCACACTGCGTTAATCTCGCGCCTGAATAGACGGCCTAACCGAATGTAGATGTTATCCGGGAACGTCGCAATTCCTGCGAATTCGCCGACTGTCTGTAACGATCGAGTTCTCCGCGACGGTGAGACCGAAATTCTCCGATTAATTCGACACCGGCCTCGCAGAAGTCCGACAGGATTTCTACGCGACGCGCGACCAATTTTTTAGCCGGCGGGTGGTACGCGGCGAAATACCGAAAAAATTCGGGGATACTCACTGCGTTCAGTTGTACGAGCTGTTAGCGACGAATATCAGCGATTTGTGGCTCTTGTTTGAGAAATAGGAAATCACGAAAGTGTAGTGTGTTTGTATAAATACAACATTCATCTCATCCATCAACGCTTATGATTGCACTCTGTGAGAGAGCAAGAAAATTGACAAACACATATGTGGGATCTCAAATACAGGATCCTTTAGTTGGGGAGGAAAGGTCACCTATGATCCTCAATTATTATATTGATGTATCATAGGTGACGAGTTTGTTGAATTGTGTTATATGGTTGCTTAGGAGTCAGTGGACAATAAGACGTAAAGACGAAACGACGAAAGATTAGAAAATAAGACGAAAGTGTTCTGATTGTGTTGTTATTGTTTATAAATATTAGACTATCTAGTTTCACGTATTAAATTGCTACACATAGATACGTTCATAAATGTTGCAAAGGGTTAAGAGATTGAGTAATCGGCGCTTGTTGCTTGGCTTCGCCGGATATTCCCTCATTCTCACCTGAAATTGACCACCTACGCTGTCTCGTATTGACATCATTTGAACCCTTATATCCGCATGGGCAACAAGGAAATGCATTGTCCGTGGCGCCACTGGCTTGCATCCAGCTTCGAACTAATGGAAACTATTGAACGTCAAGTTCTCGGGGGGCAGATGGGTGGAAACGAAGGAAGCCGACGGTAACTTCGATTGATATTAAACCGATACTATGCAGCGATGTAGCCAAGAAAAAAGCGACGTTATGCAATACACACACTGGCACAGATATTTCGCACACACCGCCAACGATCGCAATGCTTTTGCATCTCAGAGTTTGTCGCCTACACACGCAAACCTGTTTCTGCGCGTATGATAGAGTGCGTATACGAGAAAACGCACAAGAAAAATATTCCGAAACTTCAGAAGTAGCTACAAAATATGTCGTTCGCGACAAATTTGAAACAAAAACAATTTTCATGCGGTGACTAGGGACTATAAAAAAAGTCTCGCATAGGAAATACCTCGAAACATCGAGATGTAACTGGAAATGGCTTTTTCAAATAGGAAAGAAAAAATTATATATGAGCCGTTTACTTTGAAAGTGGCCTAACTCCATTTATCTTCAAATCAAGATAAATAACATGAATTTGTACATGTAATCATGGTAACCAGAAAATATTGAAAAACGGAAAAACAAAATGACATATATAAATACATTTTGATGATCAGGAACGCGGATTTTCTTGCGGTGACTCGGTTCAAATTACTTTCGTCACTTCAAGATACTATCTCGCACTCGTTCACACTTGACATTTCTTTCGACACGTTGCAGTCGGTGATCAGGTTTTACGACGATTGTTCGATTAACCGCTCCTGTCTGTCGTGACAACCACTCATGCGAGAACCGTCAAGTGAGTTCAAGAGTAGCCACCATTGAGTCGAATTAGAACAACGAACAGTTCCTAGATTTTTCACATCACCCATTGTGATCAACATGTTTTTACGCCCCGCACAAAAGGAGTCTCGCAAAAACAACGATCGAGGATATTTTTTCTCGCAGATCATTGCATAACATTCGCCTGCCGTCAAAGTCATTGGAGCGTAAGTCACGCACAGTCAGGCTGCGAAGTACGGAACAGCCGGCGCGGAAATAGACAGAGCGGAGCGCTCAAAGAGACGGAGAAAAGAAAGAAGAAAGGAGGGCAAGGGCGCGCCGCGGAAAGAGGGAAAGAGGGAAAGAGGCGAGTTACAGAGCTTTGTGCGGGGACATTGCTGGCGCTGCAGTTTCATTTCGGTTCGAATGGAAGCGCGCTTATCGCTTGTTTATCTTACGCCGCATTGTTATTTCGCCCGTTCGCCGTTCCGTTCCACTCTTCCTCTCTTTCTGCCCGACTGCGGGCGTCCGGAAGAAAGGCACCGAGGATAATTGAACCGTATCCTATCGCGCACTCCCGTTATCCTTCGCTACAAGTAAGATCTCTCATCGTCGGCCATTATGCGCCCGGGCTCCGGCGAATCCAATGGCGTAAGTCCGAAAATTTGTATGGGCAACCGCCTCGGGAGTAGACCGAAAGGACGTTGCTGCCGACTCTGATGCAGGAAGTTGTGCGCGCGGCTAATTTTCCCGCCTGAGAGTGCTCTCGACTTTTCGCCGCTGGCGGGGCAAAGAATTCGAATGGCCGAGCCAAATGTGTGCAACGAGTGGGATGAACCGAGCGAAGGTGTAGAATTTTTGAAGCGCCCGAAGTGCTGATCCGGATGAAAGGATTGACGGTGTAAGGATGTTTAACGTCGCGGTGTAAATATTTTTATTCCGTGGCGTTTTTGCGGAGAATTGCTCGGTAGACGAGGAATATGTCATGCAGGAGAGTTTTAGGGCTGGTAGAGACCAATCGTACGTTTGTCAAAAACGCGGGGTAAAAAGTAAAATGGACGCAGACATGCCTGAGAGCGATGTAAAAGAAAAATGATTGATTTATTGTGTTTAACCAATAACGTCTTGGATCGAGAGTATGGAATATAAAATAGAGACCACAAGAAATGTCGCAAAGAAGAAACAAAATATTGTCTTTGGTAAAAATACTGGAATGTGAATCATTGAATGATCACTGAAATCATGCTTGAAAATCCACTGTCGCAGACCTATACTACTGCAGAATTTACCTTTACCCCAGCCGTAGCCCTTCGAACGCGCGGCGTAAAAAACTAAACATCATTCGAGGAATCGATCAAAGTGGTTTTTTTCCGTCAGCAGCATTGTATCAGAATATTAAACGCTGACATTTTTGAAGACGACACAATATAAAAACCATCCCTAAATCCGCCACAATTTTCATCGATGATCTTCTGTCGCCGAAAAATTGTCTTTGATCAAAAAGATCTGAAATGTGAAATTCAGGCGGGAAAATCCACTGTCGCAGACCTACACTCCCGCCGAATTTACCTTTACCCCAGCCGTAGCCCTTCGAACGCGCGGCGTAAAAAACCAAACGTCGTTCGGGGAATCGATCAAAGTAAATTTTTTCCGTCAGCAGCATTGTGTCAGAATATTAAACGCTGACGTAACATGGAAGAAGGGTGAATGACGGGCAGGAAGTAACGTCATTTAGAACGATCGCAGAGGCAAGTCACGTGCGACGTTCGCTCGTCCCTACGAGCAATATCGTGCGTCTCGCCGCGTCGGTCAACAGGACCACGATATTTATGCGGAGGTGCGTGGGATAAATATGAAAGAGACACTCGTCCGTCGGCCCGGACAGATTTACTGCCGCGATACGAGCGTCTGGACCACGAACGCCGTTTCCGGATACGCCTTTAAGTACGAACCACGAAGGCGGAAGTTCCGCGAGGCTGTCGTTCACGAATTACAGACGGAAAAGGCGGTAACGGCTGGCCGGCGTATTTGTCGATAAACTCGTGGCGTTTAAATTTCGTGCTCGAAGAGTGGGATGGGATTTGTTGCGCGCAGGATGGGTAGCGAAGAGTGCGGGGTATGAGTCAGAAAAGGTGTGCAGGCGAGTCATGCAAGAGTAATGTGCTAAGAGCCGGGGCCAGAAGAATGAGTGTGGACGAAGAGAATAACGGTGTAGAATAATTGTTAGATTGATTGCGGACAGCCTGGCTTAAGATATACTGTTATGAAATTGCATATATTGAAATGAAGCTTTGTGGTCTTCTGGGTATGAGATTCTGCGGTGTTGTTTATTGTTCTTTGAACAAACCTTTTCTGCACGGCATGATGCGGAACTGTAGGCTTCTGCTTTAGGAATAGGTTCTTTGCGTTTTTGTTAGTACCTTATTTTTTTCCGTCTCTATTTCATAAAGTATTCATATATTCATAAAATACGGACTTTTTGCGTACACTTCAGCCGCGCCGCATAATTTTTCAGAATATGATCATTAGGAAAATTATTTCTGATTTACACACATTTTCCCGACGATCCACGGTCCGTTCGTATCATTTTTCTCCCGTCTTCGTCACCACTTACCATTCCGCAACTTCCCATAACGCGACTTCATACAACGTGTATCCCATTACCCACATTACACAATCGTCCATCGTGCGTTCACAGTGAGAAGTAAAAACACGTGAAAGCGTCACTAAGAGAGCGTCCACCGATTTCTCGGCGACGCAGAGCAGCTTCGCCGCATCGAGGATCGGATCCTTTTTGTCTTCCCCTTAATTCGCGGAAGAGGCTTAGACTTAAATTAAAACGCGAAGGGGAGTCAGATTTACAGCCGCGATCACGGCGTCCCTGAGAAGTAACGTTCCCGGGGTCGGCCGCCTACATCTGACTCTTTTAATTTACGAAAAAGATTACGCGCGGGGAAATTAAAATGGTGAGAGGGCAGAGAAGAGGCGCGACGCGGGGCGGGCCTAGAGACGATGTTTGACAGGTTTACCGGGAATGCGGCCGAAAAGAAAGAACCTGCTTGCCGGGCGCTTTCCAGACTCGTCCCTTTTATTCGCGGCCGCGTCGCGAAGGAGGACATCGGGCGCGGCGCCGGGATTTGCGCGGGAATTAAAACGTGAAAAGCCGGGAGGGTGGGCCGAACAAATTTACAACCCTTCCGGAGGTGCGCCTGGAACGCGACGGCTGAGGGAACAAAGGGCGGCGTCGGAATATTTTCCGAACGGCGACTCTTTTAATGCGGCCGGAATGAGATTTCACGGGGAAGCTAAAAATCGGACCGAACGGCAGCTAGAGTGGAACGGACGGGCCGATCTCGGGAGTGAGGCAAATTTCTCGAACGGTATGGGGCGGCGCTTGCACATGCTCGCGTGGAAAATGGCTACATGGGAGAAATCGGGAGGAAAAAATAAGTACCCGTTTTCAAGAACGGCAAGGGTGCATCGAGCTTGGCCATGCATCCGTATCAGCCCTAGTCGAATACAAGGGCGTAGCAGGACACACCATTCGATTTGAACAGGTTGATACTGGCAAAGTCACAAGATTATTTTCACAGGAAACATCGTGGGGATGTACATAGAAATCCCCAAAATGCTGAATAACCCAAATAATCTGAATAGAGTTTGAGGTTACTAGGTGTCATCCCGGTTTTTTAACACGTTGACTGTCGTGCGTATTAGAACGGTGATGCTATGAAATACTACAGCGTTTGACTGAATTATGCAAAATGTAAATAATGTGCAAGTATTGAAGACCAAAGAATCGCATCACTATTCTAACAATAACTGCATTTATAAAATAATTATTACTACCCATTGCGAATATTTTGCATCTTCAGTAAAATCTCTTGCGCTGGTCACCGGTGACCCCCACGGCAACCAGCGTGTTAATTGACTACCTGATCAATTGACTACATCTGATTGGCTGAGACACCTCGTAAGGCTATTTTTTCAGGAAACCTCGTGAGAATAAAAGCGAAATGTCCGAGTCGTGCTTCTTTTTGCTATTCAAATGCGCTCTCTTCAACTGACGTCGGCGAAGGGCGTCCCGTTGCCGAAATGAAAACGAAAAAGGCGACCACGCAACGTTGAACGCCTACGAAACCGGATAGATTTACGGCCGCGCGCACTCCCACCTAAACGCACGACGATACGCGGTTAAATAAAAATGCACGGACCGTTTTCGGGAGGCGCCTCTTTAAAAAGGGGTGAATGCGGTCGGTGGGAAAAATTTAAGCGCGTCGCGGATATCGCCAGCGACGCCAGGAAACAAAGAGCGCGCGTATTTATAATTCACTGATAAGCCGGCAGAAACGCTATTTGCATAAAATCCTTCGCAGCTATCGCGTCGCGACGCCTAAAATATCCACGCATTAAATGCACCGCCCTTTTGACCCTTGGAGAACGGACCTTCGCAGGCCGGTGACGGGGTCCTCAGAGACTCAGGATGATAGTCTACTGATTATGTTTACAGTCGCTGGGGTTACACCGATTTTCTATGAATACGTAGTCGGATCAGAACAAATTCAGTTTCATTCTACCACACGTTACGCGTACGTGAAAATGCATATTCTTTATTTACTAGTTTGTTAGCATATTCTTAGTTTGTTAGTTTTCAATCAACTACAATGATTTAGTTAATATGTGCTCTTCACAGTTTTACGTCCAGTTGCTTCTATGCAATTAATATATTTATGAAAAGTCAATTCTCTGTATGATACTTTATGGAAACATTTTCTTTTTTGTCTTTGACGAATCAATATTTATTTCGAAAGGATGTTTGATCTCCCATATGATAAAAGCGTTAGAAACGGTAATGTGAAAAAATTTTACCGATAATTATTCTCCGCATAGTTACTGTTTTTGGTGTGAACCATATGAGGAATACATTTTGTCTCTAGTCGCCATTACTTTCAATTATACTTATTTGATGAACACCAGCGCTGTTGTCCCGTTTGACGTTTTCCGACATAAATTGAAGCAAGCGCTATCGCGTTGCTCGGGATTTCCCGACAAGATTTTCTGAAATACCTCTGGGACTCAAACAGTTAATATTTACTTTGGAAGGATGTTTCGTCTGTCATATCAAAAAAGCGGAAGTGCGGCAATGTTAATATAGTGCATAAATAAGGAAAGCAACCATATACACCCTACTTCGTCAAACTAGTGCTAGAGACTGATTTGTTCGTGAAAAAATTTTGCGTCCGCGACCATTATTTGCGAATGCCACACAATACAACTCACGCGGCCTTCCGCATTCGCAACTAAAAATTTACGTATGTCTCACGTTTCCATTTTGACCTCGTTTGCAAAGTTTGAACGCAACCGGTCAACTGTGAGATTTACCCCAATTTTTTTAATAAATTGATGTGTGTTTTTCATAAATGGCAAAGAAGCTGCGTGCCAAAATTCACAAATAATTGGACACCCACACCCCTGCCCCTCCCCTCGTAAGACAAAATGTCATTGCGAAGCTAGTTCGCAACGCATCACGCGCCAACGGCGTTCGATAAGCAAATTCGTTGTTTCGCGTGACTGCGATGATCGCGGGACGCGTCAATTGCATTGCTGGCATCCGGCGCTAACGATATCCGCGATGTTTTTTGTTCCTTTCATTTTCATGTTGGACAATAAAATCCGCGATCAATCACGGCGTTTGGCGAAGTCAAGATTTAACGAGTCGCGATGGGCTTGCCGCTCGCGGGCGGTGGAAATTAACAAATTCAATTTGTCAGGCATCTCGCCGGACCGCTTAACGAGGCTGAAGGCGATTTCACAAATCCGCGGTAAAATCCGCGATTTATCATCGCAGGGGATCGAAGGATCCACGACGACGCCACCGGGAATACCGAACACCGAAGGGATCCGGAAGGGTGCTTGATTAATATCCGGATTAATTTGTGTCGCTTAATCTGTTCGGGAATTAATCTGTGAGGCCGATTCAGTCGGAACGGCGCGACATTTTCAGCCGATGTCGTTCGACGATAGATATGTGAAATTGCAGACGTGAGTTTGAAGACATGAAATCGACGTGTTTGATTCTGGGTATGGGGCCTGTAAACTGTAATTTAAAAAATACTGGCTGCGAAAGCCTTAACTGCTAGTCGACTTGTATCAGCACAATGAAAACATTGAAAGGCTGTGATATATATAAGAGGCTGAATACGAATAAGAATATTTTTGTGATATATATGTATACACGTGGATGGGTTTGTTGAGCATTAGAAATCGGAGTAGTGCACAGCAGTGATTTGTTTCGCGCTATTCCGTGCGGAAAGGATTAACCGTGAAAAATATAATTTCATCGCATTTCCTGAAACTTCGAAATCTTTGTATCGTCCCGAATTAAATATTACCACGATTATTCGTACGGCCATTGGTATTAATACGGCCGTCCTTTTTACTAATTAAAAAAGAATATACTCCCCGCAACAGCGACATCCACATTGAATAAAGCCACGTGCATAAATTTCATTCCAGAGCTCCGCACTGGCGGAATCCCGCCGACCCGCCGTGGCAATTTTTTACTCTGATCACACCCCCCACGGCAGAAATCCGTTACGCTCCACAAAGCGCACGTTTCCGTTCGAAAATAATTTACAACCGCCGGTCTGATCATCGGCGCCATATCAAACGTATCTAATTCGAAACGCGCGCAGCAAATTAGCAGTAAACCAGCGCGGTCGGATTAATTAGTTTGGAATAAGTACAGAGACGATTCCAGGAGCAGACACGTTCGTGATATTAAAAACATCGAATCCGTGTGGCGTGCACGAGTGCTAATGACATTGGGTGCGCCTATTCGCGCTCATTTCCGCGAGAACCGGTTCGGTTAGAACGTTAACACCACGTTCACGGACATTTCTTCTATACATATCTCTGCGGGCACGCGTCAGATTGATACATAAATGAAATCTAACAGTTTCGCGAACGTACAACTTTCTGTACTTTCTTTTTCAATGGAGAAAATAAAAAAAATGAAACTTCTAAAATGTCTTCATGCAGTGAGAACAACTGAAAACTGAGATACGCTCTTTCTTTTGGTACTTGTCACTTTTTGGCATTACGAGTTTCTAACGTGAATACGGAGATAAGAATGTAACCAGGTACGCCGTGCCAACCACTGCAGTCTTGAGATATTCGGTTTACGGTATCTCTGCTGCATTGTGTGTACTTATGTTTAACGATTACTTTATAAGAACCTCTTCATTAGATTGCAATTAATCCTGTCATGAGTGAGGCCAATTTACTAGAATTAATGTTCAATTGATGACCGCGTCAACATTACGTGCATTCGTAAAGATAGATACACCATATAAAGAACTTCGACATTAACACTTTGACTGCCACGGTGGTCACCGGTGACCGGTGCAAAAGATTTTACTAAGAATGCACAAATTTCGCAACGAATCCTATTTGCAATCTTGTAAAAGTAATTGATATTGAAATCGTGCTTCAATACTTCGGCTTCTAACACCTCTGCGTTATCTTCCTTTTTGCACGATTTAATCATACTCTACGGTATTTTATCGCATCGCAGTTCTAACATAGAAAAAGACGCTTGCCAGTCTACGTGTTAAAAGGCTCAGAATTATATTAACGTGGACATATATTAATTTTGTTAAATAGACAACACTGAGTACAATGGCAGCAGTGACTTAAACAACCCCTGTCGTTTTTGCTGCGGAAATCAGAATGCGCAAAAATATCGTCGGTGTCGGAGTGGCAGGCGCCGCGACGCTTCTTTCGGACGCGCGCTTTTAATTAACATCCGCATTTGACAAGCGGCATCCAGTCGCGAGGTCGCGTCCCCGGTGCCCGCGAAGAAAAGGCGTGAAAAGGTGTCGACGCCCGTAAGGCACGTGAAACGCGTACGAAAAAAGACGGCGCGCGCGACTATCCGCGATGTTTAATTAATGGCAGCCTTTTCGACGCGCAATATTGCGAGGCGGGGGTGCGAGTTTCGTTCGGAGGCGTTTAGCAAACGCATCGGCGCGACGGCAATTAAATGGCGGTTGCTTGAAAGTGTTTATTGTATGCGAGGGTGCACTGAAACTGACGCACTTCGGAGCTTACGCCAGTTTGCCACAATGTGTGCACTGCACGAGGTGGTGCGAACTGCCGAAGCAGACGCATTTTATGGTCTTCATTCGCTGTTACCGCGGCAATCGGGCACCCTAACAGTTTTTCATTGAAGATGCGCGTCATTGGGGAAGGTCTAATTACGGCTCTAAGATTATCAAAGGCCGCGATCGTCTGTGCGCCGTACGTAATTTCATTTAGCGGTTTCATACGTCAATCTGCGCGTGTCGGATGCCATGGCTGGGAATGAATCGGCGCGGAGTCGAACGGAGTTGCCTTCAGGGAGTTAATTAACACGTTTGGCGCTCTGTGTATTATGTTTTCGGTCGAGACAAAATTGTTAACGCGCTGATGACAATACTTATGATAGTTTTTTTTCAGTATAGTAGGAGTCATGGGGGAACAAATGAAACTGACAAGATTTAGGGAATTTTGAGTAACTTAAGTATCGTGCCTTCGAAGTAATAGCGTTGGCAGTGTAAACTGGGGTGGAACGTACAATTTTATAAATGGATAGCTGAGTTGTGGTATAGGGTAGGAAAAATGTGGAATCATGGATGTTACGTAAAGGACAAGTATCTTATGTTCTATTATCTGAAATCTCGCACTATACTGCCATCGCACGTACGGAGGAACAAAATTCTTTGTTTATTTCATGTCGTTCTATTTATTCCGCGCCATCGCATCAGGCTGTCAATGACCGTAAACCTTTCGACTCCGGGCGAGCACCCTCCGATTTCGCGACGGCCGATTCTGCAAAACGGAGAACAGCAACCTCGGAATCACGCGATGCCGCGGCAAGTGTTTAATGTGTCGAGTGTCGGGCGATAAATCGTCGCACATAACGAGGTACAAAATGTTGCAAAAGGGCGCGGGGGTGGGGGCAGGCGGGTTGCAAGTTTTTCGCAGCTGCGTGTGATGCATATAATATTTCACGATCGGCCGTGGTTTAATGGTGATGCATTATCGGCCATACGTCCCCGGAAACGCGACGCACGAATATGAGCCCACCGGATTTCGCTTAACACTTACCACACTTTAACAGGACGCACCGGGCCAGCCACCCGCCGCGTCAAATTCCATAAATCGTTCGGCACCATGGGCGTTCCGCGTAGCGATTGAGCCTCCCATACGCAAACTGTGCCGCGCCGGACGGATAACCGGCGGCCACTTACCTGAAACGGAGAAAAACGTAAGTGCGGTGCTTACGCACGCGGCATATTATTACGGCGAAACGCTCGGACGAAACTGTTCCGAGAATGCTAATGCGCGTGACGTGCCTCGATACGTCACGGACGTGCGTTTACATTGGAGTTACTAATACGAAGATTACGTGTCACTTAGGCGCACGGAATGCTGGACGGCGCGGTGGTACGAGACACTTGCCTCGTCAGTGCCTTGAGTAAACATTTCAAAGAAGTGAAAACCCTTAAGTCCTGCTGCTGGCGTTGTATCGTGTATTAGGATACGAAATGAAATACGAAACGGGGATTTGTTATGTAAGACTACGGAAAGATGACAGATGTGTCGGTTTGGATGCGTGCTTTAATATAAGTCAGTGGTTTTGAAGCTAAGGTGTCATATTTGGTGGGGTTTCGACGTAGGTGGGGTACGTGACGGGATGAACAGGAGTGTAGGCAGGGATGGCGTGCGATTTCTGGAGAAATTGGAAATGAATCCAGGTATGGAGAGAGTCTGTATTGTAGGCCAAATAAAATGGGGATCGGGAGAATTTACTATCAATAATGGGGCATCGTATATTAACGGTACACTGACCGTTTTCACACAGCTCTTTACTCACACTCTTCAAATACATAGACGCACCGTCAAATGGTATACTACGTGGCATGCTTGCCCTGTCTTTTTTTCTTAAATCTTTGAGCGCAATCGACGCATACATGTGTTTGTTTATTTATTACATCTCCCGCGTTCTGCATTCGTACGTATCAATTAATCAGATGAATGCACGTGCGTTCTTCACCAATTAATTTGGTTGCATTATTTAATTTGGCGCAACTGCAAAGGGTTGGTTAAACAAATCTATCGGACAGTTTCGTGGGGTCTACATAATAATGAATACATTTAAACGTTTTCCTTAACGCATCTTATCAGCGCTTATTTATAAAAGTAACCACCGCAACTGTCCTATTGATTTCATTATTACTATTACATTGTCACTTCGCACAGCAAACATCACATACTATCGATCCCCACATACATTATTTAGCAAAATCCGCCGAACGCCATGCAGCATCGCATATATCGGTCCCGGCGATAAACGCGTTTCTCTCTCCGCGGAATCGTCCTGCTCAAAAGTCAAATCCGAGGAAAGACGACACTCAAAGTTCATCCGTTCGCACGTACGCTTTACGACTCGGCTGAAATTGTATCAGCCGCACAACCGGCGAGCAGCGGGGCCACCTAAAGTTTGCGCGCCGGTGGAAGTGAAATATCGGTGGTATCAGCAGCCGAGGCTCCGTTCCCGGGAATCTTCGTGTCCACAACGGTAAAAAGTTGAATCCGTCATGAGCGGTGCGCGGTGAGAGAGCGGATCCGGGGGGTGGCCGTCGAAAAATACGAGCTTGCCGCCGCGACCTCAGGCAACGTGAGCAAATTTCCGGATGGGAAGTTCGCGCGCTCGCGAAGGCGCCCGCGAGAGCGAGGACTACCGGAACGGAGGGTCGCCGAATTTAAGTGCGCCGCGACCCCAAATAGAAGAACGAACCGTAACTAACGGGGGCCAAAAGAATAAACGACGCCCGCGTCCAGACTAAACAGCGTCGACGCGCGAACCTGCAAACCGTCCGGACGTTTTTATCCGACCGCAGGCAGCGTAATCCGCAGCGTCCACAGGGGCGCTCGCCGTATTACGGGAAATGATTAAACGGGCCAAAGAGGCGACTAACGACGATAGCGGCGACGAACGCAACGCCGCGTAATAATACGAGGGTAGAACGCTAACGCGGCAGTTTCGAAGGGGCCAGTCGAAAGGCGCGTGCACGAGCGCGGAAATGAAGCAGAAGGGGTGGATAAACTGCGATTCGTCTTCGGCCGCTTTGCACGCGGGCGGACGAGATAAAGTTGCGCGATTTTTCGTTCGCCGGCGCGCGAGCACAAACAGGTTTCCGTCGGCACACAGGCAAGCCATAGAAAATCTGCGACAATTCAGAGGCGGCTGTGTACACGGCGGAGCGAGGAGTTGGAGAAAATTCGAGAAGCGGGGAGAGGCGTGGGTGGCGGCGGGTTGGAAGGCGGGAGGCGCGAGTGAGACAAAGTCGCGACGGGAGAATCCGGGGGGAGGGTGTTCAATTCCGCGTGAAAACGCTTTCGAGAAATATCGGGACAGGTGGTATGCGAGCGAGGAGAAAAATTCCTGGAGAGATCGTCGTTTCCCGATCCTCCACAGAATTACAGCGTGTATCTTCTCGCGACTCAGATTCCGTCAATAGCGGCCGTATTCTTTGCGAATCTCACAGTGTCGTATCTCGCGTTGCTCGATCCGTTCGACGTTGCATTTAATTTTTCGTTCCGTCTCGGTGTGTAGAATGAAGCTCGATCGTATCACGGATTTTCCGTTACTTGCGGTGCCGCGTATATGTTCGCCCGTAAATAATCATTTTCGGCGAAAACATCTTTATTTCGGATAACGAATGAAACTAAGAGCCCCACTCTTACCCTCCTAATTTGAGGGTAGTCAACAATATAAAATATTGCTTGCCGAAATGTCCGTATTTCATACATAATCATCGTCCGCCGCACGTTGCGCAAATATACCCGTTAAATCGTGTTATCAATATACACGGCCTTGCATTACTGATCATTTTAAACGTTGTTATATAATACCCGGCATAATCGACGGGCACGGTTAAACGCCGGAACAATGCTTTCCCCTCTTGCAACAACATAAATTCACATTAACTTTCAGTTCCCATTATGTTAAAATAACGACCGAAATGATCTCAACTTCTTGATTACACTTGATAACCGCCAGCCACCCTTTACCCTCAATTCAATAAACTCCGCGCGAGAACGACAGGTGCGCCGATTTAAATACATCTCACGACCTCGAAACCTCCAATTTCTCGCCGAGTACGCTTGGGTATCAAAAATACACGTTCTATTCGAACTCCCGATAGCATCAGCTAATTCGCGGAATCACGTATCGCTCACGTGTTGCGTGTACTTCATCACGCGAGCCGTTTTCGGCCTTCTGCAAATGGAGGAAGCACGTATAGGGGGTGCAGAGGGACAAAGACGGGAAAGCAGGTCGTGGGAGTCGTGGAAGCTCGTTCACGTTTGCCAGGGGGTTGGCAAGACTGGCTGGATCGGAGTGCTAAGCCGTTACCCAAGATTACATTCGGTCTCATAAAGCTGATACCCAGACGAGAGGATTGGACAGGGAGTGCAGGGAAGGAAGGCCAACCTGGAGGAGATCCAGATTCAGTTCGAAGTCGATGAGACGATATCTGACCGTTCCTCACGACGTCGGAGTAATAGTCGTAAGTCGCACGAGTGAGACGGAGCACGAGATCGATACGTTTCGAGCAACCGCGATCGAATTGACATAGATTAAAGCCGATCTGTCGGGAGATAACGTAAGTACAGGCTAGAGATAGATCTCATGGCTAATTCTATGTACGTTCGCCTGACCTTTTTTTATCGATCCGCCGCTTATCTCCGCGCGCGCGTCTAAAGTCAACGCGAAACGCCCCTTCGTGGGCGATTGCACGTGGCCGTTCGATTTGCCTACAAAAACTATTGGCGCGAACGATGGCCGCGTATATGCATTTGTCAACCTCTTCGGCCACTTACGTACAGTGCCGACGTGGAAAGAAGACGGTTGACAGAAATACTGCTTTCATTGATCGAAGTCAAGTGAGACGTCTTATGTCACATGCATTTTCAACGCTGCCGTACCATTTCCTGACGGTCATGCACACGGATCCGATTTCGTCATGAAGAATAAATCGCAAAAGAAGTAACATGAAGTGAGCGACGCGTCAAGCTACGAATCATTGAGAGCGCCAAATTTCAGAATATCTAAATTCATGAATGGCATCACGGTACGATTTGCAGTGATAGAATGTGCTGCCCGTACTAACGAAAATTTTGCTATATACAAAGGTGGAAAGAAGACTTCGGATAGGAATGCATATCATAACGGTTCGACTACAAGTGGGATGCCTTATGTCACATTCACGAATTGATGGTGCATTTTACAGTGACAGAATGTACCCGCTTAAATGCAAAAGCCTTACGTCTACCTCAGGGCATGTAAGCCAAAGATGCGTAGCACTGACTACGAAGCTATCAGCGTATTCTCTCTTCTCTTCTTCCTCAGCTCTTCATACCGCTCGCTCATTGCCGAAAAGTCGCATATCACCCGAAAAGTAACGCACCCACACGTGACCACATGCAAGCGCGCGTCGGGGGTGTGTGGGTGGTAAGCCAGGAGCGGCGGGCGGGCGAAGAGGCAAGCCGAGTCATTTTTACGACTGCAATAAATCCGATCGCGATACAAGGTACGCGCAGGTAGGTAAATTCGATTTATGGCGGGACAATAAATAATGCCGCGGAGACACGTTTCAATTACTACGAACGATGCATGTCCCCCGGAGGATAACTGACTGTACCCTCGTCGTCTATCACTGTACGATGACCAATTGGCTCTCGTTTACAGCGGTAGCGAATGCCGCCTGATTTATCACGCGCACGCTAAGACACAGCGTGTAACGAGTCTATTTGGCCGAATGCGCTTTTTGTCCGCCGCTCGTACGTCTTTCGCTTTCCTCGCGCCTGCCTTCGCAGCCGCTCAATCGATGCGCGTAATTACGAGACTCTCGGGACCTTTCCGGAACAGACATGCAAATGAAGCGCGCCGATAGCAAATTTGCCACCCGCGACGCTACGCATAATTGCTGTCGATTAACGGCGCCACCGGCTAATCACTTGCGTGGGCGTGAAGTGTGCTGGTCTTCGATTCATTCGAGAATTCTGCTTCCTGAATCGCTGCGGTCCTGCGTCGAGTGGAACACAATGGCGCGTGTAGTTCTGACAGATACTGTGCCGAAGTTAGACAGTGTATTTCGATATGGGAATGTTTGCACAGCAGAAAGCGATGCTGGTTATTTCAAGAAAATTTTTTCTGATATAATTATGTGTACAATGAATTTTGGCACAGTGTTCTTTGGGGCGGAATCGTGAAGAGTTGTGATCTTAGGATTATTCGACAGGGCGTGGTATTCTGACAGGTTCCGTGTCGAGGGTAACACAACGTATTTCGATATGGGAATTTTTGCAGGTCGGAAAACGATGTTGGTTATTTCAAGAATATTTCTTGTAGTATTAGAATTCTACGAGATGTTTACGAAGGTGTGGGCACAAATACGGGGATAGATTCGGAAAACTAAAATAAGAAAAAAAATTCATATGACGATGTTTCCGAATTGTGCCAAATTGTTCCGAATATATGTCAATGCTACAACACGGATTAAGAGAGTTCGCTGTATTTTGATAGTATACGGTTAGTTAATTCCAAGTGTACAGAGAAGTTATGAAAAATCTCGCGGACCCCAAGAATTAACGCCAGTGGTTTCTTGTCCCATTATGCCGGGTTATTGAGAAGCGACGTGACGCATAAAAAATATGTTAAGCAACGCGAGCCAGACTACTGTAATTTTGCTGTAGCCGAGGCTAATGGCACAAAACGAATTTAACGATGAAACGTTACGGACCGGGTCGATGTCGGCGGTATTTACGGCCATTAACAATTCCGCAATTATGAGGGGAGAAGAAAACGCTTCGACTGTCCGATCTGACGGTAATTAAGAAACGATCGAGCGCGCGGCAGCGGTTAATTAACCGTGAAGGAGGTTTCCTCGCAGGATTATCGAGTTTGTCAGCCAATTTTCTTCACTTTCTCTCTCGCGCGCTCGTCAGCGAGAAATTCAACGTCGTCAATTTACGGCGCTCGTTAATTGCCATCGATGAACCCGCTCAAGCCATATCTTAACAATAATTTAATATCGTGCCTACCGGAAGGTAAGTCTAACATCGACATATCGACGTGATTTATACACCTGCACGCCAGGTAAAATTGAACGCAAATGTTCAATCTGGGGGTTCTGGAGCAAGTACCGTGTCCCTTGACAAAGTCCTCTTACCAGTATATCAAAATTTCTTCTTTCAAATATTTATTCCCGGCACTTGCCTGATGGCGCATTTTTAACTTATGTGAAACTCGTGCGTTTATCAAATAAATGGGACTGAATATAATGGCAATTGGAGACAAAATTTACTGTTTGTATGCTTTATATTACTAAAGTACCTATGCGAAGAATAACTGTGAAAAAACATTGAGCGGGTATTATCAATTGCGCAACGCGGTCAAATTTTATAGCACTTTAAAACATAAATTCTGGACATCGCGTTCGCGTTCTTCGTATGTTTTACATGAAAAAAAGTAACTATGCACTGAATAACTGTCAAAAAGAAATTGATCACCTATTGTCCATTGTGCAATGCGGTCGAATATCCTTGCACTTTTCAATATAAAATCTGAACTACACATTGACGCTGCGTGGGACTCAAACGGTTAAAATCAGTATCGAACGCAACCAACATACCGATATCCTTTGTCTTGTCTATCTGAAGGCTTGCGCCTTCAACAGCCACTCAACGCCATCAGGAACATTTATCCTGCCATGTGCGTCGTCTCTGTTTGCCTACTGATACCAGCACGCACATGAACGTACGTTAATGCCGTGAGGGAAGGTGTAGACTGCAGGTGAAAACACTTTTCTTCTTACAGATACAACTTAAGATTTATTTGAGAATAGCGTGCGGGTACAATGTTATAACTGAGAGTTTTAGCTACGGAAATTATCTGTTTTTGCCGAAATGCACTTCTAGTTCTGAATCCTCCAGTGCTAGATCTGCCCTTCTTACATACTTAAAATGTAGGCTTTGCTAACCAATCGGAATGTTTGTTTTCGGTAGTTGGAATATGAGTTTAGTCTCATGATTCCCAGAGGATATGTGACACTTTTTATGATTGTCAGATCTTCGTTTTTTTTTAACACTTTGACTGCCGTGATGGTCACAGGTGACTGCCGCAAGAGATTTGACTGAAGATCCAAAATATTTGCAATGGGTAGCAATTATTATTTTATAAATGCAGTTGTTGTTAGAATAGTGATGCGATCCTTTGGTCTCCAATACCTGTACATTATTTACATTTTGCATAATTTCGTCAAACGCTCTAGTATTTCATAGCATCGCCGTTCTAATACAGAAAAATACGCTCGACAGTCAAGGTGTTAAATGTAAATCTTTTGTTATCTATAACCGTCTTACTCTAAGGAACATGAGATAAAAATAAAAAATAGTCACAGCTTACCCTACGGCCCAACACTACGATCGAACATGCGAATAAAGTCATGAAAATGGACGCAAAAAAATTGAGGAGCGCAATCGAATCGTCAAGTTTTAATTATAACACAACAAGGACCCCAAGGTAGTCGACCACCGCGGACTTCCCTAAAATCCACGGCGTCTGATTAAATCATAACGTTACGTTAGCGTCGCGCTCGCGGCAAGTTCGAAGAGGATTTGCAATAAATTCTGACGCAGCCCGACCCGGGAACAATGCTCTCCGTGTTATCGCACGTCGCGTAATTTTCGGCCTTACTGCCGACGAATAAAGTATGCCGTCGCACGTAACGCACGCGATTTAATTAAAACGGCTGAGGCGTCGGTGATGCCGGTATTTCAGGGGAACCTGGAGAATTTCAGCGGAACGCGTATCCGAGGCAGTCGGAAGAATTGTGCTGAGACGCGGTCGGTTAAGGTGTCACAAGAGTCGAAAGAGACGAGCGTAATCATATTCGACGCCATCCCGCCCACGCAATGTACCCCGAAACATTCGCCAGATGGCAAACTTTCATTTTCACCTTCTGCATTACGAGGCGCTCAGCACAGTTCGCACGCCCTGGGAATACAGTTCTGTAGGCGGTAAACTGTCTCACATTGTCTCTAGTTATTTGATTAAGTAGTTTTAAGACAAACTCTCGACTATTAAGAATTCTATGCCTGTGGTGGTTGAGTATGATTTGTTTGGTAACACACTCGAGATGTTCTGGGTATGTGTTTAATGGTATTTTGAAGGTTGATTGTATTATTTTTAAGAACGGGGTTGATTTAAATACCAGGCCGGAGATCTAGTCATAGTTAGTATTAAATCATTTAAACAGAGGATGGGTGGCTTCCGGAGGGGGCACGCAATGATAATGTGAGTATGGGTAAAAATAGTATTAAACACAAATTATTCTAATAGAATCAAATCACATTTACTTGTTTAACGCTTAATTTAAAATAAGTTACTTAATGAGTATGCAGAAGTAACCGTAGGCCGAATTAGGTTGTGTCTGGTCTCGCTTCGATTGTACAAAAATCTATGCCACGTATTCCTTATAGCATCGACAAGCTGTTTTTCATGTTCCGCCACCTCTCATATAATAGTTACCTTTTTCAAACAATACCACATA
Organism: Cryptocheilus praepositus; assembly: GCA_033815515.1. Classification (NCBI taxonomy): domain Eukaryota; kingdom Metazoa; phylum Arthropoda; class Insecta; order Hymenoptera; family Pompilidae; genus Cryptocheilus; species Cryptocheilus praepositus. The sequence continues at coordinate 3,360,156 of JAWWQZ010000227.1, forward strand.
TTTCCTTTACAACATACAAAACTGTATGCAACCTCCTTGTTATAACATTCATATACGCTACTTTATGCCTCTTCGCGCGGCTCTGACATTATCGTCATTTTTCTTCCAGCATTCTTATTTAAATTCAACCAGTTATACACCCCGTGTAACACTGTCCCTATTCCCAAACTGTCCCAATTCTCTTCCGTCTAGAAAGACATGACCGATTCAATCGCACGCACGCTGGCGGCACTAGTGAAGTTGTTTGTCTGGCACAGCATTTTCCCGTAGAAAACAGACGTCAACCGCCACGCGTCGCGAGGGTAATCGTCAGTATCGTCAGGCGAGGAACACGGCCGGACGGGCATGCGTGCTTCGACCGGGGGTAATTGCACGTTGCATTAAGAATGCACTTTTCTCGGTGTCGTCGATCAACAGCGCTGCCCCCGTCGAGATAGAAATCGCGACGAACCTGATAAACACTCGCGTGCACCGTGCGTGGCCGGTAGTCGACCGGCGATTTCCTCATTACGGCGATGGCGCGAGTCGATAATGAAGACCTAATCGCCGGCGAAGATCGTAGATCTGCAACTTTGTGCGCGCTCGGGAGACGTCGTTCGACATTTTTCACGAACCGACGTTGATTATCCTGCGCTTGATATATCGCGGATCTATGCAAAGGATGTAGACGATCGACGATGCGGCGGGTTTGAGTACCTGACGGTGGCGCACTGCTGATTCGGGATTGATGGTTTCATAACATTAGCTCGCCGCAGCGTCGTCAATTTGTCGCGCCGATGTGTTTTGAGAGTTGCAGTGCACATAGTAGATGTTTTACTTAGGATAGTGCCGTTGAGGTGTTTCTTTATGGCTTGCGAATTCGTAATGGGTGGATACCGCTGCAGGCGAGGACGCGGCGATTACGTATTGCGAATGCCAAAGTCGTTCTTTAATCATGTGATGCTTTTCAAAATCGATTGTTTGTGTAATGTATTTCATAAAAGGGAAGTCCTGCGGTTTGCGTCGATTGTTTGCTAGACAGTGCAACATTTTCCATTAATTATAGAATGTATATGAAAGCAACAGATATGTGAAATATATTCGGTGAAATTGCAGCCCTGTTCTATGTTGGTTGTTTACCAAGAATGCAAATTTTTTATTTAATTTTGTATTCGATATAAATGAAATGTGTACTCTTTAAGTTTCAAAGTCATAAGGTTTTCCACCTCAAGGGCTAAGCGTATTCCTATTGTGTCATTTCGGTGCACCCCCAGTGTGATCATATTGATGAAAATTTTGGATTTGTCAAAATATTTTTGTAATAACAATTTTGCAACTGCAAAAATACTATTACTCCAGTCGAATTGGCAGAACACCAAAATTAGAGTAAGACAAGAATAACCTTCATAAAAAAGGGCATCAGTTTAGTCGAAAAGTTTTTCTTTAGCACGGAAATTTTCCAGACTGCCTGTTGGCTCTCCATGAGAACACTTTCGTTGTTTCCTCGAATAACACAATATTTGCAACATTCTCTCCAAAAGAGAACTCAGATAAATATACTCAGAAACAAACTTCCACGGTACCCACATAAATTTGTGCCACGCAATTACCTCACCTATTTTGAAACCCCGCTAACTTATTCGATAAACTATCGTTACCCAAACTTAACTACTATTAAAACCACCTTCATTCCAACCGATCGCATCACGATAAAACTTGCATTCGGCCACAAGGTTATTTAAAAATCAAAAATTGCTATCAGAAGTACAACTTAAATCTATATCACCACAGCCACCCATCATCATCGCTCACTTCTTATCCGACAGCGATCGCAACAGCCACCTGCTTAATAAGTTCGAAAATGAGACACAGCTCAGCATTAAAATCGCATCGCAACGCCCAGCGTAAAATTGCGCGCCGAAAGCTCCAGCACAAATACCAACCCGTCAGAGGCAAAGCAACTAGGGAACGAAACGTAATTGAAGCCGGACTTATCCGCGGGTCTCTTTCACGTGGAAATTGGAAAACGCCAATGCCGTGAGAAGAGGCCCCGTCGCAGGACGAGGCTGATCGCGGCCGCATACGCGAGCGAATATCGGCCTATAAATAGGTCTAATGGTACTTAACAGTCGGAACATCGAGGCGCATTCGTTCGTTGTGTCCCGCCGATAGGCCGTAGCCACTCGATCGTATCGGGACGAGTGTCCGATGCTAATTACGCGCCGATATTGTCCGCGAGCGCATCGAAACGCACTCGTCTGTGCGATTCGCAGTGTGTAACGAGCGGACGCTGAAACGGCGGCGAGGTTCTTTCACGGCGATCCTGCCGTGACAACCGGCTATCGGAAATTCGTCAGGAGACTCGGCTTCGAGTTGCACTCGACCGCGGTGCTGATAAGCTCCAATGCGAAGCACGCCGCGACGGTCGAAAGAAATTACGCGAACTCAATTAAATAGGTCGCGCGGTCGGATGTGCAGCTTTTTAGGGGTTGTGCATTAACGTAATGACTATGTGGTAAGCGATGCTTTTGAGCGAAACGTCAATGTGGGCGATGCAAAATTGCTTTTTATGACAGGCACCCATGGGGTACCCTTTGCAAAGTATTGGCATTACGCGTTGTTCTTATTATTTGGTATGTTTGGCACGCGGCAATCTGCACGAGTTTTATCAAGTACGCTTTAATTCGGTGCTGTGGCGGTTTGAAGATTGAGGATCGGGGTGGTAGGATAAGATGATTGGCAAATTACTCACTGTGATGCATGAGAACGGTCGGGTAATGAGTGAAGATAGGGAAAAATTTTCGTTCCGATGCCGCAGTTATGAATGATAAATGAAATTGAATCGACATTTTATATACGAATAAATGTGTGTTATTATAAATGTGTTACTCGGTGTTTATAGTACAATCTTTCATATGTTTAAGGTATCAATTGTTCATGCGAAGTTATATATATTCTGTACAGTGCATTAAAGCAAATACCACATAATGAATGAATCCCCAACGAATACACGTGATATTATTACAAAATGCTAAATAACAGTTTTCTCAGAGTTTATAAATGTAACTTCGCCCACAGCAACGCAACAATGCTGCGCCACAAAATAAATGATACCCTACAAAGCAAACATTTGATTAACCGAAGAAATGCCGAGATCGCTTAGGTTTTAGCCACTACAGAAAATATCCAGTGCCTAGCACGTAACCTGAAATAAGCGTCACGAGACCCACACGTGACATTCATCTTCGCCACTAAACCGCCATCACGTGTCACGCTCGTGATGTCCCCGCCGCAAAACTGTCCGTACTGATCCAGTTCCGCTTTCGTCATAATGAAAGGGTCGAACGTGGGCAGCGACAAAGCGACACGCGTTCGGCAGTTTTGCACGGGGTCCGTTTTAATAACGGCCCGGGCGGATAATTAATTAGCATAACGGCGGACGGTTATAACGACGTGACAGCGTGGGTCGCCGAAGTCACGCTACGCGACTCCTCTATTGGTCGTCACGGGCCGTCACGTTGTGCCACGACTCGACTCGTTAAGGCTACATCGTTGCTCACGTCCGACCATAGCGGGCAACATCGATCACGATCGCGAAAATGGCCGGCGAGACCGCCTGTCGATTGTTCGCTCAACCCCCAGCGCAACGTGCCTATTCAACCAGCGCGATCATGCGATGGCTATTAATATTTTTCACGCCGCATTTGGCGAGTGTCGGGCTTTTGCACTACACCACCGGTTTTGGCTATTGGCTGAATATTTATTATAATGGAATAAAGTAATTTTGCAAACGTTTCAACGTAACGAGTTTTAATACGGAGCATTTTAACTACGTGCAGGAGATACGAGTTGGTCGTTGGATTTGGTGGGTGTTGGGGTCTTGCACTGCACAAGTGGGTTTAGGTATTAACTGAACATTTATTATAATGGAATAAAGTAATTTTGCAAACGTCCTAACACAACGGGTGTCGATATGGAATTGCAATCATACGAAGAAGATAGACAAAAGATAGAACACGAAGGACTCTATCGCACTGTAATAAAATAGTATTCTGCAAAAATAATATAAATATACAACGAATGTGAGAAATACATGCTTTGGTGCCCAAAACGTATGCAATATAAAATTGTATGCAAGGTACCCATTAGGTCTTCCAATCTTTCGCATCTCCTGCATAACTTTGGGTATACACGTGTGTACTTTAAGATACGCTTCATATGAAGAGGCAGAAACCCTATTTTGGGATCCTGTCTTTCGCGCGACGCAAAATTCCACGCAGTCCTCTTGTAAAACCCAACCTGTCGCTTTGACCGTCTCACGGTGAGTCAAGAAATTGACCCGTTTGCCCAGTAACGCGCCGTCCCGCAATTCCGCGGCTGCCGCACGTTATCTGTCTGGGTTGTAAAGCGGAGGAAACCGTGGTGAAAAATGCGTGATTATCGGCGGAGAGCCGGACGCGAGCAATTACCGAGTATCCAGCGAATGAGGCGAAACGAAAAATCGCCTTTCGCCAACGAGCGGACCCAAAGGTGTGCACTTCCTGTCACTCGACGGCAGCCGAAGCGACTTAACGCGCGTCTCGCTGGTCGGGCAATCATAATAAACATGTCCGGCTCTCGAAAGGCGATAATAAATATTCGCCCGACGCGAGTGCAAACGACGTCTCGCCCTAAATCACAGAAACGATGCATCACGCTCCGCACGGACGTCGTCGTCTGGGATCGTCGTCTTCTACGTTCTCTCCGCTTCCACAGACGTTCCTTCCGCCAGAACGCAATTTTGCGAGCAAATGGAACGTCGCGGAGTCACTCACAGCCTGCGTCTCGCAATTTCGTGTGCATGCGTCACATTTCGGGAAAACAGTTGTGCGTGCAACTATACGCGTGCGTTAGAGATATGTTGTAATTTGCAGCCGGTCAATGCTGGTTTGTAATTCCCTGTAGTTATGATAGGAAAAGAAACGGCGAGTAACTAAAGTTTTCGCTAGTGGACGATGAAAGTATTAAGAAAAGTGATGGAACGAGTGCTGTGAGTAATATAAGTTTTAAAGTAGATAAGATACGGTCCCAGGAATATTAATTCGGAGGAAACACTTTTTGGTTTTCTAGAATGCATCATTTGATAGGAAGGCAGGAATATTTTCTCTAATTACATGCTACGTTTTCATTACATTAAGGAATGCATGCGTGCGTGTGTAAACTCAGAGGTTTGACAAAAAAAGATGAGTGCAGTCACGTATCATTTTGTAGCGATGCTTTGGTACGTAGCTCTTATCGAATAAACTTTATTAAAAAATACTTTCATCCCTGTTGTGCCATATCTTCGATGGCAGTATAGTGCAATATTTCACGTAATAGAACACGGTACCTCAAATACACAAACACCGCACAGCACACACCACAGTAGATAAATTAGCTTTAAACAGCATTTACTCAAGTAGTACTTTTATGTTATAAAAACGACTAGCTCACAAGGTCGCAATGAGATAATTAAATTCATCTCCCGGCAATTCGGTCGACACATACGTCCAACGCCATCAGCCCCCTTTGGCACATGACAAAATCCATCACGAATGCCACCCCATCGACAATCCCATTACAAATTAGCATGTTTGCTTCGCCTCGCATATCTACTCTAGGCCGCGATTTCCCAAATGCCGCATCGTTGACACGTGAAATAGCAGCGCGTGAAGTACCGGGAGCGTTCGAGGGTCGATTTTATCTGAACGACCGGTTGACGCACGACGGCGCAGCACGGAAGTGCACAAACTACCTAGGGACGGATGGGTCGCACTGGCCAACACGAAAGTGCGGACACGAAGGAGGCCAGATGCCGAGGCGCGAGAGGCTCCTAGAACATTCGCGGCACGTCGCCGTGCTTTTCGAGAATTCCGCGGTTTCGGTCGGGTGAAAATTCCACGTCCCGATCGGCGGCGAAGATCGTGCAAACGAGATATCAGAATGCTCCGCTGCTTGGCGAAGGAGGAACGTGCTCATCGAGGCGCACTGCACCTCGAGAGCGCGAGATAAGGACGGCTGGGGGGCTTGCGGGGGGGAAGACTGGGAGGAGCGCACGTCCTTTTTGCATAATTCAAAGTCCGAGGAACGGCGGAGAGCTAATGAACTGTTAAACGAGCCTACGCCTTAAGAGAACCCGCAGGAACCGAGCGGAAATTAATTCGCCGTAGCGATGCCCGTTCGAGCGCGAGACTGCCGATCGTGAGGCAGGAATAAAATACCTGCCGGTTGCCCGGGAAAAATCACTTACGGCCAGACGCGGCGGAACGGTTGTTATCGCTTCATTTTCTGAGAGCGCAGCTAAGCGAATTAGCGCGCCTGGAGTAGCTGATGTCGAAGCGATTTTATGAATTGACCGGCAACGCGTGTGAGATGAGAAATAGTATTTGCGCCAATATGTATAAGTTATACATTGGAAATTGAGAATATTGTAGCCATCTGTCCCTTGTAAGTTCTTACTCCCTCAAAATAAAGTACCAAGCACACATTTATCAATGCGAATCTCGACAATTTAGTCGCAAGAAAAGCATCAGACAGAAAAACGCAACACGGTTCATGAAATTCCCTTCGCGTTGGCGTACATGTAGATAAGTCAAAGTGGAACCCCAAGAATTACCCGGCATCACTCAAATTAAATAACCAAGTACCGATATTTGTCACCGCAAATCTCAAGAATTCCGAAAACTAACAACTCACTAGCAAGAAAAGCATCGAACAGAAAAACGCAACCCGCTTCATGACACCCCATCCCGCGTCGGCATACATACAGACACGCCAGCTCGGAAACTCGCGCAACCCGGTCGCAATGCGTCTTCCCGACTGCTACCCCGCAAGTGTATATTTTGCCCTTTGAACGTGGGCGGCACGGGACGGGGCCTGCAAGGAAACAACCACCTCGCACAGCTCAGAAACAACCGGGCGGCACGTGAAACGGACATCCTCGATGCAAATCGCGTGCGAGTCCTCCTTCTTCGAGCTCCGACCGTCCGCTCCCGATGGGGTGAACGCCGGTGCTCAGGTCGGCCGGCACAAGCGGCAAGGCGTGAGTCGTGGAATGGCTCGGAAGGGTTGAAAAAGCACTCCGCCGTACATTACCGGCGAACGATCGCGGGCCAGAAACGACTAGGCGTCGTCTGTGCAGCCGCGCCATCGGAAAGCACCTCGGAAACCACCGGTTGCCAGATTCGTGGCCGCGCGCGTGTGGGTGCTCGGTTGGAAGAGATATCTTTATTCATCGCTTTCGTTCCGCCCGCCGTTTCGCCACCCGTTTCGCCCACCGAGACAATTTGCATAGCCGATATCGCCGGGGGTGCGTCTTTCCAGCCGCGAGACGATTTTCTCCAGAAACGAAATGCGCGTACGCGGTAGGACGGTGCACCACGGGCATCCGCCAATTTTCGACGCTTTCCAACGCTTCTCCGCAACAGCACTTTCCGATCCCCCTTGACGCGCCGACAATCAACCCCGCCGCGAGTCGCCCGACTGTTTCGCCGATGGATCATTCTGGCCCCGACCAACTTCGGTGCGCCGGCAAACTCGCGCGTGGAAGCGCACTTCGCAATCGACGCCCGATGGATCATTCCGGTGACAAAGGGCACTCGACAGCGTCGAAACGTCCTCGCCGCCGCTAACGGAAATGGCGTTGACAAAATGACGGCGAGCGAACGAGCTCGTCGGGGCGAAACGAACCGGGAGCCATTGTTCGCGTAATCGTTCCGGCTGATCTTCCTCTATCAAGACCCGCGCGCGTTTTACGCCTGCATACTCGGTCCGACATAACCGCGCCCTTAAAAGGATCGGGGTGCGATTCGATTGCGGAAACGGGCGCGGCGGGGATCCGCGAATTTCACGATTCGTGGTCGCTTTACGGCGCGGCAATGATCGTCCGCGGAGTCTCGCGCGCATTACGTCGCATTCTTCGCCGCCGTCACGGATCCGCGCGATAAACTTTTAATACTGGGGCGCGAAAGGGTGAGCAGGGCAGGCGCGTGCATAGCTACTGCACAAATGGTGCACCCCGACCTTTCGGAATACGCGAATTTACGTATCTGCTACTTGTATTGGTAAGCGCCAAAGATAGTACTGCGGTCAGCAAGTTGACTGCAGGGGTGGTGTTTATGAGCGGCGCAAGAAATTTTGCCGAAAATACGAAATATTCGCAGAGTTGTTGGTGAATGCAATATTTACAGCGTGTTTCTATGCAATTGATTCTAGAATGCTAGTAATTGGATCAGATTCTACTTAATCCTTTAGTTCCCGATACCACGGCAGTCTTTTCATTTTCAATGTTTTAATCATATTCTGTACTGTTTCATCACGTTGCGGTTTTAATATAGTAAAATAAGCACACATACACCGTATTAACACTGTGCAGGTATTTCGAAAGTTGCACTGGCCCCCCGATTCGAAGCCACGAGCCGCTACTGAGGGTGAGAATCATCGCGTTCACGTTTGCGCTTAAAACTTTTACGGCTCCTCCACTCACTCTGCCCCTTTTTTTGTTTGCGCCGTTCTAACCCCCTGCCTGTTCATTTATCGAAACGTTCGCCGAACGACGCGTCTCTTCTCTCCCGGAGCGACGACTTTATTCTGGCGAATCGTCGACAGGTGTAACATCATGGAAATGAGAAGTCGTGCGAATTCACCGAATGAGAAGTAAAAGCCGCGAAGGTATGAAACGTACTTCGCGAACTGCGCGCTCGTTATTAGAACGGAGCTTCCTCTATATCTTTATTCATTACTATCGCAGGTACCCGGCGCAGATAGAGGCGCGCGTTTAAAGGCGCAGAGCTCCGAAGTGATGAGCTTTAGCATTTTTGGCACGGTCTGCATTCACGTGCACGGACGTATAAAACCTTCGCAAACGTCGCCGCGATTACAAGATTTAGTGACTAGTCCTCTCATGAATAGTCGAACGAAATTAGAGCGTCCTCGAAAAAAAAGTTGCACTCCCTTCTTCCTTTGTTAGTCCGTGAATGTCGAGAGACGCGATGACGTCTGAGTGAGAGCAATTCTTTTAAGAAGATGGTACTCGTCCGCGATAAAACGGACAAGAAATTGGACGTAGCAGGGCGTAGCGGTCCTGACCAGACGCAGGAGAAAGCGAGATGGAGGCGCGCCTTTGTCCCCACTCCTTCAAATTCATCCAGCCACCCGGCAAATCCCTCCCGCGCCTCGTAAGTCGCGTACTTTTTTAATATTCATCCCGGGAAGAAGTTTATAGGTGTCATGAAGCAACCCACCGTCTTCGTCGCTCAAGCCTCCCGCGTTCCTGCCGTCCCACACGGCCCACCCACCCCACCTTTCGCCCACTTTTTACGTAAGTGTCTACCATCTGCACCTCCGGGAAATCAATGTCTTCCAATTTCGCATACCCGGAGACTTTCGGATTTCTCGCGAGACCGGCACTTCGGGCAAAACAAAATGAAATTGAAGAAACCCATATACCTTATTTAACAACTTCCCCGGTACCTTATGAAAATCTACGCTCCGGCACGGCTAGAGCGCGGAGTCGCGTTTTACTTCAATATTTGTAAGACCCCGACCGGTCCATGAGACTTACGAGGCGCCCTATGAAGAGGGAAGAGATATAGCGGTGTTTCTTTGTCGGGTCGACTTAGGCACGGACATGCGCTTTCACGAACATGCCGTGGGTCTGTGTTACACGTTTAAACGCCCGTGAGTCCAAATATAAGGAGTTTTTCGCCGTCGACGGCAACGAGATTAAACTGTTCTGTCATTCCGTGGACTCGTTCCACTCAAATCCCCGACGGCATTGCTACTTTGATTTCGCTCGCGGTTTCATTGTTTTATTACAGAAAAACGGTCGGCAGTGGATACTGGTCTCGCAATACCGTCCGCATAACGAGGCTATATTAAATTTGCGATCCAACCCTGCTTTTCTCCCGTCGTCCTTCTTTTGCGCTTCAGCCCAGAGTCCTGTCCTCCTGTCTTACGTCGAGTGGAATACTGTTCAGCGTCGTCGAGACTCCCGTCTCCTTCCACCGTCTTCTTTTCTTCGCCGACCCAGATTTATGCCTTATTTTCCCACCATAGAAATTACTACAAACGCGTTGAATGCACGGGAGCGAGTCTGTTTTTTTCTCAATGGTATATCGCGGGTGGTATTACAAAATTCAAATTGAAATGAAATATTTCAAAATCAAAATTAAAATTAACGTAAAATGTTACAAATCATTTTTAACGAACATGTTTAAACTTCTATTACTGTTTTTTGTGATTATTAACAGCTTAGCGTCTTACCCTCAATTAACAAATTCCTCCGTCACCGACGCCGTACACTCACCTGAAACAAAAAGAAGACATGTCATTAGAACCCCTTCTAGTCATCGCCGTAACAGTTCTTCGACACAAAGATATTTCCAGCGGAGCCGTAAACTTCATGTCTCCAAAACTCTCGGATTGAGACCTAAATATAAATTCACGCCGACGACGATATACTCAAGCGCGGCGTGAAAGATTCAACGTTAAAAACCACAATTTCCTGCCACCGCGGCGCATGCGAACCATAATTCAGCTGAGCATGGTTTACGGCCGACACGACTATATTTCACCGACTCGATATTCGTCGTCGCTCGTAGATCGTCGTCTGGCTGCTTTGGTAAGTGCAAATTTTCGCGCGAATTTTCTCGGCCCATCTAATCACGGCGGGCGCACTTGCTCCGCGAGATTAATACGTCAAGGACGTTCAAAGTGGCATCCTATTTGCTTGCGCGCGTCTCGAGATCCTTTGAGCAATTAGGAAATCGTCGTCCCCAGTAAGAGAGGGTATCGATCAGGAGTACGATTAATCTCGGATTCTGTCAGCTTCAATCCACCCCACAGCCGCGAAGTGGGGCGTTTCATGAATGTTCAATGTTACACACCCTTGTAGTAGCAAACATGAAAAAAAGTGATACGTATAAAAAATCTCAGGGCGGTAATTTCTCTGATTATTTCACATGTTGATGGCCCAATATAAATTCAGTACGTTTCCGCGGGGCCCAAGTCCTCAATGGACCGGCATATAAGTTTGTGATAACGATATTTATGTTTTTCCAAAGCAATTGGAGCCGTTCGGAAACCAATTAAAAACACGAGATTTAGTGACATATGCATCGCTAGCGGGTGACATGGTGTTCATCGCGTTAATGATACAACGATTATTAATACAGTATTTCAAAATGCAAAATTGCAAAGCATCGAAGTTTCCAATGTAGGATATAGTGAAACTGCAAATTCTCGAAGATTTCAATATCCGATACTGTAAAATCCCAATGCCGCAATACGTAGGACGACTCGTATAGTTCTCATGAGCACCATCATATGTTTCGTTCACTGTACTACAATTGCAATGATAAAATGCGTAATATCTCACAGTACACATCGATTGCTCATCTCAGAACGCACGCGTCTCATTTTTGCCGCATCCGCCCGCGAACTCGGATATTCAAGAGTAGAGGGAAACGGGACTTGGACACATCGAACCATGCCGGCAGATTTTTCGCCGCGATCCTCCTCCCTCACGAAGAAATATCGCCATAGTGTCGATAGGAATGTTCCACGGACTACAAGCTGTCGCAGCTGGTGCGTCCCGCCATTCGCTCTCCTTTTGCCGAGCTTACACCGCCACCCATCTATTCCACTTCGTCGCGGCCTCCCTGCCATTTGTTACTTTTTTACGTCTTAAGTCTCCTTCTTTCCTTCCTTCCGGTTTGCCGCCGGCGAAAAGATCCACGGTATTACGGGGTAGACGTTGGCGCGAAATGACTTTTCATTTTGAAATATAACATATTCGAAATTGTACGCAGATGCCAGGTGAAAGCGGCTGATGCTTCAAAGTTATATCGCGGTTGGCAGTCAATGCGTAGAGCTTCGTGGCGTGAAGGTGTTGAGTTGTCAGGAACTAGGAGGGGTCTGGATGTAAGAGAATGAATGAAAAGAAGTGCCATGTGTACGCTGAAAAGTGATAGTTCAGGCGAATTTAGAGGAGACTTTGAGGATATGTCAATTTTTGTTAGTTTTATACGCGAGAATCTGAGAGGCAGCAAAGTGCGTTTTAGGCAGTTGATGATTTTCTTTTAATGGAAAGCTGTAAATGCCATACAGGCAGCTAACGAGATACACAAAGTTTGTGGTGACTGTGATATAGGTAGAAAGTGCACAGAAGTAGTTTGCTAGATTTAAAACTGGTGGTTTCAGTCTTGAAGATGGAGAAGATCCGAGTAGGCCTTCCACTAATGATGAAGATCAGATTAAAACACTGATCGGCGAAATCGAAATCTGCTATGTTTAGATTTTTCTTAAGAACCGACACGAACTTTCTAGAAGACCGAATAGTTTATCCGAACTGCCGATTTCCATTTTCTGCGGCATAGGCTATGATGGGTCAATATGTCCGACGGCTGATGGAATCTATGAATGAAGAATTGATGTTGGAAATAATACTGTGAAATTGCTGGATTGATTCTTGCGGAAGTTTATGGGAAAATCAGTCGCGTCTTCGCTTGAAATAACAGTCGTATTTCCGCTTGTTACGAGACCTCTTCAATTAATACGCGCGCCGCGGTGAAGTTCATTTTCACGCATCGACGGTCCTCGCCTCGCGGTGCGCTTGATTTCTACACTTGTTGATTTTTAAATTGATCGCCGCGATCGGAACGTAATGTATTTCCAGGTACGTTAGCCAACTACAAAGAGGTGTTCTTGTGGTTAACCGTTTCATACGCAAACAATGAAAATCGTATGGAGTTGACTTAACGCCACGCTGCAAATAACCAAAATTACAAATTTTCATGCTCAACCTTAAACACGATGTGAAGAAATTTCACCCTTTTTGATTTCAGATTTTACTTGATTATAAAACGTTTTTGCTTTATTTGATTATCTCGGTAAATTACGTAAATTAAATAATATTGTTAATACTGTTCTTGCGTGATGTCAATATGTGCTCAAGATACAATGCAATATAGTGCCGAACTCCATTATGCTCAAACAGATACGTATACCTTAATTTCACAAATAATTAAAATAATGACAATTGCTTCAAAATACATGAACCACAAACAATTAAATCAACAGTTCTAATCATATTTATAAATCTTCAAAATTCAAGGAATAAAGAATTAGGTAATTATGAGATCTGAAAACACACAGTCAATCACGGTCTTCACCGTGCATCCCCTACTGGCCCGTTACTCATATTTCGTATGCGCCGGTAAAAGGAAGCACATTCCACGCCGGCCCCCGGCAAGACGACCGATGCCATTTTCTAAACTGACTCCCGAAGCGCCCCAGTCTTCCTCGAGGCGCGAGACGATCGACAAAATGGTCCTCCGGGGCATGCGAAACTCTCCCCGGAGGCTCGCATAATGTCGGAAGAGGAATATCGTCGGTCGCGACTTAAGAGCGCGACGGAGGACGTCGAACGCTTCTCGACGTCGCACGGCTGACGACTTTCGGGCGGCGGGAGACGGAGGAAAGAGATTCTGAGAGCGCATGACCGCGGGTGATCTCCGTGGAGTCCTTTCGTAATCCGGCAAAACCTCAGGGATAATCCGGTATACGGCCTTCGGGGGGGCGGCTGGGTGGAAAGCTGATCGAACCTTTTATCCGTTTCAGCGCCGGTGCCATTTACGTGTCTGCTCGTTCGCCTTATCTCCACCTTCGCCTCGTTCCAACCCCGGGCGGCCCACTTTTTGCCCCGTTGTTCCTCGGCACCCTTCTCCGACGTCCCCTGACCCCGCGCTTAAATGTCGATCCACCGACCCGCTATCGCACCCCCGGGAGGATGGATCCCGCTTTATCGGCTGCGACGGGAGTCGCGGAAATCCGCGGGGCCTTCGTCGTGCGCGCGCGGATCGAATCTACGGCGGGGGCGTTGTTTGGCACGGCCACGACGGCACGTTGTGCGGACAAGCCAGGTCCCATCTCCGATTTCTCTTCTTTATTTCTTTTTCCCTCTACCAATTTTACGACGCACCCAGCAAAAGCTTCCTGAACCGAAGGTGCATCGGTACACTTTCAATTTTTCCGAGAGTTCGACTAGCCCTTTGAGTGTTGAATACTTTCAGCCGAAGCTCTCGCAGAGGACGAAATTCTTTTCGCTAGTGTGAACATTTTTCATTGATTATGTAAGGCGCAACTATGTTGTAATGATAATTCTTCATTTACGCCGAATTAAATGGTGCAAGAAAATTATTTCATAAAGTACGCATTTGTATTCATCTCGTACATTAATAATTGCGGCTGCAATAAGTAAGAAAAAGGGCTAGTAAGGTAACAGCCCTGCCGGAAATAGCTTTTCAACAGCACCCCCTCTCCGATCATCCTTTGGTCGCGTACATTAAGACCAAAAATAGAACATCCTAACTAGACAGATATCATCACTTACAGTCAGAAGTGGGATATCAAAAGTGATATTTCGCACTTATACAAGTTGTACCGCTGTAATAGTAATTCTGTCGGTAGTTTTAATCGTTTTAATAAATTCGTTGTTTAGGGTAGTTTCTTGATAGTGGCGCGTGTCAAAGGGACGCTGAGGAAGTAATACGTCGGTTGCGCGGAGTTCGGCCGCTGCGAGGTCCTTAATGAGCTTCGCAGTGCAGCGCTAATTGCGGAAGAAAAGGTCTAGTAGAAGTTACGCAAACGTCAACGTAATTGGAGAGACAGACGGGCGGTATAGGTATTTTAATATGCCGATGGGTGGCTGGGAGGTGGGGTGCAGCTTTGCGTTTGGGTCGCATGGAATGATGAACGCTGGTGATAAGATGTGTTATTGGCCGATTGGTAAAAACGGTCTGCCTTCTCGTAATTGCACTTCCGTATAGAGGCGTATTACGCTAAGACGTGTGTAACATTAATTTATTCAATTATAATAATGTTCAGTTCATGTGAAAAATTGATTTAGGTGAAGAATCGACTTAATTTAACCGACGATCGCTCGTAATAAAGTAAGTTATCGCTATGTCTTCTGACCAAAGACCGTTAAAAATCCCTGCAACACAATGACACCACGGCCGCGCCAGTTGTCAGTGGCCGGTGAAGTGTCAGCGGAGAAAATCCTTCTTCCGAACAGGACCACCGTGTCCTTCTTCGGGGCGTTTCACGAAAAAACGACGTTTCCCTTCTTGGGCTGTCGCTGAAACGTTTAGCGCGACATTCTCCCGCTCCTCTTTTCTCTCGCCATCGACTCTCTCCCCTCCTCGTTCTTTCTCCGACCGACGGAATCAGTGTTAAGCCCCGAAAAGAGGCTTAAACCGATTGACGTGGATACGAAAAGGGGAAGGAAGAAGACAGAACGCTGCCTACCGGAGGATTGACGCTTTACACGCCCGGCCTCTCGTGCATTAAATGACTTAACGCTCCTTTTTTTGGCGCCCGAGAGCTCTGTCTCCTTCTTAACGTCCGGCGCCGTATTCTTTTCTGACGACGAGCTGTCAGACATAAGCTTACGAGTCTCGCTGATCTAGGAATCGTTTTCTCGAACATCACCTGTCCCCGTCCATGTTACGGGATCGACGTAAATACTCGAAAGATTCCCAGCGCGCAACGTAATCCCGCTGGAATCCGGATCGTTTCGACCGACATCATGCTTACTTGGTATCTGAGATATCCGATGAGAAAATGCTGTCGAGATTTCTCTAGATTGAAAGGCTACTTTGAATGTCCATGGGTATGACGTACGATGCGCTTGGGCAACAATTCGAAAGCTCGGCAAATGCAATGCATGGTGACGTTGTTTTAGCCTCTTACGTTACAGAACCCATCGCATGCGTCTATCACGTTTTATCGCGGAACGCGTAAAACGGCAGAGTTGCTGCGATTGAAGAATTTCACGAAAAAACTACAGATCGGCAAAAATGTCGACGTCCATACTGTGAGTGGGTGAGCTTTTCTCTGATTGAATGAGAGATGCAGTGCCTGTTATGTTATACCGGATACATTTCAGTATTGCAAGCCTCGTGCTTGCGTGATTTTATTGTAGCGGATGTATGATCAACTTCTCTGGGCTTTACACGACATGCAAGCCATGCACACCGTGACACAGTTGTCGGCCTACTTTTCTATTCACTTTCTTCACTCGATATACACACTCAGTTGCTGAGAGGGTTGCGCGGGGGTAGTGTCGGATTCTTACTGCTATACCCCCCCATCAATACCACAGCCTTACACCGATTCTGGTGGACCTCGCGACTCCAAAGATTTCTGCCGAAGTCCGACCATGCTCGCACATTCCCATCGTGGTCCCAGAAGAAGCCCACGAGATACCGCACACGATATTCAAGTATATAACCACACACCGCACAGAAATGTACAGCATTTTCAACTCTTATCCCACCGTACATACTTTGGGTACAGGCACCCCTGAATCCCTACGTCAGCCTTGACTCTCACCCCCAAAGACGCCGTCTAACGCGCGGCCGTGAAAAACTACCCCCAACGCACACTTACCCACTGCCGCCGCGACTCTCGCCGGAGACATAACGAGCTCGCGCTCCATACGACTCACGTATGATCACCGCAAACTGAGCGAAGCGTGCTCGAAAACTTTGTCGCGATATCGCAGGCAGCCTGTGAGGCTCCGCCGACGTTCCACCTGAACCAGCGCCTCCCAGCAGGCCCCATTCGCATCCCAACCAGCCAGTGCACGCTGGGGGATGTGCACAGTTTCAATCGTTATAAAGCCCTCCCGCTGCCATGAGTTATAATAATTGCATAACACGCTGACGGTGGAGTTTGCGGTTACAAGGAGAGCGCAAGCTGCATTGTTACTCTAATTACAAGCCGCAAGTTGTGTCAGGGGGCAATGTGGAACGAAGGTGCCAGGCGTCGGACGGGGGTTGGTCGGCCGGGCCGGGGCTTGCGGGGGTGGTTTGCGCCGGGAAACGGCTGGCTGCTGCAAAGGGGGCTGAAACGAGAGCCACTCGCTTTGCGCCAAAGTTCAAATCCTCTCCGGCGTAAACGCTCGTTATCTCTGATCTCATATCAACTGTGTACACACGTGCGCTGAGGCACGTCGGTGCACGTAGACGCGCCGGCCTGGAACATGTTTGCGCGCTGTTCTTGCACGGATGCGAGACGCGCAGCCGTAAACTGCCGTGGGAAAGGAGGAAATGCATCGGGCCGAAATATTCGTGAGGTAGCAAGAGTGCGGGGGGCGGGCGAGGATGATGCAAACGTGAATGGAGACGGGTGCCGGGCCGAATTACCGGAGTTAGTTGAATCGATCAGTTGCCGTTGGGCGGAATTTTTGTGGGAAAGGAACAGGGTGCGGTGTTGTCAATGGACCCTGGGCCAAATTTGTAATGTGTAGGAAAAACCATATTCGAGACCGCTCACCGATTTTCACTTGGACGATTACAAAGAATGCGTCATGTCACCATCGGACAATTCGTAACGTGTATAAAAAACAACTATGTCACGTCCCCTCGCCGTTTTTCATACACCACCGTTTTCATCTAATATAAGGTACTTATGTGATTACGAACAAATATTTTACAGACAGCATAACGTGCTGTTTACGCAAATTCCACTTTTGAAATAGATGTCGTATTCCACTGAAAGCAGCGACTGGTATACTATATTACACCGTGTAAATTATGTAGGCGAAGGGGCCGCCGCGAAACACCGTATGCGGAATGGTATAACACAAGCATCGGTGGTTCAGTGGTAGAATGCTCGCCTGCCACGCGGGCGGCCCGGGTTCGATTCCCGGCCGATGCAAAGATTCTATTTTTTGATTTTCAGCTATAAAATGATTATGCCATCCATCGATGAAAGTTATCAATACGCGCAATATTAACACATTATTGGAGCGAATTAAATTAACGACACTCTTGCGTTTTTCCGATTTACTGTGAATAGTGTTCTCAAGAGAAAATTAATCTGTCACCTGATACTAGTGCGTAATAATAATATAGGTTAATGTTCTGCATTGCAAAAAGAATTTTTGACTATACTGCATTGAAAAATAAAAATTACTTTTTATTGCACTCTATTGTAAACAGAACAATTACTTTTGATAGTATTAACGAATACGTGATTGTGTATTCAGAAATAGCCAGCGACGATGTCTCCTAAATGATCACGTTTGTGCACTGCGCTTATGTTGATTCAGACAAGCGTTGCGCCTGCCGTTATCCACAAATTTTGGTGCAAACCGCCTCGATTATTTCGCGCACCAATTAGGCGCAGCGATGAAATCGCGATTATGCAAATGTAGTCGCATGTTCGCATGCTTAGATATAAAATACACCCACATTAACTCAACACGCCGGCCTGCAAAAAGGCCAGCCTATTTACGGCGCTGGGCACGTATCGTGAAAAACATAATCATCGGGTCTACCAAGAAATAATTAACGCACGCGGGCAGTGCGCGTGATGCGAAAAGAACGGGAAAATTTAGCCATTCCGATTCAGCAATGAGCGTGGAAGGCGTCACTCACCTTCTTTATGTTACCTCTCACGTTCCACACGCACAAACGCGAGTGCACCGTTCGCATTACTGCACCGTACTGCAAGTACGTGCGTATAAACATACACACGGAAGTACAAGCATATAACCGTATCTACGTACATACAAACCTACTCCCGTCGAATAGTCAACGCATTTACCGCGTTTCATGAATCTCAGGATCCAGAGGCCGCGATCAAGTCATTAATTTAACGAGCGCGTCTCGATTGATTTTAATAGTAGTTTTATGGTAAGAGTTATTTTGACCCATTTTGATTTTCTCAACGAAAACAGCAGAAGCTGGTTACATTGCTATTGTTTGTGCTGACTTTCTAGGAAACGCTGAGTTTCATTTATGTGTCAATTTGCCGCGTATCCGTAGAGACACGTTTGTAAGAGATCTCCATAAACCTTCTGTCAACTCCGAAAACTTTCGGACTTCAAAAGCGAAGGTCTGCAACAGCGTACGCTACGATTTCGTCATATTTCGCGAAACACGATCGCCCTGTTCACGGTAGCAACGCGATTATCACCCGAACCCGGCATATGTATTCTCACGTACGCCTATATTCCCGTACGTCGACTGAAATCGGGGCCACCTGCATTGTCGCTGCACATAAGCCGGCGTTTTAGCGTGACATAATTTGTCATGATGTAATCGGCTATAGAACCCGATCCCCCTGCGCACGACGCGACACGACCGGGCAGAGTGCAAAATGTACTAACAAATGCTCCCTTCCGGCCAGTATTTTGTTTCGCACCCCTGCGCGCGCGGCTTGGCGGACACGGGGTGAAATTTATTTGCATGCGGTAGTCCGTTGAATCAGTAGTCCTTGTGCGGATCACGAAACGAGGACGCGAAGGGGTCTCGAAGATTTTTCAATGCATTTACTGACCGAGGGATGTTAGAGTATAATATGCGTTTGTACGAGGATTACATAAATGCGATTGAAAATAGTGGGAAATCGCGAATATAATCATTACTATAAATACTAATGAATATAGTATTTGTCGTAACGACGATATTACTTTCGGTTGTGACAATTCTATTTTTTATATGTATACATTATAATTTTTATTGTAATTCAATCGTTACTATAAATACTAGTGTATATACTATTTATCGTAACAACGATATTACTTTCGGTTGTGACAATTCTACTTTTTATATATATACATTATAATTTTTATTGTAGTTTAATCGTTACTATAAATACTAGTGTATATACTACTTATCGTAACAATGATATTACTTTCGGTTGTGACAATTCTATTTTTTATATGTATACATTATAATTTTTATTGTAATTTAATATTTTATTTTAAACTAACAGTCATCAACTTATCGTACCAGGTAAAAAAGGACTGACACTTTTCCCTTAATTCGCCGTAAATCGCGCAAACAATCTGCCTTCCAAAGGGACATCGCGCCGACGTGTTCCGAAGTTAGTTTCCCGCTACTCCGCGATTTCAATTTCGTGCCGGCGAAATTTCAGTACGGCCAGACATTGAATCCCATCTACGTCAAGTGATCAAAGACGAATCCGGCGCAGCCCATTCGCGCTATCAGCCTGACAAACGAGATCAGATATCGAAAGTGGCCAGTTCGGAGTCGCGATTCTGTGTCCGCTTAATTACGTAACTAAGCGTGCCGAAGCGATCCGCGTTAACGAGGAGGATAGTCAGGCGAATAGTCACGAGCAGAGGATCGGGGAGATAACGACGGCAGATAACGCCGCGCACAAATAGACTTATCGATGCCGAGTGGCGACGCAGGATCCATTGATCTTCGTGGATCAGCGATCCTCTCCAATCTAACGTAAGAGCATAATGCACCGGGACACCCTGTTCGTCCAATTACACGACCGAACAACGCGCGCGGGCACCATTCATTCCTGACGAACAGCTTCAGTTCCTGGCTAACGACGGCTGTGATCGATCATCGCGTACTTCCGGCCGAATCTTTGCAAACCGCCGCGAACGGCGGACAACTATGGAAAGTTGAGGGCCGTCGATATGACGGCAATGAAAAAACTGTGAAGTTTGTACGAGGGTATGAATCTGAATGTTGAGAGAGACGATCGTCGGTTAATGTCGCGGTATCATAGCTGAGCGGTTTGTTTGACAGTTATGTGTACGTGAGGGTATGAGTGGACGTGAGAGAATGAACAGGGTGAAAAGTGAATTAAGCATGTGAGCTGCGTGGCGTGAAAGACAAGACGAGAATTAGAAGGAGCGTGGTGCACGAATTTATTGGTTACATGGGGCGTTAGTTTGGGTTTTGGTTGCGTTATTGTTTGAGTTCTGTTAAAACTTTGAGTACAATGGACGCGTGTGTGCATCCGCCGGAAGCTTTCGGTGTGAACGATTGGCGCATGTATGCGCTTGTCAATCTTCTCGATCCTTCACGCAATACAGTCTCTATTATCAATGTATGAGTTAAGCGTGCGTTCTTTGCCAAATAACTTTCTTGCATTATTCAATTTGGCGTAAGTAAAGAATTACATTTATAACTTAATTATGTCTTATATAAGTATTAGTGAAATAGTATTCTGACATCTGCGTGCGCTTCGATCGAGAGTATTCAGTAGTCAAAGGGTTAATACCCGTGCGTGTTGTTTCTGTGCATTATCATTTCGGTGATAAATCCATTGCTACCGAATAAATATATCGGCAGCGCCACATTCGCCTCACACGTGGCCTTGCGGGGTCTATATAAAAGTTTAGATTAACAGTTTGACTCCCACGCAGCACGAACGGGCTGTTCAGATTTCAAGGCGAAGTGTGCTACAATATTCGACCGCGATACACAATTGATTATCCCCGCTCCATTATACTGATACTTATTCCTGATATAGTTCCTCCTTTTCATCCAATCTATATGAATAGCCAGGTCACCAATTGCCATTATTTGCAATTACAATTTATTCAATAAACACAAGCGCGCGGCCTAAAGCTCCTAAGTGCAATTTCCCTGCTGACCGATATTCAGTTCCCGACTACCTGCCTCGAAAATGACACACTATTCACCGAAGCATGATTTACCGCATTGGACCGGGCTGTTGCGGGGGTGGACAAAAGGTTCAAACTTCCTCTTTTCCTTCGACGAGCCTTTGCGCCTCGTTCGCTCGTACGCAAATTGCCCTCGTGACGCACGATCGACAGTACACGCCGAAAGTGAAGCACCGCGTGCTTCGGACAACGCGTGGGCGTCCGAGAGGCAAGTCAGACGCGAGCGAGAAAGAGGCCGGGGCTCTACGCATTCGATTAATCGAGGAAAGAGGGCCGGGCGGCGGGCAGTCGTGCGCGGAAAAGCGTTGCGTAACTTTAAAGCGCTTAACAAGATCCTGCGGTGAATGGTAAACGGCGGTTAGCTTTGTGAGCGACTACTACGAGCGTTAATACGCTCTCGTCGTAAATTGCGGCGAGCCCGTGAGCCCGGCCGTGCCGGGACAAAGATACGATATTTTCTGCCGCGCGGTTATGAGCCTGGAATTAAATGGATGAATCGTCGGGATGTAACTTCATTGCGGAGGAGGAGATTTACAATTGACGCGCCTGCGGCTGATTTGACTCCGAGATGTCGGGCCGGCTTCTTAGCGTAACTGGGTACTGAATAATACAGACTTACTGGTAATGCGGCTGGATGCGGAGGTTCGGGACCAAATGCTACGTCGTTTACAGTTTTACGGGTGCACGGATATTTTTCAATGAAACTAATGCGTGAGTCTATGTTTCCAGTACACTTGAGTTTATGCAGATGCAAGTATTCGTATGCTTCATGTTGCAGATCGTTTAGGATTTCAACGGTATTGTGTGGTAACTGACTCTGTGATGTCATTCCAGGTTCTTAGCGTCTTGGGTAACTGAGATCTGAATAATATAGACTTACTGGTAATGCGGCTTAATACGGAGGTTCTGGCTTAAATGATACGTCGTTTTCAATTTTACAGTTCCGCGAGCATTTTTCAATTACATGAATGCATGATTTTATATTTGCAGTGCATACTTAAATTTATGCAGATGTAGGTATTCGTATACATTACTTTGCAAATCATTTAAGATTCCAACAGGATTATAAGGTAATTGACATTTTGCAATGCGCTAATTTCAGCATTATGGCGTAATTGCCTTTTGTGATGTCATGCTAGGTTCTTAGCGCCTTCGGTGACTGAGTACTGAATAATCCAGACTTACTGGAAATTCAGCTTAATGTAGAAGTTCTAGATTAAATTTTACGAGGTCTGGTAATTTTGCAATAAATGCATGAATTTTCGTTTCTGCACATACATAAACTTCCGCAGACGCAAATATTCGTATACCTCACTGTGCAAATAATGTGGGATTCCAACAGGAGTATGAAATAATTGACTCTGTGTTGTCATTCCAACTTCTCCGCATTTTAGGTAACTGAGTACTGAACAATCCAGACTTACAGTCAATTCGGCTTAACATGGAACTTGGTGATTAAAGCTTACAACGTCTACTAATTTTCAAGCAAACCTAGATTGACTTTCCCTAATAGGAGCCTACTTTTCACTGCAATAAATGCATTAATTTTATTTTGCCGTAGACATTCGAATTTCCGCAAATGCGCTTATTCGCATAATCCACCCCACAAATAATTCAAGATCCCAAGTCCATTACGACGCAATCGACCCGCGGTTTCGCGATGCCCCGCGAAGGTCAGGCGAAATCCCAGCAAGGCGACTTCTTACGCGAAAATGCTCACCGCGTTAAACGTCCGATCCAATTAAGCCGCTCACCCCTTCAGCATGCACGTGCACTGCGTCTCCACCCGATATTTTCCCCGTTTCCCAAGTACCGCGCAAAACGAAACAATACCCCGTAATCGCTCTGCTTTCATTCGATCGTCAAAATTACCCAACCTCCCATTCATCTCCGCCTCTCCATCCCGCGCGCCTTAATTGAATTCAGACTTATCAATCCGGCCGACAGGTCGGGCAACATTAATACCCGCCCTCTTTCCCCATCATCCCGAGCTTTCCTTTGTGCGAGCCCTCTCCGTTAATTCATCTCAATACCGATGTCGCCAGAAGTTGGCTCCGACATCCAAAGACTCCTTGAGACACGAAACGTTGCTTCTTCGCCGCGCGGGGCGAAAGTTGTCCCATTAACAAGGCTCCGTTTGCTAAAACAATTTCTCTGATACATAACTCCGACGTTTCGATGGCTTCGCCGCACTAATATCGTAGCGGCGTGCGTAAGTTACGAAACTGCGGCACTCGGCTCGTCGGAAATTTACAGGGAGTCGCGATGTTCTCCTCCACCGTGCCCCGCCGTTCGCCAAGTCCAAACAACTCGGTAAATTCACTTCTAGACTGTGCCGAATGTTTCGGGATATTTCGCCGGCCCACTTTCTAACGGCGGCATCACGAGGGATAAATTACACGGACGTGCGCCGTGCACTCTCCATCGATCGGTGTTCCGCGAGTTCAGCGGCGTTGGGGCCGGAAAAATAACCGCACGTCGATGCATCGTGGCAGCGAGAGGTACGGGAACTTTCCGCGGGATACTTCGCGATTTTTATGGGGAGCAACGCGGACGTGAGCGCGCGGAACGACAGTTAGGAGAGTCGGCCGATATTTAAGGAGTTTTGTGAGACGCGCTAACTGTAGAGATTATCGCGTGATACGATAGTCAGGGAATTCGAATGAAACTAAGGAAATATTTGATCATTTCAGACGAATTAAACGAATGTTCAGGTGTTTTTATATGAAGCGGTGCTAGTTCAAGCCACAGCGCGAAGTGACTATGGAATTGATGTGCAAAGTGTGGCTCGTGGTCACTTTCATTTACGACGTAATTGTTATCCCAAGCTATTTGTAACGTCTGGTTAGAATATATTTTCATTAAAAGTAAGTCCGATTGCTGTGTTACGATTAAAATTTTTTTTAGTCATTTTAGACGAATCAAACGAGTGTTTATACATTTTTATATGAAACGAAGCTAGTAGAGGAAATTAGCGTGCAAAATGACAGTTATGGAATTGGTACGAGATTAAGGCAAGATTTGGTAATTTTGTACGAATCAAAACTAGTCGCAGAAATGTTCATGAATTGGGTTAGCCAAACAAATCTTTTGTCCAGAAAAATAACAAATTTTGGGAGGGTGGAATTATAAAGTTGCCCATACGATGGCAGAATGCAACGAGAAACTGTGAATGCGCTGTCCGGTAAAGTTGTTCATCAAAATGAACAATGTATTTTTACATAAAACCGACCAAACTTTTCGTTCAACCCTATAGAACGACAGTTACGAAACTCGAATGAATTCCAAACCAAAGAACAGTTATTCTTGCACGAGTCTGGACTACCCCCAGGAGCGATCACGTGAACCGGCAGTCACGATTTGGTACGAAGCTTAAAGCAACGTTTAGTCATTTTATACAAATCGGACCCATTCACAAGAACGTCCACGTCATAGATTGGCTGAACATATTATTCCCAGAACAATAACAAATTTCGAAAGGACAGAATGATGAAGTTACCCATAGATGGCAGAATGTAATGAAAATCTGGGATTACCCTGTCCACTGAAGTTATTCATGAAAATGCAAAATGTCTTTTTACATAAATCATTGCGCCGAACGATAACAGATTTTGCAGGAATGCATTATGAAATTGCTCATGGGACGGTAGACGGCATACGAAAGTCCAAATATGCCGTCACTGAAGTGGTTGCTCAAAACGAAAATTCTCCCGAACTTTTCGTCCAACAAAACGACAGTCACGAAAATCGAATGACCTGCAAAACAAAGCACAGTCATTCCTATACGAATCTGGGCTACCCGCAGGAGCGATCACGTAAAACGACAGTCACGAAACTTGGATGAAGCCTAAACCAATGTTCCTCCCACGCTCCCCGGCCCCCTGACGGTTTCTCTTTCACTTTCCTCTCTATAGCCACTACCATTACCGGCGTCGTCGTTATGTGAGGCTAAGTGGATTTTCACGAGAGCTCCCTAAAGTTGCTTCTCGCTCACGAACACCGAACCTTCCCCCACGAGGACGAATCCTAAGCGAGTTTCGAGTGCCGAATCGTCGACACCACGAAACCACTTTAGCCTCGGTCGGTGCTAATCGCGGGATTAGCCTTAGCCGATGCAACTAGGCCGCATTGAAAGCGTCACTTGTTTTCGCCGTCACGTCGGCCAGGATAACATAACAGTCGCGTCTTCAAATTCGAACGAACTCGTCGAAGAATGCACCAAAGACTGCGCTGCCTCAAATAAAGTTCTGATGCCAGTAAAGTTCTGACGCAGCACACGGATATGCCTTAAAAAGTGCTTTGCTCCAGCAAAATTCTCAGTACCTTGAAAAATTCGTTGTCTCGGCGAAATTCTCAGTGCATTCAAAGACATTCATTCAACAAAATTCTCAATGCGTTAAAAATATGGTGTCGTAACGAAAATCTCAGTGGGTTAAAAAATGCGTTGCCTCGGCAAAATTCTCAGTGTGCCTATTGATGCAGCACAAGGAGATGCCTTAAAAAACGCTTTGCCCCAGAAAAACTTACAGTACGTTAAAAAGTACGCTGTCGTAACAGAACTCTCAATGAATAAAAAAATGGGTTGCCTCGGCAAAATTCTCAGTCGTGCCCATCGGTGCAGCGGACGGAGAAACCTTAAAAAATACGTTGTCCCAGCGAAATTCTCAGTTCGTTAAAAAATGCGTTGCCTCAGCAAAATTGTGAGTGCGTTAAAAAATGCGTTGCCCCTCGGTCCCGCCCATCGACGCAGCACATGGAGACGCGTTCAATGCTGCGGCGCAAAAAAGTGGAGTGGCAGCGGAGATAAAAGAGTTGGGAGTACTTCAATTTGCAGGAAGAAGCGGTGGCGCGAGGGCACGAAGATGCCATAACCATTTGCTAATGAGTGCGCCGCCGAGAACTTCCAGGCGTCCACTTTGATCCGGAACGGTCTACGGCCGCTCTATTTTCGGCCCGTGATGGAAACATTAATCAGAACGGGCGGCGCAAAGTGGCCCGGCCCAAATCGATACCCGCTACGTTCAATTCGACACGTACGTCGGCAAAAAACGCGGGGGAATAATTGGAAACGGGATCACATTAAAAATCACTTTGACGCTTAATTAAGGTTCAAATTAAACACGGCATCTAATATTTAGCCCACACTGCCCGAAGTAGGGCAAGTGATGTGCGAAGCGCGGAGATGGGAGAGTGATTGACATAATTACTATCCGCAAGTTCGAAACGTAGAGTATCTGATACTGTAGATAATCTTTAAGGAACAAACTCGCTGATATACTAATAACTTTTGTCACACGCAATAATTTTTGTGGGCTTCTAAAGAGAGGCCACCACTGACCCCAAAACATGCCGAGTTACGATAATAAAGTTCTACAGACATTATTTTTAACCAAAGCAGGGTTTAAAATACCTTAATTATTTAAGTAAATTTAAGTTAATCATTTAAGTTAATAAGTGCATGCATAACATTTTGGTGGATAATTGTTTTATTCTGAAGCTAACTTGGGACTGGACATTTTAAAAGTAATCGTCTCTAGAAGGGAAAGTGTAACGTGCAGACCTCATGGCCACTGATGGCTAGTGCCTGGGCTCAATTATTTATATCCAGATATATGTTAGGCAGGCAACCCAAGGCACTGAAGGATCTGGCCGCAAAGTGCCAGGCAGCAGTAACTTTTGCTAAGAAGACTGAAAAGCATCCTTTAGAATATCCTTATGATGCGTCAATATTCTAACTCACCATCGCACGTGAATTCTAGGGTGCGATTTCTCACGCGTAACAAATAAGTGTTATTAATCGACACGCCACATGATACACACTGATACGATATACTCAAGTCTTAATGCATCACATCATGCGATCGTCGATGAACTTTTGCTTGCCTCGTCTCGTTTCGCGACATATCACAACAACGCAAACGCAGGAAAAACTTACTGGCGCAATGAACGGACAGTTAGCGATCATAGAACGTTAAAAGGCGGTTACTTATTAGCTCTTCCTTGTCGCCGCGAAGCAACAGCATGTTGCCCTTGCACTCCACGTACGAGGATCGACTTTGTACCGTACGCGGAGCACCTCTTGAGACTGCCTATGCCCTAAGTGCCTCCCTTTGCGTTGTGTAGTCGCGCTTTTAAGGATGCCCAAGGTTACATGAAAGCACTCAGACTACGGGCATACGCGTCGCCGCGAAGAAAAAGCATCTCCCCTCGGCAAGAAGGCAAGCTCAAATTTTCAAGATACTCCACGGCCCCGGAAAATGATACGAACGGCGTCGGACTATGTTGCTGGTATCTAGGATTCGCTTCAAGTACTTATGCCCGAGTACGTGGACACTAGCCTCGACGAATCTATGGATGCGAATAAGTGTGGACAGAATTTCCGGAAGCAGTGGCCGCAGAACGGACCAATAATTACTTTGCAATGGGTCGGTTTATTAAGGACATGCATATATATAATAGGTGTTTAAGTAGATGTTTCGGTGCATCGGACTTGACGATAGGTTCTCCAATAATTCCAATACATCAATTAACCGGCATGCGTCAAATATCTTTACAATGTCATATATATTTCTTTTCGCGAGTTCATATATCGAAATTTCAACATATCCACTTAAAAACCCATATACACATATGCCATGTCGGCCACTAACGCATACATCTGATATTGAAACGTTAAGTTTTCAAATAATTAATTAGCTCAATACATTAATCGATCGGCATACGCCAAACACTTTTGCCATATCACATTCATATTTTCCACGAGCTCAAATACCGACACGTCCAAATATTTGCTGGAACACCCACATATACGCATCATACCCCGATCGCTAACAGGACGCATGCAGTCTCGAAACGTTAGCTCCTCGAATAAATCCTCGTCCGGCGTACACCAAACACATTTGCATTATCATTAACAGCAACGGCCGATACAATATATCGAGCAGAAAACGTGTGCACACACGCATCGATTTTCGCGAGTCGAAGAACGGACGGGCCGAGATATCTATTCAAACGAAACAAACCGTTCGCGAAATCACGCAAAAGGAAGAGCGAGCGAAATGTGAAAAGGTTCCCCTCCGGGCGAATTGAGTCCAGGCGAGCGCGGGGACAAAGATTGGAGGACAAAGGTCCGTCGGTTTTGCGGTTTGAGGGCAGAAACGAAGACGAAGGGACGGAGCCGGCGGGAGAAAGAGAGGAGCGCGACGCAGAGAGCCAACGGGAGAGCACCCTTCCTTATTTCGCTCGGCTTCTTTTATTGCCGGCGTCGAATGGGACCGGATGATGAGTTTTCCCTTATTTGTTTTCGTCCAATAAGCGAAAAACACATACGGCCATCGTTCCCTCCATTTCGTCGTTTACCGAAACAGGCCCCCGCAGACCTGTCGTCGTGTCGTTCCACGGCAAACGACGATCTGCCCGAAGTCGCCGTAACAATTGGGTCTCGACGATCGAAAAACCGGACACCGGCCGATGACGTTCGAACGTCCGGTTAAAAAAAGGGGGTGCACGGCCGACACGCGCGGCACAAGTGAAACTTCGAAGACATGCGAATGGGAGATGTGCGGGGTAAGCGGATATTTTATAGTAAGCGGATAGGCTCACCGGAAAGTTTTTGCCGTTTATTTTATTAAAACAGAGTAACAAATTCTCGGCGTATAATAGTGAGATGATGAAACCATTGTTCCAGTGCATTTAGAAGGGCACGTATGTAGGCGTACAATGGTAAACAGAAACAATCGTATATGTTTTAGACGAACACGGTCACACACATATGTGCTGAAGCTTAAACTGACATTATCGTTCAGAATTTTCTGGTAAAACTAATAATTAGGCGTTGAACATATATCTTTATTCACTAGTGTTCATGTCTAAGCTGGAACCGAAAGATGAAATAATGTATTTCTGAGAGTTAGAATGTGATACATGAATTCGGGACTGGCGCTTATCTAAATGTCTATGGAATATTGTGTCGATATTCGTCTTTTCGATTGTTTTATTCATTGTCAATAAAATTATAAGACATCCACAATATACTGAAACAGTAAAACAAGAAAAAAAACGAAAAAAATGAGTCGAATAAAGTCTTATTATATCCGTGTTTCATACTCAGTTTTATATTCAAATGTTCCTTGTTATCAAGGAATAAAAGTTTAGAGTTTTAATATTCAATCTGTTTCAGAAAAATTCTCATATTAGTGGACTGTGATTAAATTTGATATATGCTGAAGCATAAATCATTATTTGTCGTCATAGTTACATGTTCATTTGATTTTATTGACGTCGCCCCATTAAACAAACTTAATATTTCTCTTTCCGTCACGCATCTGTGACTCAATGTGTCAACTCTAGCGCGAAATAAGAAGTTTCGCTTCAATAAATTCCGCATGCACAGACTCATCCGCTGCAAATATTTACGACAGAGTGCAAACACGCGGACGCGATTAAAATAGTTTCCTGCAGGATTAAAAGGACGCTGTTAAATTTCACCGTTGACCAGAGCTGTGCTTAGTTCACTCGTGCCTGCGGGCGCAATCATTAACACCTGACACAATATCGCATCCCGTGTTCAATAATATGCTTTCCGAAAGCCCGCTATTTATTTCTGGTGCTAATTGTATCGTCATACGGCATGGCGCGAATATTAATCAGTTTGCATGTTTTGTTTTGTTATCGGCGAACGAAAAAAAATGATCAGCTTACTGCAGCGTATGCGAAAGGTGTATATCCGGTGCGCAGTTTGTTTCTAAGCGATTTACGATATACAGAAAATTAACAGTACGTTTACTGACATTTCTCGTATACGTATCTCTACGGATATGCATCAAATTGACAGATGAACGAAACCCAACATTTTCTTGAACAGACAACTGTTCTGTTTCTTCTTCAATGTGCAAAACCAAGAAAAAAATGAAAATTATGAGATGTCTTCATGCCGTGAGAGTAATTGAAATGCTGACATCCGTTCTTCTTTCTGATACTTATCGCTTTCCGGCATTACGAGTTTCGAACGTGAATACGGAGGTAAGGACATAACCAGGTACGCCGTGGCAAGCACTGCAGATTTATGATATTGGATTTATAGTATCTCCACTGCATTGTGCGTACTTACTTTTGACGATAACTTCCTAAGAACTTCTTGATTACATCGATATATATTTCCAAAGCAGCGCTCTCATGTGTGAAGCCGATTTACTAGGATTAACGCTCAATTTACGATCGCATCAAAATGACCAGCACTCGTAGCGATAGGCATACCGCGTAAAGAACTTCGAGATTAGAAGGCTCGGAAGGATTGCAATCTGCATATATATTAGTCTCATCAAATGCGTAAAAGTGAGCGCACAAGATGGGAGAGAAATGTAAACAGGTTCTGTCATTTTCCTTGGGAAAATCGGAATGCCACGAAATGTCGCGTCCCTTAATCCATTCGAGACCGATTGCACACCGTGTGTGCAATTGATTTCCGAGGCTATAAGACGTTTTTTTTGGAGTAAGATTTTTTGGTACACAGTAAAACCAATGCCAAATTTCGTTTTCCTGTACTTTACAGATTTCATTAGTTCAAGAAAAATCTTATTTTGACCACTAGTTTACTCGGAATAACTGATAATTGTACATTACTGTTATTGCACACCCGATGTGCAATGATCTTATTTATGTGAATTCACTTACGAATTGGGTGATTTCCATAGTAAACATGTTTTTTTTTTTTATTAAAAATGCACAATATAAAGAAAAAAAAATGTCGCTCCTGGAGACCGTGTTCGAAAAAAATCGTCGTCTCGAATGGGTTAAAGGTAGTATTAAATAACGACGTACTCGTTTCGACTAATTTAGTTATCACCTGATCGCGCTCAATGAACGTTATTTCGAAGTCGCTGGCACCTTTTCTCGTGGGAACCCGAGCGGTTAGCGTCGCTGTTGGATTATCGCAACGCTGCACTCATGACTGGATCTTCTTCGATGCAATCTGTAGCCGGTCTCGTAACTCTGATTGCTATGTTCACGCGGGCACGCACGATAGCCCGACCGTCCCGAATCGATAACAGCGATCGTAGGCATTCCGCACGACAGCCTCGAGAGATCGAGTCTTCAAGGAAGACATTTTCAACCGGTGATTACCGGAAGAACGGCGCGAGCACGACGTCCGGGATAATTTTCGCGAATTATCGTGGACTTTGCAATCCAACGTGACAAACGGGTCTGGACAATCATTTTCGACACGGGACGGACACGAGGAAGTATGAGCGTTTGTATAATTCCGCAGTAACTACGTTCCTGGGTTATGATCGGCTGAAATTGCTTACGTGTCAGATAAATGCATCCATTTTTGTACAGTGACACGGTGAAAGCAGAGAAAATAAATAAGGGAACATTGAAAGACGCATGACGCTGCAATTGAAATTCATTCTCACTATGGGACGAATGCATGGATTTTTGTATATCGGCACAGAAGTATTAAAGAGAATAAATAAGGGAAAATTAAAATGTGGGTAATTCCCTGATATCTGTGTTGCAGATTTTCAATCACTTGAAATTAATGTATCCAATGATATAATCGTCAGTGTTCTTATCCAATATCACGACAGCGTTGATGAAAATATTAAAGAACAATTAATAATATAAATACGCAGTAACCCTTCTCTAAATTACAACCGCCTCAAACTGAATTTTCACAAGGAGCTCGATGTGCAAATTTCACTGCTATGTCGCGGTAGTATTGAAAGAAATACTAAGCCATATAAAAATGTCTACAGTTCCGCAGTGACCGCATTGTAATTTCACAACCACCCTAAACTGAACTTTCCGAAAAAGCCCCATCTGCAAATTCTTGTCCCGTGGCAGAGTAGCGTTAGGGAACATTTTGAACCAAACACAAAAATATCCACCATTCCACAGTAACGGTGCTGTAGCTTCATAACCGCCTGAAACAGTTTTTTTCGAAAGAGCTCGCCGTGCAAACCGTTATTCCGCCACGCAGTGCCGTTAACGTAAATACATTTCGGCGCTATTAAACGGTAACGTCAAATCCCCGAATGACGAATTATGATATCACGCATGTCGGATTAAGTTTACGTTTACGCATTAAACCAACCCGATAATTAAGCCTCACGCACGAGCGGCGCAACATACCGCATTAGGCTCCGAGTTCACGCTCGCCGTTGTTTCAATTATGCAGCGGGCGGCGTAATGCGATAACTCATGCGGCATGTTACGGCATAATGTAATGAATTAATGATTTATGCATCAAAAGTTGCGACGGCGATGGCGATGTACGTACGCTGAACGGCGAACCGGTTTAACTGCGGCGCGACACGCGGATTCGCAAATATAATCCATTTCGGTATCAGAAAATAATAACAAATCACCTGGCCGCTCCCCGCCGCCCGCCTCGTTCTCGTCCGCTCAATTTGTTTTTCCGTAATAGGATCAACCGGGATAACTGTCAGCGACGCGTTACACAAAGCTGCATTTACGTCAGGCGCGCACCTGAAAGCCTCACGGCCGGATTAAAGAATCATCAGCCGAAAGCTGCGAGCCCGCAAGACTTTCGGATTGCGCTCGCAAACTTCCGATACGTGACGGGTATGCTAATACTCGCGGGAGAGAGTACGGACTCCGTTTGTTTCGGAAGTGCAGTGATTTCTGTTTGGCGCGGCTGTAAAATCGGAGGAGACCGTCTGATGTATGAGATGTAAGTATTTACGTGAGCATGGACGCGTGCGTTAATGCGTGTAAGATTTGTTGCACGGTACTGTAATAAGACATAACTGCAACAACACATGGCTGCAATAAATGCAGTAATAATGTATATAAATGCAAATGTTCACATTATAGTATTATGTTGTACTATATAGTATTACAGATTTATACTATATGTATAACCTGTTGTACTATATATTATAGTACTACAGATTATAGTAACATGTAATAAATTTCTTATACGGAGACAGTCGTTTGATGTAAGTTGACACGTAAGTATTTGCATGAACGCATACATATATGTTATTACATATAGAAAATTTGTAACGCGCAATTGAATCTGTACAAGTGCGCGCCAATATAAACAAAAATTTAACTGTATAAAAATGATAACGCGTAACAAATTCCCCATACACACTTTTATCTTTGTGTTCATATTAATTTATCTTTTCCCACGCATTCCCACACATATCCACATCAACGAATCGTATCTTACGGCCTCACCGCGGCAATCACAGTCAAGGCACCTCCCAAGGATCACCGTAAACAAAATTCACCCACTGTACCACTCTCCACCGAAAAATACGAAAATCCCCTTGCGTCTCGTGCATCTACAACGTCCGCTAGCGTCGCACGCAAAGCGCAACCTCCGATTCTCAAGCGTTTCCACGGAACAGCCGGCTTCGCCGTTCCGATCTCACTTTCGGGGGCCAAAACATTCCTCGAACTTCTCTGTCAGCGGACAAGGTATACGACCCTGCTGCAGGCAGAGTGGACAGAGCGTGGACTGGTATCGAGGGGCCCCCGGTATCCGACAAATGTAACGCCCGGCTAAAAATGTAGTTTAGCGCTTTTTACGCCCGCCATTCGTCCCCTCCTTCTGAAACGAACTCGTGTGCGTACAGCTGTGCTCAGATTCCAGAGCTCGACTCCTCGGTAGCCTGCCCGTTGTCCACCTTCTGTCGACGATCCGCTAGCGACGGTTACTTGACTCGCAGCGCTCGCAAATTTATGAACAAGTCGCCATCCGCCACTTCAGCGAATCGTTGACAATATTGGCGCCGGCGATTAGGATTCCACGGCCAATGTTCGAGGGGCTTGTAAATGGGCATAAGCGCGAAGCTGCGCGGACGATTTTTTCGGTTGTGGCTGACAGTCGTTGACGGGCAAGTCGAGAGGTAGGGATTAGCATACTGATTGAAGACGTTTCGGTGATTTCCGAGAGACCGCGGGTCATCAGCATTCTTGGACTGGGTGACGGTGGGGGTCTTTAAGCGCTGGAGTGAATGCGGGTGCTTGCGTAATATTTTTGGAATACCCGTGGGTAGGGACAGTTTAGCGATGTTTGTACGTGGGTGGTGTAGAGTGGTAAACGAAAGACGAAAAATGATATTGAAGTCGCGGCAAAGTTCGGTCTTAGGGATACTGTTCTGTAATTTAGTACATGTTTGTGAACACCGATCCGCAGTGGAGTTCTGGTCTGAAAACCATTGTATCGGAAGCAGACACTGGATAAATTAACAAAGGAGATATTTTAGATATTTAGTTTGAAACAGTTTCAAGTAGATTAAGAAATTTGGAACCCTCTCAAACTAGACATGATACACACTCCTTTAACACCAGTTTAAACCGACGGTCGTAAAACATTTTTCCTTCCACTCCAAAAAATATTGTCCCCCCTAAAAATACTCGCTTGCAACCCAATGTCGGCACAAAAACTGCAAACGCGTTCCACCGCATGTAACCAGGCGTAATTGACAGCAATACTCGCGCACGGCTATCTATTTAATTTCCCGTTCCATTTCTTTCGCGGGCCGCGAAACACAGGCCCGAATTCGTGTTCCCTCGTGCCCATCGCTACCAATTGTCGGCGGATCGAAAGAAGGAAGAAGGATGTGCTGCGATTAAGAGGAGGAGAGGCGCAGCACGAAGCGAGAGGGAAGCGAGAGGGAAGCGACGAAAGGATCCCGAATGAGGCGCAAGAAGAGCAACAATGCGGCCCCAGAAGCACGTCTTCCCCGGCAACCGAGCACCAGTTTCCCTCTCCCACGGCCACAAGCCCAGCCAGGTACAGATAATTATCTTAGTTCCACGTTTAATAGACGCCCGGTATTTCGGATTGGCCCTAATGACGGCGTTTACTGAATTTATATCGTCGTGCCGCCGACGAGCCTTCAATTGCCAGGCTCGAATTATCCCCTTTCGCTTTATCGCCCTTTCCTTCTTTTCCACGACATCCGTGCTCTTAAATCCACGGACTCTCGGCTCTCGTTAGGACTAACGCGACGCCGATTGTAAAGCGGTTAGACTTGATTAGCCGTTATTCGACGTGTGCGCGCTTAGGCATTTGAACGCTATGAAACGCACAGATGAGCGCAGATGTGCGTTTGTCGAGCCTTGTGATCATCTCTCGTACAGTGCAGTCACGATCTGTGGTATGTGTATGGCGGTAAAATATTTTTCTTGCTTTGGTAAATTTGGCGTAATCGATGCATTACGGGTGTAACTTTGTTGCACGGTGTATGGTCAATCGATAGAGTTGACACGTGGGAGAAAGTATTGGGAACCGGGGTGAGCACTTCAGTTGAGAGTATACAACGGTCGAAAAGTTAAATGTGCTCGACTGAAAATTTGGAGGGAAAGAAATGTGAAAAATGCAAACGAAGTATAGTCGATGGAGGCGTAAATGCGTTTTGAACTCTATAACTGTGTCATCCCTAAAGACACATAACGTCCCAAAATATTTGTTTTCGATTTCCACTAATTTTTGTAAAACCGCATATTCTCTCTACAACGTAATACCTCACTTTATGCAACCCTGTCGCTCTGCGCGTTCAAACCCTTCCGATCTGTACCCATTCTCCGACCAAGCAATTCTGTGGTAGCTGCATCTCATATATTATTCTATTACATGTCTTTTCGATTTCCATTAGTTTTCACAAAACCGCATAAATTAATCCGCATATTCTCCCTACAGCGTAACACCTAATTTCTAGCAACACAGTATCCCTCCGGCAGCAACATCAACAATCCAATGAACTGTCTGGGCGTTCAAACCCTCTCGACTCGTAGCTATCCTCCGACCAAGCAATTCTGCGGCGGCCGCAACTGTCGCGCAACCTGCCTCCCGACCCTCCTACCGGGCCAAGAAAGAATGGAGACAAAGTGCCATCTTTCTTCCGCCGTTCGTTCTGGGCATCATGAGCGGGGTCTTTTCGCCCTTGATGTATGTTCAATTATCGGTCCACGTGGTCGTATATCCGCGCCGAAGCTTGGGACGGCCGGCTTCGGCACGGAAGAACGCCAACGAGTCTGAGGACCCAGCATGCATGAGAGAGAATGAGACAACGCGCGCGGCAAACGGCGAAGTAGAGGCGGGAAGAGAAAGACATTTATTATCGTGGACCCGAGACGGTCTGTCTCCGGGGGAAGAATCTCAAAAAGGATAATCCGGACTCGATAATATGCGCCCGCGCCCAATCCTCGCTCCCCGCCAAAGCTACCGGCCGCATGGCATGCGCCAGGATAGGTGCAGCCGACGAGAAAAACGCCCGGTGAACAAAGGGTGACCAGGCGAAAGTTTGTTGTCCGATGAGCAAGAAAATCGGCTCCCGACGGCGATCTCCGCGACGGACGCGAAACGCCGCCAACTGGGAGAGGCGGACGACGTGACACTTGTCGCTGGAATTTTAACGGCACCGACCGTGCATAGCGGATGAGCGGAGTTTTGCGCGTCGGGACGGTCCTGTCGATCGGCGGACCTCTGGAAGCTTCAGTGGGTTGCGGTGTGGGGAAGGTAATATGTTGACGACGGCATTGCGATTGTTGATGTTGGAATGTATGTTAATGACGCTTAAGTGGAAATTAAATAAGTCCAGCTTTGTTGAGATAAATATACTTCAAATTGTTTTAATTCGAATTCTCGGCGATATGGCAATATTTTTTATTTGCCAGACGAATTTAGTAAACTGCATATTTTGTGGTAGACACCGTCCGATGTGAGAAAGTGTGAGCCACCGATAGGACATCGAAGCATCAACAATCGATGGTAGGTATCACCATCGGGCCATGCAATTAACACTTTGACTGCCAAGCGTATTTTACTATATTAGAACCGCGATGCGATGAAGTACTGCAGAGTAAAATTAAATCATGCAAAATAAAGGTAACGCAGAGTTTTTAGAAGCCAAAGTATTAAAGCACCGTCCCAATATCAATTGCTTTTATAAGATTGCAAATGGGCTTCATTGCGAGTTTTCTGCATTTTTAGTCAAATCTTTTTGCACCGGTCACCGGTGACCACCGTGGCAGTCAATGTGTTAATAGTGCTTGCATTGAAATTCAATAAATCGTACTCCATTTGAAACAATTAATATCCCGCACTTCTAATTTTCGACAGTACCGTAAATGTTCCTATTCACATTTCAACTTTGTATGCTTTCCCCATTTTTCTATTTGCCGTGCAAATTCATCGAAGCACATATTTGGCAGTAGATATCGTCCGATCTGACAAAGCTTAAGCCACCAGTGATACGCGTCCCTTGGGTCATCGAAGCATGCGCCAGCCGTAGCACGTGAACGCGTTAAACATCGCAACGCGAACATTTTCAGCGGCCCTAACGAACTTTTACTGCAACGTCCCCCGGGATGAGCTGAAGCCCCGCGATCGAAGGCGCGTAAACCCCGGCGGGCCGTTCTCCGAAGCGACCGCATCTAAAATCGTCACCGGCATAAAGGAAACATCGCCGGCGATCGGCGGGGGTGAAAAGGTAGGCGAGCGGATGGAGGCGGGAACAGACGAGAGAATCGTTTCCAAGCGGCGATAGCGATGCAAAATCGTGCCGTGGCGCGAGAAGCAGGTAAGGCGAGGAAGAGAGAGAAGGCGGGCGGATGGATTTAGGATGGCGATAAGGTACGATCGAGCTTAAAGTCGACGGTAAAAGACGAAGGAGGCCGTTCCGGGGCCTCGCACCTATACACGCGGCCGTAGCCTGGCTCCGGCTAGGGAAACCAAGAGCAATGGCCCATTCGAAACGATATTGCCGTCACCGCGGGCTGAATGGTTAAGTATAAATTTCCACAGTCAGCGGCAATCCGACGTACCCGCTGCAACACCGCGAGGAGAGAAAGATCGCCGTGGAATGCAAAGTAGATATTTGAAATTCCGCAGCTGTATCCCTCGGCGGGTCTACGCGCGATCGCGAAATAAGGGTTGCGCCGGTGGTAGTACCGGTGGCAGTGCCGCTCGTACTGCCGCTAGCAGTACCGGTGACGTTGATGGTCCCGACGGCGTATTACTGACTACGGAACGAAGGCTGCCCGTTACGCTGCGAGACTCGCTGTGATACGATTAATAAGCGTACCTGTTGCGGTGCCAAAGAAAGCTCACGTATTCGCGCGGAATAAATATCGGCCGCGCAACGCAGCTGATCAGGATAATCCGCCTTGACGTAAACGAGTTTTCAACTGTGGAGCTCTTAAAATATTTTTTTCCGATGGCCAGTAGTGTTGGTAAAATTATTTTCACATTCTCTCTATAACGTAACACATGACTTTGGAACGGAGGCTACCCGTTACGCCACGAGATTCGCTGTGATACGATTAATAAGCGAACCTGTTGCAGTGTCAAAAAGAGTTCACGTATTCGCACGGAATAAATATCGGCGGCGCATAACACCTGATGAAGATAATCTGCGGTGGCGTAAACGAGTTTTCAGCTGTGGAGGTGATATATGCCACTCAGAGACATGTGACATCCTAAAATATTTTTGTCAATGGCGAGGTGTTTTCGAGAAAATCGTATACATCGACTTTCATGCGCATATTCTGTTTTTAATGTAACACCTTATTTCCAGCAACGATACAGCGCAGGCGACAAGATGAACGATCGGTGAAGTGGTGTTTGCGTGTTCAAAGCCTCTTGACTTACACTTTTTCTTACCCTATTTTTGTTGAGCCAAGTTTCTTTCACGTAAAGGCCAAAGTTGTATGATTTCAATCACAGGAAAACATGAACATTCATCCCACGGTAGTGTGGTAATAAAAATTAATTACTAATTCAATTCAAGTTATTCAACCCAACTAATTAAATCCAAGTTCTGAGTGAAACAATGTTTCCATACTCGAATTTTCAGACCTTCTTTTCAACGTAAAGAGAAACGTGATTAACAAAATGGAGTTGGAAAAAGTTGTAGTAAAAAAAGTCTTACACCCGAGAGGAAATGAATTTGGACATGCATTCGTAATATACCATTACTAAAAGCCTGCAGAAGTTACTAGACAGTAATAGTAATAGTCCCAGTAATTTTGCTCGTGAAATCCGCAACCCGTCAAATTAACGGATCCTACGAATCTGCTATTAAAGCGATGCACTACATTACGAGAAGACTAAGCGCATAAAAATAATTTTATGCAACTCTCGTAAAAACTACTGGCCATAATGAAAGATATTTTAGTATTTCACGTGTCTTGGATCGTGCGCCAACACATAGGCTCGAAATCCCGAAACTTGTTTACACCATCGCAGACTCCCCTCGCGCCATATTTATGCATTTGCGGACAACATCTCTGAGATGAGAGGAAAGAGGCAAAGCGTGCGCGAACGAGCGCAACGTCGCTAAGAGTGAGAAAACGAGTCTGGCCACAACGCCGTGACCGTGGTCAGAGATTGTCGAGCAGTAAGGAAGAGACGTAGGACGATCGTCACGAGCGTCCTAAGGGAACGGCCGCGTATAAATCCTCCCATAGTGGGAGGACCAAAGGATCTAGTAATTAACGAAGCTGTTGTGATCGCAATCTGGTGCACGAGCCGCCCCGAGCGAAAGCTCTGTCGAATGAGAAAAACAGAAAAGGCAAAGACCAACAGAGAGACACGGGCGGACGGAATAGACGAAGAAGGCAAAACGTCAGGACGATAAAGGGTGTAAGAAAGCGGAAGTGCGAGGAGGACAGAAACTGACGCCGCACGCCACGAATATTAATGTGGCATTCGTCATTGTCTCCGCGCACTCGAGGTTGCTCTCTATCCTGCTCTGCGATCATTGTGGCACCGACTCCTCCACCCTCACCCTTCTCGCTTCACCGTTTTACAATGCGCAAGTCAACGCCCCTCGCTTAACCCCGAGTGCCTATTAGTATTGTTTGTCTTTTCGATGCGAGACCCTCGTTTCAGCTGACGTTCTCATTAAAGTGCGACGTACGCTTCGCCAGAAGACATACTCTGTTAAGAGAGCAGCCGGATTAAATACCTCGACGTATGGCCTGACAATTAATTCTTCGAGAATGAAGCCAATTTTTCCCGCCCAATTCCTCCTTCGGTGGAACATAAAGTCGTGGGAAAGCGTATTATACGAGGTTGCGGTCAAATGTAGACGAACGTCTGACCTGACGGCAGCGAAATATACGTGCCGCACGATACGTAGGTAAAGAAAGGGATGCCCTGACGGCATTCCATTCAGTGCGGATAATATAAAATAGGCCAAAAATCAGGTAAAATTGCAAATAGTAAAAGTACGGGCGCATGAGAGTGGCTGTTCTAGAGGAAACCTTTACCAGAAAATTGAAAACGAAATGTAAGTTAAAATACCATAGAATAGAGACGTAATATATCCGTATTTGAGCTGACGTCAACCGAATACATACCGATACATGCGCGCGGGCGATACATATGTGAGGGAAAGGACTCCCTGACTGCATCTCATCTACCGTGAATAATATAAAATAGGCCACATCAGGCAAAATTGCAAATAGTGAAACTACGGGCGCATGAGAGTGGCTGTTCTAGAGGAAGCCTTTGCCAGAAAATTAAAAACAGAATCTGAATTCAAACACCATAGAATAAGAACATAATACAACCAACATACGCTAACAGAATTATAAATGTCATACTCTCCTGAGGACGGAATCCGCGTAGTCCCGACACACGAGTTTCCAAGTAAAGTCCACATTTCGCCCGCAGCAAGTCGTATCATCTCAAAAACCTATTACCCACCCGTCGCATTACCCCGATTTCACAGACACAAGCCGCGCACCGTCAAATCTCCGGCGTTCGAGCGAATCGATGCGCGCCTGCAAATTTTATTCCCCCCTGGACCCTGGCTCCGCCGTTTCCATCTTGACTTGTGCGCCGAGAACCTCATTCGGCCGTATTTACTATTTACCATGCACTATTTACCCGGCGCTGTTTACATGTCAAATGCAACAAACATCGCAGCGAACGGTGGATATTGCGACTATCGACTGCGCCGTATCGAGATTCTGTCTTCCGCCGTGCGAGCGAGAGGCGACGCGTTAACTATAGAGCCGCGATCGAACAGGTTTCTCATCCCGGGCGGAGGCGTCTGAATCGAACAGGTGTCGTTCCGTCGCAAGAAACGGCGGAATAGGGGTGACGCCTCGCAAAAAGATGCGCCAAAGGCAACAGACCGTCCCACTCTTTGTTGCCCATCCGCCCGCTTCCGACGATGAATCGCGCGAGTCTCGACACACCACTCTCCCTCGGTACGTCTCTCCTTGGATACTAATGAACGCCCTCTACAATCGTCGTGGCTCCCTCGAGAATGCAACCTGGGACTCCCCCTCTGGAGAGAACATACTCGACACGAGCACTCCTGTACAGTGCAGAGCTGGAAAGTTGGCACCCGAGACGGCGCAGGGGCAGGAAGAGACCCGTGCGTGCTCCATCCGAACCACACCAGTGACACCTTCGTAGTCACTACTACGCAGTTGTCAGTTACATTGACATGTAAAAAGATTTTTCTATTTGAGAGGGCATGTGCTATCACTGTAGAACGTATCGTGACGGCGTTCATAAATTGGGCGTGAAACAATGATTCGGCGGTCGACCCAACGAACACTTTTCCTCACTTACTTTCGGTACTTCTGATTAATCCTTCGTCCAAAAGAGGATGTGGGTGCGAAACCGCGGCTGCGAATGTTACGGCGGCATCGAGTACGTGACATAAGACGTCTCATTTTAACCCTAATCACTGCGGCTCGAATTTCTATCAGGAATCTTCATTCGGGCTCTGTCTAGTAGTAAGATATTCGTATTTATAGGGAGTGTATGCTGTCACTTAATTCCTGTGATTATAGTATCAATGTTTCTACCGCTAAATTGTAAAAATAAGGGAATGCAACTTGAAAAGCACAAGAAATACCGTGCAATTGACTACGTTCGTCAAACTGGTTACTAAATATGCAGCTACTGAAGTAGTACTCTACCAGTATCAGTGTGTAAACCGTACTGAATCGAGCTGCGATGTCAAATATAAGTTTTATAAAAATAAAGGAAGTCAACATAAAAGCCATAAAAGAATCCCAGCAATTGAACTATATTCATCGAACGTGTCAATAAGTACCCAACTGACAAGTACCTAATGTTGCAAGGAGTAATCTTTAGAACCCTCTGTACCGCAGCGACACACCGTCAATGCCCTTCGTCTTTTCCTAACAACCGCGTATCTTGAAGTCTTCTGTCGATCGGGGTAATGACGTAGGGTCCTTTGACTGGCCGTTTCTTGCGGCAAGGAAGCTGCGCTGCCAAAGAAAGGATTCCGTGGGTTTGTCTCGTCACCGATGAGACGACCAAAAGCGTCGACGTCGTCGTCGTCGGATTCTGAAAGGCCCGGCAAACACAATGCCTCGCAATGATCACCTCCCGACACACTATCATCGTCCAACGTTCTGATAGCGTCGACAGAGAGTAGGTCAGTCGTCCATTTGTCGACGTACGGTTGTTGTTTATCGAGCACAAAGCGACCGGGCAGACAAAGGATCGAGTTGGACGTGGAAGGAGCGAAGTAATGAAAGTTGTTGCTGCTCGTCATCGAATGGACGATGCGATCTCTCGACGTTTTTCAAACAGGCAGCTTTCTTAATTCCGAAGAAACGACGCGAGTTGAAATTGTTGACACGTCGCGACGTTTGGGTTGGCGAAAATGAAAATGGGTTGCGAAGCTATCGGAGCCACAATAGTGGAGGGTGATTACGAGAAACATGAACGGTGAAAGAGAGATTGGCATTATTGAAAGCTGAAAATATATTTGGCGGTTGGTTGGATGTGGGAGTGTGATTGTGGTGGGAAAGCGCGAGTTTCGAGTGGCAGTGTGTCTTGAGAAGCAGGACTGAATGTGGCAGAACAATAGAAAGAAGCGATAAAGCGTTGGGTCATTAAAAGTGAATACACAAAGTTAATGCGGTCACACAGAAACGGTTTGAAAGTGAACATTTTGTGGCGGTGAGTAGTTCCACTCAGTTAGTTGAAGTTGTATTATGGATAGATTCATAACTTCACGGCATATCTGTATAAATTTATTAGAGAGTCGGTCCTTTGGTTATTTTTGTACCGTCACGTGGAGTTTCCATTCATTTTTGGCGATATCTCCAAAACTATTGCGAATTTTGGGGTGCGCCTTGCATTTTCCGAGTTATTTTCCACCCCCTTTGATATGTTAAAAGGGCAATCAAATCGGTCACCCATCATTTTTTGGCAAAAATGGCAAGGGCCTTAAGATTTTCTCGATTTCTTCAAGACCCTGTCCCGTCTAAACTAGTGATCGAAACCTATAAGTAATATCGGTTTTCTTAAAGCTCTTTGGACGTACTTTCACGTGGGACTAATCGCGATCTGAAATTTGGAAAAAAAATTTTTTGCGCTTTCTTAAAATCGTCATATCTCGGAAACTATGAAGAGTTCAACGCGCGGAAAGTGGTCTATCTTCAGGGCAAATTGCCCACTATCGAATGGTATCGGTCCGAAACAGAAAAAAAATATGACATCTTTCGCTATTTTTGAGCCATTTTTTGAGCCATTTTTTGGGCCAAATTTTTGGGGTGAGATTCGCGTCCTCTGGAGGGAATCAATCGTCTGCAAAGAATCAACAACCACTAGTATCTGTATGTTA
This sequence comes from Cryptocheilus praepositus, assembly GCA_033815515.1. Taxonomy (NCBI): domain Eukaryota; kingdom Metazoa; phylum Arthropoda; class Insecta; order Hymenoptera; family Pompilidae; genus Cryptocheilus; species Cryptocheilus praepositus. The sequence continues at coordinate 3,404,226 of JAWWQZ010000227.1, forward strand.
CTCATTGCCCAACTGTCACCCGCCAACAATCAAACAAATCCCGCCGCACTACATTATAATCGCAGAGCCATTCCCCGCAGCCACAGAATTTTTCCCGTCAGATTCCACCGTCAGCCGCCACGTACCGGTCATAAGTATGGCTCGCGTCACCTTGGCCCGACGTTATAAAATTGCGAGCGAAAATTTCCCTGCGGCGGGGTCCCGGAAGGTTGTCGCCCGGCCAATATTCGAGACAGCTCGACGAATGCAAAGGAAGGCGGGTAGTCGACTCGAGAAGAGTCGAGATCAGGGCCGAGGCCGTAAGGACGACGATGGGAAGGACCGCGTCGAGCACTGAACGTCAGACACAGGAAACTAGGTGAGAGGACTTCTGGGATTAAGCCATTTTTCCACTACGTGACTCCATAGTCGAATCTGCGCAAGAAGAAGCGCGCGGCAGAAGACGCCCAGCGTTCCTACATCATCGAGCGTTATTATTCGTCTGATAAAGTTGATCGACGACGCGTCAACCGTTATTGACGGAAAAATTTCTCGCGGCTTCTTTAAACGTCCGCAGCTGACTCGCTGGCCGACAGTCGAGGGTTCCTGCATTTCAGTTTGCCAATGAGAAATTCGTGTCACGTTTCAGGGTTCCGCACGAAACGACGTCTGACCATCTACGAGCTGCGCCCACGATCGCAATCCCTCGAAGCATCTATGAGACGCTAGGCTCACCGTAATTTCATCTGCGCCAGGAAGAGAGAAAAACGGCGGGCACTTATTAGCGCGGCAAAACTGTGATCGGCGTCATTCTTATGCCAAGTGCGCCCTGTGCTGGCTGGTGGAGCGAAGAGCATCGGTAAGCGTAATCCTCCGAAGTCTCGGAAGTTCGCTGGCTTAAGCAACTTTCGACTAATGCCGAACGACTACGGGAGATTTTGGTTAATGTCGAACACGCCCCCAGTTCTTGGCCTAGATTATTTCTACAAGTTTTTGCTACGCTTCCGCTTAGCTATAGCCGAAGCTTCCACGCATTTGAGACCCTACGTGCACTCTTTTGCAAGTAGATTGTCAATGTAGACTCGTAAAGATACCAGAGGGTTTCTGGCATATCGATAGTCTACGTTCGGAAACAGTGAGTGGTTTCAATCATTTCAGGAGATATCAAGTTTACGCTTTCTGTGCAATGGGTAAAAACCCCACCCGAGCGTCGACGATTTAGTGTGCGGGTGAGAGTTGCACGTACCATGCTACCCCGGACAAGGCATGTCACTCTTTGGAATCATACAGTCACAACGGTTTCATCATCCACAGAAACAATTCCGTTCCAACGTTTACACCGTGTACTGTGGTTTCACCATTCACAGCAACAGATTGTTCAAAGTTGTTAAGCGAATAGTTTATCACGCGTAGAAATCCAAAGAACACTGTAATGTAAGTTGTAGACATAGATTTCTTTAAAAGATAATAGTGATTGTTTTAATAATGAGTATACAACTTGTCTCAAACATAACGAACCATAAGCGGAGAGGTACACATTTCTTCGGTATGTTATTGTATGTAACAATCGCCAGCATGCATTCTTGGCTTATCCGAACAAGTATCACAACAGTATATCGTATCGTGTCTGTCACCCGGTTTGCTTCAACAACAGAAAATCCTACAATTCTTCTCTGCACCTATTACAGTCACACAGATCTTTCCACTTAACCGAACCTCATCGTAATCACAGTTCGACACCGAAGTTCGATCTCTCGGTTCCCGACGATTTCCTCTCAACTCCTCCCGCAAGTAGTTACCATAAACCATCCTACATTTCACGACGCTTCATTCTGCACTTACTAATGAAGAACACAAACAGCAAAGGCCCTTATCCCCGAGACAACACCGGTCTCATCAATTGGCGTTTCCGTGAAATCCATCTGTACAAAGACTGTCGCCCCTCACTCGCCACTCGAGCGCAAAGGGCTAAGCGATCAATTCCGCGCGCAGCCCTCATTAGCCTTTACGACGCGCGGCAAATGTACGCCTCCTAGCCGCGGTGCGCAAGGTGAAACATTTCTAAAACGAACTCCCACGAACTGAAGAGAAGGAAGTGAGCCGCGAAGGCACGTCAGCGCTCCTTTCGGCAGTCAGCCGTAATAACGAGCAGAAGCGGAGGAAAGAACTCTCGCCTGAAGATCAGGGAGAGAAACGGGCGCAGATAAAGAAGGGCGCGGGAGATAGCGACGCGAAAAAGAGAGGAATCTCAAAGCCACAATGCAAACAATGCGCTTCCCCGACTTTTCCCCGGCCACCGCCTTTCTCTCCCGGCTCTTGGCCGGCGCACAAAAGGCGGCGGGCCGGCAAACGAAATCTTAAGACTTCCGCGGCTTTAATCCGCTAAACTTTCGCTAATGCGAGATTACAAGGAAAGATCCCCGGTTAGCGCTAATCACATTCGCCCGCGGACTTACGTTCCAGCTAAGCGTTTCCTGCCGACCTCGTTCCCTCGTCAGGCTCCCAGGAGTTTCCTGGGAAAAAGTGGAGTCGCGCGGAGGCTGCGCAAGAGACGCCTGCTCGGCTCTTTGACGCGCGGAAACGTCGGGCGAGCGAAATGTAGTCAACGCGCATGATTAACCCTTTCGCTACTCACAGTTAGGCAATCGAATGGGGAGATCACCCCACTTTGAAGTAAGTCAGTGCATGATCGAATGGGGGGATCTTCCGCTTTTCCTTAACAACGCGTTGCCTTTTATTGCGTTCACTTTTTCGCGTATTATTCAGTCCTGAACTGGAGGAGTGCATAAAATCATCAAACCTTTTATGCTTTTGTAAAACATAATTTGTAGTGAAACTTGTTACGTCAGTTCAGTTAAAGTTAATGGGAAACGTTATAGTTTTCAATAGAAACTTATCTGTTCCGAACATTACCATTATAAAAAATACTAAAGTACGTCACATATTTTTAATTTCATGTTCAAATGATGTAATTTATCCTTAATTTTAAGTATTGCTTAAACTGCAGAAAATTTGATTTGTAGTACCGGTGACTCTAGTGTATGGCGGAATATCACTTTTGATATTCCACTTCTGATGCCTGTAAGTGACTATATCTATGTATCCAGGATGTCCTATTTCTGATCTTAACACTCTGACTACCAAGCATATTTTGCTACGTTAGAACCGCGATGCGTTGAAATACTGCAGCGTTTGACTGAATTATGCAAAATGTAAATAATGTGCAGGTATTGGAGCTCAAAGGATTGCACTACTATCCTAACAACAACTGCATTTATAAAATAATAATTGCTACCCATTGCAAATATTTTGGATCTTCAGTAAAATCCCTTGCGCCGGTCACTGATGACCATCATGGCAGTCAAAGTGTTAATATACGCGACCAAAGGATAGCACCGAAGCGAATAAGGTAACAGATGCCGGGAACTAGAGAGAAATGAACTAAATGTGTGAGAATCAGTAACAGATTCTGCGAAATAGCATCAAGCGTTACTTTTCATTCGCGGAAAAGAGTACGTTTTGACTACTCTACACCGTAACTGCGTATACGCGACAAAGTCCGACGCAGCGAAAGGGTTAATGGCGACGAATCGATGGGATGTGTCTTTGGGAAGTTGTACAGAGTCAAGCTTCGGTCCCGGGGGAGTAGGGTAGGGAAGGTGCGACGCGGTATCTGGGAAGCAAGAAATCGACGCCCGTGGCGCAGACAATGCACGCTCCACGATTTTACAGCGCCACTCGATAACACCCTCTCTTTTTACGTACCCTATCATGGCCGGGTCTTTGCGTCAATCGCGATAAAGCACACGCGAAGGGCTTCGTCGAAAGGCACTCTTCGCGCTCATATCGAAAAGCCCGTTTCGGTTAAAAACGACCAGACACCGTCATCCCTCAACTTCGGAATTTATGTTCGGGCGTGGCGTCATGACGTTCCTATTGACAAGGTAACATTTATGAACGTGCAAAAACTGTTATTACTACTATTAGGTCTGGACGTGATATTCCGAATCTCACTCGTCAAAGTACGGGTTTGAACAAATATATTATTTATATATATGCAGTTTTCCATATGCCAACACTTCCGTGCACTAAATTCCCTACAAACCGAATACCACAACCCAACCGTCCGATATTCAAAACGTCGTTGGCAGCAGCTATTATTCCGCGGTATTTATATTATTATAACCCGAATAAATATATTATTTATATAACCCATGTTTTCCATATACCAACACTTCCCTAACAATCAAATACGAAAATTCCCGAGCAACCGGAACTCACAAGCCTGCCGTCCGGCATTCGAAACGTCATTGTCGACGGCTATTATCCCCCAACATTCAGATTATTTCATCCGTCCGTCTTTTCTCCGGTCGGCAGCGCTTTTCGCGCGCGCCCCGGATAAGAGGAATTAATAATCGGACGATTCAGCGGGAAGCAGATCGGAGACGCCTGGAGTCGGCTGGCACTCGTAGCCGTGAAACTTCCGCCCGTCAAAGTCTCATAAAAAGTCCAAAGACGCTCTTAGTCAGGGTGCCGCAATCCGGCAGGCGGGAAGTAATCTCTCTCGCCTTGAGATAGGAGACGTCGAGTGGGTGGGACGAACAGGGACAGCGACGGATGCCTCTTCCTGCTTTCTTTTTCGGCGAACTCGCAGCGCGAGCGAGTAAGAAGCGCACGGCTCCTCTCGCGTCAACGCGTAATTGCATTTCCACGGAATCAGGGGCCCAGTGGGAGCTCGCTGACGTTATTATCGCCGAGGATTTCCTCACCGGCTGGTAATCGAGACGAGGACAATGCCCAATCCCGCACGGAGTTTGCGTAAATCAAGCCAATTGCCGGACTGGAAACTTCGCTCGCCCGGGCGAATGATGCATCTTTGCACGCGACGCCGTTTACGTCGCGGGTTCCGCAAAGCGTCGCGCGCCAAGTCGGAGATCATTTCTCTTCCGGTCGACTCGCACGGAATATCATTTCGGACGTATTGAATTTATATTTTAAGTATTTAAGCGTTTAATGCCGCGTAGCGCAATCATGACGTACGAATTTCGGGGGAAAAATGTGGTGCGGCGTTCGGTATTGCACACGAATTGCAAGCAAATGGCATCAAAGTGTTGAATGTTTTAGTTACTAATACTTCCGGGCCTGTGCGAAGGCTGGCGATTGATTATATAAGGCGTAGTTAAATTATAATTGTACTTTCTCAGTTACCCCAAATTAAATAATACAAGAAAGTTTCTTTGCTAAAGAACTGGAACATTACCAAACAAATAAATTAAGCAACCAATAAAGAAAGGTTCTTACTTCTCAATTTTTGACACGATATCCGAATAGTAATGCGTGGCACCAAACGATAAAAATAGAATAACACCTTAGGGTCAATTCACAGCAACCACAGTAGCAGATTTGATGACTCCACACGGTTTGCAAATGGCAATGTTCTCAAAGTAACGAAATGAGCGCTGCCGCATATGCTGCATACCGAGATTCCTGAGATCCTCGCATGCTTAGCGCAGTCATACGATATCCCGGCTCTCTGCTTCTAGTCAATCTGTTCTGACGGAACGTTTTTGGTATGTAAATGCAGCCTAGCGTCCGATAGTCTAGTTTTAGCAGGATGCTCCGCAGGCGAAAATGATTCATTCGCTGTCAGACCAGCGTCACCGTTTTACGAGTCGGACAAACGTCTCGGCCTTTCGCCGAGCAAAGTTGAAGGAGCTCGTTGGCCCAGCGGGTTAAAGGGTCACGTCGCAGCCTCGCTCGTCTGTTCTCACTCGCCATTTGTCACGGCGACGTTTGCAAGCGGCCGTCCTCGCGCGTAAAGACGACCAGCGGCGTGGATCACAAATCGCCCTCAAGGTAATCGCGCGAGACGATGTAAAACGCATTCGTCAGGCTCCGCAGACTTCCGTGTGAAATCCGCTGACAGCGAGTCTGCTCGAGGATCGGCCAGGTCATGGGCCGAGTTTGCGTCGCGCAACAAAAGCACCGAGATCGCGCGGCCAAAAAACGAAACGCCGAGCCATCGGACCGAGCGAAATTCAAAGAAGCCCACTTCTCCGGCGACTTCTCTGGGGACTTTTCCTGCTACAACGCGTCCGTCGCGTTTCTCACGGTTTACGCTTCTTCCCGGCCATTCCGCCGGCAAGCTCTCGCGGCTCACGATATCACTTCGGCGAAGTTATTTCCACGCGTGCTCGCGGACGGAGTTTCGCGAACAGCAGGCAACCGCGGACGTGTAGGAATGCTCTGCTTACCGGGCAAGGCCCGTGTCGACGTTGCCCGTCACTCGGTCTGTGATTCAGAGCGACATTTAGACCCCTCTTTATAGCATCCGAATCGGTACCATTAGCCTTATCCCGTCGGATAGGCATCTTGTAATTTCTTGTATTCCCGAAGCCGATCGAAGGGCTGACGGTCCGCGCGACGTACCAATCGGACATTGAAGAACGACGTCGACAAGCTTCCCGACGTTCTTCTGGCTCCCCCGGAACACGATGTTTGGCCCGCTAAAATCCTTTTCGGCCGCGCCACCGACAGAGTGTCGTGCTTCAGCAGATACGCCGCAAGAAGCAGAATGCGCTTTTATATATATGGGCAAACGTTTGTGCGTTCGCCTACGTACTCTTACGCCGGGGGTCCATCTGCTCATGGTTCGTCATCGGTCGTCCTCGTCTTTTCAGTCTTCGAGTGTTTTCGTTGAGGTCAGGGATTGCAGGCTATCGAGACCCGCTAGGAAATAGTGGATAGCGAAAAAGTTTTTTGGTTGAAAATGTATTCACGCGAATTCTGTATGTTTTAAGGCATGTGGTATTATTTACAGATGTAGTATTTATAATATATATAAAATATATATAATAAATATAATTAAATAATAATGCCTGTTCTCGAATTCACAGAAAACAACACATTGAAAAGTGGGATCACATTATTGGACATATATTTCCTGTAGATCTAATATATGTATATACATATAATTTCTGTAGAATTTCTGTACTGTGTTTCTGTACATATAATTTCTATATAATTTCTGTACTGTTGTATTGCTTAGTGACAGAGTCGTTCATATTCACTCTTTTGTCTACTGCATGTAGTTTATGCAACACGATAAAAGAAACATAAATTGAAGAATTAAAAAATAAAATTAAAAACGACTCACATATTTTCATATATATTTTTAAGTGCAGTAATGTACGAAACAGATAAATTTCAGTTGAGAACTATACATGTTTGCATTAGTTTCAACCGAACCTGTTTAACTGATTTGATTAAAAACTGTGGTTTGTGAAAGCAGCAAAGGTATTTAACGTATTTCGAGCAGCTCCAGTTCAAGACTGGCCAAACAGCAAACGTAAATGTAGGCAAAATAGCAGACAACGCGCTTCTATAGGGAAAAGTGCGCGGTCTCCCCATTCGGTTGGCTACGTGTTAACACGTTTGTAATATAACTTTATTTAATTATACTAAACGTTGAGTTAACGCATAAAAACTCCGACGCACTGCAAACACCTGACAATTACCCAACATGTCCGAATGTACCCATAAAACTGACAAGATGTAAATCAATACACGTGACCCATTCTGAGGGTATTACCATCGTAAAGACGAGGGTTGGCATTCAGCGACGAGCGCGAACAAATCAGGTGGACTAGACCCAATCCAGACCCAAGGGTTTGTGACGGTGTGTGAATGAGACTGGTCATTAAAGAGCCCAAAGGAACGCGCGATATTCCGCATGAACGAAGGTCGCCCGGAATCCGTAAACACGTTCGCACCCGGCAGATGGTGGCCATTGCAGAGGCACAAGATCCGCGCAAAAGCGAGTGACTGAGAGAATAAGGCCAGCGCCAAAGGATGGGACATCTCGGGGGTCGAATGAAAGGGCAAAAGGGATGTTAGTACGTTCCTCTAACGCGGTAACCCTTACGGGTTGCAGGATTACGTGCTGGAACGTGCCAGAGCCTGGGTAATCCAATAACAGTCGGCTCCTCTTCCCCTTTGTGGCCTCCTGACCCTGCTGTTTGTCTTTCTATGCCTCTGTCCCTTTGCGAACGCCTTTTTTGCGAGGACCATTTAATTAATTGCTGCCTGCCATCGAACGCTGTCGTTGCTATTGTGGGATGCTGTTTTTCTCTAATCGGCTTGGGTGGTGTGTTATGTATATGGTGGGGGTGGGCGATTGGGAATGTAATGAACAAGGCTCATCTAGGCAATTTCTTTACACGTTCCTCGTCAACGTCATACATCCAGTTATGGACAAAAACATCGTTTCGCAGCACGCGTAAACTGCCGAACAGGTATCCGACGCGCCCCATGTAGCGAAAGTGGAAAAATAGAACCTGTTATTGCAATTTCACAGGGAACTGTCTAATGAATAAACGTACAACTTGTTTACATCTGCAGTCAACGTGTACGCTACGCATTTTTCTAACCGCATCTACGCATACACAAAGCGTATGAATAACGAAAACCCAACCGAAAAAATGCGCTCCATTACGGTTGACCCCACCAAAAATTCCACACTGCACGTTCACATTTTTTGTTTCTGGAAATTTCTTTCAACGAACTCATTAGCTTTTCACTGTGCATTTTCGGGAGTTTTGCTATGTCAATCATTCGTTCCGTGTCTATCTAACAATCCCAACAACGTATTTACGGCGACGCAAGCGGTCAATAGCTATCTTCGTCGTGGTCGTGTCTCTTGGCGTCGACCACCATCAGCCGGTCACTTTCCGGAATATATCAAGCGCTGCTATATTTGCCTTGCCCCGGTGTCGCACGGTCACTGCTTCTCTATAAACTCGGTCACGAGCCTAACCCTCACTTTGTACCTATTGGTCCGAAGTTCGTGTAAAGCACAATTTTCAAAGTAGTCCCGCGTGTGCCAGAAACACCCGACCGGCTTTTACGTTCCTATTTCAGGAAAAAGGAAAGTGCAACCGGCTAACGAATCTGCATAAACGACTAAACGCGTTTAATGGTCCCAATCAATAAACCGCAGAGCTTTCGCGCGGAGGCATAGCAATTGCGTATGTTTGGAGATGGTTCGTTGGGGAATGCCTCGTAATGGTCGATGTATTTTATTTTTTGATGCTTAAAAAACATGCGCGAGACCATTTTGTATCGCACAGACTTGTGAAAGGAAGACTCAGAGGTTTGAAATATGCGTGTATTTCGGAACGATATGTTTCGGGGAACGAGTTATACTGGTCGATGTGTTTTATTGTTTAGTGCGTGAAAAACATGCACCGGACCATTTTGAAATGCAGAGACTTGTGAAAGGAAGACACAGAGGTTTGAAATATGCGTATTTTTGGGGACGGTTTGTTTACAGGAACGAGTTATACTGGTCGATGTGTTTTATTGTTCAGTGCTTAAAAAACATTCATGAGGCAAATTTGTATCGCCGAGAATTCTGGAAAGAAGCCTTCGACGTTTGAAACATGTAGAGGGAAGCACCAAACATTGAAACACATCGCACAGAATAAGGCGTCCAGCAGAATAAATGTGATTGGATTTAATTTAACAATGTATAAAGTAAATTAGAGGATTACTATTTTCCCGGATGTATTTGCCGAAAACCATAGTGCTTGCGAAGAAGAGGTTCATGGGTCGTGAAACACGTAGAACTTCTAAACGACCGAATAAAAGCATTCAACCATTATAGGCAAACATTATTAAGAAAATGAATGTAACTATCGTAATCAGAATGACTTTGCCTTGCTTATCTGGCATAGAACATTCAACAATCCCATTTTACAATCCATTTCATGACCAAGTGCCAAAATATCCCATCTACCCTTCTCTCCCTTTCCATACTACCATCCCTTCTTTCCAACCCTACTCCTACAAATATAATTAAACTATTTCACACTAGTATTCGAACCATCAAAATTATCATAGACGGTAAAATGTTCGCATCCTCCAACTCTTACATAATAAAGTCTAATCCAAATTCATCGAAGTTGCTTAAAACCTCCACATGCATCACCACCGGTTATTTTCAGGCGACATGATGTCATACAATTTCGAAGACTAACAATTCTGCGCTCATACCCAATAATTCCTAAACCCCATTAAAACGAAGGAAGAGTGACAAAGAGGGACAATTTGGGTATATTTGACGACGGTAGTAGCAGATTGACGTGTCGGATAATTTTAACGCATACGCGGAAGCTCCACAGCCATCCTCCGACCTCATTACTCGCAAGTCAAGTGAGAAGTATGCGCACGGGTACAAAGTTAGACCGCAAACGTTCAGCTTCCGTAGCACGTGGCACGCGAAGTGAGGTAAGAGATCGCCAAGAAGAGTGGGCCAAATTGGTTCGATTGGCCGGTTCGTTAATCGAGGCGGAAAGTGGAATCGGCTCGGAGGCGATAGCTCATAAAGTATCATTACGAATAGCCACTTAATCACGGGTTATCGAGCGCCAAAGTACTGGAGCAAATCCGCCACTTGGCGTGGACCAGTTGGCGTGCCTCGATGTCGGCCATTAACGCTACCCGTACTCGCAGTCGCAAACTCGTAACACCCTGATGATACCTTATTGTGTATAATTGTGCATAATTCACGTGACGCAACTGCATCGCAACGCATGGAGCGGACGATCGGGATTTCTGGATTTCTGAATTTGCGGAATATGTACATAATCAGCTGATATCCACTTGGGAACCGATTGACTCCTCGGTCGAGTGCGTTCAAATCACCCGCACCACCATTTAACACTAGGTTTACGAGCGTTTCTTATGTGTACGTATCTCAATGGATGCGGGCCAAATTGACACATAAACGAAATTCACCATTTTCTGAAATAGGCAACTGTCGTGTACTTTCTACATCAACGCATAAAACCGAGAAAAGAATGAAACTTCTAAGATGCATTCGTATCGTGAGAGCAACTGAAATACTGAGATCCGTTCTTTCTGCTGATGCTTGTCGCTTTCGGCATTACGAGCTTCCAACATGAATACGGAGATCAGAACATAAATAGGTGCGCCGTGCCAACCACTGCAAACTTGAGATATTGGGTTTATAGTGTCACAGCTACATCGCGTGTACTTAGTTTTGACGAGTACTTTGTAAAAACTTAATTACATTGATATTTATTTCTAAAGCAATGCTTTCACGTATGAAACCGATTTACTAAGACGAATACTCAATTTAGGATTACATCAAAGCTATACGCATCCGTAAAGGTAGATATACGACATAAAGAACTTCGAGATTAGAAGGTTCAGAACGATATTTCTGAGTAAAAAATGTCTTTTGTCATTTTCGTTGAGAAAATCGGAATACCTTTTGACGCGTCCTATGAACCTAGTGCTAAATAAATATTTCCCGTAATACGGGGCATTTCCATTAATAAGACAGGAAACTTACAAGGATATATATACATACTAGTCAAGTAAAATATAAAAGCCAACACAAATAATAGAAGAGATTTGCAAACAGATTCTGTCGTTTTCGTTGAGAAACTATCGTGGAAATGTAGCGTTAATGCAGCTAACTCCGCGAGCGATGTAGTCCCGTTCTCACGTTCGTGCGTTCATTGGCTGTCGACGCGGTAAGACGTCATTACGCAAGGGATCGGGCTCTTTTAGCAACGAGTGATCCCTTTCGAGTGAATAACAACTACCATAAAGCACTCCCGGCAACCGGCTAAAAGCGAGAAAAATTGACTCTCGGGATTAACTGCGAGCCGGCATAAAATCCGCCGGAGGAACGACCTTTCCCATTCCCCAGTCCCACTCTCGCTCTCTTTCCTCACTTTCATGAACCCTCTGTGTTCCCGCTGCCGGTTCGACATACCGGAATGAAATGCAAATTTAAACGGATTTCCGTAAATCCATCGACCTTCAGCGGAAAGAGGAATACGAAGGAGACCGCGGTCGGGTGAGCGAACTTGCACCGAAACACCGCGAAAATGTTTCGTACGCTTAGAAAATTCTTTTAACGGAAAAAACGAGTGGAAAGTTGAGACGCTGCTCGGGCTAAATGCAACCACGAAATGCGGTCTGGCATCTTCGCACGAGCGCGACGGCTTTATGAAATAGCGGAAACTTTGTAGGTATACGTATAATTCGGTGGAGGAAAAGTGTTGTTGAATGTAACACTAAGTTTACGGGATGCGTTGTTTTTGTGCATTTCGATTTTCACACCGAAAGTGACAGAAGTTGTTTGCATTTCTCTCCTATTGTGCTCACTTTTATTTATTTGACGAGACTAATTGAAAATTAATAGCTTTCTGAGCCTTCTAATCTCGAAGCACTTTATGTGGTACACTTAGCTTTATGGATGCGCACCACTTTGATGCGATCGTAAATTGAGCATTAATCCTAGTATATCGGCGTCACACATGAAAGCATAGCTTGAGAAATAAATATCAATGCAATCAAATTTCTACAAAATAGTCATAAGAAATAAGCGTATATAATGAAGTGAACATATGATAAATCCAATATTTCAAATCTGTAGTGGTTGGCTTGACATGCTTGCTACCTACGTTCCACATCCTTACTCACGCTAGAATCTAGTAATGCCGAAAAGCGATAAGTATCAAAATAAAGAACGGATCCCACTATTTCAGTTCCTCTCGATCCATGAAGACATCTCATAACTTTCCTCCTTTCCTTGGTTTGCTGCATCGAACAAGAAAACACCGAACAGCTGTGTTCAAGAAAACGTTGGGTTTCCTCCATGTGTCAATCTGACGCGTATCCACAGATACGTATATAAGAAATGTCCGCAAACCCTCTATTAACGAAGCCCAGAGAGGCACTTCATCTTTTTTGCTTATCCCCGTAACGTCTACGTGTCTCACATCCGAAGATTTCCTCCGCGGAAGTTGGTACCGAGGAGAGTACTGTAAGAACATGCCAGGGATAAGAGATAAGAGCAACCCTCGGAACTCTTCCACTCCCATGGACTACGGCCCCAACGACGGACGCATTAATATTCAAGTTGCAACGTCCGAGACCTCGCGTGTCTCGGCTCTTCCCAACCCTTCGCCATCTCTGGAATATCCGGCGTCCTGCTAGTATCGCCGGGGCAGAATACTAGATGTCCTTATCACTGATTCTCTCTTCTCCCAACCAAGGACGCCTCTGCGGGAAAAGGTTCAACCGACCGTCGGCAAAGTCGCCCACGACAAACTTCTCCACGGCTTCTCTGCTGGCAGAGATCACGACGGGACGCTCCTTAGATACGTCCTTGTGCGATGAAACGCGGGAAGAGCCTGAGAGGCATACTGGGTGAAGCAAAAATCGCGACGTGGGCGGAGAACGGGGTAACGGTGGGTTCTTTCGAAAATATCAGTAACCGTCGAGTAATTTGCTGCGTCTGAAAGTTTCGAGACCGAGAACTTGAGTTCTGTTCGTCGGCGTGTGGGCAGGGGCAGGATTTTGAGTATGCATCGCATGTACCAGAGACAGATAACTCGCTGAGGATGTCGTGAGACACTAAGTTGGAGGGTATAGAAAAATATGTTGGGACGAAAAGTTTGTGTTTGACGTAATTTGTGTAAATCTCGACTGTTCTGTGCTTTGGGTAGACTCGCTGGCGAAATGTTTTGTAAGCCGCGTACGCGGCGATTTTGTGCGAAGTGGTACGCGGTCGTCTTCGGAATATGGTGCCAACATGATGGTTGTTTAATTCACAGAGTATAGTTTTAAATATGATATGATTGAAATGACGATGGCATAACAGTAAACCATGGATTATGCAGATGTGCGAACAGAAAGGTTTGGATTCCTTTGTGAAAGGAGAGGGATTCCAAAGGCCACATTTATCTAGACATAGTGCGTAACGATGCATGATCACAATTCATAGAAAGAAATTGTGCAAAAATAGACAAATTTTTAGGGTATGGTGGATAATGAGATAAAAGCCCTGTTTTGCTTGAGAAATGAAATTCGATTGAGCACAAATCATATTAGCTGTATCGGAAAAATACACGCACACATAACATTATTATCATACTCCCCATAATACTATATATTCACAATTAATATTATATAATAGTCATTATACACCTTTTTACAATAGACTCCAGACCAGCCGGCACTTTACCCCCAAAACACGTAGAGAACAAGTTCTAAAAAAACCTTCAATCGATTTTAATTTTTCCATCAAAAACGTGCTTTCATTCCATCGCCCACTATTACCAATAACACCAAAAACAACACCCCCCATCCAATGTCTTTCTGGTATTGCAGCGCGTGACAGCTGTGTCGCTGCAGCCGCGTGCGGCGAAAGAGTGCCACGAGGAAAAGTGCACGCTGTCGTCTTCGAAGAAAGTCCACGGCCACCCGGAGGCGCCATCTCTTCGAGGATCGATTTTCCCGGCCAGAAACCAGTTCGACGTGACCTCGCCTCGTTCTCTCCTTCTTCGTCCCGTGGTCGACGCGGGTGAGAGTTTGCCACGAGAGCGAAAGTGCCCGGCGAAACTTCCGGCTACAGACGCTGGAATTAGGGCGTAGGCGAGAAGAGATCGGCCGAGAACTGAATGCCGCGAACGAAACCGATGGAGGAGGAATGCTGGGGACGATGAGCGTTGCGACATTGTTCGTGGAAATGACGAAATGTTTAGAGCGGCTAACGTGCTCGGGTCATAATCGTGAGCGTGCCGAGCCCAGATCGTTTCGGAACTTTATGTCGCTGCGCTGGAAGCTTAGAAAGCGGAAAAGGTCTCCTCCGCACGCGCGGTAACATAGAACTTGGAGGCTGAATGTGTGGAAAAAATGCGTTATTGCGGACATTGCGGTTCCTTCTATTTTTTCAGACATGTGAAGTATACATGCGACCAGGTAACGATTTGTAGGAGGGGTAGGGCTTATGGGGGATGAGTAGGACGCCGTTCACGATGCAAAGGAGGATTACGATTTTGGTTTGGGGCGAGACCACATCAGCTTCGTGAGGTAGGCATTTTGGTATTTTGGTGTTAGATGGGTAATGGTAGTAGATTAGTTTATAGCGTAATGGTAGTAGACGCCTTTCGAATCCTTCGAAATTCGGACAGTTGTGCGTAGGGCGAGTGGAAAGGGCCAAACTGATTTCCATTAGTGGACGACTGACCTTAACACTGACACGGTCCTGTAGTCTAGGCAAAGCGTAATCTCCGCGTATCATCAGACCAAAGTCGACCCTCGCTTTGAAAGGCAAACGCACGAGCGTGGAAGCGAGGTTCAACGTCCGCGAGGCAGTGAATCCGGGAAATGAACCAATGACACTAGTGTCAACCGCCATTTATTGAATGAACTTGATTAAAAATTCTGCGGTCTTTCTTAATGCTAATAATTCCTGTGTCTGCTTTTGGTTGAACCCGATTAAGTGTCGAAGCCCATGGACTATTTTTTCAAGGGCCTATTGTATAAACAAGTTTGTCTGAATCTTGGTATTCGTGTTTTTTTTGCTGTGTGGGATTTAAAACAATTCTAAGTACCATGTAACATAAAAACACGTGTATACTGTATAATGTGCATGTACACATGCTACAAATGGTATTAAAAGTACATGCACGTATGACATGATTGATATTTGAAGTATACCTGGTTCGCCAATATACATGGTATTTAAAATATATACTTGTTATTCAAAGTATCCACGGCATCAAAAGCACACATAGACACATACTATTCAAAATATACAATGCAGTCAAAAAATACCACATGGAACCACGCGTACAACGGAATTAATCCAGACTTATTTGTACAAAATTCCCCTTCAGAGCACCCCCCGCCCAAAACACGTAAAGCTCCCATATGACAAAATAAAGCCCGTCCGACCAAAAACGGACACAAAACTGATGAACGTCACCCTTAATCGTCTACGACCGGCCGACTACGGTACTTCGATTCCGGAGCATATTCATAGCCGACGGCAACATAATTATCCCGACCTGAATGGACTCTGCGGACTCGCCAATCCGCAGAGTTTATTTTGCCTCCGCCCTCTCCCCCGCTGGCCGCGCGGGATAATTCAGATATTACGTGGCGGTTTCGCCCCAATTATGGCGCGCCGTAATTCGGTTAATGACAGTTAATCAGGGCATAATTCCAGTGGCCGTGGCCTCCCTCGCGGCACTAATTACGCAGCGTCGCGCCTACGTCAAGTCGCGTAACGCGATACGCCTCTATTTCGTGCCACACAGTCGTGGGAGTCTATAGCTGATTTCTCCGGGTTCCTGCGCAAGAAAGACACGGCGAGAAATTTCCGCGCGGAATACCGGCCGACGCCATTACGACGTTCGCACACGCGCCGTGATTCATTATTCCTGACCTTTCCGGCGAGCGTCGACGAGCGTCGACGAGCATTCTCCGCGGCAAGCGATCGCCGCCGATAACGAAGTTCATCGCTCGCGACGTCACCGAGGCATTTTGCATTTTTCCGGCTTCCAGCGGGAGCCCTTCTAAAGCGGCATTCTTCACGGTATGCCAGGCATTCGCGCGGCCAGCGGCGACACGCCGGGAGCGCCAGCCGAGGGGTTGCGCGCAAAATTATGCGGTCCGACGAAAACACGCAGATGCGTCGACGCCGAGCCAGACAAGCGGAAGGTGTCACTGCGTGCCAGATATTTCAATGCTGCCCGGAGTTCGCGGATCAACGGATTTCGAGGCATTTTTTATTATGGTATTTTTATCCGTGCGGCGCGTTTGACACCGTCAAAGAAAACGAGCATGGTTCCCGCGGTCTGCAACGAACAATGACCGCATGCAGGATAGTTTGATGTTTGCTGACAAACCAGCTCGCCCGAGTAGTAACTAGGCCTCTTATGGGATATATTCCGTTTCGAACGCCAGTCTTGGCCCGTCCGGGGAAGAAAAAATCTTTAGAATAGAGTTGCTTCGATATTGAAGCGGCCGATTCCGAGCATAACAAAAATGCTATAATTAAAGGCCTGCACTTCATGACATTTCAGATTCGAGCTCAGTATAGCTCTGAGTTTCAAACGAAGAAGTTGTAAAATAGCATTTGCTCGCAAAGAAGTAAAAACATGACGCTGCGTGCAATTTCATCTTTCTTTTACTTTTACGAATAATTATTGTCAAACATGCGAAATCCACAGAGACAACGTGGCGTGTTGTTCAAGACGTCTAGATGGAAAGAAACACGATATTATAGCAAAGCTCGCGATATTGGACCCTGCATACCGTGCTACAAGATTTATCATGGGCGGGCCACCAAAATGCACATAAAAATAACAAAAAAAAGCATTAAAAATTGGAAAATATTTGGTAGATTTAGCCGAAATGCAAACATTTTAAATCCTAAAAAAAAATGACACCGTTCATGAAGCGTTTTTCGTTAATTCATTGACCAGCGAAGGGGTTAATAAGTCTTCCGGAATTCGAACAAACGCGCCGGTCCGCAGGGGACGCAGTTAACGAGGGAATTGAAATTTTCATTCCCGCACGCCCTGCACCCGGGACATTTAATTAACGTCATTGCGGCGAGCCCGCGCGGTCGGCCAATGACAAAATAAATATGAAAATCTCCGGGCGCGCAACGCAACGGGATTCGGTGGGTGCGCGACCGCTAATATGCGAAGCGACGTGCCTCACGCGTACACGATATTTGCATTTAACAACTGTTACGTGCCCCTTGTCTCCTTTTCCAACCGCTCTCGACACGGCCGGCCATTTAATATTGATCATTCGGACCATTTCGCGAAAACACGCTGTTCGCGCGAATCGAACACGGCCGACAGAGACATACGAAACAATCGGCAAACGACAAACACGGAATGTAACGAGCAAGTGTCAGTTCCGACTTTACAACGGTCCGATTGATTCCACCACTCATAAAGTGTCATTACGCGTCACGCGGCTGATTAAGCGAAACATACCGCGCAAATACAGTGGGCCGCATCTGTGCCCGTTACGGGCAACTTTGTTAAGCCCCGAGCCTGAGTGAATTACAGCGATGTTCGCACGTATCGATGCGCGATCGAAAGAGTGCACATTCGCGGACTGTCAGGCCGTAGAGTGAGCTGTGACTCATTCTCATGTAAATCTCGTGGTTTTTAGGATAGGATAGTTATAGATGACAGAACAATTAGCAACGGCATTTTAAGTATATGAAAAGGATATGGCCATCGAGATTCCTGTCAGAACAGATCATTTACGTAGCTAAAACTCAGATAAATCTTAAATTGTGCTTGTAAGAGGAAAAGTGTCTTTTAGAAGACACGAAAATGGATGTGTGTTATAAAATTTTGTTGTGTAGAAAATAGAGAAATTCGAAAGAAAGATATCTCTTTACAAATAAAACAAATTTTCTAACCCGTTTTCATTATTGTAGGTACCTGAAGAAAGGACACAAGGAGCCGCGAAACACGTTGAGTTACAATAATAAAGTTCTGTAGTCAGCATTTTTAACCAAAAGAGTAATTTACATAATTGCTACCTGCACATTTGAACTTTCACATTTTATATATTTTTTCAAGAAGCAAATCTTGTAGTACACATCCATTTTTCTAGACTTCCGAAAATTTTACATCAGTATCCCCGCAAAATGTTGACTTACACCAAAAGTTCTAGTCATCCCTGTCAACCGAAGCAAAGGCCCGAATCCCTCAATCATCTAACAAAATTCCTTCCGGTCCACGCGCACGGCAAATCGTGCGATTCCATGAACGGCCCGTAGCGAAAGCGACCGGTTAAACGATCACGCCAGAACGACATAGCCACGATATCGTAATTACCCCCGTCCACTCCACGGCGCATTATTAAAACGACGCAGTTTATCTCGTTAATAGGAAATTTCGTATGCGTCCTGCACACACACAAACACACAGACGTGCGTATATGCGCCCCGTGACACAACCGCGACAATGCAGGGTGTAGGCAACGATGCGTTCCGCGCGTATTTCCCGTTGCGCGCGGCCTCTCGTTGTTTTTTCGCGCGCTTGTTTACATCTCGCCGTTTATTTGTCGGTTGTCGGGGGCGGCTAATAAATAGGAGCCGGCGGACGGGGGAGAGGGCGGCCGGGAAAAAAGCGATCGCGAAAGTGGCCGGCATTGATTTCGACGTCGACCCGGAAACGGGCAAAGAGCGAAATCGAGGTGCGGAGACGGGGGTCGGGATCGTTGGGGTATGGTGCCGTGGGTGGCTCGTTCGAAGAGGGCGAATTGCAACGAGTAATAACTCGGGCTCGATATTCAAATTCGCGGGATGCGGCATAGAAGCGGGGCGTACAAAAAAATCTATGGACACGCATATGCGTCGGCGGCCGCGCGTGTGGCAGCGTACAATGCGCGTGACGCGCGTGTGGGTGCGTTGTAAAAGGGGCGAACGATGGCCGTGGAAAAAGTCATAATCCACTTTTGTTTCCGCGAATTTATCGCGCTTCCGTAATGATTCACCGCGCTTTTTTTTATCAACTGCCGACACGATTGTGTAAGCGGGCAGCGCCGCGACAAAGGCCGGCGTGTTTAACAGTCTTACAGACGTATCTATATGGAAACGTGTCAAACTGACCCGTAAACGAAATCTAATATTTTGTTAGACAACCTTTCTCTACTGTCTTCTTTGATGCTCGGAAGAATGAAAAAAAATGAAACTTCTGAGATGTCTTGATGCTGTGAAAGCAACTGAAATACTGAGATCCGTTAACTTTTCTGATACCGGTCGCTTTCGGCATTACGAGTTTCGATATTGAGATATTACGAATTTGAGATATTGAGTTTACAGTATAGATGCAGCATTCTGTGTACTTATTTTGGACGACTAGTTTGTAAGAACTTCTTGATTACATTTACGATCGCGTGAAAATGATGCGCATACGTAGAGATAGGTATACCGCATAAAGAACTTAGAAATAAAACTTCTAATGAGGTTGGAAGGCTCCAAAGGATATTAAATTGGGTGTATATTGGTCTTGTAAAATGGATAAATGCGAGCACAAATCATAGCAGGCAAATGCAAATAGGTTCTGCCATTTTCGTGGAGAAACTCGGAAATCGTCAAAATGACAGTTATCATATTAATAAAGTCAGTACAAATAATAGAAGAGAAATCTAAACAGGGTCTGCTATTTTCTTTGGAAAAATCGGAACGCATCAAGATAACATTGCGTCAAAATGATAATTGTCAAATGGATAAAAGCCAGCACAAATAATAGTACAGAAATGTGAACAGGTTGTGCCTTTTTTGTTACAAAATTCGAATGCGTCAAAATGACAACTATCCAATAGATAAAATTTAGTACGAATAATAGGAGAAAAATCTAAACAGGTTCTACCATTTCTTTTGAGAAAATCGATATGCATTAAAATGACAATCGTTAAATAAATAAAAGTCAGCCCAACAATAATAGACGAGCGTAGACGCGTTCTCCGCTTTCCGTCGAGAAAATCGGAATACGTCAAAATGACGCGTCTCCTGCAGCCAGTGTTAATTATCCTCCGAAAACAATCTTTCGTCTTCCAACAGCGGCTGACGAGGGTTCCCAGCGCAAGTGGCCCGGCCGTTACACACGCTCTCTAAGGGCAACGGACAATGGCGCCCGAAACAACTCGTCTCGCGGACAATATGCCCGACAACTGAGCGATACAATGAGAAAATCGTGTAGCGCGCGAATTAATTATTGTCAAGCCGACCCTCCCGCCGCGTCGACGGCAAATTATTTCGTCGAGTCACGAGCCTCGTTGTCGCACCCGATAATTAGCAAAAGTTAAAACGCTAATAGCCCATTCAGCGTTATCGCTTTTTACGCAGCCGCGTCTTGAAGTAAACGCCAAGAAAATCAGGCCACTGAAAGGCGGAGGCGAAGTTTGCCGAGAGTCCTTTCGTTCGTGTTCTTGCGCTTTCCCGCTTGAACCCTGCCATTTTTCAAGTCCACCGACGATGCCCTCCAAATGATTACAAACGACCGTCCGAGGGATAACGTCCAATAAAACGTCTCTATTTCGGATTTCCGCACACGTAGACGTGTCGCGATGAGCCAGACGCTACTGGTATCCCAGATAAGCCAACTCGATATCGGCAGGCGCGTGTGTTTATGTGTGTTTACATACGTTGCGAACACCGTTTGCACATGGCCACGGTTGCATCGCGGTAGAGTACACACGCGCGTGCATGCACAGAGGAAACTCCGATGAGCGTGTGTGACACGTGCAGCGCATCGAAGTTCATAACCAGACGTCGTTAATTGACGCCTGGAAGATAGGACTCGCGTACTATATACTACCACACTGTATGCAGCAAAATCATTTTTTCAATATTGTTAACACATTGCGGACCGGACATTCTATTGATAACGATACCCAGTGGCCGGGCATTTTTTTGCGACAATGTTTTTAAATTAGTGACGATTTCTTAGTATTTTCTATATGATGGTTTCATATAAGTTTCTATATGATTCGAAACCCGTCAAGTCAATGGCATAAATCTAACGTTGAAATTATGCATTCGTTCGAAGAGGCCATGCAATTAGTGTCGAAATATTGGACACGATCAAATTTAGATCAGCGTTTCTAACTTTTTATTTAACTTAAATTCATCTTGATAATGAGTGACTGGCATACGTCGATAGTAAAAATTAATTTCCAGCACTCGATTAAACGGTTGACATAATAACGACATATATGCCCCCACTATATTAAATTTCGGTGTCATCCATTTCCCCAGTAGTCTATCTATGTTTCAAAAATCACCCACGTTGCTATCGCGAGTTCAGAATATAACGTTCTAAAATTCACTTTAGACTATAATATCTTCACATTCAGTTCTGACCACAACATTTTCAAATTCAACTCAGACTACAATATTTTCAAATTCAGTTCAAACTAGAACCTTTTTAAATTCAGTTCGGACCATAATATTTTTCAATTCAGTCCCGACTATAATATCTTCAAATTTATTTGGGACTGCAACTTTTCCGAATTCAGTCCAGACTACAACCTTTTCAAATTCAGTTCCCTACTATAGTATTTTAACATTCGGGGCAAGCTATAAAGCAGTCCAACCTATAGCCTTCTCTAATTTTGTTTCGACTATATTTCCAACTTATCTACACCCAGCCACAAAATTGAAACAAAAGCCGCAAACGCCGCGAAACTGGCGAGAAAAAGCGCGCATGCGGAAGTGTGCAAGCGTGCACGAGGAAATATCAAAAAGCACGTCTTCGTGACGTGGTCATATATAGGCCGAGATGATAGGAGCATCGTCAGGATGTCTTACCGTGGGGGCGAGGTATACGCATGAAAAGTTCACATGTGCCTGCCGGCGTACGAGAGAGGGTCAACGGAAAACAGGAGAAAGAGCGGGCAAAAGGAAGAGAAACGGGAATCATCCCTCGGGACGTCGACGGCCAGAAGTTCGAAGGTAAATATTTTGACGGTATCTTTTCCGCAGTCCTCGGGGACGTGTGTTTTGATACGCGCGGCTGGATAGCGTTTGATTAGGAAACGGTTAAATGACGGAATTCGAGCGGCAAACACGAGACATTTTGAAAAGTATGGGGACAAGGTGCTTCGAACTGTAAGAGTGCCCGGTAACTTGCGAAAATCTGTTTCGATGCGTTTTACTCGCGCGAGATTTATCCGAATATTAACACGTTGACTGCCAAGAATATTTTGCTATGTTAGAATTGCAATGCGATGAAATACTGCAGAGTATTATTAAATCGTGCAAAATGAAGGTAACGCAGAGTTATTAGAAGCCAAAGTATTGAAGCACCGTTCCAGTATCAATTGCTTTCACAAGATTGCAAATAGGCTTCATTGCGAATTTTTTGCATTTTTAGTCAAATCTTTTGCACCGGTCACCAGTGACCATCGTGGCAATCAACGTGTTAATGTGTTTTTATGAAGCTGTCACTTTCTGATATTTCGGAGTGATTAATCAATTATAAACTATCCTGAGAGTTTCGGCAAAATTTTGATATTTTGCTTTAACACAATAGGTCTGAATTTTTAGCTATTTTTGTATTATTTTTTGATATTCGAACATGGACGACAAATTATGTTAATGGCGTGGCAGAAATCACCAGTAAGACTGCGCGAGCTGATAAAATCAGATTCAATAATTTGTACTCATACATCGTAAATCCGAATTATAATATGTTTTTGTATTATTCTTTCATAATCTGACATGCACGATAAATCACGTTAATGGAGTCAAAGAGATCACCGATAAGAGTGCATGAGCTGATCAATTCAGTTCCAATATTACGTATTCATGTGCCATAAATCTGAATTTCAACGTTATTTTGTATTATTCTTTGATATTCTGTCACGCGCGAGATATTATGTTAATGGTGCTGCAAAAGTCACCGGTAAGAGTGCTTGAGCTGATAAAATCAGTTTCAATATTTCGACCTCATATACCATCAATCTGGATTTTAATGTATTTCCGTGCCAGTTCGCGATTTTCGATGTTTCAACGTACCTTGTTGCAGTCGAAATTAACGGCATTAAAAAAACTATCCGACCGTAGTATACCATGATAGTAATCGAGGATTTCCCACGAGAAACATTAAAAAACGCGAGTCCATGAGTTCGCTGATAAGTATTTCCGCGTGCTCACGGTGTCTAATTATATACGGATAAGGTGCCGATTACGCGACAATTACGAGAAGCACTTGCAGCAGCCTGCTACCGAAAATAACCCATTTTTCTCGCGGTACGCACTCGCTCGCCACTTTCGCAGCTTTCCAAGTCCGCGGAACAATTTTCCGTAAACGCTTTAATATGCTTATGGCCGAGCGCCCGATTTTAATGAGTGATTTACATCCGGCGGCCGAATTGTTGCGGCCCACGGCACTTTCATTAAACATTCGCCGAGCGTAACACGTCGGCGAACCGAAACACGCCAATTAACCTCGCTGACACTCGGTTCAATTCCGCAAAACGCCCCGCACGGAAACGCATGGGAATATGAAATTAGAAAAATATCCGCGCGAAGACGGAATAACTGTGAAAATCCCACCGCGTTCGGCAGAGGACCCGAAAATATGACGCCCACCCGCGTGCGATAAACTTCACCGAACCGCGGATGTGTGACAATTTTAATTTCAGCGGTGCGCATAACAAATGCTGAGTCCGAAAAATCGAGTAGCGCAGAATCCGTAACTTTTTTAACACTTTAACTGCCGTGATGGTGACAGCTGACCGATGCAAGAAATTTTACTGAAGATTCAAAATATTCGCAATGGGTAGCAATAATTATTTTATAAATACAATTATTGTTAGAATAGTGATGCGATCCTTTGGTCTCTAGTACCTGCATATTATTTACATTTTGCATAATTCAATCAAACGCTGTAGTATTTCATAGCATCGCCGTTCTAATACAGCAAAATATGCATGGCAGTCAAAGTGTTAACCCGTTGCAACCCAACCGGCCTCTCTGGGGGGGCTACAAAGAAATTGAATGTTATTACTGACAAGGGTAGGACGGCTTTCTTTTTCAAATTTTGCACAGACATTCTTTGGCCGAAAATATTTGACATGTATTTTACCGAAAGTGGCAACACTCGTCTATTCTTGAAAAAAAATCAACGTTAAAACTTAAGAAACGCGACCGGGAAAGTTTGGTCTTTACTTCGATTTCTCTAAAAAATCGGGAGTGTTACCATTTTTGAAGAAAGAAACGAGCATCAAGAAAAGTCCTGCCGTCGGTACGCCATACAGAGCGGAGGCGATCGTGGAAGAGGCGTGAATAAATTAGGCGCCGCCGCAATCTCATCTGGCCGAGTATCAATTCAGCGAAATTTTTTCGGCAAACAGCGGGGGACGACGGACATGCGAGCCGCCGAAAACGAGAGAGGCTAAGAACTCGGCAAACAAAGTGCGAGTGCGAACGGCCGGCAAATTGTCCGTGAAAGTGAATCGCCATAAATTGCCACGTTTGCGCGGCGCGGCACCGGCATTATGTTTTTCGACTGGCTAATTGCAGGGGCTGCCCGCGTTGAGGCAAGAATGTCGGGCTGCGCTGAGGGATCGACGGAAAGTGCGCTTCAGCCTTTGCGAGTCGCGTGACAATTGAGCGGTATGCTTGCAGAGTTTGTCTATGCGAACTTTGACATCGAACGCGCGAGTTTTCGACTGTGCCCCGTGCCAAGTCGGCGTGACAGTTCTTGTACAATTTCTTCATTTGCGTTTTCACGTTTCCCATATTCTATCATGTACATATTCTATTTGCTCTATTCGTTCTATTCATTTCCATATTCTATCATGTTCTATCATCATTCTGTCAACGTCGCGTGGATGGGTAAGGGGTATTAGGAACTAAGGTCTTGATGATAAAATACGTATTGACGAAAAAAACAAGTAATGCAAGGCCATTAAAGTTAAACGTAACACGTTCAACTACGGACTTAAACTAAGGCTCTTCTTAGAAGAATAAAACTGAATTGTCCTCGGACGATGTTCTCCTTACTATACATACGTGTCGACGTCTTATCGTAAAAGGGTCCTAACGTTTAGGGTATGTATATTGTAAGTATAGCTTTTCTAAGCAAACATGGATGCTTAACGCGAAGTTTTTCGAATAAACCAAAGAAGGTTTCTCTTCCAAATTCTGTCAGTTTCCCTTTATTTCTGGATTTATGCTTCTCATCTGCTATTACTTATAACTCGACCCGTGTATCATTTCTTTTTCATTGGAGGTCCTATAATTAGTTGA
Source organism: Cryptocheilus praepositus (assembly GCA_033815515.1). NCBI lineage: Eukaryota > Metazoa > Arthropoda > Insecta > Hymenoptera > Pompilidae > Cryptocheilus > Cryptocheilus praepositus. The sequence goes on from JAWWQZ010000227.1 coordinate 3,429,829, forward strand.
CGACTTGTGCTAAAATTATCAAACGGATTTTAGACACATACGCAGATATACATAAACAATGTACGTAACGATGCAAGAAAATGCAGTGATCGCATATATATTGCATCTGTTAAAATCTTTCGCATCTCAATCTCTAACAGTCCATTGGCTCCACTGCGGAGACATTTAACATTTGTTTCTATCGCCTAATTAATGTAAATAGACTTAAAATACTACATCTGCAATTTTGGGACTGAATTACCTTCTAACTATTTTCCATCCACAAAACCGTGGAAACGCGAAATATCATGGGAACTAAGACCTAAGTAAAAGTGAAAACAGAATTGACCCTGAAGTATTCAAAGTTATTGTAACTACGAACCTTCATGCAATTGCGGATTGCATTGTATTTTCCGAAAGACAAGAAAAAGGTGGGCGACTACATACGAGCGAATGACGATACATATCCGAACAAACCGCGAACGCACGTTTCGAAACGTTTCGCGACGTATCTCCTGCGTCACTGCCCTCAAACCGGCCAGGATCCACGTTTGCTCAGACAAGCCATCTCTCTCGTGCGCTGCTTTCCGTCTCATCAGCGCGACCTTTTCCGCCGACACCGTTAAGCTCACAGTGCCGTGAACTTTTGCCGGCAAAGTAACGTGAGTGCAATCTAATTTCATGCGAGGACCCCACGGTGCAACGTTCTCCGGCTGCATATGCATGCGTGCGCGTCGACTCTCTGTTGCCCGGCGCCCCGTGAAAGGCACTTTAGGTCGCTTCTATCATAGCATTCGCCTACCTTCCATAATGCGCGCTGGAATTTATTAGCTGCGCACCGAGCGCGATATCGACGCAACTTATCAAATTACGCGATGCAACCCGCTATTGCGAGGACAATTAACGACCGACGGTCGGAGCGACGCCGGTGAAAAATGCAAAGACATTTGCCATTCAGCAGACTGCGCTAACTGACGACGTGCGTTGGACGAGGGATCGGATAAAATTGAGAGACGCTGGTAAGCGGAGACGCGTTTCAATAAAGCGTCGAAAATGGAAAAGTCCAGCGATGTATGCGCAGATGTTAACGAAGCAAAGATCCAGTCCACGGCTCATGTTATGACCCGACAACGTTCTCAGATTGCATGCAGACGCGCATGTCGATTTCATCGCTGCCGCTGCGAAAGGCACTTTAGGCAGCATTTCTGTGGCCTCATTCTGCTACGAAGCCCCCTCCAACGAGTGTACAGATTGCATTACGCGAGAGTAAAGGATGTGTTCGCGTATCAGGTGAGACATCGTACGGTCTCGGTTGAGTTGCGACAGAAATCTCTACGCATGCGCCGCGGATCGGCGAGAGAGTAGGATGAACATTTTCTGCAATACGGTAATTGTCGCTATTCGCCAGTTAGCTGCTGCGATATGTATGAAAAGTGTGCACCTGAAGTGCGAGAAGCACAAAGGCAAGAAATAAGCGACGATGAGGATACTTGTCAAACACGGAGTTCACGTGGCTGTTATAATGCAGAATTAAGTTGTAATGGACTGACTATTTTCTCTTTTAATGTTGTTACTGATAGGGCATTTCGGTAATGGTATTGATGTGATGAATTTGAGATGTAGAGATTTGTTTGAGATAAAGTTTGATTAAAAAGCTGATTAATCCCGACCGTCGACTTCTTAAAATCGATTTCACGTTGATCTTCATTGTCTGACGAATAATTCATAAGTATTTGCCCGTATGTCCCAATGCGCGTGAAAAGCAAACAACAGCCCCGACACGTGCTGCACCGCCTTATTTGAACATGCGCCATCAAATAACGACGCGTCCGTTATTTATTGAGTTCGCCGTCTGCTGGCCCTTTTCTAACAGAATAAAAAACCGTCGCGCCGGGGTCAGGATGGCAAGAGCACGTGCGAATCGCACATACGGCGGATCACACCCCCCAGGTCGTTCGTTACACGGCCTTAAACCCTTTCAAAGGCACAGACACCCTTGCGTTGCTCGCGCCGAACGCATAAATCTTTTGTCGCGAGTCTGAGCCACTGCATATGTGACTCTTGCACGTTCCATCAACATGCGTGGGAGTCGATGTCCTCTACGATAAACAAAGCAGAGGATCGGGCGAAGACAAGGGAGCAACGACTAATTATAAGCAGCAACACGGCAATTAAAAATAAGACATCCGTGGCATAGTGAATTGCCGGTAATTCGAAAAACGCTATATCCTACTGTTGCCTTATTCTTCAATCCTGCACATATATGCCGCTCGCACGTTCCATCAACATCCGAATCCCAGCATCGCATTCGTGCTCAGCCATGAAGACGCCAGTTCATAACAGCCTAAACATTCGCAACCCAATCCGTGTAGTAACTGGACGACGTAATTGCGTGGCAGTTCGTCATCATCGAGCAGGCCGCAGATCCACGCGAAAGACCGAACAGCTTCGCGCAGCTTGTAATCACAGGAGCCGTGCAATGGCGACAGCCCCGATGCCGTCCGGTGGTTTACGTGTAAACGATTAAGCCATCGCGAGGACATTTTGCAAGCCGGAGGTCTCCCTTTTGCGGCGCGTGTCCCGAGGGAATTGGTCGTCAGCAACAGTGTCGGCAGAGGGTCGCGGGCGGGCAATGGACGAGAATTTCGCTGGTTGCAGGCATCACACGGACCCTCTACAATGGAAGCCAAACGAATCGCGGACTGAATGGATCGTCTGCCCCTCCATGCACGACGTTCCATTCCGTAGATCCCAGCCTCGACCCCTGCTTCCCTTGTCGGCGACAGATCCCTAAGCACATTTGGTCCCGAGGCCCCGCGAAATAATTATCTTATAGTGCCTTCCGTGCTTTGTTAATCCCGGGAACCTTCATACGCGCGGTACGTTTGCGCGGAAGAGATGCGAAAAATTAGGTGATTGAGTGCTCGGTGAAATGAGAGGTTCCGGGGTTTGGTTGCGGTTGGGACGCGTGGCAGGGTCAGTGTGAGTTAGAAGTGGGAAAGGGGTGGAAATAATGTCGGCAGAGTGAATCGGGAACGGTCAGAGTAATTTGCATATTTTGCGTGTAATCCATGACAGGTGGGAGAGATGGAAAATGCTTGCGCTGTCGAAGAAATCTAAATCACACGTAATTGAAGTTTGTACCCGTATTGAAATAACACTATGTTAGAGCTGAGAGAGGGCTAGAGGTAACGCCCAGAAACTGAGTCAGGATCTTTCGCAATTTGCATATTTTCTGTATGGCCAGAAGTAGATAAAAACGATGAAAAATACATATACTGTAGAACAAAAGTAAATTCTATCTAAGTTTCTTAGCACTCACGGTATAAGGTACATGTGGTTGACGTAGCTGTCAACGCGTTAAAAGCGAATTAACGGAAGGAAATATCATTTGCGGTGGCGTAAGGAAATGGTGAATGGCAAAGCGATTCTCTGAGTACACCGTGGCACAAATAACAATATCTTACATACTGATTCGAGTTTGATGAATATCTTCGAAGCCCCGCGCGTCTCTGCAAATTGCAAAATGCAAATACACCTGGCGCAGGTGTGGCAACGTGCGGCAACGTGCGTAACGACGGTTCGTCGACAGAAGAACAAGTGACTGTAATCAACGACCCCGCGAGGAACAAACGTACTCTGTAAACGTCGAATCCTCGGGAATGTTTCTAATTGTTTCGCGACTAGAACGAACTGTCACTCTCAGCGCTTACACGTTAATCATTTCGCCGAGCGACTTCGCTGATGATATACTTAACCCTTCGCTAATTTAAATTGCTGCGACCGATTCACTCGAATCGACGCATCGGAATCCGGAACATCCACCTACAAATTTAACCCTTTGACTCGAATGGGGTGCTAGAGACACGGAAGATTTCAGTGAACCGATAAATCGATAAGACCAGTATTGTTTCGTGAATAGGTGCCTTTGGTGTTAATGTAGGATGTTTTAGTGCAATTTCCTGTGGGACCGGTTGGGACAAAGTTTCCGACAATCGCAAGATCGAGCTTTGGTGTTGACCTCTAATTACGATGGAATTCGGTTAAGTGGAAAGCTTCGTGTAATTCTATCAGGCACGAAGAAGGGTTGTAAGGTTTGTCGAAACAAACCAGGTGACAGACGCAAAGTTGAAAAACGAAATGTGAAAAACACACAGCTTTGCTAGTTATTCGAATGATTACGCTACCATCTCGATCACATTAATTAGTGGGACACGGAATGGATACAGCCTTCCTAAAACAATCGATTCGTTAAGCATTGCATGTCCCCGAATTTCGAAGGACCTTTAACATGAGATTAATTAACATTTATCATGAGAACTACGGATACTACAGGCAATTCCAAGATCCTGCATCCTTTTGGCTAAAGAACGATTTGGCCAACCAAACAAAATATTTTGCCAACCCAATAATCTTGTATCACAATGTCCGTTGAACGTAATTTAACATGAACTGTGAAACTCTGGCCCCTAGTCTAGGTCCGCCTTGAAGAATCATCAAGCGCCATCAGCGACCCCAGAAGTCCAGACACATCGAATTCCAGCAATAATCCGCGCACCCGAAGCGCGTCCCGGCCGAGTGTCCGGAATCGTCGGACAAAAGTCCGCAAATCCTCCGCGTGCATGACGAGCCATTATCGACTTCGTTTTCCGTCCCGCTGCAGAAGCGTTCCGCCCGGATATTCGGCAGACTCCTCTCGCCCTCTCGCTCGATCTTTTATTTGCCTCGTTTGCCCCGCTATAAACATCATCGCCGGCGACTCCGGCGGCCGAGCGAATTGGACGCGCGCCATCAATTTCGCGCACGACCAAAAGGGGGGCCGAGGGGGGCGGGCGAAATACGAATCGGCGGCCGTCTCTAAAAATTTCGACCGCGCCCATTGTGCGCGCTCGGTCGATGAGGGGATCCGCGATTTGAGTCGATCGAGAATTAATGAAAAGCCGGTCGCGCTCGGCCGCGGACTCGCGGGCCGCAGCACTTAATGGCTCGATAAATAGATAATGCCGTGACCGCCGGCCGTTCGCGGGCCTCGAAAAAGCGGGCCGCGTGCCGGAAGTGCGCCGAGTGTGTCGAGATATAGATAGGGAAATGGGATAGGGAAATTGCGCAGGGCCCCGCACGTAGTCGAGGATTATCGCTTACTGGCTGGCCGACTGCCGACTGCCGGCATCATCGTTGCTGGGAGTCGATAATAGACGCGCCGGGGTCAGGGTATTTGGGGGGGTCCTTGAGAGACGGGATGCTGGTGTCAATGATATCGTCGGACTATCTGACAAGCTGCTAATATAGATGGAAGTGTGTGGGAAAATGAACTGTCCGAATCGTTCAAAAAGTTCTGAGCTTCCATAGTGTGGCAAGCTGGTAATATAGACGGAACCATGTGGGAAACTGAATTGTTGGAGTGGTCCAGAGAGTCCTGAGCTTTAAACATTCGGCTATTTTTTCAATAACGAAAGTGGAAACGGGTTAAAAAAATTAAAATGTTATAAGAAAATAAGTAAATGGCTAACGCCGACAGTAAGATAGTATTTGAAACATAATCATGTTAATTACATGATTTCATAAAAAAAATGTTAGATATTTCCGTAACAGAATCAACGGAGAGTTAAGGGTTAAGTTATTGAGGGGTTATATTAATTTTATTGGACTTGTCGCGGAAAATATCGATTCATTGCAAGTTTAATATCCGATGACTTGCCCGGTTTTACACTGAACAATATTTTCTTCTGTCTAAAAAAATATATACTTATGACGATATACCGGTAAAAATGTCTAACTTTCATAATTATCTAGAAAAAAAAAATCAACGTTCGAACACAATTGCATGTTACCCCCGGTCTAAAATTAATTACGAAATTTAAATAATTTAAGAATGTTAATCGAATATTTCCAGTATTTTTTTGGTTCCGTCATTCCACGTTTCGGATTAGTCGAACGACGAAAAGGCATGTTGTCGTAGAACGTTAGACTGTAATGAAACCGATAACTCCGATATGACACGAAACCCGGTGAAGATACGCTGCGAAATATGCTAGTAAAAAATGTATGGCGGTCTGATAACTTTCGACTAAACCCAGTTCTCGTGTGAAGAACTGGAAGCGAAACGTGACACGCTGATCGCAAGTTTTGTAAATATCAGCGATTCGTGTACATTGCAACGCGAACGATGCAGTGCGTCGTAAATGTTACTAGGAAATATCTACATTGCATGGATGACGGACAAGTCATCGCATGTTTGCAATAATGTGTAACAGTAAATTCTTATAAGTATTCTATACCTAAAGAATATATAAAATTACAAATATTTTTTTTATATGTTACGAACAAATTTAAGCAAAATTATTAGTCAGGTTCATAAGTCATAGTTTATTAAATGTATTGTACGTGTTCGTCGATCTAGAATTCGTCTGCTTGTCGAGCAACAGCATTCACGTAATTTCGTTCAGTACTAAACTTTCGTAAACGGTATTTCGATCAGACTTTCTATTAACGATCAAATTGTGTGTTATACTTCTGTGCATAGTATTACCACTATTACTTCCAAACTAAAAATTCCCTAAATCTTGTGAATTTAATTTCTTCTCGAATGGCATCAATTCTATTGAAAAACCAAACTGATGATCAACAGCATACATAGGAGCGGATTGACGATTTGGCTTCTACAGAAACCATACAATGCTGAATGAATAACGTATTAAAGTGATGCGCCTTCTTATGGTTGAAATGTGAACTTGATTTGTTAACTCAACGTGGTATACAAATTGAGCAAACAAATTAAATCCATATGTCAACCATAAAGGCGCAGCGTTTCAAATACCTTAAAAAGGTTGAATAACAGGAAAGAAATCAGCGTATTTATATGAGAGCGACGTGGTAAGAAAGCATGTCGATGGAAAGCAACCTGTAACCGATATCACCTCTCGAGATTGATATAAATAAACTCCATAAGAAAGTTTATCGCAACGCGTAACGCTTTCTAAGATTAGCAAACGCGATTGCAGGTGGCAATCAGATATAAATTGCCAAAGATCCGATGCCGCTTCTATCAATCCGATAAGAGTGCCAACAGTTTCATTAGTAATGATACACCGTCGCGACTAATAATTCCATCGTAAATTGCAGAAGCGCGTGACACGACAAATCAACATGTTTGCATACATATTTCTCCAGGATTAGACGATGTGTTTAAGGACATATTTTGGGGAAACCGGCGTGTCCTGAAGAGGATGGTAGTTGTATTAGTACTCTCCTATTCAACCACTTTGCACATCATTTTATTAATTTCCAAATATGACACTCTACTAATTTCGAAAATGTAATTTTACTGATACTTGACACATAATTTACGAAATTAGTGAAGTAATGTGCAAAGTCGTGGGATGGAAGAGTCCTAACACTGTACTAACTGTGACCATGTCACTTTGCACGTCACTTTACTAATATCGAAAATGACACTTTATGAGTTTTGAACATATAGTATGCGGAATGAATAAAGTGATGTGCAAAGTGGTGAGTATGACGTAAGAGTACTGACACAACTACTAGCTACTCCTAAATAGGGGATACCAGTGGCCACGAAACATGCCAAGAATGTCAACAACAAAATTTGAAAGCCAATGTTTTTCAACCATAAAAAGGCTTTTAACACTCCCCCATTATTCAATTTCTGCAGAATACTGTACTATTAAATTACATAGCGACAGAATTGTTTATGTGTTCTCTTCTATCTTCTTCTTGCGGTTGCAGTTCCGCATAGAAGCTCATTATGTTAACACTTTGATGGCCGCGCATTTCACTGAACGACACCCAACTGCCGTGGCGTCGATCTTCAGGCGTATGCTGTCACGAACGTATTATTCTAGGCAAATCGGAATTGCGCATACGTGACAGCTATCATCAAAGTGTTGAATGTTCAACACTGCTCTATTACCAATTTACAGGCATGCTTGATAGTCGTTGATTAATTGACCGTTTTAGCAACTGCTAGTATATTCTGAAGTGAGAAAAGATTTTACGAGCGTGTGTTGATAACAAGCGCAATCAAATTTAACCGCGCAGCACTCGGTCGTAGGAACAAATGTCATTATGCACCATCGCACGCAAACAATTTTTGATCAAACGTCGCTGGCGAATAATTTTTGCCCAGAAAATTCGCGTCCATCTGACAACGCCCGTGTAAAATCTTAAAACGTTTGCGTCATCGCTTCATTCTACTATAATATTCTACCATACCCTGTAAAACCACCGCAGCAACGCAAACCTCTTTGAAATCGCTGGAATCGCAAGCGAAACATATCCGCTGTGTACACGCAACACAATATTGTAGCGGAACGCTTCTACGTTATCTCCACGAAACTCAGCTACTCGTTACCATTAGAATCCGCTAGCCGTATGTAAATTGACGAGCATTACGGCGTAATAACACATTGAACATAGAAACGAGAAAACGGAAAAAATTAGTCCCGCTGGGAACCGAGCCCCCATCTGTGCGCCGCTAGCATTACGATCTGTTACATGTCGTTACCGTTAAAATCCATTACGCGTCGTTCCTGTTGTAATCCGCAGCACGGCACACCCGGTAGACGAACCGACGCGTAAATCAATGCTACGCGAACGAGAGTCGACGTTGTATCCATTGCGGGTTAATAGAAACGTTCTCCGCGGCCAGGGGACTCCGGTGGAATTTATCTCCGATGGCAAATAAGAATGGGTGGTCGCAAAAATTACACGCGCACCGTAACTCTGTGCATGCCGTGCGGTTGCAAGCGATTTCTATAAAACTGCGTGTATTCGCAAACACGCAAATTCGCAAAAAGTTCGCGTATTATCGAACAGTGGAAATGCAGGTATTACTGCAGTGGGCAGAATATGGAAGCATTTTCTTTGTCTCTTTCTGGTTGAATGTGTGTGGCTTTAGGCTGAAGGGGCTCAGATTGTTTCGAGACCAATGGGTCGCCTCTTCAGGAGCCTATTGTGTAAATAAATGTCTTGATTCTATTGTTCGTGTGCCTTTACGTTAGAGTTTTTGAATATATGTAGGAATCGATAGAGTCATGCGTTTGTTAAAACGACGTGTTAGGGGAAAACGTCTAAATATATTTTATATTTTAAATACCGTGTATATTTATAATAGCACGAATACATGGGTTTTTATGCTATATGGTATTTAAAATTGTACTGAAAGTCTCCTTACTCTATGGGTTTTTCACGAGTTTCCACTGAAAGGTACTCATTCAAATGTGTATTACACCCCGATGCGTACGACCCGTGCTATTATCTTAAAATTGTAAGCAAAAAGTTCCTTAACACGTTGACTGCCACGGTGGTCACCGGTGACCGGTGCAAAAGATTTGACTAAAAATGCAGAAAATTTGCAATGAAGTCTATTTGCAATCTTGTAAAAGCAATTGATATTGGACCGGTGCTTCAATACTTTGGCTTCTAACAACTCTGCGGTACCTTCATTTTGCATGATTTAATCATACTCTGCACTATTTCATCGCATTGCAGTTCTAACATATCAAAATACGCTTGGCAGTCAACGTGTTAAATCTCGTGATTTTCATTTGTTTCCGTATAGTTCAGGCTATATCAGGAAATCAAATAAATGATTATCAGCAGCTTATGTGCCAGCGCATCGGCGATTTGCGTCGCAAGAAAAAGCATCCTGAATTTATCCCGGACGATCGACATGTTAAATGGCCCGAATGGTCAAGGATTATTATCGGTCACCGTTTATGCTGCGCGTTGAAATCACCATTGCTACCGTCTTCGCGGACGATAAATGGTACGCTGACTTCTGGCGTCGAGTGCACCGTGCCCCTCCAAGGCCAGGGTCTCTGATGGCCCGAGTGACGATGCCTCCTCTTTGCCATTGTGATGCTATCAACGCGCCGCATACGTGAGCTCCTACGATGTACGGGGTGTTCCGAACGCACACGGCAACTCGTAAAACGCACACGCTAGATGCAAAGCACCATTATTTTACGACGGCGCACTTTACGACGACGGCAAATGAAACGTCGGAAGAACTGCAGGCTTTATTACGCAATGCATTTCGCGAGATTGGCGGTGAAATTAAAATCCTGCCGCCTCTGACTGTTGAGCTAACGGTCGAATTCGATATTAGAGGAAAGGACGAGTGCGTGGATGGGAAGGCAAGTGCACCGGTCCCTCAGTTTACGCGTGTCCTTTTGCACAATTATAGTAATGTTTACGCGGTATCAATTCAGGCGAATTTATTGTATGTGGCGGTGACGCAATTAAGAGGAAGGGTTGGTTATTTCTTATTACAGTAGCGACGGGGACACGGTATAAAATTTACTTTCGTTTTCTGAAACGTCATTACTTCTTCACTAAACTATGTGATTCCAAATGTTATACTACCTTTGATTTCCAATACTTTTACTCTTACACCGACAGACTTTATTCCCACGAACAAAAATCGCGCAAAACGAATTCACGCGACATAGACACTCCGCGTAAATTGCGGAACGAATGTATTTCTGGTTCTCCGCCCCATTCCGCTCTTAACCACTTTATGATTAATTAAGAGCATACGTTTGATCGCTTTCACCTACGGTAGCGACAGTATTCACCGCATAGCATTTACTTTCGTTTTCTGAACCGTCATTATTTTTTTCTTAAGTTACATGAAACGACTATATACTTCCAAACCTCATACTAGTTTCTACACCAAATGAGCCGTTTATTTTGAAAGTGGCCTAACTCCATTTATCTTCAAATCGAGATAAATAACATTTACTGATAAATAACATGAATTTGTACATGTAACCATGGTAACCGGAGAATACTGAAAAACGGAGTTAGGCCACTTTAAAAATAAATGGCTCAAATATTTCGACTTTTGCCCCGACGGACCCTAATCGCGGGACGTTCATTCGCATGAACCCAATCCACACGGCCATCGTTACTCTGTATAAATTGATGGACGCGCGTACGTAACAAGTAGATGTGTTCGCAGTGATTAGATAACAGAACTCCCGCGCCACTTAATACCTGACGTCAAATTATCAGCGCCAACAAACTGCGTGCTTCCACATTGACTCACAACGCTCGCATTCAACAAAGACAGATGGGACAATGCATTTCGATGCGGTCGAAGAAGACACCGCTGTCTTCGGGCTGTTGATACGACTGGTGTCGATTGATTTCTCAACGGGAACAGGCGATTAAAGCGTAGGCCGTGTTGTTTCGCAGTTGCCGCTGGCGACGCATCAGCGAACACTGCCTGACAGTCGACGTGTTAATCGTCCGGACGCACAACGGTTCGCCGGGGATTTTCTGCCCAGCAATTTGAGCCACGCACTCTCATGTAACCTCTCTGCTAGCGAGTATAAAATGCCATTGCGAGCTCATTATTATTTAAAGCGACGATCGCGAACGATGCTCGTATTACGTTGACACTCGCGAACAGTGTTTGGCGCGGCCACGTGTGCACTGAATTCGAAGTATTTTCCCTTCGATGGGTCCCGCCGATTGGAATGCAACGGGTACCAGCCGTGGCCCGGGCCGGATTTTGCGGACGAAAGTTTGAAATTTACAATGAATCGATACCGACGCCGTTCATCTGTATGCATGAAGCCCGGGCGGCGACGAATTTCGAAAGTGATTTCGTCCGGCGCGACGGACTTGTCTTCAATTTTGCGTACAAACGCGCGAACGGGGGCCTTGCGAAAAAATCGGCGGCTGACGGAAATACAGATTCCAGCGGAGCGCGGGATATAATATTCAAAGCCGGCGGGTTCGCAGAATTATACGCTGTGCGTGAGAATTTGCTTATCGACGGTTTTATGAAACGGAGGCAAGGTTTTATTATCGGCGAGCGCCGGACACTGAGAATCGAAATTCCATTACATCGTTTGAAAGGTCGGAGGTGGAGGAAAAATTCATTCGACGTGCCTGCGCTTGGTGCGTGGCCTATATACGGGGGAATGGATTAGTTTTAACTATATGAAGGAGAATAATTCATTTATACTAACATTTTGTCTTCTATTACAACGTTGATGGTCACCGGTGACCACCGCAAAACATTTTACTGAAGATTCAAAATATTCGCAATGAGTAGCAATTGTTGTTAGAATAGTGATACGATCCTTTGGTCTCTAATACCTATACATTATTTACATTTTGCATAATTCAATTGAACGCTGTAGTATTTCAAGCATCGCCGTTCTAATATAGTAAAGTACGCTTGGCAGTCAAAGTGTTAAAATCCCACCTATTAAATAAAATGCTTCATCGTATTTATCACGAAACAACAAATACCCAAGTTACCTGCAACTATACTCTTTTCTATTACACTTAATACAAAAGAACAAAATTTCCTCCAACTCTCCCCGTTTTCATGACATTTAACAGAAGATAACAATAAAAAGAGATTTTTTCACGTAAGAAAAGCAGAAAAACGGCGAACGTCCGTCACCATTTAATTTGGCGAGTACAAAGCGCACTACCCGCAGCACTGATTCGTGTTTTGGCGGGTCACAGACAGCTGGACGGAACATTTATGGGCACTGTCGGAGTGCTCTCCGCTGTGTGCCGATCCAGCAAACGGCGGATGAGCATCGCGGCCCACTCGGTCCGTAGCGGGCAAACTCGCGAAACTCGATTTCGGCCGCGAAACGAGCATCGGCAGAAAAATACTGCATCCGGTCAGGGCGAAACGTTTCATCGCCACGGGGTGCGATTCAACTTTCACGCGCGCGTGCATCCACCACACGTGATGAACCCACACCCGCGCGCGTACACGGAATTCACCCCCGGACCCGGCAACAATATGGACGTCGCGTGTGACCCCGATCGGCGATGCGGTGTATTTTCGAAATTGCATCGTTCGCGTATCGATTTCATTTCATTTCCTCCGAAAGTTAATTTCCGTTCGTTTCTTCCCGCCCGCGTACACTCCGTCCCTCAGTTTACGCGACTTTTCGCTTTCGCGGCAAATTATAAATCTGCTTACGGGATGCCATTGTACGCGGTTTTAAGTTCTTTCTAATTCTCGTTATTCTAATAATTGTGTAACTCTGAATGTTTCTGTTTTTTATCGTGATAATGTTTAAATTTGAAAAATGTTTGCTTTTGCTTATTTGTCTTGAAAATTTTACTAATGTCAGATTTAGCAGCTTGTGGCGCCCATTCAAAGGTTCACGAGTTTCTAGTTATGATAGGTACAGTAGACATAAGTCCCAACAAAAATAATTCTTGTAAAAAAAGTTTTGACAATTTAAATAAGTGTGACGGCAATGATTTGCTAGTAGATCGTGTATTAACTGATAGTTACTTAATTGATATAAGGTCAGAAACCGAACCTAATGATGAATGTAACGGCGACTACGAAAAAGCAAATTCATTTACTGCAGAAAATCTTAGTAAACCTTTGAGAAGATTTAATTAAGTCTAACGAATATCAACAAATGTATGAAAACAGTTAAAAAAAAAAACATCGAGAACAAATTGAGAACTTACAAATATTTCAAGTGATGCAGAGAATACGTTCATGCCAATTAAGAGAAAAAGGTTGATTGTTTCCAATTACAGCAGCGGTAGTAACACCCTATAAAATTTCCTTTCGTTTTCTGAAACGTCATTCTTTCCTGACTAAATTACATGAAATACATATGTGGTTCTATATCTTATACTACCTTCGATTTCCAATACTTTTTCTTTTGCCCGCACGGACTCCTACCCCGCAAACGAAAATCGTGTAAAACGAATCCGCCCCTTGATCCACCCTCTCGCGTGACCTTTAACGATCAATGCGACAACCGGTCCGAAGACCTCCTTGACGTTAAAAATAACTCGCTATTAGCGACAATCGCGGGTGCGCGACTCGTTAGCGCACGATGCAAATGCACGAACCGGTGGGGGTGAGTTTGTCCCGTCTCTCTGGATTTTTTCATTTTTTTTTTTTTTTTTTAACACCGGAAAGTCGTTACGCGCGCTACGATTTTTGCGCGTTATACGAAATGGTTTGTTCTCCGATGTCGCTCGTTAACTGTTGCCGACGTGAGCGCGGCCGGTTGTTTGCGTGCATTTTCTGCGACACATATGCGCGGAACCGAGACGTGCGAGCGTAAAAAGCGGTCAAGGCGAATTCCCGTGCACTTTCGAACACTCGCGTTCAACGCGTATTTTAGTTAAGACTAGATTTACGGGATGCGCCATTTTTACGCATTCCGGTTTGCTCACTGAAAATGAGAGGAGTCTTTTACATTTCTTTCCTATCTTTGCTATTAGTGCTATTAGTGCTGAGCCTTTTAATCTCGAAATTCCTTATGTGGAATAATGCCGAAAAATGGCAAGTAACAGCAGAAACACCGGATCTCAATATTTCAGTTGCTCTCATGGCGGAAAGACATCTTATAATTTTTATTTTTTCTTGTCTTTATGCATTGAAGAATAAAAATTCTTAACAGTCGTCTATTTAACACGTTGGCTGCTGTGGGGGTCACCGGTGACCGGCGCAAGAGATTTTACTGAAGATCCAAAATATTCACAATGGGTAGTAATAATTATTTTATAAATGCAGTTATTGTTAGAATAGTGATGCGATTCTTTGGTGTCCAATACTTGCACATTATTTACATTTTGCATAATTCAGTCAAACGCTGCAGTATTTCATAGCATCGCCGTTCTAATACGGCAAAATACGCACGGCAGTCAACATGTTAAGAAGATTGTGGGTTTCCTTTCTGTATAAATTTGACGCGTGACCGTAGAGACCATTATACAACAAATATCCTTAACCCTGCCGTTCAGGTCGCGAATGCTCGGCGTCATCGAAGTTCAAAGTTTCGTCCACGCCGTTTCCTGGTGCGCTCTGCACTCGCACGTGGGCGTCAAAGGCTTAAATTAGTCGGGGAAAAAAAATTAAATCAGCGTCGATTACGCGCGCGTGACCGTGAAAAGTTTGCGGACCAATGAGGCGCGCGCCGTAATACGGTCGGTGTTAAATTAATGAGTTGACTTCGAAGGAGTCGCTTTGCCGTTCTCTTTTTGGCACGCGGAACGTGTAGGAAGGCGAGAGCGCGGACAGAAACACTTTCAGGATTCGTCACGGCGTGAGGTCATGCATGCGAATAAGCAGTGCGTGCCATTCGGCGGTGACTATCGATGTTCGCATGGAGAACGGGAACGGGATAAATTCCGCTGTTATGTGGAAAGCACAGGTGCCATAGAGTGTCTCCGATACAATGAATCTTCTTCTGAAAATCGGGCACGCGCTGACACCTGTCGCTGCTTGGCTTGCTCGCGAGTCAAATGTATGACCGCGCATTTGATTGGACAGTGTCATGTCTCGATGCCCTCGGATCGGAATGCAATATTTTTAATTTATGTTCCGTCACATTCTCGACCACCACTTCTAAACGCTACCCTAAGAAGAGCGAAGGTTTAGGGTTCAAGAAATCTGGCGTTCCGTGTCGGATTTATCCATGGATTCATCACTAGAACTAATGCAGACGATTTCTGCTCCGGACGCTTGGAATTGGGATTTGAAAAATTGTATGTATAGTGAATGGGATGGACGTTGATTGCTCATAAGAAATTGTACTTATGTTACAACAGCGAGACCTGTTGCCATGCAGGGGTCTTTAGCCTGTGGCATCATTTTTCAATTGTTTCCTCATCCTCGTCAAGCAATCCCGTAAAAAATAACAGATCAGATTCATCGCCCGGATACAGGCCGAATCACAGAACATTTGTCGTATAGATAGTACGGGCAGCATCGATATGTACATAATGTCGCCGAGACCTTCATATTCTTGTCGCGATTACATTATTGGTCCGCGAGCAGTTGAAAATTTGTCGTTCAGATACAGACAGAATCACTACAGCGTTCTTCAGTAAATTCCATGAGCACCTTTTTCTTACGCAACGGTGTTGAGACCTTGATACTTTCGCCGCGATTAATTATTCGTTGCTCAACGAGCAATCGAAATATTGGGTTGGCCAAAAAAGTTCGTCCGGCTCGTATAGAAAGATTGAAGAGATACTTTACTTTCATCAGTACCTCGATTGATCAACTGTTCAATGATTTGTGTATCTTTCTGTCGACTTCCAGACGTCTTCATAATTTCATTTGTTCAAAATTCCGTGTCCTTCTGGCTAAAAAATGATTTGATCACCCAACGAAATTTTTCACTAACCCCATACAGCAGGACTAAGAATGAGCATAGCGTAAAGTGAATCAGTATTTACTTCTTAAGTCTTACGCACTCATTTGCCTCTACCATCCCGTTCATATCAAGCCGCAGGGCGGGAATTGGCCACAAGCTGCATAAAACAATTAATTCATTGAGCATTTCGAAGTTTGTCGCTGAATTTCAAAGGACGCGCGTCAATGGGCGACCTTTGACCCGAGATTGCCACTTTTGACGCACCGACCCTACGATCATTCGTGCAACAGACCGATGAGCACGCCAGGCGTATGGATATTACAGGCAATTTGCGGACGGAAATTTATTTTCTGCAACAAAGCCCGACGATGTTACTTTTTCGAATTAAATTTCTATGGACGGTCGTTCCTGTTTTTTATCCAGTCCGCAGTTGTTGCGATGCATCGGGTGAAATTAAACACAATTAAAACGATGCGAATCCAGTCGCGGATGCGGGCATATTTGGGATTTTGCGCGTATGCCGATTGGAACAGACCGAGCGCAAGAATTCGGCGTATTCTTTAGCGCCGTCATGAGTACAAAAATGGATTGCCGTTGAGAGAGGAAATCCAGGATGCGCGGACTTCCGAAAAGCCATGCGTTTGTTGATGTTACGTGGTTCGACGAACCCGAAGGGGTAATTACGCGAAAAACGTCGGCGAAAGTATGTGTGCATGTGCACGGAGTGTCAATGAGCAGCGAGTGCATAGAGCTGAAAGGCTCTAACGGTAGAACATCGGAATGCGATGTACCGCTGAGTTTTTTCTGTTACGTTTTAATCTTGCATAAGATCTCTAACGGGCTGTGTATATAATGACGCGTGGGAGATTGGCTTCTGCAGATTGAAGACGTTGGCATTTTTTTCCTTCTCTTTCGGTGTCTTAATTTTGACTTTCCGACCTTTATTCTTAGGTTCACGCGAGAGGACCATGATATAATAAGATCGGTAAATAATTAATTTAGATTTACGCGATAGGTTGAATCCTTCTCCCTACTTCTATTCAGCCCAATGATAAACTTAAATCCGCATACGTGTCCTAATCGCAACTCATTGTTTCTGCTTTCCCTTTGACCATTCTACCACCACTTTCTTGCAAATCTATCCTACTCTCACATATTCCCACTTCTCACCCACTAGCTTACTCGAATATGGACAAGCACATTTTTCGGAATTCTCAGTAGGATTACAGTACACATTGCACTCAAACACAAAATAAACGCATAATTCAATAAATAAAACGTCTCAAACCTCCCAATTCAGTGTACAGACAGAGACAAACACGAAGTGGCACTTAAGAACTCGCGGTGACACAAATTCAGATTCTCGGAACCTAACATAAACGGCTCAAAACCGCGCATATGTCCACATCAACTCTTCCTCTCATCTCAGCCTACTCCATCTACTCCCCACCCATGCTCACACCTTTGCAAACACCCTCTAACATACCATACCCTCCGATAGTCCACGGCAACCTACACTATTGATCGAACATCAGGGTCCTCTCGTGAAAATCGGTAGCCCGCGCGCAGCTCTTCGCAATCGGCAAAAGCCGCGTTCTCTTCCGCTCCTGCGGGTCGTCCTTTTTCGCCCGGCACCGCACACTTTCGCCGCTGGCCGAGCGCGACGGCGGCATAAAAAAGCTCGCAGAAGCTCGCCGCAGCACGCTAGCCCAGAAAAATATAATCCCGGCTGGCCGTCGAACGCGCGCAATCTGGTCCCGCCCCGGCCGGAATTGGGCTTCCGGCGGATTCGTGCGTTCGGCGCGTCGTTGCGCGGGGCACTTTATAGGCTACTCTTTCGGAAGCTATGGTTTTTATGGAAGCAATTTGCATACAGAGAGCCGGCCCGGCCGAGGACCATTGTGCCGGGAGATTGAACTTCTCGGTGGAGGAGGGGTCAATTTAAAAATTCCGCGCCATTATTTCTCGCGAAATGCACACGCCGATCTCCGCACCCGCCCGACAGGAGTTGCTGTCGTCAACAGTCGGGAGCCCCGCCGGAAAGCTAGGCGGGCAGGGACGAATAAGAGGGCCGCGCGCGTTTATGGACGTGTACGTGTAGACGTGCGGATCGAGGGACCGGGGGTGGGTGGTGCTTGTCAGAATTTAGTCGACGTCGGAATTCGGTTGACATCGGCGTGCAGCTGACGTGAAAGGCGACGGGTCTTGTCGCGAACGAGAAAGCGCTTTTTATGGGCTTTTTGTCAGGCGACTCGAAAGTTCGCATCGGCGGATAATGGAGAGACGCGCGTGTCGAGTCGGGCGTGAAACTTGCGCCTTCCGAAGCCGCGGAGAGGCGATCGGGGTCGTTTCGAGTGTCGCGCGTCATTGCTGAACGCGGTGCTAAGAGAAAACGTGCATGAGCTCACGGAAACGATGCACTTTCGTTTGCGCTCAATCGATTAGCGCCATTAGAGCAAGATGTTGACGTTTCGAGCTGTATTCTACGCGCGCGCGCGACTGCAGAAAGTGGAAACTATAAAAGCTGCCTTGGAAGTAACATGTCTGACAGCTGAAAAATTAGATGGACCTAACTAATGCGATAAATGTGTACAATCGTTTCAATTTTACGAGAACAAATATATGCTTGCGGCTGTATACCGATGAAAATTTCTTTATCTTCAAGTAATTGTCTAGAGAAAACAAAACTCGGTGCTTTGACACAATTGCGTGTCATTGATATATAGTAAACGTAGTCAAGTTCCTTTTCTGGACAACTGTTTAACACGTTGACTGCCAAGCGTATTTTACTATATTAGAACGACGATGTTATGAAATATTACAGCGTTCGACTGAATTATGCGAAATGTAAATAATGTGCAGGTATTGGAGACCAAAGGATCGCATCACTATTCTAATAACAACTGCATTTATAACATAATAATTACTACCCATCGCGAATATTTTGGATCTTCGGTAAAATTTCTTGCGTCGGTCACCAGTGACCACCATGGCAGTCAAAGTGTTAAAAATAAAGAAATGTATACCGGTACATACTCACAAGTGTATATGCTATCATAATAAATGTAACTAAAATCGGCATGCGTCAGTATGAAAAAGAAGAAGCTTACCTCTTTAACTTTGTCCCTGCGTTGTCTAGCGGTCGCATCCTTGTCCTCGCCGCCAACTGTGAGCGGAAGTCGATCCGCAGGAGCAGGTGGTACCGTTTCGAAGGAGTCTTCCTTTCCTTGATTGACTACGATCACTGACGACGAACTACTCGTACGCACTCGCGCATTATCGATCACTTCCGGTTTCTCGAGTGTTTTTTGCTGCTGGTACTCCTCATCGATTTTCGCCTGAAAAGGAGTGGAAAATTTGGGACTAAGCACGGGAGATTGATATAAGATGGCACGTGCTTCAGACGCTTAGTACTTAGTTAAATGTTAAGCTTGCAACTTTAATATAATGAAGATGTCACAATTCTTTCTGGCAGGTTGGACCAATGAAATTTCTCTAATTTTAATGTATCGGTATTTATTTTTAGGTCCTTTTCGGAGAGCTACGTAATATACTCATAATATGCTGATAGTATTACTACATAATATACCCCGGTAATTTATTTCACATACCGTGTAATATAGACATATTACTTTAACAATGCGATAATATTATGTTCCAATCAAAGTATGAAAATACTGTGTCTCAGCCAAATCTTATTATTATGTAGTCATAATGTATGTGCCGCATATTATACTTTGGTAACTTATTCCGCACATCCCATAATGTAGACACACTGTCATGACAAAGCAGCGGTATCAGATTCCAATTAAATTGCGACGACTCCATCTCACCCCCTCTTATTATTACGCAGTTCTGAACAGGACCTAAATATAAACGTCGGAAGGTTAATACGCCGGGAAATTTCATCGGCCCAAACCTGCCAGCAACTATTGCAACATCTGCAATTATTAATTTAGATTGACCTGCTGCACACGCGCCTGCAAATTTACGCGATGCCCGCGTTCTGTACATGACGGTAACTTTATCTGAATGGGCTACATGATTGGTTAGGCAACAAATATTCTTAACTGTCACGCCTAATTGCCAAGTTCGCCAGACAATAGCGCGAAACTACTGTCTCGACGTCGAATATTCAATTTTCGTTTCGGCGACAGTCAAACTTCGCCTGATTCGTCTCGAGTGCACCACCACACGCGCCATCTTAATACAATCTCGATTCGACGTAAGCGCACTTCCTTTCGCCTCGACCGACCTTTGCACAGAGAAAGCGCGAGAGAAAGAGCGAGGAACGGTTAATGACAGAGTAACGGAGCGCGGGGTCACCCGGTGGAAGATAGGAAAAAAGGCGCACGTTATTCTCGAACGTCTTACCGTTACATCGCGATTGCCGCGCGAAAGAAAGAGGGAAAAGTCACGCGAACTTTCGCGACGATCGCGCAGGCTTACGTCATGCCGTCTCGCGGAAAGCCGATAATTCGAAACGGTAATCCGCGGAGCATTTCCGACGACGACGTCGTCGAATTCGATTACCTCTGATGCACGTGGTGCACGCGGAATTACCGTCTATACACAGGTATGCTTACGGACTGGGCTTTCTACATATCGACGCCCCATATGAAAGACCTGAAAAATACCCTATCATTTCGCATCAATTTCATTCGCTTTTCATGCCAGTTATTGGATTGTCCAGAAATTTCGGTCGGTTTTCGGTAAATGATATTGGAGCAGGTCTGAATATATAAAAAAGATTGAAAACAAATGGCATAAAAAGGTGATGATGCAAGCACCTTTTCACCTATTCTTTCCGCCTGTTTACCACGTTGACTGCCGTGCGTATTTTGCCGTATTAGAACGGCATGCTATGAAATACTACAGCGTTTGACTGAATTATGCAAGATGTAAATAATGTGCAAGTATTGGAGACCAAAGAATCGCATCACTATTCTAACAATAACTGCATTTATAAAATAATTATTACTACCCATTGCGAATATTTTGGATCTTCAGTAAAACCTCTTGCGCCGGTCACCGGTGACCCCCACGGCAGCCAACATGTTAAGTGATTACATAATTCCCCTAATGGCATAAACGTGAACTCTTCAGTTATCCTTCGAGATCATATTGTACAATTTTCCAGCGAAAACTCTGAGAGGTTCCGAAACCACAGAATACTCAAGTTGCAAAAGATGTAGAACGGTTGCAGCACACAATGGCACCTACGCGATTCAGCGAACATCGATCGACATTTGAATGTGCCGCGCTTGAATTTCGCTCAAAAATCGGCAGGACGCCAAACGGGCAACGCCATTGAACGCGTTCACACCAGGAATCGCGAAGTTTCCCCGCGACGGGCCGTCCGCGTTTGCGGTTATCCCAGATAACATTATTCTATCGCGTTGCGCGTTTTTCCGCCATCGTCGCATTTCCGTCCGAAGTCCCCGAACTTGCTCGTTCCGCCATAGGATCGCTCGTCGTCCGTACAAATTCGCGTCGATTTCTCGCGGCACTTCGAGGGCATCGGACTGTCTTCTCGAGTGAGCATCGAATATGGAATACGGCTTCGTATCTCTCATTCGCACTGACCACCTTCTCACCGCCTCCGTCGCCACCCACACAACCGCACTCGCGGGATCGCTCGAGGTTGTGCATTATGCAAACGGTTTTCCGCAATCGTCAGGCATTAGAGCGTAAGCGCGAACGCTTACGGGATCATGTGAGCGTCGAAATGCGCGAAATGTGCGGATGCGACAAAGGCAACCCTGTGGGATCTGTCGCGATTCACGAAGCTTTCGATTCGGTGAACAGTTTTCTTTCTTTCGCGCGCTGAACTTCAAAAGATCGAAGATCGATGCGAATGATGGGATGCGCGCATTGCAATCTTGCTTTATACGTGGGCAGTACGATAAGTACTTAGCCTACAAAAGAAAAACGAAAATTGTGAAAAATTGACGATTTATTTTTCAACATAGTCTCTTATCGGAAGTACTTATCGGATTGCCCACATACTTTATTTTGATTTCAATGATCGACACACAAGTGCAGCATCGATCTACGAGCGTGTGCTGTGGCAGACGTATTATTTTAGGCAAATTGGAGTTAGCGTACGCGACAGCACTGAATGTTTAATGGCTGGTCTATTATAGTTTTAGAGATGCGATTGATAAGCGCTGATTAATTTAACGCTTCGGCAACCGCGGATATGTACTGAAGTGAGTAAAGATTTTACGACCGTGTGTTGGGAAGATGTGGAGTCAAATTTAACGGCGCAAACTTCGATCGTCGAAACAAGATACGCTCCAAGAACCGAATCTTAAGCCGTTAAATTTGACTTTACATGGTATCAGTACATGATCGAACAATCTTTGCTTACTTTACACACAAAGACGTTAAACATGAACGTAATGTCTTCCTTAAGAAAATGATCTATCCTCGTTAGCAAACTTAGTAGTTTGGAAAATCGAAATATTTTTTGTCTAAATTGTAGATGGAAAGATATAATCCCACAACATTTGCACTTTCGCGTTTGCATATATATCGGCATATGCAATGGCACGCAGACTATTTTTGATAAAACAGTCACTCAATCCTGGCAAAGATAAGTCACGCCTTTCTGTTAAGGAATATAAGCGACCATCAAAGCACATAAAAAAGGCTTTTTGTTCAAAAATGCTTTTGACCATAGAATGTTATTACTTTTGTTCTCGAGAAGTTTCGTTATCACAACACGCTAATCATTCTTTCATCTCAGCATTTTACACATCACCCTCCCCAATTTGAAAACAACCCAAGCTTTTCCTGCTGAAAAGAGCTTCCATACTTCTTTATCAGTTAAACGAATTACAATAACGCTGAAACTAAACACATCGTCTCGTAGTTATCCGATTTCGGCCGACTAGAGGCGCGCGCAAGTGAATACGCGAGATTACAGTTCGCCTATCGCGATGTACACGTGACAGAGAACTGCCCTGCGAGGTTTATCGTTAACGACACGCGATTACGGAATTTTCATACCGTAATGCACGGAAATGGCCGAATTTACACGTTGTTAAGCGGGCGTTTAAATCGGGGAGCGTGGATTCCGAAAGTTTTTACGTCGATGCGCGCAGCCTGCGGGGTGTGCGGCGTAATAAAATCTCTGCGTAACGACTGTGGTCCGGGTGTACACGGGCTGTAACCGGTATGGCGAGCGAGTTACGGAATAACTGTTCAACCGCGTTCGATCGGCTGCATAGAAATGAAACGGCGCGCGACTGCAAATTCGATCGCAGGCATCCGTTGCACATCGATTATTTTAACCAGTTGGCTGTTGCGACCCCTGTGCAAAGTATGCAGCTAAAATGTGTCGCAACAAGTAAACGAGGACGAGTTTACTCGTCGGAGGCAGAATATGTGTGGCTGTTCTAATGTAGAATTAAGATGCAGTGAAAGGACTGTATTCTTTATTCATTTGAATAGTGGAATAGTAACTATGGCGAGATGACGAATGTGTGAAAAAGATATTTGTGTGAGATAAAGTTGCTTGTTAATGAGTCTTATTATAAAAGTGTTGCACCGTGCACGTATGTGGGAAAATTATTCGAACCGATAAACCTCATCGAATCCCTATACTATATACAGTTTTTTCATAAGAATTACTCCTTGTTTTTAATTTATTCATTTTATTTCGTCTTGGCCTCTAAATGTTCGAATGTTCTTAAAATCGTAACAAAAAATATAGACATTTTGTCGTGACGAGTCTCTTCGTCGAAAACAGCTAACTGGTTAATCTCCGCCGACGACAAATATCGTGGGACACGAGAGGCATGCTGGCTTGTCGAACGATCCTTCGTGAAATTCTATCGAAGCGGGATAAAAGGTCGCCTATTTCGAGGCCGCATTGTACAACACGGCCGATTGAGATGCCGAACGTGTGGGAGTGCGATACGCGTCGGAAATTGGGCTGCGAAAATTCAGGGCGATCGCTGCAGATAAAGCGCCGAGATTTTACTCGGAGAGGTCCGCGCGGATCGTAAACAAAGAGTAACAGGTCGTTTTCGATTAGACCGAGAGAAGGCAACTTTCGCTCGACAGTCGTACATGCCGATACCTATGCGACGTTATCAACATTTTGACGGCCCATGTCACGTAGAAGCGACTTTGTTTATCAGCAGTTAACTACTGGTATCACGTAGGCATGACTTCGCTTTATCAAGAATAGGTCGCATGCAATAGTATGTAGCGACTAACAAACGCATCTGAAAAACTGTAATAGACAGCAATGTTGACGAGTCAGCACTTTGACGGCCGCTGTCACGTAAGCGTAATTTCGAGTTGCCTAGCATAACACGTGACCGACATATTGAAACATAGTTTTAGCATTTGAACAATGGCGGTTTGGCAGTTGACGTTAAAACTAAGTTTTGGAGGTCCCCCTTAGGCGCAGATGCAAAAAAAATCCTAACACTTGTAATGTTTCATCCAAAATAAAAGTTGGACAAATCTAATCAGAAACAAACTTCCATGGTCCCACATCAATTCTTATCGCGCGATTACCTTAATTATTTTGTAAGCCCGATAATTCAATAAACTATCATTACCCGAACTTAACTGCTATTAAACCTATCTTCATTCCGACCGATCACATTACAGTAAAATTTGCACACGGCAGCACGGCCCTTTAAAAATCCGAAATTGCTAAGCGTGCACGTCAAATCGAATAGTGGATAGTGAGATAAAAGCGCTTTTTGGATGAAAATTGGAAATTGATTGAGAATTTTTATTACTGCTTCTCTGCATGTCCGTGGCAACCAGCGAACCCACACCACCTCACGCATCACTTTTACTCAATTTTTGACCAAATTGTGTGATTTGACAGCATTTCCCACACAACCTACGATTATTTCTTTTTTGTTAACGAGACAGAAATCTCAGAAAAATCTTGAAAATATATGTTCCCTGCGGTGGTAATGCCGGATCCTGACAAATTATCAACAATTACTAACAACGCTGAAAATAACACACCACTCAAGGAGCCGCGTTCAAACGCGAAGACCATCCGCGAGGTAACAATTTTCATAATTCCGGCCGCGAAAGTCTCAAACGTAAAATCATTGATATTAACCGGGGCGCCTGGGCAAATATCGACAAATGCGTGACGGTGGTGGAAGCACGAGTGGAAGCAAATACGAACCGCGGCCAATTGTCGTACTTCCTGAATATGCATATTTCTCGAGCGTACGCGTTATTATTTGCACGCCAGCAGCGAGGCACGGCAAGTGGAAACGAGAGTCTGCGAGTCGAATGGCGAAGGAGAAAACGCTCCTTTCCCTTGCCCGCGGCACGTGTCAGTGGGTCGGCGACATTCAAGATAACACAAGAGACGCGTTTGACCCGGCGCGAAAGTCTCCTACGTCCTTTAAGGAGTTACGTAAACGGAAAAACAAAGTGATCTGGCGCAAACGGCGGCCGTTGTTCAGCGGACGACAAATATGAATCACGACCTCGTGTCACGCACACCCACGTCGCACGCCACACGTACACGCGACGCGCGCACACGCCGCGACACACACCTACGTCACAATGGCTGGACATAAACAAACCGAGCAAAACCCGCATTCACTCTGAAGGACAATCGCTCCGACTGGCAACGTCCGCAAGAAACGTCCATGCGTTAACGTTAACATGTTTGGCGCGGACTCGATTTTATTTGACTTGCTCCATTTTCTCGAAACGTTTTAAGAAAAGCCATAAAAACTCTCAATCCTGACACTGTCACCTAAACAAAAAGTTTAGCGTCACTACCCCCGATGATTAACACGTTGACTGCCAAGCGTATTTTGTTATGTTAGAACCGCGATGCGATGAAATACTGCAAAGTATGATTAAACCGTGCAAAATGAAGGCAACACAAAGTTGTCAGAAACCAAAGTATTGAAGCATAATTTCAATATCACTTCCTTTTACAAGATTGCAAATAGGCTTGGTGGCGAATTTTTTGCATTTACAGTGAAATCTTTTGCGCCGGTCACCGGTGACCACCGTGGCAGTCAAAGTGTTAAAGCGTCATCTCGGAATGCTGACACCTCCAACTCGCCTAACGCGTCAAACCCCTTATCTCCGCGGCGTCCATACGTCGCGCACGTGATCCCGCTGTCCTCGACACAAACCACGTATAAACAGCGACGCAGCGAAAGTCGGAGTCGAAAACTCGCCGGAAGCAGCCGCGCACGCCTAGGACCTCTTTCTCTCCCTTACATCGGGGGCACACGTGTGCCGCACATACGTCACAATGGCCGCATGTAAACAAACTCGCATCGCGCGCCCAGCAGGAAAAATGTTGCAGCGCGCGCTCCGAAGACACCCCCACACGTGTCACCCTGGCAGGTGCCGAGGCGAAAGGAAGGTCAAGCCCGGAAGTCGCGAATCATGGGACGGACCCGAGTCAGAAAAGTCAGTCAGCGAAATATGGGAATTTGAAGGTGTCGGACCTGGAGCTTCTGCTTGTCCTCGACCAGGTGCACGTCCTGATGGTCGCCGTCCTCGTGGCCCAACGGCACAGCGTTTGGATGACCGTTCGGGTCCTTGAGGCCCGACGGAGCACGAGGTGGCGCCGGTATGAGCAGCTCGGGGCCCGCCTTTTGCATGCGCTGGTAAACACGGTAAACACTGTTCACCGCCGCGCCGCCCGTGCCAGCGCGGAAGTCGGGCAGGAAGAAGAACGCGCCGAAGCACACGACGCCGAACGTCAAAAACACCAGGAGGATGAGGTATTTCTCCCGCGGACGGAAAGCACGGCGGGCGAACAGCGGCACCGGCACGCCGTTCACGAAACGCTGGTACGACGGCAGGATGCCCGTCGACGACGTCATTGTCATACAATGACTCCTCGGCAAACACGCACGCACACGCGCCACGCACGCTCCACGATAACGCACGAGAATCCCGAGCACCCACACGACGTGTGCGCGTTCCTGCACTTTTCCCTCAGCTGTCGCACGCCATTACGAGTGAGCTGGCACGCGAGCACCACCTGCGTGCGGAGCTTGACATCTCGCCAAGCGAGAACAACGGCGCGCCGATCAGCTGGCGTGGTCGCTGAGGGAACTGCCCGACGAGAATGCTGGTCGGCATGATAAGGAAGGAAGGAAGGGCGTGGTAAGGCAGACGTTACCGACTGGGCGGGGGCCGAGAGTGGCTACGGCGTGCTCCGTTCTCCCTCATTTTCAACCCTCTTTCACGTACCAAAACGACACCTAAATCTGTGGACTATCATTGTTAACAAAAATGCCAGGGGATATACCTCAAGAACTTTTCGATTTCTTCGAGGTTTCACTACGTCTAATGTAACGGGAGAAACGTATAATATAGATTTTTGTGAAGCTCTCTGAACATCCTTTCACGTGGAACTAATGGCGATTAGATATTCAAAAAATAATTTTTTGGCAGGTCCTACGAATCGTCATATTTCGGAAACTGTGAAGAGTTTACCGTGCGGAAAGTGATCTCCCTTCAGAGCAAATTACACCCTATTGAATGGGATCAATCCAAAACAAAACAAAACAAAAAGATTTTACATTTTCAGCGAATTTTTTAATGATTGTTAAGTTGAAACGATTAGCAGTCAGTTGGCGGCCGTATAGAAAAGCGTTTGTTTTCTCTAGTTTTCCCAATTTCTTAATTTATCTTGTGCCATATCTCGAAAACTATTTCGAATTGCTGAGTGCCGTTTGCATTTTTCTAAGCCTATTTGCTTCCTTTCTCATTTGGCACAATAACAAGGCAATGGCTAGAGTTTACATGTTTTACCGCAATTTCAGGCCAGTTTTCCATATTTTTCTGCACATTATTGGCTATATCTCCGAAACAATTGCGAATTTCGGGGTGCGCCTTGCATTTTTCTGAGTTATTTTCCACCCCCTTTGATATGTTAGAAGGACAATAAAATCGGTGATCCATAATTTTTTGGCAAAAATGGCAAGGGGTATACCTTTAAGATTTTCTCGATTTCTTTAAGGCCCTGTCCGAACCATTTCATTACCGTTTCTTGACAAAAATAAAAATAAATATATATCTCTGGAGTCCACAGCGCTAAATATCCGGTTTACATCAATCTTCAAAGTTCACGGAATTTATTAAACGACAAGCTTAACATTTCTTCGAATCAATGCATACACTCTCATTCCTCAATAAATAGGTGCCGATAAAGAAAACCTTACCCGATTATCCGTTCCTGTAGGTTGCCGCCGTGTCGAATAGAACGCATCTAGCAGTTTGACGAGTTTTGCAGTCTCGAGTCAAAAGTGGGAAGCAACGCATCAATTGATGAGCGGATATTTCTCTTGTAGGCAATTCATGTTCCTCTGTTTTCCACCGATCATCGCAACTACCAGACCGAGATGTTCCTGCCATTGCTGTAAGTAAACCATCTTCAAGATGTTCTAATAATTTTCCCGCCATCTCTCCTGTCTTCCGTTAAAATCGCATTATTGTATACCAAGTTTATTATCTTTGTTTTAATATCTTGTACTCCTGTCCCTCTTTTAGAGCTTGTTTAGCGACCATCGCAGTGATCCCAATCACTCACGGCCATTCTTTGCAAAAACGTAACGCAGGGGAAGCATGCGACACGGAAGAATGCAACCGTTATGGTATGTTAATATAACAACTGCGATATGTTAACTCAATGATGACATACCGGTTTATGCACTGCAATTTTCTTATATCTTCGACTTGCATAATAGACGAGTGACTGCGTCAAACAATATTCTCTTGATATTGATCATGCGATGGCAGCCTTGAATTCTATTTTTGAGGCTGGTGACGGTTATGAATCCTTCATCTGCATGCAAAAAGATGCACAATTTCTTACCGGAAACCTTCTTAAAACGTTAGCTTCCTTTGGCTATATGTTTGCTTGCTCCGTAGCTCAAAACATTTTGAACAGCATGGATAAGTCTGTGGATCCTTGTACGGATTTTTACCAGTACACTTGTGCAAACTGGGGTGCACACAATCCGATACCGCCCAACGAAGTACATTGGTCCGAGTTTTGGAAAACCAAAGAACTAACAGACGCACGAGTTAGAGGTATTCATCTTATCGAAGCCACGCGTCCCTTTCTCGTTCTCGAAATAATTAAATACTTTCTTTGTCTCTTCAGACACCATGTTGGAGCCAGAAATACCAGAGAATCCACTATCCGTGAAAAAGGCGCAACGTTTCTATCGGTCCTGTCTAGACACAGGTTTGTTACTCGCGCAGACGTCTAGTTTCTTGATCTCAAGATTTGACTTTTTCCAATGCAGAGGCGCGTGAGAGGAAAGGTATCCAACCTCTTCAAAATATCATCAACGACCTGGGCGGGTGGCCGATAGCAATGCCTGTGGATGCTTGGGATCCAAGTAAGATTTCATGGACACATATTCATGAGCGTTACTTCGAGATGACCGGAAATTCGTATCTTTTTACTATCTGGTTCATGCCGAGTGATGAAGTTGACTCTCCGGATTTAGTTTTAATGGTGAGATTGCGGGATTCATGTTAAGCCGGTGCTATTCAGTGCTGCATCCTGTTCTAACCACTGCCGTTGCTCAAACCGTTTTGTTTGCAGTTCGAATACGTTCTTGTATTCCCCTTCAAAATGCTGCATAAAATCCTGAACAGGGTGTCGTCGCGTAGCGTTTACTTGGACACCATCGTGGAGGTAGCTAACATTTTTGCGCAAGGCAACGGTGACGTTTCCGCGGATCAGATACTCCTGGACGCCAGTGAGATGATTCTACTCGAGACAGCCCTGCAAAACGTAAAGTTCTAACCATTAGCAAAAGACAAATGATCCGCGGCGAAGCTGATAAAGTTGTTTGACTACAGCTGACATTAACGAATGTGGAAGTATACAAACAGGACACGGATCACGAGGCTATGACAATTGGCGAGCTGCAAGAGTATTATGATAGCGTTGGCGAATTGAAACCTCACGCGCAGGTTTGCATAGCATAAGTTTTAATCCTTTGCACTCCGCGGTCAATTCCAACGCACAAGAAATCAAATCAAAATATAGTAAAATTACTAAGATATATAAAAAAATAGCAGCGGGTTTTGCTACGACGCACAAACCACCGGACATTGAAAATTTTAATCTCCATAGGCCATAAAACCGATGTGGGACAAAGAAAACGGGATTGCATTGTTTGTTCTGATAGAAAAATACATGGTGGCAAGCGTCAAACGACTTATTATTGCCAAACGTGCATAAATCAGCCTGCAATGCATAATGGGTAGTGTTCTAAAGTTTATCACACTGTAGAAAATGATAAAAGATAAAATATTGATTTATTTTACGAATATAGATTTCCCGATGTCAACCAATTCATATAAGTCCAATATCATTATAATACGGTACTTGGTTCCAAAAATAGACTAAATAGTATGAGCATATAACATGAAAATGGCGCTGAGTAGCTGGTAGCTAACGTCCAGAATGATTCGGAGTGCAAAGGATTAATAGTCCGTACTTCTACAATATTGCCGATTTCCAGGTCGATTGGTTAGAACAGATCAGAAACGTATTCCGTGTCGTGGAGGACCTGCCAATTAATGCTGACACGAAAATTTATACATACTGCAAGGAGTGCATGAAGTCTTTGGCAATGATACTCAGTCAATTCCCCGTACGCACACTGGGTAATTTATTTACAAATGCGATATGTAACGTAATTAGTTCTGTTACCGATAGCATCAATGCTGTACTCAACAAGTACTCTGAACACACGTCCATTCATGTTCGTAGTTAATTACATGCACTGGCTGTTTATAACGAATCACATGCAGTACACCAATGAACAGATGCGAGATATAGCGTTCAAATACACGCACATAGGCTTCGAGGAAGAAAATCTCCAACATGCACCGCGGTAATATTTTTATAGCTTTAACATTATCGTCCGAATAAATTGTCACGATCGAATTGTTAGGTGGAAGGAATGCATGGACCAGGTTCCATTGAGAGATGGAATGGGTTACTTGTTTGTGCAAAGGTATTTTACTGACAAAATATTTGACGATGTGAGTGATATTGAATGATTCTCAATTTTGTCAGATAATCTAGTGCAACGAAACGCAGATAACTTGAAACACGTATATTTAAGGTAAAAGAGATGACGAGAATAATTCGGGACGAACTCAAGAACAAAGTAAACAATATTGAATGGGCAGCTCCTGCTTTGAAAAAACACATGATTAATAAATTGGATAACATAAAAATGGAAATCGGTTATCCTGACTGGTACAAAAATAGGACCGCTATGGATCATCTTTACAGTGATGTAAAATTTCCAGAATATCTATGTAAAGGCACATCCAACTTTGGAACCTGTTTTTCATCCGTATGCGCTTTGTTTCAGACCGAAGTCGGGACGGACTACTTACAGAATATCATCAACTTTCACACAGCAGAGACAGTAAAGACGAAGAAAATGTTACAGACGGGTGTTCCGGAAGGAGAGTATGTAATACAATATCAATTATTCTGAATATACAGCAAGTCCTAATCACTTTTATTTTAGATGGCTCGATTACGCTATCAGTGTAAACGCGTTTTATTACGGTCCTATGAATACGATGCGTGAGTCCATAGCTAAACACGAACAATTTACGCTGACTTAATAAAAAGCTATTTCTAATACTAAACTTTTTCACAGTTCTACCAGCCGCACCAGTACAAGAGCCATACTTTGTAGGCAATATCCCTAAGTTAGTAATCACTGCTTTTGCACGTTTATCGCAATTGTTCGCTAAGCGCATGTTTATCACAATTCTATAACAACCGCCTGGTAACATGTATTTTCAGCGCTGTTAATTACGGCTTTATCGGAGTTATCATTGGACACGAGTTAGGACATTCATTAGATAGCTATGGTAGGAGATTCAGCCGAAAACGATGTCCAGAACGATCGTATCAACTTCACTGTAATTACAGGTATAAAGTACGACCAGGATGGTAATAAACTCGCAGACGGGCATGAAGAAATGTTGTCCGAATACAAAAAACGAACCGACTGTTTCGTTGATCATTATGGTAGTTATACGTTGGATGAGGTCGACGAAAACGGGGAACCGCGCAAAGTGAGTCACCAATAATTTGCAATGTAGTGATGAAAACTACCCTGCAACAAAACCACGATTTTCAGCTGGATGGTGAACAAACGTTAGCTGAAAATATAGCAGATACGATAGGCATCGAAGTCGCGTATGCTGGTTATAAAAAGAAGTTGGAAACCGATAACAGCACTCCACGTACTCTAAAGAAGCTACCCGATGTCAATGAAAACCAATTATTCTTCCTAGCATTCGCGTCGGTAAGCTAAACTTTCGATTCAATGCACATGGTGTTAATTCGGTGGATTAATGGCCTGCGACCTTTAAAAGGGTTGGTGCCACCAGGACAGGATATGTACAGAACCGTTCCCATATGCGGACGAGCACAGCCCACCGAAAATACGAGTAAACGGTGTACTATCTAATGTGAGAGCTTTTTCTGAGGCTTTTAACTGCCCGCCAAGCAGCGCCCTATACCGAGAGGATAGCTGCACTATATATAACTGACCTAGACGAAATTAGTTTTGCGGAGCAAGAGCTTGTTATTGATTAAAATTGCGAAACTGAACTGTTAACTCTACGTGCTGTTTCTTACCTGCCTTTACCGATTTACGTCTCGTAGTCAGTCATCTGGACAACTATCCGCTATCGAAGGGGGTCGACCCGATACCAGAGAAAAAATTGACATTTTTTGCATATTTGCATTGTCAGATTTCCCCATAATTCGGGGACAATAGCAAATTTTTCGATCCGGTTTGCTTTTTTTGGCACTTTTTCCGACCCTATTTCATTTCATGTAGGTGAGCAAGTCAAATGATTTACTTTCAGTCGGTGATTGCTAAAAAACCCATGTTTTTCTCGAGTTTTTAATATATTTTTCGTCATATCTCGGAAACTATGAAGAGTTCAACGCGCGGAAAGTGATCTATCTTCAGGGCAAATTCCTCTTTATCGAATGGTATCGATTCGAAAAAAAACTCGACATTTTTTGCCATTTTTGAGCCATTTTAGGTGGATTTTTCTTAATATTTTCATTTATTTTTGTTCATATTTCGGGAAGTATTGTAAATTTTGAAATCCGGTTTGCGTCATTCTGCGTCTCTTTGGATCCATTTCATATCCCAAAAGGGCAAGTTAAATTATCCACTCATACTTTGTAAACATGAATAAATGCGTATTTTACCCGTGTTTTCCCCGTCGTGCAACTGAAACTTTTAATTCTACGTGTCCTTTCCTACCTGTCTTTACCTGTTTCCGTCTCGCAAGACAGTCTCAGTCACCTGGAATAAGCTGTTGCCCGAAACACAGCAAGCCTTGAATTATTATCAGAGCTCTTTATTAATATCATACGGGCGAATGGAAAGTATTTTTAAAACAAAATACTCATACAAAAAGTGTAAAACGTGGGGATGGGGAATTTGTACAACGATCTTAGCGCAGATGGGATAATAGTACAGCGTAACATAATACGTATAAGTACACAATGTCCGTAAACGTTAACGCCTATATAAACATAAAATAAACTCCACGCTATTCTCAGAGATCAAGTTTCCTCCTCCGCGCCTTCCTAATTGGCTTCGACACTAATTAGCTTACGAACGCCGCAGTATTTATCTAGTTATACGTATTCTCTATCTCTGTGTCTATTTATACACGCATATATATACTACATACTCTCTAGTTTAGTAATACGTTCTACGTAGCATGGCTAGTATCACAATTATTCCGTCATTGTTCTTTCGACACTAACACAATCCATTGTCGAACCTTCCTGCAAAATTAACCAAACTGAATAACCAACGTCTAACACAACAGGTTTGTACAAAACTCATGCGAACCTATGAAGTGAAATATGTACAACTGAATGAGTGTCCAATTAATCGGCAATGCGAGAAGTTCCCTACGTTATGATAACGCGATTGATCATGGCTAATCTAAATATCGTAAGTTACTACGATCGAGTATATTCAAATATCTATGTCCATACGTAACAGTACTTAAAACTATGTCGATACGATAGGAGATATTATCGACTGTATCTGAACAAAGTAATAGCTGCTCAACGAAGGTCTCATGTACACTGACAGCCTAACAAACTTTTTGTACAAAGCGAATAATAGAAGAGTTCCGACTTAAAACATGCGGCTATGTTACTGCATGCTTCAAAAACACCTTCATGCCTCCATTCTATCTACTACTCAATGAAAACCTGTTTCGATCGAGTTAAACCAAGCGAGATTGCCTCAAAATTCGACGACTTAGTTCTTGGGGCGGAATCTAGACATGTAAAAATCGCAATCTGAACAGTAAATAGCGGGTTCTGTAACCTGCTTCTTTCTGCATAAATGACAGGGCGCGGATCTCAGGTTTGAAGGAACAACGGGATTAGATTTTTGAAGGGTAGAATTGGTCTGACTTACAACAGATGAGCCCTTTGTCTGAATGAAATGCATCTTGCTCTGCTGCTTAGGCATCGGGGGATGCTGGTAGGTGGGGTACTTCATGTTTGACTGGATCTGTCCGTTTTGGATAGAATTTGGGTAGGTTTGGTTAGGAGCCAAAACATTCTGCTGCTCCTTTTGCGGTGGCCTCTGGTAATTTTCATGCCTCTGTTGGTATCCCTGAACATTCTGTTGCTGTTGGTAGGAGCTTGGGGGTGGATTCGGGGGTGGTTGATATTGTGGCAACGTTTGACTCAGTCTGTTCTGCTGAGGAACCTGTTGATAAGGCTGATAACAACCCTGATAGGAGCCATGCGAGCCGTATTGACTCTGATACGGATTAGGCGAATTATTCGTAGGATAGTTAAACTGCTGTTGCTGCTGTTGATTATGTTGGGCATGTTGGACAGTGATGGGACTCGCATGGTTGATCCGTTGATTCAGTCCTTGCTGTTGTTGGGCAGTGAGTTGCTTGTTCATCTGATTGTGCTGTTGCTCAAGTTGATAGTAGCTTTGGTAGCTATTCTTTTGGCAAACTTTCTGGGATGGCTGTTGTTGCTGTTGCTGCTGAATGCCATTTTGAACGTATTGACCATGTAATTGAGTAGGGTAAGGACTCGCCGGCTTCTGCGTTTGAGATACAGGAACACCTTGATTTCTTGGATGAGAAGTCTGTGTCTGCGGATATACCATATTGGTATTCTGTGGTGGTTGCTGCTGCTGTTGTGGTTGTTGTTGTTGTTGTTGCAAATACGGTGCGTAACCATTTTGAGCATAACGTATTTGCTGTTGAAGTTGCGGCGAATAAGAAGTGGGTATCTTTGATTGGGTAGCCGATGTTCCAGTGTAAGTTTCTCGTACCACGTCCTGTCCCTCGTTTGCGTAATTTGATACGATCAACTTCTTCTCTCCAATAGACCCCATAGACTCGTTTGAATTTTGTCTTCCAAAGGCTGGTTTAATTGTATCCGTAATGGGAATAGGATTGACGCTCCGTAACTGATCCTGGAATGGTGTGGCTGGTATACTGTCGGCTTCACTCTTCAAGGGTAATGTCTGTTGTTGGAATTTCATTCCTCCGCTATTTTCCCTATTCATTTCAGCCTCCTGAAGACTCCTGATTTCCCGTAGAACTTGAGCTGTCTCTGGTTTATTCATGGCAGAACGCAAAACTCTCTCTAGAATTGGGTTTGGAATATACGAGTCCTTTTCGTCATCCTCAGCTGTCGCGACCAGAACGACTTGATCACAAAAAGAAACGCTTTTCTTCTTACCAATTCTTCTCTTGAGCTTTCTCGGGGCGATATCTTCTTCATTTGGCAATATCGTTGTATTTTGAATAGTGTTCTGCATAGCGACTTCACTGATGTCATCCTCCGGGTAATCAACCGGTAATCCATTCTCGTGGGGAAGAGTTAACGACATAGACAGAAGTGCTGCATTCAGTCCACTCGGAGCATTGCAATTGTTCGGTGTCGCCGGTTGGGGAGTCGGTACAAAAGTATTTTGGCTCGAACTCGATTCAAAACTAGAGTTTAGGACAGACTGGCTTGAATCAGTTTTGCTGAATGCAGCCAGATTTTCAGATGAAAGTTTAACGGTTCTCTCTTCCACTTGTGGTGTCTCTATCCTGGCATCTAAAGTTGGCGACGGTGACACACAATTTTGCTGTTTAACTATGGGTGGTTTAACCGTAGGTTCCGAATCTGGTTTTGGTTGAAGTTTGATTTGTTCGAACCTAGCTGCCATATCTTTGACGGAAGACACTACTCTGGGACAGTCAGTGACATCGCGGCCTGGATCTGCTTGTCCAAGACTATTCATCAGATCGTTCGTTCTTCTAGCAATGGTGCCTTGCAGTGGCATGATCGTTGGTGTTCGAACCTTTGGAATGTCCTGCTGTTCCAAAGGTCCCTGTTTTTTCATTCTTCTCTCAGCCTGCTTCGCTTGCAATTCTCTAAGCCAGGTCTCGCTTGCGGATTTCTCTTCTTCTTCAGTTTGATCATCTGTGCTCTTATCTTCTCGGTCAGCTAAAATTTGTTCTCTTTTCAATTGAAGCTGTGTCAACAACGAACTAATTTGTTGAGCCTCCAACTGTTGACGTTGTTGTTGGGAAAACTGATTATTAGTATCATGAGTCTGATGACTCATTGTGTGATTTGGATTCTGAACAGTCTGGTTATCGTCGATTGGTGGAGGTGGCGGCGGAAAGTCTTCGCTAGTTTGTCGCGAATGTGAAACCGAGTGGATTGATGGATATGGCGGAGGCGGAAAGTCCTCGCTAGGTTGCCTCGAATGAGAAATGTTGTTGTTTTCAGGATACGGAGGTAGGGAGTCTAACTGGTTCTGCCCAACCTGTTTGGCTGGACTTTGTTCGCTATGAACATCGGCCCGTGTAACGACGAAGGTAGGTTCGTACAAGATCCCGTTCGCGTATTGAACAACATCATCCTGAATTCTCGGTTTGCTGTTATAAGTTTGTGCCGGTGTATTGCTCTGCTCGACTCCATACGAAGGTAAGAATGGCAAAGAATGAGATTCGCTCGAATAGTCTACGTAGTTTGAGTTCCTGTTCGCTGCAGAACTTGTCGTATGATTCCAGTAAGTACCTGCAATTAACCGATTTATTGTGAACCAGCCCACATGTGAAAGCAAGAAAGGAGAAACACTGAATCTGATGTACGTACCATTCTGATCTTGATTGTTCGTACACTGTCCCTCTGGCACGTACATCTTCTCCTGTTGTTGATGTTCGCCAGTGTGCACTTCACCGGAACACTTAGCCTTGCTAAGTTGAGAAGTGGTCCTAAGCGGGGGCGGCGGTGGTACCTTCGCCACATGCAAGACCTTGCCGACGCTACCATGGAAGCTCTTCCTCATCAGTCGACTCCTTTCCAGATTTGGATTCGTATTCCCCGGACCACCGTTGTTGCCACCATTATTTCCGGTGAATTCGAGATGTCCCTCTGACAGGTAGCCACTCAACGTCTGACTGACTTCGTTTCCCTTGAGTCCAACGCTGGAATCGTCCACCGATTGTTTCGGCAAGGCCGAGGAGACCTCTAAAGAATTGCCGTTGGTCTGACCATCCTGGCCCTCCCTTAGATCAGGCATACTTCGGTTCTTCCTCTTTATTAGACCGCCCATCAACAACTTCCTACGAATCTTGTGCTGCTTCTTGCCCTTCTCGGCTGTCAAGTTGTTGGACTGTGAATTTCGAACGGTCGCTGACGGCTGTTCGACCGTTTCTTTTTGTTTCTCAGTATTTTTTGTTGTTTTGGGCGAAGGAGACGATCGGGGAGGCGCGATTGAGAAATCTTTCGACACGTTTTTGTTGCGCTCTTCGCTTCGGGCACGCTTCTTGTCCTTCTTATCATCGTCGCAACGCTTCGTGCGACCGAACAATCCAGTTCTCTGAGTAGGACGATCATAAAGCATGTACTCCTCATCTTCAATAACGTTCACGGCTGTAGCTTTACTGCGAAGAGTTTTCTTTTTCGGCAGAGTGGCATATATCTCGATACTTTTCGAAGCTGGTTTATCAACTACGGGCGGAGGTGCGTTTACTAAGAGTTCCCGACTGTTCTGACGCGAGTGATTGCCTTTATCGCGTGAACTTTGCCGGGAGTGTTGGCCGGATTTGCTGTTTTCTCGAGAGTGCCTTCCTTCTGGCGCTCCTTCTGAAAATAAAAGAACGTTGGATATGTTTTATTAAATTCGTTCTAAAAGTTTACCGCTATGAATACAATGTTCAATCAAATTGAAAGTAAAATCCTACCTTCTTTTTCTCCATTAGCAGTAGCCTGCTCCTGAAGCATTCTTCGATGAAGGCTCCTCGTCCTCATTACACAAGTATTGTGCTTCATTCTTGCAATAGTAATTGTATGTGGATTATTATACGGAGCATCCATCGCTGCCCTTGCTTTACTGCTAGCAGCACTGCACAATGCAACTGCTGTGCTTAAATCGCCTGCATCTTCCGCTGCTCTTGATTTGTCTAGTAATGCATCAGTTTCTTTACACAGACGTTCACAATCATCCCCTGAGGAAGGTTGGTAGCCCTCCGGTATTTGGGCAAGCTAAAAAATTACGGAGTTATGCTCACCATTTAAATTGTCCATTATTGAAGAAGGGTGCACAGAAAATACTAAATATTCAAATGAATTACCTGTAAGTTGTGCTTTAACCCCTGTTGAAGAGGAAGGCTATCCGTGGAAGACAAAGAATATGAGTCATAACCAGCGTCATAATGCCCACTGCTGCTGCTGGACAATTCCCCAGACTTGCTAGTCGGACTCTTCGGCACACCCGAATTTCTCTGCATCTTATTCACGATATAAAGATACGGATTGTCCATGGTAGTTGAAGAACTCGACGACGCACTATTTCGGTCACCAGACCAGTTGCCCGAATCTCTTCTGCGTGGCACATTTAAATGATCCGGAATACTAATACCATCTTGCGGTGTGGAACCGGCGCTTAAACTGCGTGTTAACTGCATTTGCTGCTTCTTTTGTTGCTGCATCACAGTCTCCACGGCTCGTCGACTTATGTATTTCGACTCCGTTTCACCGTCAACAACATCCACACCCTTCACATAAAAGACGACCATGTATAAATATTGGGACATAACGAAAACTCATAATTCCAAACCAGCATTAATTGCTAATTTGTTAAAATCAACACGAACCACTCACCTGATTTCCGAAGATGTTGTTCTGTATGTCCGTAAGATTCTGGTAGTCGCTGTAGATCCTTCTCTGAGTATAAATATGTGGCGGACTGTCAGGATTAGGAGTAATGGCACGTCTGGCAGTGCTGTTAATCGAGGGTTTCTCAGGACTGGGAGTGATCGAACGACGAACACTATTTTTCGGGGGTGTCTTTAAGCCGTTTCCGTTCGGGAACGGAGTTACCGTCTTTGGAGCATTTTCTGTGTTTACCGGAGTTCCGCCGGGGGTGGCATAAAGAAGGAGAAGTGGTTGGTATCGACCTCTCCTGCATTTCTCTACCACTTGTTCCCAACGCGGTCCGATTTCTTTGACAGTAGCGTCGTCAAAGTAAATCCACACCTGTTATCAAACATATTCATGACACCGTAACTTTTTACGATGCAGTCAAATTCTAATAAAAATTCACACAAGCCACAATCACCGTCGTCACATTTTCGCACTATGCTGCTACTAAATGATTGCAGTCGTCGACATCAATGATCACGTACCTTCAGTTTGGTATGGAAGAAAAAAGTGGAGTAGTGCTTCCCGTAGTAAGTAACCACTCCGACAAGATTATGCACAGTGGCAGCTCCCCATCGAGAATCCACCACGCTATGGAAGACATCGCTAAGTCGAAGGGACGTTCCCACGGTCGCGAAAACGTCCATTATATGCTCCAACGATGGCCGTTCGCTATCCCACACGACACCGACCGAAACGATCTCCGGTCGATTCATCAGCGTCCGGCAGATCTGAATTTTCGCTCCGCAGGAACTCTAGAAACGCGTTCCGCTTTACTTCGGAGAAAGTTCATCGCGCACGTCACATTTCCACGTAAAACCCGTATAAAATTTCCTACTTGCGTGACTCAGAATTCACCGCACGGGACGAAAGTCCTGCGAGATGAGTCTGCTCTGTCACGGCACTGACACGATTACGAGGCGGATTCGAATCGATGAAGATCGTTAAATGATTTCACTTACGGGACAGTCTCGGATGTCGCCCATCCCGCCGGCTCTTCTCAGAAGTTGACCGAAGAGATCAGGACTGGCTCGGGAGTTCGGAGGTGTTTGACGGGCTTGTGACGTCAACGCCGAAGCGGACACATAATGGACCATCTGAAGAAAAGAACGATTTCCGTTGTATTGCGAGATGGTGGAAGTCGACAACTGGGGTGTAATGCAAATGTTGACCGCGCTGCATTGTCTGTCGAGATGATTTACGGCGACTTGAGGAGACAACGCGGATTAACGACAATCTTACGGGTGCCGGTAAAAGCGATCGGCCGTGACCGATGCAAGACCGACGGGTTTCAGACTTCTCTCTGCCCACTGTGCGACGACCGATAGCAGCTGGCTGGAAGGGACGCAATGCCACCCACGCACACTTCGTCGCTCATTGTACCTCGGTAGTTCGGCGACATGTACGTAAAGCAGGGATGCATTGTTGTGCTCACAATTCAAACGCAGCTTTCTTCTAATGACATTTAAACTCGAAAAATGTGTGCTGCTTATTGCAAGGGTGCCTTTGACATTTGCGTGTATATGTACTTCGTCGTACGCTATTTTATCGGATCAGGGAAAATCTGTATTTTTTACTGCGTCAGGTTAGATTGTGTGAATTTAACAAGAATAGCATTTT
Source organism: Cryptocheilus praepositus (assembly GCA_033815515.1). NCBI lineage: Eukaryota > Metazoa > Arthropoda > Insecta > Hymenoptera > Pompilidae > Cryptocheilus > Cryptocheilus praepositus. The sequence goes on from JAWWQZ010000227.1 coordinate 3,470,821, forward strand.
TATCTTTAATTTCTTTACTGTTTACTTTAGCCTTATTAAAGTATTTGAAATGATACGCCGTTTTTAGGTTGAAATATAGGATTTATTTGTTTCCTCGACAATGTTTGGGACCATATTTTTCAGGATGACACTAATTATAACATAAATTAATCCTACATTTCAACCATAGAATGGCATATTTTGTCAATTTTTTTTACTTCTGGCCGACATTTCATTTTCGCTTTCATCAAGAAGGAAAATCCACACTCGCGTTTACCTCATGCCAATGAGATCGCTCCGAGAGTTACTCAAACGTTGCAGCGATTAACTCCGCACACCGCGATTGGCCGCAGCACGAAGGAAACACCGTTCATTTTTCCCTCTCCTACGACAAGAACGGATCGACGGGTCTCGTTCCAACGACACGGAAAATGTAATGATCTATAAAGTGTACCGCGTTCGTTTTCAGCGAACTTAATCGCCGTCGCTCTACGAACGTGGTCCAATTAATACGATCACCGATAAAGAAACAGTGTGCCGGCGTTGCCATGATATTTCGACGTGAAAGGGGTCCCGCCAGCGAGAAAAAACCAGTTCCGTTCGAAGGCTCGCCACTGTAAATTTTCGTCCCAATTCCGTTAACGCCGTTGCCCAATTATTTTTTCACCTCTCGCGCGCTGCAGCCGCGAACTTATCGATTGGGAGCCCCCAGCGAAATTTGAGCAACCGCCACGGCAGAAAGTCGCGTCAAACACTCACGGCCGAAGCTGGTGTTGCGCAAAAAAAATTATTCGGCCAAACGTTTCGCAAGTCGCATCGGATGACAGTGAATTCACCCCTTTCGGTGAGACTTGAAGCTCTGCCCATCAACCCCACAACTGTTTGCGCCCAATGAAGCGTTTAATCCAAACTAATCAATCCCTTTTACGCGGCAGGTTCTCGAGTTTCCGGCGGGTGGCTTCTCTGAGCCTAAACCGTTTGAAACGGGGGGACACCGCGCGTCTGCCTTTTCGCTGACTTTTTCACTTTGTCCGTTTCTCGCCTGTCGTTCTCGCGTGACCGCGAGCACCCCCGAAGTGGACCGTTTTGTTTTTAACGCTTCGTCGACCTGTGGATATCGGCATTGCGATAATAAAGGTCTAAATTCTTTCTTGTTTTTTTAAGTTTTTAGCTTTTTGAAGTATTTAAAATGATACACCTCTTTATGGCTGAAATGTGGAATTTATTCGTGACCCAACATTTTCCGGTGTCATACGGGTTCCATTGTCATGAGCATTCTGTTTGTAATTTTGCGGCAAAGGGTTTGCTATTGACTGACGATATACAATTAAAAAAATTAAGTTTTTCTATTAACACGTTAAGGGCCATATCATTCCTCAGTGATTGACAGTATGTTATTCGTTCAAGCTGTATCACTCACCGATGACTAACATATACAGTCTGTACAGATACCGTCAATGCCTGACGATACAAAGTGCAAAACATTATACTCTTTTGTCATAATTAAATAGTTTGAAGATGATAAAAAGTTATAAAAGATGGCATGTCGTGGCTGAAAAGGTAAATAACGTAGGACCTGCGTCTAACGTATTAAATACCATAATTGAGTAACATGGCGTTGACCGTCTCAAAGATATATTCGTCTTCGAGAAAGTGTAAACTGCGACGTATCTGAGTTATCATTTATTAAATAACAAACCTGTGTAAAAGGCAGAGGTTCGGACGTCGCGCCGCAAGCTCCGCAGACGCTTTGCTCCACGAGCGTCATGGCGAATTTCTGATGAGGCACACAATGCCTCGCGCTGCACATGTCCTCGGCTTCGCCACTGGCAATGTGCAGGTGAATGCGCAGCAGTATGTTTTCCTGAAACCGTGGAAGATTATTAATAAAGATGACTGCCCGTGCGACGGGCGATAAGTATTCGAAACAATACGCCTTATTACGGTTGAAGAAATATCCAGTATATCATGCATTATATTTCAGATATATATCTGAACTCCATATATTTCAAATATAATAAAAAGGTTGTAAAAGATACCAAGACAATCAGTGTTGCCATGCTCCGTGATGCATGATCAGCGACTATAAGTTTAATGCGGGGAGCCGCCGGGAAATGTAAATGGCGTTGCGACGTAACGATTATCGATGAAAGGAGGGAGAGATCTTGATTACGCGGCTCAGAAGGATAACGGGATTCTTTAATCGCCGATGTCCTTAGATGCATTCTGGCGAACACGCCGCTACGATATGTGTACGCATCCCGTGCCTACGTTACGTACGTTTTACTCCGCGCATTGATGGCGAAGCGCACGCAGAACTCGATGAAGGAAAACGTGACTGCGGTGTAAGCGAGAAAGTGCACCGTTGCGTTAGCGTTTCGCCAGGCACGAAGGCTGAGATAGCCTCGGATAACTACCGACGATTACAATGACCGGTATCCGCACATCGGCGTCTGTGTTCAATAACGCAGGGAAAATTGATTTCTCGACGGGTAATGAAAAAGCCGGATGATGAATCGATGAAATGTCGAAAGTCCGCAGGGACGTGGCACGCCACGCGTGTTTGCCATAGGCCAAAGAGATGCATGTCGACAGCTGTACGAGTTTCGCTTCTGCTAATAGCCGTCGTCGCATTACAAAGTATTTTGCTTGTCAACGCAGAACCGCGCTTCGTATTCACGAGGAGCGTTAACGTCAGAGTCCAATTTGCCAAGAGCGAATCAACGAGTTCTTACACAACGCCATTGACGGTTCCCCGAAGTTTCGCAATGTCCACGTCAAATTCTGCTTACTACGAGCGCCGACGTCGTTGAAGCTACAGGTTCGCATGATCGACGGTTCCAGAGAATTGTGCAGAACGGCTGCGCACGTTCACTGAGAACGTGCCCGCGGATACTTAACGTGCGAGAAAATGCATGACATCGTAAGAGTCTGCGGCTTGTAATGCAAGGATAATAGGCACTCACGAAGCACTCCGCGGCATCGTCCATGAATCCCAGCTGGAACCTCTGTTGATCGAGAAAACTCTCCGCCAAGGCTCTGCGCAGGGTGTCCGGCGGCAAGGCGCTCTCCTGCGAAAACTGCAGCTGCGAGAACAGGTCCTGAAATGCACAATGTCACGATGATTTAGTGCATCGGCGTGCGAAGTTTCTCGAAAAATGCGTGCGCGCGCCCTTCTTCCCGGCGGTAAATAGATCTTCGGCTGAATAGAATGAAACAGGAGGAACAGGGGAGCGTATAAATTTCCCGCGAACAATGCGCGCGGAACATCGCCCGCCGCGGCGAGTGCGTGACTGAAAAGAACCGTACGCGGCTGTAAGTCGTGCATTCGAAGGTACAAGTTTCCTGGGAATAAAGAGGAAATTTTGTTTTTCAGCGTCACCGCGCGATACTTTTCATATTTGGAGATACGTGTTATGGAGTCTATGTGTTATGAACAGGTTCTTTACAGTGTTAGGGGTTCCGTAGGAGAGTATACACTCTGATATTACCGTGACCGAATACTTAATTGTAGAATGAAAAGCAACTTCTATTTATGAACGATGTTGCATTACAATTTTTATGTTTAGAGATACGCATTATAGAGTCCATATGTTACAGGCAGTCTGTTTACAGTGCCTAGGTGTGCCATAGGGGAATAAAAAAATCGGTACCATCGTGACCGCACACTTTTCTATAGAATAAAAAGCAATTTCTAGTTATGAACGTTACCGCGTTACATTTTTGATATTTGGAGATGTATTATGGAGTCCATATGTTATGGGCAGGTTGTTTACAGTGCCTAGGTGTGCCGTAGGGGGACAGAGGGCCCAGTACCATCGTGACCAGATACTTTACTGCAGCGCCGATGGGAGCAGGTATGTATTTTAATTCGTAAGTAGGCGCGGTCGGTGCGCAAACCGTTTTCAAGCCACACGAAGGCGCACTTTGTTATGCAATTTCCTCCGCTGACCCGGAATAAATTTTTACGCTCGCGTCCTCGAACCGACGTTCTCTTGTTCTGATCTCGCCTAATTTATCGCCGCATCTCCGTGCTATCGTGGCCCTGCCAGACGTGTTGCGGAACCAAAACCGAGGTAACTAATTTTCCTTGTTTTCCTACCATTGTGAACGCGTTACAAGACGGTTAACGGATTTTTCACATCGCCCGAGGCATCACGGTAGGCTAGCGTCAAACCTTCCGAAACGCTTTCTCTGGCCAAAGATTTATTAACAAAGAAAATGTTGGAAAGATATTTGCATATTTTTCCCAAGCCTGGCTCTCGTGCAATCGGTAATCTCTGGTACCCGATAGAAATTCTGCTGGTGCATACCATATTATATTCTTGTACTGTTGTATGTCTATGTATGCGCGCCGTATTATATTAATCTATCAATGCATATCACCGTACACTAAAGAAATACAGCGATAAATTAAAAAATAAATATATAGCACAAGGGTGATGTCGAAGTTCTCGCTGAACTTTAAACAGAATCGAGTTTTACTATTGGATACTACTGTACACCAAGAAGTGTAATCCAATAGAAATAAACGATAAATAAGCCGTACAAGTACTCCGTTGAATTCCTCGGTAAACTATAAATGGCGCGACTTTTGCTTGCCCCAAAAGAAAGATGATGGCGTAAAATCAGACTCACAGTATCGGGAAGTGTGAAAATATTGTTATCAGAGATTTCTTCGCATTCATTCGCGGCGCATGCGCGGTGTCAAAGAGGTAAAGTCGTTGCCAGGGCTTGGACGTAATTCGCGTCTCATCGCGCAGCAATCAAGCGGGCTAAGGCAGACGGTTTCGTAACTAATCTCCCAGCGATCAGTGGGCAACGGTCACACGTAGAAAGCGGTTGCAGCAGGGTGTGCTGGTTGCTTAACAAACAACATTTCGAGAAGCGAACATACGCGCGGCGGGCGTCGAGAAAAAACGCGAAACAAAATGTCATGTTTACGCAAATGCACGTTACGTCACCATTGACAGGCGGGCTCTGGAAGAAAGAAGACAAATGTTGTCTTCATAACTCCGGAGCCCGTAATCCTGGCAATTCCGACAATTTTGACAATTCCAGCAATTCACTCAAACACTACCATTTGCACACGCCGCACCGTTTAACGTCCCAATGGCGCGCTGTTACCCTTCAATAGCGCGTTTAGCCAAAATTCGCGACCAATGTACGCGCAGCCGGCAATTTTCTTAAAGGGTCCCCTAAAATATGTGATCACGTTGCGGTGATCATTGTCGGCAAAAATTGGCGATCGTCGGCATAGGTAGCATAGCACGCGATCGTGCGAAATTCCTCAATGAAAGTCAGTCGATAAGCGTCCAGCAACGAAAGGCGGTATCGGTGTGCTCGACGGGTCGATAGTGTGTTCGCGACAGATGCGGTATGGCGGCAGCGATCCCCGTGCAAAGACGATAGAAGGGAACACGACACACGCGTCCACGTGCAACGTCGGAAAGGATGTCGCACCTGTTCGAAGCAGGTTATTCGCCGCACGAAAAAACCAGCCGGTTTGCAGAAACAACGCGGCCCGACTGCTTGCCGGCGAGTGAAATCGATGAATGAAAGCCCCTTGCTACACATTCGCGATTTCTTAAGCCGTGTCGCTGACTCAGGAAAACTGTCGGTTGAGCGGGAAACTGAATCGCGGGAAATTTCGCGCGATAAGGCTTCAAGAAACCGGCGCATACGGGGATACATGTATTTGAAATAGAAAACTTCTTGAAAGAGGACGTGTCTTTTTTGTATAATATGTTTAGATAGGCGTAGTGTGTTTAATGCATGGAATGCGTAGATTTTGAATCTTTTTTTATCACACGATGCGAAGAAAGTGCCCTCTTCGTAGTATGATATTCTAAAAGTTGAGGGTGTCATACCCAGGAGCATTTTCTTAATATGCTTAAATATGCCCACTATATTCTATGCATGAAATTTGTAGATGCTCAACCTTTTTTATTATATGATATGCAGAAAATGCCCTCTAAACGATTAAAATATTAATCCGTCAAACCTTATACCAAGGAGAACACTTTCTCCGCATCATATAATAAAACATGTTTCAGCATCTACACATTTCATACATATTGTATAGTATGCGTACCTAAACATATTCTAAAAAAACGAATAAAATCGTCTCTCACGAAGCTCCCTATTTCAAACATTATCCCGCATTCTATTGATTTTGCCGAAATTGTTTTCTCCCGATAATAAAATTTCAAGCATTAACATTTCAACCTTCAAATATTATATTAAGAAGAGTAATTTTTCACGTCATATAATACATTATGCATGTACCGCGTTTTACGCGTTTTGTTAGCAATACTGAGATAACCGTACTTTTTTCAAATCGCTCAGTTCGATGTTGGACGGCGAATCGTCCCGTTCCATTCCGCTATCTTCCTCCTCATCTCCTTTAGTCTTTTCCATCTCGTCGCTATCATTCTGCGACGACGTCGGCGTCACAGCCGTCTGTTCTTGCCTGACCTTTATCCACTTCAGCATCTTGACTCTTCTCGTGTCCCGGAAATCCACCTGCGTCCATTAACTCCGAACTTTCCCGAGGTTACTCAGATTCAGAGCTGTCCGAGGATCGCAAACTCCACGAAACGTTATCACCGACAATAAAAGATGGTGCATTTTTTGTGGGGAGAAACGTAGCGGGCGCAAACACGAGTTTCCGGATTACCAAAGACACTTGGCTCGCCCCGAAGTTCAGATAACGATTGTTTGCTCGATCCACAAACGAAATGAGTCGAAACGCCAGGTCTCCCACATTCTGTACCTCGCCAATGCACTTGTCACACCCTCATTTTCCTCGTCCCATTTTCACGATAACAGTCTATTATCGCATAGCCCGCTGTTTATTCTCGCTCTTACTCGTGCAGCAACTTGGGCGGACTGTCTACGTAGTCCGACGATTCGCAGGTTTTCGATGAGGTATAAAAATTTACGGCGAATAGTGGCCAATAGCTCGGCAACTTTAAGGCAAACAAGGCAAGAATGTCTAGAGTTTGCTAAGAGCAGTTTCTCGGTATCGCTGGGTCTTCTCGCCCGATGAAATATTCTCGTAGGCGCTTGAAGGCTATTACGCCGCTAATATGCTTTTCTTATCGTCCTCTCGATAGTGCCCCGGCTAGTAAAAGCGCTTTCGTAACGTACGACTACCGGGATGGATGAAAGGGAGACAAAAAGATTGATGAGAATCGTTGAGTACTTGCGCCGAGAGAAAGAGACTCTCCGGTAAACGATCACTCACGGATGCTGGAGGTGGTGGATTCACGTCCAATTGCATGCCGGATGTGTCGAGAGAGAACCCGTTGGCCAGACGAGTCGCAGACTCGATTAAAAACATAAACTCGTTTGGCCGGGTGAAGTCACCTATGTACGAACTAGTAGTGTTCCTTCGAGCTTTGAATACGCGGCTGCAGCGATCCTTAAAGTTAGTTAACGTCTCTCGTTAGTTCCACTTCGCCGATCCTTAATGACGCTCATTGATCCACAACCGATATATACCCGATCAGTGACATTCGCTTAAACTCGGTTGCAACGACAGAAACGCGGGCTTCCTGAAAACCTGACGTCCGCATTCCGACTGACAGTTTATCATTTCTCGCGTCTCCGACGTCCGACCTGCTGCTCGCCGCGTCCCTTACACATCCGACCGTCAATTTCGCTCCAGTGCCATCAGACCATTCGCGAGACTTTTCTGGAGCACGTCCAGAATCGGCTGAATCGCCAGTCGCTCTTGCCGAAGTACGGAGAAAGCGTTTCCATGAAACCAGCAAGGGAGCCACACGGCGTGCACTTCCGGACGCGCAGAGCCGATCGCTTCCTGTGCTCGCACTACTCCTCCCACCGCGACTCTGCCACGTGCGTCAAGAGCCCTCCGTCACATTTACTCCCAACTTCGTTACTCAATCACCCCACGGGAAGCACTCGTCATGACACAACTGAACCCATCCTTTGTCTTGCTCGCAGCACTTCAAAATTTCGCTCACATCCCACTGAGTCCTCCAGACGCTCACAAAGTATTCCAATAAACGTTCCAGAATGTCTCACAAAGCACATCCCCGTCGACGCTGGAGCGGGCTTAAGTAATTCACACGGCTGTTCGCGTCCTCGCCGGAAAATGACCGCGAAAACTGGTCGGACCGGAGTTCTTACGGCAGGGAAACTCGATCGGAGTGTCGATCGTGCCGAGGGACGTGGAGATTGTCGGAGAGGACTACCTGCACGCGGCACCGTGCGCTCGTACCTGAAGCCAGCCACTCGCAGAGCGCTGGCAAACCGCCCCCACCCTTTCCTCGCGTCTCACCTTTTCTTTCTAAGGAGCCCAGAGGTACACCGTGTTTCGCTCCCTCCCGCTCGAGCGTCTTTGTACCCCTTGCACCTCGCCTCTCGCCGCGATAGATCCGAGAAGCCAATGACGTCACCTGGTTAGCTGTCCTACGTTCACCAACCTGGTCGACCACGGCTGCCCAGCCAGTGCCGGACTTTTTGTGCGGCGGATCATTCCGGTTTTTGAGCGATTTTCGATGTGCTGATGAACTGATACGTGGCGATCAGTTTGCAACATCTGCTGGGATCTTTGTCGTATGGCAGAGCTGGTGCAGTATGTGCCGCGTCATGGGTCCTAGGTCGCCGATGATACGGCACGTGCACTGCCAGTATGTTTCGGACGATTGAGTCATTTTCATTGTGATTCGAACGAGACTAGTCGTGAAACTGTGCACATCTCGACTGTCAAGCGTATTTTGCGATAGTAGAACTCAGGCGACGTGATGGAGTACTGTAGGATGCAAGTGAATTCAAAAAACAGCAAGTGAAGCAAAAAGATCACGTTTCTAGTATCAATGGCATTTGCCAAATTATCAATGCAACATTGCTATATTGCTGTAAATCCTACTTTGCTATTTTGCTATATTTCGCATTTTTCGTGCAACCTTTCGCGCCGGTCACCGGTCACCACCGCGGCAGTCAACGTGTTAAGGAATTTTAACGGCCATTCAATGCATATCAACTTACAATCGCACTGCATCGTCCGACAAACGATTTACCGCGCCACAAGAGCATGCAAGGCTCTTTACACGCTACGTGGTCTCAGACTCGTAGCTCATACGCCCCTGGATTCCACCGTTCGTCTAGTAAACCTACGAGAGAGCCACGAGGCAGGCCGTTCTCTGGCCGTGTGTACTCAGAAAGTTGTGTTCGTGAATCGTGGAGCATACGCGACAGTACACAGATCTACGGGAGAGAACTGAGACAAAGCGACTTCCATATCTCCAGCGTGGCGTACGAGTTATGGTTGGCTCTCGTCACTGACACACATACGCGCACGAGGCCACACCTATACTTAACAGCGTACGCGTAGCGGGGACTGAAAATGTATCGAGGACGGAAAAAGTAGCCGCAGGTATGGTCGAGCGTACCTGGTCTCGACGCACGACACGTCGAATCTACTGAGGACCCATTGAAGCGAAAATCATCCGGCAAAAATCACAAAAACCGGGAACGTACGTTTTTCGATCCGCGGCCAGCGCGGACGACGAAAAAAGTCTCGAGCTCCGCGCGCAATCCATTACGCGCAGAAACGTCTGATTATTAACGGACTCCTCCACTTGCATGACTCAGTGGCCACGGATTCAACTGTGCAACCGGCGCAACGGTATCGATAATTAGAAGGACATCGCGGCATTTCATCGGTCGGCGTAACGAGCGTTTCCCTAATAGAGGCATTAAAGCGTCATTTGCGGCGAAGCCACGAAGGGCGCAGCAATTAAGGCAGTTTGCGGAAACGGAGCGCACCAATCGGAAAACCCTGTTTCTCCTGGGCAGTTCGCGGCTAACGATATTGCTCATGCTCCGCGAGACGTCACAGTTGCGTCGCTTTAATGCAAAGCGTGGGCACTCTCGCGTAAGACCGGCAGCCACTCGATTACAGTGCGTAGGCATACCCGATATGAGAAAAAAGCATCCTCGGCATGCAAATACGACGTCCGTCCACTTTCTACCTGAAGTGCTGCTAATTTCGCAAAGCCGCTGGTTCAGAAACCTCCGCGCCGCGTGCGCCTCCAGAAGTCGTCTGCCGACGAGCGTCAGATATTCGCTGAAAAACGTGGAAAGCGAGGGTCGAAGAAAATGGCACGCATGATTTGCGAGATGGGATGTCGAGCGTGCAGCGAAAAAGCTGCACTGATAATGGGCGTGAAGAAGCGTGGCTTCGGGAGCGGAATAATAATCGGATAGGAGAGCCGACCACAGAGTGCTACCGCAAAACCATAGTTGTGAAGGTGGACAAAAAGGAAGCGGCGGGGAGAGCATGTGTTTCGCGTTTTCTGGGGGAGTAACGGTTCCTCTTTCACGTCGGGGACGACTGGATTCAGGTAATTGAGAATGTCTTCCCATTAGCCGAATGCTCTCTTATTATGTTCGCTGTCTAGTTTGCACTGCGTACAAATTATGCTTGTTAGTAGGGATCACAATGACTGTTTCGGTGGATATTGACCGCTCATGGAACATGTATCACTGTTTTAGCGATGTACGTCTAATGCGAAGAGTGTAGAATTTGTGAGAGATCGCCTATTAAAGCAGAATCAGTGTGCATTTAACGCATGGTCTATAGAAGTGGTTCATAAGGCATAAGGTTCAGGATCATGAGCAATATCGCCGTATAATATATGAATATTTATCACTGGCTGCAATTTGCAGAGTATGGAATTAAAAAAAGGAGCCCATATTAATGCACTACCAGTGTACATCTACCGCGCAGTTTGTACAAATATTTCATGCGACATAAACTTCAGCGTCAAGAGCAATATCGTCGTGTAATATATGAATATTTATTATTGCTTCTAATTTGTAGAGTATGGAATTCGAAACGGACCTAATATGAATACGCAACCAATGTACTTTTAACGCGTAGCGTACGGAATTATATTCGTACGACATAAACTACAGCGTCATGAGAATTAACGTGATATAATAAATGAGTGCTTATTGCCGGTGGTAATTTAGACCATGTTAGCCAACCCATTGAAGGGTTCAAATTCCAAGGAGTCAGGACGCAACAGTAAAATGGTGCGCACGAGTTATGTCCCTTAAAAAACCTTTCGCCTTCTTGATGGCATAAAAGTGACACGCACGTGTTGTACGCGCATTAACCTTAAGGGTCGAGAGCAAAAGATGAGACTGATCCTGTGTGTCACGTGGCAAAGGTCTGCTGCTGCTCTTCTACCTACAGATGCGTTCCCGGTGAATCACCATAGACACCCTTCGGCTCAAATTCTTCTCGCACCACATCTCAGCACCGGCATGTCGATGCAGTTCATTCTTCAACATCTTTTAACCCACAGGGGTAATAATCAAGGTATCCTCTATGAGTCAGATCTATAGAGTACCCGTTCGATGAATCATGAAACTATTATTTCTCAACATTATTTATCATTTCTTCATTTCTTGCGCCTGTCCAACTTGAGTCGTCGGCGTACTTTTACTAGATGCACGGATAAAGAGGTTCTCTTTGTCAATTTTTCCGTGCGTTCCGTCCTTGGCGAATTGTTCGACAGACAAAAGATGGCCCATTAGAGAACAAAGAGATTCGACTTGCTCAGATACGTCACGCGAGAAGTCCGCAGGAATAAAGAGTGTTCTGCATACGGGGTTCACGGTTGCTTTCATTCGACCGCGTACGAAATTCCCATGACAGCATTGCAACCGGAAAGTCTCCATTTTTCCCCTGCCCGACGCAACAGGTATCACTGATTCTATTTCGTCGCGACCTCTATCTCCGCGCACTGCCGAAGTTAACGCTCGTAGAACAGTCTCTCACGTATTCGTGTCCACAAACAGCGACGACCGTATCTCTGGAAACCAGTTTTCCTCGCAGCGATACGTGAGCAGCAACAGGTAGATTTTCTAAGGGCCCATAACTCTCCGTCATCCCTTCGTGACTGACCACACAGAACCCCAATTCACCCGTGATGTTACCTGACCCAAAGGTGCACCTTCGGCGCCCCGATAATTATTTAAGCAACGGTTTCCATTTCGGCAAGAAAAACCATTAAGCGCCGGGCTAGTATTTCTTCGTAAGCTTAGCCTTTTTGTGGATTTTCACGTTTCTCCTAAGCCACCGCAGTACCTCGTAATATGCAATGTCAGGTGAATAGTACCCAAAAACTCATTCCGCTGTACGCCCTACGCTTCGCACTCAAGTTGAAGTTGACTTTGATCGACAACGTTTACGGCAAAAGTTCGGACGATTACGGGGCGGTTATTATGCTCGCCCGACCATTGTGTAATGCAACAGCCACGGCGTTATCTGCCTTTAATGCAGCTCCAGTGAAATCTTGTACAATAGAGCTCATGTTCGAGAACTTTATCCGTACTCCACATTCAGCGGTTCTCAAATCGGTAGACGAGTGAATGGCGCTTGTAAGGCTCATTTTGCCGAGGCTGTCGGGAGAAAATGTCCAAATGGAGTCCGACGCTTCCGCGTGCCTCTTTGCGCAATGGAAAATTGAGTTTATGAAATTCGGTGACAGGCGAATGTTGAAGCGCGGTGGAGAAGCTACGCAAGAAAAGAAACCGCTGCACCTTCCAGGTGACTTCGTTCTGCGCCTACGAAGTTCACGCGCGCCACGGTACCCTCTTGCCTGCAGCAATTAACTCTCGAGATTGCTAATTAACCCCGTGAGAACATCGAGGAGGTGCGCTTCTATCCGGCTGCTCGATTAGCCTCCGACGCGCAAAAGTTCTTCCGCTGTTCTGCTGGTTCCTCAATACCTCGCGGGCTAATAAATCAAACGCGCGCCCACCGTAATTAACCGGGCATGCTGGATTCCACGCAAACCCCAAATCGAAACTTCGCTTCCCAACGGTCAAATAATAATTTTCATCAATTTTCGGTGTCGACCGTGTCGCACGAGGCTGCTTTGTGCGTGTTTTTGGAGGGCACGATGCAGGAATTGATATCCGTTCGTTTTGGCTAATTAGTAACCAAACGTGAATAATGTGTAAAAAGCCCGCTTTGGTTAAAAAGTGGAGTGCACTCGAGCACTTTATTCTTAGAACTCTCTGCATGTGTCAACGCATCCAGTGTCCTCTTATCAGAAGTCTACAATGGTGAAATATGATATTCTTGGTTTCTTCTGAAATCTTGCTGTATTAAAATAACACACCCACGCATGTCGTTAACAGCACATTTCACCATGAGCATTTTTAGAATTTCTGTTGAGTATTTTTATTCTTGAAACTTTTTACAGGTTTTAAGGCACCTAGTGCCCCCTCATCAAAAGTCTGCAATGGTGAAACGTTTTGCTAATTATATGTGTGGTTGTGTTACTTAAATTCAACAAGATTGTGAAAATTTACAAATGTTCATTTTGTCACGCTTTTTCCCGTGTTCGCAGTTCACACGTCAGTTTTATTTAATTTGAATCGAAATGTGCGACGGTAACTGCTCATGTTTAACTAACCGTTTGGGTATCCCGCAGCGCAAATGCACTGTTGAGATTTCATTTTGAAAAATGCCACTACATCCGACCGCGTTACGCAATTTACACTACGCGCACAATTTTTCTGACACTTATTCTTCGAATAGTTACATTTTTTCATGTACAGCATATCAACAAATTATTCCGTCTCTACTTGCCGTTACTTTCAGTTACATTTATTCAATAACACAAGCTTGTCATAAGTTAACGCTGTCGCGTCGCTTGATATTTTTCGACCAGATTATCTCAATGCCCACTGAGATTTAATGGCTGAACATGTAGAGAGTTGCAAAATTAAAAATTCTCAAGCAAATTTAAATTTTCAATCGAAACGTGGGCTTTTAACTCTTCATTCACGATTAGCAATAAGGTTGAAAACAACACATCGCTTAATTAATTAATAACTGTACGCCGGGTGTGTTTGCCGAAAGCATAAGCGAGTGTATTTTACATCTCGACTGGCAACAAAGACCGGTCGTGCCAGTTTACGTTTACTACGGATCGACAACAACGTGGACGGAGGGAACCTTCGGCTGCGGACCAATCAGCGGCGAGAAGCAAGAATCTTGCTGGAGAAAGGTCTGTGGACCAGTCGGCCCCGTTACAATGGCTCCTCGTACCGATTCTGTGTACAACCGCAAGGTTTTACTGATTTTTCGATCGTTTACTCATCCACAGCTCTTCTGCTAATTGTCAATTAACTTCGCGTTTAGCCCGATGTCCGCTGATTAGATTTTCAGAGGCGAGCGCAAATAGGATTGCCGTCTTGTTACGCCCGGATGAAAAATTCAGACGCAGATATTATCCGTCATATCATTAGAGAAGATTGCCGGTGTCGTAACGTCCACAATACCCCGCCACACCATGGAAAATAATCTTGCCGTTGCGTGTCGCGGAGCATAATGCTGCATTTAATATGGCAAACGTCGCGTCACCCGAAAATGAAAATGACTACGAAGACTTTGTCACTGTCCTATAGTGTCGGAGCTCATCGATACGTAAGAGTGTCAAGGTGTCTCGCAATAAAAGCGTGACGATCGCGCTGCACTACTATTGTACGTGCAACTGCGAGAACGCTGATCTTTCACCGCACGTAATCGGAAATGGCTACATGATAGGTTTCTCATTTCTGATTTAACTCGCTGCGATTTCGGTTCTAAAATAATGTTCACACGGACCCTTCGATACGCAATGGATAGATTGGAAGTTGCGAAATTTTGCTGGATAGAAGAAATGTGTTCATTCTCAGGCATTTCACGATATTTCCTGCGAGCCGCATGCTGTCGATTCACGTGTTGGGCAACGCTTAGCGCATATCGTTTTTGCTCTAGCAACTATTCATCTCGCTTACCTTGAGGGCGCAAAAGATGCAGGACTCACGCATGCAGGCGTGGCCAGAAAGCTCCCTGAAGCTACGTCGGAAGATGTCGAGGTGCCATAACACCTAGAAAAGAAAATGATCGTCAGTAACTGTTCTCCAAATTCGGTGCCGCTGAAAGTACACGAACACATATAACGCATTCTCTCAAACGCCACGTCTCACGGCGCTCGCCCGTTATTACGCATTACTATACCTCATTATCGATTAGCAAACTATTAATAATGCGTGACAATGATCACGGCAGAACCGGTCAGTCATACCAATGGCAGCCACTCAACCGCAGTCGCTACCCATTCAAACCAGCAATAATGTCCTGCAAAGATAAAGACGTAGGCGCCGGTGGGCAGACAAAGAATATGATCGTTCAATTCTCATTAAAATCAACAGCTTTGCTTCCTCGGAAACGCTCGGGAACGTTTTCACAATACACGCCTGAATGAAATTTCGGAAAATCAATCAAGTCAATCCGCAGTTCACCGAGTTCAATCGCACACGAAAAATTGACACTATGCCGCACGCACGTTTGCATAAAAACGCTCTCTCGACCCACAAACGTTTTTGCGGCACCGACGATGGCGCAACACGCAGTGCACGAGGCGTAGCAGTTTCTGAATGAATTTACGGGAAACGCGCATACTGTGTAAGAGAAAAATCCTTGATGCGGGAGTCCGTATGGGTGTGCGGCCATACGTTATGCTTACGTGTGCGTGGGTGAACGCGGGAGCGAAGTATGTAAATGCGACTGCGTTAACCGGCCTATAACCATACGCAGATAGTGGCGCACCGTATCGTGAGCTTGTTATTATGCCCAGGGAAAGTAAATCACGATTTCCGCGCCAACGGTGTCCCCAACGCGTTAGTAGCGGAACATTATTTCCATCCGCCTCGCATCCCCGCTTACGCCTTTCCTTCCGGTCTCGCGGCCAATAAATATCCGGTACGGCGATCAATCGTACGTAGCGCACGAAAACGTGCGTACATTTTTACCCGTCTGCGTTCGCTGTTCATTAACTTTTGATGCTGGGCCGGAAATTCGCTTTGTCCGAGTGAGACGCGATGAGCGCTGCGAAAATGTACGGGGTGTACAAAAGGGTTATGCTATGTATTACTGAGGTCAAATACATTGAGAGAGTTCATGCCATTTTGTGTCCCCATTTTATGTCGCCAAAATGCTTTATTGGAAAGGTATAAGCGTTTGTACATTTACGAGCAAAATACGTATTACGTATCGTTGCATGAAATCGTGTGCGTATTATAACGTTTAGTGGTACAAGATGGATATTTTTCATAACTTTGTTACGCCATTCTGATCATAACGTTTGAAACTCCCGAACTCCCATAATCGCTGGTCGACGTTTTCAGAGGTTTTTCTACCTGAATTTTGACGGTTCCGGAACGTTTCCGCAGACCTTTCTACAGCACGCGTATTACATCATTATCGATCAACATCGCTACGCCGTACCATAAATAAAATCGTGAAGAAAATATGTCGTATACCGCGAAATGAAGCTGCAGGTGGAGATACGTACCCAATATTTGTCATCGACCATTAAATTACGTGTACGACTTTTTGCAACTAATTCTAAGACGAATTTCCCCCTAAACCTACGAATGCTCATATCTTCCCAATAAAGCATTTTCGTAAGTTCATCTGAACTTCTTTCATCACTGACCTCGGTAAGACGTAGTATACGTTTTTTTTGGACACCCTGCATACGCCGACGTACGGTGCATGACTTTAAATGTGCAGGGTTACTGAAGGATGTTTACGAATTTATGCTCCTTTCAGTTTGTATCTGCGTACTGCCGCGCTCCCATTGTTTCGCTTCGAAAAGAAGACAACGGTTTTTGCCGACCGCAGAGTTCATCTGGCGTCCCTTGCGAAGTAAATTTCGCATTGTACCCAGATGTGTGAACGCACGCGGGTGATCGCTGTTACGACCAGGAAAGCGGAAGTCGCGCGGGAAAAGTGTCTTCGTTAAGATCCGCTGTGAATTAATCTCAAGGTGCGCCGAAGTCCAAGAACGCGTGTCAGTTGCGTCCACGCGATAACGTCTTTCCACTTTTCTCGGCGAGCAGGAAGCAGAAGGGAGAGTGTTCTGCGTACAGCGATCATTATTAACCAGTTACCTATGGTTATCTCTGTACAACGTGTGTGCCTAAGTTGGGTCGCAAAAATGAAGCGATGCCGCGTATATTCGTCAACGACAAAAAGTACATGTAGCTGGTATAATATTGAATTAAGCTGGAATGCACTTTTTTAATGTAATAAAACTTTCAGTAAATTGTAAAACAATTTAATGTAATGAAATTTTCACTAAAATGTAATACAATTTGATGCAATCACAATTTCCCTAAAATCCAGTGCAATTTAATGCAATAAAAATTTCGCTAAAATTCAATTCAATTTAATGCGATAACAATTCCACTAAAATTCAATGCTTTCAACGCAATAAAAATTACTCTAAAATTTAATGCAATTTAAAGCAGTTTTAATAGCAGATGGCAACTACTTTTACCGCATAACGAGTCTGCTCATGATACGAAACATTGCCGTTTCTCTGTGACGAGTATACACGCCAATCACAGCTACCCGGTTATTAATGTTTGCCATGAATTAATTCAGACGTCGCGTCGCTTGGCGGGTCCCACGTGAAAATACGCGCCAGGATCAATATTTACACGACCGCGCTGGATGCACGAAATGCACGGAGACGCTTGTCTCCTTCCGTCTCATATAGGACCCGACGCAGGAAGGGGCATATTATGCGGGAAAGTGTTTTCATTGAATGGCCAGCGTTTCGAAAGACTCGTGGGAGCCGACAGGTGAAGAGGGTCCTTTCAGGTCAGTATCAACGTACCTTCTGCAGGTCGCGACACAATACCAGACGGATAGAAAAATACACCGATGCACAAGTGCGCTCGGTCCCTTCTAGCAAACCCCCCAAACCATTGGAACCTTGACAAGTGCGCGCACGGTTCGTTTGCGTGCTAGGGTGGCTTTGCCATTTGCGGACACGAGAAACTGCTTCAAACCGCGATAAAATTATGTTATTTCTTAGCCCTTTGCACTCGGACAGGAAGTACTGAACAGCGCGCCATTTCGTATAAAATGGAACAGTTTCGGAAGGAATTACTTTATGCAAATGATATTTTCCACAAGACTGTGTCGATATATGAGCCGTTTATTTTTAAAGTGGCCTAACTCCATTTATCTTCAAATCGAGATAAATAACATTTACTAATAAATAACATGAATTTGTACATGTAACCATGGTAACCGTAATAAATATTGAAAAACGGAGTTAGGCCACTTTCAAAATACACGGCTCATATATAGTGCGAAATAAAATCGAAATTTTATGGCTTATTATTTTCGAGGGCGTGATGATGTGAACACGCATTATCTTAGTGTCCCTTCAAAGGGGACAGACGAGTGCAAAGGATTAAACGCACGGCACGGCATTCGTTATTTCATAAGCAACGCTCACCCGGAGCGAGTACTTCGATACATTTTAATTAGTCCCTCTTTAGTGTGTGAACTAATTAGCGAAGGAAGCCCGAGGCTTCGCAGTAACGGTTGTTGATGCTTATTAGTCTGGCAATAGTTTGTTTAACCGATCTTACTTCGTGCCGATTGGCGCGCACGTTCGCGAAGCATCGACTTATCGATGAAATTCTATTTCAGCGCGGAAGCCAGTTTTTCGTTGTTGCAACTATGCTGGTATTTGTAGTACTTCCTGTGATCTGGTTTAATTGAAATGCACAGCTTTCCAGCTAATGCTGTCTTAGAGAGGGCACTTACGATAGAAGACAGGTTTGCATTAAGAATAAGAGTACGACGAAAGTGCGCATACTAGCGTTACGCCGCTTTGCCATTGTGCGTGGCATGAAGGAATTCAAGAAAATACGGCAAGAACGAGTCTACATATTGTACTCGCGGATTAGAATCTGTGTGTTCTAAATACCCAATTGTTGCGGCGTGACGACAAACCTCCATTCCGTATATCGTTCAATAAATCAAGGATCAAATATTGATTAGGCTCGTAAAAAATGTAATTTTAACACGTCGCGACCCCATTCGTAAATTAAAATCTATGTTAACAATAATAAGGAGGAAGTACGTATGATAATGTGTCATAGTTGTTCAAGGAAATTTCACTTTTGTCGAAATGGTACGGTTTACGAAAATTGGTGAAAACTCCGGGTGATTAACAGGATAGTTTAATGTGATGTAGAGCGGAACGCTCGAGTCATGGAGCCGAATGTATCTCGTTCAATGCGTTTCTACTCATTTGCATATGATTTACTTCGCACGCATTAGTCGTACTTCGATGCGCCGAATTCCGGCATTCGCCGCAATATCCACTTCGCGCCGTAACTTACGCCCCATTATGATATAATGCTCGAATATGGTATCGGTTATACAGTCATATATCTACGCGTACGCGATATCTATTAATTAACGCCGGGGCGCATTGATTTTAAATTCAAGATAATAATCGGTTGCCCTACAAGAGCAAACAATCTATGACAAGAGGATCGGTGGGAATTTATAAGCATTGCGTAATCACCAAGTGCGGCAACGTGGAAATTATGCGAGCATAGTTGATTCATTCCCAGAGCTATGTATATCGTCGTATTATACAATCGAGGTAATTCACATCCAAAAATATGTTTCTATGGAAATGTATTGAGCGATGATCATCTCTGCTAATGGATAACGTTACAAAAAAAATAAATAGGTACGACGTTTGATCTCATACCCATGTTAACATTGATTTATCGATCGTCTATGATACGCTCCCGCCATTACTGCTATTATCGATGAAATCACGGTTAATAACGGAGCGTCTACTAGACGCTCTCTCAACATCGCGACCGCGCATTGGATAGATAACTAACGTTCCCATGGCTAGATTCATGAATACTCGCTCGACTGTGCATAGGACGAGTTTCCTTCTTCTCGGGCTCGCGATTCTGTGCGGCATTCACACGTGACGAAAATGTTCGCTCTACCGTAATAAAGTCAGATTTAGAAGAATTCTCACACGGAAATACACAGGCGACATTCCTGTACATAACGAAAACATTCGTAATAGACTGAGAACTGGTACATCTTAGAGATCACGATAGAACAAGTACACCCACACAGTTTCGAGTCAATTAATGCAATTTTCAAAGTTTTCGTTTACGACACGACTACGATTTAAATACCCAAGCGCACCCAGCGAATCAACAGGTACACCGTCGAATTGAGATACATATAACGGTATACGCGGTTCCCTACGCTGCATCCAACCGCAGCCGCAATATCCTCTGAAGGCGCGACTTGTGTCGCTCAGCAAAGCCCAAAGCAGGAAGGTAAATACGAGTTCTCCAAGTTCATGTTCATAATACGATACGTCCGCGCTTTAAACTAAGGCCATACGCACACGAATACAACATAAATAGACTCAAACGCAAACAAGTTACCATCAAGACCCCAGAACATTACCACTCAAAATGTCCCACAAGAGCAATAGTACGCTACATCTAAATATTCACGGGTCGAACAACAGACTCAACTTCAAGTAACCCTCATGAAACTAAGAGCCCTGAACATTACCACCCAACATCTGCCACAAAAGCATGAGTACACTACGTTTAAGCGCCGAACAACAGACTTATACACCAGTAAGTAAGACTACTGAACATTACTACTCCATATCTGCCACAACAGTGCCCTAGATCTAAACGTTCACACCTCGATTGGACCCAAACGCAAGTTAACCATCATCAAAACAGGACCCCCAACATTACCACTCTACCATAACAACAACAGTGCGCTACACCTAAACTTTCACGCATCGAACCTTGGCAATCTGGAAGAGTGCCTGTCTCCTTGGTCTTTGCTCCTGCTTCATGCTTACTCCTTCTCGCGCACCACTTCGGCGGCTCCTCTCAAATGTTCACCAAGTTCGGCACGAACGAACCGTTACAACGGCACCACGAATCGTCTGCACCAGCAAGCTCATCGATCTCGCGCGTTACTCATCGGCTCGGGGGCGGAACACGCAACGGGGCACGCGGGTAAACAAGAGGTGCATAGTGAAGCGACACTGAAGGGACGCGTAGGACGCGGTGATAGAGAGCTGGAGTCTCTCCGTGGCAGGCGTCGGTGCAACAATGCCCAGAACAGGGCTGGGACCGCTCGGGGCGCGATTGCAGCGCCGCGCGGGACTCCTGCGGACGTGAAGCCAGTTAAACGGGGCCGTGATGCCCAACGTGATCTCTCGACGAGCCTACTGCTATAGTACGGCCTACTACGGACTTGCACGACGTTTCACTACCGGTCGAACGGACAGGGACGAAGTGCGGGCCTCGGAGGCGGAGGGTTGGACTCACTTCAAAATGGTCGCTTGGCTGGTTTTATGCTGATTCGAGTTGCGTTGAAGTCGCTTTCGGTCTGCATGGCTCGCACTGGGGCGGAAACTAGAATTTCGCGAAGGAGAGATGTTTTAGGCTGGACGAAGTTGTGGCTACTGACAAGTCATATTTGGGCGTGCTGGCATTTTCAGAGATTTTTAGATTGCGATGGGCAATGAATGAGGCGTTTCATTTCGACGTTGTAAGTTAGGTGAATAATGAAGGGAGGCGAAGTCCTTTTATGATTGAAGTGCTTGACTGGAGAACTTGGTTATCGTGAACCTTAGCACGCTTTGACCGCAATCCCTTTTTCGGTTGAAAATGTTTGACTGTAGAACTCTCTTACTATACAGTCTGCAATAAGTTGTACATACTATAAAAATGTTGTTCCTTCAACAAAATTTGTGTACAACCTAACCATCTTTTACAGATGCACCCACAGTAATTATTCTACTCACTTTTCCACCTCAGCGCTCTGTTTTATAATCTCGAGGCACGAAATCCGCGTAATTACAACCGCTACCTCCCGTTCTAACATTCTCGCTGTTCTTTCCAACAGCAGCCGCATTCTGTCACCGGCAATTTTCGTCTCGGATCGAAAGGAGGCGAGATCGAAGAAAGTCCGGGATGTTTAAATTACGATTCATAAATGCGTCCCTGCTGTTTACTACAGTATACGCGCGTCGGCCATCTTTACTACGAGACCTAGCGTGGGTGAGAGGCCCGGGGTCAGTTGGTCCGGAGCTGGAGAGGGCTTGATTCCTCAGGTGGGAGACAAAACGAGTGGGCAAGACGGGTGGAGAAGCGGGTTCTCAGTGGGTCGGAAAGGGGAAGTCGACAGAGGAAGAAGATCGCGCGGGAAAAGGTGGGAGACAGGAGAGACCGAGGGAGACGAAGTGCGGAGAGGGTCGCTTAAGGGACGAGACAGGCAGGAGGGAGGATTCATGGGACTGACAGCGTTTTACGTTACGCTACGCTGCTACGGGATCGTTACGCAATTTGATTCGGGAAAGAGCGAGTAGGTAATTTGGGAACTCTTTCCTCGATGTATCCGCAGAGGGGTATACGAGCACGGTCTACCTTGACCCATGTCCCCGATTTACGGCGTCGATTTGTCAAAGGCTTAGAACCGTGAAAGTAGTTAGAACCGTCGCGCGTGAACGTACGTCTAACGAGCCGACGCTAAATCAACGACTTTTGACAACCGATTTCACAAAGACACAAAGATCGTGTATGACGAAACTGTGTTAATGAAGGTGCCGTGGTCTAATTACATTATCTATCGGCGATCGTCTACGATGTTGGAGGCTGGGCAGCGATAGTGTATAAAATGTGCATGCAATCGCGTGTCGGTTATCTGAGTATCGACGAACGTTGGCGCGCGAAATTTTTACACCCATTTGTACAATGGATTAGAAAGACAGTGGGGCTATTATCGGCGTTGCGACAGGGCAGAACGCATACACATAGTCAGACCCACTCGAGCTCAGAGACGCATTAACGGGAAAATGTTCGGCGAGCGTCCGATAAAGAGTACGTCTTACAAGAACCAGATACGCAACGGAAGAAAAAATAACAGACGGTCCCGCCGGGAAAATTATTTTGTTTCTCACGCGACATTATCGCTCGCTAAGAAACTCCTTAAGAGCCTGATTCATAAGTTGTGTCGCTCGAGACACTCGAGGTCTCGTTCCCTATTCCGTCCTGAGTACCGGTACACAAAGGCGACATGACTGATTTACCTAACGCCCCCGCGACCAGTCGCCATTCGCATGGCGCCGTCACAGTGACTGAACAAAAATATAAACCACCGCGACTGTACGCATTGGACACGTGACGGCGCATAGGAATTACCTTTTCGATCGTCGAATACGATGCATCTCCGTGGTCCGCAAATATTCAAATTAACTGAGCAAGCAACTTTACTGAACAATACCGAAGTATCACAGAAAAAGCACCGTATAATCAGACACTATTTTTACGGGATTTTGTTGTTCATATTAACACGTTGACTGCCATGCGTATTTTACTATATTAAAACCGCAATGTGATGAAGTACTGCAGAATATAATTGAACTGTGCAAAATTAAAATAATGTGAAGGTATCGGAGACCAAAGGATCGCATCACTATTCTAACAATAACTGCATTTATAAAATAATTATTGCTACTCATTGCGAATATTTTAGATCTTCAGTAAAATCTCTTGCGCCGGTCTCCGATGACCACCATGGCGGTCAAAGTGTTAACTGAGCGGTTAACTTAACTGGACAACAACCGAAACGATACCGCAGGGCATCGCACTCTTACGGACACGATTTTAGGCAATTTCGTTATTTCAAATTAGCCTAGGACGCAATTTAATTGGACAACAGCCTGAACGACACAAAAATTATCATACGCGCGCAGACACATTTTAGGCAATTTCGTCAATTACCATTGTCACGCCGTAATTAATTTTCCCAGGATTGTACGACTTTTTTTTTACCGTAAGCCGCGGTTCTTTAATCGTCGTCACGTGAGCTTAAACACACGCAGCTAACGCTTTCGGCAATTTAGTGACGGCACTTTAACCGCGGCACGCTATACCCGAGCACGTCGGGCGCCGGTTTTTCCTTTTGGTACCGTTTGAGGATTTCCAGACGCCACTTGCTAGTTTCCCGCGGACAATGGCGTGCCTTTCAATCGGCCGGCTAGGCAACAAAGAGCGCTGTCTCTAGGGGCGGTCAGGGTCCTAGTAAGCGTTCTGACGATTCGCAGACGCCTCCGCCTCGCATTTTTCCAAACCGTGTGACGTCTCGGTGCCCCAGCGTTTCTCCGTGCGATTTCCTCCAGCCCTTTTCCCGCGTCCGGCCTACAGTGCCATCCCGTTCGTAACGGCTGTTGTAAAACTCGACCGTCGGCATAACGTTATTCCCGAGAAATTCTGTTAGTGCGCGGGTGCAGTAAACTTTGCGGTATAGTTACCGAGAGCCCGAGCTTCGCCGGGCGGAACAGGGGTTCGTGGATTTTTCACCGATCCGACAAAGATAGTTGTGCAACGTCCGACCGCCGACGCGATGATTTCATCCGGGAGATTTTTCGCGAACGACGCCGTGTACGCGCTAGATCGCTTAACGCAAACAAAGCGGACGGCGGTTTAACGCATTGCCGCTGGCATAGTAATACATGTTTCTCGCCATCGGGCGGCTTTACTTTACAGGGCAGCGCCGAACTAAGATGTAACATGAAATTTTATGGTGGCGGTAACCATATCGGTTGCTGCGTTTGCTGTCGCTGATGTTGTCATACATTGTGATAAGGCATTCAGAGTTTCCTGATCAATAATCGCCATATTGAACAAATAGCTACTAAAGAATAGATATGTGAAAAAATGTTAGCCATTTTTTGTATTCATAGAGTGTGAGCCACCGGTGCTACATACAGGCGTGAACGTGGCAAGTAAGGAAAGATTAGACGACCATGTGTTGATGATATGAAGCAGCAAATTTGACGGTGCACGTTCCTATAAATTTGACTCCACAGATAGTGCACAATTCATCTAATAAACAGTCAAAATTGCCGTTTGTATCCCGGTACATTAGTGATCATTTTCAAGCGCCGACGTGGTTAAGAAATTATGCTGTACATCGCACACGCAATTTTACACGCGGACTTATTTGAATTTCGACGAGAGCATCGCAAATTATCGTCGTTGCGCTTAGCGCGCAACGATCCTTCGGAATTATACGCACGGCAGTTTGCATACGTCACATGCGAGGCTATTGTTTGAAAGAGACAAGAACGTACGTTGTGCCAGGCGCTAATCTCTGGCAAAAAATATCCACGTGTAGGCGAAGCACGCCTTCTTCGCGTCCCGAGTATGCATTCCACCCAATGCCAATACATCCATGATGCGAGAAAGTGATTCTCCTTTCAGATTATTGTGTCGTAGATTTTGTGCACACCTGTTAAATTATCCGAATTTTCTCATACACCGGATTATTGGGAAAATAGTTTTTTTCCACAAGACAAAATAAAAATATTCGTCGAAGTAAACCGCTAAATTACGACATGAGGAATTGCTCCGAAATTGCATTTGTTAAATTCGACCGCTGATAAACATCTTTCAGTGTTTCACCGCTGTGAAACAACTTTGCTTTGAAAAATGAAATTACTTTCCAAACACCCCAATATTTCATTACCCATCAGGCAGAAATTCAATTGCATTACTCTTGCACACAGGCCTGGCAATTTTGAATGAAACGTCTCCACTCCGAATCTCGCGAGCAGGTTCGCAAATTTGACAATATCCTTCCGCGGGTTCTTACCGCTTCCGCAAAAGTTAGAAGCTAACGGTAACGAAACGCGAGATAAGCCGTTCCGCTGATTCTAATTGAGCTCTTAATGTCTTGGTTCCACCGAAGACCGTGTAAAGAAGATGGACTCCGACGCGACTCGTTGTCCATGCATACATGCGACAATTACCCATTGTGCACTGTTCGCGGGACCGTTATCGTCCGGTATATCTCAGGTTTGTCAAACAATACCAAGGGAAACCGGAGACTTTCAGCTGAGCGATTCCCGGCGTCAAAGCGATCGATTTAGCCATTCACTCGCGTACGATTCAATCTACGCGAAGGCAAATATCACAGAGCACTCTAAGGCCAAGGCATTGCCTATCGACGTTGGAACACTTCGATCGAATACATTCTGACCCTATTATTTTCACGTCCATGCTTGGGAGTCTATCGCTGAAAAGGATCGAGACTCCGTACTATTTCGCCGCGAGAGCTTTTTAATCACACCGTTGCCCAACGCGTCGGAGTCGTTTTCAACACGTACGTATTTTTTTTCACGCACGCAGCTACAAGGTTTCGTGCCGCAGGTGCTACAGACTTTCGGTCCATCACGGAAGAGTCATCAGGAAGGGGACGCGAGTTAAGCCTCCGGGTACAAAGGACGCAGGTAAGGGCTCCGAGCACGAAACGAAGGGTCGAAGTTACCTGCTGGGTTTTAGACGTCGGCACGTTTCGGAAATGAATGCAAAGTGAAGCGGCTTTCGTGACTCAGGTGCACGGATAAAAAAGAAACGCATGTGCAATCAACTGTGACTTTATCGCGGCCATCGCACCCAGGGCGATCAGAATCTGAAATGATCCAGTGCACGTCACGGCATTCAATTTCCTGGTATGTGAAACAAGGAGTTTCCCATAAGATATCTAATTCTATTAACACTGAATTTATAGAAAATAATGTACGTGTACGACATTGCCTGAAGACATTTTAGATACGGGACAAACAGAATTTGAACATGAGGAGCTTGAGGCGGAAACGAATTTGACTATATATTCATATCCTTACGTTAATCCCAGTCAGCAAAATTGATAGAAAAATTAAAATGAGAGGAAAATTGAGAAGGAAACGAATTTGGCTATATATCTATATCATCCCATCAAAGCGGGTCAGCAAAATTGCTAGAAAATCGCAGTAACAGTTTCTATAACTTTTCTCGTGGAACCTGAAACCCGACAAATTGCTAAATAAATCCACTATTAAGGTTAATTCACTGACAAATGAATCGTTACTCCGCTTATCCATTTTGCCATTCGAAGCGTACGGATCCATTAAATCTGCGAAATCGCAGCTTGCCATTATTGATTCTTGTGCACGGGCCATTGCGTAATGCCTCCCAGTAGTTCGCGTCGGCCATAAATTCGCCGGATGCACGCATTTTAAACGCTAACACGCTGCATCGTCAACCTTTAAGTCTCCCTTGCGCCGATCCGCGCGTCAAGAATGTCGGGCGAGATTTAAAGGTCTTCCCGGACACTTTATCCCGATGTGCCGGCGTACAGCTAATGGCGATCTTCGAATCCCGATCTACGGTAGGAGGAGATCAATGAGGCGCGCTGCAGGTGTTTCTCGGGTCATCGAGTCGGGAATAAATGTCAACCAGGAGAGCAGCAGCGAAGAAGCCAGGCATAGCCGGTGCTCGCGATCGTATGGCACGCCAGTGAAAGGATTTCGCGTGCAAACCCGTCGACAGAATGCCAACCAGCGAGCACGAGCGGCTCATCTTCCAGTTGCGTAATGCTCATTGACGACGGTTGCCGCCACAGCCATCTATCTGTCCACGTTTTACGCCAGGTTCCGCGAACGCCTCGTTTGCTCGACGAAAAACAGCCGAGAGCCGAGGGTGTCGAAAGCGAGATGCAGCGGATTTATACGAGGAAGACGTGTATGCTATATTTATTATATGAGCCGTTCATTTTGAAAGTGGCCTAACTCCGTTTTTCAATATTTTCCGGTTACCATGGCTACATGTACAAATTCATGTTATTTATCAGTAAATGTTATTTATCTCGATTTGAAGATAAATGGAATTAGGCCACTTTCAAAACAAACGGCTCACATATATATACATATACATATATGCATATATTCATATAAGTTGTCCAAGACCCATATTTCATAGTCACAAGTAACATAAGCGTTTCCGTTTCATTTCCTTTCTTTCCGATAATCCCAGACTTAAACTTGCCCCAAAATAGATTTACACATTCATTCCACTACCTGGTTCCTTCAAATTAAGTTTCCAGGAAGGTAAGCGGTGGAGTATAGTTCCGTGGAGTTAAGAAACGCACGATCGATAGCTAGTTATCCGTAAATTATGGAATACATAAGAATGTATTTCTTGTTACCCGAAACAAGTCAGAGATTTGTTCTTCCCACAAATAATCTCTGATTTATATTAGATTATGTGTTTAATTTCAAACTTGTTATAATTCACTTAAGTAATAAAGGAATTTAAAGCTCCTTTTTGATTGAAAATGTGGTGGCAATAAGGGCAGAAACGAGTTATACAATAAGAGCAATGATGAAAGGTCTTTAGCTTCCAATCTTCTACTCAATCATTATGGATTTCCAATGAAACTATCAGCCGCTGGATCGCTAATCGTAAATTATAGTTTTTGTCCTCTAGCTGTAATTTATAACTCAAGTTGCTGCAAGAAGTTGTGACGGTGACGGTAAATTATCACCACTTCTATCAAACATGTCGACGACATTTTCAACCAAAAAAGCGCCTTATAAAAATCACGCGTCAAGAATTTACATCTCTTATTAGAATCGTTCGAGAAAAACGTTTCTTCGTCAGAGTTACGCATTTTAGACTCAGAAACGAACCTTTCCGAACCTGACATAATCGACTAATTGTAGCACTCGGCGGAGTTGCAGGTGAAGGGACGGTTAGAAGGGAAAATTAAAAGTGTCTA
Organism: Cryptocheilus praepositus; assembly: GCA_033815515.1. Lineage (NCBI taxonomy): Eukaryota > Metazoa > Arthropoda > Insecta > Hymenoptera > Pompilidae > Cryptocheilus > Cryptocheilus praepositus. Next base: position 3,499,328 of record JAWWQZ010000227.1, read on the forward strand.
CGATTTGAATGCTTCAACCAGCCGCTGAAGATACATCCTGGCACCAAGTGCGAAATTACGAATTCGCTTAGACGCACCATCTTAGATCGCTGATTGCACGGTCCCTCTAGCCCCAACGGTTTCCGCGAAGTTGCTTAAGCAAATTTATGCACATGCACTTACTTCCCAGCTGAAGCTACCAGGTCGAAAACGTGTACCGCTAACGTCCGATTAATTCTCTTCCGACAAGCCGCCGCACTGCGACTGATCTCAGCGCGCAAAATTACGCAGCGTTCGTCGCTACGATTACAACAAAAACGATTTTTTACGGTCCGCCAAATTATCGAGCTGTCCCTTGCAGATCGCTTTCAAATTACACGCCTGTATGCCACGCACGCGTTGCAGCTGCAAACAGGAAAGAGCAACACGCACGAGGCATGCATTGATATCGGCAAGCAGCGAGGGGAGGACAATGCGGCAAGAAGTGAAAGAATCGCCGTCGAAGAAAGTGCAATCACTGCAACTACGTGCACCTGCGATAACTCTTGCCACGTCGCTTAGCAAGTTCATCCGAGCCAGCATTTAGTATCAACTCCAGACGCGAAATCGTTAACATAGGATTCCGATATAATCTTTGGCCCAACGTTTTCCAATGCTCACGTCGAACCGATCGCAGCTCGCTCGCGGAGTTCCTGTATCTGGGTCCAGTACAATCGACCGGAATGCAAATAAAGCCACGAGCCACGCTCGACCAGACGCGCATAACGTTATCGTAAAAAGTTTAACTGCAATAAGGATACCGCGGAACGCTCCACTTCGAAGGCACATAAAATCGATGTCGCAAGGAACTATCTTTGAGGTTTAACGAGTACCACTCGAATGTGCGCAAAGAGAGCGATTGTCGGTAAACGAGCTCAACGAATGCAACGAGAAGACACGGGATTGCGGATAAACGAACGCGACAGCCAACGATTGAACGTGTTTGCCAATCTAATCCCGATTACGCGACGATCGCAGTGAAGATAGGGCCGCGAATGTCAGTGGGCCACCGAGGTCAACAGAGGAAAGCGTAGGGGCACAAAGGAGTAAGAGTCGTGTTTGCTTGTCATATGGAAATAACGGTCGCAAAAAACTGCACCAATGCAAAATCTCCGACAGTTATCCTTCTTCCTAAGAAGATTTAAAATTAGGCTGAAAATCCAGCCGGAGTATATGGACTAAATCAGAGGATAAATATCTTGCCGGAGGATTTACGAAAAAATCGTAGCATGAGTGAAATCTGAGCACAATTTTAAATAAAACGTACACGAACGATAAAGTGAAGACCGACTTTTTGTGCAAACTGCTCTTGAAGATGAGGCCCATGAAAACGTATAGGGTTCCTACAGGATTTAATAAAACAAATTAGACAAAGCAAAACAGGCAAACAAAATTAAATCCAAAAAACTGCACGGCAGCAAAGAATTCCACCGATGGATCAATACGCTTATAACATGAAACCACTGATCATCCGACACCGCGCTTCTCTTCCGCGTTGTCTTTGCTGTCTCCGTTTACTGAGGTATACATACTCGCACGCGCGGAACTTACCGCGATAAAACTACGATAAAAAGACCAACATATTAACGCTTTGACGGTCGCTGCCGCGTAGATGCAACTTTGTAGATCAGCAGTTAACGTAGACATGATTTCGCTTTGTCAAGAATACTCGGCATGCGATAATATAGGCTTTGACGATCGCAGTTACGTATGTGTAAAATTCGGCTTGCCTAGAACAATACGTCTACGACAGCACATGCTAGAAGATCGACGCCACAACGTTTGGGTATTGTTCAGAAAATGCACGACCATCAAAGTGTTAACACATTGCGTACGGCGTTCTTGCTTACACAGACCTCGCACGTTTTTAAACGTCCTACGAAGTTGAGTACAATACATACAAGCTTTTTTAATACTGACTGATGCGTTTACACTTGTTCGACATTCTACCGTTCATTTACTTCGCAATTATACTATCAAAAGTTGCCGCAAGGCTTCATTACTTTAGCAACGAACCGATCAACATTAAAACGAGATATCTCGATAACGAAACCGCCGAAATGGCACGACCAAAAAGCTTCAACCATGACTTCCAGCAGTCTCTGACAAAATAGCTGTTACGCTCTACGTATCTTCCCAAACGATACGACATGAAATGAGCAAAGCCAACTTGTACTTCGCACATAATAAATCTGTCATATCAATCTTCTAGTTCAGCGCAAGCTGCGTATGCACAGTCGAGTCAGGCTATAGGAGGTTAACGATGTTAATTTCTTGAGTAAAAGTCACGAATGATTCCTCAGTTCAGGTCGGAGCAGCGCATTTACATGGTGAAACTAGCTAGTGTTCGTTGTCCCAGCATCTTCGCGCACTGAGGAGCGGACTCCTAGAGTCTCCATTTACCAAGGTGCTGCTCGCACGTGCGCCTCTTACTGCGATAAGAGAAGACGCGATGGGTCGCGGAAGGGAGACGAGCGAGAGAGCAGAGGGGCAAGAAGATGATCATCACCGGCGGAGGGAAAAGGACGGGGCCTCGAGCGTAACGTCTCGAGGAGAGCAAAACAGGTTTCCTCTCAACGATTCGAATCCTCTCTCCGCTCCGAAGCATCGTGGTCCAGCCCGTAAGACGCAAGACTTACGGCGCACGAACGTAAAACGCGACTCTTACACGCACGTGCCTCTTACACGATGAATCTCGAGCGGTGTGTTATTTTCAATCTTATTAATAATAGTGGATAATGGAATAAAGGACTTCTCTGGTTGAAGGGAGAAATTGTTGAGAACTTTTGGTAGAGCACGGTATGAATCGGAGCAGCTTGTACATCCGCGTCAGGAGTCTATAATTTTGTTGTGTATGTTCATTGATTTCTTTAACACGTTGACTTCCAAGCGTATTTTACTATATTAGAACGGCGATGATATGAAATACTACAGCGTTCGACTAAATTATGCAAAATGTAAATTCTGTGCAGGTATTGGAGACGATAGGATCGCATAACTATTTTAACAACAACTGCATGTATAAAATAATAATTGCTACCCATTGTGAATATTTTGGATCTTCACTAAAATCTCTTGCGTCGGTCACCGGTGACCACCGTGGCAGTCAAACTGTCAATGCGCAAATACATATGTGTCACGTATTGTTAATTTCAATAGTTTCTTCCGGAAGAACTTGTTTTTGCCTTATGCACGAAGATGCGAATATTGCCCTGTACCTCCATTATAAACTTCTGTTGAGAAAAAAAGTGTACTAAAAATTTTCAATCGATTTCCAATTTCAATCAAACAAGGGCTTTATCTCCATACCCACAGCACACGACGAAGAAACGTGATTTTATGATCTACACCCCGCGGATATCTGTCTATGTCGGATACAAAGTACTGCGAACTATAAAGCCGTCACTGACGAGACTCTCGTTGTTTAGCGCGCCTTGCCTCTTCTAATAGGGAGCCATTTGTAAGGAGTAAATTAAGGGAGTCTGTCGCCAAACGCCATTGTTGCGCGTCGATCGGTCACTGATAAATTATGCCGAGCGGCATACAGGAAAAGCGGCAGTTGCGAAAAGCGTTTCACGGCGGAGTCCAACCGGCGAGTGAATGTTTGCGGCAGAAAAGCTACCGAACGAGAAATTGAAGGCGGGAATTTGCCGGTGCGTCGATGTGGAGCGCGGATTTCATAATGAGCGGGCGCGGGAGCACGCGATAGGGGAAGTTTCATAACAAACGGGAACACTAATGGAGTAACGGCTGCGGAGAGCAAGAAAAGTCTAAACGTCGCGATAATGAAACGCTGGACGCAACTCAACAACAAAGTGTCGTACATAATAACAGACCACCCTGAAATATCTACGTGTCCGAGAGTAATTGCACGCATGTCACTCAGCGTAAGAACTTTCGAGAGAAAATTGTGCATTTACAGAAGCGCGCAGAAAACCTGGACGAAAGTCCAAGTACCGAAGAATCCTATACATAAAGAAAGGAGTATGAAGAGGACGGAGCTCCTGCATTTGATTCGACGAAGAAAACAGTATCGCATGCTGGATACGAATACAGCTCTTGCACTCTTCTCTCTTCAAAATTTATTTCCGCGTTGCTGTTATCGATGAATTTTCGAGAAAAAAATTGTGCATTTACAAAAACGCGAAAAAAATCTGAACAAAAGTTCAAGTACCGAAGAGTCCTATACATAAAGAAAGGAGTATGAAGAGGATGGAACTCCTGCATTTGATTCGACGAAGAAAACAGTATTGCGCGCAGAATGCGAGCACAATTCTTACGCTCTTCGTACGAAGAACCTCGCTGGTTACGTCTCCGCGAACGGAGAAAATTCGTTGCCGCGTTGTTGTTGTCGATGCCCGCAGGAGGCCGCGTAACGCGAGAAAAATAGGAAGATGAAGAAAGGCACAAAGAGTTGACGACGATCGGACGAGGACGAAGCTGAAACCGGTTCTAAGGAGAAGTATGAGTAGAGGGAGAGCAAAGAAGAAGAAGGAGGAGGAGGAGGATAAGAAAGAAGGAGTTATACCGGCACTAAAAGAGGCTAGCGTGGTCTGTTACGAGAGAGAAAACCGGTTTACTCGCAATTCAAACTGGAGTAAAAGTGTGCGAATCTCTGCGTCCTGCTCGGGGACTGGCCAAATTTACTCCCGGGGGAAGTCTGTGTTTACGAGTGGAGGGCGGTTGGGACTGGTTCCGAAAATAGAACGGGGATGGGGCTCTTTTTCTTTCGTCCCTTTTTCAATCAAATGCTTAACCGCGTCGCCTACCCTCAGCGAATCATGTGTAATGCCCAACGACGCCCAACGCTGTTTGGAAGGTTGAAGAAAGCTGATCAGATATGTCTAGACACTGACAGCGTGGTTAGTAAATGGAGACCACTTATATATTAGAATATCAGTGACATTGATGAAGTTACGTGACCCATCTCTGTTACCATTAATCGATACCTTAAGATGCAGACATGTTAGCTACATATAACTAGCGCTGCAAGTAGCTCATAGCGAGATTACTTTCTTCAATGCTTTCGTTTAGTTCCGTTGTCGGATTCCTTTTCTGGTGATTTGAAAATTATATTACTAAGGTTGTGTAGATATTACTTAGATACTTTCGTTAGTTTGATTGCTTTCCTTTCTTTCATGTGTCATTTAGTTCCGTTCCCAATTTCCTTGTTTGCTGATTTTGCCATGAATTATAAATTGTATTCTTAAGTTTGTATAAATATCACTTCAATACTTTTGTCAATTTCATTATTTTTCTTTCTTTACTACTTCCGTTTAGTTTCGTTCTCGATATCCTTGTTCGGTCACACATAAGGTACGTTGGCAATCGTTCAAAATCTTTTCGTTTGCCGATTAACCAGAAACGCTGGGTACTTTTAACAGAACCACTCGTGGGAATTCTTTGATGTCGCTGCCAGGCTAGCAACGAACAATCATCTTAAAGAAACTTCTTTATGGCCCGAAGTCTCTGCAGGAGAAGACAGTCTCCGATTACCGTAAAAGACGAATTCATCTCGCCGCGCTCGAGTACCAGTCGCGAGCAAAAAGATGCGCCTGGTAACTGCAAGGGTGCAACATACTTTCGAAAAGAAAAATAGCGCCGAAGGACAAAGGGTTTCGCGCGGGAAAGTAGCGGATTGGCGGACCGCGTCGGCGAATTCTTCGCTGGGTAGCTCCTCGGTGATTTCAATGCCTGGCGTCTTCCCGCCATCGACTCTTGCCCCCGGTGCATGCCATATTCGGAGGGAAGGCAGCACGAGAAATGAGGATCTCCGCGAAAAATCGCCCTCAAGGCCTCCGAGCAAAGCGCGGGAGACGCTGTCATTGGTCAACTTCGCCTTTTCTCGCCGCACGTCACATTACGCTCGCTCTTAATTAGCACAACTCTTCGGACACTCGCTATTCATGCAACCCCCCAAATGGACGTCCGACTTTTCAGGCCACTCCGATCACCCGCTGACCAGTTTTACTCCTACCCTTCTCCGTCCGCACGTTTGCTGAAACATTTAGCAGTGCTTGCCCTAGTTTTCGCCTCTCCGCATTTGGTTCCTCTCGTCCGAACGCACGTACGCCCATGCCTGTACACAGCATCCTGCATCTAAACATAGCTTGTAAACAGCAGCTGCGCTCTGATGCTTTGTTCCTCGGCGTATCTCGGCCCGAGGTCAGACGGAACGTTAACGTGCGGTCCACGGAGGCTGCTTAAAACCAGTTTCCGTGAAAAAGACTGTTAGTGGCGCCTCCATCGGTTCGAATACGCTGCTTCCCCGAGCGTCCTGCAGGATCGCTGTGCTGTGTTCTCCAGCGGCGGGAGGATGTTGACCCGCTCCGCCATCTTGGAGCACGGGATACGTGATCGTAGTACTACTCACAGCTGGCACCTCGACGTACTCTCCCGTGCGCACGATCGGACCGACAATCCCTCTCTTCGTGCCTTGACGAGCGTGCGTGAAAGCATTGTCATGCGTGATGTAACGAAACAATCGAGTTGTGCTTCTTACGCCGGCGCTGCTATTCGAGTTTCACGATAACAGGCCACTTTGCTTTATCGAGCGGCGCCGAACAAAAGCGTTGTATGAAATTTTCTGCGCGATAAACATTTCTGATACTACTTTCGTTGTCGGTATTACCGTCGTGCATTGTGGCAAGGACTCTATTGTTCAGAGTTTCGTGAACAATAATCGCCATACTGATGAAATGGCTACCGCAGAATATATACTTGAAAAATGTGTGGCCATTTTCTGGATTCATGAAGTGTGAGCCGCTGGTGGTACACACCGACGTTAACGTGTTGGGCAATATGTACATAACTTAAGCAATATGTGCGCAGCGAAGGTACTGTCACTCGAAACACAATTTTGACCCCAGCCCACCGATCTCATATATTAGCAATTTTACGCCCAATCCTTCCACGACTGTCGTGATGTGTAATTAGGCGCACGGTCTTTTGTTCGGAACGCATAATGACACGACGGAAAAGTGGTCGGAACGAATGAAGGGATCGATTTAGCGATGAAGCGCGATGGATGACCGTTTATTGGAACGATTTACGATTATTGCGCATTGTTTACACGTACTGGGCGTGGGCACGCACGTGCGTGGGTATACAGAAGCATCGGCATTCGATGCTGGATCGCGTGGATCACGTCCATGATCGGGAGACAACAATAGACTCACGTCGATAAATGTCAAAGGACTCTTAAGTCGGGTCGCGCGAACGGTTCTTTCGAAAGTTGGCAAGGCATACATATCGATTGACCTGTAAGAAGATAATCGCGTACAGTCGTATTAGGCGACAGCGTCTAATTTCACTGAAGTGAATTCAACTTTGAGCCGCGCCTGCGAAAAAGTTCTACCGTTCACCTGTGCGCGTTGGTTGCTCGGCTACAGGCGCCTTTTCCACGGCGGTTCGTTATAAGCGCGAAGTGTCGGCACTTCTCCGTCTCAAAGCATGTGTACAATAGTCTACATCAATATTTTTCCTTCAACATAAGCAGCGCACAGTTAACGAGCGCGCGATTTTTCGCCGCGACATTGTTCGCGCACCGGTACGCACCGTGAAGTGTACAACGAATAATCAGAGAACGGGAGGGAAAGATAATAGAACGCACGCATTAAGTCAACGGAAAGAAACAAAATTGGAGCGGATGCTCGCGAGGTCTGCTTTTTACCCGTTGCGCTGAATTCCAGCCGCGTCTCATCGGGGTGCAAGAACGTTTTAAGAATAATCTCGCGCGATACTCCGAATCGATCTCCGTGTCGAGTGAGCCAGCTAAGCAGAAAGTATCTGGAGGCGATTGTTACAAAACCATTGAAAGCGTACACCTGCCGGCTGCTGCCCCGCGGAGCGTTTAAATCAACATTCATCGTACGCTTCATCGTCGGCGGCGACCTATTTCGTTTCATTCACGGCTGCTTTACATACTGCGCGCAAAGGCAGGACATTCTTTTGCCAGCGCCAATCGTCCTCTCGCACACTGGCCGAAGGCAATTAACATTTCAGCGAGTGTGGAAACTCGGTCGATGCTCGACAATAATTACGCGAGCGCGGATAAGAGACGTGCGACATGTGACGCATACACCAGCTGCGAGTTTATGTCGCGGCCGGATCGCGAAGTTTACGTGAACAAGCGCGGAATCAGCAATAGACGGAAACTAAGAGTGAAATCGCGATATCGTGGAAAGCACTTTTAAATGGAATTTATGTGCGTCCGCGGTTACGTGTTACAACGAAAACGGTGGGCAGCAAAAATAATTGCGTCGATAGTCTCGCTGTGCCGCGGTTTGGTCGCTTAATAATTTCACACGCGGAAGCCCTGTTAATGGCCAGCGATAATTACGCGTGCGAATAAAGGGCGCGTAGCGTGCTTCGCGGAAAGTTACACTGACTAATTTGTGGCAGTGATGGGCCGTGAAATCGCTGAAACGCGCGCGAAAATTATGATGGTGCAGATCTAGCGCTTCTTTTTTTCGACGATTTACTTGGATAGAGAAAGAATATAAAGCCCTTCTTCGGTTAGAAAGCCTTGACTGTAGAACTTTATCACAAAAACTCTCGTCACGTTCTCGCGTTTTGCACTGCACCAGAAACGATTTTGTGTGATGAGGTTGGCAAGTTTTTTATGTTTCTCCGAGCATCAAGTGAAGAGCTTTTCGGCTTCAATACGAATTGACTTGGATAACGTAAGAATATTCTGCTCTCTAAAAATGTCTGTGATGTGTTTGATGCGAGCAGTGGCAAATTTACAATGATTATCGCCGCTTCTGCCTTTGTCTTATTGCAGTACTTTGGATTATAGATTACAGCTAGAGAACAAAAGCCACAACCTACGAATAACGTTCTGTCGCTTAAATAATTTAATTAAAAATCCATAACGATTGACTGGAATATTAGAAGTTAAAGATTTTCCATCGATGCACTTAATGTATATCCCGCTTCTGCCATTATTCTCACCACATGTGCCACCAAAAAGGGTCTTATATCCATTCATTATCCAAGTAAATTATAATAAGCTTGAAATTAAACACATTGCCCACTACATTTTGTGGAAAGAAAAATCAATATGTGTTGTACATATTTACAATTTCTGTAGGATACTGTACTGTGTTATTACCGGGCGATAGAGCAGTTAGTATGCACCCTTTTATCTACCTTCTTCGCGTGGTTGCAGTTCCGCATAGAATCTCATTACATTAAGACGTTGTAATATTACTTTTTCGATCACAGCAAATATTCAGTTCACATGTGAAACGTTCGGTGTAGTGCAGACTCCTGCAATTTTTCAGCGATTAGCGCTGTTGCCTTCGATAGTCTGAAGTCGTTCTTCCCGGAACGAAATTCTCAGGTCGAAACAAACTTGCGCCAGAAGTCTGACACGCTCGTATGCACCGCGGCACTTTGGCACGGACCATTACCCGCGGACCCTTCGTTTCTGGAAGGGCGTGTTCTGACAGGGTGCCCAGCACTTATTCACCGGAAAACGACCCCAATCGCAGCAATCGATAACCGTCCTGGCACGAACGCCCCGCAAAATCTAAATCGAATCCTCGACCCGCCGCAAAAACGAAACAAGTTCCGCGAAAGGGTGCCAAGCGAAATGCTTTGGATTGGCACTTCTGCCCGCAGACGATTCCGATGAACGATGTATCCCCGCGAACGCGAGAAGACATTACTGGATAACGCCTTTTTATGGTCGGAATGTGCACTTTATTTGCTAACTCATCATGTTTCGGGACCACGCGGATTTCTACCGTAAGAATATTCTGGTTTTTGTTTTGTGATAAAGGTTTTGCATAGGATAGGATTTTTCGTGCGTTGGTAGTGTTACAGTTTGTCTATAGTAGAACAATGGTAGTTTAGTTACTCGTACCCTGCCCATAGTAAATCAATAATTCATTTCCCTATAGTAAAACAATAGTAATTTAATTTCTCGTGCGGCCGTAGTTTTACCATTTGTCACGTTATCAACAAATAAACTCCATTTCACCCATAAAAAGGCGTATCGCTTCACATACTTCATAAAACTTAAACAAACAGGAAAGATTACTCAATAACCCCTTAAAGGATCGTAAGCGTATGACCGCATGTGAAGCGACCAGGGTCATGGATAAAGCTCCGTACGCCTCATCCATTATCTGATGGGAGCACCTGCACACTGACACGAAGAAATTATCCTGACCCCGAGCTGGTTGTGAAGTCTCGACCATGTGAATCTTTGCGAAGGAGTAGCTGGTTCCGGTGGCGGCTTCCGGCTCTAGCCTAGCAGCCCTTACCACCGTACCTTACCTTTTGACTTCAAGCCTCCCATTCAACCGCCATCGTGCCCAAGCTGTGTGCATATTCCTATCTCTCGCGGCCGTTTAGACGCCTCATGCGTCGGCTCCTATACGTGGTCACGGTTGCTGAACCACGTGTGACCTGGCGCTTCACGTGTGTCTTAATAATATCAGTGCCCTCCGCTCACTCGCACACCGCACCCCACCTTCTCGCCCCCCTCTGCTTCAGCTCTGGCTTAGTTAGCATAGAGAACGATCCGGAGAACAATACCCCGCCGTTTCTTTCCTTTCGAACTCTTTCGCTCGGTCCCCTACTCCGTCACTCGCTACTTCAGCGCTGAGCCATTTTCCCTCTTTCACTCCGGCTGCTCTTACTCCGTCGTGTTCACGGCGACTAATCGCGCGCTACAGGAAAAACGTTCTGCCCTTAATTATTGTACCTTGTACTTCCCGCGTTCCCAATCGGGTAATGCGGATTACCGTCAACTTGATGTCCCATTTTTCAACGGCTGGGCTTTGAGTCCAGTTGCGCGGGCTTACGATGTGCGCCGATGGCAAGGAGCGGGAGTGTGGATAGGGGAAGCAATAGCGAATGTTTTTCTATAAGCACGCGAAATAATTACTGTCTATGTGACAATGAGGGCGGGTATAGGTAGGAGGAGCAATGGCGAATATTTTCATCTAAGCACACAAAACAAAAATGTTGACTGTATGACAATGAGCGCGAGTGTAAATAGGTTAACACTTTGACCGCCATGATGGTCATCGGTGACCGGCGCATGAGATTTTACTGAAAATCCAAAATATTCGGAATGGGTAGCAATAATTATTTTATAAATGCAGTTATTGTTAGAATAGGGATGCGATCCTTTGGTCTCCAATACCTGCACAGTCAAATGCTGTAGTATTTCATAGCATCGCCGTTCTAATACGGCAAAATACCCATGGTGGTCAACGTGTTAAAGAATAGCGAAAGTTTTATCCAGGCGCGCGAAATTAATATTACTGTGGGACAGCAACAAAAAATCGGTGTATGTGATAAAACGGCAGTGCAAAAAATCAGTGAATGTAAGATATGACATTAGTATCTGCCGACTAATTGAATTTACACCTCCGCGGCGTGAGTCATCGTATTTCTGAGGTCATAAAAATCCGCCAAGATCGACGTAATGGCGCCAGACCACGCGGAGACGCCGACTCCCACGTGAAGCAGCTACCGTGTCTGCGATATACGGGCCTCGCTTATTCTTAAGTGCGGATTAATTTATAACTACACCTCAGCAGTCGTCATGGAATAAGGCTGCATGAAGGGTCAGCGCCATATCACGATCACGGCAGCAGAACAACTTTTTTTCTCCGTGCTTGAAATGATCGCAGACAAAAGATTCCCGCCGTCAATCCCAATTTCAATGATAGACGCATTCATTTTATTTATAAATATAGTTATAAATATTCCTCAGTAATACGATTTGGCTCAATACAATATTGAAAACAGGGTCTCTTATATTTTGGAAAATGTAAGTTGATGTGCTAACTATTTTTGGAAATTGAAAAGGGTCTGGCTAAACCCTTGTTAGCGGCGATATTCTCTCGTCTTCTTATCGCACCGCATTACCTTACCAAATTGTCCGGCAATCGTCGACGCCGCATTGACTCGAGAGATCTTACGAAATTACAATCATGATTACTCGTCTCGCGGCGAGTTAATTCCCGGTACTAACGATGCTCAGCGTGAGGATTCCCACGGGAGAGTGTTTCGTACGCGTTCACCCACGTCTGCGAGCCGATTCACACTCATATATCCGTACATTCATTTAGACCGTAGCGAATCGCGCGTGCATTGAATGACGCGTCACAGAAACATCCATTTGCCAAGTTCATCACCGCCCGTCAAGATTTCTATCCGATCCCTACACACTGGAAATTACGAACGCCTCCAATTAGTTTATCAAAATGCAAAGGCGCGGCACGCGTAAATCCTCCTACGCGCATAAACGTACACAGATGATTCCGTCAGTTCGCAGCTATAAATTCGCCGACGTAACCCCCCAGCGGCTAAAAACGGGCGTAATGAGTTAACAAGCGCGAGTTATTCGAGCGCTTTCCACGACAAAAGCAGCGGCCAAAACGGGATTCCCGGCGTGTACCGATTCCGCGCCGAGTCGGCTACCTTACGGGACGACGAAAGAGAAAAGAAGCCTCAGTGGCGCGTTTTACGAGCGTCATCTCCGAGTCTTTCGCCTGCGCGAATTACCGGCGCGAAACGAGCGTTCGCAGCTCGAGGAGGCAGCGAGGAAACCGAGAAGAAACCAAGAGGGCACAAAAGAGAAACGGCGAAGAAAGGCCCCGAGGAATCATTGTCATTAGTAGCGCGCGCGGTAGGAAAACATTTCTGGAGACATCTGCAATTTTCTCTGGCAGCGTTTATTCGACGGGTTTCAGAGGCGCTGAGCGTTCCTTAACTCGTAAGCTGGAAGCCGCGAATTAGGAGCCATTCGAGTGTGCAGAAAGCTCGTTCTGCGACGGAACTACCTATCGCGCGCACGATATAATAGTCGCAGTTTGTGGAATTGCGGATCGGCGAGGCATTGTTTAGACTAGACGGATCTATGTATAAATTGGCCGGCAGGGGCGATAGATTATCGGGGGACGCGGTAACAATGGATCCCGCGTGCGGAATGGGCACTTCTGAGGGCGCTGCTTAATAAGTGAAACAGAAATGAAATCGGATAGATATGCGACTCCGATAATAACGAGTATCGGCGGCGATCTCGCGAAACGACGGTTGTTGGCGAAGATTTTTTTGCTTGCGCAAACTCAGCGAGTTTGTAAATCAGGGGCTATGGTGAGCACACTGTGCTTCCTGCATCTGTTAATATGGTGCTGTATGTTATTATGCGATAACAACAGGATCAGACGATACGTACAATTGCTCGTGATATACGATATTATGATTTTGGTTAATATCGGATTTATTTTAGCGTTGTGTATGACACTGTTAGTAGTAGATTTCAACTTTTCCAAATTTTTGGCCAACATTTTACGACTCTAATTTTTTGAATTAAGTACAAGTTATAATAAGATATTTAATTTTCCATCATAGTTGCCACAAACTTAATAGTTCCACCGCGTCATTTCATATTTATAATTTTGTTACGAAACGATACTAGTTTTTCATAATGTGATCAATAATTATTACAGTCCGTTTTATGATATTATAGGATTTGAAAAGGACCGAAATATATTACGGTCGGAAGGAAAAATTAGAATAAATTTCTTTCTACCTATTCATATAATGGCCATCATCGCATTCAAACATGAACCATGGACGTAAATTCAATCAATTACTGCACAAACTTCATTTGAGCGCACGGAAGAAAAAAATATTGCTCGGCATGCGTGTCGTCGCTCACATATTCCCGGCACACAGACCTGCACGCTGAAGAACGAGTTGCGCGTGAAAAGACGATCGACAAAATTACAGACGTGCACCAGAAACCGTAATCCTAATTGCCGAGGACGCTAATCCCGTGAAGGAAATTCCGCGTATAAGAGCATTCGCGCGGGCAAGGGTAGCGGCGGGCAAAGCTTGCAGCCGATTCGCGGCGGAAGTATCATCCTAGCCGTTTTCTACACGCGTAGCGCAAGTAGGAAACGGTTCGTAACTTAGGAATGCATCGAATGGTCAAGCAAGAACCGCAAGAGCGGACAAGCAGCAGCTATCAGCAGCTGTTAACCGCTGGTTCTACCTTATTCCACTTTTCTCTTTTCACCGTGGCCTCCACCTCGACTAGCCCCTATCACTGGACCGCGCCCTGCTTCGTGTTCCGCAGAAAATACCGCGAGAATACCTCGGCGTCATGCATCGAGAACAGACGGCTAGGCTTTAATCGTCGGTCATTGAAGTAAGCTTTCAATTTTCACCCGCTGCAGCCGTGAATTACTAATTCGTACAATTCACTATGCAAACAACATTATCGGAGCAATGAATGAAAAGTTCGAGCCGTCGGTGAGATGGAAACGCAAACAATTCCTTTGTCTAGTATCATTGTCTGAGATAAACGCGTGTCGACGCACGTGCTTAATACCGGGTTGAAAGAAAAAATTAAATGTCTAAGTAGTTTTCATGGTATGAAAGCAACTGAAATACTGAGATGCGTTTCTCTTCTGATACTTATTGTTTTTCACCATTACGAGGTTTCAATATTAATGCGGAAATAAGTACATTACCAGGTATGCCGTGCCAACCACTGCTGACTTGAGATATTGGGTTCACAGTATCTCCGATGCATCGTACTTACTTTTAACGATTGCTTCGCAAAAACTTCTTGATTACATTGATATTTATTTCCGAAGCAACGCTTTCGTGTGTGAAGCCGATTTACGAGGATTAATATTCGATTTATGATCACGTAAAAATAACGCGCAGTTGTGGAGATAGATACACCATAAAAAACTTCAAGATTAGAAGGCTTAGGAACACATTAATTTGAATGCGTATGTCTCCTCAAATGTAATAGACGACACTAATAATAAGATCGAAATGTAACAGATTCTGTTATTTTCGTGGAGAAGATCGAAATACGTAAAAATTTGTCTCATAAACCCAGCGTTGAAGAGATGTTCATTGACTCACGGTTCGTGAGACTTTGTGTAACGAGATGATATGCTTCGTTAAGGCATATCAATGTCAGCCGGTCATGCGTGGGCGTGCGTCAATTCTCATAGCAACCCGCATGCGTTGCATTATGCGTTAACTAAACTTCCATCGATAGTCGATAGTGTTAATTGGAGACCGGTTCCGTGCGTTAGCTATTGTCATTTCGAATGAGATCTGACCTCGACACATATCGCCGTGCCCGTACACTCCGTTACACTGTCGCTCTGTCGCGCTATTATTTACGAGCGCGGTTTGCCGTGAAACTAGTTCGCGGCACGACACCGTGGAAACTTATGGCAAATTACGGGAAACTGCGATAAACACTTATGACGATAAAAAACGTCGAAACGTGAAACCGGCCAATTTGAATGTGGAGTAACTGTGAGCTGGTAGAGAAGGCTAGACAAATTGGTTATGGGTAATGGCGATGACTGTTCCGAGAATATGAGACGAGTGAGACAATTCTTAGCCCACTAAAACGAGGAGGCATCTGTCTCGCGAGAAAGGTTCCACCAGGAATCGTCGGAGCGTCTAGCGAGCGTTAGATTTCACAGGCTGATCGTCGGGCAGAGGAGCCGTCGAAGCAAAAAGATAGGAAATTAGATAGATCCTTCCGCGGCCAGTTGAATTAGACTGGCAGACCATGCGTGAGTTGTGACCTACAAGGACCGAAGATCTGCACTATCGAATTACGCGACTGTCTCAGTACGTTTCGTCGTATCGGGGAGAAGAACTGTTACCTATTTCGAAAAGTAGCGGCTGAATTAGAAATTGAAAAATTTACACTTGATTGCAGATCCAATCTTTTTTATGATGCTAATCATTTTACACCTATTTTGGTTGAATGATTTAATTTTATCCTGTAGGATAAATGGTTCAAGACATATCAACCACCTATTCAAGAGCACCATGGATGTTTTACAAGTTTCCTTCGGAAGATACCGATCCTCCAGTTTACTTTGTCTACTGGTAGATAAGTTGATAAACTAAATATAGACAAGTAGACAAACAAACTTCTCAACTGGCAGTCAACGTAGACAAAGTAAACCAGAGTTTCTTCTGGAGGTAACTTATGAAAAAATCATAGTGCTTCTGCAGACGTCGACCATGAGCCCCAAAACACGTAGAGCCCCTACAGAATAAACCCTTCAACCAAAACAGCCAGACCCATAATTAACATTAGAAATCTATCCTCAACACTCAGTTCCGTGCACATCTCGGCAGCTTTCATTTTTCCGATCTCCCACGCCAGCTAAATGTCCACGATGAAAGATGTAAATCACGCCAAAGACCAAAGGTTAAATTATGCGCTAACGAACAAATTCCCAGAACAAAGAGGCCTAAGTGGCACGACGACAGAGCGCGAGCGATCCGATAAATCTTCGCAGCAATAAAGCGCGCGGCGAGCGTTGTAGCGGATAGAAAAATGAAATGTTGCCGTTCATTTACGCGGTGCGTAGGCGTCTCGGGCGTGCATACACGGGCGTCGTTTGAGGGTGTGTGAGGAAGTGTGCGTGTCCAGGGGGGACGCAACACGCATGCACGTGCGAACTCGCGATCGAACGCACGCACGTTTCTCAGTCTCGCATCGTGGAGTTTTCCCACACGTGGGTTCGTAGACGAGTCACGGCCTCCTTGTCAGGTCTTCTTCTGGGTTGACTTCACTCCTTAGTCGCCGTAACCCCCTTCCATCGTTATTCTTATGCCTCTGCTGCCGCCGCAATGCCCGCCGCCTCCCGCTACGAGCTCGACTACTATCGTTTTTTCATATTTCTTTCTTCCTCGCTGCTTCTGTGCCGTTACGCAATTTGCGGTCATTGCTTCGATCCGGCGTTACGTATTTTACGATGCGTGCGGCGCGCCTGACATTGTACGCGCGATGCCACCCTTCATTTTTCCGTGCGCGATACTCACTTTTCTCATGTAGCATTGTTTGCAGAGGACTTTTTTCATACGTTCGCGGACTGACATGAGCGACGATGTGCGTTTGATGAGTTTAATACGTTTATGGTAATTTACCATCCCTCGATGCCCTGATTTTCCTCGATATATAAATGAATGTGTTTATTTGTTCACGTTTGCTACTAATATTTGATTTTATAAACAACTGATGTTAATCAAAATTCTCTTGACAATTCGCGTGACTACATTAGAACGTGAACGACATGCTTCAACATTAAATGCGCTCGCAATGATTTCAATGAAACAAAATGTCTTCTACACTCACGCAAATGTCAAGGAAAAAGTTTTTGTCCTTTCCGCCTGCAACCACAGAAGAAGAGTGAATTTCGGGTTTAACTAATTTTCATTAATACCAAGTTATATCATTCTATTAACCGCACGCAATATTTTTCCTGTTCATATTTCTTACTTTCCACCATAATTTGAATATTTTACCCGAACGCGTGTACACTGCAGTACACACATTTTTCGACAGTTGCAGCACCCCCACAATTTAGCCACGAGCCGCCATCGGTCCCATGCACTTATTTCACCGAGCTAATTCTCGATGGGCGAGGCGTAATCGCGGGATCTTAAAATCAGTATGAGGGAACGTGGGGAGGAAGTTCCCTTTCATTCTCGAAGGAAAGAGGAAAGAAAGAAACGGTTCGCCTTCTGCACTGGCTTCCGGTTCCTCGCCGGTGGCAGACATCACCTGGCCCTGGATGAGTCAGAGAAGTTACTCTTCCCAGACACCTGCTGCTTGGGCGAACCGAATTGCGTAGCAGGTTCCGCCCGCCATTAGCCATGCACGCGTGTGTTCTTCGCTCGAGGGGTCGAGGGAAGAAGTCGCCGTGCTGATCCGCGCTCTTCCACCATTGTCCCCGAAACGACTCCCGGATTCATGGGCCAGCGACTTGTGACATCACAGGACCCTCGGCGACCCTCCGGGCACACCCGTGATTCGCTGTTCGACACGGCAACGTCGTCGTTCGAAGGCGGGGTCAAGGAATTACGCATTTCTTTTATTGCGGCGAGAGCTAGTAATTGTAAACGCCGTCTATTTTTGCTGTGGACGACTTTCGCGGAATGTGAGCGCGGTAATTTGTGGCGAGCACGCAGGTGGGTATATAATTCAGGGATAATCGTGTTCGCTAATGACAACTGCTGTTGTACAAATAATGTAGGGTATAAGTGGCTGGAACGATAAGTGACACGGAAAGCGCGACGCAAGGAGTTCATATTGATGAGAGACATGCGATCGCAGTGGAAGGATGCAGTAAAAATGTCGCGCTAGATAGAGTGGCGGTCGTCGTTAAGTCGACACCCACGAAAACAAACATCTGCGATGCGTGAAAATGGCAGCTGTTTACAGATAGCACGCGCAACGTTCTGCCTCTATCCCTGACTGCCAATCGCAGAACTAATCCTGCGGGAGGATCGGATCAGGTGCAGATCGGTCGCGTGCTGCCGGCTGGAAGGCACGTTTCTCCTTTTTTATGCCTTCGACTCTGGCGCCCACCATTATTATACGTAAAGCCACAATGTTGGCCCCGTCATAACTACCGCCTTACAAAAAATATTGTCGGGCCGCAACGCGGCGACTGCTTTTCTTACGACAAATAGGATCCCTTTCTTACGCATGAATGCGGAATGAAATACCGTATACAGTTACAGTTGCGATACTGAGCAGAGCCCGTCGAAGAAATGAAGAGGCCGTAGACGAACCAGTTGGCGGCGAACAGTGATGATCACTGTCAAAAATGAAAGGAAACATATCTCTGAGGTTGTCTTGAAATCGTATCTGTTTTTACAGACGTGGGTTGAGTGACGCCAATCATGGTAACCGAGCATCAGCGACATTGCACGCCGCTAGACGGGGACGACGCAGAACAACCGAAAAAGGTCAGGAGGGTGTGGGTGCCGGGCGACTGACGAAATCGGAGGAAGTACATAAACGGAACTGTATACGGCAAAATCGACCGTGGAGAGGATCGACCGCCCCCAAGTACAGAGGATGACTCACGCTCAAGACGGCGTAGTGTCCTTTGTATCAGAAGAAAAAATTAAAATCGGACCGACCATAGACATAAACGGCGACGATACAGGGTAACGTTACCCGTGTTTGATTATGTCAGTAGCACGCGAGTTACTTGTAGCACAGGTGCGGAAAGTGTCGGTTGTCCTTCCGCACCCTTTTACGTCCCGACGTCAATTAGAATAGGAAACTCATTTAGTCGGTTCATACTAATTACGCGGCCGCTGGGTGGAGTGCCCTGTGCATTTCGGATTAATGCCAGGTCGAGTGGGAGTTTCGATAACGCGTAGGTGCATACAAAGTGGCCCTTTTTCTACATAATTACGCAGCGTAGCGTATGTGAGAACCGCAGGCACCATCTTCCTCGTGAGAGTCCCGAGACGGAACAACCTTGAACCTCGGCGACTCGAGTGCAGGAAGACAAGTTACGAGAACGATATCGCGCCCGCCAGTGACTCTTTCTGTCGTAAATCATCAGTTACGTTTGAATCTGAGTCCGGACACCCTGATCCGAGAGTAAATCAAACGTTTATCGCATCCGGAATTACGCGCAGATTTATGCCACGCATATATGCGACGCCGCGACACGTTGACGGACGCGTATGGGGTCTTTCCGAATGGCATTTAAAATGCAGAATGCATCGCGGATCGGTAGTAGTAAATATTGTCAAGGAAAGACTTATCAAAGCGCACGGAACGGTAGGCAAACAGTAAAGACGAGAACAATGTCGCGCGTTTAATTGCATGCGTTATATCAGATGATAGAAAACCCGACCGAAACACTAGACAAAAGATGAGTATCTTTCTTGTGGAAATTTGTGAAATAGCAATAGTGTTCGTACAATCTATACGCAATTTTAATCAGCTGGCTGTTACGACTCTGGTGAAAAGTGTGTAGATAAAATGTGTCGCAGAAAGTAAGCGATAATGAGTATTTTTGTCACAGACTATGTGTGACTGTTGTAATATAGAATTAAATTATAATGCAATGGCTATTTTATCTTTTAATTGTATTACGTACAGGACTTTTGCGCAACTGTCCTGTGTTATTTGTTAAAGTTTGTTAAAGAGTCTTATTATAATAAATGGATGCACCAAAGACGTACGCGGAGTAAAAATGGTTGAATTCGCAATCAACTTAATCGAATTATATCAGAAGGTAGGGAGTGCACCGCAGACGGGCGCATAAGTAGTGTGCGGACTAATTTTAGGTCGTGGTTAAATGGGGACAGGCTTTATATAGAATAACAGTGGGGACCACCGTGACGCTTAATTGTTAGCGGAAGTACGGATTGTATCGACAGGTTGCCAGCAACATCCTGACAGGTGTTAGTGACATAATGACGGTCTTACGCTCGCTCCGTCATTACCGCCGACTAAATGCAGACACTGCATTATTCGGCCGCCAGTGAGTCACCCCACTTTTCTGCCAGACCGGGCCACCTCAATAATCAACGGGGGCGCGAACCAATTCAGCAATTAAGACAAAAACGGAAAAGCGGTCGTAACTTTCTTTCGACGCGAAATAATTACCTGGACGTTTTTTCGCGTAGACTCGCAATTAACACTAAGTGCGGCGCGGTCGGGAGTATCTCTAAATACTCATTTATCTCTCGTCTCACGCTCGTCGTAAAAAGCCGAGTACTCTACGCGCGCGGAAAGATTCTCGGAGCGCGAACGAATAACCTAATCTCTACCTGGAAAGTTCCTGAAGACTCGTGCTTCGACGAAATATTATCTTCCGGAGCAGCGACAAATATGCACGCCTCACGATATTCTCGGCGAGATAAGGTGTAAGACAAATCGAGGCGTCAGTTGCCACGGTTTTAGCTCAAAAGATAAAACCGTTCCACTCTTCGTGACGGATAACTTTGAAGGGTTGACACGTTAAGCGCGGCGCCGAGTTTAGGTGCTATTATACAAAAAATGCATTTACGTATAAACGAAAGGCAACGAGGAGAAAATTTCACCTTTGCTTAACACGTTGACTGCCACGGTGGTCACCGGTGACCGGCGCAAAAGATTTGACTGAAAATGCAAAAAATTCGCAATGAAACCTATTTGCAATCTTGTAACAGCAATTGATATTGAAAAGGTGCTTCAATACTTTGGCTTCTAACTACTCTGCGTTGTCTATATTTTGCACAATTTAATTATACTCTGCGGTATTTCATCGCATCGCGGTTCTAACGTAGCAAAATACGCTTGGCAGTCAATGTGTTAACACATTGACTGCCAAGCGTATTTTGCCGTATTAGAACGGCGATGCCATGAAATACTACGGCGTTTGACTGAATTATGCAAAATGTAAATAATGTGCAAGTATTGAAGACCAAAGAATCGCATTACTATTCTAACAATAACTGCATTTATAAAATAATTATTACTACCCATTGCAAATATTTTCGATCTTCAGTCAAATCTGTTGCGCCGCTCATCGGTGACCCCCACGGTAGCCAACGTGGTAAAATGCTTAAATAAAACCCATACAAAAAAATATAAATAAATATTTTAATATCATATGATGCACCAAGTATCATTTCTCAAAGCTGAAACTGTCGCCTAAATGGAAAGTTTAGTGTCCCCAGGAACCGATGACGCACTTAACACGGTAAACGCGATGAAACACGACGTGTCGACTGTTTCGATGGGTAATGATATCGACTATCGTCCGAGAGTTACGTTATAAGAGAAACTTACTACGCATCATTTAAAGGCGCTCTAACGAAAACAAGAAACAGCCGAGGAGTCTGGACCGTTATGTTCCGACGCCGTAATGGCCGGGCGAAACGAGTTTTCGTATCGTTAATTCGTTCGTCACCACGGGCACCGTGGTACGAGCAATAAAACTTCGGGGTACAAACCCTCCGGCGATACACTCCTGGGCTTCATTAATCCGCTCCGTAAATTTAAGATTCGATTAAATTTCGGCTCGCCGCCGCGTCGACGCGCAAGGAGTTCAATTTGTTGAAGGCGATTAGTCCCTTATTATATGATCGAGTGTAGCGAAAGGTGGTAGTTGAGGCGAATTAATCTTGCGAAAAATATTCACTCGGAAACTAAACGCTCCGCTTTCTATATAAACGAATAACGCTCGCCTTTCACCGGTAGCGTCGACGTTTAATACTGGTCTAACGCATTTCTCTTCGACTGCAGTGAGAACTGAACACACTGCGGAATATTACTAATGACCGAGTAGGACAGCGAGGTACGTTAACCGCGCAGTCCTCCGTTCGTTTTCTATTCGTAACACGATACACAGCCGTTACCACACCCTGAGTGCGTACGTGGTTTACGCGCAAAACACTTGTTTTACGTGTCACGTAAGGCACTACGTGGATACGCGTGCCTCATTCTAACAAACAACAGGGGAGTCCTCGACCGACTGCTGGAATGCTCGTACTGGTAAATCGAAATTTTTCGACGTCACTCGTCGCCGTATCTTGTCACGCCATAATGTTGCCAAAACATTCGAGTTCGCGTGAAATTACGTTCGCGCGTGACCTCCGAAAACTTGAACGACAGTTCTTTAGCCAGTTAGCTGCTTTTGCTGAGTATATTCGTCGTAGTTCGAAATACTGTAATGTCTTCGTGGTGAGTGTACTTGGAACTGAGTATACTTTGTATCGGTTTCACCGCCAAATATTCCAAACATCTTAAAAGTTGTGACTATATATTGGTTTTCGCTAAAATTACAATTTTTCGACAGCAATTTGTGACTTCTTTTTACACATGACGGGGAAATTCGTCACAGCACAAAATGTTGCCATTGCTTTATAACGCGTATACTCATCATGTGTGAAAAATGGTTACAAGTTATTTAAAGTTCAATTTTAGTGAAAAATGAAATGTATTTGTGAACTTGAAGGTATACTGAATATTTGGAGACCAATACGAAATAAAATGAGTAAATAAAAAAATATAAATAATTATTATAAAAAAATGTATATAGTCATACATTGCAATAAGACCCTTTAACATACCTTAACAATCAACTTTAACTGAAATAAATCACTTTTTCACATATTCATCAGATATATTACAATTTAATCCTATGTTTTAAAAGCCACACGTACTCTGTGACAAGAACACTCGTCATCACTTACTTTTTGCCACACATCTTAGCTACACGCTTTGTACAGCAGTCGGAGTAGCTAACTGGTTAATCTCGAGCGTGATTTGTCGACGTTTCGTAAAGTATCGATTGTACGCGAAGCGCGACTGACCTTTTGACGTGATTTTCGGGAGGCGACGAATAATGGACAAGAATTGCGGAAGTACCGTGACTAAGAGCCGACCCGCGGGCCATCGGTTAAACTTATGGAAATCGAACTGTCTCCGGCGAGCAAGGAGAAAAAATATTGCGAAGATGGTGGAGCACAAAAGAGATGAACGTCCCGTGGGATCGGGTTTAACGAGATTCTCCACGTGTTCCGTCACTTAGCGGACATGAATATTTACGTCTGCCTCCGAGGCTTCCAACGGATAAGAGTACCGAAAAAATCGAACGTATCTTGTTGCCAGTAATTTCGCGACTGGCGTAAGTTTTCGGGAGAAAGCTCGGAACGTTGAGAGACGATGTGCGTAATTTCAACCTTATTATAATTCACTCGTATAATGAAGAAATCTCGACGGTGGCGAGTTTCGCAAAATTGCACTCTGCTGTCGCTAGTTTTATCATCTCTGGTAATGGCCCTGTTCACAGCTATGCGCGGATTTAATTTGTTCCCTTCAGGTACGCCGGTAATACCTGTCTCTGTATAAGCCCGGGGAGGTATTCGCGGTGATTAAGTTTTAGGAAAGCGTCGAGTGCATTCACATCAAGATTTGCTAGAATAACGAAGTACGTCTATTTTATCCTAATTCTGCCGATTTTAGTTTTTCTAATAACATGAACGAGTTTGAATACTAACCACATCAATCCCGGAACCTAATTTGCGGGTGATACAACGTAGTACTCTATCGATTCTTGTAATAGCAGTGTTCACAGAACACGACACGTGTAATATATAATACGTAAACGATTGCAAGTCGTAAAGCGTTCTTTCAAATCCTATAAAAACATCGTACTATCCAGAAGCTGTAAACATCGGAATTCGTTAAAATTGTAAAACGATTGATAAACCGCCGCTCTCTGCATACGCTCCTGGATCGAACTAGTTGAACAGCAAAGCATACTGGGTTGCATACTCGAAGGTGCTGCCTGGCCTTGAAGTCTCGCTGGACTCAACACATATAAAACCACACGCTCTCCAGGCCAACAATCATGCGAAACCACTTCGGAAAGCGCTTTTAACAAATTTGTACAGGATTTTCTACTCACTTGCACTGCGCTGTTGAGAAAGCAATTATTCTGCCCGGGTCCGTTGAGAAGACCTTTCGTACTCGTGAAGCTAACGTTGTGGTCCCTGTGCGGGGTCTTTTGAGAAGCCTTTCCCTCATTTTGATCGCCATGGCACTGCGACGATTGCATGTAGCCAGCATAATCCACAGTATCCTGGGATGCAGCCTGCTGCTGTAAGCCCATCATAGATGCCATCCCGGATCAACTACGTCGAGGTCATCTGAAAAAAAATGAGGCAATGTGTCAGAAAAATGAATTTCAACGTTATCTGGCACTTAGGGGCTAAACAATTTTGAGAAATATTGTTCGAACGACATCAATCATTTTTATGTGATAGAACAATACATAATAATATAATGTGTAATATGTGATAATGCATTTCATCGGAAACAGGCACAAAAATGATTAACGTTAGCAAAAATAAATTGAATTTGCAATCAAGTTAATCCAAGGAATATGAATAATTGGGTGAGTATTCCGAGGAAGAAACTGGTTAGAAATTAGCTTGCCATCAAGCACTATTTCACGGTACAGCGTTCTGATAATGAATTATGAACGATAATTGTTTCGAAACACCCCCAACGACGCTTGCACGTCGGAATTACAAAAATAAAACAACGCGTCCCTTGATAATCGTAATGAAACACGCAATTTCCTGTTTCAATTAATCTGTGTCAACAGATTTCCTTTCCATCTTCGGTAGCCAGCGTACATTCGCTATTTCTCGCGGAAATGGCCGTTGGTTCCACCGGGAAGGTGCAGTAAGCACGAAGAAGGTGCCGGCTCAATTATTCACTGTCGTAGAAAATCTCGAATCGAACACCGTCGTTTCTTATCAGCCGTAATCGAACATACGTTTGAATTACCGGTCACACGCGAGTTGATCCGTAACCGTCCTACTTTTACACCGACTATATCGACATCCTATCCGCAATTGACAATCAGGCTAAAGCCGGTTGCAAATCCTGCTGATCATTCGATTAACGTATACGTCAATTTTTTCCGATCCGCTCATTTGTGGAAATTGCTCCGCAATTAAACCTTAGCACTCGTTAAGTCTCACGCTAATGAGTCTCGAATAAAGTATGCTCCGCGTCGTAAACGCTGAGGTTATGGACTAAGAACTCGCAATGGGAGGACCAGAAACATGGGCCACTGATCTCTTTCATATTTTGCACAGACCTTCTTAAGTCCAAAATATTGGACGTTTTTTTTGCCAAAAGCGACAGCACTCGCCCATTTTCGAAGAAATCAATGTCAGCATTTTTAATTAATTTTACAAATACCAAAGGTTTAAAGAATATGTACGCAAGAACAAAAAAGTATTAGAATGAACAAAAATAATGTCATACGAGATTCGAAGTGTGATGTCGGGGGCTTGTATGCAATTACTTTACTCACTCAGCAACCGAGTTTCAATTAAAATTATCGTATATTCGAAGGTACTTCGACATGTATACTTTCCGTAAAATATTTTTTACATGCAACATAAAAACATACGTATATATTAATTTTCCATTTTGAACAGGTCTGCGAAATTAGAATACGGTCGGAATACGTTGATCTTTACCTCGATATTTTCCAAAAACGAGGCAGTGTTGCTACTTTTGGCAAAAGCGTGTCCGATATGCTCCGGTAAAGTAACTCTATAATGTTTGGAAAGAAAAACGGTGACCCACACTTCTGTGCCGAGTCTCGTCAGACTCGCAGAGCGTTTCGTTCGATGCGCCGAACACTGCATAAGCCGCGATCGAAGATTTTACGATTAAAAAAGAGAACGTTATTACGTCCCGGAAAGCTTAACACGCCACGCACGGCGGTACACTCACCGACGAAAGCATTACTTCGAGAAGTGCGTCGAGTAAGTGGATTCACGGCGGCTCGTAAAGCCGGGCAAGAGAGCCTGGAAGAATGATCGAAAGATCACTCTTTCGGAAGAGACTTCGCGTACATGCAGAATCTTGACGCCGCGCACTTTACGTCCTTGCCATAATCATAAAAAAATATGAGAGCCGCGATAATCGTACCATCCGCGGTGATGTAAGGCGAGGGGGAGAATTTAATGATGTCGCCGGTCCGTGGAAACCGCTGTGTGAAAATGTGGGAAAAACGCGAAAGTTCGCGTTTTATCGTAATTTCGTTATTTAAATTACCGGCTGCGCGGCGGACGTTTAGTTCGTTCGTGTCGTTTGCGTCACGGTTCTCGTTACAACGCGTTGTTATTAATTAGAAATGCTGTAGGCACTTTTAGTTCGGCGATTTGTTGCGTTACTTTGGAATTCAATATATTAGTGCAGTATCTTCACTGAATGTTAGATGATGTGTTTAAATTTCATCTTATTACAATATAGTTAAGTAGTTATAGATTGTAAAGGTGTATTTTGTTTGAGCACGTTGACCATACAAGTTTAATACTGTAACTCAAGATGTTTCCAGATCTCTAAAGGAGTGGATAGTAATTATGTCAATTACTCTTCCATGTCAGCACTCGGTATATCACTTTTACTGATATGGAAATGCACTTTCAAATGTCACAATGTAATTTCCAGATTAATCACTTCCAAACTCACAATCTTGTTTCCGAATTTGTAATTTCCAAATTTACAATGTTGTTTCCAAGTTATTAGAATCCAGATTCACAGTCTCATTTCCAAATTAGTGAAAGTGTACATAGTGCAAGAATGAAAAAATGGTTGACATAATTACCATCCGCAAGTTCAAATATTTATATAGTACATATTTTTTAAACAAATAACTTTGCAGCACACATCTGATTTTCGTAGACACCCAAACAGAAGGCACCAATGGCCCAAAAACAGTTCGAGTTACAGTAATGAAGTTCAATAATCTAGGCTTTCAAGTTCAATATTCTAGACTTCCAACCATAAAAAAAGGGCTTTATATTCCTTAAACATTTAAATATCTTCGCTAAATGTCGTGCACTGTTAATGTGTATAAATTAATAGACTGAGAACGAATACACAAATAAATGAGAATTCGTTCCGTGAATGAGAATAGGTTGATCAAACTATCGATTACTCTGCAAACGATTGGTGTCAGCTGTTGGCGACGATACGTGGAAGTCGTCGATTCACCGAATCGATAAATATCGAATTGGAATTCAAGCACGTTCCTCGCCGATTCTCGACCTCGATCGCCAGACACGCTCCAAGGAAAACAGCATTGCGCGTTCATTTTTCTAATTGCTCCTGCGGAACGCAACGAAAAGACGAGGCCGCGTGCTTTCGTTCAAGGTAGCGTTCTTCACTATCGAGATACTCCCGATCATCATAACCTGACTGCAAACATCGAAAGCAACCGCTTTCGTTCGACGTTACAGTTCACTTCCTACTTGGAACAATATTTCCTCTCATGAAACAGCGTTTATGCTCCAATAAATCTCTACACACTGTAGACCACGTGATTCGAGTAATTTACTTATGAGAAACTCATGCTGATCGATATGCGACGCTATGGTAAAGTACTTAATAGTACTATTGTAATATTATTTGCTTCCTAATATTTCATGCAGCATCATTAACTTACAATCGCTTTCCGAATAATTGCGAATAAAAATTTTGACAACGATTCGCTCGATCAATTAATTGTAGATTACCGTCAAGCATTCTGGGTTGGTTCGTACTACTGCGCGAGGGAGGAATTTATTCTAAATTGGACTCATGCGATAGAATCATAGACACTGTTTTCCAGCAGCATCACTAACTTACAAGCCCTTTCCGAATAATTGCGAATAAAAATTTTGACAACAATTCGCTCGATCAATTAATTGTAGATTACCGTCAAGCATTCTGGGTTGATTCGTACTACTGCGCGAGGGAGGAATTTGTTATAAATTAGACTCATGCGAAAGAATGATAGACCCTGTTTCCTAGCAGCATCACTAACTTACAACCACTTTCCGAATAATTGTTAAATAAAAATGTTGACAACGATTTGCCCGATCAATTAACTACAGATTAACGTCAAGCTTCTAGGTTGATTCGTACTACTGTGCGAGGGAGGAATTTATTCTAAATTGGACTCATGCGAAAGAATTATAGACCCCGTTTCCTAGCAGCATCACTAACTTGCAACCACTTTTCGAATGATCGTTGAATAAAAATGTTAACAACGATTTGCTCGAACAATTAACTGTAGATTATCGTCGAGCATTCTGGGTGGATTCGTACTGCGGTGCTAGAGAGGAATTCGTTGAATTCCAGTTTAGACGCCGGCAGAGACCTTCCTCAGGAAATGAGAGTTGCTTGAAGGGGCTGAATGTGGCGGGAGACGCTGGAATGCTGGAAAAAGGAAAGCGGAAAACTGTGCGGGGAGAGGATGAGAATGCCGGAGGAAAACGGCGCGAATGACAAGGCGTTAAAAGCGACAAAGTGAATGAGGAGAAGAAAAAGTTTGACGTACTATGATGTCCTAAGTGGTTGGGGTAGACATGGATCATTTTCAATTGTTACAGTCAATTGTTTCACCGGTAAGAGTAACCGAACCTGAGTGCCCTAGTTCAAGAGGTAATGTTAATAACTTTCGTGCCTGTTTTGGCTGAATAGCTTTAACTTATTCTGTAGGAGTTCTGTATGTTTCGAGGCCCATTGGCCTCCCCTTCAGGAGCACTATAGATTTTGCACAAGTTTCCTCTGGAAGATACTCACCCTCTGATTTACTTCATCTATTTTGTCTAACAGTAGACAACTGCCTGCTTTGCGTACTTGTCTAGGTTTAGTTTGTCAACCTGTCTACCAGTCGACAAAGTAAATCACAGGAAGAGTATCTTCCGGGGCAAATTTGTGAAAAATTCACAGTGTCAGTAGATTCTAAGGACAGTTCTAAATACCATGTAACATAAAAACACACTACCTGTAGAATGAAGCTAGACTTATTTATACGATAGTCTCCTGTAGAGAAGGCCAATGGGCCTCGACACATATACAACTCCTATTAAATAAATCGAAACAAGCACAAAAATTAATAACATCGCTCAAAAAGGTTACATTTGCAATCAAGTTAATCCAGCATTTCAATAGACTTCGAAAGACAATTTATGCACACGCGTTGCAGTCAATGAGAATCGTTCACTGCGAGTGAACGACGTTAATTTAGAGGAGGGAAGAAAAGTGGTCGAGTCCGTGCTCGAGAGCCAAGCCTGGCGCCACTAACAGCGTCTTTGTTTTTAGCAATAACAGCAGCCTACTGGAGGGAGAAGAAGCTGAGGTGGTGCGATAAAAGTCGCCCTGCCGTTAACTCGGAAAATTGCCGAGTACATTTTCGTTACGGCTCATCGCATTTTACGCGGCAATGCAGAACGTTAATTATTCGTATGCCTGTTTTTATTGATTATTCTTATTTTATTGTGTAAGTGTTCTACATGTTTTAAGGCCCTTTTCATAAGATTATACTCTAATACGTCTATGCTAATACTATTATTCAAATGTACACGGACGATAGAATTAAGATTGAATTTGCAATCAAGTTAACATTTTACCGACCGCTATTGAGTGAAGATACCACTCACTAACGACCGACTCTGTTTTGGATATCGCGCAGGAATTGTGTATGTGCCTATTTGTAAAGCTTTATAACTGAAAAATACTGAATGTGTTGTTGAGAATCCTTTGGTTTCAAAGCAGTGTAATTTTATTGTCATTTAGAATTGTCATAATATCATCTGATATTTATTTTATCTAATATAACCGTTGACCATTGAAAAGCCGATTAATCGGCTAACGGTCGTTAAAGTGTTAATATAAAATACGAAACGTTTCGTGCACAATAAAAATGGTCGTTTTAAAAAAACACGGTGGCAACAATTTCGCAATGAACTTGCAACAGATGTCAGGTCGTGATACGGCTCTAATGTCAACGTTCTAATTGTTTTCACGACAGCGGCCGGCGAATCTGTGCAAACCAGGAGGCTGGAATGTAAGTGACAGTAACGGGTAATCTTGGGGAGCCCTTTTACAGGCATCGTCACTCTGGACCAATGCCGGATTAAGGCTTAACGACGCCGAGAGCCGCGGCCATTAAGACGACCCATAAATGGAAAAAAGTCCGGCGCGTGGGATTTATCGCGACGATGGTAATTCTTACGCGAAACTGCCCGTAAATTGCTTCGCTCGCGCGTAAATGCACTATCGCCCCGTGAATGTTCACGCGCGGTAGCGTGGCAAAGAGAAGAACAAGACCAGCTTTCCTCAGACGCTCCTACGGAACAAATGAATTACACGCGCTGATGTTGATAAATATTCGACGGCGATGAGTTCGAGAAAATCATTTTTTGCCTTGCAGGATTGTAATTAAAAAGAAATTCGGTAATGAGGGAATGTGTAAAAGCTGTTTGCGGTTGAAAATATAATTTTAGGATTTTATTGTTAAGATTCCCGGCATATTTTGTGACCGTTGGTGCCTCCGGCTTGGGAGTGGATAAAAATTGTGTTAATTACTCTTCCGTCTGAGTAGTTGGGACATCAATAGTAATCTTGCAAATTACATGTTGTGTATACACGTTTATGCACAAAGCCATGGGAGGACTTTATAAAGAGAAGTTGCAAAAATATATAGAGAAGAATAAGTCCAGATTTCCTTCGACGCTTGTGCAAAACTAATAAATTGTTCACAAATATTCGATGACGACGAGTTTGGGGAAATAATTTGTTGTCTTACAATACTGTAATTAAAAATAGAGGAGAGCAGCAAAAATATTTCTTCCGGTACCGGGAATCGAACCCGAGCCTCCTGGGTGAGAGCCAGGTATCCTAGCCACTAGACCATACCGGAGCGATGGAACTGTTTTTCGCCCAACTGAAACCGCCGATTCTTGATTCAACCAACAGAATTAATTTTCCTACTTTGACAGCATCAGTAGTACGTCAATTTCTACATTCAACGCGTCTGCATTCATCTGAAGGCGAATCTTTAGGATTTAACGTCGTCCGAGTCAGATTTTTCGGCGACGAAACAGGCCTGATCACCAAAAAAGGCCAAAAGGGGCGATCCCGGTTTAGAAGCGTTATTCCCTTTCCCCGACCATCGCCGTACGTGTTGCGCATGCGGATGTAACAGACCCTCACTGTTCTGAATGACAATGTAAGCGTATTTATAGCTATTGCCTACGCGCGTTTTACGTTTCCCGTACATGCGTGACTCTTGAGTTTCTCGAGTGGCGACATACCTCCAAAAAAATCTAAGATCTCCACTACGGCAACGAAGAAAAACGTTTCTATGAGTACACTAATCATTTGCGCGGATCCACTTTAATGCACTTGAGCTGCCAGATGCCTGGATGAGTGAGAGTGATTTCTAATAAGTAACATTAGTCTGTAGAAGTAATGACAGTTACGTCAGAAAGTATTTTTTTGTTGGCAGTTTGGAGAAAGTCTCTAGTTAAAACTTCCAAGTTACTGGTTCCATTTACACGTTGCTTTCGCGAAACTAATCAGCCGTGACAAATTATTTATCATACATTGATTTGTAATTTCTAAAGAGTGGAAGCAAATGGAAAAATTTGCTCGGCAAGAAGCAAACTTACGGTTTCGCGCGCAAAGATAGTTGAACTACCCCTGTTGCGGTATCAAGGCTACTTCCGGCGTTTGAAAATGAACGAACGATTGTACTATGTCAGTAGAAAAGCGGGGCTCGCGCTTTTGTTGAGAGATCCTAACGGACAGTACGACAGAGCGAAGGTGGAGAAAGGCGGGAAGGCGGAAGATAGAGAGAAAGACTAGGCTGAAGGCTGTATTTAACGATGTAAACTTTAGGCTCGGCGCTATCTCGAGCTTATTTCCGTTGCGTTGCGAGAAACGCATTGACGCGTCGGAAAGGAAAAGCATTAAAGGGGAACCGACGGTAGCGTCTCGACGCCTAACGACGCCTAAAAGAAAACACGCGAATTGGGCCACCCTGCCAATCTCTCCTGACTTTGATGGCC
This sequence comes from Cryptocheilus praepositus, assembly GCA_033815515.1. NCBI lineage: Eukaryota > Metazoa > Arthropoda > Insecta > Hymenoptera > Pompilidae > Cryptocheilus > Cryptocheilus praepositus. The sequence goes on from JAWWQZ010000227.1 coordinate 3,531,545, forward strand.
GCGAACGTTGAAGGCTTTCGATAAAAGCTCTACATAACTGTCCTTTCAATCATCACTTCCTCGCTGTACCGACATGGCATCCAGACGTTGATTTTTCAACGGATGTGCAGAAAATAAAATATCAGCCAAAAACGATGTAACGCTACGGAACATTATATAAATAATAATTTAACACATTACATGGGCATGAGATATCTGATATATAGTAAATCAAATATCGAACGTGCGAAATAAAATACTGATCAAAGGCGATGTAACGCTACGGGACATTATATAAATAATCATTTAACTCATTGCGTACGGGTCCCAAGATATCTGGTATGTAACAAACAGAACGTTTAATCTGCGAGAATCAACAACTCAACAAATTAATTATTATTCGACCTGATTGTTACGTTGGCAACGTAATGAAAAGTATTTGTCAGTATTAAAAAAAATGTCTTTATATATTTTAGAAAGTTCCTTAGCGCGCCAAAAAATGTGTGGGGCTGGAAATACATCGGGTGAGCAACGTGTGAATAGATGTGTTAATAAACGTATTAATAAATACATAATGATCTTTCGACGAACGAATTGTTTGCCTGAAAGCGTTCTTCGGATTATCGAGAGCAGCGGTTAAGGGCTTCATTCGAAACGTTTATTCAGCGCCCATGTTTAAATGTCACCCCGACAGATTTATACGCGTCAGCGCGATCGTGTCTGCAAAACCGCAATGCGGAGGAAGACTCGAGAATGCCACTGGATGGAATTTCTTTCGCGAATCAGAGCCGCAGTTCTTTGACGCCGAGAGCAAACAATTACGTGGATGCGTTATAAAAGAAAGTTGGCAAGGGTCGACGAAAGATTTGGCGTGAGCGGTCGGCATTTTGAAGGGAAATAAGAGGGCACATTTGTTCGTCAGTTAAGGATAATGCCGCAGGTTCGTTCTTTTGGTCAATCGTGAAACGCACCTCCGCCATAAACTTGCAAGATTTGTTCAGAATACGGGAGCATGCCTGATGAGTATATCACAGATTATATAATTTGTTTAATCTTAGGTGCAATCCATTTTTTGCCATGTCTGACATTAATAGATTTGTCTGAATATCATTGTATGGAACATGTCAAATGGGTACATCAAAGAAAAGGGATATGCCCATCCATCCTAATTTCGAGCTCATATTTAAAATTTTTCATCTACTTGCAACTATCTCAAGAACTGTCACAAATTTCCGTATATAATTTCCATCATTCTGAATATCTTTAAGTCCTCTGTTGTTTCTCAAACGAACAAAGCAGTCTGTATAATCTTCGTTTGTGGACATAAAAAATGCGCGTTTTCTCTTGTTGGCCGTTTACTTTCGAAACTAGTTCAAAGTTTAGTTCGTGTCTTACATTTTACTGAATCCGTTTGCATCCTCTTTGAGTACTTAAAGGGCGGAGTCGCTTAAAGAAGATTTATTTTTTTGATCCCATTTTCAGGCTCGTTTTTCACGATTTTTCTGCACATTTTTGACGATATCTCCGGAACTATTGCGAATTTCGAGGTGCGCCTTGCATTTTTCCGAGTCATTTTGGACCCCCTTTGATATGTTAAAAGGGCAATAAAATCGGTGACCCATCATTTTTTCGCAAAAATGGCAAGGGGTATACCTTAAGATTTTCTCGATTTCTTCAAGGCCCTGTCCCGTTTAAACTAGCGATCGAAACCTGTAACTAATATAGGTTTTCTTAAAGCTCTTTGGACATACTTTCACGTGGGACTAACCGCGATCTGAATTTTGAAAAAAATTTTTTTGCGCTTTCTTAAAATCGTCATATCTCGGAAACTATGAGGTGTTCAGCGCGCGGAAAGTGGTCTATCTTCAGGGCTAAATACCCTCTATCGAATGGTATCGGTCCGAAACAAAAAAAAATTTGACATTTTTCGCCTATTTTCGCGATTTTTCAGCCTATTTTCCTCATTTATTCTACTTATTTTTGCTCATAACTCCAGAACTATTGCAAATTTTGGGACGCGGTGTGAATTTTTCGAGTCTCTGTAGACCCTTTTTCATTTCATATAGGTGAGCAAGTCAAATAATTTACTTTCAGTTGGTGATTGTAAAAAAACCCGTCTTCTGTTGGTTATGTTTTATCACCTTCATAGATTCATGCGATTCCGCGATGCAGCGCGTTGTAATAAGTTCATTACACCGTTTGATCTATGTTTGTGCTGGAATGTGTCCTACGATTTAACAAATGTTACATTAAGATAAAACCAGTACGCGTCGTGCGAACCGCTGACAGTCATGTAGCACGATATTTCGTTCATACATTTCGATACATTAAAAATGTAGGCAAATTAAATTATTCATTTAATTTTTCTTAATTTGCGCTGAGACCACTTTCATTATTGTTGCCCCACGTATCCGCGCGTCTTCGTAATACGCGGCCAACAAATTCACGAGGGCAGATTAAATCCTGACCAATTTTTCGTCGTCGGCAAAGTGGATTAAACGCGTCTAAAGCGTCACGCGCAATTCAGCGGTGGGATTCTATTAAATGTCGATTACCGCGAGTACGCAGCGCGCCGCTCGCAAACACGAAAAAGCGGAAAAGGACTAAATAAAAGTAAACGAGTGGCGTGAACTTCCGTCGGCTAATTCGCCGCAGCGCGGGCGTCACGATTATTACGGTTGACCCATTTAGCAGGCCCCTGTTGCCCGAGTACGAAACGGAATAGAACGAGTCTCGCGGTACATCGGCGCAAACGTTTATCGCTGCAATTTTAATTTGACAATTCCTCCGTTTCGCCCAACGACCGTCGAACCGACGGGGAACACCGATCCTGTAAAGCCCGGCAGACTTTAATAGCTAACGGCAACATGCTCAACGAACTTCCGACAATTCGGACTAAAAGGATTTAAATGCCATCAAGCGATATTAGCCCTTCAGGCGGGCCGAGAATGATCGACACGGTAATCCAGGATTTGACCAGTCCCCGTCCGAAAGGATTTAGGGATTTTCCGGCCGCGTGGCTATGATTTTCCAAAGTTTCCGCACCGATGACTCGCGTTAGGCGTTTAGCGAAAAATCTGGGAATGTTTGTCTTGCAAAAATGTTTTGCGAGATTGAAACTTGAAAGTTTTAATTGGAAAATGGAGGAGCGTTGAAAGCCCTTTTAGGGTTGAAACGGATTAACTTTCAAACTTTATTGTTGAAATTCTCGAAATATTTCAGGCCCATTGGTGCCCACTCAGGAAGATAGTAGTTGGATTAGTACTCTTTGATCCCAGTACTTTGCACGTCACTTTACTCATTTCGATCATATCGTTTTCGGAACTAGTAAAGCGATGTGCAAAGCGGCATGCTTGAAAATAGTAAAGTATCATTGTCGAAATTAGTACAAAATTGAAAAAGTGATAGGACGAAAGGCTACTAGCACAGCTACTCCTGAAGAGATGGCATCGGTGACCTCAAAACATGTCGAGAATTTCCATAAAACTTGAAAGCCAATGTTTCTCCACCACAAAAGGGCCTTAACACGTTGACTGCCACGCGTATTTTGCGATGTTAGAACTGCAATGCGATGAAATACCGCAGAGTATGATTAAATCGTGCAAAAAGGAAGATAACGCAGAGATATTAGAAGCCGAAGTATTGAAGCACGGTTCTAATATCAATTGTTTTTACAAGATTGCAAATAGGCTTCATTGCGAATTTTTTGCATTCTTAATAAAATGTTTTGCACCGGTCACGGGTGACCACCATGGCAGTCAACGTGTTAAAGGAAAGTGAACCACAACCACCTTATTAGTGTTAAGATATCGTTTACAGATTACAGTAGAAAATACAAAACCCAAAGGTGGGAAAGTTCTGAGGAGGAGTGGAGGTAGCATTCAATATCAAAGAAGAGCGTGTTTTCAATATTGTTATGGAAGGAATAGGAAGCTCTTTTGAAGAATGGAACTTGGTGACCACCGTGGCAGTCAAAGTGTTAAACACTCCTTCATTATCCAAGTAAACTAACAAGATTTACATTAAACACATCATCTAAACTTGAAAATCGAACGTGGCAACGTCGCCACGAGCCACTCAGTCAAAACAAATCTGAAGTCCATTCTGATTCAGGGCCGAGAATCAGCGGCCAATTAAACGGCAACCTTCAGAAACCCCAATCGGCAGAATTCTTTCCTGCACTTCGTGGTCTGTTCTGTCTCTTTTGGGTGACCTCTGCACGAGAAAGTGATTTGGGGTTAGAAATAGCCAATTACCGGAGTGCCGATAATTCACAGGTGCTCGTCAGCCCGCTTCTTCTTGCGAAGTTAATTGCGGACTGCCAACGAATCGCGAAAGAAGCAGTCTGACTTGCATTATCGCGTTCGAGCTTTAGCCCGCTTTGTCCGTGAAGCCCTGCCGCGGTTAAATGCCGTCGTTAATACCGAAGTGGTTCACTTTCACCGTCGAAGCGGGTCGGAAATAAAAGAAGCGGAGGGAAAATCATAAATAATTCATTCCGTATTGAATGTCAGTCTCATATCCCCCACAAGATGGCTTGTTACACTTTTATGCTGATCACTTGATTATCAATAGACTTATGGAGAAACATGTAAGTGTACGATATTATCCGACGAAGCGTCTAGGTATAAGATGTGGTATTTGAAATTTAAAAGACTGCCGCGGCCATTAATTTAGACGTATATTCGTGTCTTGCATAAATAAACGTCAGCGCAAGTTATAACAAAGCAATAACAATGATGTCTGTGATTTTAATAAATCTAATGTTAACAGGTTGACTGCCAAGCGTATTTTGCTGTGTTAGAACCGCGGTGCGATGGAATACTGCGGAGTGTGATTAAATCTTGCAAAATGAAGGTAACGCAGAGTTGTTGGAAGCCAAAGTATTGAAGCACCGTTTCAATATCAATTGCTTTTACAAGATTGCAAATAGGCTTAATTGCGAATTTTTTGCATTTGTAGTCAAATCTTTTGCGTCGGTCACCGGTGACCACCGTGGCAGTCAATGTATTAAAAGTGTACCATTAAATGGCATCACGCGCAATACGATATTTTTAGTAACTTTTAATTATACTGCTGTCTAACAATGTATGCGTTCCACGCATGTTCCCTTATCGAAAGGATTAAACATATTAACACTAACGCCGGACTCCCCTCCGTACATTTTTCGTCCATGCACCTGTGCCCGACGTATCAAATGTTACGCTGCTCATGCACATGCACGGGTTGCGGTTCTTCGGGAAAAACTCGTCGGACCGGTAGCGCGTAAAATATACCGAGGTCTCCCGACGAGGAAGACCCTTGCGACGGCAAAAAGGACACCGGGAGGACGCTAAGAGAACCCGAAAGAGCCGCAAAGAGCCCGCAGGAGCACGAGACTTGCGGTAACCACGAGCGTGCATCTTCCTTTCGCAGTATCCCACTCACGTAAACATCTCCCTCGTGCATAAACATTGCCCGACCGACAGCGCCCGCGGGGTTCAAGGATTTTCATAAACTGCGGCGAATCGCGCGCAATCCTTTCACTCAAAGCGATGAAACGCGCTTCATTTGAAGGGGCGTTTACCTCATCCCAATTCGAGTTGCAAATATTTTTCCGACACATAGAATCGTACATGCGGTGAAAGTGTGAGATAAATGTTTACCGTTTAGCCATTTCAGTCTCTTTGAAAACCGGGGGTCTCTTTGAAAAGCTTGGCAGATAATGCCACGCGGTTGTTGCAGATTTTTTTGTCGGTAGGTGCAACCGGATATGCGGTAAAAATGAGAGATATAATGTTTACTGTTTAAATACTTTGTTACGGTTCTTTTTTGTCCGTATGTACAATCGTAAACGCGGTTAAAGTGCGAGGTATAATGTTTACTGTTTAATCATTTTAGTGTCAGGGGTCTTTTTAAAAATCGTGTCGGATAATGCCACGCGGTTGTGGCGGATTTTTTTTACCGGTACGTGCAATCATATATGCGGTGAAAGTGTGAGGTAAATGTTTACCGTTTAACCGTTTCAGTGCCAGGGGTCCCTTTGAAAACCGTGTCGGATAATGCCACGCGGTTGTGGCGGATTTTTTGTCGGTACGTGCAATCATATATGCGGTGAAAATGTTGTGAAATGTAATGTTTACGCTTTAACAGTTAAACTTATGCCATTTTTACAAAAATTAAATATTCTTATTCTGAACGATACTGACTCAATATTCATCCATTTTAAAGAAATGGTGGACATGTGTATCTTCTGATATGTTTTACTGAAATTATTGCAATCGTGTCAATTCGCTGATTAGATTTTTTCCGACATACTGTATAAATAAACAATAAAAACAAACTCTCCGCGACAGTGTATAGATATAAAAAAACTGCACGAACCGTACAGGGGATCGAATCACATGGATTGTGCCACCGGAGAAAAAGAAAGTATACACTTGTCGCGTATATATTCCTATTCCTAGATTCAACTCGCTCGTCAAGCGAGAAAAATTCACACTAAATGTTAAATCGAACGTGCTGCGCCGTATTTAAGTGTCATAGGCAAATGAGTATAATCCGGTCGTCGTTAAAGTAGCACACGCTTGCTTCGGGTTTTTCGTAGATAATGTCAAATAACGATAGCGTCGTGACGCATGGTGATTTTAACATAGACGCGACGGTACGAGTAAAGCTCGGCCATCATGTCGACCTCGCGCAAAACGGGTCGTACTGGTGGAACAGGTGGTCGAGTAAGTGTTCTATGGTTAAATAAATATTGGAAAAGGTCACGCGGCAAATATACGAGCAGAGACGGAATCGTTAACGAAGTCTCATATGTATATTTGCTCGTGAAGACTTGACGATAAAGACAAAAAATTATCTTATTTATGAATATTTCATATTCATGTATTGTATATATTTTGTATTGGCAAACGACGTGGTTTGATTTTTTGCTGGTTAAAGAAGCCTCACGTGTATATTTGCTGGTGGAAACTTAAAGATAAAGTTGAAAAATTATCTTATTTACGGATTTCTCAAATCCATATATTGTGTATATTTTATATCGCAAAACGACGTAATTTGATTTTTTTCTAGGTAACGAAGTCTCATTTGTATATTCGATCGGGGAGACTTAACGATAAAGGCAAAAAACTATCGTATTCATGGACATTTCATATCCGTGTATTGTATATATTTTATATCGCCAGACGACGTAATTTTCCTTTTTTCTAGTTAACGAAGTCGTGTACGTATATTTGCTCGTGGAGACTTAATAACAGATACGAAAAATAGTCTTATTTATGGATATATCGTATCCATGTATAGTATATATTTTATATCGGCAAGCGGCGTAATGTGATTTTTCCATAGTACATCACGAACTCGCGGTGCACTGTCTGGCAATACCGGACGGACCAGATATCTTATACGTGACTGCGTTTCATTTATCTGGTCAACGAGCGTTTTATCGCGCCGCTACCTCGCGATGAAAACAATCGAGGGCCGTAATTAAGTCTCCTGTTATTTACGCGCGCCGAGTTGCACGATGTCTAGCGCTCTCCAGTAAATTACACGCTTTAATTAAGACGCCGAGCCGCCGAAGCTGGGCCTAGTTGCAACACGCCGCAAAGAAACATATTATTCAACCTATCCGCATGTTTCCGTCGTTAATTACCGGCGATGCGAGTTTTCCTGTCCACGGCACGCCGATAAAAATCTGACCCACCCACGTGACCGCGGAGACAGCGAAACGCCGTAAAATAGGAGTGTGCTCGGTGTCGTGGCAAAGTGTGAAGAGAGGCGAGGGCAGTCGAGGGCCGGCGGAAATTTTTCTCGGCGTCTCCTCCATCACACTTTACACCTACGAGAGAGGCCAGCGGAATGCTGGCTTCCATCCAGATGATAATACCCGGCCTTCCGATTACCATGCGGCCCGTGAAGCCTCTTCAGGCCCGCTTAAGTTACGTCGTAATGACGCCCTATCGTCGAACCGGTTGTGTAGGCCCTTGGGCCCTTGCCACTGCACTTATTTGGCCCCGAGAAGAGTGGCCAACCCCATCCAAACCGGTGCCCGGTCAGCGTAAAAACGAAAAACTCGGCTCCAGAGCCCAGGGGAGGAACTCGCAAAAATCAACCGCTCGCATCTGGGACCGCAGAAATGAGAGTGCGGATCTTCAAGGTGGACGGGTGTGTACTACGATTCCGAGAAAAAAATGCGCATTTCGTCATTGCCCGTTCGTAACCGCGGCGGGAGGAGGCGGAGACGGAGACTGCCTTTTGTGCAAAGCAAATATGCGAAGGGTATGCGGAGGCTACGCGGAGACGGGTACCCCGAATGCGCGTGTATACGCGCAAGTCGCTAATAAATACCGACTATGTCATTCTTAACGTCGACGTTTACGCGATGTTTATCGCCGGAGTTGTATCAAACCGTGATTCTTTACAGCTTGTATCGGGCGGGGATTGCCGTTAATAAATATTCAATGGGGAGGACTCGCTTCAAAAGTTGCCTGGCTTGAAGAGCTGATTGGATGTTAATTTGTCGGAGCCTGGACGTCGAAAGCTTTCGGCGGGTGATGTTGTTGTGTTGAATTTCTTGAAACGCTAACCTGCCACGTGTAGCTAATGTCGGCTATCGGTATCTATTATTCGTGGATAAATTATAATTAACACGTTGACTGCCGTGCGTACTTTGCCGTATTAGAACGGCGATGCTATGAAATACTACAGCGTTTGACTGAATTATGCGAAATGTAAATAATGTGCAAGTATTGGAGACCAAGGAATCGCATCACTATTCTAACAATAACTGCATTTATAAAATAATTATTACTACCCATTGCGAATATTTTGGATCTTCAGTAAAATCTCTTGCGCCGGTCACCGGTGACCCCCACGGCAGCCAACGTGTTAACAATAATTTACGCGAAGGATTGTGTTATTTTATAGTAGGCTGGACATGTTTCATTGTTCATCCACCTACTGAAAAAATTCCGGTTTTGCCATACGTCAGGAATGTACTTTTTAAATAGATCTACTCTATCTAGACATCTTCATTTTTAATTGATAGAAAATGTGCAAAAATCATTTCGCTATAGGTAATAGAATTTCTCCTTGTTTGCAGCGGTAAACTCGCAAAACCTACTTCTCACACGAAACCATCCGTTGTGGCATTCCCTTCGGCGCACAAAAGGTGAAACGCATTAGCGTCCCACATAGCGAATGTGGAACGAAGTCTAACCCCAAACACCATCGAGGGGTTGAATTTATAAATCCGACGATAAATCTATCAGCGGCAAACGCTGACCGACATTGCCCCATTCGCCTGAAGCCACATCCCGCATCTCTGGCCGCATTATGCAGTCGATTGCAAGGATGCACTTCTTTATCTCTTTTTCTTTGCTCCTTTTACAGCATCCCACTGTTTCCTCGTCTTTCTTTGAGCCTCTTTCACTCTCCATCCCGGACTTCCACTCACCTCTTACCTTTCGACCCCCTTTACTCTGTCTCTCTCTTCCTCTCCATCCTTGTTTCTCGATACCTTTTCGACGGAGGCGAGTTATTTCTCCCGTTTTCACCGTCGCACACACTCCAATAAATGTGTCGGGTAGAATCGTTATTTATTCAAGCCATACTATTTTCACCAGGCGGTCATTGATCGTTACTCTTGACTAGAGAAAGTACACCCTCTAAGCAGTGATGCCAAGGTCAAGAATTCTGCTTCACCAACAAAACCACATATTTCGAGGGACCCAGTGGTTTTATATAGCCAGAGTCCAACGTCGACGCACCGTTTTCTTGTTAGTACAACTTGTCCCTTCAGTGGACGAAGCGTTAGGAGCTTTATTATTTATTATCAACCCGCTTAATGATAAAGGGTTGAAAGCTGACTTGCACTGTTGCAAAGCGTAATTTAATTCATTTAATACGGATTCTGTACGCATACTGTGTATACACCTTCATCGATTCACACCAGATATTATTGGAGTAACGAGTCACTTTGCGAGATTAAAAACGTCGCGTGTGGCAGGCGACATAAATTGTTGCTAACAGTTGGTGGTTCAAAGCTCAAGTAGAATATCCTCGGTGTGTCCGGTCCCGGGAGGATATACGTAAACGGAATTTCCTATGAACTCCAACGCTCCTGTTCAGTTCCTTTCCTGAGCGCGAATGAGACGAGACCGCGCGGAGGTGAAATAATTCATAAATACAAGATTTACTGGTGCTAAAGCAGAGTGTTCATCTTGAAATTAATTGGAAAAGACTCGAACGACAGCGACCTAAATTGTGCCCTAGTTTTCTAATTAACAGTATCTGAGATAGCAGTGTCTTGTGCAATAAATAAAGAATAAAACTAACAAATCAAAAGGATGCCTAGACTACAAGAAAGTGCATCAGGATACGACCGACTGACGAAGATCAACGTTATCACTGCGGACATACTATACAATTTCAATGACATGATAGATATGTTCCTGGTAATCACAGGCACAATTTTGAACATTTCAATAATCGTAATTTCCCTTCTTCATTCAACGATGTACACATCAACAGGCTGTCACATATGCAGTGTAGTATGCTCAAACCTTCTATTATTACTGGACGCATTCCGACATATCCTTCGCTCTGTCTTTAACATCAACTTTGTTATGAATCTCGACTACATTCTACATATAACCTTCAATGTTTCAATCCTGACGATCGCAAGTCTGAGCGTCGAACAATATGTCACCGTTTGCAGAAACAATTCTTCTTTATCTGCAGCCCTTTACAAAAGCTTTTCCATGAATAGAGCTTTAAAGAGCCTTTTATTCGTCTGGCTGGGATCGATTGTCATCACTGCATTAGAGCTCCATCTTTACGAGTTGTACGAAGAGGAAGTTGTGCATCATCTATACGCATACTTGACTGTTATTTTTCTGATGGTGCCTTGCGTCGTTCTTATCATACTCGACGGATTTATTGTTTACGAAATGGTGCTGATAAGAGACATCGACGGAAAATGGCAAGCGGACGACGTCGAAGGCTTGCTTCTGTTAAGTAAGTTGAAACGTGCAATTCACTACAGAATGGCAACGTACTCATCAAATCATTTCTCTGCAGTTGGACTTACGGTGGGAGTCTTTCTAACCATCGTACCCTATCGGCTAACCAGACTAATAATGTTCAATCTCCCGGAGGGGGCATGTTGCGCCAACAACATCTTAGAGATCCTCTACATGCTGTTGAAAATGTCCTCCGTCATACTTCCGGTAATTTGCATCGCCGCTTCGAGGGACCTTCACGTGTCTTTGCAGGTATTCCGACCTACGCTTACCGCGTTTAACCGCACGTCAATCGAATTACTCCGTTTCAGGAAATTCTCGTATGCACCGCCTGCAGAAACCGTTCCGCGCAAGTAGAGACGCGGGGACTTAAGTTGGTCGCAGGAAATAATTCTCGCCGGCAATCTCTAGTCGAGGGTGCCGGCTCGCGCTGTTAACGGCATGCAATTAAGCATACGCGATACCTTGTAAATTTACAAGCGTCACGTCTCGCCATTCGTCCTCCGCCGAGATTAAGAATTCCTCTCACGGCTCATTTCCTATTCGCTTCGTTCGCGTGCTTCGCGACGATTCTCAAAGAACGTCTAGCGGCGAGGGTGGCGAAGGGCGAGAAGGGGAAGAGCTTGTTGTTAAAGGCGGAACGGCCAAAGATGTATCGTACGATGCATACGTGTTGTGAGCACGCAAGAGCTGCGACGAAGAATGAAAGGAACAGAAGTTGGAACGGTGAGAAAACGACGAAGCGGAAAGCTACTCGTCCACAGACAGGACTTCCGGCTCGAACATCCGACGAACTCATCCCCCGCGAGCGACGATGATGTTACCTGTGAAACCCTTGTGCGAAGGGAAAGGGTCGCATTCAGAATAAATTAGATGGCGTATGCAGTCGATGAAAAACGGGGAAACGAGATGCTGGGGACAAAGAAAGTTGAACGATATGGGTCGCGCTTTGACTTTCTCCGCGACCTCGGGCAAGAAATTTTCGGCGGGAATACTCTTCTTGCTTCGCTTGAGAAACGAACTCCCCCGCTCTATATAATCAGCGCGATGAATCATGGGAACCACGCGGCCTTATTTCGCGCGTACACAGTCACGAGACATTGTTGGCGACGTCATCGAGCCGGTTTACGTTTTGAAGCACGTTCAAAGAACATGGATATCGTAGCTCGCGATAAAAAAAATGGTATCTCATGGTTCACAGTAAAGAAATTTGTATATCATCGGTCACGGTAAAGAAAATGGTAGTTCCAGTGTATCGCACGTTTACGCCGTTTTATACTACCTAATGATTTCGCACAAAAATGGCATGCGCCAATATTTCACGCGTATAACGTTACACAATATGTAACATTTCTTACGACGTGTTTTCGATTGGTCGGCAAAACACCGTGTAATTTCTAGCCAGCAGTTAAGTGATGAAAGAGGCAGAAAAATAGAAACCCGCCGCACCTGTGCCTTCCACACACGCAACGTTTGACATACACTCACGCATACAGTTATGTGTGATCGAGGACATGGGAAGAGCGGCGTACGCGGCAAATGAATGCGAATCGAACCTGCCCGGAGTCACTTACGTTACAACGCCGATGTGTGAATGAAATGAGTGAGCCAGTGCGTACGTAGACGCTTCATTCACCTTTCACTGACAGAAAAAGCGTAATGGCGGTCGAACGATCTTGTTATAACGGTTCACAGAGAAAAATCCCCATCTTCTCATCTTTTCGCCTGTGCCCACTGATCAAAGACTGAACTACCCAAGAATTAAAGAATGCATTTTTTTGTCCTAACTGATCGAAGACTGAAGCGCCTAGGAATCAATGTCATTTTTTTCCTTAACACGTTGACTGCCACGGGGGTTACCGGTGACCGGCGCAAAAGATTTTACTAAAAATGCAAAAAATTCGCAATGAAGCCTATTTGCAATCTTGTAAAAGCAATTGATATTGGAACGGTGCTTCAATACTTTGGCTTCTAGCAACTCTGCGTTACCTTAATTTTGCACGATTTAATCAATCTCTGCAGCATTTCATAGCATCGCGATTCTAACATAGCAAAATACGCTTGGCAGTCAACGTGTTAACTCATCGAAGATTAAAGCGCCTTGAAATTAAATAGCGTAATTGTTTGCCCTAACTGATCGAAGACTAAAGCGCCTAGGAATTAAAGCGTATCATTTTTTGCACCAACCAATCAAAGTTTAAAGCGCCTAAAAATGACAGAATGTAATTTTTTGTCCTACCTGATCGAATAGTAAAGCGGCTGGAATTAAAGTGTAATTTTTTACCGTAACGTTAGTTTTAGTACCTAACTATTATCACGACCAAACGACGCCGTAGTAAAACGTGCGATGAATTACATCCAGAAGATATTTTCTGTTCGGTGAACTTTATTTGTGCTTCCGCGAAGCGTCGTGGAAACACGGTTAAGCGCATCATGGAACTCGATTATTTACGATACACGCGAAAAAGGCACGGCAACTGCCTGGGAGCGAGTAAGCACGAGCTGACGAGCGTACACCAAGGATGCACGTCGTAAATCCGCGATATATCCTCCTGTACACTGTAAATTAACCCGCCCTTTATTTTCACGCCCGGCCACAGCGTTGTAGACAGATTGGGGTCCAAACAAGAACGGATACCATCGTTGCTTGTCGTAAGAAAATATTTTACCAAGTGTGGGTGCCTCGGGAGCACTCGTTAAATTATCGCTCTACGCGCTGCGGCTGAGTTAATGAGTTTGGGAACGGGGTTTGGCTGGCTTGTAGAAAAGTTTCGGCAGAACCAGCATGGATACTGCCACCGAAGAATATGCCAGGAGAACGAAGGTGGATCATAGAAATTTTCCTGACGTTCAGTGCCCAAATTTCTAACAGTGTTCGGGACCGATTAACGACTCACGGAGTTTGTGCCCGCAGGACGTTTTTATGGTGCGATAAAATGTCGGACAGAGAGGAGAATACGCGCGACGAATAAGTCGGACGGCGGAAATTTCTCTTTTTCGACGCGAGCTAAGTTCAATGGCCACGTATCACTGCCAGGCTGCGTATTGGGAAAAGTTACGCGAGTTTAATGAAATCATAGACATATGCGCTTACACGATGTTGCGTTAGTGTCGATATACGGCTGTCCGTACATATTGCTCGGTAGCTAGCAACGTGGAGTCATAGACAGAGCGATGATTCTGTGCAGATCCACGGGTGGCCGCGTATAAAGTTGTCCGCTATACGGTGCGCCCGAGAATAAAGTACGAAAGGGACGCAACGTAAATCCCGACGAAGATTTTTCTCTATTCAATTCCAATGCAGATTTTGTGTTAGATCCACAATATCTGCCGAAAATTGTATGCTGGAAATACAGTATCTGCCGAAGGTTATGTATTGAATACAAAATATCTGACGGGAGTTTTGTATTGAATGGAAATTATGAAATTACGAAACCTGTCTCCAGATACCCCTCCTCCTAAGAAAGATTAGAAACTAGGCAGAAATTCCAGTAGCAGCAGTATGTAAAGTAAGTCAGAAGAGGAGTGCCTTGCCGAAAGATTTGCGAAAAATCCATAGCGCAAGTAAAATCTAAGCAAAGTCCCAAATATACACGACTAATCGAGTTAAGACAGGCTTCTATGTGCAGTAGTGCAGGTCTAACGCGATGCGGACAAAAGTCGCGCCTGGTTCGGGAATCTGCATAGAATCCGGCCAATAAAGTTAACCTATGATTATCGGATGCAATGCTTCTCTAATAAATTATCAGTGACGTATAACGAATTCGTAAGAAATTCAATAAATTTCGAAAGCAGCTTTGGTTTTTGGAATGGTCTGGCACGTTCCGTGTTCCGGCAAGCGTGCGTTTACGAAGGATCATAAATCTCGACGGCATCGCGGCAATAATAAGGCAACAGTGCACGAGATTGCCTCGTGGGTCGGAAACGTGAAGGAGCCACGCGCCGTTCTAAATTCATCGCGAAAAATGGAGAAATGCATGTTAAGCATACCGCTAAAAAGGAACCTATCCGTGTCTCCCATGAGATAGAAGACACTTTAAAATGTAGTCATATTCCTTCTCACAGCGACCTAATTGTTTGTAAATCCGTCGTTTCCCTGAGTTCTTTCGAGCCATATCGCGTATCCTTCGTAATAATTGTCTGCCTCTTGCGGACGTAACGTTCCTGCATGACGAAACTAGCCTCCACTCAAAGACACTCGCCTCCCCTTTTTCTCATCCATGAATGAGACCCGCAAACTCGGAAATCGTGACGCGACCGGCAAACCGTATGAGCATGAATAAGTGAAACGACTTCTCGCGTTGCCTGACTATTGGACGAGAAAGTAAGCGCGCACACAGGAAGTGACTTGATTCAAGAGCAAGCCTACCAATGTTGCCATGAATTGGCTCACAGTACGACGACTCGTGGCTCGCATTAAGTAACGATACAATCACGGCCGAGGCTCATAAATCGCGAGCGTGTCGTGAAATAATGAGACCACAGTCGTGTGGCAGACGGCGAAGATGCAAACCGCGAAAGAAGAGTGCTTGAACGCCACTTCTAAATTCGCCCCGCACGTAGTACGCGGCAATCGACAAAAAGCCGACCTAGAAGAGGCGAGCGCTTTAAGCGGAGACACTGCTTCCTATTTTCCTCTTTCTTTCGCCGTCGGGAGCGCGGCAAAAAAAATCCGCCTTGCCGAAGAGCAATTCGAGTGAGCAATTTTCCGAGTCGATTCTCAAACGGCAGAACGTAACCGCGCCGAAAGGGTAAAAATAGGGTTGGCGGGCTAAAAATAGCCTCTAGTGCATTCACGCGAACTCACAAGTTCGATCGTAAATAATGTCAGCCGCTGGGAAGTGCAACGTCGTTTAAAGATTAAAATAATTATCGTATCGCGATTGTTGACAGTGCTTAAATGGTATGTTGATAATTGGCCAGTGCGATGACGGCTTCCGAAATAGTAGTACGGAATGTTGATGTTTGCATAACGGAGACCGCTTATAATTGGCTCGGATTTTGACGTTTGTCTGGGCCTTATAAGACACCCGGTATGCGTCGAGAGCCCGCGGCAAAGCGTGGGTGGGCGTCTTACGAACGATCAGGACCGGAGGAGCCTCACGTCTCGAGCAGCTCTCGCAGGGACGACCCTACGGATTTCTTTGCTCGAAAACAATCTCGGCGTCAAGTGAGAATCGTGTTACACGGGGACGGAGAGAAACGATACCCGAAATGGCGCGACTTGCACACATCGGATTTTTAAGTACACCCTTTCATGCTTTCGTTAGAGTAAGAATTAGAAAAAAATTAAAATTGCGTTTCTAGCAATGCAATAAAAAGTGTGTAAGAATAATTTTGATAAATGATGGAATACCATGACTCTAATGTGCTGACTCATAAACCTATTATAACGCAACGAAATCACATACATTGGATTTTTTAGAGTATCCGTTTACGCCTTCCACAGAGTAAGAATAAGAGGAAAATGAAAATGATCTTCCTAGCAATGCAGTAAAAATGTATGAGAGCAAATTTGGTAAGTGACGGAATACCTAAGCTTTAATGTACCGGCTCATGAATCTATTACCACCAGCGACTAGTGATGCATAAAATTAGGTCCGACTATTCTCGAATCTGTAAGCGTGCGAGAGGACAGACAGCTTGACGGTTCAGTCGTCCTGTATAGTACTCCGTCCATACCATATAGTAACTGGACCTACGCGACTGAATCGTCCATATCGGCAGGCCTAGCGGTAAACATCGAGCCGTGATAAAACCGATAAAGCACCATGGTGGCATGGTCAGCCACACGTACCACACATACAAGCGATCGCGTCAGATTTAATCGAACCCTAACGAACACGATCGACGCTCGTTGTCATTCGTTACTTCATCGCGGCTTGCAAACCTGGATTACACGATCGTAAAATTTATAGCTGATAAGGCGATCGAGGAACGGGAGTAAGTGGAATAATTGGAGAACCAGTGGCCGGAGGCAAATGTCAACGCAATCGAGAGCACACGCGCACAGGCCACGAAACGCTCGTAACACGATTTAACGCGGAAACTTCCAATTCCGATACTGAATGCCGAAGTAATATCAGCGGTAGGCAATAAAACACCCCCGCGATTTCACGGGAAAAATAACGATGCCGATGCGAACTGTTTTTCGACGCTATTACATCTGCACGATTTTATGCACGTTACACGGAACTGGCAGTAAGATCCGATCTCGCGTGAGCAATACCGTAAACGCGCGTATCTCATAACGATACCGACGTGGGTCGAACATATGTGTACGCCAGGTCATTGCAGAACGAAATTGAAAGTGCATCGAGACATGGAAGGCCGCGCTTTAAAGCCGGGTTCAAGAATGCTTGAAACATTGAGTAAATTTAAGCGTGAGTCATTCGCGCCGGTATCAGGGATACGTATATGTATATTCGGGTGCTGTGCGCGAAAATGAATCCGCAGTAAAGCCTGGGGCGTGTTTGCTCGCGGCAATCAGAGATGCGACGGGGGATAAATACGAAGAACGAACGTCTCGACGGGACGTTTTAATCCCGATGCATCGCTGCACCAGACGTGCGTGTCATGAGCGCGGAGAAGAAGGGAGGGAGGAAACAAAATTCCACGCCGAACATAGTAAATGGCTCATTGTTCTCGACGACGAAACAATGACGTGTGGGCTCGCGACGCAGACCCACGCTAACGAAATTCAGCAGCTCGACAATGGATTGGAAATTCGTAAAAAGGGGGACCCACGAATGAAGGCGCGCAAACGCAGTGACCGTCTTTACGTAATTAGTGAACCACGTGGTTAGTTGACGTTACCAAATACCATTTTTGTTGTACCATTTGTACGTGGTAATTAAAAAGTACGTAACTCTGCAAGTATTTTTGTGAGAGTATAAGGCGAAAAGCTCAATAACTGATACTTCAAGAAAACATAATATGTGCATGATACCTATCGGACTCCTTGCTTCGAACGAATGTATGGTAAACTACCGTAAAATTCTTTTTGAAACTGTTTTCCCGGTGCATCGGTCTCAAAAACGTTAATCAAGGCAAAATGTTAATTAGTGAATACTGTAGCCTGTCTAAACTTCAGTTGTTTTGAATATTGCAATAATGTTATGAGCATGATCTTCATATTTTTGGAGATGTCTAAAAATAAGTTGCGTCGACCGTTGTTCCGAACTGTCATCGTTGATAAAGCCACATCACCGGTGATTGTTTATCATCAGACCGACGATGACCGCATACAGGTTGGCAGAACTTTGGTCATCGCGTAACTGTTACGCATGTACATGCGCCACAACGTCGGTGCGCGAATTAATTAAGCCGGTAATTGTTGCCCGCTGTGCACCGAGTAATGGACCTCTTTCCGCATAATAAATCGATTAGGCTGCATGCGTCGGTGTTTGACAGGAATTTCGGAGACTAAGCTTCACTTCCCTGACGAACGACCTGCCTCTCATTAATCTGACATAGACAAAATTGCAACGTCGTCGCGTTAGCCGCCACATGCCCAGAGAAATGTTTCGAAACTAGCATCTCACACTACACATCACACATAACTCCTTTTACCGCCAACATTGAATAATAACAAACAATTCGTGTCAATATCCGCAATTCCTAATATCAGCAAAAGCTTGAATTCTACCCCGAACTACTTCGTGCATATTTACCATCGGCCACTTCGTATATCGAAGACCAACTATTTTTTAACCGTCTAAGATCGTTCGAAAAATACAAAGTTAGTGTCGCACCAGCAAGCTAACGCGTAATTGCACGTAAATAAACTAAAATATTTGGAATTACACTCCTTTTTATGGTTGAAATGTAGACTTTATATGTTAATTCAACATGTTTCGGGATCTCACAGGTTTCCTCCTCCGAAATCTATAATATTTATAATTGTGTTAATGTATATTGGTTGTGCTATCTCCTTATTCTATGGTATTTTGACTTACTTTCTTGTTTTAATTTTGTGGCAAATGTTTCTTAGAGGAAAGTAGGAGAAAGCTTTGCCACAAAATAAAACCAGATTGTAATATAATACCATACTATATATACCATACCACAATATCACCTCTGAATGTATATAATACCATTCAATTAAAATACCATAACAAGAATACAATACAACCAGCATGCACTAACGCAGTCATAAATATTATAGACACCTGAGAAGGGAATCCATGAGATCCCGTAACATGTTCATTTAACAAATAAACTCCACATCTCAACCATAAAAAGGCGTATCATTCTAAATACTTTAAAAGGTTTAAGATAACAAGAAAGAAAATAAACTAAAATTTCGACCAGCGGGAGAGACGATGAACGAAGACGGCCGAGTAGTAATGCACCTTGGCGAAAGTGCAAGGTTGCATCGAGACCAGAATGTCCTCCTGCACCGAATATGCGACGCAATTAACCGCGGCCCGCCCTGATTCGCGCCAAGCATAGGGACACGCTTTCACGACGGCAAAAGATGTCAGTGTCGGGGCTACGCAATCAAGGCCGCTCGTCATCGAGAAATAATCACGAGCGGGTGTAAGCCATGCGTAATCTGCTGCGCGACGATCCCCGTGCCGACCCATCCGTGAAATTCGTGTCAGGAAAAAAGACGCGTGCGCAGTGAAAATAAACCGCTGAGCGTTGCCTAATGCGTGCGATGCGACGGACGTTTTTAACACTGACGATCCCTATTTAGTCGCCTTTTAGTTTTTTCGTTTATAAAGAAAACAAAGAATCGCTGTTTAGCGCTAAAGTTATGTATGCTTCGTCTTGCTATAACGGTATCTTAGGAAATCTCCCTAATGATTCTAATGTTGATAATATTGGAGCCTGATCTGGTTAAATGGTTTTATTTAATCCTGTAGAAACTCTAGATGTTTTGGAGCCCGCGGGCTCCTTTTCAGGAGCATTATGGATTTTTCGGAATTTCTTCCATCAAGATACTCATCCTCCGATGTACTTGTGTAAACAATGTGTTTGTATACAATATATTCGTTATAAAACCATTGTAAGTAAAACCATTCAAGCAGAACAGGCACACAGATTCTGAACGTCATCATTCAAGAACAATCATTCCAGTAACATGACGAAATGCAATACCACCAAATTGTATAATTGGTATATGTGTAAATTGGACTCACCGTTACTGCGTCCGTCGAAGATCTGGCTAGTCGATTTTGAAAGGCAGCCACCGTGTAAGTCCGCGATGCACAGGATGCAGGCCTCAGAATCCACAATTTCCGCAATTCCACGTGCCTGAACGATATGGGATGGAAGGAGCGTACGGGTAGAATTGATCCGGCAGGAGTCGAAGTGCAGCAGCCGTCGATGTACCGTTTCTTCGACAAACTGGGGACAGGAAACGGAGGGTGCACCGTTGGACGGACGTCTTCTCAAACTCGAGCAACCACTTTTTAATGTGAAAATCGCTCGGCACACGCGACACGTCGTGATTTATATCGAAACGACTTAATTCCCGACATTGCGACTGAACGACGTTTAAACTACGCGTTATGGCGCAATAATTTAAAAAAAATCCAGCCTCACGCCGCGAGGCAGACACGAGTTAGATGTTTTGCTTTCTGACCGGAGTCGACCCTCGACAGAAGTAAACGTGTGGTACCTACACGAAAAAGTTTCCGTCGTTGACCTTCTCCTCGGTCGAAAGGTGAAGCCTCTTAATGTCAGGACTGGAACACGGCGCACGGGCGGTCAGCCTTCGAACGCTGATTGAGGGACTGCGCAATTAGAGTCGAATATCCTCCAATTCCTTGCCTTCAGGTAAATCTGTCTTGACACCTAGACGGACGGAGAACAAGTCTAATTGTTAGGCACGGCCAATGATCAACACGTTGCACAAAACTGCAGATGATGTCCATCGGTAATTGGAACCATCTTCTCGACTGATGAAGCAGCACAGGGCAGGAAGCGCAGTTCGATGATTCTGGCCGATGACACGATGTCCTTGCAGTGCTGACAGCAGCATTTGGTTCACGACGACCTGCGTTGATATATTTTAAAGAGTCATTTTTAAAGGGTTATTTTAAAGATGTTCATTAACACAATGTTCTTTGCAACACGAGTTGACTGATGATTCCAGCTGACGATGCACGATGATCGGTCAAGTCCACCTGGTGTGCCGCCTGACCGTTGATTTTCCGCAACACACCACAGGTCCAAACGATGATTTTCGATGACACGCCGATCTACACACTAATACACTTCGAAAATCTGCACACAAATTAACAGTCATTGACATCAGACAAGATGTTCACAGAGTCTCCGTTGCGACATGACTCGCCGATGATGTCACACTGCATCCAGCTCGTATCCCTTACCGACTGGAGCACTTCTCTCTTCGTACAAATTCTTAAGCAAACAATAACAATGCCTACAGGGTAAAAAAATGACACCAAAAGACTACGTGACAGAATCAGCAGTCACGTAGACGTGTCCGGTCACGAATGATGACTGCACTCGAGTTGCCGATGATTTCCCACGTAGATCCCAGTTGAAAACAAGAGCACGACACCGTCGCGGTATTCGGGCCCTTAACACGGCACACAGTCAGTCACGGCTCGACAGTCGACGTACACTGCGAGCCCGACGCTGAACGCCACGCGACTCCGAACTCGAAAGCTGAGCCGCGCAAGATGGCCGACGCCAGTGAGCCGTTCCCATTGGTCGAACACCGCGGTCAGGTGCCCGAACGCCTAATCGCTGCGAACAGAATGCAACCGCGCTTTTGAGCGGGCTAGCAATCGCGTTGATAACAACGCAATCGCAACAATGTTCCGGTGCGAGGGTGCAGAAGAGGCACCGACACGACTGCGACGAAGCATCGGCTGCCACGGTGATGCCCAGGCGAGGATCAGTTGGAAACGTTCCCCTCATCCTGGATTTTTAGGGGAAGGATGTTCACGTGGGCTACCGGCGTATTCCTGATGGTTGCGCGCAGTTCCACCTCCGAGGATTGGTTCGGGTACCTTCGACGGGTCCACCGCTGCAACAAAAAGATCACGACATGAGAATGGAACCCTGTTTCGTGTCGTAAGCTACTTCGACGCAACGTGCTAAGCGTTTTTGTTCACAGACGATTTTTGCACGAATGCAGATTATAATTATCAGTGAATTATAATGATACGATTTCTGACTTCCAGTAGATGGTATCGATTAGCAGTCGCGACGCTCTCGGCCCGATTATCACTTCCCACGCGAGATACAGGTGTTTCGCATCCGCTCTGCGCGAACGAAAATCAAATCCAATCGGCGGCATCGGCGGCGGATTTTCAATTGGATTTTCCTGTCGAGGGGGCAATTAACGTGTTCGCGTTTCAACTCCGCCGTTTTAGGGACGACGACGACCCTGGAAGGAACGCGGATAACTGCAAATTTCCGGTAGGCCGTATTCTAAGCGAGATGGGCGTATCCTCCGCCCAACGTCATTTCATCAGCTGCCGACATCGTACGCAATCGCCTGGGGCATACTGCTCTTCCGATTCTCCCGTTTTCTGCATTTACCAAGGTTCACCCCTTCGAAAAGCAGTCATCTAGTCGGAGCCGGCGTACTCTTCAATTTATATCAAGCGCGCGGACAAACAGTTAACAATCGCGGCGCCTTACCGATTCGGATTTCTCTCAGAAATCGCCTGATCTATTATGATAGAAGCGGATATAGCTTAAAATCGCACGATGGTATTGATTACGACTTTTGCGTTGTTTTGCCAACGGTCAGCGGATGTGTTTATCGATGAAATTAATTTGTGAAACCTCTGCCAGCTATTTATGGGCAACGATACGACACGTATGTGCCATGAGGGAACCTATGCGTGCACACGACAGAAACCGTAATTATCGCATTCTGCGTCACGGTGGACTGAAAAACGCAAAAAAAAACGACCTATTGTAAATGCCTATACAATGCACACCGGTAGTCCGCGGAGTTTCCCATAAGTTGCTACAATCGTTGTCCGGTCAGTCGATCGACATCTAGATCAGAAACTATCTATCTGCAACGATGTATTGGCGTGTCTATGTTCGCTTTTAATGAAGAACGCCCTGTTTCCGTCGATCGTATCGCTCCCGTACTCGTGTTTTCTTGGCGAAATAATGCCCTGCCGTCTTACCGGAGGCGAGAAATGGCAGGTTCGACGCTCGCCTCCGTAATTTGAGGAAAGAAGGTCAGAGAACCGAACCATCTACATCGACCGCGAAGCGATCCCGTCCTCTGCGGAGAAATCTCCCTCAAGTCTGTGGTAAATTGAGGGTCGAAACAAAGTGGGAATAAAAGAAGGCATAGGCCGCCAGTAGCAACGTCTCCCCATAGAATATAACAATCTGCGGAAAAGAGTTATAAGAAGATCTAGTAAATACCTTGCTTTGATAAGCACAATCTTCAGAGCTATTATAACTTGCTCTGTTTCCATTCCTAACTCTGGTTCTCTAATATTAGCTATGATCTACATAGACAATTTGCCAAAATTTCACAATCATATCCACTTAGTTCGTGAAATCTTATTATAATACTACTACCGGATTTATATATACGATATGAAATAACTATGAATATTAATCGCCTAAAAAGTACATGTACACACAGAAATATGAACACGTCCATATCAATATAGCTGATGTTTGCACGAGAAACCAAATAAATACAGCAGACTCCATAAGCGCGTCGATTCAAAGTGATATCAACTTAATCCACAAAATTCTATTAAGTATCTACTACGCCATTTACATGTACAATACAAAATAACTGTCAATATCCTACCACCAAAAAAAAGCTAAATATTTATACACAAAAGTACAAACACGCCCAATATAACTAATGTTTGTACGATAAATGGAATAAACACAGCGGACTCCATAAATATTCTTTAAAGTTACTACTTTCGTGCTTGTTACATATGGACGCAAAAGGCAGAAAATTCTAGTGTGTCGGATCGCACGCGTCTAAACATGATGCCAGACTTCGTTCTGACTTTATCACGCACGCAACAGGAAGAACGACGCGTTCCAACTAAACAATGCTTTCGAAAGAGTTCAACAAAGCGTTAGACGAACAACAAACATCAGCCGGCCACTCTTTCGTATTAAACAGGATGCACGGAGCTCCCGCTTTCTATCCCGGTTACTGATCTGCGTATTGTACCAATTTTCATAACGCTACCCCACTCTTCTGTACCTAATCAATGCCCGCGCGTAGATACATTCCTCCCTTTCCATCGTCCGTGCGCACGGGTGTGTTGAATTATGATGGTGATTATGTCAACTACCTTTGCAGATTATTTGTCTATGAACAGCTTAAGAGGAGTAAAGACGGAGTGCGTTAAGGGCTGCATTTACTATGGAAACGTGAATAAACTACTTTATTATAGCAGAAATTAAAAAAATTTGTGACTATATATTTACGGCTAGATTAAGATTTTGTACACATTCTATATGTTTTCCGAGACCTGGCGGAAGTTGCCTATTACTACCTTTGCGGATTACCTGTTTGTGAACAACTTAGAAAGAGTGATGACAAAGTGCATTAAGAGCTGCATTTACTACGGAAACGTTCTGAACAAACTACTTTGTAATAGTAGTGATAAGAAGAAAAATTGGTGACTAAATATACACGCGGCTAGAATGAGATTTTGTACACATTTTATGTGTTTTCTGAAACCCGACAGAAGTTGCCTTCGCGTACAGCGTACACGTAAATCACACGTGTTATTGAACTGTTGAATGGAACACGCTGATAACATGCCACAGGTCGCTTCACGTAACACGATCAATGACGCACGACAAGCGATACTGTATACGAGTGGCTAGATACAAAAGGTGCTGAACTGAGATGTTAGTTCGTCTAACAAAGGAGAAAATTTCCATTGGACACCATGTACATTTCGCGGGTACCCGCGTTGGTCGAGAGACCATATTTTCTGCAATTTGCCTGCCGCCATCGACGGCGTGCGCTTCTTTCATGCGGTTGGGACAACAAAGGGTTAAGCGCACAAAGGTTCATGCGACTTCAAAGCGTTATGAAACCGAATGAAGCGTTTTTGTACAACACGTCTACCATACAAGGTTTCACTGTTTACTTGCCTTTTTGCAAATAATTAATGTATGTTAACTTCTCCACGAAAATCAGATCACTGCCCAAATTACTATGCTATAAATTATTTGTTACTGTCCTAATTTAGAATGGCGGATACGTGAACGAGCTGTGAACTAATTAAGTTCATATTAGAAATTAACCTCAGGATTAGCCATACTATGCCGGTGGAAAACTGGTGCAAATCGTTTTGATTTATAGCAGATTCTTTAGGTTGAAGATAAAAATGTGCTTACTATCTGATCTCTCTATATTCTTCAGAATAGGTGTCGAAATAGGTAGAAAATTCATGAAAAATTCAGTGCACACTGACCCATTTGAAATATAGCAGACGGCTTACGTTGAAAATAAAAGCATGCAGACTATCTAAACTCTCAATATTCTTTAGGATATGTGTCGAAATAGGTGCAGAATTCATGAGAAATTCAGTACCCAGTGATCCATTTTGATGTCAACAATCTATTCTCACTCTATATCCATCATTAGTTTTTCGAAGGTATAGTCGCCTGTGAAAAGTCTATCGTGCATTTTTGGATGCCGAGATGTTCACTGCATTAAAGAGCTACGTATTGAAGAACAAGCTTTCGCGATTGCCCTTGTCCCGTTACATACATGAAATTATCATTCCACGCACGCCAGTAAATACTATCGGAGGTGGCAGAGGTGATGCCCAAACTGGTTTTAGGTAATTGGTGGGAGACACCAAATACTGTTCGTGATCCAGCACAGCTGCACGATTAACAACCGGTTCTCCTGAGTGCCGGCAAACGCTAAGCGTACATGCTATATAATGCCCTGCAAATAAGTAGCGAACGTAAACACGTCATTGAAACTATTGTGTACCGCGAACGAAAGTAATGCTTCTGATTGTTATTGCGACAACGAGCTGATAGTAAAACTGATATTAAAGGCTACTTTCTCTAAACTTTTACTAAAGAACTCCGATATGTTTGTATGATTGGATATAATCGACGAAACCTAACACCTTATATTGTTGCGTTGTTCAAAATTATTTTAACTAATTCGCCATTTTGGAAATGGAAAGACCGTTTTCCCTCCACCAGCCCCCCCCCCCCCCTCCCCTCCCGCTATACGAAGCCTATAACCTCACATCTTATATTTCGCAACATCTTGCATTATTGTAATGCTACACATTCCCTTTACTGCACTTCTGTACCTAGTCTGATTACTATATGGCATGTATAAAAATATCATGAACTAATGAATATATTGTTCGAAGCATATCTACAGACACTGTGGTGTCCGATGGACCACGGAATAATTTTCACGAAATTTGCACATAACGAGCATTGAACGTATAATCAAATACATGCATACCATGCGCCAGCAACAGGATCTCAACGAACATCCATATTCATTCGCCGAGCTGCACTTTTTCCACCGAAATCTTCAACGAAACGCGGAGCAGCAGTCCTCCGTTAAAATTTTTCACCACTCTCCCGAACGGTTTAAACTTCTCGAGAAAAATCGAACTCGCTACTTCGAGAATCGCAAGCAACCGCTGTTCACGTGCCACCTGGTGGGGTCAAATGGAATAACCTAATGAATACCTTGATCGAGTCATGTCTATGGACACTGTGGCGTTCGATGGACCACGGAATGATATTCACGAAATTTGTACATGACGAGCATTGGACGTATAATCAAACACATTCGTACCATGCGCCAGCAGCAGGCCCTCGACGAACATCCATATTTATTGGCCGAGCTGCACTTTTTCCACCAAAATCTTCAACGAAACGCGGAGCAGCAGTCCTCCGTTAAAATTTTTCACCACTCTCCCGAACGGTTTAAACTTCTCGAGAAAAATCGAACTCGCTACTTCGATAATTGCGAGCAACCGCTGTTCATGTGCCACCTGGTGGGGTCAAATGAAATAACCGAATGAATACCTTGATTGAGTCAACTCTATGGACACTGTGGCGTTCGATGGACCGCGGAATGATATTCACGAAATTTGTACATGACCAGCATTGAACGTATACTCAAATACATCCATACCATGCGCCAGCAGTAGGCAGTCAATGGACACCCATTTTTGTTGGCCGAGCTGCACTTTTTCCACCAAAATCTTCAACGAAATACGGAGCACAAGCACCCACGTTAAAATTCTTCACGACTCACTCGGAGGTTTCAAACTTTGCGAGAATAATCGAATCTCGCTAGTTCGATATATCTCGATAGTCGCAAGCAACTGTTACTTATGTACCATCTGGTGGACTAGAATGGAACTGGAGGAATGACAAGCCACAGTGCTCGTCAGTTTAGGAAAAATGGCGCTCGCCGAGGTTTGCGGTATTAACTCTATCGTTGATTTTAAGAAATTAGATGAAAAGAGTCATCTGAAAGACGAAGTTGAGGCCTACACAGGAAATTTCATCAATAACATACAGTTGGCTGTGCCCCCATACATAAATGTAAGTGTATCTAGTACGTGCACTTGTTCACGGTGACTACGCTCCGATTTTTGCAATATCATGTGTCCTGTGCATTTTTATTCACCGAATTCTACCTGTTACAATTCCGATTAAGTAAATTCATCCTTCACACCCTCCTGTTCTCATTACTGTTCCATAATAATAAATTCCATAAACTTGCCTTTTACCCTTGTATACATGCAAAGGTTAGAATATAGCAACAAAGATTTCTGTCAACGGTATCAACAAGAATGAATTTCTGTGTTTACAGCCTGCTGAGAATCTTGCACGCTTGACAGAAGGGACCGATGAAACAGGCAAGCACATTAAAATAAAATTTGACCATGGAACCACCACGCTGGGATTCCAATACCAAGGTGGCATCATTCTTGCGGTTGACTCACGTGCCACTGGCGGCCAATACATTGGATCATCCTGCATGAAGAAAATTGTAGAGATCAATGATTATCTTCTTGGAACTTTGGCTGGCGGTGCAGCTGACTGTGTTTATTGGGACAGGGTTTTGGCTAAACAATGTCGCATGTACGAATTAAGGAACAGAGAACGTATTTCCATAGCAGCAGCTAGCAAACTGTTATCTAACATGGTATACAACTACAAAGGAATGGGATTGAGCATGGGTCAGCATAGAACATGAATTTTTAGAAATAACTATAGGTTTCAGTATGTTTCAATATAGGGTGTTTCAGGTATGATGCTTGCTGGTTGGGACAAGAGGGGACCCGGTCTATACTATGTGGATTCCCAAGGCACTCGCACTCCTGGAAAAATATTTAGCGTGGGCTCAGGTTCAATCTTTGCATTTGGGGTTTTAGATACAGAATATAAGTGGGAGCTGACCGATGAAGAAGCATACGAAGTGGGTAGACGGGCAATTTATCATGCCACTCATAGGGACGCATATTCCGGTGGCATCATAAGAGGTAAGGATTATAAAATAAAGGGGATAATGAAGCAGGAATGGCTAGCAAAAGAATTTGATAAATCTCTGTGTTTCATTTCTATAGTGTACCACATGAAGTCAACCGGTTGGGTCCACATTTCTGACCAAGATTCCAAGGATTTGCATTACGCATATCAAGAAGAGAAACAAAAAGAGGCCAAACGCTAAGGAATCCACATTGTAACTTAACATATGTCCCTAAAATTTCTTTATGTAATAAAGTTGTAATACTATTAAAATCCTTCTAAAAATTCAGCAAGGCTATATGATTCCCAATATCGAATATACTATGAATATTTATGGTAACTTATTGCATTTCATAAATATTATTCCCATTGTAAACCACAATTAATGGACTATAACATGGTATAACAAGTTAACTTTAATATTCAGTGATGCAACGCATATTTCCAGATGCAGTAATCTGCATAAGCAAGAATTTAGACGTCGTGTTTTGGAAGGTTAAACTTTTAAACGAACAAAAATGGCGCGCATTAAAGCACTCCCCACAAGTTCAACAAATCAAGCCTCATAACAGCGCCACTCGCCGGACGCAGGCAGTAATCGACAAGCACTGTTGCGAGTGTAACATATTGTTGTCTCTTGTGCGAAGCAGTGTTCGTTCGTTCATCTTTCAAGCCGATTCAAGAATGTCGAGTACGGAGGAGTGTAAACTGAAGGGCGGACATCCTCCAGCAGGTCAGTAAGCCCTTCCCAATATTTCGTTCTTTCGAAAATCTCTATCGGAAAGGTTAAGTGTCTGATACATCGAATGACGTCGCATGCACCTGTCTGCAACTTTCAAGGCCGTTCAAGAATTGTATTCCGTGTTCGCGGAAATAATATCGTTGTATCGAACATTTCTGGGTTTTTTCCAGTCAAGGCCGGAGGCATGAGGATCACGCAACATAAAACGCCGAAGGAGGAACGCGATGTAAAGCCTACCAAGGACATGGAGGAGAGCAAGCCCTCCAGCAGGTACACAATATGTTACAAAATTTACGTACGTTGAGTGGTAATTACGCGGGATAACGCTACAATCGCAGAGCCTGTTTCGATCTATTAGCACATAACGCGTTAATTGTGCGCAATATGATTGCACTTTTTAACAATTACCTGGTGACGTGTTACTGTTTATGACATCGTTTAATCAGAAGTAATAATGAGTGGTGCTAATTGCTAACGGAGAATGTTCATTCGCCGGACGGATTTCGATAAATAATCGGAACGTGACAAAGATGCAAGTGACCCCCAGGATAGTAACAGTCGGTTGCTGGTAATTCGTGTGTGTGTAGTCTCAGTCGTGTTACCCACTATGTAGGCTCACGGTAAACAACCTTATCGATGCGCGGTACATGAACGGGACATTATCTGGTTATGCAAAATAAACAGAAACCTGCCAGTTTACGGAATAACTCATGTTCTTTTATACTGCCGCGGTATGAAACCGGTACCGAGAGTACCGCTGCTCGTACAGGCTGCGATCAATATTTTTCTAACGACAGTGTTAGTCACGTTTCTCTTTTCACGAACGATGTAAACACTAAGTTGAAGATAACGCCTATTTACGCGGTTCAGCGCACATATTTATGTGGATTTTTAGTACATTTTGAGTTGGGGACTGTAATAAAAAATCGCTGATCACTGAATTGTTCTTTATCTATAATTTTATCGTTAGTGAGAACAATTAGGCGATCGAGTTATTTTATCGTAGAAGATAGTGTTATCATTTTGTACTTTGTAAAAGCAGCTTGACGAGATAATGTTAATAATGTTCGTTATTGCAGCCCGCCGAAGATAATGATGATCAGCGGTGTACCGGCAAAGGGTAATGCGGATTTCCCACCAGAAGCAGTGCAGCATTTCCACGACAAACCAACGCCCACGCACGATGCCCGTCCAGCCCACTGTTCGCGCCCAATCGTCATCCAACAGCCCAGAAAGTGAACTGCGATAAATCACATTTGTCTAAGGGCGGTGGGTCGTAAAACGGAAAGAAAGGAAAGAAAAGGAAAGCAGAAAGAAAAATGTGGCCCATAAGATTGACCCGTGAAGTCATCCGTTAAGTTTTGAGTCGAGAGTACGCGTGGATGATATATAGATATATAGATACGTATATATATATATTATGCATATGCAATACGTGCGAGCGTACTTAAGAGATTTTTATAGGATTTATTATATATGTCACAATCGATATCTTTACGTGATGAGTAATTTTAAGAGCATAATAATGGTGCGAGCTGTTTCTCCAACCGAAGCACTGGTTTCATACATCGAGGATCGCAGATCCTTATCAGAGTTTATTACTTGTTGGTAAAGAAAAAGAAAAGATAACGGTAAAAGATAGTTTATTTTTAACGTTGAGCGCCAATGAATTCCTGTGTCGGCATTTATCGGACGGTCACTTCCATTTTTTCGAAGTGTCCGCCGACCTTTTTCTTCGCGCACTTTAGTTCCAGCGGCCGTTGATTGAGTCGGATCATCGTTATTGTTATGTATTACAATATGATTGACACAACCAAGGCCGCGAAACCGTTTTCGGGACCAGTATGCATTTCCGCTGAATCTCGCACACTAGTGCCTGATTCCTTAACTTCGTCTTTCTTTTCGCTTTCCATTACTTCCCCCACTTTTCAAACTGCTACTTTGATTCTTGCAGTATCCCCGAGGAAGCAGACTATAGTTTTGCAAAATATGAAAGTTAGCGTTAAGCGTGTAAATGTCGAACGAGATTCTTGTAACGTTGGCGACAATTTGTATCTCTTGAAATGGAAATAAACGTACTGGTACGTGAAAGAAATTCTCGACTTCTCCAATCCCCGCCCACCAACCGTCCCATTTCAGCCGTAAGACTGCCGTATAGGCTTACCAAACAAACAGATGCCTGAACGGTAGATGGCTAATAAAGTAGTTGGGTAAGCTGCTGCCGAAAAGCTTTCCGGAGGACCCTTACACTAAATCCTGTATCCAATTGCACGGATCGCGGCACAGATTTTCCGGCAAGAAATCATCGTCATCCCCTCCAGCGGTCGTTTATGGCCCCCGTTAGGGTCGTGTCACTAGTCGAGGGTAGTCACGCAATACCGTCGGCAGTCAGGAGTGGTGGCAGTGGACGCGCACCATGCGGTCGTCCCTGGCAACCGGCATGAATTCCATAAACACAAGCACACCGATGTGTCAAAGGCTGGCCGAAAAAACTGCTCGACACGATCCTCCTTCCTGATGTGTAAAGATGTGAATGCCACGAGCATCGTGCCACCGTCCTCCTCCGCCGCTTGAAGAGGCACCGACTCTTGAACGGATCTCGGGGCCAGAGTGCGTTCTCCAAAGTGTGAGACCACCGGAAACGCCGGTGCCGGTGACCTTCGACCTCGCGGCCGAAGTTCAGCACACACGATGTCTGGGAAGAATGGCGCCGAAAAAGTCTCCGAGATCGACGGCCACGTCAGTAAACAGTACGAAATTATCAGAAGACTCGGCAAGGGGGTGAGTACAAGTATTTTGCATGAGGCCGTAGCAAACTAACTGAAAGGTGACGCGCTTGTGACAAATTCTGTTGAGAAACTTGATGCGCGCTACAGATGCTGACTTTATAATTGGCAGTAAGGCGTGGCCGGACAAATTCGCAATGTTTCGGCAGATATCTGTTAATGCAGCTCTCTCATTATTAGGTTTGAATGAATGTGCGGGGTATGGGGCGTTATCAGCGTGCCAGGTGCGACGCACCTGCCATAGCGTTGTTTGGCTTGTGCGCTTGACGGGACTTAACTAGAATATGTTAATTTGCGGTGGGAATTGCCGATCTTTTGTACGAGCTTGGGGATTTCAGGATTAACGTGGATTTTAAATAGCAAAGTGGTTCGTCCTACGAAATTGTCGTTTTGCATGTTGAGATACAATTTATGTTACTTTGCATCGCGCAGTGCAGTGTAATACTATAGCGATGCAAAGTACATTGGATCGTCAATAATCGCGGGACGATCCACGGCGACGGACGAAAGCGTAAAGTTGGAGACAATCAATATAAATGCGGTTAGAGGCCGTCGTCGTCGCAACGACGCACGATCATCGTTACACGCGACGATCGTCGTTATTATAACGTTCTTGCTGGATGTACATGTCTGTAATCTGACGCTGACTCATGGCTGGTTCTCGTAAAAATAAATCGAAATGCATTACCTTCTACGCCAAAATCGACAAAACATCCTGAATTTCCGCCTTCACATCCTAACAGGTGTGATGGCACGACATAATGATACCGATATAAACAGTAATTTAAAATGAAAAGGCTCTTAACTATATCTATGAAACAGAAATATGTGAAAACCTATAACGATACCTGTGCCGGCAGGCATACGGTATAGTATGGAAGGCGATCGAGAAGAAAACGAAGGAGACTGTAGCAGTGAAGAAGATCTTCGATGCATTTAGAAACCAGACTGACGCCCAGCGGACCTTTCGCGAGATAATGTTCTTAATGTCATTCGCTAATCACGAGAACATCATACGGTTGCTCGGCCTCCACAAAGCGAACAACGACCGGGACATTTATCTCGTGTTCGAGTACATGGGTGAGTTTATCAACGGTCTTCCGGAGAAAGGGAATAATTCGAGACGCGAGCACTTTTGGCTTGACAACAAAGCCTTCGGCCCGTTTCCCCAGAGACCGACCTCCACAACGTCATTAAGAGAGGCAACATCCTTAAGGACATCCACAAGGTCTTCATAATGTACCAGCTGTTTAAGGCGATCAAATACATACACTCAGGGAACGTAATACATAGGGACTTGAAGGTGGGTGCGTCAATATACTTGCAACCACAAATACTTTGCTTCAATTCTGTTGCGCTTGTATTTATCCCAAAGTAAAGGATACAAACTCGCTTATGAAAAGTACTACATACATGTCTTCTATAGTAACACCGAGATATGAGTTAAGGCGAACGTTCTTAAGCGATTGTATTTGCGGGCTGAAGCTAGCATGAAAGTGAATCTAACAACTCTGCTTCCGGGTTCAGCCGTCAAACGTACTACTAAACGCCCAATGCCACTGCAAGATCGCTGACTTTGGACTTGCACGCTCGGTCACGCAGATTGGCGAGGGCGATGGCGAAACCGGAACTGACCCGACCCTGACCGACTACGTTGCCACCAGGTGGTATCGCGCACCCGAGATTCTCATCGCCTCTAAGAGGTATCTATTGACGTACACAAATTTTTCGAATCGATTTCCGCGGTCGTGCAACGTGTAGCTTTCAGGTACACGAAAGGCATCGATATGTGGTCCCTAGGATGCATTCTCGGGGAAATGCTACTCGGAAAGCCCCTATTCCCGGGATCGTCGACGATAAATCAAGTCGAAAGAATAATGGCGACTCTTCCACCACCCACGGACGACGGTAAGGTTCATTAATTACTATTGCTACCAGAGTAATCTTTGCTGTTACTTCATAAAGCGTCTGTTCACTGTACTCAGCTTGCAGCTTGAATTAATTACAGTGTACATCAGTATCGTTCTACCCGCCAATACTTGAGAGCTTAATACACATTCCTCTGTCGCAGATCTTCTTTCGGTCAGCGCTGGGTATGGAACGAATCTGTTGGAGAAGACACCGGCAGGACCAAGGCGTTCGCTGAAGGATTTGCTGCCGGAAGTGTCGCCGAAGGCGTTGAACCTTATCGGCAGTCTGATAGTCTTCAACCCCACCCGAAGGTTGACGGCCGTCGAGGCACTCGAGCATCCCTATGTCGCCGAGTGAGTGTTCATTTCTCAAGGCGATCCCGACAATTTATTCGCTACAGTTTATACAGCGTTTACGACGCAATGCCGGCCCGTTATTTCTCATAGCCGCGCCGGAGGCGTCCGCAGATTCGAGACCGCATTTTATTCCACCCCCTTCAACTGCCGGCATAATGTCTCCCGTGAATTTTTATTTCGCTTCTGACGTGCATTCACCCCAACCTCTCAAACTCTCTTCTTAAGGGGAAGGTCTTATAATTTGATACGCATTGATTTTATACGCAGGGAGCATTTGTCACGCTGATCGTCGTATTTTGTCCCCTGACGACGTTTGCGAAAAATGACGAGGCCTCATTCGTTATACAATAGTTGTGTCAGCATATGATGGATCTTCTAAGTGATCGCGGTTTTCTTTTCGGTGTAACTACCATTCTATTCTCTTAAATCTGTTGCCGTCCGTATTATTTTTATCATGTGCCTTCAGTCGCTCTGTGCGATTTAGGCTACTTTTATCTGCAAATGTCAGTAATACCGCAAAAGACAGCCGCAATTTACACCTAGGTGCAACAAAATTTGGCCACAGCTACCTTGATAAAACAACAAAGGGTCAACGAGTATTTACTGTGTACCCATATGACATTATTATATGACGATTGTTTTGAGATGCGAATGGCCGTTGCTGCCAACGTGACATTGAAAGTGATTGGGCTTTCGAGCTATTTCATATTATTGCAGCTTCCACCGAAGGGGCAACGAACCTGCGCGAGGGTCGAGTGTGATCCCATTGCTAAGGGACGATGTGCAGCTCTCCGTCGAGGACTACAGAAACAAGCTTTACGCGATGATGGAGGAGAAACATCGGAAGCATAAAAATACGTGAGTACCGAACGGTCGGATTGTTTTCATCAGCGTTTTCCGGTATTCCGAGACAACTTTGCTCGTCTATGTAGGCCAAAGTCGAGAGTGCGAAGATTCTCGGAGCACATCAGGAAGGAAACGATCGCTGAAATTGCGAATGGCAGCAACTTGGTCGCCGGCCAAGGTGATGCAATTGTTAATAAAAATCTCCGTTCGTCTTGCGGCGATCTACGTAAGGACAGAAGCAGGAACGATCTTTACGAGCTATTTCACGTGGGCGGTAGGTCATATGACGCAGGATTTAAGAAGTAAGAGCCAGTTAGAAGTAAGAGGTTAGTAAATTTCTGATCGAACTTTATTGCCGAAGACCGAACGACGATGGCCAATAGGAAGACGGGACCATCACATGGAGACCTCACGGGAAGAATCGTCAAAGCAAAGATGCCAAATTCTAGTACCGACATAACACAGGATGAGTTGAAAAATTCACGACAGAACGGTGCGAGCATCGGAATCGTTGCATCAATCTCTTATATTAACGCACGTTTTTTTTACGTTTTCAGGTAGAAACGCGGCGATGCAATACGCCTACAATTTGTCAAACGGGAACATAGGGAACCTGTCAGGCGCAGTGAAGAGTTGCTTGTATTTAAGTCAACAACAGCAGCAACAACAGCAGCAACATCTGTCCAAGTCCCAGAGGTCTATACAATCTGATCAAGTCGGGGCGGTAGGTTCCCTTCAATCATGTACATCTCACGTATCTTAGTTACCGCCTATAGTCCTTGTGTCAGCGTTTTGTAAAACCGCTCGTCGTTTTCTAGTAGTAGTGAAGAGTAAACGTATGATTCTGTCGTTGCAGGCTACTTGTCGCGTGGGATTTGTCTAGGTATCGTAAGCAACCCCTCTCTTTCTTCTCTCTTTCGCTATGTCTTTCTCATCTCTTTCAACTTTGTTATACGGGCACGTATTGTAATCAAGTTTGCCGACCGTTATCAACCCAGGGCCGGAATTGAATTTGTCCGATCAATCGAATGGACGTCATGACGTTTGTACCAAATTCTTTTAAAGCACGGACCGCCTGTAGGGTCGCGCCGAGGACAATACGGAAGGAAGGTCTCTCCTGAATAACGGCAGGCGGCAAGCTCGGTCCTAGATAACAGTGCACAGCACGTAAAAAACTTCCACGCTTTTTCCGGTGCACGCGTATCATTTTATCACAGGCACTCGCCAGATGAACCCGCTGTTGTAATCGGGATGAAACAACGTCGATCGCCAATCGACCAATTCTCTTGTGCCTGCGATGCGAAGGGTGTGCGCAATATATGCACATAGTCTATTTTTACGACTGCCCCGTTCGAATTCATCCTCGTATCTAGGAATAACTGAAGAGAAGCGTTTTTATCGTCGTCGTATACTTTGCACCATCTTCACCGCATTTTCGCGCAGAATATAAAGCACCGATTTTCAGTTTAAAATAGGCTGTTTGCAAAGCTAGAACTAAAGGGTGGAATAAAAATAGGTGACCACGGAATTAAAACTCTCTGTGTAATTATACGATGCGCATCCGAATATATGGAACTAGTTCGCGGGAGAGAAAAATTGCACTGTCAACGCGTGGCTGTTAAATCGTTAAGTATTTTTAATGATCAGAAACGTTCAATTTCAGTATGGCCCCGCTGGAAGTTCGAATCAATTGTTACCACCCGCTTGGCTAAAATTGAGGAAGGGAGTGAGCAGACAACGTGCGCCATCGCAGAAACTTACGACGACAACGACAGCTGGAAGTTCTTCCAACGATAATCGTACAAGAGGGGCTCTTTGGAAATGGTCTGGTGAGCAGGACAGACCGAAGAATGCCCAATCAAGATTCATCACACGAATGCCGAGAAATGTGTCGAAGATGTTCGTTACAAAAAATAGCAGCAGTAATATTACCGACAGCAATAATTGCTATGAACGGACGAAAATACCATCACACGATCAAAATCAAGTCATTCGGAATTATTTAAATCACACCATGCGATCTGTCCACGAAACGCATGCGGAAAACAGACGAAACAGTCGATCAGAAGATGTCAATAATCTGCAACGCCGATTTTTTGGAGACAGAAAAGTTTTGATCGACCGACTGACACGATCGAGTGAAGAACGATCGAGTAAAATTGGAGGTAGCGCAGAGAACAATCGTCTGCAAAGTGCGAATATCTCGCGGACCGATATTCCTAAAACTCAATCTAGACACAGTATTATTTTGAGCAGAGGTAGTACCGGGGCGGATAGAAAATTTGGTACCTTGCATTCAAAAACGCTTAACAGCTATAGCCAGTGCCACGGCGTCATAACCGCGTCAGCTTATAAGGATTTACGAAATGGAACTATGAAGTGGTGAAGAAAGTAGCATAACATCTTTTTAGAGGATTACCCTTGAAGCCATTTTTTAATTCTAATAGCATTTACTAACGCATTTTATCTAGCATCCACACGCCATCATGTTCGTCAAGTAATTATTTAATTGCTATCAACTAGCCATGAAAACAATAACGACAATTTTTACAAGCCGGGTGAAGTTGCGGAAATTACGACGCGTAAAGAATGCATTCGGAAGGTTCAAGGTAAATATGAATTAAGCAATTACTTGACCATTTTCGTAGGTCATTGTAAATCCTGTCCAGAAACGGGTTTACGTATTATGCCGGTTCGTTCACGGCCGGAAGCCGCGTCCTCGCGTTACAAAAAAGGTCGCAGCAACATTCCTGAATAATTAAACTTTCCGCGAATTTAATGCCAAAGAAACGACGTGAAGCGGTGCCTGCCTCGAATTGCTCAGAATACACTTTCAAAGCGCCTCGCCTTCTGCAATGCGAACAAGGTTGAACACGTTGATAACTCACGCGCAGGACTGTACCGAAACGAAAAGCAACGGAGATATAATATAAGAAGAAAGGAAAGCAGGAACTCCGGACAAATGAAAACGGGAGGAAAGAAACGAGTTCCTTGTCTGACTGTCTGACACAGCATGACAAACCTTACTGTCTGCCTAATGAATTTGTCGAACGTGGACGTCGAAATACGGCTGCCCCCTGGAAAACGAACAGAGGCAAGGCTAATAGAGTGTCACATGGTTAGGTTCGACGACGCACGATGCTTTCCACGAAATTTACGGGTGACGTGACACCTTGTGACGTAAAGCGTGGGTACCATAACCGTATAAGCTCGGTAATTTCACAGCGTGGCGTGTGCATGCGATCGTAATTCAAAGTCAATTGATACGCGGCCAACGCAGACGGTGCAGACAACTTCGTTTCGTCGGTACGCCGACGAATTTTTCTACGTGCATTTCTCTTTTTCATACCCACTCGCACGTCGTAGGCCTCGGGTGCATTTTGTAACTACGTGCGAGCACTGGCCAAGGGGATTTAGTGTACAAATTTCCGCTGTAACATAGTGCCGTAGTGTGTGATTTGTGAAGCGAACCTGTAAACGTGTCGTCCGTGTATCATACATGTCGTGAGAGTAAACATTTAATAAGAAAATTGAACGAAGAGATGTATGAGCAATTTTTATTCCGTAGTTAAGTCTGTCCGCGCCACTATATGCTGACCGTTGGGGGTTTAAAGAGTGGAAATAAATCGTCGCGTGGTAGAATTCAGCCTTTCGCATTCCCGTCCTCCGTAAAGCCATAACGTGCTTTCCACAGGAGCGCTTCCTCGCATTTGCCCTACTGTGCTTTCCGCCCCGTCCTCTATCTTCGAGCTTCCTTCCTCGTGGCCCATATTTCTCGCCCCTTTGGTCTTTGCAGCCGGCATTACTCTATGACGCACCCCGCTTCTTCTCCCCCACGTCTTATTTACCGGCCTTCAACGTTTTTATCCCTGTCTACGTGCAACCCACTTTCTCCCGTATCTGCTTCCAGTCCTGCAGAAGGCATGTAGCTGTCTCGTATCTGTCCTCCAGTCTTCCAGCCGAGCGTCGCATCATGATCAGCGCGGATCTAAAACTAGCCTCCGATCCCTTATCTCCCCACGGTATGCGAAACTTTATTGCCGCGGGAACGATATCAACGACACTCTCCGCTTCCGGGAGATTTTTAAAGGCAAACCACCGAAGTTATGTACGTGTTTAGATTCACTCGGCGAATCGCGCGCTTCCACCCTCCGCAAACGCGGGGCTTAAGGGTCGAACGTCGAATCGGCGTAAATATTCATGGGGCGAGGCTTTGCAATACGAAAGACCCTTTTTAAGGCTACAGCCACGGTGTCTGTCTGTCCGTAGGTCTATCTGTCTGTCTAGAGCCCGGTCACGTTCCTTTCGCCCTCTCGTCTAATCGTTTGCGCCTTGGGGAGCAGGAAAATAGTTTCACCTTAGCTTCATTCCAGTCCTCCCCTCAACTCGTCGGTGCCTCTTGATCGCTGCTTTCAAGGTTTTCATTATCTTCGTTCGTCTTAGCTGAGTGCTCGGCGCAAAAAATGCCGGTCGATTTATAAAAGAGTAATTAAAGCCCTGTGAAGTACCGTAAAGCAATGCGATTGCAACGGTGACTCGAAGGTTTCGAATGGAAAAGCGAAAAGTAAATGGAACGGAAATGCTAATTTCTTCGGATAGTGGCTACTCGCGTTTTGTCAATAAACCTCGCCTAAGAATTCAAATAAACTTGGCATGGAATAAAGCGCGAATTATGCATTCCATCAGGAGAAATTGGGTCTTGCCTACAATGCGCACACGTTAAGATCCAAAACATGTTTGAAATACTTCGCGGCCGAGGTTGAAATTAATGGGAATATGCGACGCAAGCATCTAAAGTTCATAATTTTACATAACAGTCATGTTGAGGAACGAGGATTCTGCTGGGGGTGACTTCATCTCTCTCCAATCTCAGTTCCTTTTTTATTGAAAATACACGTAGATATGTTTTACAACAGTGGAGGATCTTTCGTTCGCGAAGCTGTTGCAAAATTCTAACGGTCATTATTTCCCCGATTAACCCTCGTGGTGAAGTAACAGGATTTTAATTAATGACAGCTATGCACGAACGGACGTTCATTGCCGGCAACAGCCTCGCGGGAAACTGTACGTTTGACACAAACAAATATTTACAAAGCGTGCGGTGGATGGACTCAGCGTCTCGAGTGCGTCCCTTTTATCGACTACATCCTCGTTAACGCGAGAGTACCTTCCATTCACTCGATGTTCCTGAGTGGAAGAAGCACATTTTCTCCTCCGCTTATAAGAAACATCGAACCAGGACACTCTCGCATTTCTGATTATTTATACTCAACCTATAAGGTAGTTACAAAACCTATGGGGTAGGAATATTATAAATTACCAACGCGTTATAAATCTTCTCTGCAATTCCCTAATGACTGCGACGCCGGTGTCATTGTGCGTCCTCCGCAACGCCGCACGCTTCTAGACTCCTCAAAAATAATTGGCGATTCACTCGTTTTCAGCGTCGCCCTGACACACAACGCGAACTTCCGCGCCAGCGACTATAAAACTTCCAATAACATCGCGCTGCTATCCCTCAACATCTGCCCAAAGATGATCGATCATCGTCCGTTCAATCGACACGTTAGGCGTCAATTTGTCAATCGGCGCCTTTCGGCAAAAGCACACTCGCATCGCACGCGGGCGCCTATTCCTTTTGTCACAGAAACGTACCGCCGCGTACGCACGACGTGCAAAGATGCAAATTAATTTCACCCTTCATTCATATGTCAAGATGCCCCGGAGCAGATAATTCACTGTGTTCGGAAATAAATTGCCGCCGCTCCCGTTTTCATCAGCAGCCAACAATTCCCGTATGAACGTGGCGCGGGGAATAATGCGCGGTTCCGAGAAGGGTTAACGATCCAGCGCGTCGACGTTGGGAACATTTCGACGTTGTGCCACACATCGTGAAAGACCTCGAATCAACATCGAGCAATTAGGAACGTCGTGACGGGGCCGTCAGACAGACGCCTACGCTTCGATCCGCCCTTTGGCACCTACGCCAGGTCGCCTCTATTTATGAGCTTCCCTTCGATCCCTCCCCGTTTACGACGCCCACCCTCCCGTACGCTTAATTAATAAACTCGTCCTTCCGCCCATTTATCAATACCGTCGTGTATCACCCTCGTTTCGCTCATTTATTATACCCATCGTTTCCCGTATCCGACAACACGACGCGCGTAACGTGACAAACAAACGAATCTGAAGAGAAATCCTCGGCAAAGTCGAGAAGCCGGAAAAAGAAACTGCGTGACCGAAATTCGCGCGCCAACTCCTGCTGTCGGGGAAGTTTGTCTTTTGGTGTCAGCGACGATTGTGAGATAATTGGGTGTCAACGCGTTATTACGCAGGATAACGCTTCCGTCTGATGGCGAAAGTTTTAGCAAGAGCACTCTGTCCCAGTTCCTGTCGTTTCTACATTTCCGCGCGAAGCAAGTAACGTTCCATTTGCTGGGAAGAAGCAATTTTTTCTTGTAGCACACGTCTATACCGCGGAATCCGCTCGTCCAATTGTAGTTACGATAACGCGCGAACATTTTCCTTGATCCGTTACGCTCCAGTTCAGCAATGTACTTTTCGCCGCAGCGTGCGAGGATATACTTTGTGGCGGCTAAGGATATGGAGCGGGGATAAATGATGGTCGTTCTTTCCGATCGAGAAATAGATGAACGGAAGACACCGCGGCTGCAGATGTGGCCCGGGCCTTTGTTGGGGGTGAGTGAGTGCATTTTGGGGTGGCTGTATCGAGTAACAGCGGGGAGGAAATGGAGCGATGCGACGCGCGACGATGATCGACCGTGATCGACAGTTGTTATCGGATTACCGTATTCTTCGTTTTTCTTTGCGCCGTAAGAATATAGAGGACGACGCGATCAGAAAATTTGAACGAATCGCGGCAGAATTGATGCATATCCAATTAAACTGACTGGCTGTATGACGCACACTTTTGATTTCCACGTTGAATTTACTCTCCAGCCTGACGAGTTCGATCGAGACGTCTACAATAATCACAGAGACGAGTCCTTAGATTCGACTGCACGCGTTCATTCAATATTGGCAATTCGAGATATTTCGTCAAACGTGCATAGAACGCAAATTTCCTTCTTGTGAAAATGAACAGTTATTCAGATCCACTAGCCGCCTGAAGCACCAATCCGCGCGTGAACCGGCGCAAATTTCCGTTTTACAAAAATGACTTCGCCCGCGCGCAATCCCAGCCTTGGATGCGCCAATCGCGAACCTATTGACATTTCGATGTTGCCGGAACTTTTGGTTTCTTATGCGGGTCTCTCGTCGACAGTCACTACGGTGTTGGCATGAGGCTGGCTCGCCTCGTGGTCGTTGTTCTTATCATATGTCGTCTCTTGCTTTCTGTTGGCATCGTGAACTTCCGGATTGACCGGCGCTTGTTGAATCGCCCGGAGACTTCGCAGCATGTAGCAACGGCGATGAGGACTGTGTCGACTGTAAAAAC
Source organism: Cryptocheilus praepositus (assembly GCA_033815515.1). Classification (NCBI taxonomy): domain Eukaryota; kingdom Metazoa; phylum Arthropoda; class Insecta; order Hymenoptera; family Pompilidae; genus Cryptocheilus; species Cryptocheilus praepositus. The sequence goes on from JAWWQZ010000227.1 coordinate 3,574,108, forward strand.
TGTCGTAACCGCTACTGGATGTTGCCGTTCTTCGAAGTGCAAGAACCGCGTGATGTCCGCCCATTGGAATTCCGCAGCCACAACCTGGAAGCATTTTTCGCTGACGGAGGAGTCCTCTGCGACCTCCGATGCCTGCTACATTGCAACCCGCGCACACCTCCTCGACCACTGCTGTGCCCTGAACACTCTGAAAGAATCGCAATTTTCCGTCTACGTCCAACGGCAGCAACCCGATGAAAGCTTGAAACTTGACATTTCCGTGAGAAGAGATATATCTCTAGGTTCGTCCTCTAACATGAGTAGCGAAGGGATTTACGTTTTCCGTGTTCCACCAGATTCCAACGATACCGAATGGAATTTAATTTACACGATATCTAACAGTGGTAAGTGAGAAATGTTCGGTGAATAGGCCAGATTTAGCTGTCAATGGCTTGAAGCTTCATTCGAGTGGGTTTAGTATACATGCCGATGTATGCAAATTTTATGCTGATCGTAAAAATCGATCGTTACCGGTGGTATAAAAATAGGTTTACCAACCGGAATCCATCTAAATGGCCGCGCGAAAAGGTACTGTTACGGGAAAAGATTTTAATAGGTCGCATACTGGGAAGTGTCCAGAGGCGATGGTCTTACGAAACAATGCTATTGGACAACATCGGCGAAAACGAAAAGCGCCCCGGGCAACTCAATTTTCCTATGCACGCGACATCATAAAACGAGCAACGATGCCTTTTACGACGAGCGCCAGTTAAAACGTCGTTGGAAACTCGTTGAACAGCATAACATTAACTACGAATACACCGGCTTCCAAACACATCGGAAATCAAACTACATTAATCACATCGTGTCAATATATAATTGAATCCAAACGTACAGTCGTGCACTCCAGCATTAACGTAACTCATGTGGCAGCGTAAATAACAATATAGCAGACAAAACGGTGAGCACTTTTAAGCGGATAGTCTAGAGCAACCCACGACCCCTGCGCTTTTCAACATTTTGTCTTTAACGCGCGCGGCAGGAAAAAAAACGGGAAAAGGCCGCAAAAGAACGTAACTCATTGGCGAAACGTGACGCTGTTCAGAATGCTAAATGCAATCGTGTTACGGACATCGGAAACGCGTCAACGCATCCATTACTGCCGCTTCAGCGAGTGTCGTGCGTCCCAAATGAAATATGTAAAAACGGGCACGAACCGGATTCGACCCAGGTGAAATTCTCCCTCAGGATGGAGGATCTCATTCCGCGGATTCGGAAAAGGCGACGTGGTCGATTTCCGCTATAAATTTTCGCCAGCTTAAACGGAGAATTTATATTGGCTCGCCAGTTGCCCGATGAAAACGCTCGATGATATTCCCAGCCTCCCGGAGGGGTGGCGAGCCCTTTCCACATGTAGAATACTTATGCGCCCGAGGGTGCTGATTCCACACCGAATTTCGTTCACACATCTATCGCGACAAGAGAATTACCGCTGCGAGTTCGGGAACAAAAATGTAATAGTTTATATATAACGGCCGTTGTTGGAAAAAAAAGCGAGCCTTCGTTAAAATTCATACGCGGCCTTTAGGTTCGTGGCGTCGATCCGCCGAACTTTATACAATATTTCATCGAAGTTCGCTAATGGAATTTGTATTAAGCCGAAGTTCACCAAAATTCGGTTTGCATGCGGGATGAGTGGACTGGTTTGTCTCGGCGCAAACTCGTTCGAGTCGTTATCGTTTATCTCGGGGTAAGGTAAGAAAGGCTAGATGCGCATCTGTCTGAAAGTGCGGTTAATGGCTGGGCGTAGGCGAGCAAAACAAAGGGAGATATAATGCAAATTCAAAACCGTGTATGCGCGTGTCAGTTGAGAAATTGTCGGCGACGTTTGACGAGGCGCAAAAATATCCTTCGCCGCAGGTACATTACCGAATAAGTAAGTACGGCACCGCGAATGAATATATCGGCAATGGGACTCGACTAATTTCGTTCTCGATTGCCGTGTCTCGCGGCCGTGTATGTACACAGACATGCGGACGTACGTATGCACACGTTTGTATGCACAGGGCTTAAGCCGCACTACGGTAAATCCATCACGAACTCGGTATAATTTCGTTAGCTTACGCGACGTATTCATATTGGCTGCGTTTGTTCGAATGAAGCGCTACACTGATTCGCGCCGGTCATCTTTATACACAATGATTGCCTTTCGCTATTCGAACGACGTCAAAGTGTGCACGTGTTATTTCGCCCCGGAGAATGTCGAACGGCGAATTTCATGTCGCGGATTAACCGTGCGGAACATACGGAATAATGGAGAGATAAGAAATTCCGAGAGTCTTCCAGTAGGCAAGGGGTCGGATTCTCGATAACGAGGGTACACGCCCTCCGCGTGGGCGTCAAAACGCGACTAATTTCTTTCGCAGACGTTAACCGAGCGTTCTTCACGTACCGCTATAATTTCACGAACTCGCTGAAGGAATTCATATTGGGCCGCCATTAGGGAGAATAAATGTAACCCGTCGACACGCCCTCGATCCCCTGCAGAAAGTCCCCTGCCGGAATTCTGACGTCTACAGTTGCGAGGATTATAACTCCCAACATAATTCCGCGGAATTAGTCTAGGAATGCGTATCGCTGCGGGTTGCATGCGTCGCAAGACATGTTCGTGCAAAGATCGCATTTCTAACTATGTTTACTAATCGAAATCCATAAATTTCGCGAATTCATACGATCGCGGTACTTTTACGTTGCAACCGTAAAACATCCGGTGCTCTATGTTCAAAACAACTCTTCCAGCGCGGTTTTTATCGGCTCGGTGGCGAACTCAAATGTGACACCGTTTAAACATCTCTTTCTCGGATCTTAAAAAATTCAGAGCGCTATTCGGGACACTTATTAGATCGTCCGATCGTCGCGACTCCTCTGCGACATCATCACGCGTCCTCCATAATTTCGCAGGCACTCACGCACGGAATTCATATTGGGGTGTCGCCGTCGTGAAATCGCGATCTTCTCTACTCTGTATATCTGTCTTTATTCATCTAACACATACTCCGTAAACAGCCTACATTATCTCGGCGATTATATAAATTCCATCGGGCAGACCACGTTGCCTTAACCCGCGTTAGAGAATAATCTGTGATTAAATCAGCATGATATTTGGTGATAATTTGTCCCAGGTACGCTCGCTATTGGGAAAATTATTCCACGAAGCATCTACTGCGTTCTCTGCGCCCGGCAAACAAGGGAAAATACCACGCGCAATTCAATGTCCAGTTCACTTGAAATTGGCATTTAAAATTACGCATGGACTGCAAGTGGAGGAGCCACGAACAGCGTCAAGTCGATAATCTGAATAGCGAGTGTAATTGCGACAATTGTTGCGACAGTGTTAGAGCCTTATAAAATATTTACCCCAGCGCTGTTATGCAAAACGTTAAGAACGGAATCTAACCAAAATGAATGGGAGCTGCGGCTGTTGTGAGTGGAAAACACCTGGCGAAACACATGCGCAGAAGACTAATTCGATAGAGTACATTGCGAAATACTTTTTTTCGGCAGAAAATGGGTTGGACCGCTTGGCGGAGTTAGAATGAAGCAAGCACAGATAAGGGAAGCAGGGCAGGACGGAGGTCAACGGCGTTCCCAGCGTCCGACGTCAAAGTAACCTGCGTCCATATTAATAGATTTAATGTAAAACGAAGTATGACAGGTCGAAGATCGATCACTCGCAGGTCCGGAGACGTGCGTCATGTCACAAGGTCGATATGAATTCAGCACGGCCTCGCAATTCTTGTGATGCCTCCGCGCCCCTTGTCTTCTGCCTCTCCTATTTTACCATTTTCCATTTATTTTCAATCCCCGCCCCGCTTTCAACCGTTCTATCATTCACCTCGCCCGCCGACCCACGCCACCTTCTTCGCCTTCTCTTAAAAGCACATTTTTTCCGCGTCTCCCATCTAGAAGAACGCTTTTTTGCCGGTCTCGCAGGTGCGCACTCGAATTTCTCGTTAAAATAATGAATCATTCGCAACATTCGAGTTTTTTCCTACGTTTTCCTTAACCATTCCCCCGGATTTCGCTGTTTTTCTCCACCCCGCCGATTCCTCGGTTCGTTCGCGTTCCCCTTTGTTTTGTCCCCTGTCTTTTTCGTGTCGCGGCACTTTCAATCGTATCGTCAGGCGAGCCGTCGCTACGCGAATGTGCATAAACTTTATGGCCTGCCATTCTCTCGGCTCTCTTCCTCTTTCCGAGTCATTGCTGGGCGTCGTTCCGTCGAAATCGTCTGCGCTTCGAAACGTAAGCTCGGCAGCCGTCGGACAGGCACTTCAACAATACGAAGCATACTGTGTACGAACCCTCTATTTTTGATTCACCTCATCCCGCTCGCCGTTCACACAGCCGAATAGGAAAAAGTCAATCGTTACGCAGTCACGTAACGAATGAAATTGTCTTGGCGCCCGGGATCTTAAAGTACAGTGTCGCAGTTCGCTGCTGAGTTATTTCGGGGCGTGTATACACTCCTATAAAAGCACTCCGATTTCGGTTCCAATTGTACTCGCACTAATTCGGCGCAGTAACTATTGTACTGTGACAGTTATATACGCGGGGAGCTTTAGGGCGCGCGTTCTAACCCATTTTTAATGACCCATCTTAAATGACTCGATTTATGAATAGAATTTGCGCGCATTACATTGCCGAACGAACGTAACGAGGGATTTAAGCGTTCATTTCTGTGTATTCGTTGTATTTGCTGCTCTTCGCGAGTCTGCAATTCTCCCTTGCATTTGCAGGTGCGCTGAAGGTGTGCTGACAGTGCATTGGTGGTGCGGGTCAATCGAATAAGCTCTCAAGCTTTCATCAGCTACGGAAGTACGGAATGCAAAAGAAACTGGTTGGTAATGAACTATGCACAGAGTGACACTGCGCTCGTGACAAGCTGGCAACCGCAAAGAGCCGCATTATCACACTTCCTGCAACTGGGACCGCCTTATTCGACGGAAGTTCGCCGTGCATCTTATCACGACCACAAGTACATTGCAGAGTAAGAAAGAAGGCATCTGACGGGAATGCGGGTCTAACTGGTCACAGTTAAAGTGGAACACCTTGTGCCACATGCAATTTCGGCTGTACCCTACCATTCACAGACGCGGTCACGCATACATTTCCGATTCCGTGACGAAGAAAGTAAATCAGGAGTGCCAAAAATAGGTGATGTAAATCGTGCGATGTGTCGAACGCTCAATAATACCGGCGCCAAATAATAGAATATCGCCATTTATGAATGACACCACGGTATATTCTAGAGATAGAATGAGCCCCCCGTAAATACGAAAATCTTACTACCGTGCCAGAATGTGTAAGTCGCAACTGTGAACCAGTGACTACGGAGGTGTCAATGGTGGGTTTTGGGTAGAGCGTGCAAAGGTCTCCTTTTGCTGTTGTGCCGTGCTGGGTGCCAACTTTCGAGCTCTGCACTGTACGTACGTATGTCTAAATCTTTGTCGCGTATCTTCATCACGCAGTTCCACCGCGGTCGCTTTGTGTCGCGCAAAATTAAGCGCTCTCTGTAGCGAAGCGGAAAAGGGATAGTAGCGGAAACTGTCCGGCGTCACGAATCATTCTAATTAAATAATATCGCTTTAACTTAAACGTGCACTCGTCTCTGTGTCAGTGGCGGGCGCAAGATTCTGAGAGAAAATGAAAAGATAGCGACGAATGATGAAAGGGCTAGATTATGGAAGGCGCCTGGCTCGCTGGCATGCCAGTTTTACGACACTTTCGCGAGAGTTCATTACGTGCCTAGCAAAAAGTGCGGCCGTGTGTACCTTGCCCGCTGATTTACCTTCCTACCCCTTACGCTTCCTTGCAGTTGCGAACTGTGCGACGCATGACAGAATTTAACGACTCGAGCGTTTAAGACGCCAAGTCGCACGCAAATCGGAAGATTGATCGCCCGGTCGTAGGCATTCCGTAAATTGTTTCCGCGCGGTAATAAAATGTCACGGGGCGTGCAAGAGGCGCAAATTAAAGGCGTCACGGAAGTGACGGAGGGGACGAGATTATATCAAGAGTTGCCTTGACGGGTTCAGCACTTTTACAGGTACTTCTCGCTGATCTTCATTATGCTGCAACATGGGAATGCGCTACTTCGCTTCTGTCTGTCAGTCGGTTTTGAGGTAAAGAAAAAGGATCGCGAACTGGATTAACACCGACAGTGAACAAGTCTCTGCGATTCGTCTTGGGGGAAGGGGCGGATAAATAACGGATGCCAGTGGGCAAATAGGTGCAAATCAACGGCAGATATGCACGAGAAATGTCCGGCGATCGGTTATCGATACGTCCAGGTTTGCTCTCTTTGCGTTCCTATGCCGTAAACACAACGGAACGCCGCGCAGCGCGATTGAACAACGCGACGTACCAGAAATTCGTCTGGAACGCGAGTAACATCGGCGGCGCCCACAGAACGAACAACCAATTGTGTTAGCGAGGACGGCGGACCGTAGCGAACACATTTCCCTTTCGGTTAAGCAAACTATATTTATTTAATGTTGCAGAAGTGGACAATAGAATGTACCCGCGCGCACCCCGTCGCGTAGCGGATATAACAGAATATTATCCAGGCCCGCTCTAACAAATTGAAATGCCGAAAACGTCAATGCACCGTCCCGGAGCTCATAATCACCGCGCGAACGATCGTCATCAACACGAGCCATTCTTATCACCGCTCGCAAACAAACGGACCTTGGAAGTGTCAGCTTGCAAATTTTGCCATTCGTCTGCCGTGCCCGGCGACGGCCATAAACCTGGCTGATAATGCGAAAGGGTCCCGTGGCGTCGAACATTACGGCGTATAACAGCGATACAACGAGACAAAAGTACGGAAGGTAAATCGCACAATCAGTCACAGCGTACTCTGCAGCGAAGCGCGCTGTGCCGAACGACCGTGAAATCCTGCGACTTGGAGGGTTGATACGCTGAAGACCATAAATACCGGTTACCGCGGACTGAGGGCGAAGGTCGTAAGATCGGCAGGTTAGCGGATAGTATCGAAGCGCGGGGTGGGCATATTACGTCGTCGCTCTCCCAGGTGGAATGGACGAGGTCGTTTTCGTGTTGCCAGCTGGGCTAGTCCCATGGCGACGCGGAGGGCAGGGAGAGGGTGCGAAAAAAGCTTTTCGACCACGGGATGCACAGCCACTACGCACATTCACACTCCTGCGTGCGTCAACGTCGAAGCGAGACAGAGAAGCGTGGGAGCACGTGGCTCGACACTTACCTTTCGTCGTGGTTTACGACGGGCCAGCCCGTGGGGACCGCGGCGAAGGATCTCGGACACGCTCCGCCGGAAGTTGCGCGTCATGAAGCAGTAGACGACAGGATTCAGGGCGCTGTTCGCGTGCCCCAGGAACAGACAGTACGACAGGGCGTCGTTTATCGATCCCCCTTCTTCTGCGAACAATTTCGCACACAGCCCCCGCGCTGTCATAAACCGCGACGCTTACAGACGACGTTTTCAGAGGACGAGGACCCGCGACACTCGACGGTAATTGGCCGGGCCCGGAGCTAACGGCCGGGCTGATCCCGAAGCCCGCGGACCTTTTTACGAGTTGGCGTGTCTTTAGAAAGTTTGCGCGGCGGAGATCGCTCGTCGGAGAAACAAAGGCGGCTTGTGGGGATTGTTGCGTTTGGGGGATTTGGACGGTAACGAGTTGGGGCGAGAGTTTTTCGCGGTTTTCTGTCATTTCGGTTGGGCGTCTCAGACGAACGATCGGGAGGTACAGCAAGCTTGTCGACGTCGAGGGAGAGGTGTTAATATCGCGGCGTCTTTGCGAGAGTAATCCGTCGTCGATCAGTTTCATTACAGAAGAGCGCGTTGGCCTTGCAATTAATTGAATGAAGATCGCTGGAAAGCGTACTCACCAACTGCGCCGAGGTCCACCAATAATCGCAGCACGTTGTAAGGTAGCCAGCAAAGAGCGAAGAGGACGGCGAGTAGCAGCAAGATCCAAGCTATTCGCCTCCTCTCACGTACCAGTCTAAAACTCTGCGAACAGAGAAAATGCGGAATGTCTTTAATCAATTTCCGGGAGAGATTTAGTCGGAGATTCATTCAGCAGTGCATAAAGAACGGAGGAATAATCGATTCGTTGTCCCTTACGTTTGCATAATAACGTACGCTGGAATCGCAATTTTCGAATGGAATGAGTCGTGGAAGACGCGATACTGCAAAGTGACACACGCTGGCTTTAAGACCCCTCGTGGAAATGAATGTAGTGGAATCTCAAGACCAATTCCACGTCGATCGAGTCGTATGACGCGAAAAGTGAAGAAGCGAACGTGATCGAAAGATCAAAGAACGGAATGGCGATCGGCGAGGGCTGACGAATGGAATATTTCCGTCGTTGAACTCTATTCGATGCTTCTCAACGACGGCCAGACTCTCTCGCTGAATGCGTCTTAACGAAGCAAAGCCGGTAGCCTAACATTTTGCGCGGCGATCAGTTGATCGATTTAGAGTAAGCAAATTAAGTGCAAGATGCGCGTCCTCGATACGGCCGATAGAAAACATTTATTTGGCGGAAAGTGTCCATGAGAACTCATACCCAAATACTATTATGGGCCATGTTCCATATAACAATTTTACTGGGCCTCTAAAAATATGCGATCGCACAGTCGGCAGTTTGGACATACGAAAATAGCTGGCGGAGTGATTGCTCAATGAAGTCATGGGGGCAAAAAGTGCTATTTGATCAACATCGGCTGGAGCAATTTAAATCGAACGAATTCCGGTGTTAAACCAAGCGATTAATCAGCGTTTAACGATGCGTCAGCAAAAATTGAACGGGTGGATTAAATGATTTGTGCTAACCTGTTGCGAGCTGGCGCTTCCTTCGACACTGTCACAGTCGAAAGGCGGTTTTCGTGCGCAAAGAGTTCGGCCCATCATCGAGTATGCCACTATAACGACGAAACCTGCGGGAAATTGGGAAAGATTGCAAAAAAAAACATGAACATCCGCAGGTGAGAAAGACGGGATCAAGCGAAACTTCTGTTCATCCAGAATTCCGATGTAAATAATTTTGCGTGTATTCGTAGATTTATATGAAGCACATTTCCCTGTTAGATTAATAAAACTTTGAGAACCGCAAACCGCTCAAACTGACATGCGACAAGCATACTTCTGACATATAAAAAAAATAGCCTCTCAAAATTCACCGCTTGCCAACGTTGGTGACCTGACAGGCACATGAACTCGTTTAACTAAATTAACGCTGCAGTACGATAGAGAAATGCATTTTCACGGGACGCTTAAAATGCGCTGAAATTGGTGTGTAAATTGGTTTAGCTTGACTTCCTACCGTATATCACGAGCGATAAAAATGAATTGCCTCTAAACCATACAAGAACATGAATCAATAAATATTGAATTGTCTTCTAAACGGTTCAGTCCTCTGCCAGATCCTGTTTCATTGGTCCTGCGCAAAAAAGACGTTAACGTCCGCTCTCGTCACTGTTTCTAGTAAATTGTTTCGCACGAAACTTTTGTGATTGTGATTGATCACTTTTCTTTTACACCGAGTGCACGCTCGTTACTATCTTTTGTTTTCTGTATTATGCTCGTGTCCCGTTTGTCAAGTCTCGTTTGTCAAGTTTCGTACTGTAACATACCGCAAAAACAAGTGTCACGCACAGCAAAGAGCAAACAAATGCCTGCTAACATGGAGATATGCCCACCATTTGCCGCGCGTTTCCGCACGATATATTACGAACTATCTCGCAAACGGCTATAGCAAAATTCGCCACGAATTATCACTACTCCCAACGGCCATTAAGTGTCCTAACTGCAGGTGCCGCTCGATATACGATTCTTATATGCAAAGCTGGACCGTGCAGCTGATTTAAGCAAAACGTTTCGCACATCGGTTACCAACACATTCAGCAGATAATGCACCGCCCTCTCCTAGTATCCCCATTAAAATTATCAGTCACCCACTTCCTGCAATGCGAACATTTCCCTTTAAACTAGTCCTTTATTTAAAAATTTTCTATTATTCCCCGTTAAATTGCTCTATCAGCCTACAATTAAATTAAATTGCTCAATAAAACTCAATTATTTCCCTTTGCACTGCTCTATTGCTCAATAAATTAAATTAAGTTACTCTATAAAAATCTATTATTTTCCTTCAAACTGTTCTATTACTTTCTCTCAGAAATGTTCTCTCAGCAAAACACCGAGTCCGCATTTCTCTAGACACACCGCACATTCCCGGGAACCTGCACTCCAATGGTCATCGTAAGTGCGTTTTCGGCAAAAAAAAAAAAGCATGGCACGAGATAGGAGGGGCAGGATAGTCGGCGAATCGTATCATTAGTCACTGCGGACTTACCCGGCACTGCGTAAACGAGGACGAAGCAAGCAGCCCCAAATAGATCGGCATGTATGCCGAGGGTCCTGAAGTCCTCTGAGCAGATATAGAAGGCGGGCGGCATTCGCGAACTGCGGGAGACGTTGTTCCGTGAGAAATTCCCCCTCGTCGTTGTCCACGAGCCGTGCAAAGTGATGTTGACGAGCTCGATGCCGGGACTCTGAAGAGTCACCTGTGTCGAGTGGCATACAAAGGTGACGTGAATTTCGCGCAACGCCGCCCGTCACTCGAAGTGCTGTCAGATCCACCCGTTTCCCGACCGCGGTATTTCACATTCTAACATTCTTTTCGCCGCGGATGATAAAAACCGTGACGTCGACCGGATCAACAAGTGCTAAACAGCGCGTGTCGCGACGCGCGGAACATTTTCCCAATTCCACCCTGTCACTGTTTACGCGGCGCACGACGACGGATTCGTATGATTTGAACAAAAAGAGCAACGAAAACCTGCAAGCAGCGGGCGTCGAAGCGACGATGCGAAATTTATGTGGTTCGCCATCTTTCCTGCCCAATATAAATTCCGCACCCCTCGCGGCATAAATATAGCGTAAGTACTCGTTTTATTCCGCTCGTCGCATGGTCGATGAATTTTATACGATTCTAATTCCGTAACGCAGCGCCCGAGAGGGACAGGGAGCAAGTGCCACGGAGGCCGACGGAGAAAGGAAGAGAAAGGAATCGTAAGTCCCACACGCGAGGAACAGGGCTGTGCGCCCTAATGGATGACTCACCCTCCGGAGATGGCGTAGGAGGAGGGCAGGTGCCGTTAAACCCTCAAATAGACAGGAGATCGGGCCTCAGAGTCATTATTCACGTACTCACCCCCCTGAGGACCGGCGCGAAAATGCTGAGAGCCACCAACCATAGGGCAACGATGACGAGGACGGTGCTCTTACGATTGAACACACGACGAAATGCTATGGGGCTCCTTATGGCCAGGTACCTGTCGATGCTCATGGCGGTGATGGTGAAAACAGAGGCAGCAACGGCCACGCCTGAACAGAGAAATATCGAATCTCTGAGTAAACGTGGCGCGATGTCTACGGGTCGTCAAAATGGACTGTAGACGTATAAGAGAAACTGCGTGGAAGTTATTTTTTGTTTATTTTTATTTTATTTATTATTTTATTTATTTCGTTGTTGAATGTTGCGTCCGTTTCAAGCTTATTGCAAATAATGAATAACGAGTAAAAAGCTCTGTTTTGATTGAAAATTGGAAGGCACTCGAGAATTTTTACTCTTAGAACCTTCTACATGTTTTAGGAAATCCAGTGCCGCAGTAGCTATTGCTGCACATTTGTTTCAAAATGAAATAAAAGTGGTGTGAAATGAGGGCACAGGAAAAGACTTGACAAAACGAACACCTGTAACTTGTCACAATCTGCTGTACTAAAATAACACACTCTCGTATATTATTAACAATACATTTCAAATTATGATTACAATTCATACATTATATCATACATTATACATTATACATCATACATTACACATCATACATTATATGATACAATTTCAAAAATTGTCAAATGAATTCCATTTTTCAACCGAAAAGGGTTTTTTACTCGCTATTCATGGTTATTTAGTTGCTGAAACGCGATCGATGTGAGTAACGCGAAGAAAACGTATAAACAGCTTATCTCGTGGGTAGATGCAAGTGGGTACTCGAAATACTTCTATGCTGTTTTATTACAGTACGGTGTACTGCACGGCAACAGTTGCCTACGTTGCATTTGCATGATCTCCATAATTGAGACCGACGACCACGCTTCCGTGCTGGACTTAAAATCAAAGTGGCGGCGAAAATAAAAGAAACCCAACCGACCTTATATCCCTGTAACCGACCACCGTTGACCTTATTCGCTCACTTCGGTCTTCCCATTTCTCTTTTCAGACCTTACGTTCACACGTGTATGTGGCGAATTGAACACGATCTCTGGCTCAGACGGCTTAATTATTTCGCCCGTCACCGGTCAATACCTGAGAACGGGCACTCATCGATAATACAGGAGTCAATTAAATGAATCGACAGAACGGGTCGGTCGTTAATACCCTGAAAAACGTCAGGGGCGTCGCGATATCGCTCTGACGTCTCTACTTTTTCATGCAGGCTTCCCGCAAGGTCTCGAACATGTCACGCGGCGCAGTAAAGGCCGCGGATGCTAAATAAAGAGAGACTGAAATGCTGCACCTCGCTGCCCGTTGCTCGGGGGGTGGTTATTATTTAGGAAGTAGACTAAGGATCGCACACTCTTATCACAGTACAGGCCATGTTCACCTATACGCCCCTACGTAAATCGGCACACACGAGCGCACGTGCACGTGTATGCCTCCGGTACAGAACGGAATATCTTTTATGCATGATACAGCGTCAGTCCCCGCCTCTGTCTTTCTTTCCTCGCCGTTTTTACTTCTTGCCACGTTCTCGCTGCGTCTCCTCGCTTCGCTTTCATCCACCCCGTGACGCAGGCTTCCCGTTATTATATCCCGCATAACGCAGTAATTCTCGCCAGTAGTATTTCGTCCCCAGTTCGCTCCTCTTCTTGCCGAACCCCCACGGTCCAGGAAGCGAGCTTTTTCACGGCCGACAAAGCCCACGTCCTCAGCGGCACTCGCCTAACCACCGACGCGCGCCCGGCTAAGCACCGGCGATAAACGAAACTTTATTTGCGCGGCTTTATTTTTTCGCGTAATAGTGCGCGACACGGGTAACAGATTCTTGCGGGATCGCTTGTACGCGCTGTAACGATAAATCCCGACACGCTGTCGACTTCCCGCGGAAGCCCGCGTGAACTCGCGTTTTATTGCGTTCATCTTTTAATTCCGCGATACGGCGCGGCTTTTTTTTCCGTTTCCCGAAGTATTAACGGGAGAGCACTAATCCGATGGACAATGCATGCTCGCGAAAAATTGCGCTCTGTGTCCGGCGCCCGGTATTTTTATTTTGTCCTTCCGTGTAGTGTGTTTTTCGGTTTGCCGGTGCGCGCGACGCCGGATGCGTTGAACGCTTAACCGTTATTTGTTGACTGAAATTCGTTGTGTTGAAATTTTGCGAAAGACAGTACAACGGAATGTCTGGAAATAAAGGTCTGACGATGCCTGGAGGACAAGAGAGCGGTTATGCTGTTCGTCGATCGTACGCGGCTCTGTTTCTCTGCAACGAACGTGCCGCTCACCGAATTTTGTCCTTCGCCGATCGACAGCAAAAGGAACGGCGCTCGTGGGTATACACGAGCAAATATTTCGTTCAGCATTTTTTACAATAAAACTCCGCGCGCACGTTGCAAACAGTAGATAAGAGATACTCGGCGGTCAGTTCTTTGAAATAATATTTTATGACATCGGAAAATCTGTACTTAAATTCTGCTTCTATCTAGTAGGAAGGAAATGGCTTGTATGTCAGTGCTTCTCAGAAGCTGCCAAGTGTAATGCACGGGAAAATCTGACTCTTGATATAGAAAGCTATACACGTTTCATCTGTAAGTGATTGTAGCTGCGTGCAAGATATGTTACTATTTCAGTTCGCGATAGAGTGTTACTCGTTAAGCAAATATTTCTTTGGAATACTTCTCTCGATGGTCATGGAATGCGCGAGCTTGCAAACCACGAGTTTCAGTAAAGTTTCTGTCAAACAGCGGCAAGTATTCCACACAGCGGAATAACATCCGTAAAATTTTCAACGTCAGAACAAGGACGGTAAAACCACTGTTTGCTGTGTTTCATTCTTCACATCACGCTCTCGCTTTTCCACACCGTTTCGTTCCTTTCCAATTGTCCGGGTGAAACGCCAGTTTCAGCGTGAAACCTTTTGCCGTATTTTTACTGATAGATAAGACCAGCGCGGTACAGTTAAAAATCCCCGAAAATCTTACTTTACGCGCCTCAAGGTTTACGGAGGACACGCGAACATTTTTCCGACCGAAAATCGAGATTTACGAAGATCCCCCAACCAACCTTGTTGGTTGGTTGCGCATCGGAGATAAAACAACAAAATTGGCCGCGCGTAATAGAGTACCGCCGTTCGACGTTTTATTATTTCCGCACCGGAGTACGTTCTTACGTTCCAGTTTAACTTACCTTGCAAATAGGACGATAATTTGCACATAACTTCGCCGTGAATCCATACTATTGAAACTGCTTGACTGACTGCGACTGGCATACAGATCGTCGTCACCAGCAAGTCGGCCACCGAGAGATTTACCACAAAGTAGTTCGTGATGCTGCAAGTAAAAATATATCGTGAGCACACTCCCGTTCTTCTTCGGCATTAAGGACTCGTCGCATAGATGCAAGAGGACAACAGAAAAATAGGACACACATAGCGGTATCTCTAAATCTCGTCTCTCAATTTTTACAGCGTTCCCAAGTACAAGCTGCCAAGTGGCTAGAAACTCGCAAATTAAATCACGGAAATAAAAAGCATAGCTTCCTTGTTCGCCGCCCAACCGAGGGTCACAATGGCCGCACCCACGGCTAAATCCGTGTGACACATTTATAGTGTCCTTTTATTGCGAATTTTTTTCAAGTACAAGGCACGCCACCTTACGAGATCAAATTGGGAGATACGGGCGGTAATCTCTGTAAATCTCCGAACGGAGGTGGGTCCACGAATTGTGCGGATCTTTCGTGGAATCTGTCGAACGAGAACAACGAAGGTTTGGCCTCCAAAGTGGGTTTCGGAAAGCGATAAGTATACTGTGGGGGTGTAATCTGATCGGAAGTTGCAAAGTTTGACGGGCATCGTAATGAAGCTTTACAACCCTACATCGAGGGAAGGTGTTCAAGCCAAATTTTTTTCGAAGATAAAAAAATGCCACGCTAACGTACCGCATCCTCACTAAAATTATTCAAGTCCCTCGTAAGATAGATCAAAAGCTTCTTCAGACCAACTAACATCCCATCGTTTTACAAATGAACATTGCCATTGAGGGGAAATGTTTAAAACAAAATTTTTCTTCCGAAAGTGAAAGAACGGTACCCTGACGTCGTGCATTCTTACTGATATTATAGAAGTCCCTTGTAAGATAGATCGTAAGATCTGTCTCAGACCAACTAAAATCTAACCGTTTTATAAAAGGACGTTGCCACTGAGGGAAGTTGTTCAAGTTGAATTTGTCTTCTGAAGGTAAAAGAACGCTGCGCTCACGTATCGTATTCTCACTAACATGATTGGAGCTTCTTGTAAGATAGATCGAAAGTTGATCCTCAGACCGACAAACATCTAACCGTTTTTAAAGAAGACGTTGGCATTAAACCAAGGTGTTCAAACTAAATCTTTCTTCCGAAGGTAAAAGAACTCTACGCTAACATACCGCGTTGTCACTGGAATTATTGAGGTTCTTCGTAAGATAGATCGAAAGCTCAGTTCAAGCCAAATTTTTCTTCCCAACCTGGAACGACGCTACGCTAACGTATCGCATTCTCACTAAAATGATTAAAATCCCTTGCAGGATAGATCGAAAGCTGTTCCTCAAACCGTCTAGTGTCTAACCCCTGTGTAACAGAACGTTACCATTAAGGGAAGGTGTTCAAGTCAAATTTTTCTTCCGAAGCTGAAAAAACGACACTAAACCAACGTACTGCATTCTCACTAAAATGACTTAAGTCCCTCGTAAGATAGATGAAAAGCTGTTCCTCAGACCGTCGAGCGTCGAGCCGTTTTGCAAGAGGACATATTGCCCGAAATCTCAAGAATTTCTCAAGCATCTCAAGTGGATCTTCCTGAGAAGATCTCGCTGGCGGTTCCTTTAAATACCTGGAACGCGTACCTTTCAGGCCACAAAGACGGAGAGCGCAATCTGATCGTGAGTCACGTATATTCGAGGATCGATATCCGGGCGAGGGTTTAGGGGGCGTCGATCGAAGGGACTAACTCTTCTCTGGCAACCACGAAGGACTCTTCAACGGTGGCGAAGGCTTCGCAACTACGCCCGCGCACTGTCTCATTATGTTCCACCCTCTCGCCCCTTACCACTCCCTCGTTCATTGTCCTTCCTATTCAAGATGAGAGCCTCGATCATGAGGAAACCTTTTATCGGGGCCGGCGGACGTCGTCCGCATTTAAATTTAAAATGTCAATGCTGCACCACTCGTTCAAGGCTACTCCAATTCACAGGAGAATTGCATGAATTGCAGCCTCCGCTTGTCTGTCACGGAAATGTCCGTATCCGATTAGTAACGTCGATGTAAATGACGCGATCATTTACGCGCTTTGTTTGGAACGTTGCAGTTCGAGCTGTGCTGCAATTATCGTTTAGGTACGAGGTTAGAAACAACACTTTTACGAGAATCTTCTAATATTGACGCTAATTTATAATTTAACTATTTGGTGATGTAATATAATAGCTGCAGTAATGGTTGCAGTCATCGGTGCAGTGCGATTATCGTTTAGATACGTGGTCAGAATCAACAGTTTTACTGGGATCTTCTGATGTTGACACTAGTCTGTTATCTAGTTAGCCGATAATGTAATATAACAGTTGCAGTGATCGTTGCAGTTACCGGTGTAGCGCGATTATCGTTTAGATACGGGGTCAGAATCGACAATTTTACGGGGATCTTCTAATGTAGAGGCTAATCCATTATCTACATAGCCGCTAATGTGATATAACAGACATTAGCTCGTATTAACCGTGGGTGAGCTGTCAATCCATTATCAGTGGAACGTATCATTTGTGTAAATGATGATCGAAGCGAAAGAGCATAAATCAATTACGCGAGTCGCAGGCAAATATAATATTCCGATTAAATCTCGTGCCGGGTACTCGCGCAATCGGCACTAGTTGACCGGTTCCAGTTGCAACCAGCAAAGATCCGTTCTCATTTGTCGAACAATATCGACGAGGGCATCTATTTCAGTCGCCGCCGTATTTGCAACGTGATCCTCTCATTGTCTCTCATTATCTCCCGTTATCTACCCTTATCTTCGTCCCTAGCTCAGACTATTGATCGTTCGATCTGCCAACCTGCGCTTCTTCATCGGCGAATGGAATTGTAAGGTCAAGTTGTCACTATCGTCCTTGAAGTTTAGAGCTCATCTCATGAACGAGTCTACGTTTGAGTGCGATCCGTCGTTCGTAAACGGCGTGCACCGTATCCTGCCAACGTAGTCTCCTAGAACTCTCCAATCGACCCACGTTAAAGTAGAGTGGACTTTGAAGTACCATCGCAGCGGTGCAATCGGCTCTAACAGATAGAATTCAGCCGAAGTCCGTGTATCAATTCGGGAATCCACGATAATGCAGGCCCCGCATTTCTATCGCGCGTGCAATCTAAACTTTTCCATAGCGATACCCAAGACACCGACGACTCGCTGGTTACATCAGAAGGTAATTTTGGAACACGCATTGCAAATGTCGGCGGGACAATGAAGTAACGGCGAGTCTCACACCTGGACGCACGACCCTGATCGAATCTCGAGAAGCCACCAATATTGTCGGCCTCTGTTTAACACGCTTTATCCCGCATAGCGTGGTTAATGTCGGTGCCACTCTTCGGCGTGCCGTCGGCGGTAGGAGGCGACGGCGGGAAAACGTTGGAAGGGCGATAATTTCTGGCGGAAAAATAAACGGCCGAACGCGGCCATCGTCTTCTACGCTCGCATTGAGCACGCGCTTTCGATCCGACATATGAATGCGCGCGGGAGGGTCTCGTTTATTTAGTCGCTGCCGCGGGATGTCCGAATTGGAAACAAGCGCAGCGGCGGACAGAGAAGAATACACACGAGTGGGCAAGCAGTCAGATAGGCAAGATGCGGGAATGCACCGTCTCAAATGTCACGGCAACCTGCAGAACGTCCGGCATTTCCGGCGTTTAAGTAACAATTAAACTGATTGTCACGCGCGAGGCCCGTTGGCACTGTTGCTTGGCGGTTTTGCTTGCATCGCATCCGCAATTTCTGCCGTCATAACGGAATTACACCGAGTTTAATGCTGTTTCAATATTAAACCCACCTACAAGGCGCTGAAGGGTTCTCCTACGAATCTGATTGCGGAACTACCGTGGCACGTGAACGATGGTGCGAAGTTTCATTGAGCGGGGCTCAAACTTCAAGCAGCCCTTAATGGAAAGGCGTTCGAATAAGAGTGCGATCCAATGAGAAGTGGATTTGCGCGCATGAATTACTTCGAAGAAGTTGTCTGCTCGGCGAAATCTTGACGTCTGCACTGCATGGGAATCTGTAGATGTAATTCAAGCGCGCATATCAAAGCGCGCCGTCGTACGGGAATTATGACCCGTCACAGTACGTCATTGTGCAAATTCCCACACCCCCGCCTTCGACTAATCTCGTGGTGATCTCCCGACGCGCAGCCGTAATTTCGCATCATTTCGTTGGTTAGCATACAGTGCTGCATCGAGTCGCAAATGCGTGCCGCGCGCAAATTGCACTGAGTTCCTCAACTCCGTGCATATTCATGTAAGTGGTGAGACTGCGAGGGCGAGGGAGGGTTCGAAAAATTGTGCAGCCGGAGTAAGCTACGCGCGAAAATTGTTGTCAAAGGTTCTGGAGGGAACAAAGTGAACGAGGACAAATTGACAATGACCAACATACAATTCGCAATAAAAGGAGTGACATGCACGGCTGTCGTAAAATTTCATTAGTCTGACAGCACGGCGCGATAATTCCGAAGCAAATTAATTGGTCCATTTGCCGCGAGCCTGCTCTCTATTATCAATTGTATTTCGCCGACAAGCGGAGTTCGTTCGTGAATTACGGCGAGAACATTTTTACGGGAACGTCGTTAATCGGAAAGCCGCTGATGCAAGACAAATCGATGGTCGACGGAGTTGAGCCAGTGGATGAAAGTTGGGCGCTCTGAATATCGCGACGGCAATGATTCGTGGTCTTTGATCGCACGCAAATTTCTTGCGGCCGACGTAAATTCGGTGGACTCACAGAGTTAGTCGCCGTGCATTGTTTCAGTCGCGCACTCAACACCCATTCGGCATTCTCCACTGGCGAAGTTTGGCACATATTCAAAGCCACAATGCGTGGTGGGGTCTCATCTTAGAGGTCGAAACTCCGTCGAGCTGATATCAGTTTTGGGAACTGTCCATGTCCATTTACAAGTGAAGTTTTGATAAATAACACGGAACACCTTATCAGGACGATACAATAAAATCTCTGACATCATCCCTCTGGTCGGAATTCAATCGGAACAATTTGAGAATAGGGACACTGTTAGCCAACACTTAAAAACCAGCGAACTAATGCTATAGCAAAACCGTTGCATGAATTTATAATATATAAACTTGTCCACGTTATATATTTATTTTAATTTGATGAATAATGAATGAGAGTGTGACTTGCTGACACCAGTAGTCAACGTGAACAATGGTATTTTTATAACAGCATCTGCGCATATATAAAGCGCATGAATAACGATAAATCAATAATTGTTACTTTAACCTGCATACACTAACAATATTTACCTGTTTCTATATGGAAAAGTTTCACAAATTTATTAATATGCAGGTCGCTTCATATTTACTTCTTATTGAATAATTTATTTCATAATAAGTATTAAGCATGTAAATGACGTCCAAATTATATTATGTTCGGCCTCATTATAATCGGGAAAATCTCACCAACACGTTATGACAATTTTCCGATAATAAAATCCAGATAAAAAGAAAAATTCACTACACCCAGCAAAGATAACAACCGCAGGAGTATCTTTTACATATGAGGGAAGGACCAGTAGGGACAATGTGAGAGAGTTTACTATGCCCGCTTCTTCGCAAGTCTTCGGAAGTTTAAGATCAAAGAACAGAGTGGGTAGAGAATGTCCACAGGCACGTTCATTGAAACTTCTCCTGTTGAGAAGCAATAGACGCGGCTTGGTAAAATAAAGAAACGGAGAGCAAAAAAAGTGCACCCGCAGGAATGGTACTACGTGGGACGATGCACCATCGGCAGCCTGTCTGATCGATCTTCACCGTTTAAGCAGTACACCGCAATGTGAGTGGGTCGGATTATAAGACAGCGGCGAAGGAAAGAATTAAACTCGGTACGCTTTTGTTCGAGCCCCGGGACGCGAATGATTTTCCACTCGAACGCACGGAATTTAACCGAATCAAGTACTTCGACGCCCCCGGCGAACAATTACGCCGTCTATACGCTCGCTAAAACGAAAAGTAACGAGACATAAAGAAACGTGTCATTGCTTCAGAACATCAATAATCACTGTCGCGACATCCATGTCGCAACTTGAATCAGGCAAGTTTCGAAGTGTCACGGCGTGACAAAGACTGGAGGACAGGCTGGTTACAATGCATTTGTCAGGTCGATCGATTTCTGCCTTTTAAAGAGGACTTCGACGTGTGGCCGGGATGCATGATAACGGCGCCCACATTAGCCCCGACCCCACGAGACTAATTTCCTTGAGTTGAGCGCCAAGCCTTACGCCTGGTTATAATTAACCGCCACGTTCCGTCGCGATCTCGTTCAACCGAAACCAATATACCGATATATAGAGCGAGGGAGGACCGGAGTGGAGTCTCGATCGCTTCAGTCGCGACAGTCCAAAGTGCCAAGATTATCTTTATCCATTTCGGCGGGACACCCCCAGTAATCTAATTAAATCGTGTCTGAGCTTCTCGAAGATATTCCATGCCGATCTAACGGTTTTCAGTTATTTAATGTCATGGCGGAATAGTTTCTTTCTTGTTTTTTTCTTCAACCATTTTAAAGTGTTTGAAGCGATACGTTTTTTGATAGTTGATACATAGGGATTATTTGTTATGACAACATGCTTCGGGACCACACGGGTTCCCTCCTCAGGAGTATTTTGTTTTAGACAGTCTTTTCCGTGTGTTCATGGTTTTACTATTTGCTAATTTTTTCTATAATGATAGTAATAACACTAATTATAATGAAATACAAAAAATATAATAATAATACTGTTTGCAAAGAATAAAACTACGAGCGCATAAGAGAGATTGTCCCAGGGGAAACCTTTGCCACAAAATTAAAAGCACAATACTCCTAAGGAAAAAACCCGTGAGGTACCGAAGCATGTTGAGCTAACAAATAATGTCCAGATTTCAACTATAAAAAGGCGCATCGTTTCAAATTACGGGATATTCATGGGAGTGGAACGGTTTAAACCGAAAAATAGAGAGGTTCAAGGCGCCTACTTGGTGGCGAGTGCATATTTTCACATGGTACTTGGGTTTTCAGGCTATGTCAAGTAAAACGTATCTTTAGAGAAATTGGAATTTTATTCGGGATTCCGTAGAACGGCTGATGAACACAGGTGGGATGATAGGATATTTGTCACACCGCCCACGATATTATTTTATTCAAGACGCCTACTTGATGGCGACTGAATATTTTCATGCGGTCCTCGAGTTTCAGGTTGTGCTAAGTAAAGTTTACCTTCGAAAAAGTTGGAGTTTTGTTCGGAGTTCAGTAAATCGGCTGATGCACACAGATGGGATGATAGAATGTTTGTAATAGCGCCGGCGATATTATTTTATTCGAGAGAAAGCACTGGCTACTAAAAACTGTACGGGTTATCACTAGTTGTATCGGTTAATCTCTGTTTTGTTTAAGATGTGTGTCGGTGGGCGTAAAAATCGTTCGATCGCCGTAACATTTAATTTTTGCGATACTCGGAGCAATGCAGATAAGCGAGTTACACGAGTTGCCGCTTCAATGCAGTGTAACGAGCCGCACCCCAAGCCGTTAATAATTAGAGGGCGTATTTGGGTCGAACGTGACACTCTCGAAAACGTGACCGCGCCGTCTCCGAAAAGACTGCGAATTTTCAATTTCGTAAAATTAATCGATCCAGCACGTCAGGTAATCTCGAGTGCCGAAGTCTTTGTCTAACCAGCTCCTCGGTACTGCAAACTGCACTACGTGCACACTCACGAGGCGATGAAGCCGCCACTAGATTAATTGATCCTTTCGGACTATTAAACTGTATTTGGATGGTAATTTATAAGCTGATGCAAAGGGAGAGAGAGAGAGAGAGAACGAGAGAATGAGACAGCGGGAGAATTATAATCCGTCAAAGGTTGGCTACTTTGTTTAAATCCGGTGGAAGCCAAGTACGTAATTAAGTGCTTTCGAGAGTTATCGTCACAGCGGTTATATTTCAGAAATGGGCAAAACTTCGTCACTTTGCGATATAAACGACATTAAAAAACACAATAAAACAGCCCCTTTTTCCCTCGAGTCAAGCATGGGACGTAGGCTTCTGAATAAAACAAGACAAACTTCTTCAAACGTCATCTCCTCGCTGAAAGCATCTGCAGGGGACATAATTTTTGCTTGAGAGGAATCACGTTGCCGTTGTCGAAAAATGTCTCGGCACCTTTGAGAGTATCTGCAGGACACGCGAGCGGGTCATTTACACGAACGACTGGGAGGAAACGTCGTATCAAGTTTTATCCCCTGTATATCGTGCCCATGGGAAGCAATCTGAGAAGTATTGACGATAAAGTGCTGAACTCCGTTTTTTCCGACGGCCTGGCTATTTCAAGAGCGAATAAACAGTGCGATGTTTCCGAAAGTGCACAGGAACGGTATGGCTAAAATTCAATAGCTCTGAACGGCGTGCAATCGAGACAGAACAATTGTGCATTTCATTCGTGCAGTGATGTGGCGTGGAAAGCAAATAGAGTGGGGTGGTGTAAAATAAATGCGGAAGCGCGTTGGTTAGCGTCTGGTTTATGAAAGGATTGACCACCCAATATGGAACGGGTTTGGTGTCAAATGATATCCACAGGGAATTCATCCGGACGCGCCCACGCTCTCGACACACACACGTAAACCCAATTAAATTTTACCGATTAGCGAATACCGTGGCACTATCGGAATAAACTTCAACCGCACTGCGAAGAGGCCATCTAATGAGAATCTATCGGTGCCGCTAAAATTCCGGGAAAACTACCGAGCCCACGCACATTCGATACATACCGTCACTAGTTCCGAGAAATAGTATACATTATAATCCACATTGATTATTCGAGGGATAACTAAATATGACTCTACACGCAAACCCTTAACGTTAAGTCATCGTTACACAACAGCACGCCTCACATTCAATGCCTTGCCATACATTTCTAAGCGGAAAACAAGCAAAAATAGTTTAGTTGCCTAAGCGTCAATGATTTTATCCGCGTACCTTCTCATATAGTGGTACTTGAAGACGACGGCGATAACTAACACGTTCGCAGTGACGGCGAGTGCCATCACCGGCACGTACAGTATAATCAGCAGATAATTGGTCTCGCCGTTGAACTTGTCGTAAAAGTCCCAGAGGATGTCAGTCATGAGATCAACCTCGTCGGTGTCGTTAAAGGTGAACGGCGTGGGCGTCGTTGCAGTGTCGTTGTAAGTATCCTCAGTCTTAGACAGGATCATCGGGGTCGTGGACGTAATCGCCGAGAATTCAAAGTCGTCCATCGCCATGGCTGTCCCGCTCGAAACACAAAGCTTTCCGCAAATGAAACTTCCAATTCCTTTCGCCGCGATCGAACGCCGCGATTGGCGCACACCGGACGATTCAAATCTCGGCTCGACTGCGAACGAAAACTTACGCTCCACACGTGGCGATCCTGCCCGTCTCCGTTTTACGTCTTGCGGAATATTCGATACGCGCACGTTCGCTGATTCCGCAGCATTCCACGATATCGTCCTCTATCGCGCGCTATCTTTACGGATTTCTCCCCAGCGCGTTACGATCGAGCGTGATGATCCCCCAATTCCGCGCTATCATGCTCGACGGTGGTCCAAGTTAACGCAATAGCCCGTGATAGTTCTCCAATTGAGCGCTATCGTCCGGGAACGGTTCTTCAATTGAAACCTGTCGTCCCACACCTACACGGACCTTAATGGCTCTCCGCCGACAAACTGGGCGCTCGACCGCGGCTCGTCTTATTTTCGAGACGAATTATCCCAGCTAATCTCCTTGCGATCGAGCTGCGCGCACCAACTTCCGTCTAATTCGCCGGACAGATTACCGTGACACGCAAACATTACCATTAGAACTTTAGTCGGGAGACGCAGTTCTTGCAGACGCAGAAATTACCGTTAGACTCGTTCAGCGAAGGATTGGATGTGCTTCAACGATTTCCACCGCCGACCCGATTTCTCATTGAGCGAACCGGTGACGTGTCGGACGAGCGAAACTTCGCGCAATTAATCCAAGCCTAATAGTGGACCGCACTCGAACGATTGCCGAACGACTCTCGAGATAAGCTCACTGACACTTCAACTGCTGCGGGTAATTGGTTCGGCGCAGCGTGGACCCATCGTCGCTAACGATTTCGTGCGGCTGCGGATGAGTTTACGCAGGAAGTAAATTAGCAATCAACCCATACTCTCGATATGCTACGTAGGCAGACGCGTCTTGCGCGGCACGCGTCATTGTTCGTTGCGTGGGTTCATCATGCGACTTGACCCGCGCGTTTCGCGGTTATCGTTAATTCTCTGGTTCTTTCAAATGCACGAGCGCACTGTCGAGTACGGACATTGCCCGCGTGTTTCACGTCGCAAACGTCGTTTCGTGTCGGCGAACGTCTGAGGCGCCGGTAGAATAAAAGGTTGGCGTCGCGGTGAGCGTGATTAGAAATACGCGGAAGACTTGGAACCCGGGCAGACGAGGACAATAGTCGCGAAAAGTTTCGGGAGCGGGTCGACGCCGAACTGGATGGAAGAACTCGCGGCTCCCGCCGAAGTTCTCGAAGGCGCCGCGGGCGTCGAGACGCGCCTGCGTCCTGCATCCTTTTGTTCCTCCGTTGCTCCATGCGCCGCGTGTTCCCGAGCCTCTTTGTAAAGGTCGTCTCTTACTCGTTGAGACGTCGGGACCCTCGGGACTTGCAGAACACGGAGCACAGATCGTTAGTTCCTTTATGCGACCTCTGACTGTCGCCGTGCTTTGCAAGACCGAACAATGGGAATGTTCGGTATGCCTTAAAAAGTTTTCTACAGCGCCTTCTTCAGTTGACGAAGATATGTCGTTGGTGATTTTCGCCGGGGTGAGCCATTACGCGTATTCGAGGATATCAACTGTAAGCGTCCTAACTTGATTAACATGATAGCTTAGTTAGTTTATAAGCAGAGTATGCGTTGATTTGCAACAGCAGCGTTCTTTGGCCAGTGGAAACTGTCTGCTGGTTCTTGAAGAATTTCGCGCGAATCATGTAACAGATACTTTTCACATCTTTTATTCGCTGAGACGTCCGGACCGTTGGGACTTGCAGAACACGGACGGCAGACCGTTAGTTCCTTTATGTGTACTTTGATTGTCGCCGAACTTTGCAAGCACGAACAATGGGTATATTCGGTATTCCTTAAGACGCTTCCTTCGGCACGTTCTTCAATTGACGAAGAAGTGTCATCGATCGGTTAGTTGTGATTTTCGCCGAGCTGTGTCATTGCGCGTGCTTTTCTGATCTGTAGTAACAGCAACATCTAGCCGCGACCGTTCCATTGTTATCACTTCAACATGTATTGTTCCTGTTTTCAGTGTACGTCAATACTATCGATTGACTCATTATTTTTGCTGAACAGTATTACCGGTATTGCTCATTTCACAGTATCAGCACTTTTTATGATTTCCAGATTCGTTATTACCACCAGATCATTTTACCAGCTTGCGTTCAATTATACGGCAATACTACCGATCGACCCGTTATTATTTCTGCTAAATCGTGTTATCGCTCTTCCTTGTTTCACGGTATTAGCACTTCCCACGCATTTCACCCGCGCCACAGTCCATCCTCGTTTCCCCCGGAGTTAACGTTTATTCGTGCAACGTCCTTATTTTCAGGAGTTAATAACCGCGCGGCAAAGTTTACTCTCAGTTACGCGATACACCCTTCACCACGCGATCCTCATACTTGGAGTACAGGAGTGGGTTCCGAATGACGCACGGATCAAGTTACCGACGTCTCTAACGATCGCGAGGGCGGGAAAGGGGGATAATTAAAAGCCTGATAATTGCACGAGGGCACGCTCAACGCCTTAATTTCAATTTGTTAACCACCGTCCGAAGCGCTGCCAGATGCGTACGTCTTCCTTCGTAATCCCATTTTCTTTCTCAAACAGCTGAATTTTTCCGGTGCATTAGCGATCGAAAGTTCGCTAATCCTCGCAGCGCTCATTAAAACGCGCTTATTTCCGATAATCGTTCAGTTTGATTCATTCGATCAGGAACGATTCTCGGTATCCCTTTTCCTTATCGATCGACGTTACGAACTCGCATGGCGACTGCGAGTTGGATCGGATTGCTAGTTATCTGCGTGCCGATCGGCCCACAAAGGGTAGGCGCAAATTTCAGGCGCGTACTATTGCGTCAGACTATCGCTACCACACGTATCCTATATTATTTGATGTCAAAGGTCAATCGAAACTGCGGATCCTCGCAACGCACCGTCCTGCCACGCGTCATCCGGCTCATGTTGATTTTGGACCAGCTCGCCTCCTACGCCCCAACCCCCGCTCGCTATTTTTACCCGCATTTTTCTCTCGTTCCGCCCGCTGCTTCTCGGCGTTCGACAAGATCGCAGGTCGTCGGCGCCGAAAAACTAGCGCGACATACATCAAACTATCCGTTGCCGTGCGCGGTCAATCGCGTATCCGCAGTTTCCATCAACCAGATGAAACGTGATCTAATGTCTGTGGTGATAATCACCGTGCATGAATGAACACTGCATACACTATCGCGTTCGGCACGAAATTGTCAGGTACTGTTTGAAGCGTTGTTGGCCATCAGTTATTTGTCCATCGCCGTAATGACGCGCAAGTATTGTAGCGTCAGCATTGCAAACTCTGAAACTGTGGAACTCCTCCGACCGTTGGCCAGTAACTCGCACGCTGAAACGTGGATTCCGCGTCGTCGTGGATTATGTGCTGTTCGTGTGAAGTATCACCAGGTACGTCGTTATGCCCGAAGCTATCTGCGAACGGATCGATCATATCCCTTTTTGAGGGAAGCGCACATGCTTTAAAGCAAGTGAAATCGACCGAACTTCGAAAAAGAAAAAACGGCCGACACCGCTCGGTCATTATCGATAGACGTCGAGCGTCCACTCAGACAATCGGACGCGTCCTTTCTGTTTTCGACAAATTTTCACCCTCGATCGTCTGCTCATCGCTCTTACCGAAAGAAGTAGTGGAAGATCGATGCGCACGAGACCGGCGGCAGCGAAAAAGTGAACCTCCCTCAACTGAAAGTAGGCTGCCACCTCGACGTTGTCCTATAATTGCACGGGCAGAGAAGAAATGAAGAGAAACGGAACGAAGCTGCGAAGGTGGAAGAAGGAGGCGGCGCGAAGACGAATAAGCGGTGTCGACGGAAAGCGTGAGTGAGTTTGTTAACTAGTTAGCTGTTACTGACGAGTATACTCGTCATGAAGAAGGTGCAATATTTTCTGTTATGACCAATACACGTGTCGTGCGTAAAAAGTAGTTGCAATCTGTTGCTCAAGGGATTTTTAGGGAGAACTAAACTATGTTCGTAATTTTTAAGATGTTCTGAATATTTGGAGGCCAAGACGAAATTAGATTAGATTTATGTTTTTATTATATGCTGTTATTTATTATAAGACTCAACAAAGTTTAACAAACAATTTTGCCCTGTCTGTATTAGAATTAAAAAATAAAGCAGTCCCTCCATTGCAGCTTAATTTTATATTACAACAGTCGCACATACTGTTTTGACAAGTGTACTTATCATCGCTTATTTTTTGTGACAAATTTTACGTATACACTTTTCAAAGAGGTCATAACAGCGAACTGGTTAAGGGTGCGACAGAAGGATTGGTGCCGGAAGCAATTAAGTTGGACCAATTAAACGTTCGAACGGTAAGAGAAACGATGGGACAGAGGACTAAATAGAAGAAGGTGCAGCTTGAGTGTAGCGTGCCGAGAAATGGAAATTGCAGAAATGTCACCGGGGGACGGTAATTGGTTTCGAAAAGAACGATGCTACGACGAAGGTACAAGTACAGGTGCTGAAGTGCGTAAATCGTACACGAAATCTCACCTGGAGGAAGTTGCGTTTGGCGACTACCGGCGACAAGGGTGCGAACACCAGTTTCCCCACGCGATTCGCCTATAAGAATGGTGATACGTCATAATTAGTATACGCCATTCTAACTTTCCAGTGACAGACCAGTGCCCGTCCATAATGAAAAATCACTTTTTAATAAGGTAACATATAGATTTAATGTAATCGCGTCTTTATAAAATTTAAAAATGTTTAATTTTATGTAATTGTAAAAAATGCAGAGTATTGCAGTATGAAATTCGAGCGCATCGTCTATTGAGCATTGCCACCAAACACCACAGCAATTTTTGACACGAAAACTGAACAGCACGATCGCAATGCATGACACTAAAATGATCGAAGGTGTTGCAATCCTGCCCAGCGAATTCGGGCCAATTAAATTAAAATGTTTTAATTTCAATTGCGACAAAAATAGGATCTTACACACTATTGTGTACAGTACCTGATCGGCAATTAAATGACAAATTGTTGTGATGATCAGCAAGTTTGTCACGCACGCCGAAACCAGCAATGATTCACGCATTTTGAGCAACGGCGGAATCTCGTCACTCTCGTTTATCGTATAAATCCTCGATAACGTATTGAACGACATGCTGGCGATCCAAAGCAAAAGTTGCACGCCGTACACGGAGTTGACCGTTTCGGCGGCGTTTGCTAAGCAACAATGCAACCACCAGATTTCCTGAAGGTGGAAGGTCCTGTTGGCACTCTCCACGAGCGTAATTTTGCCATCTGTCAAGCCGAACGAAGGAAAACTAGATCCCTGACTAATGCCAAGAAATTAGGATCTGAGCCCTTACTTAGACCCTAACAAGATACATCAAGATATATGTGCACAGATAACGACGTGGCACCGTAACACAAACTTCAGTAGTGAAGAAATTAATTATCACCATAAAACTTGAAGCATCCAGAAAAAAGATTTTGGTCCAAGAAAAATTATTGAACCAACTATGGATAATGATAAAAACGAAAGGACAGCTAAACATTTCCGAGTGCAAAGAATACGCGGAGACGCGGTGCCGTAATACAAATTTTATTTGCAGGGAAATTTGCTTTGCCCATAAAGGCTGAGGTCTACGAAAGAAATACGTTGATAGGCAAAGTATGTTGAACGAAGTACGAATAATCGTAAAACGGAACTACAACTAAACTTCCAGGTACAGTATTCACATAACAACACGGCACCGTAACATAAACGTAATTCGTAAAGAAATTGGTTTTGGCCATAAAACCTGAGGTGCACGAAAAAATATGTCGATACACAGAAATATGTAGAAACAAATAAGTATGGAGAGTCGGAAAAATGAAGCGGGAAGTAAACGTTTCCAGGTGCAACGAATATTCACCTGAGATAACACACGTTCGCACGTGAACCGTACCTTGCGGGACCAATGACATCTCGCAGAGTCGTCGAAATCTCTGGCACAAGAGAAACGCCATGGCGGCAAATTTCATGATCTGCAGCGACATCGCCGCGTTGATGATGCTATAAGTCAGTCCGTTGAAAAGCGACGCCGTTTCCTCGCAGCTAAGACACGAAGAAGCGCGTTGCTTACTTCTTTTCGCCCGTATCGGATTACGTCACAAAATCTCAGTATTCCGCCGTCAACGCCGGCAATCCCGCGAACGTTATTAAGTCTCACGAGAAATCTCGAATCTTACAGTAAAGTGCAAACATCCACTGAGCTGAAATAAAAAAGTTGCCCGCCGACTCGCCGGTCGCAGTCTGAACTCGTACCGCCAAGACGCTGAATTTAATCTCGCACATTTCACGATCGGTATAATATGAAAATCCAATTCCTCGTAACTCCCGCCCAATGTACCCATCGCGCTCGACTCTCGGCTTCAATATAAAACGCGACGTGACGTCTCACGCACGCTGCGAAAGATCGACGCGACACACGCTTCGTGATCTTAATACAGCCGACTGTCGCACGGTTACAGACGATGTTGCGAAATTTTGTATTCACCGCGCGGCCCACCCTATCATTTCGCACTGTGAACCTCCCGATACACTAACGGTCGCTGGCCTCACTGCCAGACAACTTCGCCAAGGGTATCGTGCTCAAGAAGACGCTCAAACGCGTTCTTAACCCTTTGACCGCTGAATACTCCCAGCCGAAGCGCTCGGTAAGGACGGAATACTTTCGAAATTAAACTTCGTCTTTCACGATACAGTGTGACGAATCGTTGCGTCATGGAAGCTTAGCGAAAAGTGCAACGATTATTTCACTTGACGTGGCCAACGAAAAAAAATAAACTAGTGTAGCAATAAATAAGAAATTCTACTGCAACATATGTCGCATTTAATCATGTTTCGTTAATAGACGATTTTAGTGAATGTAATATGTCAAATCAAAACGAAATAAAATAAAGTAGTGTAGCAATAAATAAGAAATTCTACTGTAACATAAATGTCACATTTAATCATACTTTGTTAATAGACGATTTTAGTGAATGTCAAATCAAAAAGTAATAAAGGTATTTTAGGTATGAAAGACATAACCGAAAAAAATATTAAAAAATACTGGTTTTATGAGCATTTTTTTCAGACAGAGGTGAAATTACAAAATTCCGAACTAAATTTTTTCGATACCGGGGAAATTCTGGTAGATTAATATAAAGCTATGTATGGAACTCGAACATAATGGGACTTTGTTGTGCTCTCCTCTTTTATTGCTTTTTTTTGTTTTATTATTTAAGTCTACTATGAAAGTGTCACGATTTGATTGACAGCGAATGAGATAATCAAGTAGCAGAAAATTGACACAGTATTTTGCAGATATTTAAATAAACTCCAATTCCGAATTTATGTAACACATTTTAGCTATGGTAAATTCACTATTTCATTTTTATATTCCAGAAAAGCCAAAACAACGATAGTGAATAAAGATATATTTTCAACGCATAATTACATTTTTTGAAATATTCTTTTACTCCACAAATTTCCTATCCTGCGTATTTGAACTTTTACTTCTAACACTACTGGCGGTCCGTACGCTTATCTACGCTTGTGCGAATTTTGTTGATCGATTGCACAAGACGCAACAATGTTATAATTGTCATTTTTCGCCTACTCTAAATGAAATAATGCAAGAAAGTTATTTGCTGAAGAACGCACGTGCATTCACCTTACTCATGAATAACTGTGACTATGTTACCGTGAATGACTAAAATTGGAGAATGTCGACTTTCACCGGTGAATGTCAACAGATACCAAATACGTCGGTGAAAGATCGAATATTTCATTACATTGTTGTACATTCGGACCCTCTCCGGTGTGTGTCAACAATTAGTGCATGGTGAATGTCAACATTCACCGGTGCAAATCAGAAATAAGGGTATTTAGCAAATATTTCGGACATACACCAAGCGGCTATGTCAATGTTGACATTCACCGGTGAAAGTCGACATTCTCCAGATGTCGGTGTTTCACTGTCACAACAACTACACTACGTGAAAGATCGAAAAAAATGACAAAAGCCTATACACGCCTATAGTCCACCCCGATAGCATCCGACGGACACATGTATGCAGCAGTCAAAGGTTAACGAAATCCGCGAATGTTCCTTCTCACGTGCTCGCGATAAATCTCAGGTACATAAACTGGGTCACGCGCGGCAGTACAATCCTCCTCCTCTCCATCCAATAACATGTACTCCGCGTGCGTAGGCAGATACTGACCCGTTGTCCGGTCGGACGTTTAATTTTAAGTACATATCGATGTGTGCGTTGTGCACCTATGCGTGTGTATTGTCCCCATATATATTCTGTATCTGTATTTTGGGTATGTCGAATGTGTGCTACTTTCGGGTACCCCGAACGTCACTTCGGAAACCACTTCGTGGTCCCCGAAGGGATGTGCGCGTACAGCTCAAACCGCCAGGCGGTCTCTGGACGAATTCGGAGTTCCAGAGTCCGCCGTAATCGATGCAGGGACGCGGCACCTAGTTTTTCCAAGATTTCCCAATCGACCGAAAAAGCCGAGGCAGCTGTAAGTTTGAAGCGAAGGAATGATCACTCACCGGTAAGTAGCGTAGCCCACGACAGCCCAAAACACCAAAACAGCGCACAGCAAAGCGTAGCTCCTGTAACGCGTGCCGTTCGAGTCGCGATCGCCAAATTTCGTCGCACGATCAAAGGTCCGCAGTTGGGCGAGTGCCGTGCGCAGCTTCCAGTTCCAAATAACAGTGAGCGCGTTATCGGTGAAGAGGCAGGCGTAGGATAATATTGTCCGCATGGCTGTGAGGATCATCAGTTTGGGGTCGACGCCGTTGCCGACGACGATCAAGTACATGCCGAAAATGCACGTGCCCACGTAGATTCCGGTCCAGAGTAGGGTGTATAATGTGCCGCGTTTCGTTATCAGCATGTCCGTGTCCGTGATGACATGTGGCCCGCAGCCGAAAATCGTGGCCCCGTAGAGTAGCGGGCGGACATCGGTCATGAGAGACATCGTTGGGGTAAATCTGCGAAAATAATGGCAATGGAATACAAGCGCTTTTCTGGGTGAAAAGGGAAACCGGTGGGGGATTTTGGCTGGAATTTCTCTGCGTGTTTCGCGGCATCCAGTATCTACAGGCCGGGGGGCTACGAGAGTAAGGTGTACGGTGACGTTTTCACTCATGACATTAACACATGCCTCACTATTGCCGATTCTTGATCAATGGCACCGGATGCCCAGAAACACGTAGCTATTCCCAATACAAATTCTACATAGAAATAATACAAATAATTTTGCATTCTACATATTCCAAGAGCACACAGATACTTCCAATAAAAATTTTCCCTCGATTCTCAATCTCCAACCAACAGAGAGCTTTTATCTCATTACCCGCCATTAGTAATAACATTAATAATAACACACCGCTTAGGATCTGAAAAAAGTGCCGAACTTCGCCGAAGCTTAAGCTCGCCCACACGTTTCCAACGTTAGCCGTAAATTGTTTCACCTCGATATGCAAACTGTGCGGCAGATGTCCCGCGCGAATGCCAGACGACCGACTTCGGGGATAGACAATAACTAAAGTCCCGGGAACCAATCATCCCATGCCTCGGCAGGCATTTGCACGCGTAGCTCCGTCCGCGAGGTCGCGAGCGAAAAAAAGCGTCGGCAGAAATATTCGGAACGGCAAAAGTTACTTACGCGGTCGATCGGGCTAAATGGAAAGGCAAGTTCGAAATGGGCGATGTTGAAACGCGCAGAACTTTACGGCGGACTGTAATCATCCTCGGGATTGGCATGGAGGGGTGGATTACTATGGTTGACCTTGGCGGAAGCAACTGGCAAGATTAACGAGGGTGCGACTACGGAAAGGTTTGTATCGATGGCAGCCGGTGTTATGCGCTGACGTTAATGTGCATATGACAACTGCGCGTAGCGTTGAACGAGGCGTCGCATGCAAAATGCAACGGTAGCGAAGGTCGCGGCGAGGTGGCAAATAAAAACGGGACGGGATAGTGTTGCATGGATAGATAACGCAATTGCTGGGTGTCCCGGTTGAAAAAGACGAATGGCGGATCGAGGTGACAGATGACTGCAGGGGGCGGTTTTGCGTTTCTTATGAGACCGCAAATTTATGGTAGATTAAAGTATTTTGGAACTAGATAACAACGATCGTGTAATAGTCTACCGGCGGTGGCAGACGGGGGTACGCTATTATCAGTTATCAGATTTTCTACTTTTTAATTGACTGATATTCATTGACTGTTTGTATTGAGGATGCGTGTCAGAAGTGGTGCTGTTTTCTTTGAAATAAATAAAAAATATGTGAATATGCACGTCTAGTGATTAATTGCAGAGTGACGTTGATTTACGTTTAGTCATTTAGAGTTAAGCAAAACCAGCCAATGCTTCGTGTATATAGACTGTTAATAAACTCTCTTACTTTCGTAGAACTACGGACTTGAAATATTTGTTTTACAAATTGTAATGGGAGGAAAATTACTATTTTAATTAACCGTGAACGTGTAGTTGAAGTTTGTATTAAGTACAGCAAAGGCGAAACACTGGATCATTACTTTAACAGCACCTTGAATAAACAGAAGTTGCCGGTTATCGCACACTTTATCCTACATAAGTACTGAGAATACATGTGTTACTTTGTACTACTTTCTTCAAAATAAATACACACAGTCCGATCACAGATTGGTAACAAACTTTCTTACCTCCGTAGAACGACGGACGTAAAATATTACAGTTTGCAACGAAATGAAAACGTCTACTCTAATAACCCATGAAAATACCGTCGAAGTTTATATTAACTGCAGCAGAAGGCGCCGCGTTCAATCAGTATCTGAACAGTAGAGCAAATTGAGCGAAGGTGTCGATCACCGGCTACTTTATTCCATCGACCCAGCAAACAGCGGAATTGTTATCAGCGCGACGTTAACTCGACACCACTCTGACATCGCAATCAATACTATCAGGACGACTGAAAGGGTTGTTTAAACGCCGACACAACACAGCCGAGCACAACTTTCTCGCGTCGTGGCACAAATTTGCCGCGACGTCCGACAAAAATCGACAATCTCAACTCTCCGGCGAACTTTTAACTTTCCCAACGACGGAAACTTCCCCATTAACGAACGTTCGCAACTCAAAAGCACGTAGTACATAGGCACGTTGGAACATAAAGCATCCCACCGCGACGTCGTCAGCCAAGCCACGCACCGTTCGCTTCACACCGTTCGGTAATTACTACTGACCAGGTAAATTCTACTGGGTTCTTCCGTATTCAGGCTCCCCGTTTCATTCGTCGCGAGTCCCGATGATGTAGCTCACTGATGAAAAGTCCGCCTCATTAGGTGAGGACTGTGAGACGACAGTGACGCTAGCTCGATAAGGACGACGTACGCTGGCCAAACAAAATGTCAGGCGACTTCTCACCCCGATAAGGAGAGACTAAGCAAACAGGGAGACAGAGAGGCGTGGGGCCTTGATGGAAGGTATCGTCCGGGGATCTGCATGAGGGTTAATAGTCGCTTAGCGATGCAACGGGTAAATACGTAAATCATCATGACGCGTCTTTGCATGCTTTACTGCGACCGCGGTGCTTGACACGCTCCGTGTCGGACGGATTTCTGGCCACCTGCCGCGCAGGCTATTACGATTACTCGCTTCGGGACCGATATGTGCCTTATCATTTTTCGGCTAGAGCAAACAACGAAATTGTGAGGGAAGGGGTGTGAAATCTATTAGACGGCAAAGGAGTATATTTAATTTTTAAGGAATTATTTTAACGGACACACGGCTAGAGCAAACAACAAATTGTGAGAGAAGGGGTGTGAAATCTATTAAACGGCAAAGGAGTACATTCAATTTTTAAGGAATTATTTTAACGGACACACTGTTAAATATTTATGCTTTTTCCGTGCTCTTACTTTTTCATTGTGCAATGATATGTCTGATTATAAGAAGAAAAAATTATGTAATTTTCTGTTGATAAAAGTAAGGAAAAAAGAACGAGGAAGAATTTTAGAGGCATTTTTAAAGGCAAAATATGCAAACCTATGACACACAAATAAGTATGTGCGTACTGTGTATCCTCCGTTTGACTTTACTTTAGAAGCACACTCAAATGAATGGCAGCTTTAATGAAGCAGTAATTGTTGCCTCAACGACGCACGAACGAATAACTGACCGGAACTCTATTTATACTGTTTGACGAAAAGGTAGTCGAAGGAAATTATTGTTACGCTGATAAAGGCGTATATAAAGGTATTCTGACTATACTCAATATTAGAACATTTTTTTAAATGTTACGATAACTCTTTGTACTCGGACACGTTTCCTTACGAAGGAGTGAATATTTAATGCCATATAAAATGATATAGTTTCGGACAGAATAAATCTATTCGAACTATATTTTGCATACAACTGTATATTGGTATATATATTTCGAAGGTATGAAATTATATCTAACTTGTCGTTCTGCCTATTATCAATATGCATTATGCGAGCATATTCTTATAATTACTGAAGTTTAGCTCCCAATTGAATAACCGAAAATGTTGTGTTTACATACAGTCTTTGCACTAATAATATCTTTTTACATGACATTAAATGACCGTATCCTTTTTTTTTAAATTTTCTGCATACCGAAAGGAATCTTTGTACTGTAATTTTCCACTGCAATAAGATGCAATCTCTTAGTACCCCCAAAAGAGACATTCGAGTGACAAAGCTTGAATGTACGGAGATTGACTGACCGAGATTCTTTCATAGTATTCGTTTGCAATGGATTGCAACCAACTTGGGGAAACAAATCTTGGATCAAACTTCGCGTTTACATATACTTTCCGCAGTAATAACATGCAATATCTTGGTGCCCTCCAGAAGAAACATTCGAGTGGAAAGGGTTAAATGTACGGATATCGAGTGACTGAGACGGTCGATTAGGAATGTGAAGGGCTGAAAGATGGAAGACTAAAGGTGATGGGACGGCGGACAGGGCGATTGAATGCATGCAAATTCGCGGTATCCGACTACTTTGAGCTGGCAAATGAATGGCGGTCGGCAAACAGCCGATCAGATACTCCGGCGGATCGCACAGTTATTTGATGCTGCAGTAAAGTTCACTGCCGTGATCCGTCCTAAATTCGGGCAATTAAATCGCACAGCGACCAGAGGGAGCAAAGACCGTGTGCGCGGTTTGAGTGTGGGTTGAACGATGTTACAAGGCGGATGCGGGGATAGTTTAATTTGGAGCTATTTGAGTGGGA
Source organism: Cryptocheilus praepositus (assembly GCA_033815515.1). NCBI lineage: Eukaryota > Metazoa > Arthropoda > Insecta > Hymenoptera > Pompilidae > Cryptocheilus > Cryptocheilus praepositus. The sequence goes on from JAWWQZ010000227.1 coordinate 3,611,273, forward strand.
TGTAAATTTGTGTAATCTGGAAATTTTCGTAATTGTGCGGCTACTTTCGGCTGCGTGGGTGGTACCTCGGATCTTTCAGTGGAAATAGATAGTTTGCTTTAGTGTCACGCAGCGGTTAACACGTTGGCTGCCGTGGGGGTCACCGGTAACCGGCGCAAGAGATTTTACTGTACATCCAAAATACTCGCAATGGGTAGTAATAATTATTTTATAAATGCAATTATTGTTAGAATAGTGGGGGTCACCGGGGACCGGCGCAAAGGATTTTACTGAAGATCCAAAATACTCGCAATGGGTAGTAATAATTATTTTATAAATGCAATTATTGTTAGAATAGTGGGGGTCACCGGGGACCGGCGCAAAGGATTTTACTGAAGATCCAAAATATTCGCAATGGGTAGTAATAATTATTTTATAAATGCAATTATTGTTAGAATAGTGATGCGATTCTTTGGTTTCCAATACTTGCACATTATTTACATTTTGCATAATTCAATCAAATACTGTAGTATTTCATAGCATCGCCGTTCTAATACGGCAAAATACGCACGGCAGTCAACGTGTTAATTGCGAAATGGATGCGACGAATATATGAGTGCGCAGAAAAGTTCTACATTTATCATGTACATTGCATTGTAGTCAGCAGATGATGTAAGGATAAGAAAATGAGGGAGTACCGTGCTCATGCACCATGAATAATGTCTCTGCATAACAGGTATCAATTTTGTACGCAGATCGTGAAAGCAATACGTTTGCTCACTAGTTACGCTGTCGTATAATGACCACCGGTACCATTCATCTCCCGTTGCCAATTTCGAATCGTCCGCGCCGCCATATTGGAAAAACTGTGACGTCAGAATGGAGCACAGAAACGCGCGTGCCCAACTTCCAAATAATTCTTAAAAAACAGCTGTTTCTCATTTAAGCATGTAGCTGTTTCGAAGCCGACAGGGTCAAGAATTCCAAATCAACAACGTAGAGCTTTGTAGCAAACGTATGGCTTGTTCTATTACTCAATGTCCATGAGGCCGAACGACAAAACGCGCGCCAAATCCTACCACAATTCATGGATCAGTTATGAAGTGGTCTTAACTTACATGTCGCAGCTTCTCAGACATCAGAATCCAACGAGGTCTCATGGTGAACCGGTCTATCGCACTTTTGTGATAATATAACACTTTCTCACTACAATATTTCCGGAAGAAATCAAAGCGAGGATCCCTTGACTGTTCTGGACACTATGGCCGTTAGACTAACTAAGTTCCAGAAGTCTCCGCATAGAGAGCGCCACCTTTCGATGTTGCAACAAATTGGCAATGTTCCATGAAGGTGTCGCCACGTACATTGAGAGTTTCATATCTCGGAGTTGAGATGGCAGGACAGCTAAATATTCTTCTCGCCACAACATGGTGGATAAAACGGTAAAGGTGGCATCCCACTTGCCGATGGCAAGGTGGCTTTTAATTTTAGGAAACCATTTACAGACTGTAGTGAAGAATTGAAAACAAAATGTGGTAATGTTCTGGGCTGTAATGGGTGGAACGAACCAATTTCAAAGTAAGTGGGTAACCCTGAAATTAATATTATATATTATATTATTATATATTCTTCTCGCCACAACATGGTGGATAAAACAGTAAAGGTGGCATTTCATTTGCCGGTGACTTTTAATTTTAGGAAAACATTTACAGACTGTAGTGAAGAATTGAAAACAAAATGTGGTAATGTTCTGAGGTGGAATGGGTGGAATAAACCAATTTCAAAGCAAGTGAGTAACCCTGAAATTATTATTATATAATATATTGTATTATATTATTATATATTCTTCTGGCCACATCATGGTGGATAAAACAGTAAAGGTGGCATCCCAATTGCCGGTGGCAAGGTGGCTTTTAATTTTAGGAAACCATCTACAGACTGTAGTGAAGAATTGTAAACAAAATATGGTAATGTTGTGAAGAGGAATGGGTGGAATAAACCAATTTCAAAGCAAGTGGGTAACCCTGAAATTATTATTAAAGGAAAGTGAACCAAAATCACCTTACTAGTGTACATCTCAGTGTTAAGATATCGTTTATAGCTTACAGTAGAAAACACAATACCAAAAGGTTGGAAAGTTCTGAGGGAGAGTAGAGGTAACAGTCAATATCAAAGAAGAGCGTGTTTTCAATACTGTCATGGAAGCAATAGGAAGCTCTTTTGAAGAATGGAACTTATTGAATAAAATTACAACTTGAGATAGTTGTGTTAGAACCAACCATGAGGATCTAAATTATGCTCTTGAGATAGTTTGCATTTTGCATGACGGAAAATATGTCCGTGGATATCTAAACAGGATAGCTACATCCTGTTTAGATTTAATAACTACAAGATAACACAAGAGAAGCTGAATGAAGAACTACGGAAAATAGGTATAGTATCATAAAAGACATATTGCCATTCGTGAAAAAACTAAACATACCAGTTATCAATGACATAGCAGAATTTCTGCAAGCGGACAATCTCAGAATTGAAACAAAGAAAGTTTGTGACTGCTTTGGATACATGGTAGCATAATTTCATTACAAGTTTCTCGTTTCCGCTTAAAGATGCTGCTATGTATACATATTAAGTCCACTGTTTTACTAGAAGTTTCACGCTTTCTTACATAGATGGAGCCACCTATACACACCTTCTAAACAAGAAGTTGAATCTTTACCCGAAAGACGGCAGCACCTCCTGGACTGAAGAAAGTCCTTTCCTTAAGAGTTTGACACATTCTCTAAGAGATGGCGCCACCTATACACACACCTTCTAAACAAGAAGTTGAATCTTTACCCGAAAGACGGCAGCACCTCCTGGACTGAAGAAGTCCTTTCCTTAGGAGTTTGACACATTCTCTAAGAGATGGCGCCACCTATAATTCACCCTCTTAATAACAAGCTTGAGTCTTTCCCCGAAAGGCGGCGCCACCTCCTGGACTGAAGAGGTCTGTTCCTTAGGAGTTTGAGACATTCTCTAAGAGATGGCGCCACATGTACTGTACATCTTTACTGGTTCGTTAGATATTTCACCGTTTTACACAGAGATGGCGCCACACGTACCGAATTTCTTTACCTTTTCGCGAGATGTTTCATTATTTTTCACAGAGATGGCGCCACGTCACTTTAGGATGTCGTCAGTTTCACTATCAGTTTCACGACTTTTATATAGATGGCGCCACTTATTGATACGGGTGGCTAATAGTTTCATGCCTTTGTGTACAGATGGCGCCACGGGTGAGTGACGAACACCCAATTGCGAACACAAGTTAAGGGAGTCAAGATCACGTGTATCGTGTAATAATTAAAATTCCATTAACTCTAGTTCACCCTTTGTCATTTCCGAATCAAATCCTGCATAGTGTGATATTGACTTTACCCATAATTTGTTAATATTTAGGTATGGAATTGTTACTTGGGTATTTTGGCTTTATTTTATTTATTCCCTTGGTTAATTTGGACATTTATAGTTAAATATATTACAAATATTGTTTAATTGCAATTTTTCAACCTTCAAATTATAGTAACATATTGGCGGAATTGTTCTACTTAGTATGAATCTAAACACGATTGTAATTCAGACCTCATTTACTTGTTAAATACTCAATATATAATTTATTTTATTTTATTATCGCTTAAGTTACATTAGAAAAGTCGGTCATTCTTCACATTCGGAATAATAACAGACTAGTAGCGAAAAATGCGACTTGGCGACATCTGTCCCATCGCGATAAAGAAGCTAATCCGCGAGACATTGTAATCAATCGACGAACGACGATTATCGAAATCAATTTCCGTTCGGGCTTTCCAGTTACGATGAGATTGACTTTCTTCAATATCTCCTGCAAGAAATTTTGCGGAATGATTATATTTAGTAAAATCGCAATGAACTCAAAGATAGAAGACATCTTTTAAGTAATTGGAATAATGTAGAAGATTGAAAACTGGGATTTGCTTTATTCTGACGAACATCTTATTCTAGTTGACGTGTTTTATTGTTTCATGCCTTTTTCTGCATGTTTCACAGTCTTCGGGAGCTTTCCTTTCAGGAGTATATGTAGTATAAAGTAATGGAAGTGGATGTGTCTTTTTTATTTTTCTGTATTATAGTGCACATAATTTAGTGAATGTACAGTTTGATTTCTCCTATAGTTGGGGAATATATTAATATCACGATTTGAAGCTTTAGATGTGCTGTCCAGGAGTCTGGAGTTTGGGAGATGAAGACAAACCCATTTACAGCGCTTCATATTTCGTATACTCCTGAAGTCCAAATTCGTTTGATATTACATATTCTCCCGAACTCCAAGCTCATTGTTCTGCAACGTGTTATTAATGTTTCCAAAAATAGGAGAAATCAAATTGTAACTTTATCACATAATAGTACACGAAAATTGAAAAGATATATCCACTTATACCATTTTATAAAACACGGACTACTAAAGACAACAACCAAAATTTAATAACGTGCTTCCAATAATCGGAGAAATAAAATTGTAAATTTATTACATACACTCATTTATAGCACGATATATTACATATATTCCTGAAGAGGGCCCCCAAGTTTCTAACACGTGTATGTCACAGGTAAATCGTAGAATCCGTTATTTCAATAAATAACTAGGTATTTCATGAATTATCTAATTCAATCAGTTAAAGCATATTAAATTATTAGATACTACGATTTAACTACTTATTTTATAGAACAACCAATTGACGATTAATTGGTTTGATATTATTAGGTGTACAACTTTGCTTTCGCCGTTTTGCAATAGATGGCTGTAGCGGTAAGTGGTAGTCGAAATAAATAGATCGTAGATGTCATACAATAAGCTTAGGCATTTGTAAACATAACGCCATCGAAATATTAGTCGATTTGTGTCTGCATCATAAAGTCATTCTCGATTAAACATGTCAGCTTACGAGCCAAATTCTCGTCATTTGCGGGAGGTTTTAATTTTCTGCTTTAATATGAAGAAATCTGCGGCTGAGGCTCATCGAATGCTCTCAAATACCTATGGTGAGGCCGCTATTAGTGAAAGAACGCGCCGAGAGTGGTTTCAACGCTTCAAGAACGGTGATTTTGACGTCGAAGACCGGCAAGGCGGTGGAAGAGAGAAGGTTTTCGAAGATGCAGAATTGGAGGCATTACTTGATCAAGACTCGTGTCAAACGCAACAAGAATTGGCAGTATCATTGGGAGTGACGCAACAAGCCATTTCAAAACGCCTGAAAATCATGGGAATGATTCAGAAACAAGGAAAACGAGTTGAAGCCGAGAGATGTTGAACGGCGTTTGTTTGCTTGTGAACAGCTGCTTGCAAGGCAAAGACGGAAAGGATTTCTGCATCGCATTGTGACTGGGGACGAAAAATGGGTTCATTACGATAATCCCAAGCGCAGAAAATCATGGGGATATCCCGGCCATGCTTCCACGTCGACGGCCAAACCGAATATTCACGGTTCCAAGGTCATGCTCTGTATTTGGTGGGACCATCTCGGCGTAGTGCATTATGAGTTGTTAAAACCGACTGAAAGAATCACAGGCGATCGTTATCGAACGCAATTAATGCGTTTGAGCCGAGCATTAAAAGACAAACGGCCGCAATACAACGAGAGACATGATAAAGTGATTTTACAGCACGACAATGCTCGACCCCATGTTGCGAAAGTGGTCAAGACATACTTGGAAACGTTGAAATGGGAAGTCCTACCCCACCCGCCGTATTCTCCAGACGTTGCTCCCTCGGACTATCACTTGTTTCGATCAATGGCACACGGCCTGGCTGACCAGCACTTCCGGTCTTATGAAGAAGTAAAAAATTGGATCGATTCGTGGATCGCTTCAAAAGATGACCAGTTTTTTCAACGCGGGATTCGTACGCTGCCCGAAAGATGGGAGAAAGTAGTGGCCAGCGATGGACAATACTTTGAATCATAAACGTATAACCAGTTTTTTACAATAAAGCCTCGAATTTCGGAAAAAACCGGCGGAAGCAAAGTTGTACACCTAATAATTTTTAGGAATAGCAGCTTTGTGATCTTAAAACGCAACCAGCTGATAACGTTGGATGTGATACAGAAAAGGCAATGGGCCTTAGACACTGAAACGTAGGACAAAAAAATACGTTGCTTGTCATGTCCATCTCTACTTCCTCTGCGGGTCAACTGGCCTCCGGCTGATTACTGATCGATCGTCATCACTTGCATTGTAGATTCGCAGTAAAGAGCATGGCTAATAAAGTTCATATTGAGCACTCACATATTCATGTCCGTGAGAAAGCTTCCGTGAAAGCTGAAATATGAATATGCGGCCGGGACGCGGAAAAAAGGCAAGTATTGTTTGGCAATCGATCCCGAAAAGCTCTGCACTCTCTACTATGTTTCTATGCACTGCAGCGGATGTCTCACTAACGTTTCTACCAACGCGATGAACTTCTTTGACGGCGCCGACTATAGATTTAATAAGCTCTTTTTGTCCGTTACCGGATTGTGGCCCTACGACACAACATTCAAAATCACCGCGATCGTGCTTACGTTTGTTCTTGTCGCCGGGTCCCAGATTGTCGCAAAGGTATATGCGCATCTGGTTTATCAGTCGGAACTTGCATGAAGGCAAATTAAATTTATCAAAAATACGCTTCGGGTAGTTCTGCTAGGATACTGAAAACTGTAAGAGGGTAGTGTACTACGATACATTTACAATAGGTAAATACAAAACAGGGGGTGATGTGAAAGTATATACGAAAGAGTTTATTTAAATAGGAAAGTAAACTACAGCAAAACATCAATTCGCGAACTTAACTCGTTCCTGAAAATCGTTCGCACATTGAAACCACTTTCTCTATAGGAATTAACGTAAAATAAATTGGTCCCTTCCTGGATCCCACAAAATCGCTTATTTCAATTGCATAGAAACTAAATAAAACTATCTGTTAAATTATTGTACAATCCCTTTTGTATTGCACTCAATGTGATAGGACGTTATTAAAAGTGCTCAGGACTCATCAAAGTCTATAGTCATAAACTTACACCAATTGTCTCTAACAACATCTATCGGATGTTGATGGAAACTTAATTAAAAAAAAAAGAAAAAAAAGAGAAAAATCGTTAAGACGCACATTTTTCGTCTACAGGTGACCGTCCTAATGACCTTACAAACTGATTTTTTAAATGTATTTATTGAATGCCTGGGGCCGCTTTTGTTCGATCTAGCGACTATAATAAAACTGAGCACATATATCGTGAAGGCAAAACAGGTATGCTATTCTACGTGCACATGCAACAAACGATATTATAGGCTAACTAAACCTACTTGCTATCCTGTAATAAGGACATACTCTAAGTACTGTCAAAACAATTTGAAAGCACAGGTAAAGGTGCTGCTCGGTCAGATAAAACATAATTGGGACTCTTTAAAATCATCCGAGGAGATTGCTATTCTACGCAGCTACACAGATTTGGGCAAAAAATTGGTGATAATGTATACGGGTGAGTAACGGAGGGGTCAGTTGCAGCATTTGTCAGTCAAACTGCATAAGGTGAATATTGGCGAGTTCGAGCTTTCCAGATTTAGGTTGTTAGAATAATCAGTATAGTACTGTATGTTTATGGCAAAAGTAATTCTTCGTATAATTAAAAAATTTCATTATTACGAAAACGGTCGAAATAAGTAAAAACGTTGCACGTTTAATTGATTGCTTATAAGAGAAAATGTACAATTTTTCATTTGTGTCGTTGTAAATCGCGTCGTTCACGATATAAAAGTGCGGTTCGAATTAAAACATATTTTAAATTTCAAAATGTCTTTTCCTTATACAACAGTGGAGTGTTCCTAACAATTTCACGGCATTTTAGATACTATCCTATACCACTTCCAATTTCAGGTTACATGTACTTCGCAGCAGGGATGTTTATGTTGATGCCTTTTGTGCCACGAATACTTCACATGACCAATGACACTGACAAACGTGCGACGTTGCACAATACTCAGTACTATGTGGATCCTGATAAATATTACTATTTCATAGTGGCGCATAGCTGTGTCGAAATCACAATATGCATCACAATTTACATCGCCGTCGACACGTTGTACATCGTACTCATTCAACATGTTTGCGGAATGTTCGCGGCACTTGGGTAATGTCGCGAGAACTTTGACTAATTTTTAGACTTGGTATACGTAAATCCATCTGAAAAATAAACCTGCAATTTTATATAAGAGAACGTATACTTGTAGCTGTTTACTCATCCAGATTCCTTCAAATATAAACCATGGCGCGGGAAACATAAAGTTCGTCGTTTAGATATAACTGCGTGTTATGCTTAGGAAAAATGTCACTTATTAAGTTTAAGTAATTAGACAGCATTAATGAATTATATACGCGGCTAAATTCTTGTATAAACCGCATTGTTAAATATGATAGTGCTGTAAAAAAGTGCCGAACCGTTTCTGAATTTTATATGACAAAATGTGTACTAATAGTTATATATGGGTCAGGATTCCTTTAAATTGAACAGTTATTGGGTATAATACTCAGAAGATAGAATAATCACCGATATTTTCACTGTATGCCGCAACTAAACGTAATTTAGTGGAATAAAAATAAAAATCGACAGAGACGAATAGCAATAAGAGTATTGTATAAAATTTGGAATGATACATTTAGAGTCAGCAAAAAAATATGGTAATTATGGATGACCGTAGTTGGTAAATTAGAAGATTGTAATTCCTCAACAAGGCTGATGTGCAAAAAACGGGTTACGATTTTCTACAATATCTAATTTAATATAATTTAATTACATTTTCTTTCAGGTATCGACTGGAACATTTAAAAAATGATGATAATATATATATAGATAAACATCCACATGTAAAGGATGATGCATCGTACGCGAACGTCAGAGAATGCATTCAAATCCACATTAACGTATTAAGGTCCGTACCATTACGCCAGCGAATTCTATCTTAGATTATGTATAAAAAACGAAATTGACCAGTTACTTATGGAATTTTATACAAAGATTTGCCAGTCTTATGGAGTCCACGTACAACATATGCTTTTTAACGCAAACAGCATTAAATATGATTGGTTTAAGCGTTACCGCTGTACTGGTACGTTCTATTAACACTTTTCAAGATGGCACTGTTACTACAATTCTTACATTATACCGTGCAAGCTTAATTTTTCTAATTCAATGCACATGGTGTACATATCGTTTTAATTAAACTTTTCTTATGAACAATGTAATATTTACATTGCAATCGTGTGTGAAGGCACTAGAAAACCTTGACAATCCCCACGAATTCTTTCGACAAATAACGTTCATCTACGGTCAACTTTTTCATCTTGGATTTGAAAGTTACCTGGGACAGCAATTAATTAATCACAGCGAGCTCATCTGCAACTATTTGTAAGTAAGACAGTACGAAATCAACATTTTCGTTGTTTTAATTACTTTTAGTTCGTACACTAATGCCCTTTTAAATGCTATTTATATGCGGTTTCACTTTATCAACGTTACAACTTTTCCACATGAAAAATATAACACAGTACATACTTATTCGTGAAGTAATTTTAATGCGCTCGGTAAAAAGTTAAGATTGAGCTTTGAAAAATTCATCATCTGATATGTATTTACTTGGATTTTGCGTTTAAAACATTAATGGTTAAATGTGAGATAAAAATTAAACATGCCCATCAACCGACACGTTAATTGCATTTTTCAGAATATATTCGACGTGGTATTTGACATCGCCAAGAACAAAGCAGCTTATAAACTTCATGGTATTAAGATCCCAGACTACGTGCAAGTTGACAGCTGGAAAATTGTACGCCATTTCACTGGAAGCTTGCAGTGCGGTAAACAACGAAAATTCATGTTGCACAATAAGCCGTGAATTAGCCTCAATTTCTCTAATATTGGCTGTTCCATTTGAAGATCATACGTATGTCGATATCCTATTTCATGATGATCCGTACCTTCCAATGACCAACTTGGCTGTTTTTATAAACGACTGCATATCTGGAGGGTACAATTATTTGCATATATATTAATGATATGTTTATTTATATATTTCCAAGAATTACGGAGATGTCGTGTATCCATTTACATATAATAAAAGTGTTTGCAGGGCATGTGAATTTTTGAAGATTGAAGACCCGAAGGCATCCCTTAACACATTACATATAGGTTCCAGAACATAGCGTATTTCGACTTGTGGCGATTTTTATACAATTTGTGAGTATTTCGTGTTTTTAATCGTCTATACAGAAACGTGCTATAAAATATTATGGTATACCTAGTTTTCATGCCTGTTTAATGCGTTTATTCGTATGAGGAAGTTAAGAATGAGAGTTTGATTCTTATGCTAATTGGAATATAATATAATGATGTAAAACGTAACATAGTAACTTCCCGTTTAACGCGCGAAAGATATTGTAACGAGTTTGTTCGTATACCGCAATCCTTGTACAACGCAATATCCAATAAAGTGTCCGAATTCACTATTTACTTAAATCTGATGTACCATCATTTTTTATCGCCATTGCAACCGACTTCTTTTGCTCAGAGCTTATTTTGGATTTTGACAGTAATGATACTAAACATTTCACATGTTTCTATTTATGTTATTCGTGTTACAGGGGGAAAATGATCAGATAACACTATTTAATCTAACGCGCAGGGTATTAATTGTATTACGCGAAAATCTACTGTATAATATTTCATGTGATGAATATTGCATCTGTATAATTACTGTATTTTACACAGAAACCTCTTTATAGCGGTTTGGTTTGTTATAATATTTATATATATATATATATCTATATATATGATATACCAAAAGTATGTATAGTGTGCCATATATATGTATAATAATAACATATCACATCGTGTCATATCAGCAAGAACAAGTCGTTGATAAAGAGCAAACATTGACAAACATTTTATAAATTCATAATGCCAAAGTAATTTTAAGTTTATCATTCTTAGATACTGCCAAAGAAAAGAATAGTAACTGAGCAGATAGTTTATGAAACCCCCTCAAATAGGTACACATTCTTCTTCGAACGATCACAATTCTCTACTTACAATGAGACAAATGGAATCTTCTAGGAGACGTAACCGAGTCAAGCCAAACTCCATTTTTGCATTTAAAATAAACGCCGGCAGAAAAGGCCGATTTTCCAGTCCCCCTATAAAACGCCATTGGCCTCTCGACTTTTCGCTGGTCGACCGTTCGTCACTTTCATCGTTTGTACGCTCAGACATGCAAATTTGTCGTCATTACTTCCCGGAATGGAAAGGGAATGGTTAATGAGGACCATATGTTGGCTTTCGTCGATTATCCACACAGACATGTTGGTGGAGATGTTTGTGTAATACCTAGGTTAGCGTCACCAGAGGATGAAAATGACGTAGACGACGGTAAGTCCGACGAACAATTCGGGCCAGTTCCATTTTGACGGCAACAGAGTCTGGATGGATGTGACACAGTATCAGTATCTGCGGCTGAATAAGTTGATGATGTACGTGCAAGGTTTATGGCCGCATCAGAAAACGTCCGAGAAGATAATTGCCTCGATCCTCTTTGTACCGAACCTCGGTGCTCAAACGATACTCCAGGTATTTTTCGATGAACGACTGGTCCATTGGCGCAAATCTTTTCATTTTTGGATACTTGTTGCGCTAGAGGAGACAATCATGGGCGCAATTTTTTGTCCATGGCATGGAAAGGGAAATGTAACAGAGAATAGAATGTTGACAAAAAGTAGTCAAGTAATACTGAAGGCAAAAAAACTAATTAAAACTTGTTTGCGTGTGCTCGGAAGTTTGTTTCCCAACTTAGAGGATTTGGTTCCAGTTGTTGGACAAGGATTCTTAAATTAAGATTACACATACATTTTTGGACTTTGTTCGAGGAAACCTATTTATTCTTTATATGCCATAAATGCGACAACGCAGAAATAATCATCTAACATTCCAGAAATTATTTCAGTAAATACTGAATAATATCCTATTTGGAAACTAGATGTGTGCCCTTACCAAAAGATTGCATTTAAACAAAATGAGTATCAAAAGCTTAACCCTTTGATGAGGGCATGCTTACAATGTCGGAGCATTAGATTTTTTTTTAATAATAACATTTAAACACACTAATTGACGGTGCATGCCAATTAAATTTTTGCAATACGCCAAGGGAATGTTCATGTTAGGAATATGCCAAATTTGACTTACATTATCTTGAATCACATCTTTTTGCGTATCACATGTTGAAAAATCGACAAACGCAGTGGGACAGATGAGTTTTTAGGGTGGCGGACTCTTTACGTCATTAAACGATCCAGAGGCGCTGATGGAAAACTTCGCGCCTTTCATCATTAGCCTCCTGTGCCTTGTGAAGTTCTTTAATTTTGCCTACTACAATAAAGAGGTAAACTAATGAAAAAAATAGTCCAATTATCAGTGTTTCCCATCGTGTTTTACATTATGCATTGCACATCGTCTGCAGCAGTATACTAGAAAAAATACATGTACCGTGCAAAAAGTTAATAGTCAGCTAAGTGTTCAAATTAAAAGCACGATATAGAAAAGAACCACAACGGACCGATCGATGAACGTCGGATAACCCAATAAATTTGACATAAAGCGTTTCCTAAATTCATTGAACACCAAATTATTTCGGATATCTGTACGCGTAGAAATATAACTGACTTAAGACAACACGATTAATAAGATCTTGCAACATATATGTTGGAGAACGCTACTGCGCTATATTATACACGATACAGAGTGCAAGGAGAATTTTTTCTATACATAGATGAAAGATCTTCTTGTTACAATGGAAGAGGATTGGAAAAAGTGTTTGAACTGCAGTGAAGAACTACATATTATGCGACAGTGCTACGATGTCGGAAGAAAAGTAACACTTGCATATGCAGGTAATAAAAATCCAATACATCAATTTATTTGTTCGCCTATCGTCGTTTGACAATGTGTTTTTAGGCGAAACTAAGTATTTTTAAAGAAGAGTTTTCAACTTTCTTGTCAGATATTTCATTCTCACTTTTCGTTGCATGGACAACATAAAACATTAATTTCAGTTTCCTTATACGGATTCATGGTGCCATTTATGGTAGTACCAACAATGGTAAAGGTACTTTCCGCTTTGGGCTCAACTAATGAATCCACGGAAAAAGCGTTGATGTTTCGTGTCGAAAATTTCGTAGATGTTGAAACATATTACTATCCATTATTGATACAATCTTACTTTGGCACACTGGCATTCATCACCGTTGCTGTGGGAATCGACTCAATGACAATGTTCTACGTGCAACACGAATGTGCAATCTGTGAAGTTCTTGGGTAATATCATTACATACGGTAGAAGTAAAAAATGCTTCTTTTACTCTATACCATATTTATAGTCATCACAATAAAAAAAAAACAATTACTTCTTCCTAAGCCCAGCATATTAAAATATACCCAGACGATGGTAATGTCCGTTGTATGATATTGTTAGATTGCGGTAAAATTGTTGGGCAGTTAAGCATTTATTGGAAATAAAGTGTCATATCATAACCACTTTTTGTATATTGTGCATTTCAGAAAAGGTGATTCTACATATGCACTTATAGATATATTTGTATATAAAAAAAATATATATAATATATATCGATACATTTTTTTCATAAAATCTAACATACTATTATAGTTATTTCTCATAAGAACTCAATCCTCTTAGATACATACAAATATATAATACATAAATATTGTAGATACCGTCTAGAGAACTTTGTAGATGACGGAAATGCGGAAATCGAATTGTATCCGACAAAAGAAGAAGATCTGGGATACAAGGCCATCAGAGATTGCGTCATTCTACATAAACACATAATAGAGTCAGTATTCCTTGAGCATGCGCTTTTAATTTAGTTTCAAAATTCATACGTACCACTGCTATTTCAAATTTAATTTAGTTGTCATATATAATCACTATTTTGAATACAAATTGTATGCATATGATTTACATCCTCCTATCATTAAAATCTTCAAGAACACGATGTTTTGAAGTAAAATCACCTTCCGTTGTATCATCTTGGCATCATTAGCACATGCATCAGATTACACTATGCAGTTTATCACTTCCTTTCGACATAATTAAGTTATCTCACACTGACTCTTTTATTTATCCACCAAACCAATAAAATATGTTCGTCTAACAAGATATGCTCGACGTCTCGACAATGCAAACACAGTGTCCTTCTTCCTGCAGCTAGGACTCAACATGGCAGCCATAACTTTCACTGGGTTCCAAGTTGGTGCACAGATATTCCTTTACCGAACACAGGCTTGAACATTTCCCATTACGTTCTGAATATTTACCTTTTAATTAGGCGGTCACGAAATTGGACAGACCGAACGAGTCGTTGAGGTATGCTTGCTTCGCATTGTGCGTCACTTTTGTGCTATTTCTGGCAAGTTGGCCTGGTCAGCAGATAACAGATTACACTGAACGTATCAACACATATATGTAAGTACATGATGGAAGCTATAAGTGGTTGGCTACAAAGTAAATTGGAGAGTAATATTAAATTATAGTATTTAAGATTTTACATTTATACTTATTATTATAACGTTATGTTAATTATGTGATTCTTTCTGACTTGTTCGATCCAATGAAATAGCATTCTTTTAAATCGGTCATTATTTTTTGGTCCTCTTCAGTGAATTACATAAAAATTAAATTACATAAAAAATTTAATTGTAAAAAAAATTAAATGAGTAACACACATTTTTTACAATATTACGATATATCAATATAAACAAGTGCATCTTTAATATTGACAGGCCAAACCCTCATACATTAATTACGCATTTTGGAAAAATCTAACTGTCTAAATCTAAATATACGCATGTGGTTTTAATTATAGGCACATAAGTCCTTTTATCATTGACAGTACTGATGACATTTCATATTATTTAGCACAAGCGGCAGATGGTACAAAGCTTCAATAAGCTCGAGAAAAGTCATCCATATCATGCTAATAAGGAGTTTGATCCCCATGAAGTTGACCGCCGGACGATTTTTCCCGCTAAACTTAGAAAATTTCTCTTCGGTATAAACAGAAATATGACAAACAACATAATCTAAGTAATATGAATATTGAATACATTTTCTTGGTTTCAGGTCGTACGTGCATCCTTTTCGTACCTCACGGTGTTGTGCTCTCTACAATAGTTTTTCCGACATATTTGTTCGAAATAGATGATAACGGGTTTCGACGATCATATAGCGATACTGAAAGATTGATAACACACTAGGCTACGCTCAAATTATTGTTTATCACACTGAACCGATGAAACGACAATACTAACAAAATTGGGATTGCATCATAGGAGCCGAAAATGATGATTTTTTTTCTGTATTTGAATAATTTCGTAAATTGAACGCACATTTTTAAACACACGTACCTTGACCACGTAATACATTCGTCCCAAGAATAAATAAACAATAAATTCTGCAGCTTCCCTCAAGAACCCATCCGCTCCCACTGATTGTTTCCACAAGCAAATGATTGTATGTGTCAGTTTCAACCTTTACCAGTGGATCTAACTTGTCAATTGTTATTCAGGATCCTACGACGACAATTATCTCAAAATGTTAATAATATTTGTTGCTTGTTTTTTATTGAATGTGTTTTATTTTATTCTGTAGGAGTTCTGCATGATTCAGGACACATGGGTCTCCTTTTCAGGTGCGTAATGTAGGAATAAATATGACTAAATTTTATCGTTCATTTGTTTTATGCCGGACGGTACTTAAAATTGTGCTTATACTTTAATTACACCATGGCTGTCACAAGTCACCTCCGGAAAATACTTAACGTCTGATTAATTTTATATATTTAAATGGAAAATAGATAAAATATAACTAAGATTTACTTAGATAAAAAGTAGATAAAATAAATCAGAGGGTGGGTATCTTCCGAAGGAAATTTGTCATAAAATCATAGTATAAGTAGACTATAACCACAATAGTCAGTACCATTCAACATAACACACATTAAAATACACGACCAATAAAATTAACGCATACTTATAATATTTGTACAATCATCAAGAGCAACCCCATAGACCTCGAATCATCTAGAGCTTCTGCCGGATAAAACAAAACACATTCCACGAAAAACAGGCGATAAAGTTATTATTATCGACGAAAAATATTAAGTTTGCAATAAAACTAATCCAATAAGTTGTCTAAAAATTGCGATTTTCCAAGTCACGTAGGATCGTGCGCTTTCGTATAATACACTGTGTTAGTTTAGAAAGGCATACGTGTGAACACTGTTAAGATAGCCGGTGTACTGAAAGGAGAGTCGAACTGAATGCTCATTTCTATAAGGTTCGAGCTTGCGTTTGCGCAGGAATTTGTAGCGTGTGCTCTTTCGAGGCAGTAGGAGGGATTGAATATGTGACAAACTAGGTAATCGATGAATATGGTTCGGAGGACGCTGGTATAAATATGCAGACACTAATGAAAATCAGAGAAAGTCTAATCACTTATCTATGTTAACTTACTTAATTATTTGTATGTTATGCATAAACATAGCTGTAAAGCAGAAAATCATTTTATGAAATTGGTTATTCAGATGCAAAATATTTGTTTAAATAAACGCACTTTGATCTTGTTGCGATGCACATCACATTATTAAAGATAATAATAACGCAATCTGCATGAATACATTTTGCACATGTTTGCTGTTTTAATATAATTATATCTATTTGTGGACAATTGTAGTTCGTGACGTCGAATACCGATAAATTGGCAGGATAATGTTACAGGCAACTATCTATATAATTTTCTATAATGCTAATGGTTGGAACGTATATTTTCAGACTTATCATAAAACATCGTGTAGCTCAGCAACGTGGTAAACAATCGCAGAATTGTTTAAGTAGGCTGTTTCTTATCCATTTTCCTTTTCCATCAACGATTGTTTAACACTTCAGAATGCCAATGCATTTATTTTATACGTTCTAATAAAAAAATGGGCACGTTCACAGGTATTTGTTGGATTACATCGAAACTGCCATCGGTCCGACGATGTATGAATGGGCAAACTATACAAATTGTTCGGAAAGTGTCCAAAGTGCATCGCTTGCCGGATCGGAGACGTGTCCCATCGATTGTCAGCAAAACGAAAAATATTCTAACGATTTGTATGATAGTTTTTGGGCGTCGAGTGGTTTCATTCAGGTACGAAACGAGTTAAACACTCGAACATGATAAATTTTTTGTTTCATAATAGTTCGTAATTAATTTAGCCACCATTATTTGGGAAATTGTACGGGGTGTGCAAAAATTGTGATATAAACGTAAAATAAAAATAAAAATTAGAAAACGATATGTATAAATATATAAAAATCATCTGAATGTAATGTAAAATAAAAATATTAAAATGTAATATAACTTATTGTGAACTTTGCAGGAAAGTCAATTGGCATGCCCGATCAGTACGGAGAAGAAGAAACGAAAGTTCCCGAATAACACTTTACTACCAAGTGTTATACGAAATCGCCGGCTAATCATAAATGCTCGTGAAAGACGTCGCATGAAGAGATTGAACGACGCCTTTGATAAACTGCGAAGAGTCGTCCTGGGCTCAGAGACAGATCACAAACTCAGTAAATATGCGACACTGCAGGTTGCGCAAACTTATATAACTGCTTTACGCGATGTCCTTCTGCAACAAGATGGTATTTGTTCATGAGGAAACAGTTAAAAACAAAATCGTTATCTGACTTAAATTAATTCTTTGCACGCGAATTGTGATAAACACCCCGAAAAGGAAATTGTTAATTCATACAACTAAGTATCACACAATAAAATTGATAAAAGAAAAATGGAATTAAAAAGTATATGCAATACATTATAGCTATGGATGTAAATTATAAATTTATGGACCAGCCAATTTTGTTTTACACGCATAAAAGGACAAATTGTAATCAAGCAATGTTAGTAGACCCTTAACGTAACAACATATCAGCAACGTACCTTTTAGCGGATTTATACAATAATTATTGTATCACACTAATATAGAACAATATAAAGCAAAACCGATGAATTTAGTATTGAACAACTAAGTAATCACATTACCTATATATATATCACTTTACAGTCGTTGTGTAGCACTATGATTAAGATTCTCGCACAGAATCAACGTGCACTAGATAAATAGAAAAGCTCACCAAGCCTCTCATCTACCGAATCCTGCCACGTGCTGCCGGTACCATATGGCTTTCGGGGGCGATTCGTTCTCTAGGATCCACGGCAGATTGCCGAAACTCAAAAATGCCAAGATCGATCTATCAAACACTCGTCGCGTGCACCATTCCCCCAATGGATCGACTAATTGGATACAAAACTGTGCACTGACTGACGTAGGTATCAAGCTCATTATTTTCAAATTAAAAAACTCGTTACGATATATTTGCAAACGTTGAATATGTATCATGTTACAGTAATTGCCGTTTTTTCACTGTACACGTAGAAATGCATTTCACGGTCCGTACGTGAATACCCAAAAAGCACACGACGCACGTCTAATCGTATGCCAATACTTCTTTTATCGGTACAGGCTCATCTCCAATGTCGCTGTCAGATTTGCCTATGCTATTCTCTGACTGTACTGAATGTGACTATTTTTTCCCTTCAAAGCAGGACGTATGTTAACTTTAGGTAACGGTACGTAAATTCAAGAAAACGCGTATTTCATCATAGTCTCCACATATTAAGAAAAAGAATATAAACGAATACGTGAAAATAAATAATAAATGCCTTGTTTTTCAATTATCACTACTCACTGCCAATCAATTTTAACATACCTACTGCACCAACGATTTTGCCCCTCATTGCATCTATTACATTCCACCTTAGTACCAATACATTTTTTTCCAATTGCCACATTTATCCAATAAGCACTCTTGCGTCGCTTCGAACTTCGCCACAAGACTTTTCCAGCGGGCCCAGAGAATCAAACAGTTCAATATAATACATTCACCACAGAACACACAGCGATAATGTTCTGCAATTAACTTTTTCAACCAAAAAAGCCCTTTATATCCCTTAATCATTCAAGTATAATACATTTTTTTCTAATCGTCACTACATTCAGTCACATTTATCCCCTTGGCGGCGCTCAGTACTTCTCCGCAAGACTTTCCCAGTGACCCGCGAGACTCAAACGGTTAATTACGTCCGCCGCAGAAAACACGGGAATAATGATCGGGCGTAAGGTGCCTCCTCGCCGACCCCTCCCGCCGTACATCTTTATCCTAAAATCTCCCGCCCTCGGCCGGGATCTTGCACCTTGCAGGCTTTCGATATGCGTCCAGTTGTACGTACATACATCCATAGATGCACGTGGAAGCCACGCGCCGGCAGGGCCGTTCGAGGGGTGGAACCTCGCGTGAGATGTATATCGCTAATTGTCTCAAGGCGAATGGCCCCATAGTAGTAGTAGCACGCGACCGTTGTGTCCTGGCTACCTTTTCCCTTCTTTCTCGGTTCGCGCTAGGTCGGGCCCCTCTCCGCGAGACCCTTACCTTCCTTCACCTTCTCTCACTCTCCGACTCTTTCGACTCTTCTTCCAGCGACTCCCTCCGCGCGCCCTTATCTGGGCATCTCTCGGAATTTAAAGGGACCGCTGGCCAGATCCTATCGATGCACTCCGCCTCGTCACTCAGCGCCGCCTTTTTAATCCTGTCTGCGATGCGAGCTCCAAATGAGACGGTAAATCGTCGGCCAGGACGGACGGCCCGTCAACGGGAAAACTTCGATTTCGTTTGACCGGCGGGTGCGGAAGACGGGGACGGTGAAATGCTTTCACTGGCGAAACACGGGGAGGTGTGCTGGGAGCGTTGTTGCTGGTTAGCAATGCGGTAATAATAAGTATGGTGGTAACAGTTGTAATTTCTTCATCCTGATTGCCAAAGAAATGCAAAGGGGATAGAGGATGGTAGAAGGGTATGCTTGCAAGCATACTATTTAATTTTTGGGAGAATAATCATTTTTAAATATTGGTTTCTCAGCGTATCTTGCTGGTTTAATTTCAACTACCGCACCGAAAGTAAATCGGTATTTTAATATTATTTTACGGATGATCAAGTGTTGGCTCTCGGATCGATCCTGGCTGCGAAAGCCGTAAGGAGTAAATTAACTTACGAAATTGTAAAGGTTATTGCCTGCGCATTTTATGAAATTTTACGCAGATTTTTTGCGCCAACCTTATGACCACCACGGTCTTCGTAAAGTTTAGTGCTGGTCACGGGTGTACACCACAGCAGACAACTTGTTGATTATTTGTTTTTTCGCTTCAGAAAATGGTGGTGTGTTCTAAACGTTCACTAAGCTACATGCAATATGTGTGAAATCGAAAAGGTTACAAAACAATCGTGTAGACGGTCTCTTGAGTCTAAAATGAAACTAACCCATTGAATTTGGGACGCGTGGGTGGGTCGCGCGTCATTTGACTTCCTCTCCGGCTGACTTCGGGCTCGTTGTTCTTTTAATGTTATGTCGTGACGATACGCCGCATCGTGCACGTTTATTACACGCCGCGGCCCTCCATTGTGACAGCATCTGCTGTTCCGCCGGCCGGTGAAAGCAAGCCGAAACTCACATGGGAGGAAAGAAGGGCGGGAAATCGGAAATTGAAAACTAATTTTCAGTCAACGTCCGTCGGGATGGAAAATCGCGAAGTGTCGATGCCGGCCGAAAGCGGAATCATGATGAATAGACAACATTTCTGGGCCAGATATTAGAAGACGCGAACGTGTGCTTGAGAGTAGATTTACGGACTTCAAATTTCATGAGCAAAATTATAGAAATTTGTGTGTGTTGTACACTTGCATGTTCTTTCAGATAACATCGCATATCTACATATTTCTCCGTGAATCTAGTGCCTGGATTCATCAGTAAATGATGTGGAAGTGCAACAAATTTCTTCGCTCAAGATTTATTTTTACAGAAGCGCAACACTGCCAATTGACCGACTTCCCGTGTTCCTTACGCCTCTTCTATTAAAATAATTCTCTCTTAAAATTTTCCAAATTCACCGCTATTTTCATTGCATCGTATCATTACTAGTTAATCACCCCAAACCCACACCATTTCCAAAGTTCTTCATTGCACTCCCAGTTCATCTTACTTTCCACCATTCGGCATGCCCAGCCCCACGCAAGGCCATAAAGTCCATTTTCAATGGCAACATCGGTTAATACACGTAACAACAAACGTGTTGCCACTGGTGGTTGATATTTACGATGGCCATGACGGTGGTGGAAATGGTGGTGGCGGCATTGGTAGCGTCGATGCCAACGGTCCTACAGGGTGGAGCAAGAGGAACAGGAGAGGGTAGCTACACGAGGAAGCAGAATGCCACCAGGTGCACGTATTACCTCTGAGGATGAACACGAAACGAGGTGGGAACCATATGTTGATGTGATGAAGACGATCCGGCACGCGCCACACTCAAACTCGAGCCTTTACACCGCGAGCATCGGAAATTCCTGCTGTAGTTCAGGGCAGGCAGACAATTCGTACGGTGCCTCGTCCGGCAGTAATTAAAAAGCGCAAGACACATCTTTGGCGCGCTCGAAGAAAATGTGCCCATCAAAGAATCCGAAGAGTATGAATAGTGAGACGATTGACGGTACGACGCTGTGAGATGCGGCTATTGCGAAGTGCATCGGGATGCTACGGAAGAGCGAGTTGACGAGCATATAAATGACATTGTCGCGGAACAAGTAGACCTGTGATGTGAACTGTCAATGAAAGGAAAGATACGAAGACTGATCCGGAAAAGAACGTTGTTCTGACGATTAGTGTAATTGTTGTCCAATGTTCGTAACAAAGCGCTCAAGACGGTGTGCTGAGTTCATCTTAAATAATTGCATCCTTAGAATGTTCGGAACGTGGCTGAAATAAAGGCAAGTCGTCGAACGATGGCTCTCCTAACGAATCCACATGCGAGTTATCAGTCTTCTTCTTCGGAAATGCTGACTCCGGCTTATCAGAATCTAACGAGGACGGGCTACGATCCTCTCTATCCATCGCCGTACCACTCGCCAAATTATGAACCCATGCGCGGGACGTATCGAGAAAATTATATGCACGACGACAAATTGACGTCGCGAAGTGAAGTGGACGCTAGTCTTGAATATGGGAAGGATGTGGTGAACGAATATGCTCAAACTCCAGAAGGATATGAGAGGACACCGTACGGGGTCCTAACACCAGTGACGCCGCAAAGGTAAACCAAAGAAATATAAGACATGCAGTTCTATTTCCCTAACTTTCTTCTTGCGGTTGCTGTTCTGTTCGCGGACATTGTTTAATTTTTTATTTAATAATCTTATTGTATACCTAATATTTTCTTCATTCTTTGCTTTTTGAAGTTTCTAATCGTTGTGTTTTCCCATTCTTTCTTTCGCATAGTGTATATGTATCTGTATAAAATACCCATATACTGCAGACATAATACATCCAAAAATACTCAATTCCACTAACTTGTACTGTATAGTAATTAATTTCGTGTTAAATAATAAATGAAAAGTGTCGTGAGAATACTTTCTATATTATGTATAACAAGAATATAATTTTCAATATACTGCGGGATAACATTACCCGCATCCCAGAGATAATGTATTACGGCCTATATAGGTACGACCATCAACACGCGATAGATCAAACAACATCGCCGAGATCGACTTTGTACGAAAAGGACACCGTTGAGTATCAACCACCATCCTATTGTTACGAAACACCTCCGCAAGAACCAAGGTTTCAATCTTTGGACAACACTAAGCCTGGACAAACGATCGCAGAACAACGAAAAAATTGTTGGACACCTGTTACATCCGCGCAGGTAAAATTAAGAAATGCAATTATCGTCAATTCTGCGGGTATTAAAAAATAATGTGCTCATATTAAGCGCCTTAATGCTAGCGATCCTTTTAATAGTGGGCAATGACACGAAAGTCGCCGCAAAAATGTTCCACACGAAACTTAAACAGCGGCGATAGTCCTACGTGGCACTAAATTAATTAACCCTTCTTTGCATGATTTTTTCTTTATTGGTGAAATAAATCAAGGTGATATAATTCATGTTCAAAATTAAAGGAAAAGTGGTTAAAAAGATCTTAGTGTATATCCATAGTATAAATTTAGCAAAAAACAATATGATGGAAATTTCCATCATCACGCAAAGTTAGATTAAAGTGAACTTGTTCTTTTATATCATTTTTGGGCATTCAATGTTATGATGGAAATTTCCACCATCATGCAAAGAAAGGGTTAAATAGCATAACTAAGTTCATTCGACCTTTTTAAGTTATGCAATCAGCAGTGCAAGATTACTAATTTTTCAGAAAGTTCACTGGTCACCTACGGCCAGTCCTCGAAGAGGCAGAAGATCAAGGGATGTTCCACCGTCGCCGAGTGTCTTGAAACGACGACGACTCGCCGCGAATGCTCGCGAGAGAAGAAGAATGAATGGACTGAACGACGCATTTGACAAACTTCGCGAAGTCGTGCCTAGTTTAGGGGCCGACCACAAGCTGAGTAAGTTCGAAACTCTGCAAATGGCACAAACGTACATCGCCGCATTGTGCGATTTACTTGACAGGCACGATGGAAAAAGATAAGGAGCAAAAACGTTGAATTTTTTATCGATTGCATTGGCTGGAATCTGTAAATCTTGAAAATGTGAATGTATCGATTAATTCCGAGTTTGTGCGATCTGTGCAAGCACACAATGTTATTGACCCTTAATTACAGCTAAGACCTTAGAATGTTTGTTGCGTGACATGAATGATAAATCGATTTTAGTTATGATTTATTTTAAATGGGATTGAATTGCGTAGTATGACAAATTTGTAACATATTGCATAGGGTATCATTTATCTAAGAAAAGTAGACAGCTAATAATCCAAAGACTATATATGACCGTAACCTGCCAAGCTGTTGCGAAGTTAACTGAAAATTAATATTAAGTTTAAAGTTAAATTATCTTATTTTTCTACCAAGAGTGAATTATTGCGCCGTAATGATAAATGCTTCAAGTAGTATGTCCACGTTACTCACGTTTGAGTAATATCGATGCGTAAGTTGCTAATACCACCTGAACAAACTTTAAGGAATAGTCCACGTCAATTTGTTTTGAAAAGATAATTAGGCAACAGTTTTTACACGTATCGCATGTAATCTATATAAATCACGAAAAATAGACTTTAGTGTAGTAGGTAGATAAATTATGAAATGTAAAAATTAGACATATACGGGTGGCATAGCAAGCAAAATTGTACAAGTGTAGTGTTGTAGTTATTGTACTTAAGTAAGATCATTTGAGTGAGGCTGCAAATAACTGAAATGTCTGTTTCAAGAGATGTGCTATTCCTCAGAATCTCTTGTATCAATAAGCCAGTATTTGTTAACGACCGATTGTTGTACGATTCTTTCTAATCATAATTTATGTTTACAATCATGTCCCGAAGTGTTCGGGAAACATATTATATCAATTTTATTGCGTCTAGTCAAGTCTTTCCTAACATCGTTTAGTTTTATTTAATTGCACAATTTATGTGTAGATTCTATTTTACGCGACTGAATGATTGAATCTAGAAACTCGCAAAGTCCTGTCCTCTGAAATATACTTGCAGTAGAACCCAATGACAGGAAGCACATGGGACCAAAGAGCGAATATATAATGTACTATATTATTTAAGCTGGAAATGATGTAACTAGTATATCTAACATTTTACAGATTCGTCGATACAAGTTAATTTACAGTAACCACCGCGTACGTTTAAGTTCTTATTAGGTCGTTATTACGAATAAGTTATTAATTTCATTTAAGTACGAAGGTACTTGACCCTGTCCAAAGATCAAGCATAGGCGCATGTGATTATAGTTAAGTCCCAGCGATGAACAATTGTAAGGCATTGTAAATAAAATACGTTTTATATAATAACTGCGGTGCATGAAAAGTATAAGAAAGCAGCGAAGCAACGTGAAACGCTACATCAGTCGATTTAAATAGCGAAGCTCGACAAACTGGACGCATCAACCGCATTCTTCCGGTTTCTCAGTGCGTGACCCACGATTTTCCGGTCTATACGCAGGTCGCGTGTCTGGCACCTGCATTTGCTTCTGCACGTACTACTTATCCGTTTCTGTCTTCCGCTTTATTACATACACAAGAGGTCCCATAAGAATTCGGCGTACCTTTCCTTCTATACGATTCCACAGAACAATTTGGGAGACAACTTTTGTTTCCTTTTTTTTACATTTAACAACTGCATGTTTAAACTCAACTACATACCGACGTTTTGTTTTTTGTTTTGTGTCCTCGTGACCATTATTTATGGACAGTCCTTAAACCACAATTTCCAAGAGGATACTGGCAGGAAGAGTTTATTAAATTGTCAAGTAATTGTTATACAGTTACGTGCCAGGGATAATAAATGGCTATATAAAATGGACTGCTTGGTATCTTGGGTTGCCTTAAATCTCTTTGGTGCTTTTTCATGATACCAAATAATGTGGTAAAGATTGTTCGTATCGATGGAAAAATATTTGTGCAATCACAATTTTAGCAAAATATAGTTTCCTACTTGATTTTGCATTTATGCACGTATTTATCACCGTTACTTAAACGGAAATCATCCTGACCGGCGCAGCGTCTAATCCCAAGCTGATTGAATTTCTCATGAATCGTAACGTGACTCAATCAACATCAAAGGTGTTAACGTGAGCTACCTGATAGATAATCAAGTATATCTGCGAGTAGAGTTGACTACTATTCGACTAAATTATCACTCGCACATTATTCCACGAACGTGGAATTATTATTTTATCGGTTTTTCATACTATTGCACCACCACTATTATTTTATCTAAGACCAAAGTAATTGCGCGGATGTGCAAGGATGCAGAAACTCAAGCACAATCACACATTATTAAACTACAATTACATTAAATAGAGTTACAGATTAATAAAATTACACAGTTCTGACGACTAACTGAATCATTTTCGTTGCGTATCATTAAGCGAGATAACATTCACGAAAGTTATTATATCCACACATCATTTAAAAAAATGACACACGTAAGCCACTATAGTGGTGTAGAGTAACTGAGCCGTTTATTATGAAAGTGGCCTAACTCCGTTTTACAATATTTTCCGGTTACCATGTTTACATGTACAAATTCATGTTATTTATCAGCAAATGTTATTTATCTCGATTTTAAGATAAATGGAGTTAGGCCACTTTCAAAATAAACGGCTCAACTATGAAATTAAATGCGGAACCGAATTTGCCATTTTGCTTTGGTAATGCTTAAGTACGGAAAATGCAATCCTGTATAAAAGAAAATCAATTATCAGTAAAGCTCTTCTCTTCTCAAGACGTCTCAACAAAACCCATCGAAAAGTCGTAGGTTCTCTTTTATATTGTCTCGTTCATAAAGTATTAACTCCCAAAACTGGCACCGTCGCCTCAATGGAAAGTTCAGGGTTGTTTAACGCGTTACCCCCGTGTACCCGTACGAGGTGTCAAGAAGACGCAAAGAACGGAATTCAGCACGCGCGAAACGAGAGTGACGTACGAGCGAAGATCGTGAAGAAGATAATCGATCTCGCGATCATCGCCGAAAGAAGGGAATGCGAACGGTTGTCGAACAGCGACGGGAGCGATTGGACAACATTCCATCTCGGCGAGAAGAGACAATCGCGGAACGAAGAGAGTGCCCGAACAGGCGTAAGAATATGAAGCGACGGCCTTAAAAGGCGCCTTGTCGACATCGATACCGCGGAATGGTCAATTAACGCGCGCTTAATCGCGCTCAACAACCGATCGATTCGCCGGTTGACGCACATGCCTGAGTGCGCCCGCGTATATGGGGTGTTCCGTAATACTGGTTATAGCACGAGAGAGTTTGATGTTGCGACGATATTGAATTATGGGGTTGTGGGAGAGCGACTAAATGATGCGAGTAATGTTGGAGGTAAACCTACTTGGAGTAATGTAAATATCTTTGGCCTGGTTATAGATGATCGGAAGATTGTGGGTTGCCAAAAACTTGTGTTAATCCGGCGGACTTCGCAATTTCATAAAACGCGCCGAAAATATTACGTCAGGTTTTGCGTCTGGCCCGATTCTTCTACGATGCACTATGTAATAAAATACGGAATTTTATCGTTTAGTATAGTCAACCGTGACATAGTTTGTTATTTCGAGTGCGATCGATTCCTTTTGTTCGTGTTTCGTAGAACACGATTTCATGTAACGCGAATTCCTACACCGTGTTATTGATGTTTTGTGTTTTTTCACATAAACCGATTATCGTAAAACGCGTTACACAATAAAATGCGGGATTTTACAGTTTATTGTGGTCAACCATAGTGTAGCTTGTTATCTCTGTTGCAAAAGATTTCCTCTGTGAGTATATACGTACAACGCGTTTTCCTAGATCGAAGAACATTATATACGATAGCGCATAACGTATTAACAGCGTTATACGCGAGTCTACTGTATATACAGATACTGGAGTTGTACGGGAATTTTCCGTATATGCAGATACTTGCGTTATACGAAGGGAACAAATACGAAACACAGATACTGGAGGCTCACTTATAGAAACCCCCAAAAACAAACGCACCGTTCCCCAAAAGTCATCTGTCTCTCGAACATTCATTGAAACCGCCCAACCCTTTTCGTTTTGGCAGTGTCCGATTGGCGAGACAGGGGAGGAAGAAAAAAATCCGTCACTCGTCGACTGGCGTGGGCGGACAGCGGCACGTGCTCCACAATAGAGCTCGTTAGCGATTTCGCATGATTCCCCTTCTCCTTCTTCCGCTGCTCGATAGACGTCCACCTTCCTGCCGTAAATAAGGATCCCTACTGGCTCCAGATGCCCGATAATTAGCGTTCATTAATTACGCCGAACAAAACCCGGCGGTCATTCGGCCAGTTTAACTTGCGAAAAAGATCAAATGTTTCTTTTAAGTGCTTCGTGCTATTTTTGTCGAGTCGTTCAGTAGGGCGTTAGTCGCAAGGATTTAGTATTGAAGAATACCCTTTTCTGCTTATTTGTATTGTATAAGCGGACAATTGAACGGCACTTAATAAAAGGCTATGGAAATGACCTCAAGGGAAGAAGATATTGTTTGTGGAATATCATAAGAATTTGCGAAGCAATTTTATAAGTTAAAATGAAGGGTATGTCAGTATTATCTGTCAAGTGCACTATGTCGACTCCTGAGAACAGATTCTGAGGAAACACACCAAACTTATTGACATAAGTGAGTAGGAAAACCATTTGTGAAAAATCTGAAAATATCTCAAAGCACTTTTGTAGATTAAAATGAAGACTGTATCATTGTAGCAAGAGTTTTGTAATATTATTACCAGATATTAACCGGGTTTACCGGAAATCAAGCTGCTCCCTTCAATCCGTGTCAAATGACTTAAAGTCTCTGACGTCTTGACCGCGTTATTCCGGCTTTAAGATGTAATTTGAGTGAAAATAGTTCTGCTGCTAATTCGTGGAAATGTCAACAAGTTTCCTAAGCATGAAAGTAAAGTTCAATTCGGGGTCCGTAAAAAGTGAACACAAGAAACGGGGTGGTTATGGTTCCAGGGCGCCAATTTGTTTTTCCGACCGAATGGGTGTGTTGGACCGTTGGCCAGAGCAAACTGTGCCTGAAATCGATTTTCGGCGCGTTTCTTTGGAAGCTTGACCGTTCTTGGTCACGCCCAAAGCCCGAGTGACCACTCGGTCAAAATCTGTCCCACGATCTCTCCCATCGTCTACTCACCCACGCCAGTTTTCGCTTATTTCTTTGTATAACTGCTTTTAATTTCTATCATTGTCCGAGCACGTACTATCGCTATGACAATTATTCATACATAATGTTGATTTTAAATCATCTGCTTTATAGAAGCAACCACCTTCAATTTTCGTAATTCTGCAGTCGCCGTAGAACACATTTCTTTGTGTAACTGCTTTCATTTTCTGTCGTTGTCCGAACACATACCATCAGATAATGACGCTTTTAAAGAACCTGGCTTGTAAAAGAAGGTACCTTCGTTTTCACATTCGCAGCTTTCGCGAAAAACATTACCTAACGCAGGATTATCAATTACTAAATACATTTCATTCACACTTCAACTACCCTTTCACGACGATTGTTACATTGATTATTGGCATCAAAATAGTTATTAAAATATACACGTTGTTACACTTTCCGACCACAGACACGTCTTGAGAATTTCTCGAGGATCTCTTCAACGCAAGTCTTTCTCTTCACGGAAGAGAAGAAATTCGTTCCGGGTTGCAGGTACGCGCGAGATTCTTTTTGGGAACAGAAGAAGACTCGCGACACCTCGCTGCCCTTATGGTGTCAAACGTTCGGCACCCGTTTATTGCGGAAATTACGATACAGACCTCACCAAGCCACCTGACACCGTGTCGAAAGATTCCGCCACCAAACACGGCCGCCTATGGAACGTGATTCGTTAACCCTTTTCATAATTTGCACGCTCAAGGATTAACGAGTTGCCCTAGAAGTCATCACGTAAATGACGGTTAAGTTTTGTGGCGATTCTATAAACCAGTCAAGATTCGTTTCGTACACATTCGGCGCCTTTCTGTGAAATTGTTGACTTCTCCGCAAAGAAAAGAAAATTGGTCGGAACATTAGAAATAGATGTTCTTTTTCGGTGAGTTAATATATAAAGTATTGTATTTTATGGTATATTTTATTGACAAATTTCCATGTAGACTGAGAATGGAAATAACTTAATAAATATATTTAATCTATATAGTCGCGTATGATAGTGAAGGAGGCATTCAATAGATACACATCGGTTTCTTGTGCGAACTTGCGCAGTCATCGTTAAGAATAAGAAGCGTGCCTAAATATAAGCGACTGTTTCGTCACGGCGGCTGATTAGCTTTCGTCTGATTATATCATCGGTTATTGGATTAGTGTTAGAAAGAACTTGCCGACAACGTGACCAACACATTTTTAATGTTCGGCCTACAACGTGAACCGGATATCTGGCTTCTGTTCGAGGTCGCCATGTTTGTTTCTCTTCAACGCAGGTTTCATATGAATCATACTATTTTTCCTTACATTCAGCAACGTCATATTACAATTTTATTATAAAACTGGGTCAAAAAGATTTATGAAACGTATTCATTCACAATAGTAAAATTCAACCGCCGTTAAAATATTTGATCACGAAATTAATTTTAAATTGATTGATAATGTAGACAAATGTTGAAACGTGCGTACAAAGTAGAAATAAATATATCACGAAACGAAACATAATCTTAATAAACCCAGCTATAGGATCGACGGCAGACTTCACCAGGCTCTGGAATCAGTTCACTTAATTGTTACCTCGTCCTTCCCATATTAAGCTGTGCACTGACAGGGGGAAAAAGTTCCTCTCAGACAACCGGCTCGATAAATCATAATCGTTGCCGCGCTGCAGATCGTTATGATATAATAATGTCAATTCTCAGTAGAGATATCCCGTGGGGACCTGTGCGTTGATGAAAGAACTTCGTTGACGAGCCAGGTAAAGTGTGCTCGAACATGGGAACAAGGCAATTTTTTTAATCTTTTATTAGTAAGAAGTAATAAGCAATGTAACTCATACATGTATTCAGTATCCAAGAACTAGAAGAATTGTTCAGTATCCAAGAACTGGAAGAATTTAATTATTAGTATGAAAATAAACTAGCTCTTCCTTAGTGCATTTAGTGGCGCTAAAACGTATCAGTAGAATAGTACACGTAGTATTGATGTATAACACACGTAATTGTTGAAGTTTTGTGAAATAACATACATCATTTGCGGTAATCATTTAATTAGAGTAAATTTATTTTAGGGAACGATCTCAAGTTTCTAATGTCATACAATTTTGTATTGAATCCACATAACAAGCACACTCTATATGAAAAAAGTTCAACGTGACCGTTCGAAAGAAAAAAATGGGGTCAAATTTCGCATCGGATGCCATCACGGTGAAGAAAGATTTCGGAAGAGAACGGAATTTTTCATAACCAATTTCTCCATCGATTAACCCTTGGGGGGTCCCCGTCTTTTCCCCTCTCTCTCTCCCTCTTTTCACTTTTACTATCCCCACGAAGTAATGTCCGCCCAACAAACAATGAAAAGGGGTTGGAAACCGAAAGAGATCAGCCGGCACAAAGAGAAAAGGAACCCGACAGAAAAGTTGGGAATCAGTAGGACACTGCTACTCGAAAGCCCAACAAAGTTAACCAAAGGGCCCCAATTTTTTTTGTCAAACACAGCCCCAAAAATCCGTTCGTCATGTGGATTCAAAACTTCGTATTTTGGAGGGAGTTAAGTGATGATGATTATCAAAACACCGAGAAAACGGCATTTTGTGTCTTCTTCTCGTCAAAGACGCAGAGAAGACAGGAGAGAGAGATTTTACCTGCGTGGCGGTCGACACTTCGGACCCCGAACGTATCGATCACCGTTCTTTATTATATAGCAACCGTTGACATTAACAGCACTTGCGAGAGAAAGTTTTCTTGTACACGCCATCTACAGGAACGACGTTGAATTCGCGGAGTGCGCTTGGGCCGTCTACACAAGTGTTGGCATGAATGATAACGGGGAATCCGATCAGACAATGCGCTGTCATTGTTTGTCGTCATCCATTGGCATTACTCACTTGTAAGCCAGACGCTGCTTGTGTCGGGAAGAGTTAGGAGTTTATTATTACTCTGAAGTAATCAATTGCATTAGCAGTATATTCAAGCGAGTCGCTATGTATTAATGTTTAGGTTGTATATCCCGACTATTACACGCTTTTGTCGAAGCTGCAGGAACAAAGGAGCCTAGTACCGTTAACGATTGATTTCGCGATGCGAGACAACTTTGTATTTACTTCAGCTGCGTTAAATTAAAATCGCCGACAGCTGTCGGCTCAACCTCCGTTAATGTTGATTGTTCTAGCTATAGAAACTTTACGTCTCGGCAAAATTACGTATACGCGTACTATTATTAGTTGCATAGAAGCTTGCGACAAGCCCCATGCGCAACCAGTATTTGAGATCTAAAACGTCTGCCATGTTAAATTCGGCTAGTTTTATGAATTTAATAAAATAGCTGCAATCTTACTCTCCATCCGTCAGGTTCTATCAATTTACCGAAGTATCCGTAACCTTCGCCTAGATGCGCAGTTTTGTAGCAAGGATGCATCGAACGGTGCAGGTGCTTGCAGCAGCCTACGAAGCCGTTGACCAATCGGTGCCTCGCCGCTGCAACAGTGTAACCACGATAACGGGTAAGAATATTTTTATCGCAGACAAAAGGGTGAAGACGCATGCTCGGTGGTTATAGCATCCTCTGTGCAAACGTCGCGCTCATGCGCTGTAAAATGTAAGCCGCTAAACCGTACAGAGAGACCAGCGGCCAGAAAGCTACGTTGAGAGAGGCGTTATTGGTGTATGGTAACAGCCAATCGCGGTGCCGTTAACCGTGCTCAATTATACCGGGCTCCTTGTATATCTGCAATATGTATTCATGGCTAAGAATGGCTAATCGTTAGGAGCACACGTGATAAAGGCTTTTCTTTTACTACTGAATTGCTATCTGCAATATGCATTCATTTGCAAGAATGCCTTATCGTTAGGAGGGCACGTGATAAAAGCTTTGTTTTGCTACTGAGTAACTTTGTTTTTTAATAAACACTATGCAAATCGCATGGAAGCTGCTAATGATATTTATTGAATTAACTTAGCCGTGAATTCAACCCTTTAGACACTTTGCATGTTTCAGAACCATGGGCCACCTCTTTTGGAGACTATTGTATAAATAAGTTTGAATTAGCTCTATTGTTCGTGTGTTTTATGTTAGGTGATACTTTATTGTGCTCAGAGTCTAATTCCACTATTGTTTTGTTATACATTTTGTATATTTGTTGTATACCATATTAGTCGATAGGATAAAATAAAACATATTCACCGGAAAACAGGCATAGGAATGATTCATCCCCAACTTCCGCTAATTTCTTACTTCTTTCAAATGGCGATGGGCAAGCCAACGAAAGCACACTTCGACACCAAAGCATGTCATCAACGGGCTTATATTATTCCGTGTCAGCTTTTATACTCTTTATGCCCATCCATTTCATATTCCCTTTTCGTCAGAAGCGCGTCGCAATCCGCCGCGTAATTTTTTGAAAGCACTGACCGTGAATTGTATTACCGCCAAAGGTTTCATACGAATCAAATCGCCATGACGTGGAGAAAATAGGCAAAAAAAGTGGACTACGGGACGACAGCGACTGCGGGAGAAGAAAAGGCGCCACAGCGCCAGATGTAGCCAAAAATTATGG
The DNA here is from genome assembly GCA_033815515.1 of Cryptocheilus praepositus. Taxonomy (NCBI): domain Eukaryota; kingdom Metazoa; phylum Arthropoda; class Insecta; order Hymenoptera; family Pompilidae; genus Cryptocheilus; species Cryptocheilus praepositus. The sequence continues at coordinate 3,644,745 of JAWWQZ010000227.1, forward strand.
GAACATTGTGCCGCGGCTGTGGAAGGCGAGCGCTATGCAATTACGACGTTTTAGAAAAACTTATGGCCAAACCGCATTTGAATAAAACCCGAACGTCCGTCCCTTTTCAGGCGCGCAACACGAAATGTCGTGCTGCAGTATGCGCTTAAATCCTTTCCCCTACATGCTCTTTTTTTTCGCCCTACTCCGGCCTTGTTCTATATTCTATATCTCATTCGCTCTATCCTCTTCGCCGCGTAGTCATTTTCTTCCTCCTGTTCCTCTTGTTCGTCGTCAAGAACCGGCACCGCGTGCTTCTTGTTTTGCGCAGCGTCAGTTGCGTGAAAATAAAGGGACCGAGAGGTCGATGCCAGCACCCTATCATCAGTTTGATAAAACCGAGCGAGTACATATCAGGGCGACCGTGCAAAAGTGCGCCGTACTTTTATTTGTACATCGATGTTTCGTTATTGCGCTGCTAGTCTCGGTGTTTGTACGTCCGTGTCGCGGCGCAAAGTCGTGATAGTTGAGGTAGTGACACTCCGTGAAATGAATAAATCGTTAGTCTGCGACAAATACAACAGAACACACGATTTGCATGAATTTTGAATTTAAGAGCAAAACTACGGGAAATGTTGCTATTGTTTTCTAGGGAACTTTTATTTACCCGTCGATTTTTCATTATTTCACTGCTAGTCCCGGTATTTGTATGGGTTTCGACTTAAATGTTTCTATCTATTGTCTATTTTCTTACGCTACTAGTTTCAAGATTTTACATCTGTATCACAGGGCGCAACCATATTAATTAAGGAATCACATCACTTTCACGCGCAAAGTGACAAAAATTAATTCTTCGCTGTCTTTTTTTACTGGAATATTAGGAATATATATCGAAATCCATTTCAACAATTTTTAAATATGAAATAATGATAATTTTCAAATTCCGCAGATTGCATATCTACACATTTCTCCGGCTATCGTCGTATGCCCACGCCCTTCCCTGCAAACCTAGTGTCAAATACTGAAGCGGCGCGCGATAGCACCCTGTTAATTATTCATCATTCGTTTCTGCACGATCTCCCTTTTTACTTCTATCATCGCCATTTCTCCCTCCGTTCACTTTACGTCCCTACTCTATATTACTGTTCACCGTCAAACTCGCGTTACGTACTCTAGGCGTAACTACATGACGCATCCCTGTCAATATGGCACCTGTTCCCCACGCAGTCGTTGGCCATTGAGCGGCGAAATTCAATTGAAACTCAAAGATCGGCGGTCGTGTCTGCAAACACATACCCCCTCTGATGTTAGCAATTACGTCGCGAACGGTCGAGACGACTATTAGTGACCCAGACCGTCCAGCCATATGGTACGTTGTTCGCGCCAAATGAATACCTCCGTGTCGATTCTTTCGATCGCTCTGCTTCTTTGCTCTCCTTCCCTATCGCCTCGGTCGCCTCGTATGCGCGCATACATACTGAAATATTATTACTGTCTTCGTAACGCCGCATTATCGACACGGCACGCGCCCTCTCCGAAATGTGACCACCAGATGACCGTGATGAATACCTTCTGAGAGTTGCGATACGCGGCATTCACGGCGCGAATCCTGATCATCATGATTCCGGCGCACCCGTGATGACTTAAGGAAGAAGGAAATAAAAGCGCAACCGCGGGTTGCGTGTGCCAAGTGTTCCCTGGATCCGGAACTTCCGCCGCGATACAGTCAGACGTCTACGTGTGCCACGTATATTCTCCGTTAACACTTAGACGGCCGATGTCAGGTAGATGCGAGTTTACTGATCAGCAGTTGACTGCCGGCATCACGTAGACGCGATTTCTGTGTATTAAGAATAGTTCGCTTGCGATAGTACATGTCCGCAGTTGCGAAAGCGTTAAATGATTTAACGACTAACAATCGCATTTGAAAAACTGACACCAGTGCTGAACATTCTACTGTTTGCTGATCGATCTCACGTACGCATAATTTCGACTTGTCCTATCATAGTTCCGAAAGTCCTATTGGCAGTTCTATGTCGCACATTGTGAACAGTGATGTTTTAGAACACCAGAGAAATTACGCGATTACGTCCGGACATCGAAAAGTTCGTTTTATCGAACCTCATAAAAAGACTTGACTTGCTCTTAAACGATAGTTAACGATGGTCATTATCTACGGGAGGAGCGGGCTTTCACTGGCAACCAGGGGGATAGTTAACCCCCTGCACCCTCGTTTATGGTAGCAGACCGCCGACTACGGCCACGCTTCGTCGGTTTCTATGTAACCGATGCAACAGATGACACTGACTTCTCGATTGCAGCACCCTCCCTATCACGAGGGCACGAGCTCCCCATTTATTGTTCGTCCATGGACACGTGCCATGTGGCGATCCCCTCGCTCGCTTCCAGAGAATTCCCCACCCACTTCAACTCCGACACGTCATCGGTACTCCTAATTTACGATCCCGCTGTTCCGCTTTGATAACATCAGGTTATTACCCCTAATCAGAACGATTGTGAATAGAAACGTCAATTGGCGGTATTTTGAAAGGCCAACTCTTTTCGTTGTCGTTTGTTAGTGTTGTGACTTTAACGGCGCAGTCAGGTTTTATGCGCTACTGTGCTCAAAGCAATGCATTTCTTGTTCGAATTGTGTGGTGACGGTGTAAGTAAGTTTTCATTATCGTTGTTTCACAATTCACGACAAAATGAGTAGAAACATGGGGATAGTATTTTTTGTAAATTTCCGAAGATAAGTTGTCAGTACTTTCCAATTATATTAAAACGGGTACCTGTACGGATTTTTGTCATCGTTATATATTAACAGATGAACGAATGAACAGAAATGTAGGGATAATGTTTCTTCTAAATTTATGGGGACAAGCTGTCAATACAGTCAAATTACTTTGAACTGCATAAGTACAATAAGTAATTTATATTGTTATTTGCCCAATGGTGAACGAATGAATAGAAATGTAGAAATAGTGTTTCTTGTAAATTTGTGAAGACATGTTACCAGTATTTGCAAATGATATTAAAACATATACGGTCTAGTTTGTAATGACCACTTCGGTCGAAGGACGCAACTCTGCTCGGGAGTAAATGTCAGGAAGAGAGGCTCAATAATGTTCAAGCCACTTTGCGAAGTACCGTATAGCTAGAAGTACCGTGAACGTATCGAACCGTTCTTTATATCATCTACACCGCTATACATTCATGGCTACGATTGGCCCACTTACTTCAATGGGCAAGTCAAACAAGGAAGGATTTGACTAGCATATTAAACACTATACAGCGATCCTTCTCGGAACCACAGAAACCGTCCGTACTACCCTCTTGATTTGTCTCTTAATAAGATGGAAACAACTACTCTTCAATTTTCCATAACACCACTTATCTGCGCACGAACTTATTTTCAAAGAAGGAGAGTTTCAAAAATGTGTACACATTTATGCATAGATACATGTGACAGTATATACAAGTAATATACATTTTTACACATATATATATCACATATTGCAACTACCATTTTTTAGCTCATAGCGTGTCAAAATCTCAATTAGATATACATACCACGAAAGCTCGAGGATCAATTTAACCCTTTATCCGCTGAATACTCCCGACCGAAACATTCGCTGGGAACAGAATAGTATTTTCCTGGTCTGAACTCTATTGATTGAATGTACAAGGCGCAATTAAATTACAATTGCAATTTGTCAGTTATGCAAATCAAACTCTGCAAGACAGTTATTGGCCAAGCAACAGACTTGTATTCATCTTACACATCAATACTTCCACTACTCAAGAGATAAAAAAAAGACAACCACACGCATGCCCCCATAATCCCCATCGGCAACCTTCGGCGGACGCATTCGAACCAGCCCATAGCATTCGGCAGCTTAACTGAATTGCAATTAATTCAGCCACTACCTACGATAAAGACCTCTCGCCATACGACCGCGATGCCGCTGACAATCTCGCACAAACAACCAAAGGCGTAATTTACGACCGCTAGCGAAACTTTCTCCCAAACGTCACCCCATCGTGTCGCCCATCATGACACCGCGCGCGCACTCTTTACACGGCATCGCCATGGTAAAAGAACGTTATCTCCCGGGGGTTAAGGATCAGTGTTCTCGGAGCCACTTCGGGAAGTACCGTATATCGTGTCCGGTACCGGCAGCGGACTGTAGCCTCACTTTGTCAGGCAGCGCGTCGCACAATGTCGACGGTAATATTCGCGGATAAGCGAGAGCGCGATTTCTTCAGCTTCGACAGGAAACGTCCATTAGCGCACTGGCCGACGTCGATTTATGGCACGTAAGATCCGTTTCCTTCGTTCCGTTCCGCGCGGCCACTTGCTCGCCACTCTCCGACCCCTCGTTTGCCGTTTGTGCGAGAACTGCTGACGACCTATAGGCCAATTTCGCCCAGCCGACTCGTGTCACGATTTTCGGACGATTTCACGGCGACTTGCAGTTGGCACCATGCGCCGATCGTAAACAGCGGTCTGAAGTATCGGAGACGGTTGGAAGCTAAGTGAAGTACCGTGTACGGTCGTGGGGTGTGCGCAGTTTGAGGATCTGCTTTCGGCGGCTGGGTTCCTCGAAGGAAGAGGACGGCGCGTGTCGGCGGAACTTCTTCGACTCTAGCCGAATCGTCAATATCGGCGTTCCGGGACAAGGTGTCGTTTTACAGTTGCGACGATGAGATAACGGCAAACGATACTGCTGGTAGGCTGTTTAACATTGCACGTGCGCATGCAACTGCCACTGGTACCGAAGGATTTTGAAGGAAATTCAGGGTGTACTTGTCGTATGTTCGGACATCGTACGTCTTCAGATGATTCGTTTATTTTCAACGTTGTTGTAATTTAGTTAGATAAGGAAGGAATATAAAGCGCTTTCCTGGCTGTAAATGTTTAACTGACGAACTTTGTTTTAGTGGCCAGAAAACGCGTTGAAAGTTTTGGTAGTAAAGTTCGGTAGACAAGCATGTTCAACCAAAAAAGGGGTTTATGATCTTTTATTATCTAAGTCAATTCCGGGCTAGGCAACTTTTCACTACAACACCTCTGAGACGGCTACCTCAGGTTAGCGTCTATGCAAAATCTAACTGATGCAATATTCTTTAATCAAGATGCCAATGTACAAGATTGTCGTAACATTCGACGGCGACAACACTAACTAAACATTGTAAAATTGTGCAATGAATTATGTAGGTTTTGCAAACATTATTACAATCATGTAATACTGATATCAACACCTAATTCTGTCTTCTTGTTTCTTAACAAGAAAAATAATATTTAATGCAGAAATGGGTTATACCAAAAATGGCACACGTCGCAGGGAACGTGTAAAACATAACGTATTCTCGTATACCTGCGATGGCAATGCTTCTTTCTATTACACAGTCGACAATATGACAATATATTTTTCTCAATCCTTTCATGGCCACGATTCCTTTGAAAAGGCATTGACTTTCAGATGGACTGAAAGCCGCTGAAAATATGAAATGCAAAAGGAAACAAGCAACACGAAAGTATCTACAAAAGAAAGAACCGAGCCTGCAAGGTTCAACTTCAGCCACCTTGCACTCAGCCTCGTGCCAAGAGTGGCTATATTTTTCGCCCGATCAACCAACCCACGGAGGCACTTCCGAATAATTCCAACCTGTGACATGTCACGGTACGCCACACCGAGGACATTCGGTGGTCTGTAATCCCACCCCACGTGCCAGTCGCGTGGCTCTCTCCTGGTCGGAATCGTGAGCGGACACACGACATGCAACGGCACGCCGTGGGCTTCATCCTACTGCAGTATTGTGTAATGTCGTATTCCGGTGTGTCATGTGCAAGAAATTGTTGGGGCCAACGGAGCAAGACGGCACGCGTGCAAAGAAGACGAGCCCCGTTCAGTTCCGTCCGTCCTTCTTCTGCTCGTCCTCCGCACGCATCGTCGATCTACCCCTCTAGGTTGTTCCACAGTTCTCACCCCGGCGCTTTCCTCTGGCGGGCCTTCTCCTTTTCTCGCTCTCTTTGCTTCGCTCGAGCGCCGCCGGCGTTCTGTCCACTTTTTTTCGCAGGCGCCCTCCCTTTTTCCCGGCCGCCGCATCGGCCACTGAATTTTGCCGTTTGCAACGGTCAGGAAAGTTTGACGATGGATTTCTCCGGTAGAATGCAATTCTGCATGCTCGGCGCCGCAGTGAGGTTACGAATTAGGTGCCTAATTGCTAACGGAAAGGTTATTCTGTTCTTGACGTGAAACTCCTTATTTCGTGATAGAGGAAGGCGACACGTTGAGTCATAGAAGCGCAACGAAAATGCAAAGCTTATTTAATTGGAGGGAGCCAAAGAAATTAAATAAATGCGTTAGCTATAGCATCAAATAAGAAATTATACTTTAACACATGTCAAATTTAATCACGGTCTACTGATATTATGAGAATATTTTACTGAAACAGAGATTTGACAGTTTGATGTAAAGATTCCACGCATAATTACATATGGCTAAATATTATTTATCCTTAAAACTTCCCTCTACCTGTGTCTTTAGAGTTTAAGAAATGACCGACAAGCTCTTTTTTAATCCATGAATAGTTTTAATTTGTTACGTTTAAATGGGAACACCGACCCAGCGTAGGCTGTGTTTACCGAGGAACTTGCCTTGACGCCACTATAATGCCGTGAGCGGCCGTAAAAGAACAAATCCGCTATTCGGCACGTGCGAGGTAATGGCCGAGGTACGGGGATCTCATTTGACACAGAACGCTGGTCGGTCGGTGAACAAATGAACCGTTTGAATTAGCTGCCGCGATTTATTAGCAGCAACAGTGTGCGCATAGGCGCGTATCGGACAAATCGGCCAATTTCGCGGCAGCGTCTAATTCGGTGCGAATTAGATGGATAGAGCGGACGCGCGAGATGGGTGATTTAAGACAGTGACGTGCGGATCGTGCGCATTATGTCCGCAGGACAAAAATGAGACTTATTAGCGTGCGTTTAACAGAGTGCGGCTCGTTTTCGTCGGCCGGCCGCGTACGAGGCAACGTGACTTGACGAAATTACGTATCCGTTGTTCTTCGTTTAGAATTTATTGTGGGTAACGGGAAGATGATGACCGTACGATTATCGTAAGTATCGTCTCGGGTCCCGCTGTCTCAGTCTCACTACCTTCCTCGCCACTCTCCGTCTCCCTTTTTCGCCCCGTCTCGCTCAGTTTCTAACTCCGCGCACTTGCTCGTTCTTCCGCCTGCATTTCACGACGGGGGTATTGTTACTTTACAATTTACATTCTTACTCCTACGCCGACATCGACTATACGAGTATTAGTCCCTTCGGGTAGCATAAATTATGAACGTCCCGCGAGCTTCGATGAAGAGAGATAGTACCGACGTACCGATGAATCTGTGTTTAATTTTAGAACCAAAAATGTGAATTCTGTATATAATGGGCAGTGTGTGTGATGGGAACGTCGCCAATATTCTCGCATGGTTGGAACGCTCTTTGGAACTATCGGTACAGTATGGACAGCATGGACACTTAAAATGTAAATAGCGATATTGGTGAAACTTAGCTATGCTGCTTTGTGTATTTTCAATTTTTTTTTCTTATAAACCTTTGGTAGTATTGGGGTTTGGTTTGTAGTAATGAATGCCTTATGCTCACTAACACGTCTCAATGTTTAGTGCTTCTCTCTTTAAGCTTCGAATCCCTTACCTCGTACTTCCTGCAATGCACAAAATTGTCAAACCCACAATTTGCCTTCTCCTATTCTCGAATCTGCGCTGCGGCGCAGAAATATATTTTGCACCCTTGCAACTTCCCGTCTATTTTCCTCTCGTTGCCCGCCGCGCGGCAAAGATCGTCAGATCCCAGGGCAAAAACTGATTGCCCGTCACAGAGCTTCCACCATGAAATACCCCTGACACAAACCATACAAAATAGAATTGCGGCAAGAAGCGCAAGCTTTTGCACGCGAACGCGGTAACGAGCGATTATTCATTTATCACGCGCGCGTCGGTATAATTGTTTGCAATGACACGCTGTCGGTCAACGCGGACAGGAAGTGACGTTTCCACGTCTCCGCGTTTCAAGCAAATCCACCCGTGGCTCGGAAGAAACCGCACCGCAGTGACAAACCGAGAGAGAAATGCCTAATACTCGGCAGTGTAGTACTCGATGAGCCGAGTACTGGTACTGGATAGAAGAGTACAGGCACTCGACCGCAGAAGAGCTGGTTCCATGTAACGGTGCTGCCACTTTACGATATATTTATACGCGTGCCCATTGAAATAATAACGCCAGTCTATACGTGGTGTCCTGGAATTCCGACGTAACCGCTGACAAACTTGCGAACTTTGGGTTTCGTCGGTTTAAACGCCAGAAGCTCAGCGACAAGGTGGTCCGGCGATCACGATGCAACAGAGTGTAGTTCAACTTTCTTCAGTTCATTCGCGCGTTGCCATTGATTCGAGTCATAAATACGGTAATGGCCCATAAATTTAGATTTATGCGATGGCGCATAAAGCTGAGAGCAATGCGGCTGTGACTTAAGTGCATTTTAGACGACACGTAACTAAAGGTGATGTAAAGTGTTCTCCACGCCGGTGCCGAACAATTCGCGACACACCTATCAGATTTTCAGGAATAAGACTGATTAAAAACAAAAGGAAATGCCCTTTCTTGTATACGAAGACCATTCCTATTAATCAGCGCAATGCATCTTTAGCAATAGCATTAAAAAGCTGACCGAATTACGTGCATTTTTTCTCGATTTACATGGTGTTTTATATAAGAAAAATACGAGAGGTGCGTTTTTGATTAAAACTTGTATCATTATATGGCGGAACCTTAACACGCGATAACGTAGGCGGAATTTGACTGATGCAAAGCTCATCGTACTTTGCTGCTGAACGACACACCGTCATCGTAATGTCTGAAAACTATTAGCAGTATTTAGCGCGACACGACATGCACCTTAGCCGCAAGGTAATTAAGACTTGTTTCTATTCCCGTGCGGTGATCTTTATCGGCTGGGTATTAAGTGCACTCGTAAACGCGACATTTCATAAATCGTCCGCTTTACGACTCCTCAGACGCTACGATCGCACCGATGACGTTAACAGAGCAACGACCGTAGCAATAATTCGAATTAGAAACGTGTTTGTGGAAACGCTGGACGCAATGTTTATTGTTTCATCAATAAATATCGTGGAAAAATAAAAGTAGCAACATTTGGATAAAACCCATGATAATAATGGTAATAATAAAAGCACCACGCGGGTAGAATGTACACGAGTCTCTTAATTTATGCCTTTTCTTACACGTAAATTATACCTTTAGTTACGCGACGTCTTTTTTCGTGGCATTAATTTACGCGGTCAGAGATACTTTGCTGCCTATAATGGTTCATGAATTTATATTATATATTAATATTATGCAAATTCTTACTTGATCGTATCAATTGCATAACTGACAGTTTTTGAATGTTAATTGTTTTCAGTTATAGCGCCGGTAGTGACATCGAATAAAATGTACTTTCGTTTCCTGAAACGTCATTATTTTTTCGTTAAACAATACTTCGTTAACAAACTTCGCAATAAATATGTGTTTCTAAAACTTATATCTGCTTGTATTTCCACTATTTTTTCCTTCACACCTCCATTTACATAATTTTCGTTCGCGTAAAACGAATCCACGTGGAACGGATACTCCGCGTACGCTGACGGACTGGTGTAATTGAACACCAAGACGTTACTTTAAACGGCAGCGGCTTGATCAGTGCATCCAGCATACGCAGACGCGTACGTTTTGATTATTCCGCAGCGATAAGCTTTTACTCTCGCCGCGGCGCGTTACATATTCAATTAAAGGGGTCCCGGCAGATCCATTAAGTTGCTGCAGACTCTTCGTGCCGCCGCGATTAACGATCCGTGGAAACACAAGGCGCGATGAGACAGGGAACCCAGTAGTGCCCTGCGATTGTCGATTCATGTGTGTTCCAACGAACCTCATACATTTCGACCGTTATACCCCAGAGGAACCATCCGCGACGGACATGAGGATAGTTATCAACGAAATCTCCCGCCAAAAGCGTGGCACGCGACGCCGTCAGGCGTGACGCTGTCGTGTGCCAAGAAGGGACTTGTTAAAGGTCTGAATGACCGGTGAATGTGGTCTCATATTAAGTTATATCGCACAACGTGAGTTTCCCTGAAAGTTGTAGTTTAGACGACGGTTGCAGATGCCAAAGTGACGAAGTAGAACGGCGATTATTAATACCTGCACAACGGAAGATTTTTGTAAAGATGTATTATTTTATTATAACGTTAATAACAGGACAGGCACAATTATTAGGGTTATCGATAAAGGTTGAATTTGCAATCGGGTGACTTGAATATGCGAGAGTTTGTGTTTGTTTCCGACTGTTTGATCGAATGAAGACGGGATTTTGTTATTGGCAAATACCGCTCGCTGATGTTCGAAACAAAATTATATTTTTTGAAGGTTGTATGTAGAGAAAAAAATTAATCCAACGTTTCGACTAAGTTAGTTAAAAATACAGTACTCTCTCGTATGACGGGTTATAATATGTTATGCATTTTGGGAGTTTACTGTGATTCATTCCTTTGAAAAAGGTATGCCATTTCACGGTTTTGTGAATGCCAAAAATACGAACTTCTTTAATGCAGCCCAAACCATTGATATCCTCACAAACCCCTAATTTAATTGCGCCTGTATTTGGTACATCAGCAGTCTTTCTGCGCGCAGCTAAAAAAACTCCTGAAAACCGTAGAAATAACACATTAAACCTCGCCCGCGATAACGAACCTCGAGGGAATCGGCGTAACGCGAACGATCGGTTACGCGTACGTCCCGTTCCTCTTTTTTCACCATCGCCGCGGCTACCCGCGAGGCGGCAAACGGAACGTCATGTTTTTCCGCCTTTAGCCTGGCACTTTTTCGTGCGCCTTTCGCGCTTTAACGTCCCGGCGAACGCGTGTCGACAAGCCACCGAATCGCTTTGAATTAACTAGAACAAATTCTGCGGCATTCCGACGCGGCGCGTGTCCGAAGCGCCAAAAATTCGTCACGCGGCTTGGCCGTTGCAAGAAGAGGAACGAGGAGCCGTGAAAGTCGTGAGGGGAAGAGAGACCGGTGCGAGGCGAGAAGAGAAGGGGGCTGGGTAAAAAGAGGAAGTGCGAGAGTGAACGATGGAGAGAGAGGGGCCGAGAGAAAGGCGGATGTGAAAAGAGATAGAGAAGCGGGAAAGGGAGAGGTGGATCTGGAAAAAGGAAGAGATGCGAGAAAGGGAACGGTGGATGTGGAAAATAGAGAGAAACGAGAGAGAAGCAAGTGGATGTGAAAAATGGAGAGAAGCGAGAGAGGAAAAGGTGGATGTGAAAAAAATCGAGAGAAGCGAGAGAAAAAAGGTGGATGTGGAAAAAGAGAGGGAAGCGAGGGAGAGGGAAAATGGATGTGAAAAAAGAGAGAAGCCAGAGGGAAAGGTCGCTACGAGGGGACGAACCTCGTGATGAAGTACTACGACATTTATGACGGAGAACGAGGGAAGAACTGCGCGTCGGGACTGAAGTGCGGTCGAGGTGGATCGATTTCAATATGGTACCCGGCCATGTCTAATGACTCATAAATTGCTTGGCCCACCCCGAGCGAGCTGCCCAACAGCCTCATCACCATTCAATTTTCCGTAACACGATAGCTAGAGGGTGGATCTACCGGCGGCCGATCGAGCGCCTATCGTTATTTCGCGATTATTGAAATAAAACCTGATCACAACACGGTGCGGGCCAGGACGGGAAAGTGCGACTTGTGGAATTTGTTGTTGGACGGGTACGAGAAGGGTAGGTGGGATGGTTCACGCTTATGTTAAATCGCGTCTGAATTAATTATGAAATTGTAGATGCGCAAAAATATACAGAGGAAGATGAGGTATTGTTTTATCAGGTATTGATATTACAATATTAATTGGCGAATCCGCTAAATTAATCTGTTCAAAATCGCATTGTACAAAGAACCTAACATTTTGGCATTAGAAGTGTATCTTTATCGAATAATTAATTTCTCTACTGACACAGTACTGAATTGACCCCATATTCAACTTTAGCACAGAAAGTTTAATCTTTTGATATGGATACACATCTAGTACCGAAATGATAAACTTCTTTGAACAATATAATTTTGAACAGATTAATTGATGGGATACGATAATCCAATTTGCAAAATTAAACTTTCTGTACTAAATTTCAATCACAGTCACACCAGTACTGTATCAAATGTTATTAAATGCGACATTGTCTATGTTGCAATATTGTTTAATATTGTGCATTAATATTGTATGCGTTACCATTGTGCATTGAACATAAGTATTATCAGTCGATTCCGAAAGTTGCTGTATACGTATCATTTAACAGGTAGTACAACTTAAATAAAATAAATGATGTCCTAATTGCTCTTTTTTGATATTCGTATTATATCGTAACGTACTTCGATAACAACAATGGTACCGCACACAACACCACAAGTGCTTATTATTCACTGAGCATCCGCAATCGGCCTTATAATCGCCCTTGACATCTTCACACGTTGCTGCGTCCACCTTGCAAGGAGTTGTACTACTTGAGCCAATTCTAAATTACCCTCGTTCGTCAGACCTCCGGACCCTTACCGTTCTCAGTCAACCATTTCAAACTCGATAAAGCTTCAACAAGCTGTGTCACATCAAGTTAATTTTTAAGATGCAAATATATGTGATGCAAGCAAGAAAAAAAACATCTATCGCAGACAAGTTGAACTAAAAACACAATATTTGTAATAGAAAGAAAAGTATATTATTCGCAAGAGTTTACTTCACACATTTTCCGCATAGTGCGCACACCTGGCTGTTCCACATGGGTTGGAACACGCGCCCGGAAGGAAGAATCCGTTTACGTATCACGAATCTAACAACCGGATCATGCAGGGATATTAAAACGTCAGGTTCACATGCCAGGCGTCAACAGTGCACGCGAAAACTGGGTGAAAAAAATATTTTTCGCAATCGCTTGAAAAATAATGTAACCGTTTGACGAGATCACAAAAAGTTAAACTACCATATTGAGGCAGAATACAGTCATAGTTATATGCCAAACGCAAAATAATACTCGAGAAAATATTTTAAGAAATATTGTGCGTCACGAATATGGAGCACTAATTACACATGTTTGTAATTATTAATTTAAAGTCTCATGCATTAAACTAGAAGTCACTCAGTACCAACCAATCTAAAATTTGTCCAATACCTACGGAGTGTTTCAATTCAAACCTTGACTCCGCCGCACGATTAGCCGGGAAACATCCCGCACATCGGCCTTTTTAAATAACTGCTCGCCGGCAATAAAATCACACACACTCGCAACCGATCAAAGTGTCACAGTAAACAGTTACACGAATTTCCGTGAAACAATTCCATGACGGCTGTACGTAAGAATCGCCACGCACTCGACCATCTTGAATTCACCGATCCCATTTCGCGCGTCGCAAACCTCCTTCCCCTAATCACCGAGCAATTTGCGACTTTTCATCGCACGGCATCGAGTCATGCGCGACAGCCGAGGAGTAAAGTGACTCGATTATCGAGCAGTATCGCGCGGAAAACGGCGTGCGTTGCAAATGAGGCATAAATTAGAAACTCTCAAGAATATCGCTCTGCAAAGCATAAATCAACCGACCGTCTCCTTGTAACTTTGCAAGAGCAGAACCCGTGGCTCCAAGTAGTTCAGTTAATGCCGGCTTTCTTCCTAACGTAGAGGATATGACTTCGTTAGTAGACTTCACGTTTGGAAATTCAACTTTCGACATTTTCGGTAACAATACGTTGAATTAGCTTACAAGTTATAATAAGAGGAGAAATGAGACGGTGCCAGGATAATTTATTGTAATTGGAACAGTCTACAAAATCAATACGAAACAAAAGTCGTAAAACAAGTAGGTAAAAATGGTTCATTATCTACTTACGATTACATTTATCGTACAAATATGCTTTGTTTTAATTTAAATAAGACTTACAGTTTCACTTTTGTAACTCACTCTGGTGTAATAATATTCGAAAACTTCCCCGAAGTGCACACTTGATTTATTTCGACAAGTATCGCAATATTCGCTTGTCTGTCGTTTCCAATCCTTTCCTTGTCTTTGCCTACGTACAACACAATCCCTCCTTCGACCTTTTCTCATTATACGAAGCTTTCTATCTAAATTACCTTTGAACACTCCAACATCAAACTCGTCTTCACTTTCACTCAGCCCTAAATTTTCATAATAACATTCCTCTCCGATGGTAAAATACCATTTTAAGCGCAACAATATTAATTACATGATTAGTTCTCTCCGTCCCACACCAAAGGAGCGTCAAGGGTCAATAAATCCATTCCTACAATACTATGATCTAAAAGTACAATTGCACGAAATACCACCTACCTACTTTTACCGCCGCCGTCATTACGCATAAATAAATTAGAAACGCGTCTTCTCGCCCTCGATCTTCTCTGACCACCCCGCATTTCTCTCCCCCCATCTCTCTCTCTCTTCTGTTGTCCGCGTCGACAGCTCGCGAGGATGACGTGGCAGGTGTCAGAACGCGTAGCCACTTCCTAGGTGGCGATGTTGTCCGTAACATCTGGCTGGCCGTTATCCGCGTCCAGGATAACGTCGTTGATCCTATGATTCGCCGATTAATGCCAGTGCCGCGCGATCTTTCTCTCGCTACCCCCAGCCTCCCCGCTTTCGGTGCAGCGTGTCCGGGAGATGATACCTCTCCGATTGCAACGGTGTCTTCGTGTTCCTCGTCGCGGGGCGATGCGCCTAATTGACGCTGACTTGCGATTAATGCGACTTCTGTTGGCAGCGTAGAAAGTTTCCGGCGCCGAATCGCTTTGAGACGCGCGGACCCAGGCGATTATGCCGGCGAATGATTGAAGCTGCGAGGATGATGTCTGAGTTTCCGCGAACGGCACGATTACGGCGCGCCGCCGGTATGATATGTTGGGCACCTCTGACACGCCGTCGACGAATAATAAATCTCTGTAATTAACACGTTTCAGCGAGCGGCGAGTACGGTGGCGTTTGTGTGCGCAGACGAGGGGAGCGATGAAGATTGTTGCCCACAACGGAGCGCGTGACCGAAAATAGCATCGAAAGGTCTGTGTGGTAGCATGGCGAAGGCGTAAAAATAACGCGGAAGCGATATTTATAGAGTGCGCTTAGTGGCAAGGCGGCCTCGGGGGCGGCTAAGTGGTTTTCTAAATGTTGCTTCATGGGTATCTAGGCGCACAATGATGCGGTCGACTTTGTGCGGGACGACGCATTTGGTGGTCGTATGTCATTAGCGCCGTGCAACAAGGTGTGCTTTCGTAAAAACAGTTCAACTCGGTCGACGGTAGTCATTCCTGGACTTCCAAGATTTGCGTTCTGATCATATTCATTTGAAGGCGCCATGAACTGATAGTATATAATTGGGCATCCGTCTAACAACCCAACTTTTCCAGCGAAATCATAATAAATGTTAATAAGCAATATACCAGCACAAAAATGTGAAACTTGCAAAACTTATGAACTTCAAACCTCTAACAAAGCGTCTTTCGCAAACGATCGCCGCACGTTGATTTAACCGAAGCTAATAAGACGGCGCAACAATTTGTACTTTTTCAAAAATAATTTAACTCGAAAGTAATTTTTATCTTCCAATATTTGTCATCTAACTACAATAATTTCAAACACGTCGCAAATTCACACCATATAATTCCGTTTCCATGAAACAACCAAACTTTTTCAGTAAAAACATAACAGACCTATAAAAAGTACATACACTTCGAACCTCTAACATATCCCATCCTGTGTATTAGGCGAAGTCAATAAATCCATGAATTCCGAAGCAATCGTCGCAGATACCACGCAGCTTTTTGCGCCACCGCATTTTAATATTCATCGACTATTGTGCGGCGTCGTTTCGAGACGTTGTAATCGCCTCCTCCAAAACGGATCATCGAGAGGCACCTACGCGTCGAAGACGAGGTCGGGTTCACGGCTCGCCATAAACACGCAGCCACGCACGCATCATATTTACATAGGCTCGCGCATGAATAAATAAATGTAAATAAATAAACCGGGCGATTTGCATGCATCGGCTACCGGTGCTGGCTTTTTACCGGTCTCCATTGGTGCCCCGGGGCCAAAAGAGGATACAGGGCCGTTTACGAGGGAGGCAACGATGCAGAAGGTGGGGAACAAACGACGCAGGAATAGGGATTTAAATTAGTCGTGTCCTCGACCTGACCCCTGCCTGCGTACGACGTCCAGCTGAAATGGCATCGGACAGTAAGAAGAGTGAGCAGGTATCCTTTTCTTGACTTCCATAACGAACGTGTATATGAATGAGTGAAACAGTGGAAAGTGTGCGGTGAGATGAAGCGCGCACGTCGAAGTTGCGTGTTGTAATCGCGAGACGTTATTAGAAGGGTGGCGTGCTTTGGGAGGCTGGCGCGGAACTGGAGACTTCAATGCGTGGATGGGGAACAGAAGATGCCTTGGGAGTTCCGCGCAGAACTGGAGACTTCAATACGTGGTTAAGTATATCGATGTCGGGGAACAGAGTGTACTTTGAGAAGGTGGAGTGGAACGGAAACTTCAATGCGTGGTTGGGGAACAGAAGATGTCTTGGGAGTTCTGCGCAGACCTGGAGACTTCAATACGTGGTTAAGTGGAACTGGGAACTTCAATGCGTGGTTGGCGAACAGAAGATGTCTTGGGAGTTTCGCGCAGAACTGGAGACTTCAATACGTGGTTAAGTATATCGTTGGCGGGGAACAGAGTGTACTTTAAGAAGTTGGAGTGGAACTGGAAACTTCAATGCGTGATTGAGGATGACGTCGAAGAACAGACAGTACTTTAAGAAGTAGGAGCGGAACTGGAAATTTCGATGCCTGATTGTGATACCGTTGTTGAAGAAGGGTATCGTGATTTAAAGCAGTCTTTGATTAGGTGATTTACATGCAGAATTTATATTGCTGCGCATAGTAGACAGTGCTTTGAGAAGTTGAAGTAGAATTAGAAACTTTGAGGGTATCATTGTTGTGATAGGATGTAGTATGGTTTTGACATTTTGATTTTTGAGTACTCCTGGCCAAAGCGCGGGCTAAGGATGTTATATTATTTCGTTAGCGTGAAATCTGTTGATTGATTATACAAGACGCTACTGAATTATAGTTTTAATTATTCAGTTACGGAAATTACATAATGCAAAAAAGTTAGTTGCTAAAGAATGCATGCATCTCATACATTCAGAATTCTGACCGTAGTAGGTAAAAGATCCACAAAATTGACAAACGCATATATACACCCACAGAGTTCACATCAATAGCTTTCGGCGCACAAATGCATGCGTCCATGGCAGTCAAATGGTTAAGCGGTTTTTTGTTTCTGTAATTTACGTGCACGCAGAATTTACATCGTAGCGTATATTGGACAGTGCGTGTGATCTCAAATTACTGCGCTATAAAATTAGATAGTGCATAGCACTAGCACCTTGCGTTAACGTAATACGGTTATGGTTCGTGAGATGAGGTGTCACAACGATTTACGGTTGCGACTGATTAATGACCACTGGCGCACCGGTGTATGCGTTGAGAGAAAAGTTAACGGAGCGGTCAAATCAATTAATGCGTTAATCCTCGTCGAACGAAAACGCAGTGTAATCACATTAGAAGGACAAATGCGTATGCTGCGCCAGGTGTCATGGAGAGCGACGGGTACAGAGGATGATAGCTAATTCGGTCTATGTACTGTACGGAAGACTCATTACGATTGTCACAACGCTCGCTAATGCTCAATGCGTGAAGCTTCATTTATCCGGACAATGTACACCGGGTATCAAAGCACGCGAAAATAATTCGCTGACACGCGGAACATTTCTCGTGACAACTGTTCTTTTCGCTCGCAATTAATCACCGATTGTACATCTCATCGTACACGCCAGACTTTAGTTCGCTAGACTTTAGTACTTGGAAGCCGCTGTGGCCCCTACCGGCATCCAATGGAAAGCCCATCTAACTAATCTATTCGATCAGCTAGACGCGCAGAAAGCAGACCGAGCGGAAACTTAATACGAACACGTTCGCGAACAACGGTGTCATGTCAATTCTTCCCTTCACGAGCGACTCGTTGGTGGTCCACGAAGTTTCCCAAGCTCCTCCATGATCTCGTCGCCTAGTCTTTCTCCTCACATTGTGTGAACCTTGCCTCGCGCCAGAAAAGATCTCCCTCGGTTCCCATTGCGCCGCGATTCTTACGGAGTTAAGAATACTCAGCTAACGATTCGCCCGGCTCCCGCGAAGCTTCGTCATGCTTGCAAACTATCCAGCGCACACAGCCACGGGACGCTGATACAGGTGTAGGTCGCGGACGTGTGGGAGCTCTTTCGGTGCGCGAGAATACGTCTACGTGCGTGTACATTCGCCGATTTCGATGGTACCTACGACACCCCGAGCACGAATTGCGAAAACTTTCTTCGGCGAAAGCGTAAATGGACGGTGAAAAATTATATGACTGATCCAGGATACGGTCGAAATATTTTATTTGGCATTAATATATCATTGAGTATGTAGCCAAATGGATCAGTGATTCTCACGTCACCCAGATCACCCATAATTGCTGAAATACCTGTGCAGGATAAATCGTCAGAAAAATATATTTTGCCAAAAGCATAAGACCCAGATCACTTATACTCGTTGACACGTCAGTACATCGCAAAGGTGGAAGATTCGAGTGAAATGCAGAAAACAGGCGTTCATGGAGGGGTCGACACTATTCAGAGTGAAGACCATACCGGTTCTTAAGCGTATCCCGTGCGTGAAGAACGTGTGAAGCGACAGGCACAAGAGAAGTGTGCGTGAAGACCTTACGGCTGCCCAGTATATCACCTGGCAGTGCAGTGACTGTCAGTAGCATGAGCTCGTCTTCGACCTCCGTCTCGTACGTTGCCGGTAGCCGAGGTTGAGGTCGAAAAATCCCGTTTCGCGGGGACACGTGGTACGGCGTGCGGTGCACTTTGCCAAGTCAAAACCACTGTGAGACCAGGCGGGAAAAGCTTCGCCGATGCAATTATGGCATAGGAGCTGAACGATCTGTGTTCTAATTTCGACCACCCCTAAGATCTGCCTACATCGCAGTGTGTCGATAATTAATGTTTAGCGGCGCAGATGTTGACGGTCTTGAGCACCGCTGACGCATTAGAATCGCACGGACGGTAAATAAGTAATTAGCACCGTTTAGTTCATGCGCTATACTCAGTGAGTGGCAATTATAAATAAGCGCCAATGTGTCAAAACAACCGTATCAATGTGGCAAACTAATTCTGGTCCTATCCGGATACGTAAAGTGCAGCAAGTGGAGTAGCGCGTAGAAATATTTTGCAGGGATGGATACGGAATAATTTCAGAAAATTAGAGATTCAATACGCACTATTGGATTTGACATAATTCCAATTCAATCTTTTTCGTAATGTTAAATAATTCTTGCCTGCTAATATAGTACGTGTTAATCGTAATGCATGTTGTATATCAACCATATTACCATACCAACCAACCATAACACGTATCATATACTTGCATTTAAGCGAGTGAAAGTAACAATACAAATTGGAAATAAAAAATTTCACGTGCGTTTATACAATGACATGCACAGTTTCGGCAAAAAGTCATGAAACGTTCGATGCCGTCAATAATGCTAATTGCTACTAATTACGCCTGACTCCTAGACCTAGTCATTCGGCGTGTTGTCACTGCAACTGCGACCGCAACAGTACTACAGTAAACAAAACTACCACAGTAGTACCACAAAGTATTCTATCAGACTAATCTCACACACTACATCATATTTCACAAAATTCATTTGTTGCATCGGTACGTATGGGCCTTTTGTACTATTATTGTCTTAGCTCGTAACGGTACAGATACACGGTGTCCTAAACGTTTATAGCACGGTTAGCAGCTATAACAAGCTGTTAACGGGCCAATAAAATGCCGGGATCCACCGTACCCGCCACTCGTTTAATCCGCGATCGTTCCATGCGCAAGCGTGCGCACGCGGAATAGCGATGTAAAGGTAACCGCGAAATGGCTTCGTCCGAAGGTAACTTTTGTGGAAGATCATTTAATGAGGCTGCCAGGTCAGAGAGGCAGCGACGATCGGGAAAGGAAATTCCGCTCGAGCTTAATCGATCGTATATTACGGGAGGGACAGGCGACAGGAAGTGGCGTCGATAGAGCGATGTAAATCATAATTATTCCGCGGGACGTTTATCGGCCGTCCAACGTATCAACGAGCGTCAACGGCGGGCTTAAGAATCTGCGATCGTCCGCGAACGATGTGGAATTCTGCTGAATTGACGTGCGAACGCACTTGCAAACCATAGGCGATGTTGGATCACAGGCGAAGTACTCGACGGAATTATTCAAAGCATTTTTTATCCCATTATTTCGTCTAGGAATTGGCAATAAATATGTTGGTAGACAATTGTTTTTGAAAGTTGCGAAAGGTGCGAGTGTCATTTCATTTATTTCAATCAGTAAGTTGCTGTGTGAAGTAGTCTAATGATGTTACTGTGTGAATTTATGGTGAAATATATGGCTTATGTATTACATAAGTATTTTTCAATCAATTTCTCTGTATTTTTTATCATATCTCCGAAACTATTTCGAATTTTGAGTCGCGGTTTGCATTTTTCTAAGCTTCTTTGCATCTTCTATGAGTGATAGAAAGACCAAGTCGATTGGAGAAGATTTATATTTGACCCTAGTTTGAAGCCCATTTTTTCGGATTTTTTCACTTAATTTTCGCCATATCTCCGGACCTATTGCGAATTTCGGGGTGCGCCTTGCATTTTTCTGAGTCATTTTGCACCCCCTTTGATATATTAGAAGGACAATAAAATCGGTGACCCATCATTTTTTGGCAAAAATGGCAAGGGATGCCTTAAGATATACCTTAAGATTTTCTCGATTTCTTCAAGACCCTGTCACGTTTAAACCAGCGGTCGAAACCTATAACTAATATAGGTTTTCTTGAAGCTCTTTGGACGCACTTTCATGTGGGACTAACCGCGATCAGGAATTTTGAAAAAAATTTTGTTGTGCTTTCTAAAAATCGTCATACCTCGGAAACTATGAAGAGTTCAGCGCGCGGAAAGTGGTCTATCTTCAGGGCAAATTATCCTTTATCGAAAGGTATCGGTCCGAAACAAAAAAAAATTTGACATTTTTAACCCATTTTTGGCCATACGTCGAAAATGTGAAAGTTCTATTTCGCTGGTTACAATTATATTTAAGTATCCTAAACAATTATGAGAGAATATATTTTATTTTATTACGTTGATTAACTATAATTATTACGAATAAGTTGCAGGCTTCGATTTCTACTATCCTCTCTTTTCAACTGGTTATGCATACTTTTATTTGAAACTACGGCGTAATATCGAAACGGTGAATAATGGTGAAGAATGGCATTCTCCTTTGACCTTTGTGTGTGGTATGATTTAACTTCTAGGCGCGTTCAGTATGCATTTCCTGCTTACGAGAAGAACGATACGTTGTACAGGGACTGCATAATCTTCACAAGCTTTGACACCAAATAAAAAGACAACGCAAATTCACACGCACACAAGCGTGTTTCTTAAGCATACTATATTTGGATGTAAGAATTTACCACATTTTATACACGTATCCCTACAAACGCGCTCAACCATCTGATTGCATAAATGTTCATTATATTACGAGAAAAACGAACTCGACTGCTCTCTAATCGTAAGGTTCCAAATACAATCATCGCCACTTACGTTTATTTTACATTTCATTTCCCAGTGTATTTTTAGCATCGTCGGCATAGCACTGGTGAAATGAAAGACAGCAATAAAATAAGAACGATTTTATTTAATGCAGAAACACGTGTGTCTGTAGCATCGAAAGGGCTAATAAATTCGGAGCAAACCGTTAAATTTACGCGAGAGACCGTGAAACTTTATGAAAGCTGTGTAACGACGTTTTGCGCGAGAATCTTTCAGTGAAATCCTCCGCTCCAGTGCTCAAATAATAATTCACCCTGCAACTGTGTAAATGCGGCTTCAGTCGGAAATGGGGCTAATGTCCGGTCGTTTGGGGAAGTGAAATCTATACGGGAAACGGCATCAAGTGAAAGTTGCATTTTAAACCTCCCCATATTTCTAGTGGACTACCGCAACAAATGTAAGGCAACGTAATTACGAATTGACTCATGATAAGCGAACGACCTCTAACAGCCTTTCCGTGGTAAGTGTACGGCGGATAATAACGGATAATTAAAACCCATGTACGACAAT
Source organism: Cryptocheilus praepositus (assembly GCA_033815515.1). NCBI lineage: Eukaryota > Metazoa > Arthropoda > Insecta > Hymenoptera > Pompilidae > Cryptocheilus > Cryptocheilus praepositus. The sequence goes on from JAWWQZ010000227.1 coordinate 3,667,127, forward strand.
GTAGAGATGTCTAAAATTGAAAGAAGAAAGTCCCAGAAAGAAAAGATGCAAATTGACGTTGCAGATGTAATGCGCATATATGCTCAATTAATCTATTTGAATTCAAAATCCGGACAAGAAGTCTAATCGTTTGATCAGACCACACGTCCAGTGGCGAGACGTTCAATTTTTAACCAGTTATCTGCTGCAACCTCTGTGAAAAGTCTGCACTTAAAATGTGTCACTTACAACTACTCTTAACGCGTAAACTCGTCATAGCACAAAATATTTCCGGAGAAATTGTAGATTTTTCGAAAATATTTCAAAGAAATAAAAAAAAAACGAATTCTTGTCAACCGAAAAGAGACATACTTCCATGTCTACGTTAAAACACGAAATATTTCCATTTCTTCATCATGAGTAAGTATACTCGGTAGAAACAGAAAACTGGTTCAACACTATAATTCACGATATCACATTTCAACCACTATGTCACATACAGTACAAGAAGAATGCAATAATTTCAAAGGAACAAAAATGAACCCGTTTGACGTTAAACACGCGCGGCGCATCTTAGGCGGAAAACAATGGTTCAAAGTGTGTTAATCGAATGTAAATTCGCCAATGGCCGACGCCCACGGTTGGTCCTCGCGTTGCGTCTGATTAACGAGCTGCCGTCAAGAGTAGACCGAAATTGGCCGGACTCGCGCCATTTTGGCACCGATGTTCCCGATGGTGCGGCCAAAAGCGCCGCGGCAAACCTATAATTAGGACACCTTGGGTGTGATTCTAATTAGGGAGCCGGGCTCGTCATAAATCTCGGGCCATTAAGGGGGTCATGTTTGGATGAACCCTGAGAGCAGCCGAGGAAGGCACGGATCATTTAGAAAATCAAACCTTCGCTATCGTGGTCAATATGAAGGAGTGATGAACTTTGCTCTCGCGCCGCTTAAAACCACGAACCCTCGGCGCCCTTATAAATCATGCTCGGCCAGGGCTGAGCCGTAAATGACGAGAAACAATTTGCGGTTGCTTATAGTTCAACGGCCCGTGGAGACTCGCGTTTTATGCGGAGGATCATCAGCGATTAGTCTTGCGAGTGTAAACAGTCTAACGCGTGTCTGACAGATACTAACAGGCATGTTTTATTATGTGTGGACCATCGGATAAAATGTGAAGTTCATACTGACTTGGTTTATATTTTTCAGTTCACATTTAGTTAATGCTGTTATGATGCAGCCGATTAACGAAAATAAAATGGCACGATGTCAAATTTCTGTTTTATTTAATTGAGACTTCGAATAAATTTTCGTTATTATATTACATCGAAAAACTCAGACACGTCACACCGTGTTTGTTTCTATGTGATTTAATCGATACTTCTAAAGAATTTTAATGACTAATGAAGAAGACTCAAATTCATTACACTCAAATATGCCAGTAGTGCAAAGGAAAAAAATCATGGTCCACACAGAAAGACACGATTTTAACACACTTTGCAGCAGTATCGAGTCCACAACGTAAAAGATGCACCTACTAGCTTGAATGGACATCACGTGATCCGCACAAATCTGCATCGAACCTGCGCCACGCACTTTCCAGCGGTCGATTTTAATCAATTGCGCATTCTCACAGTTTCACTCATTAACTCGCCGGCCATTTTGCCATTTATACGTTCAAAGTAGCACGACGCGATTGGAAATAAATTGGACGAACGCGGAGGTGCGAATTTCTACTTTATCGCGATACGGCCATTGCATCAGTACAATTTTCCTCGCCTGTTATTATTCTCCTCTATCATCGCCTCATTCGACTGGCACCAATCGATTACCTGGAAAGTAATGAATCTCATTACAGAAATCACTACGACGGAAGCTGGGAGGCTTGAAACACGGCGACGATCGATCAAAGGTGTCGATTAATCGAGGTGGCATCGCGTCGAGAGACTCGCTATTCGTGCCCATACGTATATAAAATAAGAACCGCAACTGCCAATTACCCGGATGCGTGAGCTCAATGTAAGATGGGTGGTTGTGATGTTGCAGGTGCAACAAGTTCGGCTACTTAATACGGGTAAAGCGCGTATACCTGCCTGACATTGTTATGACTCGGCTGATTACCTGCGCATTTGCATTACAACACGCCACCGTGCCTGACGGGGTCTGCTGTCATTCAATCGATTAATAGGTGCCGCGGCATAATTATTATGCCTTACGGAAGTACTAACTGATGACGTTGATGCTTGTCGCAGTGGAAGTTCGAACTGAAGCAGCATGATGCATTCAAAGGCTAACCCAAAAGGGCACAGTAATCTGCATTCTTATTTTAGCTGACAGCGAAAATACTTTGATCGGCAAGATCTCAAAATATAAATGTTTATGTCGGACAATTTCATGTGAAATGTGTCCACAAATATGCTGTTTGCAATACTACACCACGGATCAAACGATTTTCTGTGGTATCAGAATGTTTACGTTAGACATTTTTCATATTTTTTTCTTCCTAAGGCTTTCGCGGCAAGGATCGATTTGATAAGGACCTTGCCTCCGGCTGGATGCCGCATTTGAATACAGCTTTCTTTCGCGGAAAAAAATAGACCACACTGCTGAGTTCAAACGCCACATCCATCCGAAAGCCAACACGTTATTAGACAATTTATTCTAAAATATCTTTGCACATACGCACTTTGCCATACTGCATCAAAAATCGAATGATTTTCTTGATACCCAAACGTGAATGCCAATATGTAACCAAAACAGTAAAAACACTAAAAACATCGAAAAAATGGAAAAACCTTCATACACCTTAACTATACCATAACACACCATCGTGAACGGACCCGTCCATCACGCGCACCATGTCAACAACCCTAATCTCACCCAAAGCACCCTCGACGATCCCTGCTTATCCAATTAATCGAGCGTGCGCTCCGTACACGTGTCTTTTCCACGATAACGATCATAATACCGGCGCATTTCCCTGGTGCGGATCGGTACGAAGCACGAAGTGGAAGCAGAAGAAGGCAAGAACACGCAGGTGGGTATGCGCGTACCTGACACGGTTATGCGCTCATGTACGCACAGGTAGTCCCTCGCGGTACGCATCAGTCAAACGAGCCATTATGTTGTAAATCATCGGTGATTGTCTGAACTGTAACTCGGCGCTGCGCGGTGGTCAGGTAATAATTAATTTATGCTCTTCATCGGGCGCAATAAATTTATTATTGACCGTGGCGAGCTCGTCACGTTGCCACTGACGTCGACGTCCTCGTCGGTCGGATCGATCGATCCCACAGCGCTTACCGTGAACATCTATAAATAGATCAGCGAGTACGAGAGTGCGTGGCTATTTGTATGCGGAGACGATTCACGCGGCCGATTTGCATGTCGACGTACGTGGACGTGCGTGCCCACGCGTGCGCGTGGATGGCAATGTACATCTGGTGCCTGATACGGTACGGGGGATGGCTGATTGTATCGCAGGATCATTCAGGGTTTTGGGAGGTTTCTTTGAAAGAAAATCTTTCTTGAAAATTGTCAATAAATTAATATAGTAGAATTATGTACTGAGGAGCTACAGGATACTATTTTATATATACAGCGATTGTAGAACTATAGCGTACGAATATAGCTTTCTCAAAAATTACGAATAAACGGACATAACAGAATCATGTAGCAAGGAACTATAATGTACAACTATTTTGCCTATACTACTTCAGCCCAAATGCTACACTATGTCGAACCTGTAACTTAGCACTCCTAGATGACCACAACGACCGCCCTCACACACCGTCAAAACCCTGGAAATATTCCTTGCTAACAACACCCCACATATTATCCAACCGCAACCCACGCATGACATATTCAATGATCTGAGACGCTATCTGGAACAAGGGGTGCGCGATGATACAAACATGCTGGTGATAACTGGTGTGCGAAGCAGGTACTGACAGTGTCCTTTCGTAAATTAAAGCGCGTCCGTGGGCGTAAACCGCTTGGAAGTTCACCGAGACCGAGACGCGAACGTTCCTTTTTCTTATGGGTCGGCCCGGGCGAACGCGCACGAGAGAGAAAGGGATCGGGATCGGCTCATTTGTTGCGTATTAGCAGAAGGATAATGAGCTTCTTAAGGCAGCCGCCTTTTGCGAGGCGAGCCGGGCCGCGTGGCTCCGAATTTCCGAAAAGGAGGAGGGAAAACAAATGAGATACGCCTACGGTGCCCCGGAGCGGGCTTTCATGGGACCGATTCCTTCTCCTCCCCAAGATCAGACGGGTTAACGTCCGCAAACAAGATACCCTCTCGGTTATCCCCGCGCCGCTAATCGGCTAATTGGAAAAACATATTTTGTCAAAAGCCAGCGGGGCTAATTGAAAGAAGCCAATTATTACATTCTTACGTGTACGCGGCCGTTAAGGAAGCGCGTAAAGTTAATGAAACTCCGCGAGCGGGGGGCGCAATCGGACACGGGGGGCGGGGGGCATAATTGGTCTTATAATGTAATATTAAAATCGCGACTTTACGATTAGCGCCGACTGCGCGTCGCAGGGATCTTAACAGTTTTAGTTTCGCCACGGTGTTCAGAGTTCGCGTCAAAAATTGCCACGGCGTACAGTGGCAATGCTCAGTTGACGGTGCGCGCAAATTTGATTATAGCATTTTCAATGGCGATTCGGGGAAGCGTGACCGAACTGCTTTGCGTCTTTCGCAATTATATTCAATTCAGTGGATTCATTTGATTGCAAATTCAATCTCTTTTTGTAAATGATAATTATTTTTGTACCGGTTTTTGGTTTAATGTAGTTTATTTGATCGTACAGCAGTTCTACATGTTTTGAGGCCTGTGGGCCTCTTCTTCAGAAGCCTGTTGTACAAATAAGTTTTCCTTAGTTCTATTGTTCGTGTGTTTATAGAACTTAGTATTTAAAATTGTATTTAGAGTGTACTTGCACTACGGAATAGACGGAAAATCCAGCCGAAACAGTAGATCAAATAAATCGGAGAATAAGTACCTTCCGGAGAAAACTTGTGAAAGTTCCATAGTGCAAATAGATTAAATTGTGCTTAGAGTCTACTTATACTATGGAATAGGCAGACAATTCAGACGAAACAGTAGATAAAATAAATCAGAGGATATCTTCCGGAGAAAACTTGTGAAAGTTCCATAGTGTAAGTAGTAGACTATAAGCGCAATTTTAAATGCCATGTACCATAAAATATACGAACAACGACATTAAGTCCCATGGGTTTCGAAACATGTAGAGTTCCTACAGGATAAAATAAAACACATTCAATCAAAGGCAGAAGCAAAAATGATTAACATTATTTTGAATAAATGCTATAGAAGCGTTTTTAAGAAGACCCTTGACACTGAAACCATTAAATACGCACTCGCGAAATTTCTACGAGGCGCGACCGCATCACCGTGAATCGAAGAGCGTGAAACGGATATCGCGACACGTGTGGCACAGACCCGTCATAATGTAGTGCGTACACGAGTCTCACCCACGCGATGGAAAATATTGGAAATAATGATTATCGGACGTTACACTGACGACAGTGGGAGAGATTAATACGGCCGCGAGATAAACGCACGACGGATCATGGTACGAGAACGCGCGGTGTGTTTATAAACTCCGCAACAAGATTCTAAACGGTATGCCAAGCACGAGCCCACCGTGCCTATTCGCACGCCCGACGAAAATAGTAGCTTTTAATGGGATACGCCAATAGAGCCATGTTTTTTTGTCATACGAACAGCACGATTTCACGCGATGCAAAGTAATTCGGCAGAACCTGGTTTCGTCTGTTACCGAGGAAGGGTTTCACGGAGGATAGGTTTTCCGACTGGTTTATATGCATTTGATGGAACCGAGAAATCGATCAGTTGTTATGTGCCGGTTATTTATCGCGGTCCATAAAGTCGTTTTATACCAGGCGACTGGGTGCTTCTTAACGCCCTGTTATAAACACCTTTACCTTGCGGTGAGAGTAATGGCATGCATTTTTGATAAAGGCGCAATGAACTTGGCGTATCTCGTTGTACCAGCCGTTCCCCGCGTGATCTTTCATTTCCGTTCTTACGCGTTTGAGATTACCTAAGACGCGCCTAAACGAAAATCTTTTTATAGCCGAAGATTACATCCCGTCGCGTGCAGTGAAAAATTCTGATCGCAGGCATGTGGACATGTGAAACAAATGCTGTATATAATGAAACGCGTAAGAAACTGATTATTTGTATATGACAAATAGTGACATATACTGCTTTGCGGTTACATTAAGTACATCAGAATGAGCCGTGACTAATTAAATATGCGACAGCACTCCTGGTTGGGCCATGAATATGCATGGCATTAAATTTCAGAGACTATCCTCCTTCTCCTAGAGGCCATATTTGAACCGTTCGAACGAACGTACGAAAGTCTCATAAAGCATATAACCCTCGTAAAGCAGTCAAATTTGTCCACACTTTCCAGCCCCCAGCGTATTTAAAGTCTCGTAAAGCACGAGGTGGCGACGAGGTAAGAAAGAAGAGGAGGTGGACGCTAGCACGAAGTAACGTAATTATTTAGGTCCCCTTTTGCAGCTCGTAAAGATTGAGCAGGTCACACCCTGGCAACTGAAGTCGGATGTAAGAAAACTAAGAATAGGGATCGACGACTACTTTATACCGAGAAATTGCGCAGTACTATCAATGATGTGAAATGTCGCTGGTCCTAGGAAAATTGCGTATAAAACATGTATCAACTTTCCCCGCCCCAATAAAATTAATACATTTGTATAAAAGGTAAGTGAATGGCACATTTTTTAATATAATAAACCGCGAACACGCTGTGCATCACGATATGCCTATCTTAATCAGATCTTGTATCAATCACCATAATTTATGAAATTCGAGAACGAAGAAATGATCACTAACGAAGAACGAGGATGCCATAAACGAGAAATTCGAATCAACAGTTTGATTGCGCATACGTAAAATATAAGGAACGAATACTAAACACGGCGCCTAGCGTCCCTCTCGCGCGACGCCGTCCGCGCGCGTCCTTTTTCGCAGATCGACTTTCGTGTCTACCCTGAGAGCCCCCAGCGAAGAAGACGAAGGAAGACGAGGGGCGTGTCCGGTCGCGCGGCGTCTACAAAGAGATGCCCACTTCCCCGTGTACCCTTTCCACTCCTCAGGGATCCCCTTCCACGTGAGTCCCAGGAGCACGATCCCCCCACCATTGGGCCCTAAGAAAACCGGGCAGCGTGGTCCAGACCAGACCACGAGATCGCCAGGTAAAGCCAGTTTACGCAACGCTTCCGTACGCGAAGCACATACGGCGATACAGAGGGTCTCAAGAATACTTCGAGGATCCTTCGAGCGAAGGACAAAGCAAAGGTCGGGTGACAAGCTCGTAACGTAAATCCTCAAAGTCGCGTCTGACGTAACAGACAAACGTCGCTGACGAAGCTTGACTCGCGTCGCAACGGGCAAGGTCTGCGTCGAAGGACGAAGTGGATAGTACCGATAGGTTCTCGTGATCCTCAAGGTGATTGGAAACTTGGTCAGGTCGGGAGAGATCGCCTACGGTGTATTATGCTCGAAGATTGACTCTTGTCACTGTCGTCGTCAGTACTGTCGGTATTAGAGAGGAACCCCAAGGAGACAGTTTTACAAGCATGACCACCTACGCGAGTTTTCAACAGTATGACCTTCTGGACTCGGAAGGTTATGGTTCCGCGAGTAGTCCAGAATCGAATCCGCGCGGGGGCTGGCACCACCAGGAGATCTACCCCCAGCCGCCGCGGTCCAGGGGTAGCAGCTGCGACAGCGTGAGTTCGGTCGACAGCCACAATCACCAGGAGTATCAGGAAATCGGGGCTGCGCCCAACGGCAGCTTCCACGTGACGACCGGTTTCAACTTTGCCGAATTCTACGAGGGTTACTACCACGAGGGCTCCCGGAACGAACATCATCCCTCAGCCATGCCCAGCACCGTCACCGCCGTCAATCCACGGCTTTCGAAGGAGCACAAAACCTTCAGAATCAACGACCATCCGTGCGTCGACGACGTATACGAAGACGTACCCAGCCGCGCTCCGTTCGCCGGCGAAACGCTCCTCGGCAAGCAGGAAGTCGCTTACGCGCAGAAGATTGACCACCATCATCCAACCGCCTTCAACAACAATAACAGGTGCGAGTTCGCGCCAGCTCCGGAGAATTTCTTCGCCGCGAAGGGTTACGGTGTCGCGAAGGGTGACGGCTTCTTGCCGCGCAACGAGAATCCCTACGGGCAGAGGTCTGACGTTCTCTACTTGGGTGCCGCGTACGGCGCGCAGAGGAGCGAAACGCTGGTGTCGGGCGGTCATCAGACGAATAAGTGCGATCAGACGAGGTACCATCAGAGGGACGAGACACTTCACAGTGCCCCGATGGAATACGGCGGGCAGAAGGCGAAGGAGGCGATGCAGAAGATGAAGAGCGGCGCGCCGGGGGTCGAAGTGCTCAGAAAGAGGAGACTGGCGGCGAACGCCAGAGAGAGGAGGAGGATGAACAGTTTGAACGACGCGTTCGACAGACTCAGAGACGTCGTGCCCAGTCTCGGGAATGACAGGAAGCTGAGCAAGTTCGAGACGCTGCAAATGGCACAGACGTACATCGCCGCGCTCTACGAACTGCTGCAGAGAGAATGAAGACGCCGCGATCGAGCTCTCCTCTGACAGGGAGAAACGCTGATGGAGTTCCTGAACGAGAGCGCGGACGGCACGGGAGTCGAAACGATGCCGACGCGTGCTATCGCGAGATGGGAGGGAGGTGGCCAACGAAGTACTGGCCACCGAGAGCCACTACACGAAATTGGACTGAACGAATTTACTGTCGATAAAGCGGCGGCGACGGGTCGGGCTTTTGTATCCTATGACGTAGAACATATCCTAATTCTATGTTCTGTAGAGAATGTAAGAGTTCGCCAAAAAAACGTTTGATACCGACGGAACGGGGAAAGTTTTGAGGAAATTTATCGTCGGGCGAGTTTCCCGCCACGACATTGGAAGAAGATAATCACTGACATAATGACGTGGAGGACTCGAAGTACGCACATCCATCAGGGGCAGGAGACTGCTTCGCTGTGAACACATGTTCCCGTTCGCCGAGGGATCTATCAAGTAAAAGGACATGTAGATCCCGGATCTCGACGTGCATTGGCAGCGGCTGGCATTCTCAGTGGAGACGTGGATCGTTTCCTCGGACCCAGCATTGCGTATAGGTAATGACGAATTGTTGAAATACCGAAAGGGAAGCGGGCCGTTGGGGATACGACAAATGAACGATCGAACTGGACATCGGCTTTTCATTAGCTGTCCCGAAAAAGTCTCTTAGCAACATGGCACGACACGCATCGCGAGTTACACCTAAAATGAAAAACATAGCGGTTAACATCAATTCGCACTGCCGCATGTTCGTTGCATCCTGTTTTTACATTTTCATAATCCGGACTCAACCTATTGCCTAAGCTTGACTCGGCTCCCCAACTACACTCGCACTCAAGCTGAACTCAACACATCGATAGCGAGAATTCGCAATGCGTGGAAAAAATCGGCCTGCAATTTGTTTCCCTTTTTGTCCCTCCGCGCGGCGAGAGAGTTTAATCAGCAATAATTGCCGCGCTCCCGTACAGCACGATAATTCATCGCTAATGCTTTTTCCTCGTGCCACATTGCTGCGAGATTCCGAAAGCGTTCTTTTTTTTGCCGCTCTCTCTTTCTCTCCTCTCTCAAGCTGTCTCTCTCTCTCCTTCTCTCCGCGGCCGTGTACGTCGACACGCGATAGGATCGGGAGCACGGAAAGATGCAACGACTCGTAAACTATGCGGCTGGCAGCCCTGAGGATGCAATTGGTGCATCGGGGAACGTGAAATGTGATCGTCGACTGTAATTCGACGACGTCGAGTGCTCCTTGCCTTCTCGCTTCCTCTATTCTTCCTCCGCCTCGTTGACGGCTTCGAGGGCGTGCGCGCTTCGAGTTTAATTGTAAATAGAGCCAGTCCGTGCGTCATGCGTAGGCTTCGTGTAAATATCTGATTAGGAGCGTCTAAGTTATTGCGAGGCTGTATAGGTAATTTTGTACATAGGTGTATAGAAGCGCATACACATCGAGACACGCATACAGTCATTGTAGGCGCATGCGAGCGAGCAGGAGGCAGGAATCCCTCGCGTACGATCGCCGATCGATTGCCTTCGAGGATCGGCGACGCGTATAAATTAATTACAACGATACGACGCAGTGCGCACTCTTCGGTCTATCCTCGATCGAGTCGCTCGATACCGATCGTTGACGATTTAAATAGAAGCGCGAGTGTACCCCGAGTACGTTCGGATAATTAGCGTGTGCAAAAGAGATCGATAGGAGTCAAAGCCGGAGAGCGATCATCGACGGGATCGTCGAGTTATCGGGAAGGGTAATCGTCGGTGTAATTATCGGTCGATCGATGACAATGGACGACAGGCGATCTAGACGCAGCCCGGTAGGCTTTTTCGCTCGGCGCGGCGACACGGTCCGTCTGGAATCTCATTCGGGCGCACGATTCACCGAGCATGGTACGCCGGCAATTAGGTATATGCAAAAATTGCGGGACAAATGGCGGCGGCCGGCCACCTCCACTTAGCAGTCAATCACAATTAAATACAATTTTGCGCGGGCCGCGGGGCCCGGTAATGGTGCAAAAAGAGAGCAAATTGAAATCTCCTAGCTGACAGAATGATAGATGGTGCCGGCCAGCCGCGAGTGGCGAGAAAGAGAGGGTGGCGGGGGAGCGAGAGAGAGAGACAGGGCGAAAAGAAAGAAAGTGCATGTGTGCGCGCGCGCGCGCGTGAGAGCGGGCGGGAGGAGGTGTGCAACCTTCCTTCCACCGCCGTGTGAGAAAGCTCTTCTCCGTGCCAATAAGAGTACGGCGAGAGGTGAGGCAAACGACGAAAATACAAAAGTCCACCGAGGGAGCTGATGATAGCGCCGCCACCAAGCCGATTTCACTCGCTAATATCGCTAATCCTCCCCAGCTGCTGGAGATGAACCGATCTCCGAGGCCAACGGCAGCGCAGTAATCGCTATCCGCTAGTGCGAGTGCGAGTGCGAGTGCGATTCTACGATCGCCGCTTCACGCTCCCTACCTTAGAGAATTAATTATTATCAAATCATTACCTCTCGCTACCCGCTAAAACCTTTATCCGCGTCCGCCTTCTATTCAACCGCAATGGCACTGGGCCCATTGTGCGCCGTGACACGAATCGCACGTTTCATTCTGCAGGAGAATCCTCGCCGTCGGTCCTTTATTCTCGCCGGGCGATTTCACTCGATCGCCGACCACGGCCGATCGCAAATTGCCGCGTGACAGATAACGCCTCATTATTGGCGAAAGAACGGTGGAAACTATTATCGGCGCCGATCCATTTACCGTCGGACTCGGCAAATCCGCTTCCGCAATTAAAGCGTCGAACTGTTCGATCCCGAGATGGATCTGCGTCGATCAGGCGAGAATGGCCGGGCTAATTATTCATCAACTCGTAGCGTGCAAATCGTATCCCCTAGGCGGGTATAATGTTCGGGCGAACGTGGGGAGCTTGGCCGCCGATAAAAGGAAAAAGCACCTTAAGTAATATCAAAGCGAGAAGCTGCGCTAATGGCGGTCGGGGATGCGCACATGTGTGGCCGACGTACCTCTCGCCGCTCTTCATCGGCCAACAGTCACGAACAATACATACGAGCGCTAATCAGTCGGCGGAACGTCTTCATTTGCGGCGCACCTCGCTGCTTCTGGACAGCTCGACCTATCGGCGCGATTTGTCTTCTGTCGCGCCGCCAAGAAATCGCGTTGGGAGACGAATCGATATGTCTAATGCGCTAGAGCATGCCGGTCAACGAGAGGACGCTACGCGAAAAAAAATCACAGTCTTTCCATTGACTATTTGGACCAAACAATATGAGTGGTTGGTGCGTTTAATTGAAAATTTTGCACGGACCAAATATTCGCTGCGGTCGAGTACAGGGCTTGTATCAACGATTAAAATCTAATTGATCAACACACTATCGTTATTATACTCATGCAAAGGCGCGTCAGGATTTTTCCAACCGACTATTTTAACGAAACAACTTGAGCTTAGTATAGTTAAAAATTATATGCGAGCCAAACGACATCAGTCACAGCTCAGCATCAAGAATCAAAATCTAATTGGTGAATACGCCATCATTATTAACGCAGGGTGTGCGTATATCAGTATAAGAAAGATTAGACGTACTCCGTTGTCTCCTTTAAATAAAATTGAAAGGACTTCTTTGTACGGTCTCCGAGCGTGAGTCAAGTTTTTATCGGTTTTCGCATTGAGAAAACCGCGCGAACGATGCATAGTGGCATTGTATCATTAATCAATGGGCCTGATCAATAGACGTAGTAGCGTCTTCCCCTGCTGGCGATTACGGGTCGACCTATCGACGTGATTTGTCTCCTGTCGCGCCGCGAGCAAATCACGTCGGGCGACGATTGCTTGGCGGGATAAAATCCGTGGATAAGTCGGCAAGAGGCTGGCGCGCAGAACGGACAACAAACTTGCCAGAGGACGCTTTTCGCTCACATCACTTTCCAGATTTAGCTTCTCCGCCTTATTACCGTCGTTTGCAAACGGATCCGACGGCTTTCCAAATGACGTGCAATAAACGTCATCTCGACATTCTGGCCGTTTCGAAAAAGTTTTCTTTTTAGCGGTCCGCTTCGAGACGCTGCCTCTTGTCGCCTTATCGGCGCGATTTGTCTTTCGCCGAGCCAGGAAAATAATCTAGCGCGACTAGCGGATGGAAGTTGCGCGTGTCGGTGTAAAAACGAAAATAAAAGTGACATATAAATAATTACGAGCGTCGGAGGGATACCTTGATTTCTCTTAACGACAAAGAGACGACATAAACTAGACGTAAACCTGCGTCGTATCAGTGATAACGTTTGTTCGAAGTGTCAGCGTTCAGACGAACGTCTCGGAATAACGAAGCGTCCGATGCCGCCGTTGACGTTATTCCGCGGGAACGTAATCTGCGTTGACAGCACTGCTGCCAAGTACCTTTGTAAATAGTCTGTAAGTTTTGTACGTAAATAGGCACATTGTTAAAACGTTAAGGCGCCTTAATCTAAGCGACACCCCTCGACATAAAGAAGACAAATTCCCACCAATAATGTTCCTCGATCGAGACCAAATGTATTTAAGCAAGTGCAATGTTAAATAAAAATGCAATCCTTTGGAAGAAGGCACTGTCTCAGTTTAATATTTTCCCTTGTCGTCCCCTATTGGCTTCTAACGGGCGGACCACTTTGGACAAATTAGAAGAGCGCACTCGTGCTCCTACGAGCCGCCGCACATTGTTCCTAGAGACACGCAAAATCGGCGCTAATCATAAACGCGTTCAGTGGAAGACACGAAACGAAACTCCGCAAGATTCGAATCCAAAGACCGTTATTCACTCGTCCCGTCCTTGTACACTGACTCTCGGCTAGTCTTTCTTCTTTGACGTGCTCGACCCGTCGAGCCACCGAGGCGACTCACAGGCATGCACGAGAGCGCATTATGCAGATTTCGTGCTCCGTTTGAATTGGATCATCGGGAACACTCGTAAGTATAATATCGAGCGGACGAAAATTATCAAAATCGATCGATCCTGCCGCGCCATTATTTTCTATCTCGGCGGCTCCAATCGTGCTGGTGCATAACACGATGCATATACACACCGTCTCGAGACTTTCGGCACTGTGGCGACCGGGCCCTAAACTATTCCTCGAGGCGACCGCCTTTTTCTAGGAAGTCTACGACATAACTACCCGTAAACTGCGACGCGGCTGGAAATCTGCACGACTTCGCCAGAACGTAGGTAGGCATTTCGAGAGTGCCCATTGCGAACCTGTAAACATAACCTAGCAATAATTGTATCCTCTTGCTAGAACCCTTTCTGTCAATCGACGCGAATGGGCGCTGCAAGTAGCCTCACGCCTTAATGCCTCTCCCCATTGTCCATTAACGACTATTCTCGAACAGCCTTGACTATAACAACGGTATTGTCAAAATAATATCCCTAAACAAGCCTCCCGTGCGTGAAGCCGTGAAGTGAATCCACCACGCACAGGTAATTATGACGTTATTTTGATCCGCGATCGACGTTTTTCAATCATTATATCGTCCGCCGCAAATTGCTCTAACCTGTTTCTTATATAAACTAACTATGAGCCGTTGGCTCGACGATTGCCCAAATCGCACTGCGCATCATCTTAAATTAAAACCGCACCATCACCTCATAAAAAGCAACACCGCGTTGACCGGTCGCGTCACCGGCAGTGAATACGTTCAACACGTAAAGCGTGGTCCCTGGGGACCGACATTAAACATTCGTTTGGATGGCAGTGTAAACATTAACGCTAAATCTACCGATACTTCATGTCTACTTCATGTGAAATTAACGTTTTAAAGGACAACTTGTAGCTTAATATAGAATTAGTCAATCAGTCAATTAAATGATCAATAAAATATTTTCTTTTATTTGGAATTGAATAATGTACATTTTAACAGTTTCCTTCTCGTTACGTTTCCTTTAGTCGGAAATCCATTTTCCGTAATCACACGCCAGGTAATGGACAGCCATACAAAATCAGCTCCACGTCGAGCGTGTTAAGCGAACCACGCCAGGTCAAAATTCGCGATCTCGCGGGTACCGTAATTCGAGCGTCGCGCGTTACGTGCTGAGATAATCAGAGGCGAGTTACTCCGCGATCTCGACGGGCAACGATCCCGCCGGGATCCGTCGTTATTAGCGGCGACGGGCATCGGCGGAGGCTGTATGTTTAATTTTCGATTTCCATTGGCGGCCGGCTCTATGCGCCACGGGGTAATTGGTATCTTACGCGGGCCCCGTTGAGAGAATAAATCGATCGCGGTGTATGTTGTTGGGTTTGATAGAATGCCGGATAGCGGCTCGCACAAAGCGACCTTCGTCTGGTCGAGTGAACCTGCTACCAAGCCAGACAAATTGATACCAGGCAACGCACTCACCCTCCCTATCTTTTCCGCGTGTACACGCGGGGTACCCTACGTGCCTGTAGTAGGTACGGGCGCATAACTTTCAGAACTCGATACACCGACAGCGAGAGCGGCAGGGCCGGTGAGGATCGCGTACCGGCGCCTACGTATACCGCGTTAACTGAAAATAGGCAGCGCAAAGCATCGCCGACGACGGACGCTGCTTGAACTTCGATACCAGCCGGCGACGACGTTAGTCAATATTAACACGTCGCGTACGGATAAGAAAGTAGCTTGCCATTAAAACAAGGACGAATGACGAGGTAGGCAGTGGATACGCTACATGCGCATAATTGGGCACTGATAAGTGCAAGGGGTGTAGAGGATTTGATGCGATAGATATGGGGAGCTGTGAAGTTTCGCGAAATATATAGTGGAATATAATACGAAGTGGCCAAATTTAATTGGAACGGGATTAGTTAATATAATACGTCGCGTCCGGATAAAAAGGTAGCTTACCATTAAAACGACGATAAATGACGAGGAGGCGGTGGATATGTTACTCACGCATAATTGAGTACTGATTAGTGTAGGGGGTGTAAGTAGTTGGATGCGGTTAATATTGGGCTATTTGGAAAAGCTTGCGAAATATATACTGGAATATAATATAAAGGGAACAAATTTAGTTGGGGCGGCGTTAGTCAGTATTAATAAGTCGCATCCCGATAAGAAGTTAGTTTGGAATTACAACAAGTGGTAAGTGGCAAGTGGTAAGTGGTTTAATACGGTCTGTGAAGTTTCACAAAATATACCGCGGAGTGTGGTATGAAGTGAACGAAGTTAGTTGTACAAATTAACTGTACGGAATGTGCTAAACGCGTGCATACAGTTTCCTGTCAATTGACTTCGAAGTCAGCGATAAGAACATGAACTCCTAAAGCAACGTTACAAGTACGCGTATAAGCGTAGGAATATCTATACGTAAGAAACTATCCTCACACACATATATTCATCTGTTCACGTATACAACATCGTGAACATCCACCTGGCACGCTTACGCACAAAATACGTTTCCACGTGCGTACACTCATACACACCAACCTTCAGATTTGATGCCATGGCTACCTTCGTAAATCAACATTTTTTCCCAGAAATATTTTACCCCTATGAATCAGTTCATATGTCAACTTTTTCCAGTTTTTGCACAGTTGCCACCTTATCCTGGAATAATGTACTATCCTATCCTCATTACTATGCCAATCCATGCGCGCATCGAGTAATTCCCCTCACATTCAAAGCAACCTCCTTGCGCACAAATAATTCACCTCCAATTGTGGCTGAATCGTACGTTCACAATTGAGAATACATACGCACACGCGCACGCGTCTGACAAGCATCACGTCGTTCGCACAGTGGAAACTGTAACTCGCGTTCATTCTCGCCCCACGAGCTCGCCCCACGAGCAATCGTAATAATTCCAATAATAATAGTAATTGCGATAATGGCAGCTTTACTCCATTGTACGAGACGTAAACGCCATTAACTTTATTACTGTCGTCGTATAATCATCGTCGAACCGTCGAGTAGTAAGTTTGCGTGCCTCATACGTGCGCGTAGACTGAAGCCGATTCGTAATAACGATATCAAGTGCTCGTTTAAACGTCTGCACCATCTGAATTCCAAGTACGCTTTGCGGGGTCACGTCCGAGCGTCCTGCTTTCTATCGTCCGTACGAAAGGACTCGAAGTAATATTGTAAAAGAATATTAGTAGGTTAGTTGTTCCAATGTCTGGGTTTAAGGACGTCAGCCAATTTCCCAGTGTCGCTTCTCAGATGTTGGCGCTCGATTTTATGCAAATTTCATATCCTGGTGCCGCAAGAAGAAAAAGGATCTCGATAGACTACATTATGATCGCACGTAAATAAGGCATACTTTTGTACCTCTTATTATAGACGTAGTAGAAGACGAACAAAAATTAGTTCCTGAGTAACAAAAGAACACAAATGAAAATAATCAGATTGTCGGATAAATGTCCCTAAAACAAATTCCCGGTTAAATAGTTGAAAATGCACATAAGGCAAACGCACGATCGAAGTTCAAAGTCGTAATGCAGAATATGTCTTGGAATTACTCTGAAACCGATTACTGAATGGATTGAAACAGTGGGACAGGTCCGGGTCTCTTGATGTCTCCGTGACTTGGCTGATCCCTGAATCTGGTTTATGGCCGCGACGATTGCCACGAATTGAGAAACATTCCTCCGAGGTTAACGAATCATGAAATCTCAAAAAAAAAAATCTAAAGGAATATGACTTTGTATGTTAATCTTAATTCTGGTGATCTAATATGCTAATCTGATTAAGAATTTACTTAGCGAGAGTGTCATTTTTTTAATTTGATGCGGCTCTTAAAATTGTATTCTTTCGTCAAATAAATATTTAGATACGCTTTTGCTAATTATTTTTGTAAGAATTAAGCAATTCTTGTTATATAAAAACCGTTACTATATTACTGCTTTTAAGATGTTTAATTAAAAACTCGTTGGCTGTTTTAATTCATAACCAAGAACATAGTTTGACGTTCTTGAAAATACGTTCGTTTTATAAATTCCTCTAAACTTAAAGTCTCTCCAGGCACTCCGCGTCAACGGGAAATGTCCTCTAGTTTCTGTCGGAATCTGGCGACGAGAAATAAACGTATGCATTCCAATCTGAATTCATCGATTTAACGGTGCGACGTGCCGAGAATCGTCCGCGATGCACGGTGCAATAATTTGATGGAGTGGCGTTCAGTGCACATCTCTTTCGTGTGTCATCCACGTCCGATTCATTGACCGTGCATTTTCGCACTGTCACCGTGTAACCGTTGTCGTAATGTCCGCTCTTCGACTTTACACCGAAAGGACGGACAGAGGAAGACTAGCGAAATAAGAGCGAAGAAAAGAGAGACGTACAGAGGAAGACGAAGTGCAAGAACTTACGTGTCATGGATAAAGAGATGAAAACATGAGGAACGTTCGATAAAAGACGTGAAGCGACAATGCATGCAACGATTACCAATCTATCCAACAGCGCACGCATAAACTAGTTCTTCTCTAAAAACTTGCAAAACATAACAGAACACTAAAAGCGAAAACATCGAGACAGTGTGTGCAAAGTTAGGGATTAGTTGAAATAACAAAGATGTTCTCTTGGATAACTACTCTCGCACCTGTAATTGAACTGTTGCCGTATTATAACTATTTGTATTTGCATTCGCATTAGCGAATAATTATACTACGGCAATAGTATAACTGTTTGCATTTGCACTAGCAAACTACTATACTATAAAAATAGATAAACTGCGATTACGAGAGACGCTGCCCTAGGGAAAACCCTTTTCTACATTTGTATGAAGCTCTTAACCTCTTCGCGTTAAACAACTAAATTTGCACCCTAGGAAAACCCTTTGCCACCGAAAAGAAACAAATTACTCCTAAACGCAGAACCCGTCTGCGTCGCAAGTTATCGAGTTGACAACATCCCTACATTTCAACTACCAAATGCCGTATTACTTGAAATAATTTCAAGAGCTTCCACTACACATCGAAATGCAGCTTGGAAATTGTTTGACGTCAAGCAACGCACACATTTCGCGCAGCCCCTACTTTGACGCGTCCGATTCGGGGTCCGTAAACGCAGTTTAACGGCTCACCTGAATGGCGTCCGCCGAACGTTTACCTCGCGCGCTTCGACACAGCATTAAACGCAAAATCAAGTTCCATCACGCGAGTACGCAAGCTTCGAACACGGAAGGCTCGGCCGCCTTTTTCCTGTTCTCTTCCTATCTGCGCAACGAGAATCGCGTCGGAGGACGGACGTGGAAAAGAACTGCACCGCGAGGCTCCAAAAGGTCCAAGAGGATGAACAAAAAGCCGGAGAAAGGGGGAGCGGCGAGAGGTCGACGAAAGCGGAGTGTGGCAAGTGTGAGTGAGAGAAAGAGAGGTGGCTGTGGCGAACTTCCTCTTGTGGACCGCAGGCGAATGAACGATCTTTTTTGCGCGTTCGAGGCCAGGCCCCGTAATGGCAAGACTCCGCTCGACGAGCAAAACCAAAACGGCCGCCACGGTGTCTTACGGAATCGTAGGATTAAACGAGCGCCTCTAAGTGCGAGACGGTTAGGCGCGAGAGGTGTATATTAGTTCTTACTTTGACTTTATCTCTTCATTTCTGATTGCGACCGCCGCGGCGCTCGTTCGGAATTGACGCTTTTTGCGAGGGCCGGCTTTATCGGCGGCGGCACGAGATGCACGCGAAATCTTTCGCGCGCGGTGACACACGGGTAATGTCTCGGACAGACGATTAAAGGGAAGCGGAGTGAGTCGACTGAAGGCGGATGATGCGGCGTAAGTGTGCGGCACGGCCACCTTTCTCATTCGATCGTGCCGAAGACGTGAATTGGGTCTCCGATCGATCAATAATGTAAGTATGAGTGTATCTGAAGGAACAACTGCGATGGCTCGCTTTGAAGTTCGTTATGTATAATGTTCAATTGGCACCGAACGCGGATGACTGAGAATTTTACGCCATAAGTAAAGTTCAGAAGACGTGAAGTGGGTCTCCAGGTGATCAGTAGTATAAATATGAGTGTATCTGAAGAAACAAATGCAAAGGGTCGCATTAAAGTTCGTTATGATGTAATGACCAACTGTAGTCATAAGTAAGGTTCCAAAGACGTAAATCGGGCCTCCGTGTGATCAATAGTTTAAGTATGCGTGTATCTGAAGAAATAATTGTAACGGGTTGCATCGAAGTTCGTTACATTGTAATTTTTGATAGCCACCAAACACGGATAAGTGAGAATTTCACGCCATAAGTAACAGCTGTTTATTCCCCGTTGAAAGTACCGATATCGGAATTAATGACTTTACAGCTATTATAAATTAAATGCTTTTAATGTCGGTCTTTATAGCTTAATAAAAGAAAAGTTTATTCGCCTATCGGGCAATGAGTATTCAGTCTGAATCTGAATGTTCGCACTTATTTTGTTGAGGTGTAACAATTTGCATAATCTATATTTAACTACGTAAAACATATGAAGTAACTAAACATTTGCATTCTAACGGATTTCTGTTGAAAAAAAAACTAGAAATGTAATCTAGTAGTGAAAATGCATAATCTGTTAAGATTAAATTTAACAAATACGCCAATTTGACGGGTTTCGGATTGCATGCGTAAAATTACTGAAACTGTTACTATTACTTTCTGACGACTCTCGTTGACTTTATAAGAATGAAATAATACGAACTTTAATTCTCATATTCAGACATGTCGCATATT
The DNA here is from genome assembly GCA_033815515.1 of Cryptocheilus praepositus. NCBI lineage: Eukaryota > Metazoa > Arthropoda > Insecta > Hymenoptera > Pompilidae > Cryptocheilus > Cryptocheilus praepositus. The sequence goes on from JAWWQZ010000227.1 coordinate 3,687,449, forward strand.
TCTACGGATACTTGCGTGTACCTATATATTTTCCCGTAAATCTAATGTTAATTAAATACAACGAAGTAGCACTTCTGCTTTGAAAGGGGAGTAATTGTGAGTATCGAAATCTGCGTGACACGGGTTGCGTCCGAAGATGATCGGTAGGGCTGAAAATCGGTATCACTGACTAATCGCAGGTACGATACGAATGCACCGTGGTTTGAGCGTATCGCGAGGCAGAATCGGCGTCCACCAGAGCCTATAAATAGTGCGGCGAAAGAGCGTGCGCGTCCGTAATAACAGATCGGAACGCGAGTTTACCATCGATCCGTATCGCCACGCCACGGCCGTTCTCGATCGTGCCGATAATTAAATAGCCGACTCGCCGACTTCGCGCGATCCACGCGTACAGTCTAATCGCAAACAATAAGTCGCTGGATCGTCGCGAAAAGGGATCACGAAAGAAGAAAACTACTGTTGCCATCAGTGACGGTTACAAACAAACTCCAACGCGTTCCAAGTAGCAAGATATTTATGTAGCTCATAAATTGTTGCGATTTTTGCGATAATAGATACGACAATTGATATACTCTCTCGCTGCTTTGCAGAAAAAGTGAAAAATATTTTTGTAGCGACATTTTAGTAATAGTAATTCATTACCAGTAGCAAGATATTTGTCTAATTCGTAGATCAAGAATGTGTATCGTGTGCTATATTAGATATATTAATGAATTTCAACCGTAGGCAATGTTTTATATGCAAATATCAAGACTCTGTTAACAACCAGCAATAAAGATGTTCTCCTAAGTACGGTAATCGCTATCCCCTCCCACTGCTTTGACGAAAAATATTATAAATATTTTTGTAGGGACATTTTAGTGATAATAAACCAAGAGCCTGTACACCTGATGTCGTCGCGACGTCTTTAACCTTGTTAACTTTCATTGCACGTCGTCAGCGACATTCTTCTATTTCCACATTCTAATCTACAACGTACGATCCCGCTTCTAGCTTTAATAAATACCACGGGTGGTAATGACACGACCGTTTCATGGCACTCATACCGTGCTGATGAAATTCTCGACACAGCCGTTTCCTTATATCGCGTCGCATTTTCAGGTATCAACGTTTTATCCTGGAGAAGACACTCGAGTTCTTCTCGCTGACACTTCCGTGAACATAATTGCACGATCACGGAATTACGCGGAAATAGCACCAATTTCGCATTAACTAAAATAATTCATAAGTATACGTAAACGTAGGAACTTCTTATAAACCTATAAAGTACAGATGGATTTTTCTATCTATGTCCCCGAGAGTTTCCTTGGACCTAAATACGCACTTTCTGATAAAACTTAAGAGCATCCAATCTTACATTAAGATTAACGCTGCAACAGGAATACATAACGTACTTTCCACCCATACCTTTTGCATACGATGAAAAAGCTGCTTGTTCATTGATAACCCGAAAGAAACGATTTGCAAGTACGATATGTTTGTTTAAATTAATTGCGACTGATACGCATTATACGCATGCTTGTGTATTGAAATAGTATAAAAATATGTTATACTATGAACGATTATTAATACTACTGTTTCGTAACTAAACGATTCGTTTTCACACGAAGCGAGAGTTAACAGAGTGAAACGCGAAATGACAGCAAATAAAATTAAAATTAGTATATTATAATAGTTTATGTTAGCATTCGTTGATTTTGTATTGCTATTACCTTGTCATTAAAGTTTATCCTCCAATATGTTACTCAAAGATTTTTCAAGTAGCGAAACAGTCCAAGATCGCCAGCGGTTCCATATACACAATACATATACAGCAGACTCTTGTATAGCGAGTATTCAGAAATGAGTATTCCACTGTATTCAGAAATAAACATCCTTAAACACAGCCCAAAATTGCTCAACGGAAAATTGCAAAGCACCGTAAAAATCAACCGCGAACAATGGAAACAACAAGCTATGCTACGCTTGACTACAGTAAACACTGAAATCCCACACTTTCTCATACAGCGCGTCCCCCAACATTCGCATCACACGACAAAACTCGCAATACCCTTAGCGCATCGCACTGCGTCTACTGTACACCGATAACCTGACAATTCGCACATCAACCGCAACCAGCTTCAATCCCAGCCACCGACAACCCACCTGTACCTCGACGACAGTTAGCCGATTTTTCTCCCAGCCTCCGAAGAGACGCAAGCGTAACGAAGGACCGTGCTTGTGACCAGGGGATCGCTAAAACCGATTGAGTGCGTTTGCCCGGCGGTGAGGCATCATCACGAGCCACACCTGCCTTATCACGAGTAGGACTTCTCGGTCGCTGGGACGATCTCGGTTCCTCGCCGGTTCCGTAGGTGCCGTTGCATCAGATCCTACGAACTTGCGCCCGAAGCCGATGGACACGCCTAGTTAACGCACGTGATGAATGCGCGTAAAAAGGGCGCGAGGCTTAGAGATCCGACGATCGTCGACTCACTCGTTGAAGAGCGGTGGCAGATCCCGAAACTGATTCGCCGACGAAGTTATGTACACCCACCCCATCGCACCTTTAGCGCCCCTGGGAAGGCGAGTTATTATTCTCTCCTAGGGTCCTCGTAGAAGTCCTCTCGCGATACGCACACAGACTGCAGCCCTTCTTCTCATTGTTCCTGTTCTGCCACCTCTTGCGATCTTGCCTACTGCTCGGGCGGCCCGTGACTTATCATGCTTAATTACACGGTCTACCATTGAATTATTGCCGTTTTGCAATGTTAAAGAGGTGCCAATTAACTCGCGCGGAATCGATACCGAGGCTTTGTTCGGCGATTTTGCGGGGCGGCGCTTTTTAGTGGCCGGTCGGCGAGCGCGAGTTTGGTTATCTTGTCGCCTGACGATTGCAAATTAGCGAGTTGAGTGCGGTAAATCTTCGGCGGAATTGTCATGTCGGAATACGGCGAAGCGATGGGTTTGTGCGATTGTTAAGAATTTGTGCGAAAGTAGTGTTTGGCATGTGCGAAACATCGTTGTGACTCGTCAAATGCATGATTGCATTTTTACGATGCAAATAAATGTACAATAAAATGCTGTTGCAATATCTTAATAAGAAGAGTGTGCAGTAATATTTTGTATAGACGATCTGTGGGTGTAGGCACTAATGCTTGCCAAGCGTTATAAATAATAAAGTGACACACGCATCGTGGCGTTTGTTATTTTGCTCGTTGCCTACTGCTGAAGCAGCCGTGACTTATCATACTTAATAATACAGTCTACCCTTGAATTATTACCATTTTGCAACATTAAAAAGGTGCCAATTAGCTTGCGGAGAATTAATACTTTTGTTCCCTAACATCATCTTCCTTTTTCCTGTTGCGTCTCTTTCTTATTTCGGCACGCACGTGTTTGACGCTTCCGTTCGCTGGGTCGAACCTTTTGCTTCTCTTTGACGTTGTCTCGACACGACCCTTTTATTGTACTATACACAACTTCATAAAGGGCACATTTAAATGTACGTCAAATAATTGAACGACATATACTCGAAAGTGTTACATACAATAAATATTATTGCTTGGTATTAAGTACCACAGTCAAATTAGAATAAGGAAAACTCGACTGAGCAGTGGAACTTCGAACCGAAAAAAGTCATAGTTTATGCATACAATAACTTCGAAAGTGTTGCAAACAATAAATAATATAGCTGACTACTAAATGTAACCATCAAATTAGAATATTCGAAATTGTTGCACACGGTAAATATAGATTATAATTAAATGCGTGATTACCACCAAAATATTAGTTATAAGTAACCACTTTCCTATCACAATCCGTTTCATACCACATCCCCCCACTCGCTTCGAGCATACACATGCATTATCAACCGTTCAAGTCAGCAGCACCGAAAGCACACAACCCCAAAAAGCACTGTCCGTCACCTACTCGCTCTGAACCCGACCAGCCGCAATCCAATAGTCTCGTCAGCCTCTGCAGCAACACACGCAGCCGCCTGTTACCCGCGCCTTTTATTTCAGAGGCGAGAGAGTAATCGATGCAGCCTATCGGTATGATCATGCCGATCAGCGGATAAAAATACATCGCACGGCGCCCTCAGCCAGTCCCGGCCCATTCCTCTTTCGCGCCCTGCTCCTTCTCTTCACTCGTTAACTCGTATCGTCATCATTCTTTTCGTCCGCGCGATATTTAAGTGCCGAACGGTCCCGTGGGGCGTTGATTTCACTAACGAAGCCCGCGATTTATATCGCCGCCGATGAAACGCATCCGCGGTAGGCGAGAGCCCGATCTTACCGGGTTCATTGTTAAATGGCACCCGGCAGCCACGCACGACCCTTACGCTTGCACGTTCACACTGACCAGCGTGTCGAGGGTGCTGGTATCGGATTCCCTCGGGCGCGTGGTCCGATTCGTCAGACGGTCTCTTTCTGTGCGCGCTGTTCTCTTCTACCTTCCGACGGACGCGTTAACCGTCGTATTTCAGTAGTATTTCCGTTAACAGTAGTAGTTGTTATATAGCTATCTCGGGGGATACGGGTAAAATTGATGTATAAACGAAATTCAACGTTTTCTTAACACTTTACGGACCGCAATTGACTGAAGATGCCACTCACTAACGACCGACTCTGTTTTGGATATCGCGCAGGAATCGTGTATGTGCCTATTTGTAAAGCTTTATAACTGAAAAATACTGAATGTGTTGTTGAGTATCCTTTGATTTCAAAGCAATGTAATTTTATTGTCATTTAGCGATTAATCGGCTACCGGTAAATAGCAGTTGGAACCGAAAAGTCGATTAATCGGCTAGCGGTTGTTAAAGTGTTAACAACTGTTGTGTACATTGTGCGTCAATGAATTAAACGGAGAAAAACATGACATTTCGGAGATCTCTTCATACCGTGAACGCAATTGAAATACTGAGACCCGTTCTTTCTTTTGGTACTTATTGTTTTTCGGCGTTACTAGTTTCCAACGTGAATACGGGGGTAAGAACGTAAGCAGGTACGTTGTGCCAGCCATTGCAGATTTGAGATATTGGGTTTACAGTATCGCAGCGGCGTTGCGTGAACTTTCTTTTCAGAATTACTTTGTAAGAACTTCCTTATTACATTGATACTTATTTCTGTAGTAATGCTTTTATGTGTGGAACCGATTTTCTAGGATCAATGTTTGATTTAAACATAAAGAACTTTGAGATTAGAAGGGTTAGATGGATACTAATTTGTAAATAAGTAAATAAGTAAATAAATAAACAATAGAATTAAGATAGCCGTATCTATGCAATAGACTCCTGAAGAGGAGAATGGTGGGCCTCAAAGCATATATAAAATAAACTCATTCAACCATAATATGCACAACTTATTTAATATTACCAAAAAGTTCGAACTGCAATAAAGTTCAATTCTTTCTCGCCGTGGGCGTATGAAATGCAGTAGTACGGAATGCTATTGCGTTACTGAAGCATTACAGGTAGAAATGGTACTTTCACAAAAATATTGCCTGCGCGCACTTTGCCATGAATCTGTAATTGCGTAACGAAAACGGCACCGGCGTCTTACCACTGTCCGCACGTTCTTTGTCAACATCCGTACCCTTTCAATACCGCGAACACTTCCGCCGAAAGAACTCGCTGGATTAAATTCACCGCAAACGCATCGAGCGCTCGAAGGATCGTTACTAGATCCGCGAACGCGGCCGGTCGTGGGTCGAAAGCTCTCGTGGCAAGATAGTAACTTAGAATTAAGGTAGGTCGGGGCGTAACCCAGGATCAAACGAGTCAATAACTTGTACCGTGCCTCCTCCACCTACAATGAGAAATCGCCGTGGCATACAATGAATGTGGGTGCACCCTGATGTATTGTGCTGTGCCCCGCGCACACTTACACGCGTTCGCTTACATGTACATGCACGCGCGAATATGTCTTCATGAAATCGAAACCCCGGGCGACACGACATTCCGTGTAATTGCGACCAGCGTGTAAAACAGTCATCGCGCCGGAAAAATGCACGCTCGTAACCCGAGCCGCAGCGTGTGTCGACGTATAATTCAATTGTTCCCCAGGCCGTTTCGTTCCTCATTTCAATCGTATCGACGCGTTGCCTTTCCCGCAACGCCGGATTTTTCCGGCCGACGTTCAACGACCGAGCGAATGCGGGGAGTCGCGGAAATACAAACAGGGCTTCCTACCGGGTGCCTCGCGCAAGATTGACCTCGCCTCATTTTTGCTCGCTCGGGACCTGCGTCAGTTACACCTACGTATTGCGGAACGAACCTGTGATTATTTTAATTTCGCTGCACTCTAAAACCTCAGAGGCCCCGCACGCTTTTAGGAACCGTTGCTTAGGGGCCTTAACCTGCCCTTTGGCGAGGGGCGCTTCGCGTATTGGATGCAGCGACGTTGTAATTGGTCGTTCGGCTTCGGTTTCGTCGCGTGCAGATTGCCGTAGTCGGCCGTGGTCCTAAGGCTCCGAGCGAAAAGAATGACCGCGGCATAGTTGCCGGTAAGTTAAGATTTTACTGTCCAGAAGTACTCCTCCCATCGGGAGGCTTCATGCGAATCGATGACTATTTCAACGAACTGTTTACATAATGCAGAACTCGGAAACGGTGATTTGCATAAACTGGACTTGTCGAAGCGTGTATGAACTAATGGCATGCTGTGCGCGGAATGATAAAGTTTACACTTCGATAAATAAGTGGACGTCATTAGGTTGAAAGGGCTACAATGTGTAAGCACTTGACGGCGATATATGCGGTATTACTCATTTTCCGTCTGAGTCGCGGTACTCACGTTGAATAACCCCAGGATAAGTATAAAAATCATAGTGTCTAATAGGAATTACCCCAAATCTACTCCAACCCTATTCAAAATAATTGTAAGGTAAATACATGATATATTAATAGGATATTAATAACTATTCTATCTCTAATGATTATAAGATAAGTACCAGCAGATTAAACCACTTATTAATTAGTAAATTGGTGTAGCAGGAATGATAAAATAGTGGCAAACGCTAAAGTGTAGACTTCAGCGAATAACTGGGCATCATTAGATTGAATTTACTGACTTTTCATCCGAGTGGCCTGACTCATACTGGACAATGCCAAAATAATTGTAAAAATCATAGTGTCCGACCGCACTTAGCTCGAACTTATTCCAAATTTCTATGTATCGTCACGATAAATATAAAGATAACCGAGTTGCAGTTTAGAGACATAGTCTTTCCACACACGAAGCACACTACGATCCTGTTATTTTGTCCCTCGCCACCCGGCAGTATTATTTTTCGCTATTCGGGGCTTTCGTGGGTTGGTGGTATTGCCGGCGAGCGCCGCAAAGCCCGGCTGCGTGAGGCACGAGACAATAATAATTCATCGCCTGGGGGCCTCTAGCACGCCAAAACCGTGCTCGCGCTTCTAATCCTTCGGCAATTTGCACGGAGCGCCGTAAAAATAAAAACGACGAACGAGCGCAGCCACGAACTGAGGAGAATAGCGACGGCGAACTGTCTTTCGGTGTGTCGAGATCGACGAGCCGGTTTGAGGAAGATGCGCAAAAGGCCTACCCCAACCCTCTATCTCGTTCTTTCCCTTTCATTTCACAACAGAACATCAAGGGCAACTATATATAGTGGTATCAGATTATGACGTGTGCGCTTGCTAAGTGTAGTAATGTGAAACTTCAGGCAATAGATACAGTGAGATTTTTTAGTAAACTGCTATCTTAATATTTTTTATATTTTTTAAAAATATTTTTTTAAATATAAAGTATTTAATAAACGTATTGTTATATTTATATTAATATCTAAGGGCAACTATGTATAACAGTGTTAGATTACGATGTGTATTCCTGCTAAGTTTAGTCATACCGAATTTTAGACAACAGATAGAATGTGATTTTTTACTGAATTGGTACTTTAATATTTTTAATATTTTTTTTAAATGGCTAATTCTACGCTGAAGTGCAAAGCTGCACATTAATTTTGTATTGAATTTGCGCTTATAATTATTATTCGAACGTATCGGTTGTACAGAACGTGTATGATTAGTCTCGATTTTCGTACTCCGCAGACAGTTATTGAACCGCCCACACGACCGTTTGTCTTCGCGCCAAGAAAAAGGAAGTACCGGCTGAAAAATGCCGAAGCTCCGAAACATTTACTCTGATCGCTGGTTTCTATCGGGGAATCGCAAGGGTAATTTTTCCGGAATCCCGTACAATCGACATTCGCCGCGCTCTGCAGTTAGCTCGTGTCAAAAACGATTTACATTATCATAGGTTCGAACAGCGGTGCAATCATAGCATTCACTCAGCACTCAATTCGCCCTATAATAAACCCGACGTAATTGTAGCGTTACCTTTACTGCAAGCCAACCCAAGAGCGTGCCTTCTCGTTGGGTGACAATTATCGAATAATGTTGCGGCGCAATGCGTTTCCACGAGTCCCAACGTTTTCTACCTAAAGCATCTGCGACTCCGAATTCCTAGAGCGGTCAAGAACCCGAGAATTCACCGATAACGCCTTCGGTGTCGCCCAGAGGTACATGCCACAGTCCGGCAAATCATTCCTAATAAACGACTCAGAGCCGTCACGAAAACGTAAAACGTCGAAAGGTCTCTGTCGGGAGAGGACCTGCAAAGCTTGAGCACAGTCGCCATTCCCGAAGGGATTGCCCTTTTTAGCCGGCGCTTCTCCGTGGCGTCTACGAGGCTCCAGGGGATTTTAGGGGAAAAAGCAAATCGACACCGAACTGTCGTCGCAGTTGAGCGAGGCGCAGTTTAATTGGACGCGGACGTGCTAGGCGTACGTTCGTGGAAGTGAAGGTTGTCTTTGCGATTTTGATAAAGACAACATACTTTTTGAGTGTCAGTGAATTTTAAAACAGATTTAACAAACAATGCCGAAAAATGTTAAACCACGATATAGTATTGTTTTTGAGTGCCACCGGAGTTTTAGCAAATGTAACGAACAATGTTAAACAATTTTAAACCAAGATATAGCATATTTTTTTAATGTTATCGACGCTTGCTAATTTATTGGAATGTTGTGAAGTTGCTGTGAATATGATATACAATACGCGTGACTAAATGCATTTGTGGATACTGAAAAAAAATACGGATGAGCTTATATATTTGTGCAGACAAAGAGCATCAAAGATTTGTCTCTAGATAAAGTAAAGTTAGTGACAAAGTAATCGAGTAGCAATTCTCAGCTATGCTCAGGCATACATCCATGGGTATATATCCACATATATTCAATAAAGTTATTATTTAAATTCAATTTTTTGTATCGAAGGGAATCATCACAATAGTGAAAATTTCGCAAAATTCCGGATTCTGTCATTGTCCCAACAAGATAGCGTGGCAATGTACTCTCGTGCAACGGTACGTTCCTTGATACGGCATTCGACGAGTGACGCACACACCGCGAAAGAAATTACGCAAGCGACTGCGATGACCAGTGTTTGAAGAAAACCACAATTTTTAAATAGCACAAACATTTCAAGTTTGCCTCAGCGTACGAGGCCTCGACGAGGTCGTTAGCTACGATTTTCTCGTCCCGTTTGAGGACGTAGCAGACGCTGAAAAATTGCGGTTTTCTTCGAACACTTGTCATCGTAGGCTGTTTATATCAAGGTATCGCATATCAAGCATCATATCGAATAATGTACCGTTCGTCAATCCGTAAGCTCGTCAGCGTTATAAGCGCGGAGTGGTAACAGTTGGTAAATCCTGTTTCAAACTTGTATCCCAGCACAGTATGTATCATACGTACTGCATTCAATTTCAAAATAAGAAATGCAATGTCGCAGACTTTAAACGGTTTAAGGTGTAATTAGAGTTATTATCTTTCGTTGCTGCGATATTACGGTTTTTAAATAAAATTTATATATGAAAACTGTAATCTAAAACTATTATTACATTTTACCAGATATTCAGCTTTGCGCACGTTATATGAACGTTGAGAGGTAAAAAATTATTTTTTTTTCATCCTCATCGTATGATGTAATTACAAAGTTATATGTAATTCAACGCAAACCGTCCCGACGTTAAACGAAACTGTACATGTCGCAGATGTTCCTCTGCTACATAACACTCATCGTCGGACACGCAACGCTTATTATTTATCGCACCGCCTCATATAATTTACTCAAAACCTGACAGATACAACATCTTATTACATCACAGTGTACCATCCAGCGATCGGAGAAGGTATTATCAGTAGAACAGATCGGTTACTGACAGACTGTCGCTCACATTTTCTGTCCACCGCGAAATTTTGCCTTTACTTAAAAATAGCCTTATCTTAAAAATTGCAACGTAAATTTTCTTAATGCCTAAGTAGAAACTATTCCAAACACGACGCCCAACAGTGTCAGTGTCACCGACTCATCACGTACTGCACCGGAAATCAGACTCAACGTCTACACAATATAATTCCGTGGTATCATCTACACATCTCAGAAATTGCGAAATTAACTCCTGTAACCCTTACGTACAAAAGATAAATATTCTAAACTCGACGCCCAACAGTGTCAGAGTGTCACAGGCACATCAGATAGCAGAGCTAAGATCAAACCGAACGACTGCACAATATAATGCTGCTACCACCCATATACCAGACCTCTCAACTCTAAAACGTAAAATTGCTGCAAATATATCAAGGAACATCACATGAAATTTTGCCTACACATATTGCAGAAATTGCAAAATTATATTCATAGAATATTCTTAACTTGACAATGAACAATGTCAAAGTGTCACGGACTCATCCCGAAACCCAAGGACTTCACAATATAATTCCAGCTATCACCCGTGTATCTCATCCGACAATTCTAAAACATAAAATCGTTGCAAGTACATTATACAAAATGTTACCTCTACACATCTCAAGAATTGCAAAATCTATTTTCTTCAACACTCTCCGAAGCTTCTAAACTTAGCACTCAACATCGCCAAAGTGTCACAGACTCATTACACAGCAGCATTCATCACAATATAACTACCCGCCGTCATCTACCCCACACCTCCAAACCCTAAAACCGTCGCCAACGCGCCATAAGAGCCCGCGTCAGAAAACTGTCCCATTCGCTTTCTCCTTTTGGTCGAAACGCAGAAATGCGCGCCATCAATCACCGGCGCTCGCATCACCGCACATAATCAAAGCATCCATTACACCGCAGGCCGCTTCGCGGAACAACGCCGCGGGATCGTTCGATCGCGAGCATGTCTCTCTGATGCAAGTAGATTTAGGTAGGCTAATTCAGGTTTGATTTAGATAGTAGGAGCTGGCGAGCGACATCGCTGACCTTTCCCACATACGCTCTAAGCTCCGTAACCTGCTCTCTCCACGGCGCGTTATTGCACGTGCACGCGGGCACGATGACGATCAGACGTAGGTACGTACGCTTCAGCATTATCTGCCGCTCGTCCCTGGCGAGATAATGGTACCCTGGGTCCGGCGGGCAGGGATGGCGGGGGTTAACTAGCGCCGATCTGTATCCGGACAACTAGGAGAGGCAATTAACTCCGGCCCGAGCATTTCTCTATCGCGCGGCTTGGCATGCGCGTGTATATAAATGCCTTTATCCCTCAGCGTCGGGCCGCCTCTTCCTAAGCGCGCCATAGTCGAGTTGAATTATTCGCGCTCATTGTCGCCGGCCTGAACTCGCGCGTCTCTGTCCCCGAGGATAAGAGGAGGTCCGAGGGCGAGAAGACGGAGAGGCGGAGAGCCGGGATGACGCGGGACGACGAACGAGGGAGACCGCGGAGGGAAAAGAACGGAAGAGGGAGCGCTTTTGCGCGAGAGCGGGCTCAACCTAGGAATTTATCACCGCTACCGACAGCCATTAATATGCCATTGTACGCCCGCGGACAACGGCAGTGGCTCGTCCATCTTTTCGTGACGCGCTAACGACTGACCTCTGCCGCGAAGAACAGCTTCTGAAGACCCAGCGCGCGGACGTGATCGAAGCCTGAACCAGATCGCGAACGCGGCCGGGATTCCGTATGGATGAGAACGGGCAAAAATCAGATGCGGGCGAAATTTGCTTGGTGACAAATGCCGGCTGCCGAACACCTGCACGCATGTTTCTAAATCTCCAACGTTTTCGGGCGAGGACGGGGAAAATTGGATCTGCGCGAAATTTGATTGGCGACGAATATCGAACGCTGAGAAGCGAAGCGGCCGGTATCCGCCAATAATGAAATGCGGTTTTAAAAGAATGCTTCTCAATTTCTAAACTTTTAATTAATTAAAATTCTATGATGTTTGGAATTCCGACTGCAATATCTCATTTTAACGTCTATATCGCCAGGTTTCTGTCAAAACGGCGTCGCCATCTCTCGCCACCATTAAAATTACAAATATTGAAACGTGCGCGTTGTTAATTATGTTATCTAGACACCGACACTTTCGCAAATATAATCTCTCAATATCGCCGTTCAATTTACCTAATCTCTTAATAACCAATCCCCCGTAACGTACATCGATCTCCGACTTAATCCTCCGTCTCATTAATTATCGCCCGTGGTTTCGTCATTAACTATCGGCCGTCTGCGAATCGAAGCAATCACCGTAATTGTCCGCGAGTCGACTGTTCTCAAACTGGATCCGCATGAGAATATACAAACCAAGAAAGAGGGGTCAAAGGTACGTCAAGATGCTTTACTACTTTTTATGCTAGCGAACCCAAAAAGTCCAGATAATCGGCTAGACTATATCGATTTCTGATCTTCGCACGTCATTGCCACTAATAAAATGAGTGAGAGATTCTCATCTAGCATTGTACGCCACTCAGACTGAATGCCGTCAGCATTTTTACGAATGTATTTTTTACGACTTTTTGTTACTTACGGCTTCCTGTTACAGTTATTAATATTACGTCAAAGCTCCTTTAAATTTGTTTAGTACCTTATTCATCTTAATTGTACGGTGGCTTCTTCTTAGAACAGATTAATTATCCCTAAAAAAAAGGCACAGTTATCGATGTAATACTTAATGAATATTAAAAGTTATACTGATACCCTCCGAAGTCTTATGAATAAATATACGTTATTACCAGAACCCGCATTAATCAAATTCTGAACAGTACATTTCAACGTTCACAACATATACATCGCCACGGCATGATAAATCGTCCCCACCAGCACCCACTTCACATCTTATAAGACGGACTTTATATTATAGGTCACACATAATGCGCTACGCGTTTTGTATCCATACTGTCCGGCGGTGAAACGTGACAACTTAAGAGGAAATTATCGAAACAATTAGTCACCGCGTGGAACCGTGGTGAACTCGCAAGCACGGTAATTCGCAAGGAGTCACTGCCGTCTAAACCAGTGTTTTTCAACCAGTGTCGGTCTCCGAAAAATTTAATCCGAATCATGTAGTCGTTACGTAATTCTACCTAATAAACATATCAAATTGTCCGTCATTTTTCCGATCTCCTATTTGTGCTGAAAGATTTTTTCTTTTGTTTATTATGCAAAGTATTATTGTATTGTGTGTTTTGTAAGTGCAGTAATTTTTTAACATGCGAGTTTTTATATTTCTTAAAAATTCTTTGTATTTTCTTACATCGTGTACAGAACAATTTTTTTGTGATGAAATGGCAGTAAAGTAGTGATTTGATCTTGAAGAAAAGAAATCAATTTAAAAAATGCAATGTGATAATGTAAGTCTTTAACTTCAATGTTCAAAATTTGATATGATGTATAGGTAAGAATGTTATTCGGTTTGTTGGACGATTTATAACTATGAAATCTAGTATCGCTGCAACCGACGGAAGGAAAATACCATTTTCTTAGAGTGCCGACACGTTGCCCGAACCCTCCACCGTCACTTCTTCGTAATCGATCGTAAGAACACTTTCATTTCTATCAGTTACAATGAATAAAATACCATCTGCATTCGCTTCTATGTCTTTCCTATCCATCAGCCGATTCGTCAAATGTTTTTAATTTCGACCGTTCAGAAACGGTCGGAGGAGTCTGATCTAAACCGAAGAAGGCACCAACCAGTAGCAGATCCCTCCGCGACGGATAACGTTCGATCCGCCGAGGAAACTCTCTCCCCCCGCATCGTCGATCCGCGGACTGTCGAACGATCATTAATCATCCACGACTGCGCGACGGCCGGGACGCAGCGATGATTTCACCTTGGCAATGATCCAGGAAACGAATGGATCCCAATGGCCGAGCCACGGAGCCGACTGGATCCAGAGAGACGTTTCTATTCAGAGTGTTCCGTCGCTTATTGCCGGGCCGATGTAGCCAGCCGAGTTCATAAGTTAAGCATTTCCGTGTGGAAATCGCGCAAGTGTGTGCTCGCACGTGCACTCGCGCATATCCGCAAAAGCAAACGTCCCCGCAATCGCCATCGGACTCACGCGGGGCAATACACGAGGATAATGGAAGATTTATTGCGATTTCTAGCACCGGGGCCGGCGAATTAGTAATTGTCGGATTTTCCATAGGCAGCCACTCTCTTAGGCACTCGGACGGGCGAACATTGTTTCACCAGCGGTTCTCCGGCGAGAACGGCTGCAAAGGTTGGACGCGATGTTTCGCGGCCGACGACTGGAAAGTGGAGTAAGCCGTGCGGTAATACGGATCTGCGGAACGGAAGATCGTTCTCAAGGCTGGAACGTGTAATCTCACTTCCGAACAGCGGATACGTGGGATGAGAGAAAGTTCGGGGCACCGGGCGGACGCGAGAAATTCTTCGAGATAATCGACGGACGCGATCGGTTTGCGACGAGCTACGGAGCGAAGTTGGGGGACGATTGAGAGACGCTGTTTTGAACGATGGTGCTACGTGTGACACGCGCCTTCAGGTACGTTATGATATCAATGACGTTGACCGTTTAAGCAACGGTTATGAACGACGTTCCTGCGGGTTAAATGTACGCTTTACGCCGCGACGTATAATTTTGTCGTTTCGACGGTGGAAAAATGGTAAATAGCGAATCCGTATGGCCGGGCTGAGCCGGCGGTTGATTGACGCCTGACTTCGAGTGAATGCAAATTAAAATGAAAAGTCATTTCTCGCGCAGTAAAACAGCATGAAGACAATTAAATTTGTCAAGGAAGCGTGCAAAATAAGCGTCCAATAAAACAGTATTCCTTGTCCACCGAAACAGTGTACTGTTTGAGACAGTTAAATTTGTCAAAGAAGCCTGCAAAATAATCAGTTTATGAATGCTGTCATCACGGTCAAAATTTATACCACATAAATGTTTTTCGCAGTATCGCAAATCGGTAATTAGCAATTCACCGTCACGGAGCCACGAAATGCTATGCGATTTTAATGAATCACGTCGCACATCCCTAACTACGGACAAGCTCATACATTTTTGAATCTCGGTGCTCGTAAAAACATTGAACTGACAAGTCCCGCGCGAGAAGTTCCGAGTGATCAAATTAAAGAGGACATCGAGACGAGGCGACGTTTTCTGGGATCAGCTCATTACTCAACCTTGTCTCTTCGTTTCATCCATTATCGGTGATTTGGCGCTCGTATCTTACGAAAGCTTATTAACATACTCACTCCGGGCATATTTCGCGATCCGCTGTCATAAATAATGACGACGGGGATGACCAGGTGCCGTCTTTACAGACCGACCCTCCCTCCTTAACCCTCACACAACGAATACCGGGTTCTTCTGGACCCATCCTCTCATAACGATTATGTGACAGACGTGGTAGCTTGATATACGTCACTCGAAGCAGAATACAATTTTGTCCCTTGTCCGTTCCCACTTTCTATCTATAAACCCTTAACAGTAACAGAAACATGCACAAAGTTTTCTGTATGACGATTATCAGAAAAATATGGAGAAACATTTCCGGAGGTATCTTGAATCTAGCAGCAAGCATAAAAAATATCTGAAAAATATCGAAAATGTCCAGATACCGAACTAGGGGTACAGCGCTTTAAAGACACGTTGTTGAAGTGGTTATCATGAATAACGAGTAAAAAGGGCTTTTTTGTTTGAAAATTTGAATCCCCTTGACAATTTTGATTCTTAGAACTCTCCACATGTTTCGAGGCATCTCGTACATCCTCATGAGAAGTCTGCAGTAGCGAAATGTGTTATTAATGATACGTGTAATTAGACATCACTCAACAGAAGTGATTATAGCAACGAACAGAAAACTGTCGAAATGTATACAGGAAAGGACAAAAACGAAGTTCAGTAGTGGCTTACACTCGATCCGATATCCGTTACGCGAGCAACTGCTAGAATGTGAAGTTTTCCTTTACTGACTATCTGGATCACAATAATTCCTCGACATACTCCTCCCTCTTCCTTTTCTCCTTCTTCCCCGAAGCGTCGCGACTGGCGCACAATACACCCTCCGTAAACCGTTTCATGTATTTCGCGTGAGAATGAGCGTTTCGTAATTTCCTGTGAAACCGACAACGGATGGACGAGAACAGACAAGGCGACGGGGCAGAGAGAATGAAGTATACGCTGTACGACAAGCGGCCGGTATTGATAAAAATTCTTATGACAATTGATATAAATACGGAGCCTGGACACTACCTTGCAACATTAGACAATGTGCTACTTTCAATTTAATATCAATTTCATAATGAAAGTGTGTTAAAAGTGTGAGAAAGTCAATATTCTTCAACATTAAACAGAACAAAAATAACACTGTACTTGCAATGTGTATGCATATTTTAAAAAATACACTACCCCTACAATGTCAAGTCACGAACCGCCACTGACGACAAGATACTGTGATCTTCAGAAATACTAACGATGACCGGATATCAAAACAGTTGCAACGTATTAAGATATCAAGGAACCGTTTGCAGTACTGTTCAGACGCATTCGTAAACGTTATTTGTTCTCAATGAACCCCCCGATCGTGTGTATAAACGAAACTTGTCCCGCAGGCGTTAAAAATACATAATTTCCATTTGAAATGCAATTACTATCGCCTAGACGGAGCCATAAAGATGGCAGCAACACATCAAATTCCGTAAGGCGAAGGAGAGGAAGTCGGAAAGGTTTTTGCCAGGCGCGCGGTATGGCCGCTCAGAACGGGTGTAATTAATGCGTTTCGTTCGTTACTTATGCGCGCGGCGCTTGTAATTAATTGAAGTTACAGGCAGAGAGATGGCGAACATTTTTCGACTTTCGTGCCTCGAACGACCGCGCACGCAGTCGGGAGAGCGAGTGCGTGACTTAGAACGTAAAAAATCGGAAGGAAAACGAGTTAGTTTGTGCATCTGATAACCGTAAATGCGATTGCACTGCGGATAACGAAAGTCTAACAGGGGGAGGACCAGACGCGCGGGTCACGGATTGTTTTTCAAATTTTACACAGACTTTCGTTAGCCGAAAACATTGGATACGTATGTTGCCAAAATTGACAACACTCCCCGATTTTTTTACAAAATCAACGTCAAATATCAAAGACTTCCAGTCACATTCATATTTTGCAGACGTGTTCGAAACTTAAAATAGAGAAAAGAGAAAAACTGTATGAGACTCGAACTCTAATCGTGAGACTTATCTCCAAATGCTCTACGTATATTTATCCCGATTGTTAATGAACTTAATACTAAATTAAATTAGTACGTTAACATGTATATTCTTTCAAACAAAATCGTACGTGCATCTTGATTTTTCATACCGTTCTGTGTTTCTATCCTCATAAGTGAGAAATGGACGGATATCGTTAGCACAAAATATGTACAGTCAAATTAGTTCGAGTACTGAATGTGCGCGGTGGGATCCGGGACCTTAAAGTCGAGAAAACTGCCGAATTGTCGTTCGCGGAGGTATCTCATACCACAAAGAGTATTGCGGTCCAGGAGTGAACGTGTGTATAACGAGCGGTGCCGGAAGGATATTGCGTAAGCGGAAGTGCGTGAGGCACCTTTTGTTTCTCCGGACCCATTGAGGGATGCACCTGAGTCCTGGATGACGCACAATGGACGTAAGCTATAGACTGGAAGTAAGCCGAATGAATGAAGGATACAGGAAATCACAAGTCTTGCGGGTCCGGACTCGCTTCATTGTAAACACACCGGATTTTGACCGCGAATAGACGACGGCGCAGGAGCCGGCCGCGACAGAGAAAAGTCGTGAGACTCGAGTTCGTTGGGAGCCGACGGCCGGCAGACTTCCTCTCCACTTTTGTGCCAGAAAGCCGAACGCTCGAAGACCCGACGTGCGCGTAACGAGAGTTCACGGCTCGGTCGCATGATGCTGCGCGCAACATACGACTGAGCGGCGGAGAGAACCATGAGCGTACAACGGAGCAATAATTTCGTTATTTTATAAGCAAAATTTCTATAATTGCGGTGCTGCGCATTTATAACTGTAGATCGGTTGCCAGCGCCTGCCACGCGAGACTCGAGAGGCGTCAGGGCTCAGAAGCGTCAAGCACACGTTCAAATGTCGTCTTACTGCCATTACATAATCAACGTGCGCTCCTCCCTTTTGCTCGCCCCCCACGTGCGCCCATATTCATGCGCTGCCGCGATAACTGTAATGGCAGACGCGACATGGGCAGCGGCAAGAAATCGGTAGCGCCGTGAAAACGTACGTGCCAGCTCACGTGACTCCACGTAACAGGTACCATGGAGGCGCGCAGGTCCCACAAAAATTGAGCACCTCGGCCGGCGGGGCCCGAGATTTCGTTTCCCTTCCGCATGCAAAATATTGTCCCATCACCTCAAAAGTGCAGAGTACAGGGGGTGATGCACCGAGAAGAAAGACCTGATTACACATTGCACGGCCGCGTATGCGTGCCACGTCAATCCTACGTTTACGATGGATCACTTTGGTCCACGGCGGTTCGCCTCACCGCGCGACTCACTCGGCCAAGAAGAAAAGAAGCGACGCGGGAGAGAGTGAAGTCCGCCGGTAGCGGACGGTCCAGGAGGAAGAGGATCCTCCGGTCATTCCCGGTAATCATTTTTTCGGCTGGATCGAGAAAAAGAATCACAGGACCCGACCGGGAAGGCTCGCATTCGGTGTCGACTGACAAAACAGTTGGGTGCCATGGTTTCGGGACAGGCACCGGCCGACGCGCGTCTGAGAAAGCCGCGAATGAAAACGGCACCCTTTTGCTCCGAGTCGGACGGTGAAAGTGTTGAGAATAGAGAGGGTGGGCTAGATTTGATGGAAACGCTGCGCCGTGCATTGTCTGTGGCCGCATGCCGTTGAGCCGACGGAGGATTTCCCGAGTTTCCAAATGGGCTTTTATTGTACGCGCAAAATGATGCGGCGGTGGGCTTTATGTACGGATTGATAGTACGGGAAGTCGTTATGATTTCTCTGATTTGCAAAACACATTTATCAGTTGTGGTGACATCGGTTGAATATTCATATTTGAGTGCAATAACGGTAATTGTGAAACCAGATACAAACAAATTTCTTCCATATATATTTCTACCACAATAATCAATATTGTAATATTATAGAAATTGATAAGGACTGAAATATATTATCACCTATTTTACCGTTATCGTTATTGCGCTTAAACATATGCATTAATACAACAAGTAATAAAGATAGCGATCTATACGAAATCACTTCGAAATTAAGTTATACCACAAAGTCAGCAAATAGTTGATTATCATGTGTGAAAGTCGTACAAATCCTAAAGATACAATTCTCACGGGGCTATTTAATCGTACATTGGGGCAAGAAGAGCAACGCATCTGTCGAACTAGTCTCATGAAAAATGCAAGTCACTAATAAGGCCACGATCAAAATCCATCGGGAAACTGTATCAGAAGGAAGAAGAAAGACCCGATGAAGACGTTACACGCGAATTCTCAAACAGTCGATACAGCTCAGCTATTCATTAAGGATCCTGGTAGGTGTTCGCAGCTTTCAAAGGATTCTATGCCTGACCGAGGGTTGACCATTGTCTAACGACGGAGACGTTTTTTACGAGAAGCTTTTAAACTGTCCTAAAGTTTGGTAACGTCCGTGTAATGTGCCAATGCCTGCCACCCACGTGGAAATATATGAGAGATCTTCCAAATTGTGGACGATGACCGTTTTTTTATGTGTGAATCGCCGTTTCTAACTATTTTCACACAATTCTAATTGAGTAAAAGCAAACAAAATGTAAACACTATTACCTCACCTCGCTGTCAATATGCTAATTTATAATAAATAAGCGAAAGAATATCTAATTTTGATTTCGTGCAACATATTGGTTTACCACCCACATAGAGTCATAATTGCGTGTCCGGTTCGTCCCTAATAAAACGTCTATCAAGGGCGCGTAGATCCTCGCGAACGTTTTCACGCGAATCACCTTTCACAATGCAGAGACGATGATTCGTCGTTTTAACCGGGATACTGCAATTTCATCCTCGAGAAGAGCATTCTTCCTAGAACCGCTTATATTCAAGTTATAACCGCTTAAAATTATTCGAACAATAGCGTTTTCAAGATTTACACTGAACTGACGAGAAGAATTTACCTGACTATGGTTAATGACTATTTTTAGATACATTGTTTATTTATAGCTCAGCACGAAAGGTTTAGTGTTTTCTTTGAACTTAGTAATGAGACCCACGACTCGGAAGTCTGAATGAATGAAATTAATTGGTAACATTTTTGTCAGACGGTGCTTCAACGTCGTTAATAGTCCAATTGGCATACGTACGGTGAAAATGAATGAGTAAATTGCTGATTTCACTGATATTAAATTCTATTAGACTAGAGCTAGAAAGTTTACGGTGGCCAGTATGAATTGCTAGTTAGAAGCACCGCATTAATCAAACTTAAGTAAGTTATTCATTGTACTCTAACCGTAACTAATTCATGAAGTACCCCCCGCAATCAGTTTGCACCCTATTGATTAAGAAAAATCATGTATAGAAATACTGTAAGTACCGTCCTTAGAAATTTTGAATGTAATCTTATTCTGTACAGACGAAATAAACGTGACTATAAAATCCATTTAATTCTTGTAACTCTTTTTTAATGATAACACTTCCCACATTCTAAGGCATATTATACTACAGCAAAATATCTGACATTCATGCAAACATGCCTATGCCTAACGGACTTGCAAACGAAACCTGTCAGCTGAAACTAAAGACCAATTTTATTACTAAACAAAATGGCACCCAATTAAAAAATCATCCCTTGCTCTACAGAACTTCCTGTATCACATTGCATAACTTCGCACAATGAAGCAACGGTAACGCATACATAAGTTTCACACGGCACACGCCCATTTTCGTAGCGCGCGCGCAGGCACGAAAAATCTCTGCCCGTAAAAGAGCTCATGCTTTTATCGAATGTCGCCGGATGATGTACGAGCCGGTCACGCCTCCTCATTTTCACTTTTGTCCGCGTACACCGCGCAATTAGCAATCAACCCTGTAATTACGATAAACGTTTGCTACGGTTAATTGTTTAAGAGATTTAAGAGAGAAGCACGAGATCTAGATTAAAAGCGTGGCCGTTTTCAGACAGCGCGGAAGGATCGTTTCAGAGGTACCGCGTTTCGCGAAACGATCGACGTCGCGGATCTGCGACTGATTCGGCGCTCATTAAAAAAGGATATGACCGGCCATCCAATCAACGGTCCGTAAGACAACTGTACCGCTGAATGGCAAGCGATATCACGATGTTATGTTTTTATCGGACGATTACCTGCTGTGCCGTTGTATTTTACAACTAGAACGAACCACTGTCATTGCGCAATCATTAATATATGCATTCTTTTACGTGAATGAGATGATTGCATATGTGAGGATTCGAAAAATTTCTAAGTCCCCAATTTCAACGTACTGTATTATAACTCCAAATTTTCCATACACCGCATTTCGTATGACAAAATATATACTCTGTGGTTATATGCTTATCGAATATGTGGCCATTACATAATCGTTAATATATTAATTTTTTTACGTAAACGAAACAATTGTATATTTTTGGCTTACAAAAGCTTCTAAATACCACATTTTCAACACACTGCACTTTAAATGAAAAAATATATACTCTGTATCTAAATACCAGCCAAAGTTTCTTCATATTCAAATAATTATGTCAAACTAAATTCTCATACCTAAAAGGACACGTTGTTTTGTGGCATTCAAATATTAATTTGTAATAAATTTTCGTTCTGTCTTACTCGATATTCGACACGCAGATATATTCTAATCTAACGAGTTCCGTACCAAATAACTGACGCGTCGACCAAGACGCTTCCCTTTGTAATTCGCACGGCGTTGCCCAACGGGGTGCGTTCTCATGAGAAATTCGTGTGAAATCCATGTCGACCACCCATCGCGGCCATGCCGGGGAGGCGAATTAAGTTACAATGCACCCATGAGATTTGGAAATCTTGGAAGAATGGTTACGGCATTCTGCCGGTATCTTAGCCGTCCCGGCAGGTATCGCTCCATTTGCACGGAGAGCGCCTTTCATTTGAGAGAGAAAATCTTTCTCCTCCCCCATTTTGACCCGTGCTATGGAGCGTCGCAAGCACGTGCACAACACGTCACACATTCTGGCTCGATCGTCGGCAATCTCATTTACACAAAAAACTAAAGTATGTCTAAAATATATACTAAATAAACTCCAATCCCGAAATTATGTATCGTATTTTAGCCATCATAAATCAGTTATTTCGTTTCTACATTTGAGTGAAGACACACTACTGAATAAAGAGATGTCCTCAACGCATAATTACATATGTTTTAAATATTATTTTGCCCTACAAATTTCCTATTCCTATATCCTTGAAGATTAACTTCTAACGTCCGTGGTACCCACACACCCTCTTTTATGTCTACTTTCCTGATTGACCGACTGTAAAAAATACACCCATATTTACATTAACACAAAACTTATCATCATCGACTCCTGATTCAGAGGCGCTAGCTACCCTGAAGCACGTAGAAAATTTCCAATAAAAATCGAATTCCAACTTTAACCAAAAAAGGTCTTTATCCCATCATCAACTGTTATTAATAACGTTGACAGTAACGCACCACCCAACATTGTCCCGTAACGGTAACCAAGCGAATCAGTTCCGTGTAAATCCCGTCCACGCCGCATATAAACGTCGACACCATAACCTGTCTTCGCCGCTCGCAAATTTTACATCCCATCAAACCGTATTCGACGATCGATAAATTCGCAAGCTTCGCCGATTTCAGTACGATACATTACGGACGCGCCGTCGTCCGAAGAAATACTCGCCTGCCGACGTTCAACTCGGCGCCTCTCCGTCCTGATTGAAAAACGCAATTCTTTATCGTCGCTATTCATGAGCCCAACCATCGGCGCGCTAACCGGCAGACGAACCCATTCGCGACCGCGCACTGATTGCCTACAACGAAATGGCAGTTAAAGCAACTTTTACTTCATAACTTATTAAACTTTTGCCTGCTCCTCGCCTACGGGAGTCCGTCGTTTGCCTAACTGTCCTACCGCACCGACACGAGGACATCTTGTCCTTGATTCGCGCACTGTGATTTATGGAGACGCATTGACAACGACGCGATATGGCGTACAGTCAAGGATCCGTCAATAAAACCCGCCAACGGTACCTCACCCCGGACTCCCCCCTGGCGACTCGCCGAACTCGACTCTCCTGACGCCTGGAGAAATCGAAAATAATTGAGGATAGATTTCGCGGCGGCAAAAAATCACCAGCTGAAAGAGTGCTAAGTCGTGGACTGGACGTCTGGGATATTAAGACGCGAGTCTTTATTAAATGGACTCGCTGAGTGGCGCGCACGAGAGAGTGCTTCATGGACGCGGACGTATCTGCTCTGACTATAATTGCATCGTTTATACGCCGATTTTAATTAGCCTCGTTATGGAGTGGCTAATGGTGACTAATAAAACCATTTGTCAGGCGGTAGGCGAGAATTAGTGAACGTGTGGTAGCGCCGGTTTCAATGTAATAGATGTGGAGATGGTGATGACGGTTAATGAGGTTTGTTGTTGCCTGACAAAGTAACTAAAGTATGTCGTGTTTAACCCTTTGAGTACTATGGACGTATATGTACGTTTATGGAAAGCAATTGGCATGGACTGTGGATGCATGGATGGCATTGTTAAAGTTTTCTATCTTCTACTACACTTCTATACTTCAACACTCTTAAACCCACCACGCAGATTATCGATTTAACTCATTGACTGCCAACTACGAGATATCTCGTAGTAAGCGTCTGTACCAAAAGTGTTTTTCTTTCAATCAAAATACTGTAAATGCCATAGAATTTTACAATTACAATATTATATCAGTAACTTAATAATATTATATTTTGTAAAACTTCATGTCTTCTTTAAAATAAAACTATGGCACCCAGGGCAAGACGCTCTAAATTTGCGTGGCACTCAATGGGTTAATTTTAAATTAATCCAAAATAAATTATGTCCTAAGAAATTATCCACTCACTTAAATCCTCCAGATAGATTATCGAAGTTCATCAACAACACCTACCCGACATCTGTTAACACCACTCCGCGCCATACTCCATTTTGCACTACATAAAGCTTTCGGTAGGTCGCCTCGTAAAGTTTCACAATGAATGTGAAGAAAACAATAACGTCGAACGCAGTGAGAAAAAGGTGGCGCAGGAAGGATAAATTTAGGACAATGGTTCGTTAGTGTTCGACGTGAACGAGACCGTTTGGGCGGCTGGAAAAGTAGGCGGAAGCATTTGGGGAGATTGCGCGATCAATAACACGGATGCGCTCAAAAATTGACCGTCGCCAGTGATACCAACGATGAAGCCTTTCTCCGGTCTGTCGCGGCGGCCAAAGAAAGCCAGACCATTCGATTCGATCCGCCGTGCGATAATGTCGAACGATTATCAGCTGACTGTTGCACCTTCCGCTCGAGCTTCTTCCATTCTCTTTCTTAAGAGTAATGGTCCAACGTCTAGGTGGTCTTTTCTCGACTGCCGACTGAATCATCAAAAAACTTTCCTCGGCAGTGCATTTTCCAACTTCTTCATTACGGAAAGTAGCCGTAGTTCGACGAAATTTGCGAACGTTATGATCCACAGAAGCGTTATCAACTGTCAGATTGCGTTAAAGACATACAGACGAAAAGAAAAATTATGTTGTTTTGCTTATATTAAAAGAATTTGTTAAATTATCATTATCAATCCCTACGTAATACTTTTCTAATGGCCTCAAGCAGTTCTTCATTATTCATGAGTAATCTTCCGATTTTTTCTTGTATTTAACCATATTACGGACCTACGTTTTATCAATTTTCGACGCATTATACATTTTTTTATTTGTCCGTCATACTATTATTTTATAAGGTTTTACAGTTACGATAAATTTAAAAAATGTTATTTTTACTTTTACCAAAAAACGATTCGATGCACATTTGAAAGAAGAAGACAAATATCGTTACGCGACCGCACGTTTACAAATGATTCATCTTTTTCTCTCTCCTGTTCGTGCTTTCAATTTCTCCGAGTTTCAGTCGCATTCAGACTTCTTTGATTCTCTATTCGATACCAATCCCAGAAATAATCGCTACTCATTTTCCCAGCGGCGCGCAGCTAGGTGGTCCATTCGGAGTCGAAGTTTCCCGGGAAGCAAACATTTTCTAGGCCGGCACACAATACACGGTAGCTCATCGGAATCATTGAAATCCGGCCTGGCAGTCACATCTATTTCGACGTGGGAGGCTGCAGAAGGCATGTCTCCCATTGTCGCGCCTGGAAGTAGGAAGTTGATTATCTTGTCGGCTACCGGCGATTCACCTCAATTTCGAAGATCCTTCAATAGTTTCGACCATCGACGTTGCCTTGCTACCGAATGACATTGCACGCGGATCTGCTTTGCGGAGGGAAAAAGTCGGAAATGGAAAGAGAAAAACGTTCGAGCGGAGACACGTGAAAGCTTTCCAATGAGTCATCCCAATCACGATCGCGAGCCATCGCCAATCTTGTTGCGTGACAGTGCGTGAATCCACGCTGCAGACACGCGCCGATGACGGGAAATTAAACGATTTCGAAGTCGCGCGTTCATGCAATGGGCGATAACGGAAACCACCTTGGAATACGGTGACTATCGACGCTTTTAGATAAACAGGCTGTGCTTGACAATGAGGTCGAAAAAAGTTATTTTGTCGGACAATTTGTTGCAGAGCTCCTTTCGAGGAAAGTTGGTTCCGCAATCGAAGAATCCCTGCGAAGCGTTTGTGTGAATGCGAAAGGCTGAAGTTAATATTTCTTGTGATTAGAAGTTTTATAAGGACTACAGTGTATTTAGAAAGTATATATTGAATAAAGATGTTTTGTTAATTTTGGTTAATTGTGCTATAGTCTTTATAAAGGATGAATCCCCCTAAAAGCAGAAAAAGCAAAATGTAATAACTAGAGGCCTGTTAAGGCAGAGCATATGGGTCGTCCTTCAATTTTTTGCGGCCACTTTTTCTTCTAGATTCTCATCGACAAATTTTCTCGTAACGTCTTTCTCTTTTCCCTTTTAATACGTCCCCTCCCACGAGCCGTCCTACTTCCTTCTTTCATCCTTGCCTACTCCTTCGAAATATCCGGCGTCGTTCCCACATAATTTCCTCCCAGACGATTTTTTATTCATCACTTCGTACCCATTCGACGGCATCACATTGTTCGGCAGACGCCACCGCGTAAAAAACTGACTGGCTGAAAACTCAATACCGCCCTTTCCTACCAAACAGCAATCCATCCGCTATCCAAGTACTCACCACAAAAAGCAACAACGCACAGACAAATAAATATGCTGGAACCACCACAACACACTATACTCATAAACCTATATCAAGTGGCGCATACAAACGCCCTACTAGCAAAACGTTCTCGAATTCGCATCGTTCCGAAACTCCACATCGTCGCATCATCATCGACTCCCGCTCATCAATTATACTCCCCACATAACCGGCGCATTACGACTCGAGCGTCGCAACCGGCACAGCGCCGTTAAAAGCCGTGCCATATTTAGCAAATGACAATTCAACCCCTTACGAATCCTGCAACAGGTACCGACAACGTGCCGGGCTAAATATTGAGTAGCTGAAAACTTAATACCACTTGTTCCCACCAAACACCAAACCATCAGCTACAAAGTACACGTCACACCACGAAGAACGTAGTGGCCAAACAAAAATACTAGAACGACCACGACGCACTATGTGCAGAGCCAAATAAAAATACTAAAAGCACCGTACGCATAAACCCACAACTGCCGCATAAAAACGCTCCACAAGCAATCTTTGAATTCGCTTCGTACCGAAACTCCACATTGTCGCAACTTCATCGACTCCCGCTCATCAATTACACTGCGCATATAACGCGCCTTACGACTCGAGCGTCGCAACCGGCACGGCGCCATTAAAAGCCGTGCCATATTTAGCGAAAGACAATTCAACCCCTTACGAATCCTAGAACAGGCACCGACAACGTGCCGGGCACGGAAGCGGCTCGCCGATGAGGCAGGTAGAGTTGGGGAGGTAGCATAAAAATAATGAACAGAGGGGCCGCCACGTCGGGATTTGAGCCGTGTAAAAATTACCGCGAGATATACGACGCCGTTACCGGGATTGGAGCTAATTACCACCCAGAAGCGACGTCCATATCCCCGGTAATAGTGAATCAGCGTTAGCTGACCTCCTATCGGCGACCATAGAACCCGACCTCGGCGTCGACCTCGTCGATTTATTTGCTCGTAACGAGGTAAAAAGACAGCGCGGACCGTGGAAGGTGGACGGAGAGAAGGGGAGAGACGGCTCTTACATGCGTCAAGGTAATATTCATCGTTGTCGTTCCGCGTACCCCTCATCACCGTCGCGGTCATCGTCGTCGATGCCGTTGTCGTCGTCGCTGCTCGTCATCGTCGTCTCTGTCATTCTCGACGTCGTTGTCGTCGGTCGGAGGAAACGTTAGTGCCCACAAAAACGAGAAGAGAGGCGCCGGAGAGAGGCGGGAAAAAAGGAGACGCGCCAATGCCGTTTTGCTGATTTCGATGAATAGTTGGATAATTGAAACGTCTACTTGTGGAAACGGTTCAAGCAACGGAAGATTGACATGTATTGATGAGTGCGTGAGGTCGGGAGATAAGTAAAATATGCTGGTAAGTGGTGATGTTGCAAATTTGTTGGGTGTATGCGGTTGATATTTTTCATTTTATTGTTTCAAAACCTAATATTCGATTCAATTCACACGCGAAACATGTTTTGATGAGTTCGATGAATAGTTGGATAATTGAAACGTCTGCTTATGGAAATGGTTGGAGCAACGAAAGATTGACATCTATTGATCTAATATGTAGATAAATGGTAATATTGTAAATTATATGGATGCATGCGATCAATATTTTTAATTTTACTGTTTCTAAACCTAAGTCAGTAGAAAATGTAAGTACATCAGAAACTATGTCAAGTTGAGAAAATTAGAAATACTGAACAATATAAAATTATATTTTTCCACCCATTTAAATTTACTAACTTTTTAGTTTAACCTCAACCTGTCCAAAACCGAAGACATGACTAGGTTACAATATTTAATTCACATGCGAAATCCAAGCTCACTATAGACTCCCCTATATTATACAACTCATTCCAATCACCCGACAGTTATTCCTAGCGGTTCTCAAACATCTTACTTAATTCATGAAAGATTATTTAATGCCAGACAGGACGTTTTATAAATCGCAGAACGCCTTGAAATCGGGAAATGAATCATCGAAAAGCCAGGCGGCAACGACCGGTCAGCGAGTCGATCGATCAAACGAAAAACATTTTGTCGCTCACGTCGCGTGTCACCTCACGCCAATTTATTTCAAGCGTATACTCGCACAATTTGCAAATGTAAATATGTTTCCCTCTCTGCCTGTTCTGACCAGAAACGATGAAGCCTTGAATATCGGACGGGTCATCAATAGACGACAAAATAGTGAGCGACTATTTTTACTGGCACACGTACCTTGTTGCAATAACGAGTAAAAATTTCCAACGTTACTGTAATCACTATTGATTATTTCTATTGATGTCGACAGTCAAAAACTAGTACCACTTTTAACTGCTCACTACTTAATTGACCCACCGTACTCATATCTCTATCTCATTAATTATCACTATTACTTGAGAACGTTGCTTGACAGAAACGTAACCAATAGAAGCAGGAGTATCTTATTAAAATTAAAACTGGGCCAAGGCGTTGTGGGTAATTATTCGAAGTGAAATTAGACAATCGTTAATATTCGTCCAGAAAGAGAAACAGAAAGAGGAATATACCAAAGCGCACTTATCGCTTTCACCAACCTTTCTTTTGTGGCTCAGTTAAAATGTACCTCGCGCCGAGGTCAGATCGAACTCGAACATGCGCGTACAACGGGAAACAAATCGACATTGTCTGCAGCACGCAGAATCCCGAGGGCCGGAATAAACGACGTAATTACGAATATTAAGTGGCAACGATTCGGAATAGATCTTCAAACTGGATTCCGACAATGCCGGAGGGGGCAACGCGAGGCGATTAGTTTTCACTCTCATTTTACCTCGAGTCG
This sequence comes from Cryptocheilus praepositus, assembly GCA_033815515.1. Lineage (NCBI taxonomy): Eukaryota > Metazoa > Arthropoda > Insecta > Hymenoptera > Pompilidae > Cryptocheilus > Cryptocheilus praepositus. Next base: position 3,716,961 of record JAWWQZ010000227.1, read on the forward strand.
CGTACTCTAAGGTGGCCGACCGTTAGCGTGTCCGATAGACAGAGGCAATAAAAGCGAAAGTGCACGCGCGAAAGAGAAATCATTTGGCAAAGAAGACGTTTCCTCTAACGAATGTGCCGGGCAACAAAAAAAATGACACTGCAAAATGAGAAACCCGTAGCGAGCGGTAGGCTAAATATTTTCTCTTCCTGCGTATTCGTAACGAGGCGTAATTACGCCGAAATGTCATACCATTTGAGAAAGAGGATTTCGTTGCAACGCCGTGACGCAAAGTCGGGCGAACTTTATGCTGGGGATTAAAAAGCGTCGACGAGAAGCAAGAATCCGGCCAATTATCGTAACTATACGTATCGACTTGAGTAATCTGCAGAACTTACATGGAATAAGATGGAACGGCGCGGATATCTTTTGATGACCGGTGAACATGTGCATATGAAGGATGAACGCATCACGCTGTTTTAGCGTTTGGCGCAACGACTATTCATCGGTACACTTGTTAAACTAAACTGGATTTTACATTGTCGTGACAGGTAACGGTAATCGTGCAGAAAAATTTAATCACGAGATCGTATAGAAATCATATTGCATCTGCAGAAAATATTTCCGATAGCAGTGCGTTGTCGTAACACGATGGAATCCGAAGACATGTTAATTAATACAACAATTAATTCATATGTACTGTGGCATGAAATTCAGTTGGTGAAAGTGTAACGATAAAAATAATTAAATTCCTTTGGATGCCCTTACGGTTATTTTTAATGCTACTGAGCAGATATCAGTGATTAGAATCCTCCGGTATGGTAAGTACGATAATTATTCAGACAATATCTCCACGCGGGTTCGACCTAATCAACTATCCCATTTTTTGTTTCGTCTAGCCTGGCAATAACTTTATTTCATTTTCAGAAGTGTAATTGCTAACATCTCATCGGTATTGCAGCTTGTCCAAGGTGTGAAAACATAGCTTATACTGACTACAGAAGCCGAAGCATTTTATCATTGCACATTCTCAGCGCACAGTTTCATGGGATAGTGCATGTTAGCCTACAGCGAATGCCATTTTTGGTATTGCGCATAGATGCTTCCAAGTACCAGTCCTTACACCAGTCGTCTTCAAACCTTGACGAGGCTAGCTGCGATACTGACGAGACATCCGCAAGATGCTTACTTTTGTTACTTTTTTCTTGTTTAACATGGACCGTAAAATCGTCAATGTTCCGGCATCTCTGCCTCTTTAATTTACCGTGTGTCTAAACCGCTCTACTTCCCAACTCAACCTGTCACCGCTTTTTTATACTTCGACATCTAAACTCCTACAAAAGAAAAACTAATGATTGCAAGAAATACGCTTTTTCACTGTTACCGCCAGAGCTCCGCAATCAATTTTCCTATGAACGTTATCTGTGAAAAATTATGAATTTCTTCCAATGAGTTCTTATACCTTTTAAGTTTGATTATATCATACGCCTTTTTATGGTTGATACTTAGACTTTCTTTACCATCCAAAACAGAGTGCTCCTGCAATTTTAAATACTATAATTCTACCATTTCATTTTTTAAACTCTTCATTTTGAAATATTAAACACGTCAAATATCCCGTTTGGAACCACAGAAACACTAGAACTAAGATAGATTCATTCCCACAATACATTCCTAATGCGAAGGCCCATGGGCCCCGAAATCCGCAGAGGTCCCACGTAATAAAATGAAACCATTCAACTGTAACCGGCCGAAAAATTATTAAAATTCGTTGAAATGTTGAAAAACAAAAGGTTGAATTGGCAATCGCGTTAATCCGATATCGTCACTCGCGGGCCCGTGCGTATTCAAAATTGTACTTTTTAGAAACTCTTCGATTTGAAATATTAAATACGTTAAATACCCTGTTTGGAAACACAGAAACGCTAGAACTAGGATAGATTCATTCCTACAATAAATTCCTGCTGCGAAGGCCCATGGACCTAACCGGCCGAAAAATGATTAAAATTCATTGAAATGTTGAAAAACAAAAGGTTGAATTGGCAATCGCGTTAATCCGATATCGTCACTCGCGGACCCGTGCGTATTCAAAATTGTACTTTTTTAGAACTCTTCGATTTGAAATATTAAACACGTTAAATACCTCGTTTGGAAACACTAGAACTAAGCTAGATTCATTCCTACAATAAATTCCTAATGCGAAATCCGCAGAGGTCCCACGTAATAAAATGAAACCATTCAACAGTAACCGGCCGAAAAATGATTAGAATTCGTTGAAATGTTGAAAAACAAAAGGTTGAATTGGCAATCGCGTTAATCCGATATCGTCACTCGCGGGCCCGTGGGTCCGGCGAGAAGTACCGGCAGCAAGGAAGCGGTAGCGCCGGTTGCCCGACGATTGCCGCTCACGGCGGTTGCCTTCGGTTGCCTTCGGTTGCCCTAGCGACTGCGAAGTCAGAGGACTCGCTCGAAGAGAAGAGGGGCGACAGCGGGGGTACCCTCTCGCTCGGTTTTTCAGGCGTGCAGGGAGGGCAGGAGGGCCTGATTGCGCGGGATTCCCGCTTTGAAGTGGCACCGCCGATGTTCTCGGCCATCTCGACTCGTTACCACTACGAGATCGGGACACTCTCACTCCTCCTTCCTCTCTCACGCGTTGCCTTTCTCCTTCTGTCGCACACACCTTGCGCCTCCCGGCTCTCTCCGTTTTCTACAACTTTGTCCACCCGACAGTGCCGGGGTCAATCCGCAATCCGCACCTTCCCCGAACTCTAGGACGAATCTTGGAGTGCTGTGCGATTCTCCACGATCCGGTCTATTTCAGGTTTATGTTTGTTTAGACTGCTTTCGATGGCATTCGGTACGGAGATGCTCGGGTGAGATTGAAGCGGAGGTGTGCAATCATGGGGAAATGTTAATGGGGGTAGGTGCTCAACGAACTTGTAGAATGACTAAGGTGCAGTGACGGCAGATGCAATAATTAGGAGATTTGATATTATGAGCTTTTTTATGGTTGAAATGTGCACTGTAAATACTTTAAAAAAGTTTAAAAAAAAACAGGAAGAAAATGATCAGAACATGTCCTGAGGTGGAAGTGCAAATAATTTGTAAGATGCTGGTAACGAAACGTGAAGAATTCTGCGTTGGGTAAACGTGTTAGAAAAACCGGTGATGCGATATTTCTTGAAGGGTTCATGGCAAGAGGAAGGATATAATCTCCAGCACTGCCTATGGCTCCTTGAAACACGAAGCCACAAAGTCAAAATCTTAATTAATTAGAGGTTCAGCCCTGCCACTTTTCAATTTCTCACCAGACACGCTTGACAGCAGCTCACCGACAAAAACCGTACCTCCTCGCCAAGGCGTGGACTGGCGATGAGGAGGATGATCGGAAGATCAATCTTTAAGCCTCTCGAATCACGCGTCTAATCGACGAACAGACGCGTGGAGCAATTCAATCATCTTTCTCAATGAAGCAAAATCATTCGTCTTTTAAAAACTCTCGAGCGCCCAATTAAAATTCGTACACGCCTAAACTCTCTACAACGATCAATTGCCACACGAAAATTTTCCGAAAACTGATCAAATTACGAATTTTCCGCTAAAACTAAAATGGCCCGTGTAATGAGCCGCTTTGTCCGAAACTTCCGGTTTTCGAAATCTATATCCGACAATTGTATTTTCTACACCGCGTGCTGCGACCGCTTCTGGATCGTGAGACGACATCGATGCCCGATCGATCCTATAATTGGGCGGGTAACACAAAGGGTCGAAGTCTTAATTAGGCGAACGGGCCGCCACTTTTCAATTTCTCACCCTGTCGTCGCGCACGACAAAAAGCCACGGGCCACGTCCCCCGGTATATGGCGCGAAGGGGATCCGGTTCGTGTATATCTCCCGGCACTTCTTACGTGTTTCTTCAGTAAGGAACAATTAATTTTTAAGTTTCTGCGCTCGACCGTTCGGCCTTTTGCCTGAAAGATTTATGCGTTCGTTGAAGAGATCCTTTGCGCCACGTTTTGTATTCAACTTTAGATGCAAACCTATACAAATACTAAACTCATTGCATAGAAAATAAAATTTTGACGTTAGATTTTATTGAGAAATGTGTAATTAAAATTGTCTTGCACATAAACACTTTTCTACCTAGACACTTCTTTAGGTGGTCTCTATCAAGCTGAGCGTTTGTGCAAATATCCGTAGTGTATGGCTTAGGAATCCCGTAAATGATAACTATTCAAACTCTATTAAAAGTAATATTCCTATTAATAATACCCAATTACTTTTTACCGCAGATAACTAACTGTTTTACGATTAAAATGTGCGTACTGATTGACTGTAATTTCTGCGTTCAACGTCTATGCATACTTTCGGCGAAAATTACTTCTACTAAGATCGGTACATTATTTCGTAATAAGTTGCTGATTCTAAATTTCTGTCTCAATTACTGTACTGTAGTAATTATCTTTGAAAGTGACTCCCAATTATTTCCTTGCGGAACGAGTAAAGTTTCTCTCAAAATTAGAATGAACAAGTCATGTAGTTCTGTTTTAGTACCTAACATTAGCGCCAGTCAAGGATTTAATACAAATCGGTGGATTATTACTTACATCATTTCGCGCTACTACGCGTTTCACTTCATTTCTTATGTCTAGAAAGTAAGCGCGTCTTGATGGAAGTTGATATACCTGCAACATAATCATACCTACTCATAAATAAGTGTATATGCACGGTTACGTGATTCGAGTCATCATATGTGAAAAAGACTAACTTAGGCAAAGAAGTACATTTCAGTTGGTAAGCATATCTTCGCAAGAGCATTCAATTCGAATTATTATGCAATCCCGAAGAGTACTTTCTTGTGTTTTCTTCATTTGTACCAGAGCACTAGCATAAGAGGGCGCATACTACGTAAAATATGCGCGAATACAAATGAACAAATACAATATCTCAGGCAATAAAGGATTTAGTCCTCCTTTTATAAAGGATTTAAAGTAGGCATAAAATCCATCGTAATCAGTATACATAAAATAGGCAGGCAATCCAGACGAAACAGCAGATAAAGTAAATCAGAGATTGAGTATCTTCCACAGGATGCTTGTGACGCATCCGTAGTCTAAATAGACTCCAGGCATAATTTTTAAATACCACGTACCATCAAAACACAAGAACAAAAGTATTAAGTTAAACTTACTTTCATAATAATAGCAAGCACAATCGGTGCACCCCCCATAAAGTGACCATACATAAAGACCCCACCATGGTCAAAGATTGGCGGGTGTCGTTGCCCGTCGACGGACTGCAAAACGCTAACGTCTCCTTCTAATCAAATCTTATATATTCGCCGACGTATTTATTATATTTACACGTAGGCGAGCGCATGTACACGGACGGATACCAGTGGCATCGTATCATGGAATCCGCGAGTGGCGCTGACTGGCCGCCGCAAGAAGATAATGCGCCCCCCGAACATTTCGGATTCCAGCCGCACCGAAGAATAAGATTCTCTCTTCTCGCGGCTCTCCCTGCCTCTCCTTCGCTCTCCCCCTCTCTCTCTCTCTTGCTTCCCAACCCTCCCTCCTGTCTCGTTTCTTCTCTTTATCTTCTTCTCCTCACGGCCCTTGGGTTCCTTGACTTGGCGGATAATTATGTTCCCGGCCCTTATTCCACGACTTCGAACCTCTCCATAAACGTATCGAACTCTTCTCTCCTCTCTCGACCCACTCCTCTCGTCTTCGTTGCTCTTTCTTGCCCGACCTCTCTCCCTCTCCCTCCCGCTTTCTGTTTCTTCCGTCTCTCCCAGCCTCGTCTCGTCTCTCTTCTCCTCCCGACCCACGAATCCTCACTCTTTCTCGTCCACGCGCATGTCGTATGTCTCGTTTCTTTCCCCCCTTTTTCTCTTCTTCATTCTTCTCCTCGGCCGTGCGTGTCGTTGTCGCTCATCCGCGGACGTGACACTTCGTCTTCAATCCAATTCCAGATCGTGAGAGGCACGAGACTTCGGGGCCACAATGTTCGATCACGATTCGTCCCTTCTGCATGCGGATCCGTACCTGCCCAATCGTTAATTATTAGGGTTGCCCCATTGCCGTCGGGCCGCCTAGTTTCCGCGATGCGGTGTACATTTGAGCGCGGCGAAATTTTTCTGCCTTCCTAGAAGAGAGTACTCCCAGGATTATTGTCCGACGACATTTTATCCGCGGTTTACGGGTTTCTTATTCGCATAAGGGGAAGCGAGTGGATTTACTACTTCGTTTGAAATCGTGCAAACGCATGCTGCGGTATAACTGTACATTTAATCGCGGCACGGTACTTCGTCTTCCGTTTGCCCAAAATTTTTGATGCGCACGTCGCGCGGTGGACTGGAGGAAGCGGATTCTACTAGACAGATTTCCGGATGGGACGTTTGAGACATTATTACAATGATGAGTAGGTATGGAATATCGATATATTGATGAACGATATGCGTGCAACTGGATATGCCAATACTTTGCCCGACGACCAACGTTAAGAGACATTAAAAAGGAAGCTTAATTACATAAATGCAAAGTATGTTTTCATACAACATAATTGCATTTATAACAGTTACACGTGTAACTATTAGAATATTATTGATATCGACCAACACGATAGGAACTATTTGAAGAATTACTTAAAAGAAATAGTTGACACTATTCACAGAATTCCGGGAAGGGATCCAAACATCCATCATCGTCCATCAAAATCCACGTTAAGCTTGACCCGGAATGGGAGTTTCTTTTGTCGGTGAATTCACTTGGACGAGGGACGAATTTACAGTTCCTCCTTAGGGAAAGGGTGGAAGCGACGGGGCAATTACATCGAAGAACAATTACAGGTTGGCACGTCCACTCGGTGCCATCGCAGCTTTTTCTGCTTCAGGGATTCCGAGGCGAAGAACGCCGCGGAAACCTTTCGGAAGACGTGAACAGGAGGAGCGAACGAAACGAAGTGCAACGAAGAGGTGAGCATACTAGCCGCCTCTCGAATTAAATCCATACGCACGCCGCGCTTATCGACGAACCGGGGCATTAATTTTAATCAGACGATTTTAATTACGTCGGTAGAAAATTGGCGAGGCAAACGGTGCTTTCCCCGGATTATCAGTGTGTTCTAATCGCTCAATTCACGCTGATAGATATAACCAGAAGAGATTGCGCGTACTATCGAAAACCACGCCCTTTCCCTCTCGCATCAAGTATATTACCGAGGAGGTTAAGAGCTGACCGGGAAGAATTCCTACTTTGAGGATACGTCTCTCGCTGATGCTCTTTCCCCCTTAGCCCCTCCGTCCACTTCCCCGTCATTCTCACCATTCCTCTCTTTTTCCTTCTCGCCCTTCGCGCGAAACTTTCCGATTCCGATACCTTGAACGATTATCAACCCTCGATAACCCCATTATCGCCGGCGTTCACTTGTTCCCACATGCCCTGCGCTTTTCACCAGTGCACGATCGACGCCACTTTGCACCGTGGACCGGATCGCGCCGGGGAATTCTCGGATCAAAATTACGGGCGGATCGAAACGGGCCGTGGATCGAGGCCTTCCCATTCGCGGAAATCCTAATTCGCGCGCGCGCTTTTATAGTGTCAGTATACCGGACAGGAGTTTTATGGGTGCGTAAAGTCCGGACGATATTTTATAGCTAAATGTACCGTAAGTGTACCTACTGTGTTCGCAGTTAATTCGATAAAGGCACTAAAGTCTTTTTACTGCGCGCAGAACACGCACATCTCGCCGCGGTTGCCTTTAAAACGTTATTTTAACGCAGTGCGTTAAAAATCAGAGCTCAACAATTAACCGCGGGCACAGTTTCTCGCGCCAGAACGTTCGACCTCCCAATTCGCGGCGACCTTCCGCCAATTACGTTTAATTACCGTCGGCGATTATTCACGCTGGCCGCCGAGGACGAGTCTTCTTCGTTCCGTCGATCGATCGCGCGAGATCGACTGCACGTATCGATCAACGTGCATCGATAGCGCCGGATCCTCAGGATCGCGCTAACCTTGAGACGGCCATTCAGTAACCTTCAGATCGTTCGATTCGCGTTATAACGATAGTTGTAACCGTTCGCACACGCTTTAGTCGCACACGTCTGCCTACCATGAGCCGAGTTTGTAGTGTGTGTGTTTGCGTAAAATGTGTGGGATTTTCTGCAAGTGTACGTGTGAATTTGCACAAGGGTTTGTATGCGAATTTTGTAAATGTGTGTATTCGAGTGTGCGCAAGCGCATGTGTATGAATCTGCACAAGTGCGTATGTAGGAATGTGCACAAGCATGTGTGCCACATACACAAGTCCGTGCCAATTCGCCCTAGTGTGCAGGATCGCTCACCTATGTGCAGCGTGTATCTACCCACACGCGTGTCCACGCGGTCTCATCGATGACTTATCGATTTATCGCCGCGTCCACGTGGATTGAGCAACGGGTTAGGTTGGGCTAGGTCGCAACACGGGGTCGCGGGGTCACGTGTCTGGGCGATGCGCCACGATGATTGGCGGAATGCGCCGTTTTACGAGGCTTCGGAGACGCGTACCTACTAGAGAGGCTAAAAAGGAGGAACACGACGCACGGCGTCCGACAACGGACGAGAGGGAAAGAACGGAAGACGAAGGGAAACAGGGAACAGGAAAGGGAAGCCAACGACAGCGACGACGACGGTGGAAGCGCGCGCCGCCGCAGTTATAATTTGATACAACGCAGCTATAAAGAGGATTACGTGCATGGACGGCTATAATTTTCGTGGAAAATGCCGAAGATGGCTTCTCTTCCGCTTTGTCGTGACACCACGTTCGAGTATCCCTGGACCCCTTACGTCTTGCGTCCTTAAGCCCAGGACGGTTCGTTAACTCAGGATTCCAGTGCGGATTCTCCAGCAGTACTCGTCTCTTGGTCAGCTTAGAGAATGGTCGTCAGTAATTATCGCGGTGCTTCTTTCCGACCCGCGTGGCCTGTTCTGCGGATAGACTTGGTGCGCTGGCACTTCGCAGAATCCACTCAATCTTAAACTGAACTTGTCGAGGATTTTGGTATTGTCGGATGTAACGGTAACGTGTTATATTGTTGGAGAATGTATTATAAGTACGAGTATAAACGGTAGAATACATTTGGTTTGAGTAGTACGTAACTACAAGATTATCTTATGAAGGCCCGTTCATTACTTTTATCCTCTTTAAGGCTTTACGGAAGTTTTATAGAACGTAATGCTAATAACAACATTTGCACGAATTTACTAATAACCCAAACGCAATGATTCTTCTGCCACGCAGTTGCAAAACCTTAAAACGCACGTATGTCCATTCGCAAAATCACACTGCCTAGTTGTAAACAGTCATGACCTGCACCCGTGCTGCAGCGCCTAAATCTCTCCAACTGCACCGCATCTTTGCGCCTTTCGTGTTACCTTTCACGTAAACACCGGACTTAATGAAAAAAAAGAGCAGCGCACGATCGCGCACCTCGCCAACATCGAAGATCATCGAATAAACGCGGCGATCTCTTCCGACGGATTAGCGGCGCATCGATCGTTTTCTCCGATCGGCCGAGTGAAAGGGTTGAGGATCAGAGGTCGGCGAAACGGGACAAGCGAGGGGAGGGTGGGGCCGGAACGATCGATCGACGAGAGTCGAGGGATCCTCGATGCGCCTCATTTGAGGTCAGCGATAAGTGACCTGGAAGCTCGAAAAAGGGGTGGCGCGGGGCGTGGCGCGCATAAACAAACCTCGCGCCGTATTTCGCAAACAACAAATCAAGCCGACACCTCCGTAGCCCCCACGGTAATCAGCTAATTCGCGATAACAACTTAATTCGGGCCTCACTGGCCCCGATCAAACAAAGTGTAACCACTTAATTCGCCTAACGACCTGGTGCCTGCACGAGGGGTCGGGACAACCTCTCTGCGGAGGTGCGAAAGCCGTGCCGGTTGCGTAGCGGCCGCGGGATCGATCAGGCCCGATCGATTCGTCCGGTCATTACACGGTAATGATCATTACGGCACATGTGCTCACCTCCGCACACCCGATCGCTCTCGCCCGAAATTCGTGCTCTGCCCGAGTGCGCTCGGCAGGTTTCTAGGCGATTGTGATATTGTAAGGTGTTGAACGCGTCTCTGACTGGTAGACAGTTAACACGTTGACTGCCAAGCGTATTTTACTATATTAGAACAGCGATGCTATGAAATAATACAGCGTCCGACTGAATTATGCAAAATATAAATAATGTGCAGGTATTCGAGACCAAAGGATCGCTTTACTATTCTAGTAACAACTGCATTTATAAAATAATAATTGCTACCCATTGCGAATATTTTGGATCTTCAGTAAAATTTCTTGCGTCGATCATGGCAGTCAAAGTGTTAACAGTCGGTTTACGGACATTTCTGGTGCACCTATCTCGACGAATAGGCGTTGAATTAATACATAGATGGAACTTAACATTTCCGTAAATAGACAACTGTTCGGTACTTTCATGATCAATGCGCGGAACCAGGAAAAAATGAAACTTCTGAGAAGTGTTTATGTTGTCAGAGCAACTGAAATACTGAGATCCGTTCTTTCTTCTGATATTTGTCGCTTTGCGGCATTACGAGTTTCCGACGTGAATACGGAGGTAAGAACATAAGCTGACACGACGTCCCAACTACTGCAGACTTGAAATACTGCGTTTGCAGTATCTCCGCTGCATCGTGCGTACTTATCTTTGAAGGTTACTTTGTAAGATCTTCTAGATTAGTTATTTTATGTGTGAATTCGCTTTATCGGGATTAATGCCCAATTTACGATTGCGCCGAAATGACGCGTATGTATAGGGATAGGTGTACTACAAAATGAACTTCGAGATTAGAAGGTTGAGAAGGATATTAATTTGGATATATATTACTCTTGCCAAATGGATAAAAGTCAGCACAAATAGTAGGAGAGAAATGTAAACAGGTTCTGTCATTTGCGTTGAGAAAATCGGAATGCGTAAAAATTACGCGTCCCGTAAACTTAGTGTTAATAGTAGTGATAGGATGTGATTTTCGAAGCGGCGGAACGTAACGCCGGCTTCGTGCGGAGTATGCGCTGGGTGTCCTACATAAATCTTGGGACACGGTTATAGGCTTGGACGGTAACGAGATAACAGTACAAGGCGGGAAATGTTATGAAATATGATGAAACACGAGCAACTTGAAAAAGTATATAATTGCATTTGTTAAGGGCGTAGCTCTGAAAAAGTTGTTCTGTAACGATTCTAGCAAGTGTTATAAATGTTTGTCCCGTAATTACCACCCGAATTACGACGCGGTTAGAAATTCGAGATTTACTTACGTAACGAAGTAATATAAAGCCCTTTTTTGATTGAAAATCTCGACAAATAATGATCATTTATACATGATATAATTATGTATTAGACCATTGTGCGTATACATAATGTGTGTATTTGATAATCGTTAAGTATTGGAACGATAAGTTCGTGGAAACCACAGTTATTTCAGAAGGACCACTTATTGCCTGTCTCTGATATTCAAATCCTTTACACCGGCACAAAGTCCAGTTTGCTTCCTGAGGAAGACGGGAAAATATGTAACGTTGTGAAAGGCAACGTTTACCCATCTTTATCGACGTGTTTCTCCTCTCTGCTTACGAGAGTTCACCACGTGAAATATGACTCTGCGAACCCGGACGTGCTTCCTGCAAGTTTTAAAAGCGCCATTGCGCGGCCCTTGCAAAGACTGTACAGTATAGGAAGAAACGATTTCGAAATAGAACGTTCCTCAAACTACCGAACCTAACGGTACGCCACCACTAAAATTTACAAACTAACATTTTTACGTCTGCAAAACCGGTACAGAAAGAAAAATCGCAACAGCCACAGGTACTCAAGATTACAGCCACGGTCCACGTCTTCATAATTACATGATCACGACATTTACGATAATCGTATATCTCAAAACGTACGACTTATCTAGGCCAAAAACGTCGCAGTCGGAAAATCATGAAAGACGACTATATAAAAGTCCTAATCAACAGTGGAAATAAGAATGTGCGGGTAAAAATTGAATTGCCGATCATCTGTTGAAACGTAGCCGAAGCTGGGGAAAAAGAGAGACAGAGAGAGGCAAAACGATGAAGCTCAAGACTGCAAGGCCATCGACCGGCAATGATTTCACGAGATTGCCGAGCATTAATTAACGCACGGTAGAAATAAAGTGATAACAGTACCTACACCGGACAATGATTCATGTTTCTACCATTTCATCCCCGCCCCGGTGCAAGCGGCATGAGTTATACGCGTAGTCGCGGCCGACGACTAATAAGAATAAAAATAGGAGGAAGATATGAAGCGACGAACGGCGATGTGATTATTAACGGCGATCATTAACTCTTCAATTGTTAAAAAGCGAACGACCCAGCGCGCACCCTGTTTCATCGTGGCACACGAGTTAATTCATGACCGGATTCGGCGAATTTACAATCGCTACTCAAGAATGGCAAAGTTAAGGATCATATTTCCAAACGTTTCCAACTACTGTAGCGGACTTCATTATGTTATGCGTTATGTTGCAATCATTATCGCTTTGAGATGTAATAGGAAGGATGGAACAATGTAGATGAATAGGGTGGTCCACCAATCGTGTTTAATTGTTCGTGTACGTCATTGTTAATCATGTTGTATTCATGTTTTAGAATCGAGAGATTTGCATAATTTTAACAGTCGACGTAATTTAGTATGTCGACGGCTAAAGTGTACTTTCACATTACGATACAAAAAACTTTATCATAATTTTATTTATTATTAATAACAGGTTTAATATGTATTAATGTGAAATTGGAACAGTTCATTGCGAATATCGGCAATAAGAGCAAATTAAATAGCGCCAAACGGCTAATAAAGCATAAAATACACCAAGTGGTAAGATTACGGCAACTTTCCCTTCCATGAAAACAGTATGCACCTTTTTTAACTCACTTCTCCGCAAACCAGTTCATACCCGGTTTCGCCACGATTGCTGGACCACCCTGTATCGATGTAGCGAAATAAACCATGCTTTGCTTAATAAGTAATCGCCTTCTTTCATCCTTGAAGTTATGTGACGTTTAGTTATTTAAGTGAGCTCTCGGTACTTCCATTGTCGCCGCGATTATTATTTACGCGCGTGTGGGAAAGCGATTAAGGATGTGTCCTGTCCCATGATTTGCGACGAGGGTGCATTGTGGGGGAAGCGCGCTTAATTAACGGATTAACTATTGCGATAACGCCGCAATTTATTTCCCTCGCAGGTGCCCGCGCTTCCTTCTACTTGCCGAGACAAAAATTCATTTTACTTCCATTCCTTCCTCCGTCTTTTTTCACCGTTCGCTACTTTCCCCCGTGCTCCTCTGCATATTGTTAAGCGACACGCACTGGGAAATCTTAATGATATCTCAGCAATATACGGGTTCGCAGCTGTTTCATATCAAGCGACACGATCGCGACTGGTCTGTAGATCTCACCTGAAAATTACAGTTACACGTTGTTGTACGTTTTAACGTCGGCCATCGACTTTTTTTTCAACGAACGTTGAATGGCATTTAAATATTACCTCTGACTCGATTGTACGCGGGAAAGTTCGTATGAAAAGAAAAGGGTGCGTAACTTTTTCGCCACACTGTGCACCGAAGTAACGTACGAACTTATGTTTAAGGTGTAGAGTGTCCGAGAGCATAGATCATACGCCGACCGCGGAGGAGGAGCAAATAATACCCACGTGGCCGTGAAAGCATTGTTCTGATGACTTATGGAAGGCAGCTACACATCGAGAAACCTCACAATGATATACACGCTTACGACTTACACGCGGTACGTGAAATATCGACAGCATTAATGACCCTCGTAAACCTTCCGCATTTATTAGCGGCACTTCGCGTTTCTGCGGTTGATACAGTTCGATCCTCCCACGTGTCGAACGGAAAACTTATCTTAATGCGCCGTTTGTCATATCAAAGCCATTTCACCATCACTGTCTGCTTCATAAACTAAGAGGATAGTGGCAATGTGTTGGCGTACGTGTCTTTTATCGCACGTGCTTTGTTGTTCTCACTTCTGTGTTCCTGCACTCGAAAGGGCAACTATAGTCATGTTCAGAATGTTGGGCCCGGTTGCAATAATTACGTAATTGCACTATGTGGTGGCACAAAATATTGGAAATGATAAATGCTTAAGACTGGGTAGTTCTCGTGTGACCTCAGAACTGTATACAGCATCATTTTTTGAAGTCATAAAACAACCATTTTTCATGAAAACAAGATGTTCATAATGAGTAAAAAAAGTAGACAATTTCTTAAATTTTGCAATAACCTTTAAAAGTAACTAAAAGCATTGTGTATATCCGGTGGTCACCGATACCGTATAACAAGTACACTATCGCTAATTTAATTATATTGCTCAACGGTTTATAATCACACGCCAACAAAAATAACACGCGAAATCCGCGAAACTATTAATATGTTAATGCATGTTACACATAATATCTGCAGCAACATCCCCGCAGCCACCGAAGCTAACATTACGAAACGTTCAACACGAATCGACATTAACGCGTATTTGCTCCACGAGACTAAAAAGAGACATCAGCCATTCAGGCCGGTCACGATCGGCGGCGCGATGCTTGGAACCCGCGGTTAAATCTCGAACAAAAGTGACCGCGTAACTAATGCCCATAGCCGGCATTGTTAAAGCGTCCACATTGGCCACCGGTGTATCCTTGGCGTAAGAAGCAACACACCTTACACATACGACGAACGAACACACGCGAGACGCAGAATAAATTATTTCTCCCGATGGTGGTGCACGCTCGGTACACGTGAAGTGGGTCCTTCGGTGCGACGAGCATGAAACGAGATTTGTTATTAAGAGAAACACACGCCGCTCGCCTCACGTATCGTCGCACGCCGAGCACATTCGTTCTCAATTTTTGCCGATGCTTCGAACGGCCCACCGCGGAAGGAAACTTCGACACGCCGCCGCCGGTTTCTGCGTCTGATCGTCCTTGCCGCGATTAATACGACGCCCTGAACGAATCGTTTGGTAAATCCGCGAAGATGACTTTATGTACTCGCGCGAGCATGCGTCTTCGTAAGTTAAGTCAGAACAGAGATGCAACGCGAATGGTATTGTTATCGTTGTTACGTGAGGGTTTACATTGTCAAAACGAGTGCGAGGGAGACTGTGAAAGTTGCACGTGTTGGAAGTGATATTTAATATTTAAAAGCTTGAATATTTACTGTATATTTACGATAATATAGACGTTTGGAATATTTACGGTAATATGCAGCATTTGGGATATTTTAGGTACGCTGATAAACATAGTAACGTTGATACAATGGTTCTGGGTTTATGAGTGATCTCTTGACGGTACAAATTAAAGCAACGATCAGGAAACTTCCCTTTGATATTACACATTCATGTATTTATATCACAACGTAGTTGAACCCTCAAAGTTACTACTATTTCACAAATCTAACCGCATCATTTTAAATTGTACGTAATGAAAAAAAGTCATCCATGCAAAAATATAGATATCCTTACTGACATTGATGATTGATATAGAAAGTACTCCTAACAAGATAACTGAATTCAAATTAACCTCAATTTGCGCGGTTACAAATGAGTAGCTTGCTATAAGGGAATGTAGTTGAATCTTACAATCGAGATGATAATTACATGACCATCATTTTGCGGCATTAACAGCGTCTGGATTGGAGTCACGAATATCGCCGCGGCCAGACAGTATTGGCGTCACGATAGACGAATAATTTACAACCGCGACGTACTAAGCGTGTCTCGAAATCAAGTTACCATAGTGAATGAAAGGACTTCAAAAGTGAGAATGCGTAACTTCCTTTCACGCCAATCGAGACCATGATGGTATAATGTTAAGAAAATAATGAAAAGGACGGTGACGCACACAAAGAAGCATGAATGATTGTTTTGTTGCATGCGCAGTCGCAACCGCCCTGACAAAAGTTAACAGCAACCGGAGACGTCAGAAAAACGTCAATTGAAAAATAAAACGGGTAGCATGATTGTAGCAAACCAACGGTACACATGTACGCATGCATACACACGTATATAAATACAAAATAGCACGTCAAAATTGACGGGGGAGCATCACTATAACAAGCCACACGGGCCAATTATAATGAATCGTTTCGCCGACCGCAAAATCAACGCTGGACAGTCGAAAAGAACGTCGGTGGTGTCGAGGAACACGAATATAATTTCTACTGTTACATCAAAGTGGCTCTTTCTTGGTCGAGACTCCGAGAAAACATCTGCCAACTTTTCAACACTCTCTTTGTCTCTTTCTCTCTCTCTCATCTCTGGCAACTTCAACGAATTATAGTACCATTTACGAATAATCTAATAGACGCTGACCGCGACATTTGTGCATACGTTTCTAACACAAAATTTCTATAATCGATATAACCGCGACATGAAAATAGTCAAGGTCGGAAGTCTTTACTAAAGCAACGACGGCGTATAAATGACTAGAGAAACTTCAAAGTGCAAAACGTACCGCATCCTTGTACTTATTGCATTGTATCATTGTATTTAAACGTATTAAGGTATTACGCCTCGTCTGCTTGCGTGGATGTAGGTTCCACTCATTTAACGAGGTAGCGTATTCTCGTAAGACCTGCACTTGCATTCAAAAGTAATCCGAGTTACCGCTAGCACTTAACAATGCGATATTAGCAAGGGGATATTTAGATAAGTGACAACGGCTTTTCATTCGGCATGCTTCCTTGATGCCGGGACACGCTCATTAGGTGCACTTTACACAAGCATTAAAACTCACTGGCGGAAGTGCTGAGCGGTCATATGTTAAACGCATACACTTACGTCACGCGGGATGCTTTATGATTGCAAGCAACGAATATTTCATAACTTATTCTACGGCATACTTGCTTTTTATTATAAGTTCGATGGCCACCTGCCTCCGCCAGCAGCGACGTGACAATCAACCCTTCAACACAACACCTACGGCAATCATCCGCTCTCAAATTGGTGCCGAGTGAAATTTGCCGATTAACAGAACGCTTCCCCTTATCTCTACATTTCATTATATAGTAAATTTGCTACAAACTACTAAATATTTAAGTATTGTCATTTAACACGTTGACTGCCATGGTGGTCATCGGTGACCGGCGCAAAACGTCTCACTAAAAATTCAAAAAATACCCAATCGGTAGTATTCATAATTTTGTAAATGCAATTGCTATTAAATAGTGATTCAATTATTTGGTATCCGATACCTTCGCATTGTTTTCATTTTGTACAATTCAATCATGTTCTGTAGTACTTCATCGCGTTGCAGTTTTAATATAGTTAAATACGCACGGCAGTCAAAGTGTTAACGTTTCAGGTGTTATTTGGTGTAGCGCTGCAATGCAGAAAATCGTGCTTATATTCGTCACTTGTCAGCTAATACACACATCACCTTACCACCGATTTCCAATACTGTTTTTATATGCATTTATATGCTACAATGTGCATTCGGAATACTATACCTATTATCAGTCAACTTATAGTCTATTATTTATTTTTTCCCCTCATTGCGCATCCTAAAAGCATCAGCTAGATTTTTTTCCTTCAAAAATAAAGAATCCTGAAACGGAAGAGTTAATCGGATTATGTACAATTCCGATGAACGAAATCGCCGAAACGGACGAGCGCCCCTCGCGAAAAAGCGTACCCTGCAATAACAACACTGTAGTTTCGTTCGCGAGCCAACCACCAGCGCGTTAAACGGAGCCCGACCGAGCCGAAAATCATTTTCGCCGCAGCGTCGCTCTGTCGCTCAATTATCTCGTTCCTGCTAAAGCAAACAAAACGCGCCTGGCTACGTACGGTCTATTAAAAGAATCTATCGCGTGCGTATCGAGATTTATTTGACGAGCCACCGTGGTGGTGCAGTGCCAGACACGAAGGTGGACGAAACCGCAATGGTAATTCGGCAGGCGTGAAGCAGCAGACTGGCCTAAGAAACCGAGGGAGGTGAGGATCGTAGACTGCGACGAGTTCACGCGTCGTCGCCAGCGTTGGCCCTGCGAAAAAGAAGAGCCATGAAAAACCTCAGCGAAGAAAAAGACGCGGGGCGCAATCGTCTTCTTGCTCCTGGCCAGACCAAGGGTGTCGAGTGGAGTGTGGTCGCCCCGTATTATTATCGTCTTCTAATGCCAGCGGCATTGTGTCAGCGCGAGACGGAGGCACGAGATCAAAGGAAACGTGTCTGTCGACAAACGAAGAGGAAATAAAAGATCGCGCTCGGAGGGATCGAGCGGAGAAAAAGAAAATAGCGCGCACGACGATCGAGATCGCTTCTTGAAATCCTTTTCACTAGCTGTAGGATCTTTTCACTTTCTCTAGCTCTTCTTTATCTATGCGTTTAACTTTTTCGCCCCTCCCCCTATCGTGCTACGCTCGATCCTTCAAGTCAGCACCCTAAGCGTGCTCTTTCGCGGTATAATCATCTGGCCTATTTTAATGTTCGCTTAGTGGCTAAGACATTGTAGCTTTCCAGACCGTAGCCTAAACCGCGTACTCATAACACGCCACTGCCACTGATCACTGAATCACGGAGTACGTGGATTAGCGGTGGTTAGAAATGCAAATGAGCCGATTGTTGAAGAACATCTGTGCTAAGCCGAGAAATACGATGGCAGAGTAGGTATCGGAGTTTAGTTAGTGAAGACAACTTGAAATGGGGGTATAATGAAGATACGGAGAATCTGGATGAATATACTTTCGATGAATGAACCTGTCTGCATTATAACTGCGTACGACATGTGTCATCAATAATGATATTTTTCATTTTATAAGTACAGTTATGCTAACGGAGCGTATTAATGTCTCATTCCTCATGCGGCTAAGAAATTACTTCAACCTAAATGTTTCGCGGCAAATTGCGCATAGCAGCTACGTTACGCAATATGTTTACATACTACCTTGCGATTGTCTACATATTATTACTTTCAACCCTTAAATTATGGCCAGAAGTCACTTACAATGGCAGTGAATGTATTAAATCAGTAAATTATTACAGCGGATAGGAACTGCTGCATTCATTCTATAATAACTATTTGAGTACACGCCGTCGTAAACTCGCATATTCTTTTCTCGTAGTCAGTTGTGTTGCACAGCGAGTCGTAACTTAAACAGTAAACCGCATAACACAATGTTTCGTAGAATAATGATCAATCTTGCCACTGTATTCTCGGAAGCAATGTCTACGATTGCGATGATACTGTGTGGTTACGACGATACGCTATGTTACGCGGTTTTATAACCATCCGTAGACCATCTTGGCACTACCTGCACGGATTACACAAATTTCGAGAGATTTACGCCCTTAATGCAGGAACCGCAACGCATTGTGGCTGTATTACAATGATATTACGAAGAACTTCAAGTTCGCACTGGTAACAACTCATATAATTTTACCGTATAAGAACTAGAACGAAAAATCGGGCACTCTTAAACATCCATAGATTAAAACCACGCCACTTCACTTTGCCAAAATCCTATCATGTTGACATCATTCTATAAGGATAAGAGGAGAATGGCCGTGAAACAGGGGGATAGCTTATTGCATAATTCTTGCGTAGTTATATATGTGTTCCCAGGTTTTGGTTGAGTTTGCAAAAGGCGCGAATTGGGACCTTCGATAACCAAGAAGTTATTTCTTTTTGTACCCTGCATTTAGAATAGCCCTGTCACCCGTGTACATACGTTTCTTTTCTACCTAAACAAACTCGCACGTACGTAGTTTAACGTCCATTTTGATTTCGTCTTCCTTCACCACCCCCTTTTTACTTCCTGAGCCTCACGGTCCACCGTCAGCAAGAACAGCGTTTTACAATCCAGCATTCGTGAGGTAGCTGCAACACACAGCCTCCGTCCGAGCCACAGTAAGACATCACGCTCTGCCTCGCGTTATCCGTACCAACCTGAGCGCGTCCGTCCACGAACGGTTTATTCCCGGCGCGTAAACAACTAATGAAGCCCCCAAAGAAAGCGTCGAATCCGGTTCCCGGCGCATCGATTTTCAAATCATAAAGCGGCAGATATTCCGGCCGGTAACTCGGCCGCCGCGAGTACCATATTTAACCGTAATTAGACTCATCCTCGGGTTCCTTCGGAGCCGCACTTCGAAATGTATACGAGGCACCGGCGTACGCGGTCTCCACGTATTACGTAGCGATGGTATGGAGAACGACGCTTAGGCGCGGTGCCGCAGGGGCGGGAGGGCAGCGAAGGAATCAGGAGCGAGGACGGGGATACACGAAGTCCGCTGGCAAAACAAAATGTTTACCCGTGCGGGAAAGGGAGAGGAGACGCGATCGCAGAAAGAGAAACGGAGAAAGTGCGGCAGGCCGAGAGTCGCCGGCGTCGAGCGTGGAAGCGAGACAGCGAGGGAGAAGAAGCCGGCGGGTATAATGGATATCTTTATTATCGGACGGAGAGGCCAAGTTCATGGGAGTCGGCGGAGTCCGGCGTGTTCGCCAGTCCTCGTACGAAAGGAGAAACGTCGATGCCGAACCGATGATTCGATCCGACGACGTTCCGCCTATATAGGCAACGACGTCGGGCGGAACTTCGGTCCAATTGGTTTGTCCCTCGCCCCGCGCCGCGTCCCAGCGCCGCTCGACCGGCATAAATATTGATGAAAACGATACATTTATACGCGAACGACAAGTCCGTACGCGGTTAAAAAGCCGGGAGATTTATCGGTACGCGAGCCCGCGACGACAGCCATTTCTGAGCCGATCATACATCAAGCCGTGCCTCGCTCAGTGGCGATCGCCCGATCGACGATCGGCCCGCTCAGGCGATTTCTGTCTTTTCGAGTGATCCACGATTCGAGCGCTGGGACCTGGCGTTCGTTCCAAGTCGAAGAGGGGATTTCAAAGGAAGTGCACGGGGAGGCGGGCTTCGAAAAAGCTTTCCACGAAAATGTGGAGTACGCGTAGTCACGCGAGTCAATCGCAAATCATTATGACTGTAGAATGGAGGCGTGCGTACGTTACTCTTTAGTGACAGGCTGAACGTGGAAAGGAATTTGTTTGACTTTCCTTATACGCGATGGGTAGATATGGAAAAAACGTCTGCGTGCAAAAAAAAGGCAACTTAAGGAATGCAAATATATTTTATAACATTATGTGATTTAAAAAGTGTGGTCTTTTAAAGTTGACACTATCGCACAAACGAAAAGTTTTATGTCGATCCAGGGATCGATGTAGCATTTAACGTGTCAGATAACATTACTTTTTTTATATATTATTTATGTGCAACGTGGAAATGTAGGTATATATTAATTTGTCATCTTGAACGCGTCGCTATAATTTCAACGATCAAAGAACTACGATTTTTATCTCGATTTTTTCGAAAATAGCGGAGATGTTACACTTTTTCGCGATCAGTACTTTCGAATAAAGAAGCTCTGTGCAAAATTTGAAAAAAATATGAATTACCAACGCCTCTGACCCTCTCCTTGTAAGGAAAAGACCAAACATTACTTTATGTAAGTATGGTATGAAATTTTGAAAAGTCTATCTGTCGTCAACGTCAATGCTTCGACCCATCCGGTTGTTCGATCTCTAATCAAACTCCTTTACCTCGCTATCCAGGAACATAAGCATAAAACGCGTTGACGTTTAGATTCAGCGGTAAGTCACGACAAGTCGCCGCTAGTGCACAGCAAATACTCCATCACATGAATCATTTTCCCCGTTCGCGGCACGAGACGCGAAACGAGGAATCTCCGACGTGATATTTCGCATAATTTCCACGACGACGCACGCTGTATCCGCTATGTTTTGCCTCGTCGGCGAATCTGCGCGCACGAGTATTCGAATAAAATACGCGATATATCTACTAACGAGTTCGTTACTCGGAAGCGGCAACGGATAAACGCCGCTAACCGAAAAGAGACAGTCCTTAAATCGTTTGCGACCAATTAAAGTATCCTCTCATAATTAGACTCCCAAGAAGCGATATTAACAGAATGGGATTCGCGTCGGAGGAGCTCGAAATGAAAAATAAGATGAGCCGCTACGATTTTGATTCGACATACCGCACCGTTATATGTCGGACACAGTAGACATGAAAACTGTAACGCGAGTCTGCGTAAATCATCGATAACAAAAATATCGCTAATGAGTCTTCCGGGCCAATTGACAAAAAGAAGAGATTTATGGATATCGGAATATCGGACATATAGTTATGTCAGCCGAATGTCACTGCGACATGCCTGATCATCGGTGTGCGGTACTCAAAGCTACGTGACTTCGAAGTTTTACAATAAATCTCAGTTTTGCCTTTGAGTCACTGTATTTCTCACTACCGTTAATCTACCAAATTAGTCCAGTACGTAAGTACCCACAGAAAACATGAAATTGATACCCGTTAATCGAACATTCGTTCCACATCACATCTCGCCCGGCAATATTTCAAGCGACGTAACATAAACCGGTCCAAGTTGAACGCGTGGCGTGGCTTAAAGCATGCCGTGGCATCGTTTAGCCCTCTAATTTAATAGCCGCGGGTGATCAGTAGCGGTTTGCGGCTGATAAAGAAAAAAGAAAAAAACGAAAAAGAATATTCCAACCGTCGATATCTGAGGAAACCGATTCACGAATGAAGTATAGTTGTGTATATATACATATACCTATGCCTCGCTATAATTCGATTTCCCTTAGATATCAATGCACTCTTTCTGCCCCCCCCCCCTTCTCTGCCCTTTCTCTCTCTCTTTCTCAATGACACAGTCATATATATTCGTCGTTGCATACCGTAACCGGTCGACAAGATTGGCTATAACAAGAAAATTTAATGTATTTCCCTTGCTAAGTAAGAGATCCATACATGATAACAATCCAGTGTGAGTTTAAAAAACCCCGCCTCTTTCTCGCGTTTATCTCAATTTTTTAATCTATTTTTTGTCATATCTCGAAAACTATATGGAATTTTTTAGCGCGGTTGCAATTTTTCCAAGTCTCTTTGTACCCCCTTTCATCTGGCACAATTACAAATCGATCAGTAGAGATTTAATTTTTGACCCCATTTTCAGGCACGTTTTTCACGATTTTTCTGCACATTATTGGCTATATCTCTGGAACTATTGCGAATTTCGGGGTGCGCCTTGCATTTTTCCGAGTTATTTTCGACCCCCTTTGATATGTTAAAAGTACAGTAAAATCGGTGACCCATCATTTTTTCGCAAAAATGGCAAGGGGTATACCTTAAGATTTTCTCGATTTCTTCAAGGCCTTGTCCCGTCTATCCTAGTGATCGAAACCTATAAGTAATATAGGTTTTCTTAAAGCTCTTTGGACGTACTTTCACTCGGGATTAATCGCGATTAGGAATTCTGAAAAAAATTTTTTTGCGCTTTCCTAAAATCGTCGTATCTCGGAAACTATGAAGAGTTCAACGCTCGGAAAGTGGTCTATCTTCAGGGCAAAATTCTCTCTATCGAACGGTATCGGTCCGAAACAAAAAAAAAAATTTGACATTTTTCGCCTATTTTCGCGATTTTTCAGCCTATTTTCCTTATTTATTCTACTTATTTTTGCTTATAACTCCAGAACTATTGCAAATTTTGGGACGCGGTTTGAATTTTTTCGAGTCTCTGTCGACCCACTTTCATTTCATATAGGTGAGCAAGTCAAATGATTTACTTTCAGTTGATGGTTGTTAAAAAAACCCGTGTTACGTATGCTTAGGCTCGCTCGACTTTGCTGGAAGTCGGTATTACATTATGTAAGACACGGACTCCCATAAGGCCATAGGTCTAGCCCTATACCACGCCTATCATTCTACAGGCCCGGAACGATGAAACAAAAAGGTGTATTGAACGATATGTCTACCCTATGCCTCTCTGTGCCCGAACGGCGTGAGTTGAATGGCGGCTGATACATGATCGATTTTGGCGGACGGGTCCGTCGGGGGATATCATTGATGCCGATTACGATGCGGCCGATCGCCTCACCGAGAATGTTTTCTTATGGCTGGGGCCCGCGGACGAACGGAAGGGGATACCACGGGTCCCCTTTATTGGATTTAGTCCCCTAATGATTTTGTCAAGCCCGGCATGGAGAAGAACCTGCCAACATTCCGCGGTGCCTCGCTCTGCATTCGAATTTGGCGCTACCGCCGTCGCATCGGACCTGGCACTGGATCCGTCGTAAATTACGAATGCCTACACGGTTGGTAATGAATCACAGCACCGATGAAGCTCACGTGCCCCTGCGGCACCCCCGTCACCTCCGACACGATCGGGGAAATAATCGGCGGTGCGGTCATTCGCGCCGCGACGATCGTTAACACTAGGTTTACGGACATTTCTTATACCCCTATGTCTACGGATACGCGTTAAATTGGGACATAAACAGAACCCCAGATTTTCGTAAACAGATAACTGATGTGTACTTTCATTGTCAATGCGCAAAACCAAGAAAAAATGAAACTTCTAAGATGTCTTCATGCCATGAGAGCAACTGAAATACTGACGTCCGTTCTATTCTTTTGATACCTAGCGGTTTTTTGACATTACAAGTTTTCGACGTGAATACAAACGCAAGGAGATAAGCAGGTACGACGTGCCAACCACAGCAGATTTGAGATATTTGGTTTGCAGTTTCTCCGATACACCGTGTGAACTTATTTTTAACGGTTACATTGTAAGAACTTCTTGATTACATTGATATTTATTCGGGGAAAATAACGCGCATCTTAGGATATTAATATGGATATAATATATTAGTCTTGTCAAATCTTCGTAGAGAAAATCGTGGAAAAAAGTGAAGCTACTGTTAATGGCGACGAAAAAAGTGAACGCGGCCGCCTCTTGTATTTCACGAATACCGTGGAGTTCGTCTATCGCCGTTGCAGCGTGTTTTACAGCCACACAGACTATTATTGATTGTACTCGTTCCTGTTCTACATGAGTAACACACGGCGGCAATTAACTCTCCCTAATTGCCTGTGCTATAAAATTAATAAATGGGGTCGCGTGCAGCGGGGCCGTAAACGGCGTTTTAAGTCGAACAGAGAAATTTAGTTCGCGCAATCAACATTACGGCACCGACCGTCTGAAACGACAAAATAGCGAACACACGGACGTACCACACTGGCTCACATTTCTCGAATGCTTTCACGTAGCAGGCGTCCGCGCGATTATAAATCATCGCGAAATTAAAGATGCCACCGGACAAACAGCGAAGAAAAATGTGAAGAGCACGCCTGCACTCGAACCCGCAGGAACCTAGGGCGTCCGGTAAGAGCATAATTGTCCGATAAGCTAGCCGGAAAGACTCGCACCGGAAAGCTTAGACGCACGCGATGCGACGCGCAAAACGTCACGGATACCCTCGATTCCGTCGGTATAACGCGAAACCAATAAATCTCTCCCCCACCGACGGATGCGCAGCGTTTCTTGCACATTGGATATTTTCGATCGTTCCAGGAACGGGGGGCCCTCGATCATACACCATTAATTACCGGCACGATGCATAACGATTAGGTTTTTCTCGAGACGAGCCGGTCGAAAACGTACGCGCGCCCACTCCCGGTGGGGTTCAGCACGTCACCGGACGTCAACTCTAAATGGAAATGTCTTAATTATCAGAGCACGTAGTCCCCGGCAGCTCGGGCGTACGGCAAAAAACGATTGAGAGAACAGATCCAGCGGCAAGCGTCCGGCGTATAGTGGTACTATAGACTGTCACCGGAGGGACAGTAAGGAGATACTTATACAGGAAGGACGGGCCATTCGGGATTCTATATAAGTATCGCTCGCTCTCGTTCTACCACCAAAAGCGATGACGTTTATTGTATGCGCGCAAAGAAACGCGTCGAACAATACGACCGTTAACGATAAATCGAGAGGGACGCATCCGCGGGACCGAATTCAGCGAGGCCTTCGATAGCTGAGCACGACGTACTGATTGGGCTTTCTTGACAATGCTTTGGATCACACCCGGAGTTGCCGCTTTTTTAACCTGTCGATACGCTTTAGAAGTATCTTAGAATTTGCCCGATTATTTATTACAGTAACTTGGATGCAAATTCAACCGTTTCAATGATGTTAATTAGCTTTGCGTGCGATTGGAACAGTAGACAAAATAAATCGGGAGATCAATATCATTCCGGAGGAGTTTGTAAAGAATCTATTCTGCTCCTGAAAAGGAGATTATATACGGCGCCGTAACAGTTAATTATCTCAACAGGGTTGATACGGACAAACTACAGGGATGAATTGAACGGACAATACGATTTAAACTTGCGTTCAGTGTGAAAACTATTGAAATTGCTTCCGAAATCTTTGTGATAAGGAATCGTATATTTAACGTTGAAATTGGTAATTATTAAACAGAAACAATCTGTCCTGATGCTATTCATTGATATTATTCTTCTCAAAACAGTAATCTAAAAAAAACTAATCAGCATAACAGAAAATATATAGTTAGTTCACCAATACTAATTATAACTGTGTCCTAATCCGCCCAAAAATCACACCACCCTCACACATACGAACTACCGCAATTTGCACCTGTCTCTCACCCTACGCGTTTCCTACTTCAAAACATCTGACTTAAAAAATGTCGTATCAATAGGCCAGGCTCCAATCAGCATGAAGAAAAATTTATATTCTATTCACCAATAGTCATTGCAACACTACCCTAAATCCACGCAAAAATTATACCACTCTCACACCGTACAACCAACCGTCGCTTACACCTGTCTCTCACCCTACGCGTTTTCTACTTCACAACCACTTAAAAACTGTCATGTCAACATGCCCAGACTTATTCAACCGGCGGAGGAATTTATTTTGACAAACAAGCCCATGATTCGTGAAACTCGTTCCTTGACAGTCCACCCGACGATATTGCCAGCCATTACCATGGACAGTGAGAACGTACTTAAACAGGAAGGACAAGGCATTTGAGATTCTATATAAATATCGTACATTCTCGTCTCGGCGCGCAGGGACGTTTATTGAAGGCGCGCAAAAGAAACGCGCCGAGCAATACAGCACGATCGTTAACGATAAATCGACGGTGGCATCCGCGGGCTGACTGGTTCGGACGCTTGAAATCTACACGTGGCGTACTGATTGAGCCCCGTGGACGACGCTCTAGATCACACCCAGGGCCGTCGCTTTATCGACTCCGTGGGCGCCGATCTCCAATTTATTTCACGCCGACCTACATACGAACAGCAACCTCTTCCGCGCGTACAGAGTTAAACGCGTGACCTCTCGTATCACTTTACCGACCGCTATTGACCGAAGATGCCACTCACTAACGACCGACTCTGTTTTGGATATCGCGCAGAAATTGTATGTGTGCCAATTTCTAAAGCTTTATAACTGAAAAATACTGAATGTGTTGTTGAGAATCCTTTGGTTTCAAAGCAGTATAATTTTCTTGTCATTTAGAATTGTCATAATATCATCTCATATTTATTTTATCTAATATAACCGTTGACCACTGAAAAGCCGATTAATCGGCTACCGGTAAATAGCAGTTGAAACCGAAAAGTCGATTAACACGTTGACTGCCAAGCGTATTTTGTCATATTAGAATGACGATGCTATGAAATACTACAGCGTTAGACTGAATTATGCAAAATGTAAATAATGTGCAGGTATTGGAGACCAAAGAATTGCATCACTATTCTAATAACAATTGCATTTATAAAATAATAATTGCTACCCGTTGCGAATATTTTGGATCCTCAGTAAAAACTCTTGCGTCGGTCACCGGTGATCATCATGGCAGTCAAAGTGTTAATCGGCTAGCGGTCGTTAAAGTGGTATCAAGATTATTCGGCGGCGAAAAGAAAGTAACGGCGTGCGCGCGCTACACGCAACGAGGAGAAGGAAGATTTTTTGATGTTTACGAAAACGTTGCGGCTACGATCGGAACGGCGTAGGATGGAATTTCACGAGGGCGGGCAGGTAAGGTGCGTCAAAAGCACCTGACTTGAGAGCGGCCCTGAACGTACCATACTTGATCGAGCTTTTTGTCGAAGTCTTCTTTGCCATTTAAAGAAAAACGCTGCACGCGCAAAAGTTCCTGCCCGACAAGAAACGGCCGGCTTGTGGAACATCGGCTTACGCTCCGATTCGATGTAGAAATCGCTTTATGCCGTTGCGTTTATTTTATGAATGACCGGTGTTCTAGTGTGCGGCAGGAGAACAGACTAATTGATGAACATACGTTTCTCACCGCAAAAATACAGAAACAGCAGTAAATGAAAGATTCTACAAATATAGACCTTTTATACATGACCGCCCGGCTATTTTTTTTAATTTAAGCAAGGTGTCCTCCCTTAATTTTGATGGAGATCTGAACATTATTTAAAAAACACTTTACTGTAAGCACCATTATTACCAAGATAAACATCTTGCAAGTAAAAAAAAAAACTGAGACAGTAAGCAGAATTGTGTGAAAGAAGAT
The DNA here is from genome assembly GCA_033815515.1 of Cryptocheilus praepositus. NCBI lineage: Eukaryota > Metazoa > Arthropoda > Insecta > Hymenoptera > Pompilidae > Cryptocheilus > Cryptocheilus praepositus. The sequence continues at coordinate 3,745,449 of JAWWQZ010000227.1, forward strand.
AGTTAAGAATACGCGTTTAATTTATAAATTGACAACTACAGCGCCTATGTTGTTTCCTTATGTTCGTCGTACTTATATAGTTTCCGTTTTACTTAATACCTTTCTTTTCATGTTACTACAAACGAAAAAGAATTGTCCCATCGATTGCATCAAATAAACCTAAACTAAAATCTACCGTTTTGTTTGCGAATGCAATTATAACAATCATATTTAGTTCTTTGTGAGCAATGATGCGCATGTACGAGAAAGGCAACGCATGCGCGAACCCTTTGAAAATCAGTCCACCATATTTAGCAATGATGAGCGACGTGGATAGACGTGCTCTGCTCGATGTGCGAACGAATTTAAAATAAAAATCGGCAAATTCATGGTTATCGCTAGACGCACAGCATCCTACATATTCTAATCATGTGACACGAGGAATATATACGGCACACTCGAAGGAGGACCTGCGATATGCAGCGAAAATGAACGGCTTCTATGTACTCGCGGTACCATCTTGAAAATCAGCTGTCACAAGCAGACGATACGCAGGTACAAGCCTGATTGACATTACCGTCATGTATGTCGAGATTGATGCGTGCTGTTGATTCCTACCTCCGTAACAAACAATTTTCTGCGCAACATTCTGTTCGCTTCATAAACATTGACAACGGTCAATGTTAACCAACCGAGTTAAGAAGCGACGAAAGACACTTGTTTCGTGTATTTATGGCGTGCAATTTATCTGAATCACACATGATAGGTACGGTAATGCCCAAATACTTAATACGTTCTAGCCAAGGTAGTGCCAATATAAACTATATTTGCAAAGCTTCCATATGTGATTGCATGTATGAGTGCGTCTTTCAAATTCTTATGCTGATTTGTAACTTATGAAAGTATCCGATTAACTTTCTGAAGTTGTCACTGTTATGTATGCCTTGGCTTTATCGTTTCAGCGTTTGTTCCAACTAACTTTGTCTTTCCAAGGACATGGAAATAAGTGATGTGCAAACGAGAGATCCTTCTTCCAATTACATCTCAGTGTACATCAAACAAGAAAGTGATGAGCGCGAAGCAGACTTCAATGATGTTGAAATAATTACTGCAGCACAACATTTTTGTACTATTGAAATTAAGGAAACTAGGGTATACAACAATGAAAATAAGGAATTTTCCATAAATAGTGACAATTTTACACGTAATCCAAATGACTTAAATGCCTTAGACACTGATTTAAATGAAACAAGTCACAGAGAAACGTGTACTGTTGGCAATGTCCTTGCTGACTCTATTTACTTAAGCACCTTAGATGCTGAACCTTTGAACGTGGACATACGGAGAGACATAAATCCAGCATCTGAAGTATTTATTGGGCACAATGAGCCTACACAAGCTACAAATTATAACATCTCAACAGTCACCATACCGAGTCAGTTTCTGGAAGGGATACATTTGAACATTAAGAAAGAAAGTAACCCAGATCAAAGCGGAGTATACACTGCAGAATGGTTGTGTAACATAAGTGATGATAATAGCTTAGAACTAAAATTAACGAAAGACAGTAAGCAGAGGGTACAAATCCCCACTGATATCGAAGCTACAATAACACCTTTATCAAAGCACAAGAATCCACAATCGAATGAGCAGGCCAATTTAAGTAAGGAAGACCCAAAGACTTCGAAAAAGTTTAAGAGACGAGGAAAACTGAAATCAACTGCGAGGCAGGACTACAGGGAAAAGTTGAGGAAAAAAGCTGAATGCATGAGAGAGAAACGGAAGAAATTATATGAACAAGAAAGTGAAGAACAACGGCTTCAGAGGTTAGCGAGAGAGGCTGCAAAAAGACGAGAAATGAGAATGTATTACGAAACACCTGAACAAAGAAGAAAAAGACTTGATGCTGAAGCTGCCCGAAAGAGAGAATATCGGATGTATAACGAAACACCTGAAGATAGAAGAAAGAGATTAGACCGCGAGGCTGAAAGACGAAGAATCAAGAGACTTTCATTGTATGCCAGTGAAACACCTGAACAGAGAAGGGAAAGATTGAACAGAGAGTCTGCGAAGAGACGAGAGGCTAGACTAAATCAATACGCAAAGGAAACTGAGGAACAGAGGAAAGAGAGATTAAGAAGGGATGCCCTCAGAGCCAGGGAAATGAGGTTCACAAGATCTGCTATTGAGACAGAAGAGGAGCGTAGGCAAAGGTTAGTAAAAGACGCTCTTAGAAAGAGAGAGGTAAGAATGCATGGGGGCCATTCAGTGAGCAATAATTTCACTGAACTTCAGACAGTTCGCAATTTTGAAGAGTTAAACAATGTGCAGATGAAGGACAATCCTGATAATCACTTGGGTGGCCATTATCTAAGCAACTGGATGATGTGGTTCCAAAATACATTAGCTCAACCCGTTCATGTAGGAGAACAGACCAGTGAATCCCAATCACAAAACAATGGCTGAACCTTACTATTTAGCATATTTCTATTGTTACGTGTACAGTTCGAAGATGCAATATATGAACGACACACATGATGATAATTGTACTGAGGTTTTCTATATGCTTTTTTTACCATTTCTAAAACTAAAAGCAGTGATAAAACTCCTTCTAATATTCCATATTGGAAAGCTTCTACGATTAAATACTACAATTCCAAAAACTTTAAGTTAAAGATCGTGTTCCATATAATGTAAATGTAGAGTAGATAGATTGAATCAGATTAAGAAACTACATCATGATATTTACAAGTGTCATTATTATACCCTATTATGCTGTAAAAACCGAGTATCTAACTTATTTATTAGCCACTTAAGCTTTTTATTACGAAAGGCAACGTATGCTACCAACCTTTATGAATGTAATACTATTTGTATGTAAAAGACCAGGCGGAAGCACTATGCTTCCCTATTTTAATGTATGCATTGAAAAGCGAATGTGAGTCCATTGTTTAAAGTAAATTGTAAGTAGTGAGAAACAAACTCATTAAAATGTAATGTTACAATAGATGATTAATGGACGTTTGGCAAAACAAGAGAAGTAATTCTTGCCAGTGCCTTTTGTTCACTGTTCAGCAAAGCAATTTGTAATTTGTATGGAAAGGAAAATTGACACGCATTATGCCTTAGTTGAACATGACTGAATGTTTCTGGTAGAAATCTAACTATCTCTTGTGGTATGTGTACAGTTATTATGTAGTTCTTTTTACAGTTCCTTTATAATAAATAAAATAGAATTGTGTGTTACACCAATGCATACATTTTTTTACTTTCCTCTATGTTAGTGCTCATCACTACTTCGGCAGATATACGGATATATTGAAATCGACAATATCAACTAATCTATAGTAATAAAACTGACAAGTTCATAAAATTAAAACCTTCCCATATTCAATGATCCTGTTGAATCCAAATGGGCAGTATCAAAATTCGAGATTCTTGGCAAAACGGTAAAATATGTTCACAAAGTATTCAACTAAATAATGTACCTTAATCATCGATCATGCTGTCAGATTTGAATATCTAAACTGTTTTCTAGCAATACTCCTTGAACGCCAATACCGCGAAGTTTCGATAACACTTGTAAAATAATTAGTTAAAGGTCTAATAGTTTTAAACTAGAAAAGCAAAGCGAATTTATACTGCTCGCAATAAATATCCGAATGCGTAAGAAGAAAATTTAATAAACACTCTTAACCGCGGTAAGATGCAAACTGGCTAAATTCAAACTCGATACTATTTGTTTCCTGATTCAGTTAATGGCCGCTTGGGGCCTACAAAATATATATGGCTCACACGTGCGTTCCTAACCTGAGAGAAATTTTATTTACATGTGATAAAACCGCGCAATGTCAGTTATTTTTTCCATTATTTACCATATTGTAAAAATTATATAATAAATACCACGTTATGGTCTAGATGGCCTTAAATAATGGGACAATTCCCTTAAGGGTGTAAAACTGCGTTTGAATAATAAATATAGTTCAAATTTTATACAAGATTTGATTCAAACCAATTTCTTGTGAATCTATAAAGAAGGAATAATAGCAAAATGGGTTTGACAAAACAATATTTGAGATACGTTGCAGCAGGCAACTTAAATATAATAGCCAGTCCTTACTGTAATGTTGTATTTATAACATTAGAAGGACAGGAGGGCAGATATGTTGCCGCTGGTGCTTGTGAACATGTATTCATATGGGATCTTCGCCTCGGAGAGAAGGTATTTGATATAGCAAAATGCAGAGAATGGAGAAATGCGTATTCAAACAGATAATACAACAAAAGATATTGATTATTTAGGCACAGGTATTGCCAGGAGAAAAATCTGATGTCACACGTTTAGCAGCTTCCCCCAGTAATAAGGACATTGCTGTTGGCTATGCTGATGGTACAGTGAAAACATTTGATTTACAAACTGGAGAAAATGTCAGCATATTTGTGGGACATCGAAGTAGAATAACATCCCTCGTATATGATACCTTAGGACATAGACTCGCATCTGGCTCAATGGTACAGTGAAAGAAATATTTAATCATTGAGAATTAGATGAAGAAACATTTCAATATATCTGATTATATTATAATTGCCTTTAAGGATACGGATATTATAGTTTGGGATGTTGTGGCAGAAGTTGGAATATGCCGATTGACTGGACACAAGGATATAATAACACAACTAGCGTTTATGACTGAGCATAATATCATTATCAGCTGTAGTAAAGATACCTTTGTAAAATTCTGGGATTTGGATACTCAGCATAACTTTAGGACCTTAGTTGGACATAGATCAGAAGTAGTATAATTTACACCAATCTACATATTACTTTACAGGGTGGAAGTATATTATACATACAATTTCTATTATTTAGGTTTGGGGACTTTCATTAATCAAAAATGACAAGTACCTAATCACAGGTTGTAATGATACGGAATTACGTGTCTGGCAGATATTTTTTGTTGATACTGCAAATATTGAGATCAATACAGACATTGGGAATTTAAATATTGATGATGAAAACGAAGTGAACGATGCGGTGAATTTTTATGATTTAGTTTACAAATCAAAATATTTATATTCATAAGTAACAACTCTTAAAATGCTTGCATTATATTATCATATAGAAATATCCACTGAGATGCGAGAAAACTGGAAGTATATTAAGAACTGGTCGCGGACGTATTGTGTCTCTAGAAGTCGATGCAACACAGACAGTTATTGGTTGTCATGGAATAGATAACTGTATAGAATTGTTCAAAGTACTGTCTGAAGAGAAGGTAAAAAAAAACGTATCTAAACGACTGAGCAAAGAGAAAAAGAAAGCAGAAAAGTAAGTGAACCCATGTGACTAACTTTTTTGTTACAAATTGCTTCACTACAATGTATGATTCTAAAGTAGCGAAGGGAATAATATCCAAGACAAACCCGTGGAAGGACCATCGTTACGAGATGAAATAACGCGTCTCTCTATCGTTAAAGTTTCAAGTAAAGCCAAGAGTTTGAGCTTAATAATGGGTAGAGAAGGAGAACTTAGAGTAAGTTGAACGTTTTACCAAAAACAGTACAATAATTTGCATATGGTAGTAATTAATGTTGCGGCAAATGGTTGTTTTAGGTATGTGTCGGGCTTAGCAACAATTCTATTGAGTTACATTCAATATTAACACAAGTAAAGGATCCTGAAGTAACATGTTTACGTGCCATAACGGCTCAAGGACACAGGACTGATGTTCGAACTGTTTGCTTTAGTTCTGACAATTTAGCAATTGCAACTGCTAGTGGAGATTCCATAAAGCTATGGAATAGGTATAACAAATTACCTTGGAAAATACGATTATAAGTTGCTTTGTTATAGGATCATTATTCGTATATTTCAGACCTTCTTTGGCGTGCTTACGAACAATTGAATGTGGTTATGCCTTAACGGCAACATTTGTGCCAGGTGATCGGCATTTAATTGTAGGCATGAAAGATGGAAAGATGCTTATTGTCGATATTGCATCCGGAGATATTTTAGAAGAAGTATCTGCACACGAGAAAGAATTGTGGAGTGTCACATTATTCCCAGATATGGTATCTAATAACTTCGTTTCATTTAAGAACACATTGAACATAGCACAAAAATGATAACTACTACACTATCCACAGAAAGGAGTTGCCAGTGGTGGTGGCGATCAAACCGTAAAGTTTTGGAACTTCGAACTTATACAAGATCCTGACAGTCAAATAAAAGCTAAAGTTTTATCCGTGCTACACTCAAGAACATTAAAACTTGAGGAGAGCGTACTATGTGTCAGAATAAGTCCAAACAGTAGATTCGTTGCTGTCGCTTTGCTTGACTCCACCGTAAAAGTATTTTTCTTGGACACATTCAAGGTGACTGATGAAACAAAATAATAGCAATTTATTACTAATGCCAAACTACTACTGAGAAAAATATTCCTGTTATATAGTTCTTCATATCACTGTATGGACACAAACTACCAGTTCTGTCCATGGATATATCTAGCGATTCTACATTAATAGCGACCGGTTCTGCGGATCGTAACATCAAAATATGGGGTTTAGACTTCGGAGACTGTCATAAGTCGTTATTCGCACACGATGATTCTGTAACAGGCGTTTCATTCGTACCTGGGACTCACTATCTTTTTACTTGCGGTAAAGACGGTAAAATTAAGCAATGGGACGCCGACTCATTTAATAAAATCGTAACGTTACAAGTAAGAAACAACTCATCAAATAATGACTGGAGACATCGATACGTTACATTCCTAAATATACTAATTTTTTTAGGGACATTCCGGAGAAGCCTGGAGCTGTGCTGTGTCGCCAAATGGCATTTTTGTTGCATCCTGTGGTTCTGATAAAACAGTAAGACTCTACGAACGAACTAATGAACCTTTAGTGCTGCAGGACGAAGAGGAAGAAGAAAGAGAGCGACAAGAAAATGAGTTGGCAACTGGGGAAACTACCGCTGTACAAGGACAAAAACGGCAGGTGTTGCCGTCTAGAAAGACAGTGAACAGTGAAAAAGCGGTAGGCGACACTATCTTCAGTCTACAACTATTAGTGTCAGTAAAACTGGCATATAATGCTATTTGGTATTTTCTTTTATATTTTCAGGCTGAACTTATTCTTGAATGCTTCGAAGTTTCCAAAGCGTACGATGAACAACTAGCCCTATCTTCTACTTCGAAGGAACCTCCACCATTACCGTTGGTGATGCAAGCTTACAATTGCACAACTACTGACGATTATTTCTTAGAAGTGATCAAACGAATCCGAGCAAGGTAAATAACACTTTAAAGTAATGTAATATTTGCGCCATGTAATATACAAAACTAATTTTTCTTTGCTTACTCAGGACTATGCTATTTCAAAAATTGTACTTTTTATGCGCTACAACGTGAACAATTGTAATTTATTTCAGTGACTTAGAAGAGACGTTGCTGTTACTGAACTATTCTACTGCGTGTGACATTTTAAAAGCGCTTCCAAAACTATTACAGAGAGATGACAATACAGAATTAATGGCTAGACTTGCTCTATGCTTAATAGAAGCTCATCATGGGCCAATTATAGCCGATCTTGATCTTCTACCAATTGTAGAAACAGTAAGAACCCTTGCTGTACAGAAGATAACAGCGCTTAGGGTAAGATATATTGTACTGACGACGTAATATTGTATTATAATTATCACGTTTAATGTATGCAACGTAAAACAACGACTTTCTATCACAGGATATTGTTGGATATAACCTTCATGGTATGCTACATATTCAACGAATTCTCGAGGAACGCGATGGAGTTCAACTATTTAAGGACGCAACAAAACAGAGTAAACACAAAAAGCGAGTAAAGCGAAACAAGGAAAAAGCTTTAAAGCGCGCTATTATGAGTTTATAATATTTTGTTATTTTATAAAATATTTTGTATATATCTGCGAATAAATTAATATTAGTTATTAGCAGAGAAAATCTCTCTATATTAACAAATCTCTAGAAAGCACCAGCTGACAGCAACGAATGTTTCGACAAGTTCAATGATGGTGAACGAAATAGGACAAAAGCATTTTAAAAAACTGTAAAATTATTGCTACGCGTAAAATTATCAATTGGATGTCTATAATAGTCAAGTGTATCTCTGTTTTAGAGTATAGTAACAAGATGCAGCTGAAACAAAAGACAGGTTAAATTAATACAGCTGCAAGAAAAATTCATTACATGTTTTGTCTGTGAAAAATCGACAGACATATAAAATTAATATCACGTCAGCATTTGAATATAACGTTACCAGACATATCAATTAAATACATAGCAGCTTGTTTAAGCGGTGTTCTGACTTTCTCACCGTGAGTTAGTGCAAGCACACGGTAAGTATATATGAGATAAGTATAGGAACCACGAGGCTTTGAATTTTTTTAATATATCCGTCATAGAACCAAACACAAGCTGCTTGTAAAAATGGATTAACAAATAGATTTTTACGTAATCGCTTGCCTAAAAAATTAGGGAAGCATTTACGTGGAAATATATGACGAGCATAGTGACTGTCGTGGAAGCTAATCCCACGATGAAAGCTCTTTTCCTCGAACCATTCGAGTAAAAATTACGTGCGCAAGTGCGAACACGTACACACTACCGAAATTAACTGCTTCATTCCGACTTTGAGAGCAAAGAAGCAATGATCGCGGGTGTTAAGTAAACCCAAGTATAGGCAAATCACTTTGTAATTTCCCTGCCTAAGAATGATAAGAAGCTAAGTGATAGCCTATCTTGGCCCTACCTACTTATATCGAAAATTCATCATTCACACAGAGAAAGTATGCTACCTGCCTACCTAATGCTATATTTAAAAAGAATAAAACATTCACACCAACACATTCACTCCACGATTCTCACACAACCGCCCGGGTGCAAAAAGCCTATTCCTAGGGAGTACGTCCCGGGACGTCTCCGACACCCGAGCTCAAAACTGACTCATACACTTATAAACTAGTACGTACCGATGCTGAAATCGCTTGTAAAGTGTAATGACCGAGCAAGCTAACGCGAAACGCGTGACTCGACTTATTCAATATTCTGTACAACCAAGTGTCGTACAGAACTCTTTTCTTTATACTTAAAAAAAGAAGATGATATGTAGACCGTATGGGCAACATATCGGCGTATTCAAATACGCAATGAAATAGTGATTAATAATTCACGGAATATGAAATAGCAATGGTCATTTGATGTATTACCCAACGTACAAACCAAAAAATACTACGCATTCATACAGTGGCATGTACGTCGGCAGTCATTACTACAATACAATCGCCAATCTACGCCTTAAAACTAAACCGTACTCATCCATCTGAATCATACATGCTGCTCCTAAGCGCATGTATGATTGCAGACCTGAGTGACATGAGTACGGACAAAAAGAATGGTGCAAACCATTCTTGCTGAAAGAATCCTGAGCTAAGATTAGTAGTATGCTAATTGTGTACATTTCTAAGCGGACTAATGTCTTGAAATGACTCGACTTTAATTTGATTTCATAATAAAAGCAAGATTTTCATGCAATACTGACTCGACTTTAATTTAATTTCATATTGAAAGCAAAACTTAGCATGCACTACTGACTCGACTGTTTGTTTTCATGTTTCTAACATGGAAAAACAAACTCCCTCAAGCGATCCCACCATAGAAGCGACTTTTCTATGTCCTAGAAATATAACATGCAATGTCACTCTATGACGGGATCTACTTGTCGCGAAATGTCACTTTGCTCATTAAACTAATTACAAACGAGCGCAAACGGTACGTTCTTAAAAACGAACGTATTGACTCCACTAGAACGCGACTTTAACTTTATACTAAAAGCCGTAATTAAACAGCTTTTAGTACACATTTTGACTCTACTTTATCAAAGTACTTCAAACGTGCGCAACTTTTTTAAGTAAAATATCTAAACGCGACCGCGTACGCGAGCAAATGTATTAAATTGAAATTGAGCAAGGGAGGCCTAGCCTGAGCTAATACACAGACATAAAAAATGTGCCTAACAAATACCACTCACGAGTAGAGTTTTCGCATTGCGAAAAGTCTGCTCACGGTCTCTATACTCGTCATTTCCAACAGTTTCAAAGAATAATTACAACCAGTCACTCGTGCCGATTCAGACCTTTCGTCCTACGACATGGTTGAGTGACAGGAGGGACCTAAAAATTGACTCACCGCCTGGTCAGCATACCACTGGAACACGCACCATCGACGGATCCTTGACCCTCAGTTCCTAGACCCTCAAATTCTGGATTTGGCATTCTGAACTGTGAGATGTAGGAAATTGTGTTTTTAGTCCTCCATCCTCTTAGACAGGATCAGGCATCTTCTTGATGCACTGATTCTATTACGCGTTACGCCCGAAGTCATTTACGGATATCACGTCCGAATATAATGTTATCGGCGAACATGACTCTACTTTCGCGGACGAAATAATAATTGTGAAATTCGCGACCGAAAGATCTTAAATCGGCGCAACAACACTGACTCTAGCATTATAATTCGCGATCGCGGTATATGCGTTTCGGTATACGCTTCCGCGACCGAGGTGTTTTAATGAAAAAAGTAAAAAAAATATATATATATATATATATGTTGCGGCGAGCAAACACTGATGCTAACGCGACGCGAAAAATATAGTACGACCGAAGGGGACTTATAACGGCGAGCAAACACTGATTCTACTTCGCGTGATTCTACATTCTAATACAAAGGGTTGAAGCTAAAAAGTCTATACGACTCCGGGGAAATAATTTACTCGAAAGCAAATTTGACTCTAAGATCGCATTGCGCGCGATCGCAATAGGTTAAAGAATATTCTATGATACATCCCATGTTTTACAATACTGAATTGCAAGTGTAATGAAAGGAAATCTTATCGAAAATATCGAAAGCAAATTGTGTAAGAAGAAAAAAAGTGATGAAACCGTTGGAATAAAATTTCGAGAAAAATTAAATAATTATCGAATAACGGGATGTATCATAAAACGTTCTTAGGCACTGATTCTAATTTCGCGAGCTTCACACGCGGGTGGAAGCTGTCGAAATCGCGACGCGCGGACTTCAACACACGCGGGTGGAAGTGAACGATTTCGCGGACTTCAACATTCGCGGATGGAGATCACCGAACCGCGCGCGTTCCTCGACATTCGCGGATGGAAGCAATTACGTTCGAAATCGTGTATTCTAATCCAACACAGAATTTATTTCGCGGCGAACTAGATGTTCAAACGCAACACTATTCCGCGCGCGTCCGCCTCAACACACGCGGGTGGAGGCAAGCGGATTTTATCGAGCAAACACAGAATCTAAAGACCGACGAGGGGTTGCAAAGTTGCTGAAAGAAATGTAGCAAGAGTAAAAACATACACAAATTATGAAAGAACATATTTTATCCGTTACTGCAAATGCTGACGTGATAGTATACGAAATGTATTAGATGTTATGGAAGTTTAAGTGAAGTTACGTGTAATGCTAGTTCATTGACATTCTAGTAGGACCGTATCATTGGGTCATAAAAACAAAACGCGAGTCGCAGCGGTTAGTCACTGTGATCCTCGATTGAAATGTAAACATCAGATTCGAGCATAACAGTGTCCGGGTCACACCGCGAGGAGGTCGCTGCGAGTTGTGACCTGTACGATTTCTCAGACTGTTAGCAGGTATAATGTATTACGCAATAATATACTGTCAGTTAAAGGCGTCAGTGAAATAAATGAAACAAGTGAAAGTACATGCAGTGTTCGGGCGTGAAAATTAGATATGATTTACGGAAAGCAACATTTTCAAGAATTTTGATATACTTGTATAAACAAAAAAATTACGTTGGCAATACGTTATAAGCAGTATTTCGCAAGTAACCTAAACTAATGTTCTTATTAAAATAATAACTATTTCGCAACTAACCTAAACTAATGTTCTTATTAAAGTAACAACTAATGCGAGCCATTAACTTTAGGAAAGAAGCTTGAAATGTGACGTAATCAAAACTGTCCCAGTCGATGTTCCATAAATCGATATATCGAAGTAAACGCGGCAAACTGCGTGTTCAAATATTTCACCAACGCGGGCTTGCCTCACACACACACTAACGCAATGGAGAATCTCAATATGAGCTACTTTGGGACATTATTCGTCGTTATAACCTTGATCTCTGTCACTAATTACTTGCGCGTCTGGGTCGCGTATCAAATTAGACATGTGAATATCATCAAACTCACCGAAAAATACGTGAAACCTCCGAAATATGATGTTCTCGTGCCGCAGCATCCCGCCTTTTCCCCGGTCGCCAGAACGGCAGAAGTCATGGTCCAGTACTCCTACAGTTCCATGAATCCAGCAAAGCCACTGCAAAATACGTGTTCCCCGTTATTAAAGTTACAAGATTCGTACAAATTCAAATGGTATATAACAATAATTCGACAATAATCGTGTATAAATTGTGGCAGCTTACCTGAGACGATCCGCTCCGCGTCGCGACCAAGCACTAACTGAGGGGGGCTAGCGGGCTCGAACGTGATTGGCTGGTCAGGCTCAGCGGTTGCTGCTGTAACCTGATTGGTTCTTATTAAACGCGCTCGGATTGAATTTTTGGAGTAACATTAATTAACCTATATTTACTTTTTTCGTTCCATTTTCTTTTAATACACATATTATTTATTGATATTTAATGTTACTGTTTAATACTGTCAAACTCACCGGAAATATGTTGGGCACTATGGTTGCATAACCTGCTACCGTTTTCTTCTGCTGTTCAGTGGGTCTGAAATTAGAGTCCAATATTTCAGATAATTTATTTAAGTAAAAAATTAACACGTAGAAACGTTTATTGTTAACATATGCATTTACAAAATTGCAAGAGGATATTACAAAATGATAAACATTTCGAAATTTTTTGATCCGTTTTTGGTTATATCTCGGAGACTAATAAGAATTTTTCAGTACTTCTGCGATTTTTGTGAATCCCTTTGTACTCTTCTTCATTCTATGCAGTTACAACTCTGTCGGCAGAGTTCTCATTTTTTTAACCCATTTTCAGGCACGTTTTCATGATTATTTCATATATTTTTGGCCATATCTCCGGAACTGTTGCGAATTTCGGAGTGCGCCTTGCATTTTTCCGAGTCATTTTGAACCCCCTTTGATATATTAAAAGGACAAAAAAATCGGTGACCCATCATTTTTTCGCAAAAATGGCAAAGATTTTCTCGATTTCTTCAAGGCCCTGTCCCGTTTAAATTAGCGGTCGAAACCTATAACTAATATAGGTTTTCTTAAAGCTCTTTGGACGCACTTTCATGTGGGACTAATCGTGATTAAAAATTTTTAAAAAAATTTTTTTGCGTCTTCTTAAAATCGTGATATCTCGGAAACTATGAAGAGTTCAGCGCGCGGAAAGCGGTCTATCTTCAGGGCAAATTACCCTCTATCGAATGGTATCGGTCCGAAACAAAAAAAAAATTTGACATTTTTCGCCTATTTTCGCGATTTTTCAGCGTATTTTTCTTATTTTTTCTCTTTAATTTTGCTTATAACTCGAGAACTATTGCAAATTTTGGGGCGCGGTTGGAATTTTTTTAAGTCTCTGTCGACCCTCTTTCATTTCATATAGGTGAGAAAGTCAAATAATTTACTTTCAGCTGGTGGTTGTAAAAAAAACCGTCTTTTTCTCATGTTTTTCTCGATTCTTTAATCTATTTTTTGTCATATCTCGGAAACTATCTGGGAAAAGAAATGTTTCGTCTATTTTCACGTGTTTTCGCGACCGATAAACTTACAGTTGTTGGTCGTGATAAAATTGCTAGTTGTAAAATTATGATAATATTGACCAAAAGTTGCGTTGCGACATTTTTCCGTATCCGGCTGAAAATTTTGCACATTTCTCAACTGCGGTAGAGTGGAGTCAGTATCCATGTGCAGTGGAAAAAGGTATGCATTGAATGACATATCTATCTTATACTTTGTCTATGGTTGTACTGAAGCGTAGATGAAATAGAAAAACCCCTTCTGCCAGGTTGTATTTATAGCGTTTATTTACGGTTCCGCTAAATTAACGTAAGTTTGCAAAGTTCTGTTCAATCAAATGTCTATATTCAGATAATATACAGTCCGTAGTAAACTTATAGAGGCCGACAGACAATTTTATTTAACTGTCATTTATTTTCATCACTGACTTGAATTAGCACTACTTTTAAAAATAAATTTTGTGTCGATTCTCATCGAAAGAAATGTTTTGTTGTGTCGCTACGCCACACGATGGCTAATATTGTAGTTCCGTTGAAAATGATGGCAGAGGTTTAAAACCTTGAAACGATGTAACTCGGAAACACATCGCACGACAGATCTATCCTATACTACGTCTGTGATAATTATGTGTACCTAGCAAGACCTTACTTGTCATAACATAACCGTTAAAGATAAAACGCAAGAACAGAAAGCATGGGCGAGGAAACACTTTTCCGCAGTTCTGCCAACGGGGATTAGATAATGGATCACGAAGAGGAATTTCTTAATGCATTTTTTACCCAAGTTACGCAACTGTGTTCCGACAAAGCTAAGGAGTCTGTCGTATGTTGATAAAGAAAAATAGACTGTAACAAATCGTATATTTTCCAGTAAATCCATTAATATATGCTTTACTGATTACTTTTTCTAATTTTCGTTCACTGGTACACCAGGAAAAAGAACGAGAATCATGCAGGCAAACACAAATGGGTCCATGGGGAATGCTACTTATGCATCTTCCACAAATAGCGGTAGCAGAACGTTCGTACGCAGATTTAGGTTTTCTGCACACAAAGAACAAAGGATTTCTTAGAAAAGATGTAAATACTCTGTCATAATGCGTAGCATTTTTATTCTACCCGCAAATTGCTTACTTTGGTATGAATGTTTCAGAATTCTTTAAGAACCGTGTATGAATCTCTAAAGTCTGACTTGAGGAGAGTAGAAGAGATGACTAGAGGGACAAATGCTATTGGAGCAACAGTAGCAGAGGTTTCCAGTCAGTTATGTCAATTCATTACGGCAAGAATCCAGCTGATAGATTTGTCAGTATTATGTCATTCTATTGTCGTACAATAAGTCTTATGACGCATCATTATATTTTGCAGCTATGAGAAAATGTACAATATGTGCATAAATAGCAAAGTGATGAAGCATCAGGAATTATTACAATGTATAGAAGGAATAATACAGAACCACTCTTTATCTTGCTCACACTTAGCCTTAACTGCTATTAAAACTGCTTTGACGTGTGTATTATGAAGCTACATTAATATAATTTATTTAGGCTGTGATCAGGACTTATTATTAATGGGTTTTTAGGTTGGAGTGCGAAATATTAGTACAATTAATCAAAGCTCACATTGAAGTTCAAAATTGGAGGTTCTTACCGACTCTTATGGCCCTCTATGGAGCACAGACCAGAATGTCAGCTTGGGAAAGAATATTACAAAGCAAGGAGGTTTGTGATGCACATGTCATAATAATTTTGCACAGCATTTGAACGCTGTAGGCTGGATACTACACTAATATCTCCAGTCATGGAAACTAGGATTCCGGGCAACCTTTCTTCAAGCAAATCAGCAACCAGCGCTATATCAGTGGCTTGTGAAGCAACGAAGTGCCATATTAGCTAAGTGTTCTTTATATTTCCATACGACGTTAAGTCAACAAGCTAGTCCTGGAGAGATGAGAAGTATCATGAGCAAGCAAAATGTTGACTATTATCACAAGTAATTGATTTTTCCTCTCGATAGATTTAAGACAGGACAACTATAGCTACCCCTAATCAATATTATTAAACTTTATCAGAATGCAGAGCTTTCAAAAAAAGCATGACGTGATAGCCGTGCTAATTATATTCGATGCTAGAGGAGCAGAAAATTCCGGATCAGGTTACAAACACCCTAATAGAGAACCAGATACAACAGAAAATTTTCCAATCGTCGTTAGTTGTCCCAGCGTAAGTTTACTTGAAATCTCAGAGAATAAGGCAAATCTTTTCCTCGATGTTTACGCTAGGTGAAACACTCTTTATCCTATAGATATTCATGCAAAAGCCGTCTATGCATTGGGATAATATGAAGAAGGGTATTTCCGAACGTCACGCAGAACTCTTAGCTATGGACAAAATTATTTATAACAAAAGTGTAAAGGTACTTTGTTCCGTCTGTGACGTATAGCATAGTTGTATTTTTGGATTCTAATAAATACGAGTTACAGGATTTATGTACATACGGTATGTACAACAGTGATCCGCGAATGACACTCGTTACTGTTTTTGAAAGCGGGAAGCAAAGAGACAAGGAAACTCATATAACATCGTTTATGACAGATCTGTGTATGCAGATCAGGTGCAACAAGGTGTACGAGTGCTTAAAACTCTCCAAATGAAGCTTTGCAAACGGCGGCGCGTACAAATGGTGGAAGTTACCAAAGGTTCAATTCTACTGTAATCAAAAAATCATTCCTGTGAGCATAGAATTGTGTAAAGTAATTTAAGGATAATAAAAATCTATATTGACATTTATTGTGGACCATATTATTATCGAATTTTTAGTTTTCGAGAGAAATTTTCATTCGACTTTGAAGCGTTATTCGTCAAAACGAATAAGGTATGATCCAGATAGCAGCACTGAGATCTGATTCAGGCAGTGACTGTCATTTCGAACAGACTATTTACAAGCATTAAATTGGTTCGTGCGTATGTTTATTTATTTATCGCCATGACAGATAATAAAAGTGATAAGGCTAAAGTCGATCTAGGATTGCTGGAGGAGGACGATGAGTTTGAGGAGTTTCCTGCGGAAGGTAGGAATATTTTTATGCAAAAAGGATTCTTATTTAGACGAACGCAAACATAACCTTATTTTCGCTGATTCATTTCTCAGACTGGACAGCAAAAGATGAAGATAATGAGGATATCAGCGTTTGGGAGGATAATTGGGACGATGACGATGTCGAGGATGATTTCAATCAACAATTAAGGTAATTTTTGAACTACAAAAAGAAAGTATAATCGCTTTTGTCATCATTTGATACATATATTCATTCTTGTTCTATCAACAGCTTTGCAGAGAGAAATAGAAAAATAGCAATGTTCTATGTAGTTAAATTTAATGCACAATTCTGGTAATATAACTTAGATATTAAGACACTATGCATCAGTTAAGATATGCAACATCAACCGTATTCCATTAATTTCAGAGCACAGTTAGAGAAACAGAAAGCACAAGGTGATCCAGGAAAGGACAATTAATTGTAATGTAACATTTAATAACATCGGTTATATAAATAAATACAATTAAACTGTTAAGTTTCTTGCGTATGCCTGTGCTTCATATGTATTCACATATTTTGTAATCTTTGGAATGTAATAGTATGTTTTAGTTAGACGCAGTGTAACACTCCATGCATCTTACAACGTTCTGAGAATACATATAATAAGTTTTTGTACAAAATGTAGGTGTTAGATATAAGCCCTGCTATTGTTACATTCGGAGTATAATAATACCTTTTCAGAACAGTGGCACAAAGTCACACATTTTAGACATGCAAGGGTCAATATAACAAAAAAATACCAGGCATATACCTTACTGTAAATATGTAATCAGGTACGCAGTCTTATCCGTTTTTAAAAAATTTACAACTTTTGATGTGTGAACCTATCAACAGATGTTGTACATATGGCACATCATAATTTTTTGTTACTGAAATCTATCGATGTAAATACAGTAAACTTTTAATGTTGATAAAAAAGAATTAACAGCGTGCACCATTTATAAATACCTAAACGTTAGTTGTCAGTTAAGTAATCAACAAAATACAACATGTTTAAAGTGACAAATCATGATTCGTTCTACACGAAACTAACAATTGCGAAGCTAATATTTCCAGAATTTGTAAATTCAGATCCAAATTTATCTTTTTTACTTCGCAAGAGTCGAGTATGTATTTTAATACTTTTCGTGTATCACTCTTTCCGAAAATTAATTTTACATCATAAGGAATCTTCTCATTCATGGTCTTTAATACTTTCTCTTTTGTTAGGGTAATAGTTTCTTTGCTGTTATTACTTTCTGTATTGTAAGCAAAGGATGTGTTGCTCAATCGATCATACATTGAGAGAATCAAGTTCTGAAAGCACGTTTGATTAGTGTCGAATCGTAGAACTATAAGTTTCTTTCTTAAGGCAATCTTACTTGAATAACAGGTTCAATAATATTTCCCAAGAGTAGTTTTGTCCATCTCACTACAGATTCTTGCTGCAGTGTATTGTTACTATTAATTCCGGCTAGAAGCTCGCAAATCAGATCAATCATCGCACATGACAACGTTAAATTAGAGTCCAGATCATCTACTTCTTCTGCAACACCGTACAGTACATAAAATAATGACCACAGAGGTAAGCGCTTTATTATATTCTTACCGTCGTAACACGAATTAACTGTTTCCCACCAGTGGGTTAATAACTCCGAGTCACCACTTTCGATTGAATCAACTGCCTCATAAGCTGTATCAACCGAACAATAGTCTGTCCTCTCTGCTACCAGTTGCTGTAGTTCTAGTGCTAAACTTCTCTGTAACGACAAAATACGTTAGCTTCAGTCTGCTTGCAATTAATACATTTATGTTCATTAGAGCCCAAGTGGATATTGTCATTCAGAAACATACAGATTTAATATCCTCTACAAATCGCCATGGTATATCCGACAGAGGCATTAACGTTGGTAGCGGTACAATTTCTTCCTCTTGTTCTATTTCAAAACCAGGAACCACGGTTTTCAATGTATTGAAAACTCCACTAACAGTTTTCGCCAAGAACCTGTCGAATCGTGGAGCAATTGCATCAGCCTTTTTTCCAGCGCTACTGCTGGGTCTCAGAAAGTGACGTAATTGCGGTGGAGTATCGTTTCCCAAACGAGTACACAAAGTTTTTAAATACGTTTCCATCTCAATACGACCTCCTTTAGGTAGTATCATGTCTGACATAACAGCTGTCAAGGATGGAACCTATAAATTACGGGACCAAGCAAAAGTTAACATTTTTTTCTGTTGCACCAAACAGGAATCACATACCTCCTCCAAACTGGCGTGTAATTGAGCAAAATCAGAATATTGTCTTCTAACGGTAGCAATCGTAGTCTCAAAAGAATCTACACCACGTTGTTCAACGTCGTCAAACTGAATGCAGTAAAGTAATTGTTGCGAACCGTCGGAGGCTGTGTGAAATTCTGTCCATGGAATTGATAAGTTCGGAAATTGACTGCCTTCGCATATCGCGTAAGATTTTTCTTCTGCATGACTGCAATACCATATCTGAGTATATACCTTACTTTATGAAACGTATTACTTTTTTGTAGCTTACAGAGGTGTTGTTGCTGCAGATTTTTGTTGCAACAAACTTCGAAGTCTAGCTATAGTCGTTGCGAAATCCGTTGCTTCTTCGTACACCGGCGATATTCTATCATCGTCTAATTCTGAATCTACTTCCGACATATTAGCATCGTTCCAAAGTCCCCGATGCTCTAGGGTCAAGCCTTCAAGACATAACGCTGGTTTCTCTGAACTAACTGTTACAGAATTATCCGTAGATATTGATATTACAGGTGGTTTCGGATTAGGTTGAGACTTGGGTAATGGTCGTGGAATTACAGCTGCCGTCGCCGACATCATACCATCGCCTAGGGCTACAGATACGATTCCCTAGAATATGAAAATACAGCTACAATTTAATCGAATACGTATACGTACACCGATCGCTCGACAAACAAAATGATTTTTACAAGGCGTTTACATTTTGCTTTGACGGCTGCTGCTCGATTTTCTCAGGTTTGCTCTTAGGTACTGATTGCAATAAATCTAACAAGTTCTCGAATATCCAGATAGGGCAACTTGCAGTCTGTACTGTTACTAACAGTCTTTTGGCTAAAATTGATAGTAGTAATTTACAGGGCAAGGAACTGGTTAATTCCCATTGTAAAAATTCTTGAGCTAGAATTGTCACTAAACGATGAAGCATATGTTCTAAAGTCGGAGTACTACGAGAACCAGGATGCAGACATTTGTATGCCTCTTCAACGTTTGCCGCTGATCCTTTTTCAACACGTCGTAATGCCCTGACAAAAGTAACATTTTGTTTCATTAAAGAAAGTGATCAACCTAAGAACTTGTAATGTGCACAGAATTAGCGTACCTACGATACTCTTTCAAGTGCAATAACAATACATCAGCTATTTTATTGGTAAGCTTTATTTTATCTATTAATCTGATTCTCCAAAATAATTTTGCTAGCAGCTTTTTCAATAACTCTTGTGCTTCATCAGGGAATGATTTTTCATTAGTAATATTCTTATACCATACATCTATACACTTTACATTAATTTCTTTTAACACTTCATCCACATTTAATACTTTTTCCCTCTGCAGAGGAGTTCTTTCTGAAAGTGTCTCATTGTCTGATATTTGTGCTTGCTGCGACTGTATGTTAATCTGGTCCTTTTTTTTGCCATCATTAACTTGCTCTGTGGTTGATCTTTGCTCTTCATTTGAAACAGTAGCTGATTTATTACTGTTTCCTTCTGCTTTAAAATTTTCTAATTTTAAAATGTCTTTAAGTCTTCTGTAGACCCATTTGTTAATAAATTCTATATTAACCGGTCTATTTGTCTTCAGACTAAGTCGGAACAAAAAGCAGCTGAACCATATTGATACAATGATGGTGAATATGGCCCATGAAATTGAAACATATACTGGTAAAGGTGTGAGGCCTGCCCACTCTTGAATAATTAAACAAAGCGACGCACTCAGGATGCTAAACAGCAGCAATATTTGATTTATCCAGCTCATTGGTATCACATTCTCCATTTTGTGTATATTGCTGCTTGATGGAGCACCTATAGGTTACTCATTACATTTTGCTCCGATAAGGTATAACCTGGCAAAAAAAACACTCTATACCCATGCATATGTACACATATGTGTGTATCTAATCGCTAAACTAAGGCAATCTAAAGTTCTTAAAAGCTAAAGTAAAAAGCTGTATTCTTGTTGATACTGATACATGCTTTATTTTTGTTCATATATGTCATAATAGCATTGTTTTACGAAGAGACAGAGTCTGATTAAAGAAATGAACACAGAACGCAAGTGTTGAATTTACATGTATGACAGTAAGTGTAAACATAAACCTACATATAAGAAAATTCAGGGGATAGATTTAGATAACACGTATTTTTTGCATTTCAGTAACGTCTCACTAGTTTGAAACACTCATCATGCTATAGAAGGCTTTTCTCGAACATGGAACAACAATTGATTTAGCATTCTGACACTTGTCGACCTAACCTCGACATCCTAAATTCAGATTAAAGAACGCCCACTGAGAAAACGTCCACCCACAATTAGCAGAACAATTCGACGTTCAACAGCACTAGTATCAAAGCGATCGTAACATACTCTGCACGCAACAAATTAATAGACCAAGTTACACAGAATTTTCAAACTGCCGCGTAGCGATTGTCAGAATACATCTTTGACCGTGTGACATTTTGGACATACGTCTTCCATCCGTTACCTGTGTTTCGTTATCGTGCTTTTACTTGACACTCGACGGCTATCAATTACGGCGTCCACTTGTTGACTAGCTAATCGCCGGCGCCAATATTACAGCCGCGATCTCGCCAATTCACATAAACAGACCAGCGAAACTTTAATCCCTAACTAGGTTACAGCCGCGTAAATAATTTATTTCAATTGCCAGCGCGTCGTGCATCCCGCGACGAAACGTGTCCGCCGCGTACGACATACGTCTCGCGCAAAGCATCCCATCTAATCGAAAAACGGTCCCTCGATCGTATGACCCCAGAAAACTTTGAACCCCGACGATCAAGCCGTAGGCGATTATTCACTCGCAACGGAGACTCGCCAGACACGCGGTCTCAGATAATACGCGGGAATTAAAGTAACAGGAATGCCCGACGCATTCGCCACGCTCGCTTGACAAGTGAATGGCACAGCAGTTCCGGTCGTACGGCGATCGTCGAACGACAACACGTCCTCTCGCGAACCGTTTAGCTTTATGTACATGTACCCTTCCAGCGAAGATTAGGCGGAGGGCGTTTTGTGCGTTAACGAACGTGCGCTATCGGTATGTGTACGCAATCAGTGAGGTGATATCAGCGAGATGTCGAGACGAGGTCATCACCTCTCATGCCTCTGGTCATACAAAAGTCACATCACCGACTAGCTTTCCGCCGACGGACGCCAAGCTTGCGCCCACCAAAAAGCTCATGGCGCACGCGCCATGAAGAGAACTGCCTCGTCTGCAAGCTGCACGCACGCGTGCATCCACGCGTCGAAGAAGCGTGCGCCCTGCTAATTATAGCTTGCGCCGCGTGAGAATAAACGCAAGTCAACACGGGGCCTTGTAAGGCTAGCTGAGAGATCCTAGAGCCGCACAGCTGGGCTCCACTCCGAGGGCGAGCCGCTTTTGCCGTCTCGCCTCAACAGCCACACGCGAGTGCAGCCTATTTTTGCTATTTCTTAATTTGTACCGAGCTTTTGCCACTCGTCTTGGGTTTCGCTGCTAACCCGCCCCCGAGGGAAGCAAGAGCGATATCGACCGCACGTGGCTCGCACATGGTGCGTCGGGACGCCTGTGTGAGCGGCGATATTGTTTGAACTTGGACGCCTGGGTCGCGGTTTAT
The DNA here is from genome assembly GCA_033815515.1 of Cryptocheilus praepositus. NCBI lineage: Eukaryota > Metazoa > Arthropoda > Insecta > Hymenoptera > Pompilidae > Cryptocheilus > Cryptocheilus praepositus. The sequence continues at coordinate 3,768,187 of JAWWQZ010000227.1, forward strand.
GTGGGCGCAGAGTTGGGAGTAATGGCGCTTCAGCGAGTCAACGGGGTTTGTTGACTTACGGGGTTGGATACGTTGGGAGGTGGCTGAGTTTGCGGGACGGCAGTTTAATATGGGGGAAGGATACTTTTCAGATGATCGTGAAGATGGTATGGATGGAAGACGACCGTCGTATAGATAACTTTGATGGATGTATGCCTTATTTTCTCTGACAAGTATTTTATTTTAAAACACTCCAGACGTTTCGTGCCCTGGGAGTGCCTCTTCGGGAGTTTGTTGACGTGGCAGCGTTTCAGCGTGTCTTGTAATTATGTAAATTACATAATCCATACATACAAACGTACAAACGTACAGAATTACAAAACAAGTCAAATTGCTGCAATGTTAACAAACCTCTGAAGAGGCATCCATAGGGCGCGAAAAATGTAGAATGCTTTAAAATTAAATACGTGTCAACTAAGATAATGCATACAGCGATTAAAGTTATCGAGAGGATGTATTGTGAAGAATATTTTTCGTTTGTAAAATGTGACTGAGTCAAAGGATAACAGAAGACAGTGTGTCTTCGAGTTTACGTGGCACTGGCCATCTGCCAGAAGGTATTATGTGAACGCCGTGTACCGTAATGCCAGTCGCGAAATAAATGTTTGCTGTCTAATCCCATAATGTCAAAGATTGAAAATTCGGCGGAAGAACGTCGTTTAAGAGGGAGCGCAAACTCCGTGGTCGGATTATTACATAATACGGCTTTATTACCATTGTCATTATTTAGTAGGTATAATAAGAAGAATGAATCGTCGGACAGCAATATGAGCCGACGTCGATGAGTGTGCATGGATTCATCGTATCCCCTCATGCTCGTCGATTACCATCCTTAGCTTCTCTTGCAAATGCCAAATTTCATGTGCATGAGATACACGTGCATTGCCATGTGCCACGCGTATCTATGCACTGGTGCGTGTGTGTATTTTGTATGTATATATAATCGTGTGAAGAACAAGGACCGAAAAAAACGCGCCACAGTGACCGAGGAAACTATTAATAAATTAATTAACGTTAATAACAAACAGTCGTGTTGTATAAACTACAAAGTACAGTACAGTCTGATAAATGTGTAGAATAAAGGCACTTGAGTCGTTCGCCATTTCCAATTCCCTTTTTCACCGCGCGTGTCTCCCTCTCTTTCTCTCTTCCTTCGTTCCTTCCTCTTTCTCTTTCTCTCTCCTTCTTTCGCTCTCTTCCTCTCTCACTGTTTTTTTCTGTTCCAAATAGGGGGTTGTAAGCGGTAGAGGTGTACAGCCAGTATGTGCAGAAAAGGTGACCATCAACGAAAAGAAAAGAAAAGAGACATGGTGGGCTTGATAGTTCCCGATCCTCGGCGTAAGTAAAATCCTTAGAAGCATTTGCGGTGAACAATTCCTGGACCGGACTCGTCGTATTCCTGCTTCGAGATCCACATCTGCTGGAAGGTGGACAGTGAAGCCAGGATAGATCCACCGATCCAGACAGAGTACTTTCTCTCGGGCGGCGCGATGATTTTGATCTTGATGGTCGAGGGCGCCAAGGCCGTAATTTCCTTTTGCATACGATCAGCGATACCGGGGTACATGGTGGTGCCACCGGACAGGACAGTGTTGGCATACAGATCCTTACGGATGTCGACGTCGCACTTCATGATGGAGTTGTAGACGGTCTCGTGGATACCGCAGGATTCCATACCCAAGAACGAGGGCTGGAAGAGAGCTTCTGGGCAACGGAACCTCTCGTTACCGATCGTGATGACTTGTCCATCAGGCAACTCGTAGCTCTTCTCGAGGGAAGTGCTGGCAGCGGCGGTAGCCATTTCCTGCTCGAAGTCCAAAGCGACATAGCAAAGCTTCTCCTTGATGTCACGAACGATTTCTCGCTCAGCCGTGGTGGTGAAGGAGTAGCCTCTCTCGGTGAGGATCTTCATGAGGTAGTCGGTGAGATCGCGACCGGCCAAGTCCAGACGGAGGATGGCATGGGGAAGGGCGTAACCTTCGTAGATGGGGACGGTGTGCGAAACACCATCTCCGGAGTCCAGGACGATACCGGTGGTACGACCGGAAGCGTATAGGGAGAGGACGGCTTGGATGGCGACGTACATGGCCGGGCTGTTGAAGGTTTCGAACATGATTTGGGTCATCTTTTCGCGGTTAGCCTTGGGATTTAGAGGTGCCTCCGTCAGTAGAACAGGATGCTCCTCGGGAGCGACACGAAGTTCATTGTAGAAGGTGTGATGCCAGATTTTCTCCATGTCATCCCAGTTAGTGATGATACCGTGTTCTATAGGGTATTTTAAGGTAAGGATACCTCGCTTGCTCTGGGCTTCGTCGCCTACGTAGCTGTCTTTTTGACCCATGCCTACCATTACGCCCTGGAGATGCGAAGAAATATTAAGGGGATGTTTAATAGGGGCAGGTATTTAAACTCGGGACGGTTTTTGTTGCAGGCTGGGCTTGTAGTACAGACCTGATGACGGGGGCGGCCGACGATCGAAGGGAATACAGCTCGTGGGGCGTCATCACCAGCGAATCCGGCCTTGCACATACCGGACCCATTGTCCACGACTAATGCCGCAACATCATCGTCACACATCTTGGATGAGTGTTAGTTTGACTTTCTGTAAAGGGGTAAGCGGACGAGTGAAAACGAAAATCTTGGTTTTGATTATTACTGCGTGTGTTACTGATTAGATTTCAAAACTTTTGCTCTACAGGAGGTGAGTCTACCGATAGTTACGTCAAGATGTTCGAAGGTTGTTTAGTTGCGGGGGATGTTACATTTTCATTACTATGCAACCACTTGTTACTTCGTTTCAGGTATTGGAATTATTGCTATGAAAACTACTTGGCAGCCGGTAAATAATCGTCGTTGGTCAGAAATGTTGCGTTAGTTGGCAATTAGTACTGGAGCAAGTAAGCTATGCACTACTCCTCGAAATTCACTGATTCACATTCACTGAACTGCAAACTCTCACGGTCCGATCCTCTTAGCGTACGAGGGCTTCACTTCTCGCGGGAACAAATGAGCAGAAACTCCAAGAAAATGAATCCGCTCGAAGATTCAACCTCGTACCCCCGTAGACCGCGGAAAACTCACCGAAAAAAAATTAAAAAAAAAGCTCAAACTTCATTCAACCGTCCGCGCTCAAATTAAGCAACGCCTTAAGGCTCGCTAGCAGTGTTCGTTAGTGATGTCTTTCGCGTCAAGCAACAGGGATGCAACTGCGTGCGTATCGATGCGACCACTGTGATTTACCGTTCGCTGTTGACTCGAGAGATCGGTGACGATCGCTTAGGGCGTACGTCGTGCAAGAGACCGAGAGCGGCGAGTGGCGCAGTGCCGGCTCCGTGGGGTCCCTTTATCCATATCGGTTCGCAGCCGAAAATAGCGATCCGCCCCTTACATGGAAATCTGCCGTGCATTAACCACGCTCCGCGGCCCGCGGGCACCGCCTAGTCCTTAGTCGCCCTAAGAGCGACGTCGAGAGGGAGAGGACGCTGAGCGTCGCGACGACGTACGGCGGGCGACGGCCCCCGGATCCAAATAAGGACTCGTCACGCGCCAGGGCCGGCACCCGCGGGTGCTGCAGGGCCACATCGTAAAGGTCAAAGTGTCCTCGAGACTGAGTGAGCCCTTCCCGACACGCGGGGTAGGACGCGAGCGGGAGTAAAGTTGAAGGTCACGGAGTACCAGGACCCTCACGGGGTTTTAGGTGTCCAAGACGTCCAGGTGACTACCGTTAGATGTGTTTAATTTCAACCTTATTATTTGAATTGGATAATGGATGTGTGGTAACAACCGTTTTGCGGCTCAAAAATGTTGACTTTTTAATTTTATTGTTCTGTTGACGAGACTCCTGGGGAGGCACACCGGTGGCTTCGGAGCATAAGGATTTTAACAATAAAATTTGAAAGTCAATATTTCTCTACCGTGAAAGCTTAATGCTCCTTCATTAACCAGTGCATGTGAGTGAACCTTGGACCCATTCAGGAGACAAACATGTAAGTCCCTGCGGATAGGGGAAGCAGAAAGATATGTCAGTATGTCCTCGTACCGGTTCCCCAATTTACGCGTTAATTCGCGTGCTAAACGCAATGGTGCATGTCATTTAACAGATGTTGCGCGCCAAGAGCAACAGTTCTGTTGTTTATCTTACGCGGTGGTCCTTGAAGCTGCGCGGGGGTGAGAAGCGTTTTTCATTCTTAATTCATATTTATGGGGAATGCCATGGAGGGCGCAATCGTGGGAAGTGCGAAAAGCGTGTCGCGGCTAATTGCGGCTTGGGGTTCT